>CM062806.1:974994565-977405232 GCA_031772625.1 Pinus tabuliformis
AGTTTTTGCAGTGAGAAAAGAGGTTTGCACCTTGAGAGATTTGATCCTTCTAGGGGACTAGAGTAAGGATGGATTAAGGTTTATATAATAATAATTTCATTTTAAATTTAAAACCATTATTTCCTGGATAGGCTCTCTCCAGCTCCGTATGGGAGAGATGTTGTAAGCTTATGTAGGTTATGTTATGTTAAGATTTTGATGTTGAAAAGTGTGCAACAAGAAATGCTAAATTTAGAAATTTCTAAAAATAGAACTTCTAAAAATAGCACTTCTAAAAATAGCAGTTTGGACAGTGAGCATTTTGGCCACCTTGGGTGAGAGGTGAAACTGCTAAAAATAGCATCTTCTAAAAATAGCATTTCATGGTCCCTTCCTATTTGTAGCAGTCCCTGGTCTATCTATAGGAAGTAAATTCAAATTTGGTCTTACCAACCGTTTAGAATATTAATTAATTAATTCTCCATGAGTTAATTAGTTATGGAAAAGCAAACTGAAGTCTTTGTGAGAACATGTAATTATTTCTCCACTAACTGGGGAAAGTGTGCTTGATTTGCTCCACTGATTGAGGAATTAAGGATGAGTTCCATATTGAGAGGATTAGATGACTTAGTTTAACTTAGTGAAGTTCAGTTAGATTAACTTAAAAAGTTGTTAAATTAATGAGATATAGTTTGTTGATGCTTGCATGCATGTGAAAACTATTATTTTCATATAACTGTGTATTCACTCATGGATAACTGATGCATGTCAGTTCTATTAGAGACCGAGTTGACATGAGAGAAGGGACAATGTACTCTCAGTTGGACGAATATTTTTCCTATAAAGGAAGCTCATCCATGATGAGGATTTATCTCCTTCAGATTTGTACAGTTAGATCGGAGGTTAGTGAGTGTGTGAAGAGGCCAATTCACACAGGTGGCAACACTGGACCCGAAGGAAACTGCACAAGGAAATAGGAGGCTTGGAGGGCAGAGGAGAAGGTTTGTGAGAATCCCTTGACTATCTATGAGTAGTAGATGGATTGTACTGAGAGCTAGATAGCTTCCAAGCTAAGGCTTTGTGTAATCTAGACTATATTTCCACTTGTATGATAATACAAAGTTGGGGTTTTAGGCTGAGGCTTTCCTCGGGTAAATTCTTTTGTGTTATGTGTGATTGATTCCTACTTATCAATTGTATGTGTTCTTATTGATGTTGGTCATGGTTGATTAAGCTTTTGCCAAATTTTTTGTAGAATTAGATCAAGTGTTTTGCTTTAGTACAATGCATTAGTAGGTTGATCTACAGTTGAGAAATTTCTACATGGTATCATAGTTGACTGATTTGTAGAAAAATTCTACAATAATTCTACATGGTATTAGAGCTGACTGATTTGTAGGAATATTCTACAAATTTGTTAGGCCCCTATACTACTAGTGTAACCCCTTATTGTTATTAGGCAACCTCCTTTACATTACACTAATAACAATGAGGGGTTACACTAGTAGTATAGGGGCCTGATATGCCCCTCTCCTTCAAAAGGTGTTGTCCTCAACGCTTGAGTAGTTCTTGATTATTCTGTATAAAATTCATATCCTTCCATGTGAAATCTTCAACAGGTAAGTTCTTCCACTTGATGAGATGCTTTGAAATTGATCGATTTCATAGCTGTCGACTTCTTGATTCTGTAAATGCTTCAGGTTCCAATATGTTTTTTTCTTCCTTGTCAAGTTCTGGCAATATTGTTGGAACTGGGATATTTGAAAACTTTTGAATGAGTTCCCACCCTGCTGTGCCATTCTTCCATTCATACCTTCCCTTGCTTATCAGATTTGGTTGGATAATTGTACCAACCCCTACCATTTGTTATGCTCTTAACCTGCAAAGCAATACCCAAACATAGAATTTGCGAAGAAAAGATACCGAGAACATAGAATATGCGAAGAAAATATACCCAGAACACAGAATAGCAATGATTTTATTATTCAGAGAGAAATGTTCACAGGCCTCTTCGAGGGGGCAACCTCCAATAGAGCAGAGCTCGATTACAAAACAAGACACGATGCTCCTCGCAGGGAGTCTCTATCCTTTATATATGACTCATACATGCAATACCACGGGCCAATATCGTGGGTTTTATTAATACCATCTATCTAATACTACCGCCCATTTACCATCTATCTAATACTACCGCCCATTTGCAACTAACTGTGGTCCCGTCATTAATTGCGGGTTAGCCACTTACAAATATTAATATGGGCTTTATTGACTCTTGACTATGACGTGATCCCATGACATAAATAAGGGGGTTAGGGTGGGACCCTAACATGCCCTCCCCCTTAAGACTAGCCTTGTCCTCAAGGCTGAAGCTGCGGAAACTGCTGAAGAATAGTGGCTGGTTCCCAAGTTGCATCTTTCGGAGAGGTGTCTTTCCATTTGACGAGGACCTCCTTAAGCATGCGGCCGCGCAGGTGCTTGTCTCGTGTGTCTAGAACCTATTCAGGTTGAAGCCAGATTGACCCTTCTTCGTCCAATTCAGGTAGACTGGTTTGAACTCGGCAATTGTTCCCCATAACTTTCTTGAGGCACGATACATGGAAAACTGGGTGGATTTTTGTTGTAGGTGGCAAAGCCAACTTGTAAGCCACTTCTCCAATGCGCTGAAGTACTTGGTATGGTCCGTAGAATTTTGGAGAGAGCTTTTGACAACCCTTGTCTTTGAGTGATGTTTGCTTATATGGTTGCAGCCTCAAAAAGACCTGATCCCCTTCTTGAAATTGGCGCTATGAGCGATGTTGGTCAGCCTGTTGCTTCATACGGTTCTGAGCTTGATGAAGATTCTCGCGCAGATGGGCAAGCATGGTTGCGCGGTGTTGTAGGAGTTGATCCATAGCTTGTACTTTGGAGCATCCGGTGAGATAAGAAGTAGGGGAAGGCGGAAGTTTCCATAGACTGCTTCATAGGGAGTCATTTTGGTGGTGGCATGATAGTTGGTGTTATACCACCATTCCACCAGAGGTAACCACTATACCCAAAGGTGTTGTTTTCTAAAGTGAAACACCTAAGGTAGGTTTCTAGACATTTGTTGACGGCTTCGGTTTGACCATCTGTTTGCGGATGATATGAAGTACTGAGTTTGAGTTGAGTGCCTTGTATTCTGAAGAGCTCCTGCCAAAAATTACTGGTGAAGACTGGGTCGCGGTCGGACACAATAGAAGTGGGCATGCCATGCAATTTGAAGATCTGATCCATGAAAGTTTGAGCAAGCAAAGTGGGTGTGAATGGTTGGGGTACAGCGCAGAAATGAGCATACTTCGACAGTCGGTCCACAACCACCATGATGACTGACTTGTTCCCAGACTTTGGAAGACCTGTAATGAAATCCATGGAGACCTCCATCCAAATTGACGCCGAAATGGGAAATAGTTGTAATGTGCTTGGTGTGTTGACGGTTTCCCCTTTGTGGCGTTGACAGACATCACATTCTGCTACGAAAGTAAGGATGTCCTGTTTCATGCCGGCCCAAAAAAATGATCTTCTGGTGCGAGCATATGTCTTCTGAAAGCCCGAATGTCCTGCAATGGGAGATGAGTGCAATTCTGCCAAAATGCGACTTTTGAGGGTGGATGTTGGTGATATTACGACTCTGTCCTTGTAGCGAAGAATATCATTCTGCCACGAGTAGCCCTTGCTGGAATTAGGATCTACCTGCAATTGAGAAATGAGTTGGGAGAGCCCGGGATGTGAAAACCATTCCCTGCGAGCCTCTTCAATCCAGTCTAGAATGGGGAGGGAAATTGCGAGCAGAGTACTTTCCTCCTCAAATTGGCACGACAATGCATCTGCTACCATGTTGTCTTTCCCTTTCTTGTAAATGATCTCATAATCATATCCCAGCATTTTGGCTAACCATTTATTTTGTTGTGGGGAAGATAGGCGTTGCTCCAAAAAATATTTAAGACTGTGATGATCTGTGCGGATTTGGAAACGTCGCCCCAACAAGTAAGGTCGCCAGGTCTCGACTGCATGTAAGATGGCCATCATTTCCTTCTCGTAGGTAGATTGGCCCAGATTCCTCCCACTTCGTTGTTGGCTGGTGAAGGCCAATGGTCGCCCTTCCTGCATTAAGACCGCTCCAATACCTGTTCCCGAAGCATCAGATTCAATGACAAATGATTTGGTGAAGTCCGGTAGTGTTAAGACAGGAGTGGAACACATGGCGGTTTTGAGAGCGGTAAATGCCTGTTGTGCTTCTTCGTTCCAGAAGAAGGAATTTTTCTTTAGGAGTTGCGTTAGGGGCTTCGCTATGCGGCCATAGTTGCAGACAAATTTACGATAATAGCTTTGTGAGACCCAAAAATCCTCTCAAGCTTTTCAAGGTCTTAGGTTGAGGCCATTCTTGCATTGCCTGGATCTTTTTTGGGTCCACCTTGACACCTTCACGCCCCACAATGTGGCCCAAATACTCAACTTCTTCCATGCCAAACGAACACTTAGACATCTTGACAAATAATTTATGCGTGCGGAGCAGTTGCAAGAGTAGATCTACATGCTGAAGATGTGTCGCCCAAGTGCCACTATAGATGAGGATGTCATCAAAGAAGACAAGGACAAATTTTTTGAGATATGGTTTGAGGAGGTGATTCATAAGGCTCTGAAAAGTAGAGGGGGCATTACAGAGACCAAATGGCATGACCAGGAACTCATAATGGCCTTCATGAGTTCTGAAAGTTGTCTTGGGAATGTCGATTTCCTTCATGCGAATTTGGTGGTAGCCTGAGCGAAGATCCAACTTAGTGAAGAATTGAGCCCCATTGAGTTCGTCCAGCAAATCGTCAACCACTGGGATGGGAAATTTATCTTTGACTGTTAACTTATTGAGGGCCCTGAAGTCTGGACACATCCGCCACTCCCCATCTTTCTTGAGGACCATGACCACTGAGATGAATAAGGACTAATGCTGGGACGAATGACACCTGCTTCCAACAATTCCTTGATGATTTTTTCTATTTCATTCTTTTGGGTGAACGGATATCTGTATGGCCACACATTTGGGGGTTGGCCCCCTGGAACCAATGTGATGCTATGATCATGTTCCCTCGCGAGGGTGGAAGCTCATGAGGCTTGTCAAAGACCGTCCGATGTTTATTTAAAATCTGTTGCATCTCAGGATGAATTGGCGGAGACATGGTGTCTACTACCTGGATGGCATTAAATTGAGCTACCACCCCATGATGGCCCTTTTTTAACAATTTTTCCATCCTATGCGAGTTGATGATAGAGGGGGCTCCCGCCTGTAGTCCACGGAGGGTATGTGTGGAGTTGTTCTGCTTAAAACTCATATATAACTCCTGGAAATCCATTGTGATTGCCCAAGAGTGCGGAGCCATTCCGCGCCGAGGACAATGTCGCAACCCCCCATGTGTATTGCAAACATGTGGGTTTTCAATTGATAATCCCCCATTTGAATTTTGACATTTTCACAGCGACCTTCAGATTTCATTGTGCCCCCATCTGCAATCTGGACTTGGAAGTTAGAAACTGCCCGGACGAAACAATGTGCTGCTTCAACGATCTTTTGGTGGATGAAATTATGGGTACTTCCACTATCAATCAAGACTACTACTGGGCGATGTTTAAGAAAACCCCTGATTTTGAGAGTTTGAGGGGAAGAAATTCCTGCCAATGCATTTAGCGAAATAATTGGTTCATCAGATACAATCTCCTGTTGGTTATCTTCTTCGATCGCCTCCGGTTCCTCAAGTGGTGGATCTTCCTCGGTGGAGCTGTAGTCAGTGGCATCTATTTGAAAAAACTTGTGCTCTTTGCATTTATGACCCGGGGAATATTTTTCATCACAGTAGTAACATAGTCCTTGCTTCCTTCTTTCGGCCATTTCCGCAGGTGACACCTTTTGAATCTTAAGTGTCTGAGTCATATTGGGAGCCTGTGAGGGACGACCTTTAGCGGGGAAGTTGGGGCGGCTGGATTGGGCTGTTAATGCACGTTCCACCTTACGGGCTACCTGGAAAGCCTCTGTCCATGTGGGAGGGTGGTGGAGTAGAACCTGAGCTTTGATGGCTTCTTTAAGACCGCTGATAAAGCATTCCATGTAGAACTCATCTGTGAGACCCTTAGTGCGGAAGGCTAAGGCTTCAAAAGCAGTAATATATTCCTCCACTGTACACGTCTGTCGGAGCTTAGTGAGACGCCCCAAAAAAGAGTCTTCCTGTTCAAAGCGACTGCGAAGAGTTTTGGCAAATTGGGCCCAATTCTGAAAATGTCCATTGCAACGCTGATGCCATTCCTTCCATTGCCATCGTTCATTGTCCAAGTACATGGTGCCCACCATAAGCTTAGTCCCCTCCTCTGTGATATGATTCAATTGGAAATACTACTCCATTTGTGCTAGCCATGCGGACGTGTGAGAACCGTCAAATTTCTGCATATCCAACTTGGGAGGTCGCTGACTGGGTGGTGGATGGGAGTGCCAAACGTGAGGAGAGTGGCTAGACTCACCCTCATGGTATTCATGGCCATTATACGCCTCCTCGTGGGCTGGCTCCTTGCCCTTTGGGAGTGCCTCCTGTAGCTGGTTACTTATTCCTTTAAGCTCAAGTTGTATGTGGTTACTCATTCCTTGAAGCTCAAGTTCGATCTTGTTCACCGTAGTTTGGAGGGAGTGCACATGGTTTTCAATTTTGTCGATCCTTTCATTGGCCATCGCTTGAGCCCGAGTTTCTACCATACACCAACCTGATGAAAAATTGGGACCGCCTAAAAAATTTTACTAAGAAATTGAATGGTACCACCTTGCTCAGCTCATCGTCCCGATACTGATGGGCTAGGTCACCAATAAGCGCCCCGGAAGATCTCAGATTTTTTTATTTTTATTTTTTGGAAAACTCCTAACGGAGTTTTACTCCTTCCTGATCAATACTGCAGTCGCCAAATCCTCAAAATGTCAATGCCGCCAAAAGTCCTGCGAAAATTATATCCAGGTACAGGAACCCTTCACAACTACTCCGATCTGGTGGATATGAGAGATCTGAATGGTGGAACAACTGCTGCTGCTGATCTGGAATATCCGATCTGGTGGATCTGAGAGATCTGAATGGTGGAACAACTGCTGCTGCTGATCTGGAATAGATGATGTGTGATCCCCCGATAGAAAGGGAACTATGGTCTTGGGGAGTTTTAGGTGCTACAGATCGCAATATACATAAGGGTCTGACAGTAGTACTCGGCCCAATGTTTCAGGGCTCTAACTAAGGAGGATCGACCGTACCCTTAGCCATACAACCCGACTACCCTATCATACGGGCGAGTAATCTCTCCGAGTGTTGTTCTCGGTGTACTGTAGCCACAAGACGGCCGAAGGTTTATCTATGGCGAGGTTTCAAGGGAGCTAGGGGGCTTCCTATATACCCAGAGGGTACGTGGAAGACAGTCCGTGCGCGGTTCTGTCTAATGTGATACTACTCGAAGGGGTACCCAAAGGGGTTACAAGGGAGTCCAACAGACGTGACCACCTCTTGTATTTCCTGCGTGCATGCCTCCCCAAATCCGCAGGTTTATGCGCTTAATGACAGATCCCGTGGTTTAAAGACGCCGGAACACGTCTCTAGCCAAAAAAAAAAAATTCTAAAATTTGGAGATCCCACCAAGCCCTGGAAAGTGCTCTGATACCACTTGTTATGCTCTTAACCTGCAAAGCAATACCCAAACATAGAATTTGCGAAGAAAAGATACTGAGAACACAGAATATGCGAAGAAAATATACCCAGAACACAGAATAGCAATGATTTTATTATTTAGAGAGAAATGTTCACAGGCCTCTTCGAGGGGGCAACCTCCAATAGAGCAGAGCTCGATTACAAAACAAGACACGATGCTCCTCGCAGGGAGTCTCTATCCTTTATATATGACTCATACATGCAATACCACGGGCCAATATCGTGGGTTTTATTAATACCATCTATCTAATACTACCGCCCATTTACCATCTATCTAATACTACCGCCCATTTGCAACTAACTGTGGTCCTATCATTAATTGCGGGTTAACCACTTACAAATATTAATATGGGCTTTATTGACTCTTGACTATGACGTGATCCCATGACATAAATAAGGGGGTTAGGGTGGGACCCTAACACCATTTCTGCAACCATATGTTCAATTTCACTCCTTTGGGCATATCGATATCTATATGGCTTGACATTTGGAGGAACACATCCTGGAATAAAATGAATAGGATGATCATGATCACAAATACGTGGGAGACCTTTGGGAGTCTCAAATACCTTGGAATGATTGTAAGACTTTTTGAAGATCTGGAGAAATACATGATTTTGATGTGCGAATAGTTAGCGAACATAATTATGAAATTACGCTTCGTTGTTCTTTCTTTAGAAGCTTTATCATTATGTTAGAGTTGGTTATCTTTCCTGGTTTCCCTGTGATACCCCTTAATTCTACTTCCTTTCCTACCGAAGAAATTTTCACAAAAAATTCTTGAAATTTAAAAGCTATTGTACCCAAGGATTGTAGCCACTAGACTCCTAGTACAACATCAGCACCACCCATTGGAATGGAAAACATTGGGCTATTCAATACATATTCTCCCATGGATAGCCTGATATTATGGCACTTTCCAGAGCAATTTATGGTTCCTCCACTTACAACCGTCACTTGAAACTCTGGTGCTAGATGTAGGAAGCAATTCAAGTCCTTGGCTATCTTACAATTAATAAAATTATGGTACTACCCAAATCAATCAACACTATTACCTTTTTTTTCTTGATATGTCCTTCTATATTTACTGTTTGAGTGGTAATTCCGACGAAAGCATTACAAGATATGGTTGGATTGATTTCTTGTTTCTCTGGGGTTGGTTCTTGGTGAGTATCCTTTTCTTTTGATGTTTATTGATACTTTTCTTCCTGATATTTCACTGTTTGAACCTTCTTCTTCTTGATATGTCCTTCTATCTTGAGAGTTTCGGGAGTGGTAATTTCTTCCAATGCTTTACAAGATATGGTCAGATTCATTTCTTGATGCTCTATGTGATCTTTCACTTGAACATTTTTCTTCTTGATATGTCCTTCTATCTTGATAGTTTGAGGAGTGCTAATTCTAGCAAATGCATTACAAGATATGGTTGGATTCATTTCTTCTTTCTCGATGTGATCTTTCACTTCTTGAACCTTTTTCTTCTTGATATGTCCTTGTATCTTGAGAGTTTGAAGAGTGGTAATTATTTCCAATGCTTTACAAGATATGGTCAGATTCATTTCTTCTTTCTTTGGGGTTTGGTCCTGGCGCATATCCTCTTCTTTTGATGTTTCTTGATCCTTTTCTTCATCCTCTTCATACTCTATGTTGAATAATTTCTTCTCAGCACACTTATGACCTTTAGTGCATTTGCTATCACAATTGTAACAAAGCCCCCTTTTTTTTTCTTCCAATTGTTGTGGTGTAACCCTTGTAGGTTGTGGAAGGCTAGGAGAAACAACACTTCCATTATTATAGTTGTGAGGGGTAGACTTCCTTGTTGCCATAATTTTAATTTCCACTTTGTAACAAAGCCCTTTCTCTCTTTCAAGTTATTGTAGTGTTGTTATAAAGAAGGTGTTGCTCTTTGTATCCTCATAATGTGCTATCATTTCCTCTGTGAAAATTGACCACATAACAAGTTGTTTATGAGAACAAAGCCCTTTATACCATAAAAATTGATCCTGTTCTAAATATGAAGATGAAATACATACCTTTTGTAAAAGTGGTACACCATGTAGATCAAAATATTGCTCCATCTGAAGTATCCAATTTACCGGATCCTTGCCATCAAACTTCCTCATATCACCTTTTCTTGATTTTAGGAGCTCGATCTTTAAACGACTATAACTCTATAATTTCGGTTCTTCCAGTTCTAAAATTTTGACCTGCAATAGACCTCTATGTACCCTTTCCAATGCCACTAGTCTGATCGAATTTAGATTCTCCAAGAAAGAGTTATGCACAATCTCCCAAGATGACCTAATTATATACCTTTTTAGAAGAGAAAACTTGTATGAAGTGCCACGTGTCATGGTTTTAATCTTAGCATCAGAAAAATATACACAAGAAACTATAGTCTATCCTCTTTCTGTAACTTCTTACAAAATTTCAATCTGATGCTCAAAACAAAAGTTATGACTATTTTCCCCAGGTCACCTGTTTGGAATCTAATTTAGGAGTCTACAAACAGACCGACTCCTCAGATCATATCTCCACAAATATTGTGCGAAAATCTCTGAAATTCAGATCTGAGGTTCAACGCTATTTCTTCTCAAATGGGTTTTTTTTGTAGCATATGAAACATCGCAAAAAGAAAAGTTATAGCGCAAAATTCCACGATGACCTGTTTGGAGAAGCGAAACCCTAGAATTCAAAGCTCTGATACCAAATTTTATGAAACCAACTCACAAAAAGATAGAAAAGATAGATAAACACTTTTTGAAGGAGAGGGGCATGTTAGGCCCCTATACTACTAGTGTAACCTCTTACTGTTATTAGTACAACCCCCTTATTATATTGTTGTACCCATGTAGTCCCCATATTGTTATTATTCTGCCCCATAGAAGCCCACTATTGTTATTATTGTGCCCTTACATTATTGTTTTTATGTCAGATCTAATTATATTATGACCCCTTAGACTCCTATATATAGAAAGGAGGTCTTGTCATTTGTATCATCCAAGAATTGTTCATCTGTGTAATGTAAAGGAGGTTTCCCCCTCGAAGAGGCTAAATTCTAAGGCATTGATCTATCTTTTCTATCTTTTTGTGAGTTGGTTTCATAACAAAATTCTACATGGTATTGGAGCACAGGTGATCAAGAAGAGAACAATATATTGAGAGGAGATTTCAAAGTTTTGAGTTTTGGCCGGAGCATTTGCAGAGAAGATCTGAATATATCTGTACAAAAGTTTCAGAAAAAATAGAATATTTGGATTCCTTGTGGAATAATACCCCAAAAAAAAGAAAAAGAATCGGCTGAATCAGAGTTTGGATGAGGGAGATATCGGTAATTTAAAATTAGCTCTTTTTTTAGAAAATTTCGTGACGACGGGAAAGTGGAAATAGATTGGTGTGTTAGCGAAGAACCTGTATGCACTTGAGGTACAAGATGCATCCAAAGCCTTGAGGAGCAAGGTAAAGGTTAGATACTTGGTGGTTGAGAGGGAGAGTAAATTACCTCTCAACATGCAGAGCCAGAAGAAGTCTCAGAAAATTGTGGAGGAGCCACGATTGGTGCAGCAACTTTAGGAGTTTGTGGAGCAGCTACAATAGGGGAAGTTGAGAGGAGATTGAGTAGAGACATCTACTCATGTAGAGACCTCCACTAGGAGGAAACTTTGAGCCAGGTGAGCTGAGGGATCACATGCAGCCATACCTCTAGGTAGGAGGTGGGGCGATGTGGAGTGATCGTCCCAAGGAGGAGGGGCGGGATCCTTGAGGTACCCAACCTCTTGGATGAGACCTTGCTATGGGAGCCCCGATGCGGAGTAGCAGGAACTGACTGATTGGGTAGAGACAGATGCGGATTGAGCAACAGAGAGAGCTACAGTGCAGGGAATCCCAGGACAGCGCAAAACATGCAGTCTACAGAAATGCGAGAGGCACAAGCGTGTTGCATAGTGCAGGGTAGCACAGAGAAGAGTGCAATGGTGCGAGATGCATGGAGATGTTGCAGTAGCGCAGAGGTCAGAGAGGGAGCACTTATCAGTAGTAGGTAGAGCTTCAGCATCAAAGTATGTTTCCAACCCAACAAAGTGGTTAGTTGAGAGCTTTTTTGTTCCGAATGTTGCTGGAGCAACAACACTTGGTAGATGTGTTGCATGCAGAACATTCCAGAGTTACAGGATCAAGTTCGAGAGGAAGCCTTTCTTGTTGAGAGGGAGTGTTGAAAAGTGTGCAACAAGAAATGCTAAATTTAGAAAGTTCTAAAAATAGAACTGCTAAAAATAACACTTCTAAAAATAGCAGTTTGGCTAGTGAGCATTTTGGCCACCTTGGGTGAGATGTGAAACTACTAAAAGTAACATCTTCTAAAAATAGCATTTCATGGTCCCTTCCTATTTATAGCAGTCCTTGGTCTATCTATATGATGTAAATTCGAATTTGGTCTTAACAATAATTTGGAATATTAATTAACTAATTCTCCGTGAGTTAATTAGTTATGAAAAGAAAACTGAAGTCTCTGTGAGAACATGCAATTATTTCTCCACTAATTGGGGGATGTGTCCTTAATTTTTTCCACTGATTGAGGAATTAAGGATGAGTTCTATATTGAGAGGATCAATTGACATAGTTTAACTTAGTCAAGTTCAGTTAGATTAATTTAACAAGTTGTTAAATTAATGAGATATAGTTTGTTGATGCTTACATGCATGTGACAACTATTATTTTCAGATAAGTGTGTATTCACTTATGGATAACTGATGCATGTCAGTTCTGTTAGAGACCTAGTTGAGATTGGAGAAGGGATAGTGTACTATCAGTTGGATGAATATTTTTCCTATAAAGGAAGCTCATCCATGATGAGGATTTATCTCCTTCAGGTTTGTGTAGTTAGATAAGAGGTTAGTGATTGTGTGAAGAGGCCAATGCACACAAGTGGCAACACTGAACACCAAGGACACTGCACAAGGAAATAGGAGGCTTGGAGGGCAAAGGAGAAGGTTTGTGAGAAGCCTTTGACTGTCTACGAGCAGCAGAGGTATTGTACTGAGAGCTGGATAGCTTCCGAGCTAAGGCTTTGTGTAATCCGGACTATATTCCCACTTGTATGATAATACAGAGTTGGGGTTTTAGGCTTAGGCTTTCCCCAGGTAAATTCTTTTGTGTTATGTGTGATTGATTCCTTCTTATCAGTTATATGTGTTCTTATTGATGTTCCTCTTGGTTGATTAAGCTTCTGCTAAGTTGTTTGTAAAAGTAGATCAAGTGTTTTGCTTTACTACACTGCATTACCAGGTTGATCGACACGTGGGAAATTTCTAAATACAAACTTTTCCTCTAATTTTACCCTTAAAAAAAATCCACAACTTAAAAAATAAATCTTAACTAATAATACTATAATATTATTCTTATTCAATAAACAAACTCCCTTTTTTAACCATTAGATGTATTCTTATAACCATTAAATCCAATTTAGAAAATAAATAAACCCCATACTCGACCATTTCTTTCATCATAACTTACACATTAAAATGAATAAATAATAATATAATATTATTCTTATTCAATAAACAAACTCAATAATATAATAATATTCTTATTTAATAAACTAACTAACCATTAGTCGGCTTTAGCTAAATTTTTAATTGTGTATCGTATATATTTATAAATTGTCGTGAGTCTAAACATAGATTGGTGCGGTGAGGTGAGGTATTATCTCGCATTATTGATATAATTCTCTTTGAAAGGCCAGGGCAGAGAAATTATACACAAAATCAATCTTCACAGGAAATTTGGGAACTATGGCGGCACGTTCATCACAAGTCATAAGAGAAGCAGAAAGATCTTCTTTGATACAACTTAGTAATTCCCAAAAGGATCCTGAGAGGGGGAGCAGCGAAGAAGAAATATCATCTTTCAGAAGAAATTCCCAAAACCAGGGGATTAAAGAAGCAAGCGACCATCAAAGCAGGAGCACGGAAGCAGAAAGATCATCTTACCAGAAAGAGAAGGGTAAGGCGATAATGAGAGGATTAGGTGATTTGGTTCGTGGAAGAGTTGGGACTTCAGAGAATTTAGAAGCAGAGACACAAGTAGTCGAAACGTCTTTCGTATGCGCTTGCTGCTATTGGGAATATCAATATGAAAATATGGTACAGTGTAGAGATGGGCATCTTTTTTGTTTTAAATGTATAAGGAGGCAGGTTGATGAAATCATTTATGGAGTTCTGAGAGCACATGCAAATGGCTCTTTATCCTGCATGGATATTTATCAGTGCAAACAGTCAATTCTTTTGCCAGAGATTAGGAAAGTTATCCCAAATGATGTTCTTGAAAAATATGAATATCGCGTGGCCCAAGCTATAGTTGACGAAGCCCACATTGAAAATTTGGTTCATTGCCCATTTTGTAACATTCCATATGAAATAGACAAGTGTGTACAAGTCCTGGACTGTCCAAACCCAAAATGTCTAAAGTCTTCATGTATCCAATGCAAGGAGGTGAGTCACTTACCACTAAGCTGTGAAGAGGTTGATAACAAATCAGCTGAAACGGCACTTCGTAGGAAAGTTGAAGAGAGGATGGCGAATGCTGTGATAAGAAAATGTAATATTTGCGAGGTGGAGTTAATAAAAGTGTACGGATGCAATAGCTTGACGTGTAGGTGCGGAAACAGAATGTGTTACCTTTGCAGAAAGACACTTTCGGACGTTGACTCTTCTCATTTTTGTAACTGTATAACACGGCCATATATGAGAGAAGAAGGGAAAATCTGTCCAAGATGCAACAAGTGTTCCGAATGTTATGAGCCAGGAGACGATGAGGCTCTGGCTGCTAAGGAGGAAGCATTGAAGGAGTTGGTAGACAAGAATCCTGAGTTGCTTGATTTGGAAATTGGACCTCCCCTGAAATTGAAGGAGTTGGTAGACAAGAATCCTGAATTGCTTGATTTGGCAATTGGACCTCCCCTCATAACTCAAACACAACGCACCACCAGAATTAGACATCCACCAGAATTCAACGCACACGGTGATCAACTCGCAAATATGCACGCACCTCCACCGCTAGCTCCCCCACAATTCTTGAGAGATCATAATCAAACACAACGCACCACCAGAATTAGACATCCACCAGAATTCAACGCACACGGTGATCAACTCGCAAATATGCACGCACCTCCACCGCTAGCTCCCCCACAATTCTTGAGAGATCATAATCGGCTTGCAAGAATTCCTCTAAATCCAACGTTACCTCCCCAGGATTTTTTCAGATTTGGTAATGGTGGTACTGGTCAGTTTTCAAACATGGCTGTACCTGAATCGTTACCTCCACTGCTTTTCGTCAGAAATGGTAATGTTGGTCAGCTTGAAAACATGGGTGTGCCTGCACAGTTACCTCCACAGCATTTCTTCAGATATGGTAAGGGTGGTCAGTTTTCAAACATGGCTGTACCTGCACCTGCACCGTCAACTCCATATCTAACGTTACCTCCCCAAGAATTCTTCAGATACGGTAATTGTGGTCAGCCTGCAAACATAGCTGTACGCCCACCCTTACCTCCACCGCATTTCGTCAGATATGCTAATGGTGGTCAGCGTGCAAACATGGCTGTACCTGCACCGTTACCTCCACAGCATTTCATCAGATATGGTAATGGTGGTCAGCCTGCAAACATGGCTGCACCTGCACCGTTACCTCCACAGCATTTCGTCAGATATGGTAATGGTGGTCAGCTTGCAAACATGGCTGCACCTGACCTAGGTGCACTGTTACCTCCACAGCATTTCTTCAGATATGTTAATGGTGGTCACCCTGCAAACATGGCTGTACCTGCACCATTATCTCAAGAACATTTCTTCAGATATGGTAATGGTAGTCAGTATGCGAACAGGAATTTACCGGAGCAGCAAGATTATGGCCGTCGCTTACAACGTCCATCGCATTAGGGTGGTCAGTAATTAGAAGTAGTGTTTTAAGCTCTTTATGAATAAACTTTTTGAAGTTTGCAAGTCATGGTTTTTATTGGAAGCGTGTGCAAATTACTCTGGTTTTTATTCTGGTTTGAATGGCTAACAGCACAATTGAATTAGAATTCTGACATGGCATTTAATGAGTATTTTGTCTTCATGAAAATGAATAATCATACCGAGGTAGTGTGCTGACACGTAAGTAGTTTTGAATTTTATTCTTGTTTGAATGGCTAACAACACAATTGAATTAATACTGTGACATGGCATTTAATCATTCTTTTGTGTCCATGAAAATGAATAATCATATTAAGCCAGGGTGGTGACACCCAAGTAGTTCCTAATTGGTAATAGAGCAGTAGGTTAAAAGGTTGATATTTGACATGCATATGAAATGATATTTTAAAGTTCACAAGACTAAAAATAGTTTATGAGACCATTAGTTTCCCTGTTTTTTGGTCTTTGTAATTCAGTTCTTTTCCTATCCAAATTGATGATAAGCTGACCCAACCTTCCAACAATCCCCTCACTAAAAAGACAATGCCAAGAAACTGATGCTAACATGTTCTCATAACTTTCTCTTATGTGGCTGAATGCATCACATTCCAAAATGAAATGTTTTTCCCACTTGCAAAATGTACACACATTTTCTTCCCAAGGTCCTTTAGGGTTGAATGCATCACATTCCAAAATAAAATGTTTTTCTTACGTGCAAAATGTATACACCCTTTCTTCCCAAGCTTCTTTAGGCCTTTTCCACCTCCTGTTTAACACCGAGCTTTTTAGTGTAATGATTTTGTATTTTTTTCATGTTTAAATTGCAAAATAGTTGGTTGTATGAGCTAGAAAAGTTTCTAAGATGGTAGAGAGATGTTTATCTAATGAGAGTGTCTTACTTGGGTCATAGATTGTCGCAAGAATTTTTTCTTTACGAATGTGTAATTTAGCTTTGTACGACATACATTATTGCCAATAAGTATATTGCAGATGAAATTGCTTTACATGTTAACTCAAAACAACCCAATTTTGTTTTCAGTATATTAATATGGATGTTAAAATGAATCTCCCACCAAGGACATTGAAAAATACAGATTGTAGTGAACTTTGCTTTTAATGCACTCAAATGGTTTCACTTTCTATTATCCAACAAAATTTACTGTCCTTGCAAAACAAAGTGAATAGGGACATCAAAGGGATTCATCTAGATATTCATTTTTGCATTCGTACTAATGTTTAAATAGATCCCTTTCATGTCCTTAGAGTTTCATTAATAAAACTAGAGATAATTTTTAGGGTTTATGATGAAAATATTTCCACTATTCATTATTGTTTTAATAGTCTCATTAATTTGTAAATATGCCAATAAGATAAAACAAAGAAAACCCTATAGTAAACTATTATATTACAAAAATTGAAATGAATCATGATAAAGTAAGCTAACAAATTTCTTTGTAATGCTAAATAAAACCATGGTTTAGCATATTTATTATAATGATTGAAAAATAGTTTAAAATAACCAAAATAGTGTTCAAAATGAACTTGTAAGAAATATATTATTTCAACAATTAGTATAAAGCTAATATATGAGCATGAACACAAAAGTTGGGGTTCTAAGCACTCTAGCTACTCATGCTTTGTGGGTTTTTTACAAAAATCACCTAGACGATGTGAACTCATCTCTTTGATGTTTTTGAATTGAATGGCAAAAGTAGATCGGTAAGTACCAGAGATTTTTAAAAACAAGCAAATATTTGAAGGTTAAGATAGAAGCTAAAGAATCTACTTCCAAACTTTTTCTTCCCTTATTCAAGGAACTACAGACAAGATTGCTTTGGTTCTTGAGAAACACAATGTTTCTTCCACCTTCAAACCCTTGAACACAATCTAGAGTTCCCTAGGATCAGTCAAAGACCTGGTGAATCTAAAAGATATGAAACGTGTGTATTTGATCCCATGTTTTTATGGGACTCCCTACATTGGGGACACTGGTCGTTCCATCAATCAAAGAATTAAGGAAATTCCTAGGTCTGCAACCAACCACATAATTATGGCCTAATAAGAGCCCCAAAAGAAGGTGTGGGTTTCATCCACTATGGTTTGAAGAAAGTGATATTTATTTTAGTAAGTATTTTCTGCATCGTAATCTATCTATGAGTTGTAAGGGGTTAATCCCATCCTTGTTTCTGCTTTCCCACCATTTTTCCCATGTTTATTTTGACTTTGCATGCATAAAGGATGAAATTGTATTCAACTAGTATGAAATTGTATTCCTTCTTTTGTGTTTTATTTTCCTTCCATACTTTTAATGGGTAGTCACCTAAAATTTACTCCCATATGACCTTATTCAATTGGGGCCACCCTACTAGATAAATGCACAAACCCAACTTGATATGAGACATAATGTCTTGGGGAAACTTATTTTCCCCTTGAATCGCTCCATTGTCTCCCAAATTTTGTTTAAATATCCCTCTCAACATGCAATATGGAAACCCCCTTTGTTCATAGTTCCCATTATTGAAGGTATAATTGGTTTTTGGGTTTATGAAGTTTCTCCTTGCTATAGGTCTTAGTAATATGAGAAAACCTTGATAATTTAAAGGCTTGCTACTGTCTTCATTAGAGCTCACGAAAACATTTGGCTAAATTTTCATCCTACAACAAGAACCCACACTGTCTAGCTCTAATTTAATTTATCAGGTCAATACTATGGATTTTCCTTGCCCAAGTTAATGATAATGTAGTATTTGTTTACCATTGTCTTCAAAACAATATTCATATACTTTGAACTTTTGTTTCTTTTGTAATGTAATACACATAACACACGACCTCTATTGTAAAATTGCAAACCACCTTCATTGCTTTCCAATAACACCTATTGCATGAGGAGCTTCAATATTTTATTAAGAATCTTGACAATATGAAAATGTGCCATAGCTCAATGACAATTATTTGTAATATATTGAATTTTCTACAACCTCTTGTTACAAGCTCATCTCATTAAATCTTTTTCATTCATGGTGCTTTATTTGCATTATGCCTAGCCCTTCATTGCCCCATTTGCAATTCTTGGTATTGAGTCTCACTTAATTCATTTTTTCACCAAAGGTTTTCTTTGAAGTGAAACAACATAAAGGGGGTCATTTCTAGGTTAAATGAGTTTCATATCCAATTGTGTATATTGTAGACATTGGACCCTCCTCTTACTTTAAAAGATTAGCCATATAGGGTACCTGAAAAGGAACTCACAATTAGTAAGTTATTTGGTGAATGGTGAGTCCTCTTCTACTAATTTTCTATTACATATCATGTTATCATCTGTAACACACCATCAATTTCTTTGTTGGTTTCCATTGAATACTCTTTCCAAAAGAGCTCATACTTTATTACCTATTATGAATCCATTGTCTCTTCACAATTAAAAAAAATGCATATTTCTAAGTAGGATGTTCTTGATTTGACATACATTCACCATATTAACACTTATCGTACTTCAATGCTCGTATATTGTACTACCATGTGATGTTGACACCTAATCCAAAAGGATTGGGAATATTGTTAATATTTTAAATAGTTTATTATTTTAGTTATGAATTGGAAAAAAAGAAAGAGATCTTGGAATTCGAATCCCAAGAGTCTCTCCACTCATGTATATATTCATACATTGGTTAATGCAATTACAAAGGTTGCATTGTAGAGTTACTCCCCTTACATGACATGGTATTAGAGCAGAAGCCCAAAACTAGTCTCTTTCTATCATGACTCCTATTTTCTCTGCCATATTTTTTCATGTGTCCCTATTTTCTTTTCAAAGTCACCCACAGTTGTGTTGGTCCTTTGTGTAGGAAGTTGCATTGGTGTCAAGTATGGAACCTGCATTGAGCATTTAAGTCTCGTGGAAACTCCATGTAATGATTTTTTTTCTTCCTCTTCAAATTCCTGAGTCTGTTATACATTAGAATGGCTAATTGTTGTAGTCATATTCTACATTTAAGAATTAAACTGAGAGATAGTGCACAGGAAACCATGTGATCTTGTACGGTGCATTGAAAAATTTAAATTGTGCATTGAATTATGTGTTAATTGTGATTGTCAATTATGTTTTTCATTGGCCAAGTATCATGGTGGTCATTTGTTGAATAATTCTATAAATTAATTAAATATTAAGGTGTGTTGAATCATATACAATACATATATGTATCATATTCAATGTGTTTAAATTCATATATATGCTTTGAATGGGCGATGACATAAGTTGGATGCTTTACATATATAAAAGGCATACCATTTTTATTGCAGAGACATTTTAAATTTTTGTGACTATTTAGGGTGTAATTCAGGCTTTTTATGATGCATTCACTCATCTTCATAGTGGGAGTAGTTCTCACTATAAAAGAGAACTACTATGAGTAGTTGAGGAATATAAACAATACCTTGATTTTTAATGAGTTGCGGAAAGGATTTACTGATGGAGAAGGAGGAAATCCTCCTCGAAAACCCACTTCTGACAATATGCTTGCTATATGGGAGAACAATAACAACATGGCCTATGCCTTCATTACAACATCAGTTAATGAAGACGTCAGTCCTTATATTATACCATTTAAAAATTATTCTGAGTCCTTAATTAGCTGAAGGATTTATATGACTCACAATTTGAGCTTCAAATTATTCAATTAATTATCAAAACAAGAAATCGACAGTTATGGAATTGATCAATTTTAGAGTATCTCATAAAGTGGAAGAACTTACTCGCTAAAGATTCGACATGGGAGGATGAGATTTTTATACAGAAGCATCCAGAACTGCTCAAGCATTGAGGACAACACTTTTTGAAGGAGAGGGGAATGATAGGTCCCTATAATACTAGTGTGACCCCGTAAGGTTATTAGTGCAACCCCCCTATTATATTGTTGTGTCCATGTCATCCCCATATTGTTATTATTGTGCCCTTATATTATTATTGTTATGTCAGCTCTAATTATATTATGACCCCTTAGACTCCTATATATAGAAAAAAGTTCTTTTCATTTGTATCATACAATAATTGTTCATTTGTGTAATGTGAAGGAGGTTTCCCCCTCGAAGAGGCTGATTTGTAGGGCGTTGATCTATCATTTCTATATTTTTGTGAGCTAGTTTCATAACAAAAGCCACTACTTCCCAAGAGGCACCAACCTCTTATGAATGTAGGCTAGTACATGCTCTGGCCATTGTTCTACCTTTCATACAGTTTGGAAACTAAAAGTACGAGCAAATATATATACATAGAAATACAGATATCATTCACTAGAGTACATGCCTTTTCCCTTTAACTCCACAGATATTCTCTGCAACACTATGTATCATTTGAACACTTGGCCCATTCACTCTATGTTCACATACACAACTTTTCTCTCTTCAAATCTCTTTACAATTCTCACTTCACCAATTTTCTCTACAATAATCACAGTTTTTGTTTCCCTGTCACACAGTGAATGATGTAGTCCCTAACAACCATAAACCTACATTTCATGCTGCCTATGTGGGTACTCTATGAATGACTTTACATATTGTTGAAGTGTTTGGCTTCTTGCTACTGCAATCATAGTAAGAGGGGAGCATGGGATTTTTAGTACTTTCTCCTACTTAGCTACTCAACAACTGTAGTTATAACACAATCAATTCTAAGAATGAGCACATATGTGTTTCTTCATGTTGAGAATTAAATATCAGTCAACCTATATTCCCAAGGAGGTTCTTCCATGCTTATTAATTGTTCACGAAGCTTGAGATGTACTCCAACAGGACTTCTCTGAATTCTGATCAAGCCTCAAGTCCCTGAGGCTATGTTTTTCATTTAATTCAATGAGGAATTACTTACCACTACATTGTTAAGATGTTGATAAAAAATCAGCTAAAACAAAACTTCGTAGAAAAGTTGAAAAGAGGATGACGAATCTTGTGATAAGAAAATGCAATATTTGCAAGGTGGAGTTAATAAGATAAAATCAATGCAATAGGTTGACGTGTAAGTGTGGAAACACAATGTGTTACCTTTGCAAAAGACACTTTTGGACATTGACTCTTCTAATTTTTGTATCTCTATAACACTTCCAGATAGTAGAGAACCTAAATTTTGTCCAAGGTGCCACAAGTGTTCTCAATTTTGTTGAAAAGTGTGCAACAAGAAATGCTTGTTGATACTACAACAAGATGATGGAGCTTAGTGAAAAGAGTCGCCTTCACTAAGTGGGCCCGCAGGCTATTTTTGGCGCAAGTCTATTTTTAGACTATGTCTATTTTTAGACATATGGATCATGTCTATGTTTATGGATGATTGATCAAGTTGGGAAAAATAGATGGACTTCTATTTTTGATGAAAGTGTGAGTGATCACAGTGTGAGTGATCAAAGTCTATTTTTAGACTGGCTGTCAAAAATAGAAAAGTCAAATATTATTATCTCACAATAATATTTGGACTATAAACTTGATCTTATTCTCTTGGAGCACTTCAGTTTGAGCTACAGAGGTGGCACATGCAGCTGTCAGAAGGAAATACGCTTTTCTTATGAGTCAGTTGAGTTGTTGCATGCATGACTTCAGTTAGAACTCAAGTGAGTTGAGTTTAGTGGACTAGAGGTACAGTTGATGGAGTTGTGTTCAGTTTGACTTAGTTAAACTAGTTGTAGTTAGTCTAACTGCAGATAGACTAATGATGAGTTGTTAAACTAATTATTAACTCATAATACAACTAAAGAATACATCATTTAACTCAGTTTCATGTCAGTGCATGTTCAGTTCAACAGGGACAAGTGGTAGAGAATCAGATTGCTATTAGTTGTGACTATAGTTGTGCACCAGATCTTGCACAATCAAGGGATTGAGTATGCCAATGAGTTTGCTCACGTATTTGGCCCACATTTTAGCCTTTGCTCACGTCCACAAAGAGTGAGTGACTATTTTGCAGGTGAAAATCGAGTTTGGTGAGCCATTCTCATCAGTTCTTGAGCAAGTATTGAGCAGTGGAGGCAGGCAAGCAGTGGAATAGATTTGGAGATCAGATCTGAGCTGTATTGTGTGTAACAGGTGGAGATACTTGTGAGAAGTATTATGCTTTGTAACGTTACATGATTCAATCAATATAATATACAGATAGTGTGGGGTTTTTAGCGAGATGCTTTCCCCGGGATACATACTGTGTTAATGAGTTTGATTGATGCTTCTATGTGTGCCTGTGAATGTTTCTGCTTCTGTAAATTGATGATCAATGTAGAGGAGATTATGTATTATACATGTTCCGCTTATAATTGTATGATCAGGATAATCTCTGTGAATATGTGTTAAATTATTCAAAATTTCTACAAATTTTATCAGCCAGAAGACGATGAGGCTCTAGCTGCTAAGGAGTAAGCATTGAAGGAGTTGGTAGACAAGAATCCTGAGTTGCTTGATTTGGAAATTGGACCTCCCCTGAAAACGCAAACACAACAACCTCTCACAACATCCTCTCACGACATCTTTTCTTCAATCCAACATTATACATTGTTCTTTTCTTCAAGAACAATCAATGCGCATCTTTTCTTCAATCCAAATATGGATGTACCTCCATCATTAGCTCCCCCACAATTCCTAAGAGATCGTGATTGGCTTGTAAGAATGCCTCTAAATCCAACAGTACCTCTGCAGGATTTCTACAGATTTGGTAATGGTGGTCAATTTTCAAACATGGTTGTACTTGAATCATTACCTCCACCGATTTTCATTAGAAAGGGTAATGTTGGTCAGCTTGAAAACATCGGTGTGCCTGCACCATTACCTTTACAACATTTCTTCAGATATGGCAACGGTGGTTAGTTTGCAAACATGGATGTACCTACACTATCAACTCCACATCCAACATTACCTCCCCAAGAATTCTTCAGATACGGTAATTGTGGCCAGCCTGCAAACATAGCTATATGCCCACCATTACCTCCACCACATTTTGTCAGATATGGTAATGGTGGTCAGCGTACAAACATGGTTGTACGTGCACCATTACCTCCACAATATTTCGTCCAACATGGTAATGTTGGTCAGCCTCCAAACATGGTTGCACCTTCACCATCACCTCCACAACATTTCGTCAGATATGGTAATGGTGGTTAGCTAGCAAACATGGCTACACGTACACCGTTACCTCCAGAACATTTCCTTAGATATGTTAATGGTGGTCACCTTGTAAACATCGTTGTACCTGCACCATTATCTTAATAGCATTTCTCTAGATATGGTAATGGTGGTTAGCCTCAAAACATCGATGTACCTGCATGATTGCCTCCACGACATTTCTCTAGATATGGTAATTGTGGTCGGTATGCGAACAAGAATTTACCAGATTGGCAAGATTATGGTTGTCACTTACAATGTCCATAATATTACGGGCATCACTTAGAAATAGGGTTTTAAGTATTTTATGAATACAATTTTTTAAGTCTTGCTAACTCATGGTTTTTATTGGAAGTTTCTGCAAATTACTTCTTATCCCTACAATATTTATTCTTGTTTGAATTGTGAACAATACAAAATTAAATTAGTTTGGATTTAATGATTCTTTTGTGTCCATGAAAATGAATAAACATATCGAGGTAGGGTGGTGACACGCAAGTAGTTCGGACTTGGTAATAGAGTAGTAGGTTCGAAGGTATGATTGGACCATGCATATTATCAATATATAATTAAGTTCAGTTATTTTAGTGTAATGATTTTACATTTTTTCAGGTATAAATTGCTAAATAGTTGGTTGTATGAGTTAGAGAAGTTTCTAAGATGGTAGAGAGATGTTTATGCAACTAGGTGTCATGTACAACTTTATCATATGTAAGATTGATTAATTTTCACACACACACACATACACACCGATATATATATATATCTATATATATATATATATATATATATATATATATATATATATATATATATATATATATATATATATATATATATATATATATATATATATATATATATATATATATATATATAGGTGCAGTATTGTGAAATGAGATTATTATTATAATATAATTTTTTTTTAATTTATATCTAATGGAATCATAATCTATATCAACAAAGAATGAATATTTAATAACAATGCCTCACTTGATAAAGCTCATAAATTATTGCAAGATCTTTTTTCTTTATGAATGTGTAATTTAGCTCTCTACCACATAAATTATTGCCAATAATCTAAATTGCGGATGAAATTATTTTTTCTTTAACTCAAAACAACAAAATTTTGTTTTGAGTATATAATATGGATCTTAAAATGAATCTCCCACCAAGGACATTGCAAAATACGGATTTTAGTGAACTTTTCTTTTAATGCACTCAAATGATTTCACTTTCTATTATCCAACAAAATTTAGTGTCCTTGAAAAACAAAGTGAATAAGGACATCCAAGGGATCCCCATCTAGATATTCATTTTGGCATCCATACTAATGTTTAAGTGGACCCCTTTCATATCCTAATAGTCTCATATAAAATTTGTAATGTGTTAATTGTTTGAATTTTTTCATTAATAAAACTAGAGTTGATTTTTAGGGTTTCTGAGGAAAATATTTCCACTATTCCTTGTTGTTTTAACAATATCATTAATTTGTAAATGTGCCAATAAAAGAAAACAAAGAGAACCATATAGTAAACTATTCTATTACAAAAATTGAAATGAATCATGATAATGTAAGCTAACCACCTTTTTTGTAATGGTAAAGTAAACCATGGTTTAACATATTGATTATAATGATTGAAAAATAGTTTAAGATAGCCAAAATAGTGTTCAAAATTATCTTGTAAGAAATAGATTATTTCAACAATTAGTATAATGCTAATATATCGGCATGAACACTATCTTCATGCTCACTCTCATCACTATTGGACATAGAAGACAGGGTTCTAAACACTCTAGCTACTTGTGCTTTGCGGGTTTTTGACAAAAATCACATAGAGGATGAGAAAACCCATCTCCTTAATGTTTTTGAATTCAATGGCTATATCAAATCGGTAGGTACCAAAGCTTTTTAAAAAACAAGAAAAGATTTGAAGATTAAGAAAGAACCTAAAGAATCTACTTCCAATGTTCTGCTTCCCTTTATTCAAGGAACTACAGAAAAGATTGCCTGTGTTCTTAAGAAACCCAATGTTTCTTCCACCTTCAAACCCTCGAAAAAAATTCAAAGCTCCCTAAGATCAGTTAAAGACCCGATGAATCCAAAAGATATGAAAGGTGTGCAATTGATCCCATGTTCTTGTGGGACTCCATACATTGAGGAAATTGGTTGTTCCATCAAGTAAAGGATTCAGGGACATGCAGATGACATAAAGAACTATAGGACTTGCTACTCAGCTCTAGTTGAACATATGGGGAAGACAAAGCACCACATTAGTATTGAGGATTCCCAGGTTATTGCCACAATTAATCACTTCGATCACCGTAAGTTTAGGGAAGCCATTAAGACTGAGAAAGGGTCTAAGATGCTAAATAGGGATAATTTATTTATTTATTTATTGGGAATAATAATGAATATTATTATAATAACAAAAGATTTTTTTTTCTCGATAAAGACTAATTCTATTAAGTGGAAAATATAGTACAATCAAGAGAAGCATGAGATCCGCAGACCGGAAATGATGTATCCATCAACCTCGGTCCCGGTGAAAAGATATAAACTTAAGGTGATAGCAAATAGCAAGAAATGACAGACAAATCAAATGATCTTTACCCCATAGGGGTAGAAGCTACAACGCATTGTTTTTTCCCTTTCTTTTTATTGACTCTTGTCCAGCCATCCTGGGGAGGATGAGCTAGGACAACTTGAAGGCTGGGAAATTCTGACATCTGAAATTCCTTTTCAGATTCTGAGGAGGTCTCATGGCTGCGCTTCAGGGCAATTGTTGCATCCGGGGGAAAGTCCTCAGTGACCATGGGGGGATCCATCAGCTGAAGCCCCTGCTCTGGTTCTGAATCACTGTCTTCATCCTTCGAACCTGGGGAGCTGGGGCTCCCAGTCGGCGGAGGAGGGCGGGGAGTCCAGCGCTTGGGCTTGGATTTTGCATTATAACCCTTTTTCGATCTTGCTGTCAGCGATGGGCAGGAATTCTGCAGGTGTCCTGTAAGGCGACAGTGGCGGCACCGAAAGGCAGTGTTCTCGTAGTCTAGAGGCTGAGTCCAGACATAGTCCTTGATCTTGAGATTGATTTGCTCTGGCAATCCCTTGCTTAAATCTAGCTCCACACAAATTCTGGCATATGTGAAAAGACCCTGTATTTCCCTATTGTAATCCCCCATTAAGAAGCAACCCAAAGTGTTGCCTATTTGCCTGTAAACCTCTACGCGCCACAGGTGAATTGGGAGATTTGGAAGTCTGATCCAGACAGGGGCTTTTGTAATAACTGCAGATGCTGGATCGAAGTCTGGGAACCATGGAGTTAAGAAGAGGCCTGCCAAACCCATGAACCAAGGACCTTCTTCTAATGCCTCTTTGTAGTCCTCGATATTGTCGAACAACACTATAAAATATCCTTTTGCACAGAAGTAAATCTTGCATCGATGAGTCCAGTTTTCCTTGATCCAATCATATAGATCCTTTGAGCGTGGCCAGAGACCATTGAATCTACAGATGATGGCCCTTTCTGAAAATTGCTGGGTGTCATCTGCTAAATCAGGGTAAGAGATCTCAACAGAGGGGACCTCTTCCAATTTGTCAACCAGAAAGGGCTTGGGAGGAGCCTGCACTGGCGGATCTGTCTTTTCAGGCTTGTTAGCATGGACTGCATCTTTATAAGAAAATGCCTTTGCTGAGGAGGATTCTCCGGCAGCTCCTCCCCTCAAACGAAGGGTTAAAATAATGCATGCGTCTTTTTCAATGCCGAAAAAAGAAATGGGATATATATCCTCGAGTTGTTTACCTTCATAGAGAAGTCGTTGAGCTGCAGAGGGGATTCCCAGTTTGATGCTCAGTGCATGCTTGAGATTCTGCACTAGATCCGTCCGGTTGACCCATTGTAGCATTGTTTTGCCAGTAATGAGCTTGATTTGTATCTGGAATGATACAAAGAAGTTCGAATGCCTCTTTCCATTGCAGATCTGTGCATTGAGGCAGCATGCGTGATTGATTTGCGAATCTTGGATTTGCCCCATATGCCTAGGCTGCATACTGCCCTTCGACGCAGGCTTGTCTTTCCCCTTTTCCAAGATCAATGGAGATGCTTCGTGGGAATCCGTTGGAGCGCCCTTGGCTGCTGCGTCGACAGACTGAGGAGGGCTCCATGGGATTTTAGTGGAAGCGGGGAACTGTTGCCGTTCAGCTCCAGGGCGTTTTGCAAAGTGTTCCGCACGAGCAGTCTCATTTGCTGCCGCAGCATTCATCCAGTGTGCAGCCTGTGCTTCTGCCTTGAGGGATAAATTCCTTGTTCTATGCTCACTGTGCACGATTCCTCTTGCTGCAGGCGCGTTCTGAGATGCCATGGCGTCCTGAAGAGGGCCATAGAAGCGCGTTGGGGAAGCAGGGGGTCGAGGCCCTGCTGCCCTAGATTTCACGGCAAAGAGATCTTCATACGCCTTCGTTTCTGCGGCGCCAGCGATCATGGTGTGGCCCTTTTGTGAACCTGCATAGGGGAGAAAGCTCCTTGTCCCTCGCCTGTTACTTTCGAACCCATCCGCTGCAAGAACGCTCAAAGACCTGACGGCAGCCGAGGGCATGGATGCGGCAGAGCTAGGGTTCATCGTGCTCTCCTTAATTTCTATAGCAAATCAAATTTATTATTACTAGCTACTTGGAAATAATTAATTAAGTTATTTTGACTTAATTATAATAACAAAAGATATTGTAATGACAACAAAATTGAATTTATTTTATTCACCTATATATTAAATAAATAAATCTCCCTCTTTTTATATTTTTATTTTTCTTGACTTCTTTCATTGAGTTAATATTTGTATTAAATGTTCTAAGTATTATAATTTTCTTTTTATATTTTTGTTCATTATTCCTTGACTTTTTAGTTAATTTTACTACCTTTTGTTTTGTTTTTTTTTTTTTAATTTATTTAGAAATAATGGTAGTAATAATAAAAATTATAATATATATTTTCTAATTTTTATTTTGGTTCTTTAGTATTATTTCCTATTTTTAAGGCCTTTTCACTATTTTTATTTTCTAATTTTGACTTTCTTATATTTTTTCTAACATTCATAATAACTTGAAAAATTGATTGTTGGGATTAATCTGTTATGTCTCTATTATTTAATGGTTCTATGTTTTAGCTATCCGTCTATTACCTGATGATGAACCACAATAAGTGGTTCGAAAAGCATCGACTTTATAATCTAAATGTGATTTTGTCTGAAAATATTTGATATAAATCATGAATCAAAAAAGCATACATTATGATTTTTTTTTTAATTTCTGAAACTCCTCGAAGCTTAAAATAGAAATCACCAATATTGTCGTCTTATAAAGTGCTTTCCAACAATAATTCCTTTTCTTCAATCTAGTTATGGCCATTCAAAATTATACCCAACAACTTCTTGCCACATCATCGAACTATACCACATGATATCCAGTTGGCCCCCCATGGTGCCCTCACGGCACCCCATCTCACTTACCATGTCATTCCCAAAGCTAGTTCACATCAATGCACCGACCTATGGTGTGCCACCACGGATTGCAACATGGCCCCCATCACACAACCCCATGCCCTGTGAACCATCGTTTTCCCATTATAAACATTTTGGCCTTGAATCAACATTCACATCTTGGCTTGTTCACTTGTTAGCTACAATTCACGCTAATGAAAACGCCTGAAACTGAGACATTAAATTTGTATTAACTTGTTGAGTCCCATTTTCCCGTCCACCCCTTCCATTACGGGCTTACACGCTACACACCATAATATTAAGCCGAGATTGAGTCCCCAAGATGTTAATGCCTACCTCAATTGTTGGAAATATTTTCTCGTCTTAGGACATAAATTTATCGCCCCACTCTTTTGTGCATCGAGCTCTGCGAGACTAAGATGAAATTAACACCAATATGGGAATTTCCACGTCAGATGATAGAAAATTTTCCATTCTGGACACATAAGTCTCGATTCCCCTTTGGGAAATTTTTCTCATTGCCATCGTTTTGGAAGTGGCAAAATGTTGTCAACCCAACGTGACATCACTTTGGTGTTATCCTAATGTCATCCTATCCATTTGGACTCTTATGGGAGCACCATGTGTTCTCCATTTTTGGGCCACTTGGACGCAGATAAATCTTGAGGCCTTTATGGTTTCTCGAAAAGTTTTTATAGAAGCTTTTGGATTAGGATTAAGAATTATAAGATGTAAATCTTGAATAATGTTTGAAGTAAAGAGAAGTTCAACAAAATAACTAACTCATCTTTTTTAGCTAATATTCCCAAAGAAATGAATCGGGTAAATTTCACTTGATTTTGACCAATCATTCTTTCTAATTCAACTTATAAAATTTTAACCAAGATCATCAAATTGAAAAAAATATTCTTGGATGTCATATCAGAGAACTAGGGAGGATTCATGGAATGGAAACAAATATGTTAGAAAATTATATATTATAGAGCAATGGAACACATAAAATATTGCAGAAATATAAACACAGAAAACATATAAAACAAGAGAGACACAGATATGGGCTACATCCATGGAGAAACAACCAATCCTTCCTTTTATATTATCCATCAAAATGAATAGATACAACATATAGCGGATCTGCTGTAATTCCCTCTTCGCTCTCAATCTCCTCTCTCTTCCTCACTCAAAAGACAGATCTACATAGACACAATACAATTCCCTCATATATAGTGAGGGGTTTCCTTCTAGGATGAAAAACCCTAAATTAAACGTAACTTCTACTATCATATCTTCACCTAATGAACGACTTTGGACCCCCTTGTAGTGCACATATTACGGGTGGCATTGTCACCCCACTACGAACTAGGGTCCAATGCGGCGATACCTCTAAATAAAGAATATAATTAGGCTCCACACCCAACAAAATATTGGATAATGTCATTATTTTCTAAGAAGAAATTCATTCAAGCAAGGAATTAGGCAAGCTAGGAATGGTAATAAAGTTGGATATGGACAATGCCTTTGACCGAGTAAGGAACTCTTTTCTTTTCCTCATTTTAGAAAAATTGGGGTTAGGTAGGTGTTGAAGCCCAAAAAATTGGGTCTACAACAAGGGGGATACCCACCTGGTCTGGACCTTGAAAGTAGCTCCTTTTCCATTTGGGATGGTGGGTCCGATTGGGGATAATGGGACTAGTTTCCCAATTTGTGTGTGTTGATAAGAAAAAATATTTCTGTTTTCTAAAGATTTCTAAGTAAAATTCTTTTAATCTAAGTCTAATTTAAAACATGCAATTGTATTCTAATGAACAAAAATATTTAAATCTAAAGCTAACCCAGGATTCAACTTTTAACTTATGCAATCTAAAATAATTTTGGACAACAATTGGTAATAAAGATCATTCAATTGCTACAAGAAAGGAATTCGATAAAAATGAATTGTTTTGTATAAAAAGTTAGCCGAAACAATTGTGAGAAGCATATCGCATAATAATTCATTCATACAGTAAGCATAAACAGAATAGTCATTACCGTACAAAAGTGCCAAATAATAACTCAAACATCCAAGCTTTCATATATAAATAACTGATCATAAAATATTACTTTGACACATAAGCAGAAATCATTAAGAGATAAAAGTACAATTGATAACAAGTTCTACTCATGAGCTTCAAAAATATAGATTTATTTCTTCCTAATTCAACATCTACTAAGAGTACAAAAGTGCATTTCAGTAGCAGATATTAAACACAGATATCAATAAATCCCATTTCATTCATTTATCAAAACCTCTTTTGAGGGTGCAAAAGTGCTCGTTCCGAGGAAATGTTTTTTACAGGACCCTTCTCTGAATGCATGAGAGGGGTTAAAATAATACTTCCTAAATACTAAAAATAGTTTATTACAAAAATATAGAAGGAGGTTTAAATGACCCTCCTCGTCTAAGGCAAAAATAAATCAAAATTAAAAGTAAAACAGAATATGGAAATTAACTATCTATGTATCTGTTCTCTGAGGTTGTAAGCATTCAGCATAGGCTTGGGGAGTGTCTGTTGGCTGACCTCCAATTTTAGTTGTCCTGCGAAAACAGAATTGGCAAGTGTTGGCGCTATCTCCTCGGTAGAGTTCGTAAGGCATTCGAGAGTCATTAATTGACTGTGTGGTTTAACCAAGTACTGCCAGTAAGTATCCCAGTGTAATTTGGTTAACTTCTTAATGGACTCTACCCTTTCCTCAGCTTTCTCTCTCCAGCTTATCTGCAGTTGTTGTGCCTTTGGGAGGAATGTGGGAGCGGTTCTTGAAATGAGGTTTGCTCTGTGAAGGTTTTCATTGACACAGTCAATGATGTTGTTTGCCACTCTAGCCGCTTCTTCTGCTGCCACATGTCGAGTGCTGAATAGAATTGCTAGATTTCAGCCAAATCCACTTACCACCTAAGGGTATGCCTGATAAATACCGTCGATTTTGGAGCATGGGTCTTGCCTTTAGTCTTTATCACTTTTCCCCACGATTTTCTGGCTTACATGCGACCGAGCGCTCGGGGGCTTTCCATCTCAAGGGGTTTTTCCTAGTGATGCACAATTAGCACTAAGCGTTAATCGTACATCATAAACTTCCTCCTTTTCCTAATCCATGCTTCCCAGGTGCTATTTTTCACCTCCTGCACAGTCTCGACGGGTCTTGGCCAGCGCGCTTTGCTCTTTTTTAATGGTTCTTCCCTTACCGACCAGTTCTTGGTGCACTCCACCAAATCTTTGTTTTCTTTGGTAAAATTCTCCACGAACTACTTGTTGTAGGTTGCCTGTGGCTCTGGTAGATGATACATAAGCCTTAAATCTTGTGTAGTGAATGACCCAATGAGGTCTTGGCCTCCAGTCTTGAATTGTCTTTCTGTTATATCAGCACTATCTAGTACCCACTTGACCATGTCTGTGTATGGAAGAATCCTTGGTCTTGCCGCTATTTGGTGCAAGAATGAACATGCAAGTTCAGTGATTGATGCCTTAGATGACCCGCATGAGTCTACAGTTGCTTCAACCTCCATAATTCTCAGCTTTTCTTCTTAGAGCAGACTGTACATGCCTTCCAAAGTAGTTATGCTGGCATCTTTGTTACAGATGGTGTTTGTGTATAAGGGCGTCATCTCTTTGTCTTCTGCAACCAGAGGTTTTCCCTTATTTCACATTACGTTCTGCACACTACTGCATATATTACTCTGCTTGCCATTCCTACAAATTTACAAGTCAGGGAAGAATAATGAAAAGAGATAAAGTGACGGGAAAGCTCTTTAATTCTAAAATCATATCCAACATACCACCCTACGTGAAATGACCTTTTGATCAGATTCAAATCTTATCTCATAAATGACCACCAACTGACCACTAAATTGACATTAATGCCCATAACTCGGTATCAGATTACGAGAAAAGCTTTATTGAACGATGAGCCCTGCATATCTGCGATAAAGCGATTTTGCAATTTGCTTCACAATATTGCAATATCGCAAATCCATTTGTTAACAATCATTTATTACCTTATGCGTGCACGAGATGTGATTTGTGAGATTCCTTATCGCATATCACTAGATTGGGATATTTTACCTTAGGTGATAGTTGCGGCATATGAAAGCTGCAATGTGCGATGAGTCTTTAAGGCATGCGATCTCGCATCGCATTTTCGCGATTTCGAATGGTTGTTTATATGATGTTCCCCATTACCCTTTGCAAAGTGATGTTTTATTGTTAAGAGAACGATTTTATTCGGAATTTATCATAAAACTTAGTTTTTTAAGGTTTTACAGATGTTTTCCTAAGTTTATGATAGCATGTTTTATTCAAAGGGAAACATAACTGCTATATTTTTATTTTTTAGAAGGGTCCCCATTTATTTAGCTTTATTACTAAAACTAGATAAAAAGGGGGGTTGATGCTGGCCACAATAGTAGGGAATTTATAACGTGGATAAAAGCATGTATTGGCACCCCATGGATTGCGCCATTGCTTAATGGTTGAGGGACTATTTTTTGTGTTCCCTCTTGAGGGCTAAGGTAGGGCTACCCTTTGCCTCCTCTCCATCACATCATTATGGCTAAAATTCTTAGTAGAAATTTCAAGAAAGTGAGTGAGGAAGATAGTTTGATGGGATTACGTATCATATGAAATGTTAAAGGTGTAAATCACTCTGATTTTGTACATGACATTCTCTATTTGGGGGGTGCCTCCAAAATAATAGTCTTATGGTTTAAAAAAAATTAAACACCTAGCTTGATCTATCAGGCAACATGGTCAACAAAAAGAAATGTTAATTATATAGCTAGAATTGGGTTGAGTCAATGTTGAATGAGATGTCAATGATATTGGAGTTTTCAACCCTCACAAAGTGGAATATACAACTTTATCATATGTAATATTGCTTAAAATATACAAAAAACATTCATTTTTCTATGTTTGTGAACTATTGTGAAATCTGATTATTATAATGATTAATATTTTTTGGGAATCAGAATTTATATCAACAAATAATGGATATTCAATGATTTTTCCTAACTTGATAAAGATCATAGATTATTTCAAGTTTTTTTATTTTTTATTTTTATTTTTAATAAATGTGTAATTTAGTTTTGAAGGGCAGAAATAAATAATTTCTAGTAATGCAAATTGCAAATGAAATTGTATTCTTGTTGTCTAGAAACTACCTGATTTCCTTTTCATATGCATTAATATGGATGTGAAAATGTATCTCCCACCAAGGATATTGCAAAATAGGAATTGTCCTAAGATTTTTTTTTAATTCACTCAAATGTTAGACTTTCTATTGTCCAAAGAAATATTGTGTCCTTGAAAACAAATGTGAATAGAGGGGAGGTAGGGACATCATAGGGATCCATCAATACATTCCTTTCGGCATCCATGCTAATGTTTAAGTATATCCCTTTTGTTTTCTTAGTCCCATGTAAAAGTTGTATTGTAGAAGTGTAGGTAGATTGAAAAGTGCAAGCAAGTACGGAAGTGCAGGTAGACCAAAAAGTGCAAGTAGGCTCAAATGTGGGGGCAGACCAAAAAGTGCAGGGATGCTGAAAATTTTAGAAGTGTAGGTAGGTATGAAATTCTGAAGATGTTGGCGCCAAAATTTATGGGTTTTTGTTGGGTTATAACTGTCGAACACAAGGATACTATTTAAAGTGTTTGTATCACATTGGAAGCTTGAATTGGCGGAGGAGGAAGCTCATTTTCAATCTAATGAAGGAATATTTTTTTTACTGTGTTTTCCCTTATAAAGGGTTTTAGCCCTGGCTGAGTGCCTACATTTTGTGTCTAGGATCTTCATGTGTTTGCTTTGATGATTTCTTAATGAGAAGAAGATAAAGGAAGAACATAAAGAAGCTAATAAGAACATAATAATATCACAAGTAATTATCAACATAAGAAAATATTTCTTATTTTTTATTTTCTAACAGGAAGTTGGTAGATTAATGAGATGAGATGTGTTCTAAATTAGAGTTGAGCCCTCGACCACTAACCATGCGAAGGAAATTCCCAAGTCTCATTTCGATTTTGTAGTAACAATTTGGTAGCAAGAATTGGTTATGAGCTCTAGACCTACATCCAACCACATAATTATGCCCTAATAAGAGCCCTATAAGAAGGTGTGGGTTTCATCCACTACGGTTTGAAGAAAGTGATATTTATTTTAGTAAGTATTTTCTACATCTTAATCTATCTATGAGTTTTAAGGGGTTAATCCCATTCTTGTTGCTCCTTTCCCACCATTTTTCCCATGTTTATTTTGACTCTGCATGGATAAAGGATGAAATTGTATTCAGTATGAGTGTCCACTTGTTTTCATACTTTTAATGGGTAGTCACCTAAAATTTTCATCCCATATGACCTTATTCAATTGGGGCCACCCTACTACATAAATGCACAATCCCAACTTGATATGAGACATAATGGCTTAGAGAAACTTATTTCCCCTTGAATCACCCCATTTTCACCCAAATTTTGTTTAAATATCCCTCCCAACATGCAATATGGAAACCCACTTTGTTCCTAGTTCCCATTATTTAAGGTATAAATGGTTTTTGAGTTTGTGAAGTTTCTCCTTGTTATAGCTCTCAGTAATATGAGAAAACCTTGATAATGTAAATTCTTGTTACTATCTTCGTTAGATCTCCCGTAAAACACTTGGGTAAATTTTCATACTACAACAAGAACCCACACTATGTCTAGCTCTTCTTTAATTTATCATGTCAATACTATGGATTTTCCTTGCTCAAGCTAATGACAATGTAGTATTTGTTTATCATTGTCTTCAAATGAATATCCATATACTTTGAACTTTTGTTTATTTTGTAATGGAATACACATAACACATGAACTCTATTGTAAAATTACATACCACCTTCCTTTCTTTCCACTAACACCTATCGCATGAGGAGCTTCCATATTTTAATAAGAATCTTGACAATGTGCAAATGTGCCATAGTTTAGTGACAATTATTTGCAATATATTGATTGTTCTAACACCTCTTGTTACAATCTCATCTCATTAACTCTTTGTCATTCATGTCACTCTGTTTGCATTATACCTAGCCCCTCGTTGCCCCATTTGAAAATCTTGGTATTGAGTGCCACTGAATTTATTTTATCACCCAAGGTTTTCTTTGAAGTGAAAAAACATAAAGGGGGTCATTTCTAGGTTAAAAAATGAGTTTCATATCCAAATGTGTATGTTGTAAACATTGGACCTTCCTCTTAGTTTAAAAGATTATCCATATAGGGTACTTGAAAAGGAACTCACAATTAGTAGATTATTTGATGAATGGTGAGTCCTCTTTTGTTAATTTTCTATTCCATATCATGTTATCATATGTCATTACACCATGCATTTTTTTGTTGGTTTCCATTGAATACTCTTTCCAAAAGAGCTCATACTTTATTACCTATTACGAATTCATTGCCTCTTCGTAATTAAAAAAATTCTATATTTCTAAGTAAAATACTCTTGATTCTGCATGGAAATTATATAAAAAAAAAGACTCATACATTCACCATACTAACACTTCCCATACTTCCATGCTCGTATGGTGTCCCTTATGTTGCATGAAATTTCTAACAACACTTTCTACGACACATAATTATGTCATGTAAAATATTCTTATCTTCTTAAGGACATTTGGTCACAATTTTAAAATATGCTTATTATTGCATGTTCCTTTGTTAGAGACTACACCAGTCATACATGTTAGTACATGGGATTTACTTCTACTATTATTAATGTTTATTGGTGAAAACAAACATATCCATCCCTATCACATTTCTTTCATAATATTTTTTATATAGTCTTTTCCCTATGTGGAATGACATTCTATTAATGTTTGTCATATATTTCATTACTGCACATGAACTCAAATTACGTCACTCTCTAATATGAATTCTAGTCCTACGTCCATCGGGCCTTTTTTCTTCCATGCCATAATTATATATATTACTATGTTATTAATTTCTTTTCTTTGAGCACGCATGAGCATCATTGCATTCCCTATTTGAATTAATTTTCCCATTGACGTTATATAATGTGCCCTAGAAATTACATGAATATGATTATAGATTATATTTACTTTGTTGCACATTGACTCATGATTTGAGACTCACATTACAACAAATTTGATAAAATGCTACATATAATGAGTTTTCTCAGCAGGGGCTCACAAGAGAACAAGATGGGTCATGGCTGAAGGGGGAATTTTTCATAGAGGGAAAACCAAAGCAAGAGAATCAAATTGTATATCCATTTTGGTGTAGATTCTGAGCAGTTCAATAAAATCCCTTAGAATGGGTATCTTTACTTATTAGGCCTCCCACCAAATCAACCTACCCCATAAGCTTCTCAAAATATACCATTGCCAAATTCTAGCATAATTGAGATTCCATAGAAACCATTATAGAAGTAGAAACCACTTTCGTTTAATGGATGAGACTCAAGTTCCACTGCAATACCATCCATACATGCACATTGGCCATCTCACACCATTTAGTGCCCCATATACTATCTAGATATCGATCACATTCAACTGCCTCATAGACGATGTTGACACCTAACCTGAAAGGATTGGGAATATTGTAAATAGTTTATTATTTTAGTTATGAATTGAAAAAAAAGAAAGAGATCTTGGAATTTTAATCCCAAGAGTCTCTCTACTCACGTATATATTATTACATTGGTTAATGCAATCACACAGGTTGCATTGTAGAGTTACTCACTTGGCATGACATGGTATTAGAGCGCAAGCCCAAAATTAGTCTCTTTCTATCATAGCGCTTATTTTCTATTCCATATTTTTTCACGTGTCCCTATTTTCTTTACATTTGGATAGACCATTCTTTTCTTTCTATGTTGAACATTTTGAAGTGTTTTTGGGTTACTCCCTTGTAGTCAGACCATACCAAAATTTCAAAGTCACCCATAGCTATGTTGGTCCTTCACATATGAAGTTGTGTTGGTATCAAGTATGGAGCATGCATTGAGAATTTAAGTACAGTGGAAACACCATGTAATGATTTTTTTCTTCTTGTTCAAATTCCTGAGTCTACTATGCATTGGAATTGCCGATTGTTGTAGTCATATTCTGCGTTGAAGAATGAAACTGATAGAGTGCATATGAAATAATGTGATCTTCTATAATGCATTCAAAAATTTAAATTTTTAGTTGAATTATGTGTTAACTATGACTGTGAACTATGTTTTTCATTGGTCATTTGTTGGAGAATGGAATGCAATTTTTTGTAGGTTTTTTTTATATTTGTGTCGAGTTTTTAAAAAGGGGATATATGATATATATTGTGGATGGCATATAAAATTCATTTGTTGAATTAGTATATGTCTATAAAGATCCTTTTTGAAGGCCATATATTATATGGTATAAAATTAAGCTTGGTACATGGCATTATTTTTGAGATCTTATATGGTTCATATATATGATGGTTCATGGATAAGTTGAAGATTATACATTCAAAATCCTTTTTGTATGTTGAGGCTATGGTATATAATATATCATGGGCAAACATATATTTCTCACTGTTTAGATCATAATTCAGGATTTTTATGATGCATTCACTCATCTCCATAGTGGGAGTAGTTCTCACTAGCATTGGGTTATTTTAAATCTTGTAAATAGTTTAATATTTTAGTTATGAACTAGAAAAAAAAGAGATCTTGGAATTGGAATCCCAAGAGTCTCTCCACTCATGTATATATTCATACTTTGGTTAATGTGATTTCACAGGTTGCATTTTGGAGTTACTCACCTAGCATGACATGGTATTTGACCAAAATTAGTCTCTTTCCATCATAACTCATATTTTCCCTGCCATATTTTGTCATGAGTCCTTATGTTATTTTCATTTGGATAGAGAATTCTTTGCTCTCTATGTTGAACAATTTGAAGTTTGTTCCGTTTACTCCCTTATAGTCAAACCATATCAAAATTTCAAAATCACCCACAACTGTGTTGGTCCTTCACATATGAAGTTGCATTGGTATCAAGTATGGAACCTACATTGCACATTTATGTCCCGTGGAAACACCATGTAATGAATTTTTTTCTTCCTATTAAAATTCTTAAGTCTGTTATACATTGGAATGGTGGATTGTTGCTACTGTGCGTTGCAATGGATGATTGTTGCTACTATGCATTGGAATGGTCATTTGTTGTAGTCATATTCTATGTTGAAGAATGAAATTGAGAGATAGTGCATAGGAAACCGTGTGATTTTGTATGGTGCATTGAAAAGTTTAAATTGTACGTTGAATTATGTGTTAACCATGATTGTTAGCTATGTTGTTCGTTGGCCAACTATCATGGTGGTAATTTGTTGAATAATCAATAGTAGAAAATGAGAAATTAGTGACTAGGTGACTAAAACATTAGTCACCATATCTTTTCCAAGTTAAATACTACCAAAAATGAGAAATATTAAGTGATCGAACTAAAAATGACTAACATAAATCACTAATTTAGTCGCAGGTTAAAATATGTGACTAGCTAATAAGTAATACAACTAAAAATCACTAACATGAATGATTAATTTAGTCTAAGAAAAAAAATGAATCAATTTTTTATGTTATTCATCTTCATTGTGTCAAGCAATCTAAACTTACAAGTGATAGGGAATTGAAAGGTTGTTAAATATTGGTTGAAAGGTTATTCTTCCTTAAACAATTTTTCATCCTCACAATGTGTATAGGTGAGCCAACTTTGCATTATTTATCTCTAACAATTTGTAGTTTTTAAAATACAACTTTTAATAAAAAAAAATATTTTATGTATTTTTTTAAAATCTATTCATTGAATCAAATTGGATCTAGTTCCAATTTGAAAAATTTGAAGGGAAATTTTAATTTTTAATACTATAATATCAAATAAAAACTACTTTAATTTGATATTAACCAACCTAGATCCATCGTAACCCCGAATCTATCAAGCATTGAGAGGGGTCCAATCTCTCAAGGTGCAATTTGTTTTCCTAGCGGAAAACTCTAGGAAATGTTTGCACCTTGAGAGATTGGATCCCTCTTGAGAATTGATAGGGTTAATATGGATCTAGGTTGGTTATATAATACTATATAATATCTATATTTGTATTTTGTCTCTTTTATGTTTCCTCTCTCTATCTCACCCCCCAAACATACACACTCTCTCTCCCTCTCTGCCCCTTCTCTGTCTATCTCTTTCTTCCCCTTCTCTCCCTCTCTATCTATATCCTTCTCTCTATTCCCTCCCTCTCTCCTCTATCCCTCACTCTCTCTCCATGAATCCCTTGTCACCCCCTCTCTCTCTCCACCTTTCTCCCTCTATGTTTTTCTTGCTCCCTCCCTCTCCTGCCCCCTCCAATTCCATCTTTCTCTCCTCATCTCTCTTCCTTCCTCTCCATCCCTTATCTCCCACCTCCTTCGATCTCTCCCCCCTAAATCACTCTCCCTCTCTCTCTCTCTTCCATCCAACACTATCACTATCTCACCCCCTACTTGTCCTTCTCCATCTCTCTCCCTTCCCCTTCTCTCCCTATCTCTATCCTCTCCTCTTATTTCTCTTCCCTCCTCTCGTCTCTCCCTCACTCTCTGTCCATCTCTCCCATCTCACTCCACTCTCTCTCCACCTCTATCTCTCTATGTCTTTGTTCTTTCCTCCCTCTCTCTCCCACTCCACCTCATCTCTCTCTCTCTCCTTTCCCTTCCTTCCTCTTTCTTCCTCTCTCCCACCTTACTTTTTCTCCCCCATTGCTCTCTCTTTCTATCTCTCTCTCTATCCTCCAAATTTTTCACTATCTACCTCCCTCTCTACGCCCCGTCCCTAACTCTCTCTTAAATTTTATCACATTGTATTGTGTTCAAAAAATTATTTAAATTAAAAAAACTTAATTGGTTGTAAAATATTAAACCTATATTTTGGATCAATCATGTCAAAGAAAATAAAATAATGAAAAACTTTAAAAACTCATGCACTATATTTAATCTATTATAATTAGTCAATTTGCTTGCTCTCATCCCTTGGATCCTTAGATAAGATGGATCTATGCCCATTCCTTTTACACACACACACACATATAGAGATAATTGGCATAGATCCATCTTAGCTTAAAATTTTATTAAAGCCTTAATTTTATTTCTATGGGGATATTTTTGGTAGTCGTGAGGATAGAGGGTTTAGATATATCTCAAATTGTAACATTTTCCCTTTTAGATTCAAATAACAAATGTTGTAAAATTAAATTAAAATAAAATATTTTTACTATGAAATAAGTTATGGTTTTTTGGCATGTGGTATTGATAAGACATGGTATTGGCCCATGGTATTGTAACAAATCCTATTTACAAGTTAATATTCATGGTTACAATTGTTGTCATATTGTTATAAAATATTTTGATTGTGAATTTTTTTTTTTTGGGCATGTGGTGTTGATAATCCATGCTATTGATCCATGGTATTGTAACAAAGGATATTTTTTACAAGTTAATAATATCTACCTTAATGTGCTGGTAAATATCCACAATTAAGAATCTTGTCATATTGTTATAAAATATTTTGGTTGTGAAATAAGTTATGGTTTTTGGACTTGTAGTATTGATAAGCCCTATTATCGGCCCATGGTATTGTAAAGAAAATCAAAATATAACAAATTGAATTTTATTATTTTTATTGATTTAACTTCTTATTATTAATTTAGGTCATATTTAAATGTTTACACTCATCCCAATATCTTTTTTTGCTAAAGCAAGAGTCGTTCCTTCTTTTTCATTAAATCAAACATAATTTACAATATATTCACATTTCCACCAAACTATGTGGTTTAAGGCAAAATAGGAAGATGTCCTATAGAATCTAAGCCCTCCAACCCCAAAAAGTGCCCGCCAAACACTTTTGAGTATCGACAAAAACAAGCTACGGGAGTCATAGGGCACATGAACCCTACCCACAAATACCCGCACCAGCAATCCCTTAATCTGCCTCTTAATTGTTGTTGTCCATTTTTCTTTTTAAACCCTACGTTGGAGATACATATCACTTCATAAAGAAGCAAGATGTTTAACCCCCCGACCCCACCGAATCGGGGTCCATGCTAAAATTAGACGGCGGAGCTAAAAATCGCACACCTGAAATCATCGAAGTTTATTGTGCGATGAGGGTGGTTTTTAGACCCGGCCCTTATCCACGTGTCAAGCATTGTAAGGTATCGTTGCCAAGAATTTGAAACCACCTTCAGCTTGAAAGCGGTGGAATTGAACCAAAACCACTCGAGAAGTGGTTTTGTCTCCCAACACTGGAAAAAATGGGAAGTGTTGCCACCAGAACAGAGCCGATGGTAATTGTTCTCAACCTTTCTCCTGACTATGAAAACCCAACACCCGCCTCCGGGGATTTTCAGCGTTGTGATAACCATAGCTACTGAGGCTGCCCCAGGCGAGCTATCCTCCGTAGACCTGTCTGACCAAAATTTTGAATCCTGCCGAAATCTGCTCATTGCGTATTGGCTTCCTTGGTTTTGTTCTAATACACTTTTTTATCCTCTTCCTCCTGGTTATGGAAAAGTTCTTTTAGGTCACTTTGTGGCATTGCAAGCCAACTCATCAAAATTTTTCTATCCTTATAGGTGACACCTTGGTTGACTAGAATGTACGCCAATTTTTTGGCCTTTCTATGCGCATGGATGAATCTAAGCGTGCATAGACCCTGAAGATGAACCTGCATTTTATGGACCACCCTTATTAACCTCCAATGTTTTGTTACATTTTCCAGCCCTGTTCCATGACTAATTTTCTTGGCCGCATTGATGACTAACTCTAAATCATCTTCTATTATCACATTTTGGCAATTGTCCTGTTTCAGAAATTCTAAGCATTGCTTCAATTCCATTAGTTCCGCCATGTTGTTGGTGGCTTTTCCTAAATGACAAATGGAAGAGGGAGATGATGCTTCCAGTTTCATCCCATAGAACTCCTCCAAAGCCTGTCATTCCCATGTTATCTTTTGAAGCTCCATCGATTTTATACTTCAAAAAACCTTTCGGGGCGGATTCTAGAATTCGTTAACCAAGTTCCTCATTATTATTTTCCTGTCTAGACCTTGTGGAATGAGCCCCTGCATGTCTAACTGCCTGAGTATTCTCAACTCTGTTTCTGAGGGAGGATTTTTAGGGAGATCCCTAACTGTTGTGCCAATTGTCTCTTTTAGTTGTTTCAAGATATGCTCCAATAGGCGGAGAGAGGAATTCTTCTCTTATTTGAAAATTCTTTTGTTTCTTTCTTTCCACACATTCTATATTATGAAACTTGGCAAGAGAGACCAAGTAGAGTTAAGAACTTCATAATCCGAAAAATTATTCTTCCAATTGTTTAGGGTGTTAGTGATACTATCTCTGTCTCTATCGGATTGATTGAAGATGGTGGCAAAAAAATCCCATAACCTTGAGGTGAAAATGCAGCTATTGAGAAGATATTCCATTGTCTCCTCTTGTGCTTCACAGAGCTGGCATCTGGAGGGTCCCAGCATGCCCCTCTTCTAATATTGTCCCGGATTAGGATTTTCCTATGGTGAACCAACCACATAAAGAGTTTGATCTTCATCCAGCCTTTGTTCCTCCATAGCTTCTGCCAGATTCTGACTGGAGCTTGGGATTCCAGCCCAAGGAGAATACCTTTTGCTTTGTTAATATTAAAGTTTTCCTCGTTGTTGTTACCCCATCTTAGTTGATCCTGCCCTTCAGTGACTAAAATCATCCTCTGATCCAACATCCTCTTTAGGGTCTCTGCTCTACTGTTGAGGGTTCTGTCCTCTCTGCCATCTATTTTTTTCCATGTTCTCCATTTTCCTATATTGTGAGCCTGTTCCCAAAAGTCCTTTACCTTTACTAATCCTTGGTTGTCTATCTCATGCTTGAGGCCCAAAAATTCCTCTTTCAAAAGTGTTGGTTCTTGTTGCCATTTATCCTCCCAGAATAGTGCCTGATCTCCATCTTTGATTTCCCAGAAACTGTTTTTTTGAACCACCACTCTATTCTCCCAGGCCTTGTTCCATATGGGAGAGCCCTTCATGTTTCCAGACATTCTTATTAGCTCATAAGAATGCCAGGATCTGTCATATTTTTCCTTCCAGATACTTGCACATTGAGCCTTAGGATCCTTAACCCACCGCCACCAAAGTTTGGCCCCAAGAACCTTACTGAGAATCTCTAGCTCATCCAATCCTAGGCCTCCTTGGTTCTTAGGTTTACAGATCTTTTCCCATGAAACTAAAGCCCATTTTTTCCTAGTTTCCTCCTTGCCCCAAAGAAAATCTCTTTGGATATTTCTAAATTTCTGTAAGACTCCTTTAGGACCAGGGAGAGCTAATAGCATAAAGGCTGGGATAGCTTGGAGCACAAGCTTTGTAAGAACCAGTCTAATAGCCAGATTTAATGACCTGATTGTCCATTTTCCGACCTTATCTTGCATCTTGATGATTAACACTTCCCAAATGCTCTTATGCAAAGGTTTATCCATTAGAGGAACTCCCAAATACCTAGAGGGGAGGGATTCTCTTTGAAAGCCAAGAATTCTGGAGACATTTCTCTGGATGGCAATGTGGGTGTTAAAGAAAAAAAAAATTGATGATTGAACTCCATACTTGTTGCCATAGCAAAGTCATTCAAAATTTGTTTGTATGCAAGTGCTTCCTTGACTGTGGGAATTCCCTGTAACATGGTATCATCTACAAATTGTTGATGGGTCAGAACTTGACCATTCTCCAATAGTTGGAGTCCTTGAATTTTGCCCGTTACTTTAGCATGCTTATGGACCGCCCCTTCCTTCCATCATAAGGATGAAAAGAAAAGGAGAGAGTGGATCACCCTATCTGAGTCCTCTAGAGGAAGAAAAATTTCAGAGGGAGAGCCATTAACTAAAATTGAGAAGCTGGAGGAAGTCACCAGGGCCATAACCCATCTGATCCAATTATGATCAAAACCAAATGCGGTAAGAACTTTCTTGATATATGTCCAGTTCACTTTATCATATGATTTGGCTATTTCCAATTACATTATCATACCCGCTTTCCTTTTACTAGTTAACGAGTGAACCACCTCATGAGATTAAATGATGATATCTAGTATTTTTCTGCCTTCGACGTACCCAGATTGTTCCCCCAAAACTAGCGTAGGCAGAAAAGGTTTGAGTCTGTTGGCCACTACCTTGGAAATTATCTTGTAAACTACATTGCATAAGGTGATGGACCTATACCTCTCTGGCATTTGAGCATTATCCTATTTTGGATTTAGGGCGATGAAGGAGGTATTGAGAGCTTTCAAAATAGTTCTGTTCAGCCTGGAATCATCCACTACCCTTACAATATCCTTTTCGACAATGTCCCAACAAACTTTGAAGAAATCCACATTGAATCCATCCGGACCCGGGGCCTTTCCGTTTTGTATTTCCTTGAGAACCTCACTGACCTACTTTTCAGTTACAGGTTTATTGAGATTACAGTTGTCCTCTCTGGATACCAACTTAGGGATGTGTTTAGTGAAGTCCTTGATGAAAGGTTCCCTTACTAAAAAAAATCTTGGGCAATACCTCGGAAGAATTTAACTAACACTGCTTCTATTTCATCATGGGATTGATGGATCTTCCCATCCTCATCCTTGATCAAAGAGATCCTGTTGTGAGTCCTATTAGCAATGGTGGATCTATGGAAAAATTTGGTGTTGCACTCTCCTTCCTTTAGCCATTGAACTCTTGATTTTTGTTTCCAAAAAATTTCCTCTTGTTTACACAACTTTTCCCATTCTTGATGATATTTCTCTACTTGATCATTTTTGTTCTTATCAAATCCTTCCTTGATCAAAGCTTGGTTGAGCTCCAGAATTTTATTTTCAACAGATTCCTTACCTGCAAAAATATTTCCAAATTCATTCTTGTTCCAAGCTTTTAGCTTCATCTTGATGTGCTTTAATCTTTTGTGTAGCAGGAACATTGTTGATCCCTGAATCTACAAATCTTCCGCCCACCATTTTTCAATGTTGCTGATGAAATCTGGGTGTGAAAGCCAAATATTTTCAAATCTGAAAGGTTGATTTCTGGGGTGCCTATGCCCTTCATCTCCATTTGAACCGGTCAGTGATCTGAGCCTACAAAAGGGAGAATTCTTGCAATTATTTCCTTGTCTAAAAGCATGAGATCCTTAGAGATCATGAATGTATCTAACTTGGAGGCTACCTAGGAATCCCCTCCTCTTTTATTATTCCATGTGCAGAGGCCGTTGTTTGTCTCAATGTCAACAAGCTTCATGTTTTCTGAAAATTTTTGGAAGGCTGAGGAATCTTTATTTAGAGCTCTTGTACCCCCTTTTTTCTTCGAGAGAGATCTAATCATATTGAAGTCTCCTCCTATGACCCAAGGTAATCCTACATTCCTGGCCTGGAGATCCACCAAGGAGTCCATAAATCTGATTTTGTCATCTAACCTTTGAGGGCCATAAACATTCGTGACTAGATAAGTGTCCATGTCTCCTACAAGCTGTATGACCACTGATAAATAATTCCTTGATGCCTCCGCATCAATTATTCCAATCTTTTGGGGATTCCAGAGAGTGAGGATACCCCATGTTGTATTTTCAGCTTTAACTTCTAGAAACTCAAATATGTTGAGCCATTTACTATGGATTTGCCTTAAATTTTGAATAGAGCATTTCGTTTCTTGGATGAAAATTATATCCGGAGCTGCTTGCTTCATTCTGTTATTCATCATTCTCTGTTTTCTCTTGCTGCCTAGACCTCTAATATTCCAAGTTGTGAACTTCATAATTAAAGATTGGTAAAGGAGTAACTGGTTAGATCTTTCATCTTACTTGAGTCTACCATGAGCTTTCCACATTCCATTAGTAGCTCGTTTTTCTTTTTCCTGCCTCTTTTTTTCCTGTATTTCTCGGTGCTAGCCCCATAGTTGTTTTTACTACTTTCCCTCCTTCATTACTCTGTCTTTCAATGTTGTCTACTTCCTCCAAACCCTTTTCTTGATTTTTCCATAGGAATAACTGCTATATTCTATTAATCTCTTCTTGTGGTAGTGATTCTGCCCCACTTGTAATTCCCTGATTCAAGAACCCTTCTAGATCTAGGTTTTCTCTATCAAGAATCTCCTGTAGCTCATTGTCCTCCATTTCCATCTCATTCTAGTTCATTTCCTGATCTATTTCTAGTTCTAAATCACTCATCATGTTTCCTTTCTTTTTTTCATTTTCCTATGTCTGATCATTATCTTCTTCCTTCTCCCTCTTCTCATAACCTTCCTTCCTTACTTTAACTTCTACTACTATTTCTTCATCCTCTTCAAGAACTTGGAACTGATTCTGACTAGCCTTTTGTCCTCCCGCTTGCCCTTTTTTTCCACTTTTTCGTTTATGAACTACATTGTGAAAGCTGTCTGTGCCTTTCATTGTGTTAGTTTTGATTTTGTTTTCTACTTTACTGAGAGGGCAGTCTCTTAGAAGGTGCCCGTGTTCATGGCATCTACGACATCTAAATGGAATATGCTCATAGTCTACTGTCTGCACCTATTCCTCATCAAAAACCTCCAAGATAACTTCATCCAGAAGAGCTCCAGATAGATTCATCTCCACACAGATCCTTGCAAAGGAGGTATATTTTTCCCTCCTTGTGGCTTCGAAAGCTTTGACAAACCTTCCTAATTTATTCCCTATGGAAGCTAGTGATTCTATTTGCCAATAATCAAGAAGTAGAGAATAAAATTTTACTCAAACTGTGACTGAAGTAAATGTTCCCCTCTGCAGAATGAAATTCATCATCCATGGCCTCATATAGAGCCCTTCTGCTGCATAGAAGTAGGGCCCACCTTCAAACACTCTGACTTTATCCTCAATGTTGGTGAATGCCACAGTGAAGAATCCCTTGGACCCTAGATGAAGATCAATGCTCCCTTTGGGCTTCTAGTGGTATGTGATCCATGTTTGTAAAGCTTTCTTAGTAGACCATAACCCCATGAATTTGCATATGATTGCATAATTCTGCATGTGCTCCCTGTACGCCTGCAGCACTGGATTTTTAATACTACTCTAGGAGTGATTTTAGCCTTGGGTTTTACACGGTCCCTTTTGATTTTTGTCTTTTGTTCCCTGTTTTTTGTTATTTTCCTCCTTGTCTTTTCTGCCATCATACTCCTTCAATTTGGAACCCTCTGTTTCCTTTTCCCTGTTTCTCCTTCCTTCCTCAACATTACCTCTGCCTTTATCCGGAGGTATCTTGCTCTTGTTGGCCATCGCCTCCTTGTAGGAGGGAGTGGAGCTCCCTCCTCTATGCCCATCCATGGGGAAAATTTCCTCCGTAACCTCAAACCCTGGTCACTCCACGTTGATCGCTCGACAATCTCCAAATCAATACAGTACCTTACCAGAACACCCTATCTCCATATGGTCTACCAGAGATGCTGACAATTACAATGTCAGCAAAACATTTGTAATAAATAGGAAACCTACACTCATCCCAATATCATTTTTAACTTCTTCTTATTTTTAATTTAGTGTCTTACACAAAAATAACAAATTCTTATTAGAAATAAATCATTTAACCCAATTGCAATTTATATATTTTATTTTATATTATAAATATTTCTTTTATTTTTTCCATTATAAATATTTATTTTCTTTTTCATTTCCAGTTTAGCACTGGGTTCAAATAAAATATTCACAAATTACAACATCACATTGTAGCACTGCATTTTTCTCTGCCTTGTTTATATCTACGGGGAAATGTCAAAAGAAGGAAGACTGTCAACGTGATCTATGGATTTCATGTGATTCCAACCACAAATGGAGTCTGCATGGGAAACACCTTAGGAGAGCATCAACGATTAGATGGATGAAGGGCAAGGTCATTGGATGTGGAGATTTTGGTAATTTGTACATGGGTATGAATTTGGACTCTCGAGAGTTCTTCTTTTTTAGTAAAGATGATTTTTGTTCTTATGGGTAAAAAATTTCGAGGGTTTGTATGATCAAAGCATAAATTTTATTTAGAGTTGAGGGTTTAATGATTATGATAATGCACATCTTGATTGTTGCCAACAATTCATCAAAAGACAATGCACAAGTAAGCATTTTGCATGTACTTATTGTACAAAGGGTTTAATGATTATGATAATGAAAATCTTGGTTGTGGCCAGCAATTCATCAAAAGACAATGGACAAGTAAGCATTTTGCATGTCCTCATTGTACAGATTAGTTTTCTCCTCCCTAACTTTTCTAGGGTTAGAATGCATGCAAATTTAATTTTTCTTTTCACCTTTTTTCAGTGGTTGATTATTTGTTACATGAAATTAAAATTTCTTGTAATCATGATGATAAAATCATTTATGTTTCATCCTTAGATTCAGATCTCAATGCCTAAAATTTTAAACCATGTGACTATATTTTAAGTAGAATATACATAGATCCATTAAACCTTTTTTTTTGACAAGTTCGGTTGCTATGTATTAATCTGAAAAAAGAAGAGAGAGGCAGTTTGTCGTACATATAGTGCTTCTTGAGCATTGTGGATCCAAGGAATTACAAAAAAGTTCCTTTCCTTGATCCTGATTCTAGTGTTCCTACCTATGAGGCATCTTCTACTACTATAGATCCTTACAAACTGCAAACACCAAAATTTACAACTGCAACACATGGCTAATCTATCTCTATGTGACTAATCTTCCTTGCTGTAGAATCTTCTGGGTTTGGGTCTGGCTCGTTCGGTTTTGCACTGGAGGAGGATGACGCTTCTTTGAACTTTTTATCCATCATGTACCTGAGGACGGTGATCGATTCTTCGGCATGACTACATCTGTTGTTCAGGCTGCTGAACTGCTCATGCAAAGAGTGAACTCTATGCAGGAAGAGATTCATCTCGGCTCGATACTTTTCATGTAAAATTCTGCATTGTTCATCGAGTTTTGCTTCCAGATTCCGAACTTGGTCTGCATGCCTTGTTTCCATACTGCGGACATGGTCTTCCAGGGTCCTCTGTTGCGCGCGCACCTCCTCAAATTCTTCCTGCAGGTCACGACAGTGGAAGCACTGTTCTGGACGCTCCATTGGCACTGGGGTATGCCTATTTGTTCTGGTCGTATCTCTGATGCGGGGGCGCTGGACTTGCTGCTTGCCACTAATGGCTCCCGCTGAATACTCGGAAATCTTATGATCGGCACCTCTGGCAGAAAGGGAGTAGACAGAGGCGTCTCTGAAGCAATGATCACAGTCACAAAAAGCTTCTCCGGAATGAAGGATCCTGAAGCTCAAAATAGGTATATATAATGCATACATGCTGTTGAGGTGGGAACGAACCCGTCTGCGACTTCCAAAAATGGTCCACACAGCCCAAAGCAAATCCTGATAGGCACAGGGGATCTGTCTGGCAGGACGATTTCCCCCTGCTATTCGCCTGATTCCCACGCTCTGAGCAGATCTCCCAATCTGAATTCTGATCAAATTCCTATCAACCATACCTGTTCTGTCCCTTGCACTGATTGTTTGCCGGTAGTCATAGATGCTGTCAACTGTGGTACAATGAGCGTTGACTGGATGCGTGTAATTCATGGGAGCGGTTGGAAAGAGGAGGTGTTATTGCAGTACAGGTTGCCCTTGGAGCGCTCACATGCCTTGTTGGCAAACATGTCAGCCTCCTTATTCAGTCCACGGAGGATATGGTAGTAACAGACTTCTTGCATGGAATCGTGGAGGATTTGGTTCCTGTAGTTGATCTGTTGCAGGAGGATGTTCGGCGTGCTCTGTCGTTGCACCATGAGCCTGATGATGATTGTTGAATCCCCGAAGACTACTGCTGTTCTTATCCCAATCTTGATCAGCTGGAGGAGCCCTTGATACAAAGCCAATCCTTCTGCCCTGTTATTGGATAATTCTCCCAATCCCCATTCGAATTGAAGAATTTTTTCGCCATTCGCATTGCAGATTAGACCCCCTGCCCCTGCTTGTCCCAGATTAGATTTAGATGCGCCATCAAAGAACAGTAAGAACCTGTTGCAGTTTCTCAGCCAAGTTGCAAACTCCTCCTCCTTTAATCTCAGCTTCCATGCCCTGTGTGTCTCTTTCGTTTGCACCCTTCTTTGGCTTATCTCCTGAGCACTGATTATGTTTTCTTGTACATGGATAATCAGACTTCTCTCTTCGACGCTGCAGTTGGTGACCTCTATCTTGCCTTTGGTATGGGTTGTGATTGTCTCTACCGCTAAGATCCTAGCCTTGTGGCACATAACTCTGATATTGCAATTTTTTTCTTGAAAGATCTTGTCGTTACGGGCTAACCAGATTCGCCATAGGAGGGTTATTGACATGGTGTTCCAAATCCTTTGTGTCAATTTACTCTGTTTTCCTTTCCAGGGACAGTTTTTCTTCCAGCTATAAAGAGTGTCTGCAATAGATGCCTTAGGCTCCCATGGAGCATTCCCGAGAGATGCCATCGTCCTCCAGCATTCCTCGGCTACAGGGCAGTCTATGAACAGATGTTGTAGTGTCTCTTCTGATCTGCAGCAGTTTGGACATCGAGAGGGTCCCATTATGCCTCTTTTTTTTAAGTTTTCTGCTGTTAGAACCTTCCCTTTTAAAAGGAGCCAAATAAAGAATTTGATTTTGGGGGGTGCTTTTGCTCTCCATACCAGCTTCCATTGACTCCAAACATCCTGTGGGAAGATGTTATCGCATAAGTATTGGTGCCCAGCCTTGGTCGTGTATTGTGTTCCAGTTGGATCCCAACGGTAGCCATCTTGCTTGCCTTTTTGCGTCGATCCATTAAACCTTACAACTCAATAAAGCTTAGGTTAATTTTAACTAAAAAGAAGGAAACTGAATGGATTTTGCAATTTAGATTCAATGCTTACAGACAATGATTAAAAATGGAAGAACCCAAAAGGTGTGATAACTTTTACCTACCCATCAATTTCCAAGATTCTTGCTATTATTATGAACCTAAACAAAGAGAGTAGAAGAAGAAGAGGAGCCTGGATGAGGTGGACCCTAACCTGCTTGATACTTTTCAAAAGTTGGGCATGCCCTTGAATAGAAGAAGAGATTGACCAATGTTGTTGTAGATGTTGTTTTTGACAGTGTTTTCATTGCTACCATGCATAGGTAGACTCTATAGGTAGTTGAGGTTATCTTTTGTTTGTTATAATAGGTAATTCAAGAGTATCGTTATCTAGTTAGGAAGTAGCTTTGCAGGGTTTTTCCTCCTACTGATAACTATTATACTACATTGTATTTTTTTCTTAGTCATAGATCCTTTGTTTAAATCCCCAAGCACACTTTGTCACCCATGGAAATATCCACTTATTTCAGGATGAATGAGATGGAGACCAAGAAGTTTGAGAGGAACCTTATTTTTGTAGATGATAGGAGTTATGTGAGGTGAGAGCAGTTCTGTGACATATATTGATGGATGCATTGCACCATTTTATGACACCAATCATCTCCATGCCACAGTAGTGGATCTCTATTGCACCGAGGGAGCAACGATAAAGTAATCCACTGTAAAGAATTGGTATGTCGAGGATGAGGAATGCAAATGTGGCATTTATAATTTTATTATGAAAAGAGGTTTGTGCGATGGAGACAAATCAAGGATTTCATGGACCTGAGTAGAGATTGGTTCAATAGTCTACTGGAAATACTCAAGCATTGTTTTGAAAGGTGATGATGCAATTGGAGAGTTCTATTATGTTTGCTTGAAAAATAACTATCAATATGGGGGACAACGATGATCCATATAGGGAATAATTGTAGGAGTAGCATTGTTTCTAAAATTATATCTATAGGGAAGTCAAGGAACTACTAGAGAAGATTAGTGCATGTGCAACCAAATTCTCATAATGCAAGGAATTTTTCAGTGTGATTCGATGCTCATCGGTGCTGAGGAAGCTGAAAAAACTTATCGTTACATTCAGGTACAATTGAGTTGCATTATAAAGTATATAATTTCATTTATTGATAATCCTTATTGTGTCCTTGTTCTCTTAATTTCATTGTGGTAGGATTGGAATGAGTTAAAAAATCAAGCATATCATTGAGTAAAATAGACACCCACATGTCACTACATGTCATTGTGCATACTCTATGTTTTTGATACAATTAGAAGTGAGAAATATGATGTGTGCACAACTGAAAATCCTAGCAGGCATGATGAATCTAGTCTTAGCATGGAAATAGAAACCAAGAATCATAAAATATCAATAAATTTATGGCACATAATAAAAAACACAATAAAATATTCTATGCCAATGTTGTCTATTTAGTGCAAGATACTACTAATATTTCATAATTTTCAGAGATGGTGGATGTCATGAATATGCCCTCAAGCAAAATTACTAACTTGAAGATAAGATGGTCAATGCAACTATTTACTTTAAATAGGCTAAATTTAGGTAATTAAAACAAGTTTGAAAATCGCTAGAAGCACCACCCCTATTTATTTTCAATAGGCTAAATTTATGTAATTAAAAAAGTTTGAAAATCACTAGAAACACCACCCCCACATCATTTTATTTCCAGTTGTACAAGAGAATATTGAATAAAGTTATGAGCACTTCCATCTAAATTGACTGTACATAAAATAACAAACAAGGTTGATGCTTTTAAAATCTATATCCATCATTAAATATAAGATATGACAAGGATGGATCATAATTTTAAAGGCTATATCATGAGAGCTTCATTTGGGTTGCAATACCATACCACGTAGGTTCATATTGGGGGATATATATTGAGGAAAAAATGGCATAATATATTGAGCATATATTAGGGGGTAAATGGTTTTTATATTGGTAGTTATAGAAAAGGGAGCTTAAATTTAATGAAAAAATATAAAGGGGTATAAAGGAATTTAATGAAAAAATGGATACCTACAATATCTAGTGAATTTAAGGGTTTTTTAAATTGGGAGGGTGTATTGGGTTCGTATTGGTAGGGGGATAAATAATGTGATTTTTAGATATATTTTCCGATATGTAGTAAAAATATAGGTATAGTTTAGTATGCGATGAACGCACGTGATATCTCAAAGGATTCTTAAGTGAATCCCCTATTGGTTGTATCCATCACCAACTATAGGATAAGAGTTAATGAGATGAGAAAATGTTTGTCTTGGTATAACATGTAAACCCCATATTACTTATAACTCATGCATATTGTATCTTATTGTGAATATGTTAATTGTATAACTTCAATATGGGTAATTTTTTACAGTTAAATTTTCAAATATGTAGAAGTTACATTATACTAGCTTAAATCTGCAGATAGATAAAATATCAGAAATATGGGAGGGTGATGAGTAAGCATTTTCACATTGTTTTAAGGGGAATGAATAAGCATTTTTACATTGGGAATGAGTAAGCATTTTCACACTGTTTCAAAATTTCCCCTTCGATGGTGAAGAACCAATTCAATGCTATTTTTCGTGGAGTATTAAGTTATTAACCGAAGATAAAAAATGTTAGTTTCTTAAATGACTGAAAAGGGATATTTCGAATGTTATATAGAAGTTACGTTTCATGTAGCTATATCTGCCCTGACGTAACTATAATATTTCAACTCCCTTTTTTATATAGAAGTTACATTTCATGTAGTTATAGAAGTTACATTTACGTGTTTTAGGTAGAAATTACATTTTACATAGCTATATCTACCCTGACATAACTATAATATTCCAACTCCATTTTTTTCACACTTTTCAACATTTTAAAGATTTGTCTATTTTAGTGTGATTATGCAATTAAATAGTTGTTATTTTTTAAGACATCTCCTATTTCCAACATTTTGAATTATTAAGTGGGATCTTCTGTAGGTTTTTGTTACTACCATATATCATGTTTTAAGTACATGGTGTTTTATAATTCACGCAAGAGACTTTAGGAGCAACCTTGAATTGCATGCTTGTTTCCATTATACATCATATAATATTTGCAACCTTTTCCACATGAAGAACCCGATAGCCCATGTTGAACATGAAGCAAGTACCTAAAAAATTTGGAAATATCAGTTATTCTTTTTCCAGAGCGGGATAGATCCAGAGAAGGCAACAACAACTATGATAAATGGCTTTTCTTGGGTTGTATTTAATGAAATCCCACTAGAATTTACTACTAAAGTAAATCAATTGATGAATTTGAAGCTTGAAGGTAGTTTTGAATAGGTGTTGCAAGATATCTCTATAACACTATATATCTACATGATTCTAATGCCATGAGATGGTGTCTCAATAACACTATTATCCAGTGATGGGTGCTAGATGTATATAGCTTTCTCATGTCCTACAAGTAAATCGTATCATTATATTTCTATAAAATATCCTAATGTGTTCAAAGTTTGTCTCAGATAAGGAAATATGTATGTACTCTTGAATTTATCTATATTTAAATAAGATCAAGAATAAATTTTTCATTGCAAATAACTGAGATCTACCATGTAAGTCTACTTTACTACATGGAATTCTTGATTTGTTAGATCCCAACTAGTTAGGGTTGAATTTATTTTTGTTGAAATGAGATTACGAATAAACATGTCATTTTAATCACTGAAATCTACCATGTGAGATTTATTCACTACATGAAATTATTTATTTGTTAGAGCACAACTTATTAGAATTATGAAGAGTCCTCTTTCATGACAAAATTTATGAATGCTCTATTCTTGCTCAAAGAATTACATATTACAGAAAGGTGGAAAATAAATGAGATGCAGCTGAATGGTTTCTGTCTTAAAATGTGTGGAGTATAAAATCATTTTCAGTTGCATTCAAATATTTTGGAGCACCCACTAAAGTTCTTAATTTTCCTCCTTGTTAATTCTATTTCTACTATACCAATGCTTCTAGAAGTCCTTCTCCAAAGTGATCTCTTAACTATCTTGGAGGGAAATTGACTACTTGATTGGAACCCATGGATTACAATTTGATTAGGATAAAGGGATGAGAAAGCTTCATATTCTTCAATATATTCCACAAGTGAAAATCATATCGAACAATTCCCTTTATGTTTAATTGATATGACAATCACTCTAGCATTTGCTAGGATTTTGTGACCTTTTTCAATGACTTTTTTTTTCCCCTGAAAGTTATGTTCTCAATTAAAGAAATTAAAGAAAAGGTGAAAATGATGAAATGGAAAGATTTTTTGTTTTAGTGCCTAAGAATGCCTTTCTAATGTGAAGGGATTAGTATTTTCTTGACTCAAGATTTCGCATTTTACTTCCTACCATTTCTTTTAATTTCATTTTTGTTGTGTTTATATTGCTATCCTTGAAGTTGGTGATCTATTGTGTCTATAATAGGAAGTATTAACTACTAAGCACTCTCAAAGGTGATATTGATGGATGAATGACTTTAAATTCCCCTACTTGACACTTTAGTATTACATTTTCACACAAAGAAATTATTAATCAATATTAAAGAGAAGATGATTAAAGTGTAGTGTTTCTTGACTTGTCATATAATTACTGCATTTTGGCCCCCAATAATATATTTGAGGCTAATTTTTGGTTGTTACTTGTGGAGCTTCCCTTTGGCCCCCACTATCGAATGTTGGGGTATATCTCATATAAATATTTTATAGTCTACCTTATTTTATATTCAATTATTCATCATCTTTCATGTCTTATACTCTGCATTGTATCTTCTTTCATTTTCAGGAGAGGAACTCAATATTTATGGTAAGAAGTAACAATTGAAGGAGGAGGAGAACAATAACACCGGAGTGACAAATGTAAAATGAGAGGGAAAATAGAATCTGTCTAGTGATACCCTTAGAGCCAATATCTTGCATAAGACACACTCATAGAGATTGATGGTCAAGCCTTCAGAATTGGTGAATTCACTTGCAATGCTTTCGCAACACAGTGATAATGTTTTGAAATGGTGAAACAATATTTCATGTGTAAATTGTAATCCAACCGATATTAAGTTGGAAACTCATATTGTAATACTTGATATTTTTTATAATAAAATTTATATGGTTGAAATTATTTTTATTTTCACTTGATATTATTTAGTTTTTTAATTAACATATGTAACCTTGCGTTATCATATTAGATAAACATGCACATTGTATGACATCTTTTTAAAATTTAGTTGCAAAATCATACTACTTAATTTATGTTGATTAATAATAAACACATAAAATCAAACTAAAACTACTAAATTAGTAGTTTATATTAATTAATGATGAACACGAATAAAATGAATATATGACTAAATTAGTCGTTTATAATGATTATGAATGAAATTAAATGGAATTACTAAAAACTACTAAATCAGTGGTTTATATAATGAATATGAAAATACAAAAAAAAGATAAATGACTACTGCAAATAATAATTTTTTTATTAAAATGATGACTAAATTTTGCATATATACAACTATTAGTAGCTAATTTACAGTATCTTATAACATGACTAAAATTTAGTCATATTTCTTTGGTCATTAACTGGTTTTAAATGATGACTAAAATTTGAATATATATAACTATTAGTAGCTAATTTACAGTATCTTATAACACGACCAACATTTTGGTCATATTTCTTTGGTCATTAATTGTTTTTCTCGAGGATTCATATATCAATATACTTTATTGTATATTTGGTCATTAATTGCAACAATTAATGACTAAACCAATGAAAAATTAATGACCAAATTTACGACTAAATATACTACTATATGGTAAAATTGAAGAAACCAATTAATAGAAGCTATATACTACTATAGTAAAATTGAGAAAACTATATACTACTATATAGCTTCAACTTTTAAAAAAATGATGTATGATATATAAAAAAATGATGTATGATATATATTGTGGATGGCATATAAAATTCATTTGTTGAATTAGTATATGTGTATAAAGATCCTTTTTGAAGGCCATATATTATATGGTATAAGATTAAGCTTGGTACATGGCATTATTTTTAAGATCTTATATGGTTCATATATATGATGGTTCATGCATAAGTTGAAGTTTATGCATTCGAAATCCTTTTTATATGTTGAGGCTATGGTATATAATATATGATGGGAATAAATTAATAATATATTAAGGTGTGTTGAATAAGATATAATACATATATGTTATATATTCAATGTGTTTAAATTCATATGTATGCTTTGAATGAATGATGACATAAGTTAGATGCTTTATATATATAAAAGGAATATCAGTTTTATTGCAGAGACATTTTAGATTTTTGTGACTATTTAGGGTGTAATTTAGGATTTTTATGATTCATTCACTCATCTCCATAGTGGGAGTAGTTCTCACTAGCAAAGAGAACTACTATGAGTGGTTGAGAAATATAAAAATACCTTAATTTTTAATGATTTGTGGAAAGGAGTTTGTGAGGGAGGAGGAAATCCTCCTAAAAAGCCCACTTCTTACAACGTGCTTGCTATATGGGAGAACAAGAACAACATGGTCTATGCCTTGATTACAACATCAGTTAATGCAGAGGTGAGTCCTTATATTATACCATTCACAAATTATTTTGAATCCTTAATGAGATGATTATTATCTATAAGATACTGTAAATTAGCTACTAGGGGATATATAAGCCACTGGTGTTAAAATGGATGTTCCTTTCACAGGTTTTGTCAAGGCATTCTATCCCAATTATTCCTATTATCTTGAGTCATTACAAGCTAGCACTAGTAGAAAATGGGTAATTAACTACTAAAAAATGACTAAATTTTGCATATAAATTGCCATTTTCAGTAAGTGACCAATAGTAGCTAATTTACAGTATCTTATAACGTGACCAACTTTTAGTTGTTTTAGCTTAGTCATTAATTAGTTGTTTCAATTTTATCATCTAGTAGTATATTTAGTCGTAAATTTGGTCATTAATTTAGTCATTAATTTCCACAATTAATGAACAAATATACAACAAAATATATTACTATATGATCACCTGAGAAAACCAATTAATGACAAAATAAATACGACCAAAATGTTGGTCGTGTTATAAGATACTTTAAATTAGCTACTAATAGTCATATATATGCAATTTTCAGTCCCCATTTGAAACCAATTAATGACCAAAGAAATATGACCAAATTTTGGTCATGTTATAAGATACTGTAAATTAGCTACTAATAGTCATATTAATGGAAAAATCAATTTTCATTTGTAATCACAAATTTATCATTTACAACATTCATTTATATTTTTTTGGTAGTTTCATATTCACAAATGACTAATTTAGTAGTTTATATTCATTTCATTTACTTTCATTAATAATCATTATAAACAACTAATTTAGTCATGTATTCATTTTATCTGTGTTCATCATTAATCAAATATGAACTACTAATTTAGTAGTTTCAGATTTATTTTATATGTTCATTATTAATCAACACAAATTAATTAGTATGATTTTGCTACTAAAAAAAATGTCATACAATGCGCATTAGTGTGAAAACGCAAAGATACACATGTTAATTACAATACTAGATAATATCACATGCAACTATAAATAATTTCAACCATAAATTATATTATATAAAATGTCAAGTATTACAATATTTTTCCAACTTAATATTGGCAGGACTACAATTTAGACATGAAATATTGTTCCATTAGTTCAAAACTCTATCACTATGTTTCCAAGGCATTGCAAGTGAATTCACCAACTTTGAAGGCTTGACCATCAATCTCTATGTGTGGGTCTTATGCGAGATATTGGCTCTAAGGGTATCACTAGGCTAGTTCTCTTCTTTTTCTTTTTGCATTTGTTTCTCCAGTGTTATTGTTCTCCTCTTTCTTGAATTCTTGCTTCTTACCATCAATATTGAGCTCCTCTCTTGAAAATGAAAGAAGATATAATGTAGAATATAATACTTGAAAGATGATGAATATTGGAATATAGAGTAAAGTAGACTATAAAATATTTATATGACATATACCTCAACATCAACAATGTCAATGCCATCTTTCCCCATAAAAGAAAGAAACTTAAACAAGTTTTCTTTAGTTGGGCCAGATAGTGGACATTATGTGGTCAGATGACCTGTATAAACAAAGAATTTAAAACATCACCATACAAAAGAACAACTTAGTAACTTATTATTCAAACTTTACAGAAAGATTACACACAATCAATCCAACTAAGTTACATGCTAAAAAGATCATACTATAGATAACTTGTGAAAACAAATAATCTAAGGACTGATGTCTAATCCTTGTTGGTTTAATCACAACACATTTCATTCTCTAACACAAGAACTTGGTCAAGAATATAGATAACCTGTGCTCAAATAACAACATGAAAGTAAACTTTTCTAACAATCATTAAATTTTCTTAACACAAAATAGCTAAAAGGATTTCAATTAATATCATGTATTACTAATCTCATCTTCAAGCTTTTCATGTTTAAATGGACATGATACCAAGTATTTTAAATTTCATGGTTTAAAAACAAAACAAAATCAAAGGAAACTTTCAAAATACAATCAATCAATAAAGACGAGATATCATGGAATAAACATTGCAATTATAAAATATTTGTTTACATGTCCACCAATGTCTTGCCTAGCATTCCAAAAACACTTGTTTTCCAAAAATAACCATTAGGTGAAAGAATCACAACATTAAAAATCATAGGGTTCCCTACTAGAAACATTTTCAATGTTGATGGCGCATGTTCCTGAAGGATCTCCAACAACAAATGAATCATATCAAAGACATGATCTACATTGTCTTCCCATCCTTTTTTCAATCCCATTTCCTATAACCTACCCACACTAGAGTCAAGTAACAATCAAACAAAGGCATTAACATTTTTTTTTTATCTTTTATATCTATCAACATTGAATCTGATTTGTTTCAAGAACATATTAATTCATATTTAAAGTCTCCTGGTCATGAGAAGGTATTAATCAAGTAGGACAATAGAAAAATCAACCTTAATGAGCTATGAAAAAGAACATATATGCAAAAGAAAAAAACATGTATTACTTGTATTCAAATTTTATATATGGTGTACTCTTAGGTAGATTTTTAAGATATTCCTCTGTCTTTACTAAAGAAAATTGTAGCTTGGTTAAACTCTATATCATTTCATTCAACATCAATTTCTACATAATAAATGGAACACATTATTCTTTCACATTTATTAACATGATACAAATGATAAATTGAGAGTCACATAAAACTAAGAGAAAACCCTTTTCCAACCAAAACAAACAAACAAACAAACAATACCTCTAATAAAACTTTACAACTCAAAAATTACTTTGCCATGTACTTAAGCTAAAGGTGAGATTATTTGAATCATCTTTAGGTCCTACTTAATGGGATATTCATATGTTTACTATGACGTAAATTTGGTGTTAAAATTAATATATAAATATAGGTTATTATCATTTCCACTATTGGTCCATTGTTAACTAATTGTACCCCATAGTATCATTTTCGCATGTTATCTCCACATACCCACAAAAAGTATCAAATATGGTAAACAAATGGAATTTTGGAATTGTTTCTAGAACCATGTCATTTGAACACCCTTCCATTGTATCTGACCAAATATACCCACTTGAATTTCTTCTTTCATATTTATTTACATCATAAAAAATACCCATTTCAAAAACCAAGACAACCCCAATACCTTCAGATCCTAACACATCCATATTTGATACAAACCATAGGAATTAGTAATCTCTTACAATTAAAATTGTTAAATTAAAATTGTTTGATGAAGAATAAGGAATTCTAAGAGAACAATAATTCTCTCACAAGTAATTACCAAGACCATAAACTCAACTTGCAATTGAATTTCGACACTCTTTCAGAACCAATGATATGACTTGCACATTCAAAAGTTTTATATATGAATATTACTTATATGTAAATATTACTTGTCATATAATGGATATTACCATATTCCATATATTATGAATATTTGTGAGTATACGAACCTTGTCTATTACAAACTCATTGAAACCTACCAAATATTCAAGAAAATTAGCAGCCCTTTAATGATAACATCCAACTTTTGCATTGTGGGGAGACCAAAGAAACATTGCTCCATTCGATTAATTGTAAAAGGACAGAGCATGATCTATCAAGGCTCTCAATTATAGCCTAACTTTATATGTTCATTCTAGGTTGGATGCGTACAAAGTCCAAGCTAAGTTTAAGATTCATATTTCTCTCTTGCAATTTTCATTAGGTGAATTATTTGTCTTTTACTAGCCTGTAAGATTCTAGAGCCTTATCTATGGATTGTTACTTAAATTACTACTATGAAAGTTATTATCTTTATTCAAGAAATATTACACCTATTATTTAAATTTAAAATATCTTCATCGACTAGTGTTAAAGAGGGTGTCTTTACATACAACTTACCACTACTCTTAAAGTTAGCTACAATCTACAATATCTTTAACTCAATTGGGTCAGATATTGTTTTATGTTCTTCACAAGTTGTGTTTATAACATTGTTCGTTAGGTTGTAGACTGATTGTAATTGGTAGTAGAGGAATTAACCTCAAGAGAAGAGACTCATATAAAGAAGAAATATTGAGTTTGAGAAGAAGTGACATGTGAAAGAAATATTCACTTGTTTTATTCTAGAGGAATATTTTTATTCAATCTCAATTTTCCAAGGAGAAACAACAAGGGAAATTCATGCTTGGAAACTAGTTCACATGAATTTCTTTAGTAGAATAAACTAATTCAACTGTGCCTAGAAGGTGAATGGGATGATAAAATGAGGAATTTGTTTATATGTTTATATGGAAAGATAATAAGATTGAGTAGATATGAGGAAGACTTTCTTAACTTTCAGTCACATGCTAAAGATGAAAAAATACGTGAAAGGTGAGCTTAAGATTGAAAAAATGGCTAAATTTGAACTATAAATTTCTATATTGTTAGTTTGAAGTCATCCATACACAAATGTAAATTCTTCATGTGAGAATGCTGGCTTATAGGACGATTTTATTAGTAATTAGGCAATAATTTTTTTTTCAAAGGGATAGGAAATGTTAAAGTTTAGGGAGCTCACAACAATTTGTTTCCATCAACCTTTTAAAAAGGAATATTATCCATCTTCACAAAGCAAAGTAGGGATTCTACCCTACACTACTTATCATCAATGTAATTGAATATCTTACAGTGGGGCATGGCTACTTGAATAACACTTTGGACCTTCATCAATGTCATGCTCCTCCCATTGTTCATGTAATTGTGTAGTTGTATGGATGCAAAGAAAGGGTGAAATGGATCAGATCATGGAAAGAAAGGATGGGGATGGTATGGGAATCAACTGGTCAAGAAGGGGAAAAAATGAAGGAAGAAGACAACATGGCTTGAGATGAATCATGGAAAAACTATGAAATGGGAAACTAATAGGTAGGAGACAAGGAAAGAGGGCAAGAAAGGGGACATAATCCAATAAAGTTAAGCAACATAATTTGTTTATATACAAATAAATAAACTTGAGGAATTATAAATGAGTGAATCTCAACTATCACATGCCAAATATCAAAACAAATGAGTTTAAGATGGAGAAAATTCACTTGAGAAAGTTAAATTGTAAGTTGTTGGATTCCAAAAACATTCATAAGGAAAATATTTCATTCGCCAAAAAGAAATAGGAAGGAAAATGATAGGATTAAGTCCAACGAAAGTCCTAAATTCAGAGAGGGCTCAGAACCCTAGAATATTGTACATATCATTATGGAAGAAGAGATAAAGGGCTTCCCCGTATGGTTTGAGCATTCAGTGTCTTGGAAAACTGCATATATTTTCCAGCATTGTTATTCAACAATGATATCATTATCTGTTAACAAAGTTGGATTCATCCCTTGGACATAACATCAAAGAAAAAATACGTAGCTCTACTCGTAGTCTTGCGATACCAATGTTTAGGTTATTGCTTCATCCCTAAATCTCAATGAATTTTCAATCGTAGAACATGTCACAATTTTTGTATATTCTACAAAGAGTAAAAATGGTCTGCCCTACACACATATACTTAATGGGGTTTGTATTTCCTAGTTTTCTTATTAGTACAAAATTCCATTTTTCCTTTTATTTTTCATATTTATTTCCATTTATTCCCAACTAATCTTGAACCAAAGTTTGGTTAGATATCTATATTTCCTATATCAGTTTCTGTGAAGAGGGAAAATGCTTCCTCAACCAGATGGAAAACTATGTTAAAACACATATTCCAGTAACTTTGGCATACTTCATTTGCATCTACAACCAACCAAATGATAGGAAATTGAACATGTTTTATTTGAGGAGCAATATTTTTTCAAGTTGGATTTTCCTAAAGGAAGATACAAGGGGGGATTTCTACTTTATTCATATTCATGGAATAGTTGGGTTTATTGAGAAAATTGTAGCTATTTAAGAGGAGGGTTGGAGATATAGTAGAGCTTTTGTCATAATCACAAGGGAAGAAGGAACACTTCAAAGAGTATACGCTCCATCATATCATGGGAGTAGGTGAGTGAGAAAGGAGTTAGGAAGAGTCAATAAGAAAGCTTCGAGCAAGTCTCCTGGTAGGTTCCCTAAATGTATGTGTTAATAGAATACAATGAATTAGACAATTAATTAATTAATCTCTTGTTGAGGATTGTTATTGTATTACTGTAGACTATAAGTTGAACAATTTCCACTTCAAGTGACTTGCTAAAACCAATCCTCACACAAGTTTACTAATGCCAAGGTATATCACTGACTGGTCATATTTTTGAAAAAGAATGTTGAATCTATCTATTTCAAGAGCAACAATAATTTCTTGATAATTTCTCTTAATAAGGATTTTCCATCATCGAAGTTTAGTATCATATCGATTGTATCAATTAAAATGCAGAAAAGTACACACGACATCAAGGTATTTGTAGATATGCCGAAAAAGTTGCTTGGGTTTTTGATATTCCAAATTGTAAACTGCCTTTTGGACACCGGAGCTAGCCATAACTTAATGCCAAAAGCTGTCATGGACGAGTTGGGTCTCGACATCACTAAGCCTTATCATGATTTGTTTTCTTTTGACTCTAGAAAAGTGAAATGTCTAGGATTAATCAAGGACCTAGCCATCACTTTGTCTCAGCTGCCTATGAAAAGCATGATGATGGATATTGTGGTAGCAGATGTACCTCCCAAATTTGGCATGTTACTTTCCAGAAGTTGGATCAAGAGGCTAGGTGGATCATTACAAAATGATCTGACCTATGTTACTGTCCCAGTTTTCAGAGGTGAGAGTAAGAGATTATACAGAGATGCGTAGTTGGCTTACATCATCAGCAATGAGAAGAATCCCACTAATCATCCCATCTATGCTGTTGATACTGATTTTGGAGCATGTATTCTTCATATTGAAGAGTCTCATTTGGCCTCCACGCAACTTAAAAATCCAGTTTTCCAGATCACGCAGGATGGAAACCCTCAGATTTGGGGTATGTTCTTTGATGGGGCTTGCTCCAAAGAAGTTGCAGGGGCAGGTGTAGTCCTCTTGTCCCCAACACAGGAATACATTCAGCCTTTCAGGTCACAAACAACATAGTAGAGTATGAAGCTTTGATTCTGGGCTTAAGCGCTGCTAAGGAAATGGGTATCAAAGGCTTGCAAGTGTTTGGGGATGCAAACCTCATCATTCAGCAGGTAAATAAAACATTCCAAGCAAAGCATCCAAGGCTGAAAGAATATAGGGATGAGGTATGGAGGCTTAAAGATTCTTTCAAAGTTTTCAGCATTTCTTTTATTCCAAGAATGAAAAACCAGCTTGCCAACTCCCTTGTTGTCTCTGCTAGCACGTTTGTTCCCCCTTTGCCTCCTAAATTGACATCTGAAGTTCAGGTAAAATACAAACCGTCCCTGCCAGACAATGTCAAGTATTGGAGGGTTTTTGAAGATGATGAGGAAATTAACAGGTTTTTACAAGTTGTTCAGGAATTTGCTGAAATGCACATCGACCAAGAAAATCAAAATGTGGAAGAAGTCGACCAGTCTAAGCTAAAAAGTGAAATCGGTAGAGAAAGCATCGTCCAGTTGCCCAATAATCACATACCAAAGAGATTGGTGCCTCTAGAGAAGCTTTTCGATCATAATGACGTGCCCTACAACTCGGCCAAAATAGAGAATGAGTCCACCGTTTGTAAACATAATATCGGGAGCCCAACCCATCCGAAATTCATCAATCTGTCTACTCATTTGTCTCCGCTCAGAATTCCGAGTATTGCTCCCTCATGAAGAAATTCACTGATATTTTTGCCTGGGAATACAGCAATATTAAAACCTATGACCCAGACATTATTCAGCATAGGATCCCACTGGAAAAGAACACCACCCCTTTTAAGCAGAAATTAAGACCCATCAGCCCTCTCTTACTGCCTTTGATTGAAAGAAATCAAGAAGTTGTTGGATGCCAAAATCATAATTCCCCTAAGATATTCGAAGTGGATAGCCAACCTGGTGGTGGTAGGGAAGAAAAATGGAGAAATCAGGCTTTGCGTCGACTTCATAAATCTGAAAAAAGTGCTGTAAAAAATATAATTATCGCCTGCCCAAGAGGGAACACTTGCTACAAAGAGTTTTAGGGGCTAGAGTCATGTCTTTCCTAGATGGATTTTTAGGCTGCAATCAGATTGTTGTACATCCTGAAGATCAGGGAAAGACCGCCTTCACTACTCCTTGGGGCACTTTCATGTACTCCAAGATGCCTTTCGGACTGATGAATGTTGGGGCTACCTTTCAGAGGGCCATGGACATAGCCTTCATGGGAGAGAAGGACAAGTTTGTCCTTATTTATCTTGATGACATAACAGTCTTCTCCAACAGCCACAAAGATCATTTACAACATTTGAAGAAAGTCTTTTTGAAGTGCAGACGGTTTGGAATTTCAGTCAACCCAAAGAAGTCACAGTTTGCTCTAGAAGAAGGCAAACTTCTGGGACATATTGTTTTTGTTGAAGGTGTGAAGATTGATCCAGCCAGGGTTCAAGCCATTCAGACATTGTCCATCCCAAGGTCGAAAAGGGACATCCAATCCTTCCTGGGTAAGATCAACTTTGTAAGGAGGTTCATTCCAAACTTTGCAGAGTTAGTAAAGCACATCACTTCCATGCTAAAGAAAGGATCGGAGATAAAATGGACAGCCACTTCAAGAAGCTCTTTTGAAGCCATCAAGCAAGCTATCATGGAGGCTCCCACTCTAATCAACCCAGATTACACTAAGGGGTTTTGTATCTTCTCTTTTGCCTCTTATGATACACTAGCAGCAGTCTTATTGCAGAAAAATGATGAAGGCATAGAGCACCCCATGGCCTTTTTCAGCAAAACTCTAAGGGATGTTGAACTAAGGTATGACCTTATTGAGAAGCAAGCTTATGCTTTCATAAAATCCTTGAAAGCATTCAGGATTTATATTTTGCATTCCAAAGTAGTTGCATATGTGCCCTCAGCCTCAGTGAGAGATGTCTTGAGTCAGCCAGATATTGATGGAAAGAGGGCAAAATGGATTGCAAAATTCATAGAATTTGACATAGAGGTGAAGCCCACTAAGCTTGTCAAAGGCTAGGGCTTGGCTAAGCTCATGGCCGAAGAAAATTGTAGCTTGTTAGACATAAATTTCATGGGTTTAACTTCAGATGATGAGCAAACAAGGGGAGCATCAGAAGAGCAAAAGCAGAATCAATCCATGGCTGAAAATCTAGCCACATGCGAATGGTATGCCAGCATAGTTCATTTCTTGCAGAAGTTGGAAGTTCCTCCAAGGCTTAGTTCAAGTCAAGCTCGTACCACTAGACTCAGATCAGCCAAATTCTACATTGACAAAAATTTGCTTTACTGGAAAGACCCATTAGGAATCCTCTTGAGGTGTCTAGATAAAGAACAATCTGTAGAGGTCATACACCAGTTTCATTCTAGCATCTGTGGTGGGCATCATTATTGGAAAACCATGGCTCACAAGATCTTGAGGGCTGGGTATTATTGGCCTACATTGTTCTCTTATGTGTTTTCTTTTGTAAAAGCTTGTGACAAATGTCAGAGATTTGTAGGAAGACAGCAGCTAAAATCTCTGCCCTTAAAGCCAATACATGTCAATGGTCCCTTCCAGCAGTGGGGCTTGGACTTTATAGGTGAGATTAACCCACATTCCAGTGGCCAACACAAATGGATCTTAGTAGCCACTGATTATTTCACCAAGTGGATTGAGGCTATACCCACTAAGAATGCTAATCATCAAATTGTCATAAAGTTCTTGAATGAGAATATTTTCACTAGATTTGGTTGCCCAACCAAGCTAGTCACTGATAATGCAATAGCTTTTAAGGCAAAAGAATTGATGGACATGGCTGAATCCATGGGCATTAAAGTGGTGCATTCTACCTCATATTATCCTCAAGGCAATAGTCTGGCAGAATCATCTAACAAGAGTTTGGTAAGGATAATCAAAAAACTATTAGAAGACAACAAAAAGAGCTGGGATTCCAAGTTGAAGTTTGCACTATGGGCTGACAGAGTTTCCATCAAAAAGTCCATAGCGAACTCTCCATTTAAACTGGTTTATGGCGCTGATGTTGTTTTCCCTATCCAGCTGATCCTCCCTGTGGCTAAGTTCTTGCAAGAAGAACAAGATGAAGAGAATGACTTAGTAAGAAGAATGAATAACCTAGTCGAATTACAGCAAATCAGAGAGCAGCTGGTTGAGAAGTCACAGGTCCATCAGAAGAAAATAAAAGGAACCTTTGACAGGAAGGCAAAAGTGGACAATTTCCAAGTTGGTGATTGGGTGCTCAAATGGGATGCATTGAAGGAAAAGAGAGGTAATCATGGCAAGTTTGACTCCTTATGGACTGGTCCTTTTGTCATCGCTCAAGTTCAGCGCAACAATACATTCATCCTGCACAATCTGGAAGGAGGAGACCCTTTTGGTAGCCCGGTAAACAGGCGGTTCCTAAAACTCTATTTCATTTAAGGCTCGAAAACCTTATTATTGTACATATGTTTTTTTTTTCTTTCAGTTTTTATGTTATGCTAAAATGACTCCATGCCCAATGGAACACTAGGGGAAGAATTTAATTTTGTTTTACAAGAAAGGCATTTCTCTGCAGTTCTTGAAACCTCACAGGGAGGCTTTCATCCCCAGAAGGAGCCAGTGTTAGCCTTGTTGGCAAATGGCCCAAAAAATGGATCCAAATATGCCCCAAAGTCTCCAAATTTGGTTAAAAGCATGCCAATGGATCCATATATGCTCTTGAAGCCTTCAAAAGCTTCTTAAGGACCATTCAAAGTCACCATCACATGCCAAGAGCCCTTGGAAGGGCGGAAATACACTATCGGGAGGCGAAAACACTCCAAAACCATGAAAAACCATGAAAAATAGTCCAAATCACAGCAACCGTTAGATCTGGACGATCAATGGCCCAAATCTAAGTGGCAAATCATAATCTGCACAGGCAGGTAGTGGCAATAGGTGCAAGACATCACCGATCAGTGATCGTCGATGATCGGGTCAGCACATCGCATCGGTGAATCGCAATCGGCGGAAACCAAGGGGCGAGGGCAACAGTGATCAGTGATTAAATGAGGACCGTCAATCGCGCGATCAGATCGACGACCCACATCGCATCGGCGGATCGCAGTCAGGGAGGCGAGTCAGAGGTTATCGACGCAGACAGTATGCAATGAGCGATCACGATCGACGATTCAACGTGGACCGTCGATTGCACATGCAGATCGACGGCCCACATCGCATCAGCGGATCGCAATCGGGAAAACCAAGGGGCACAGCCTTTACATGTATATGTGCGCGATGCGATAAGACCCGGACCTGATGGGTTTCAGAAGCAAAATGTATAATCTTTCACGTCTGCCAAAGCCCATTTTCAATGTATTTCGTTATATAATGAAATACAAAGGGGAACTCGGTAGCGCCGATAGCGATGAAGCCCGAACCCGAAAGGGTTCGAGAATGAAATCTATAATATTTGAAGTCCGGAGGGAGGCCTTTTTCATGTATTTCCTGTGTTTTTTCAAGTATTTCAAGGAACAAAGGGAACAAAGGGACCATGCCATTTGCGATAGGCGACAGCGACCCAAAGGGCGGACCCGATAGATATATATGCCATGTTTAAGGACTTTTGAAGTCTGAAACGTTGAAGGTTTGGCAGGATTTCTCACAGTTGCATCATTTCTCCGTTATAACAGAAAGCAGTCCCCGTTTGCATTTAGAAGATAACAGAGGCCCGAAGACCCATTCTATCACATAAACAAAGGTCGGGAAATAAATTCTGAGAGACAGAGGCCGAGAAGCAATCATGGGCATCGACAACACAGCTCAGCAAACAAACAGAATGATTGTGGGGCATCTCTGGCACGGTAGAGCTCCCAGACAGCGCAACAACTACCCAAAATATCTAAATGCGGTTATTCCTTTGTCGGAAGAGGAAAACCTTCGAGCCATGCCTGCCTATTGAGGGAATCAATCAGTTAAACAAGACAGAGGGATAGATTAAGAAACCTGAAGCCTCAAAAGGCTTAGGACCATTGTAAACAAGCTATAAATAGCTAAAAACAAGATGTAACACGAGTTCAACTTCTGGAGACTATTGAGACTTTGCTAATCAAGCTTCTCATCTTCATTCTAGCAATATATGTTTCTTTTACTATTATATGTTCAATTTCCATTTTCTCTTATGTTCCAAGCTTGCACTTGAATAGGTTGTTCATGTTTCTTCTGTGTCTAATGCCAGATAACTATCATCTTATCTCTGCGTTGATAAATTAGATTTGCAAGCTTCTTTTACTTCCTGTAGTTGGCCATTCATATGTGTTTATATATGTGTTTGCTAGTATAGTAGGTATTCTCCATCCATTCATTAAATATACAAACTATTGAGCATTAGTGGTCTACAGCCTTGTAAAGTTGAGAGTGTTCATGCATGTCTTGAGTAAAAACAGAGTTGAAATTGTTAGTTTGGCTTGATCCAAACCATCTTTCATTCCAATAGTTCAGAGAACAATATTGAAGATTATATGTTACCAGACATCTCCGAGCTGCAACCATAGGAGAGTTTCCTGGAGTGCTAACAGTGCCAAGCCTTTTGTCTCCTTTGTTCAACTGATTGGTGGAACTCTGCTAAAAACCTCGATTCATCCAACTCCATCAGTTGTTCCATTCTCTCTTTCAAAGCTGCATCATTTGTCATTTTGGTGGCCTGAGAGATAAAAATGCTCGGGACAATGAATTCTGCTGGTACTACTGCCTCTCTACCATATACCAATTGGAATGGTGTTTTCTTGTGTGTCCTCTTTACTGTCGTTCTATAAGCCCATAATGTTGCTAGTACCCATTCATCCCAATCGTCTCAGTTTGCTGACACAATTTTTGTCAGACCCCTCTCGAGTATTTTATTAAAGGCTTCAACTGTTCCACTGGCCTTGGGTGGTACGAGCTGCTTTTGTGATGTTGTACCATGAATTTATTCAAGAGAGAAGCAACAGTTTCATTAATGAAATGCGTCCCTTGATCACTGGTTAAGGTTTTTGGACATCCAAATATGGATATAATGCAATCAAATATGAATCTTGTTGTAGTATCGGTTGTATAATCCTTGACTGGATCTGCCTATGCCCATCGAGTAAGGTACTCTATAGTGGTTATGATGTATCTGGCATGGGAATGACGTGCTGGTGGCATGATATGGCCAATGAAATCTACTGCCCATTTCTAAAAGATTTGTACTATGTGAACTGGATTTAGGGGCAGTTCATCTGATGTGATGGCTTCTTGATTCTCTGAAAAACATCACAACTCTTTGCATATTCTTTAACGTCCTTGTGGATGGTAGGCTACCACAACCCAACTTGCAGTATCTTCCTTATAGTAGCTTTTCCCCCGACATGGCCTCCCGCAACCCCAGCATGACACTCCCATAGTACTTCCTGCCTTTCATGTTGAAGTAGACAGCATCGTAGAACTTGATCGAGGCCCAACTTGTATAGGTGTCTTGCATTAACTAATAATCTACCGCTCTCACTATTGTGTCACTTTTGCGTCGACGTGTATCCCTCCGGACAATATCCCATTGTTAGTAACACAACCTTCTCCTGTAAGTAGTCTGGAATGGATTCTATTATGAACAATTCAGCATCTAGAGGTTGGGCATCTAATGGTCCTTCATTTTATCCTGATTCTAACCTTGATAGATGGTCTGGTCCCACATTTAACCTTCCCAGTTTTATCACCACTTCGAAAGTGAATTCTTGGCACAATAGTAACCACTGACAAATTTTGCTCTCCAACACTGGCTTGTTCACTAGGTATTTTAAAGCTGAGTGGTCTATGAAGAACTTGAACGGTACCCCCAGCAAACAGTGCCTGAATTTTTGTAGGGAGTAAACCATTGCCAGTGCTTCCCTCTCTATTGTGTAGTTCTTCTCGGATGTTGACAGTTTCCTATTGGCAAAGTAAAATGGGTGATACATGTTTGTTTCTCTAAGTTGCACCAACACCGCTCCTAATGTTATTCCTAATGCATCAATATGTACGTGAAACTGCGTATTCCAATCTGGGCGCTTACTAATTTTTATTTCAATTTGTTGAGTGCCATTTGACAGGCCTTCGTCCACATGAAAGCTTCTGTCTTCTTCAATTGTTTCTCCATAGGAGCCGTAATTGAGGTATAATTTCAAATCAATCGACGGTAATATCATGTATGACCCAGTGATAATCGCAATTGATTTATGTTACTTGGTGGCTACATATTTACAATTGTCGCAACCTTTGTGGGATCTACACATACCCCATCTTTGCAAACAATATGGCCCAGTAATGTTCCGAATGGAATTGTAAAGATGAAAAATCTGAAGATTGAATGAGATTTGTAACTGCCTACACCTTTCAAACATGACCCGTAGTAGACTGACGTGTTTCTTTAGCAAACTGTACACCGCCAGTCGTCGATGTACACTTCTAAGAACATGTGAATATAATCTCTAAAGGTAGCTATGACAATTCATGAGGAAACCACTGACGCATTCTTCAAACCGAATGGCATTACATGATAGGTATATGACCTCCATTCTGTCATGAATGTTGTTTTCTTCTTATCTTCTTCTCCTATATGAACCTGATGAAAACATGAAAATCCATCGATGAAGGAATATGCCTCATTCCCCGCAACATTGTCTAAAACATCATCACTAAACAACATCGGGAATAGATCATGTAAACATGCATTATTAAGGCTCCTGTAATCTACACAGACTCTGATTTCCGTGGCATATTTCTCGTTCTGTATTACAATCGGGTTAATCCATTCCGCTTTGTCCACCAGGAATATAGGTCTAGCTTCTAACATTTTTTCAATCTCTTTCTTGACTTTCTCTTTCACTCTTGGGTTTAGCCTATATGGTTTGTGTTTCACTAGACGGGCATCTGGTTTCAACACGATCTTCATCTCTCTGATGTCCACTTTTATTCCTTTTAATTCAGCCACAAAGGCTACAAATAAGTCTTCGTATTAGCGCAACAGATCAAAAATCTCCCTAGTTGTCTGCTCTTCCCAATAATCTCTTATGGATGCCATCTTAGGTTTATTCTCTGAGCCAATGTTATGCTTCCGCAATTTCATTGAGAGCAAGTTTGTAGTGTCTCCTGAAGGGATTTCTTGAATATCCCATTCACCTTTCATTTCTTGAAATGTCAGGTGTCTAGGTCCTTCTAGATCATCCTCCTTTGGATCCGCATTTACTTTTCCACAAGACATATATTCTGGATACCCTACTTCATAGAAATAATGTAGGAATTTCTCTTCCCATAAATGTCCTGGAGTAAATAGGATCCTTTTAATGGCATACAAGGTTTCAGTCATGCGTCGATCACTATCTTTGAATGAGAAATTGTTGCTGAATTGGCTAGCCATGATATCCCAATATGTTGTCTGTCTACAAATTTCCTCCTGTATATACCATGCTTGTGGGATTGTACCTAAGGTATGTATGAATAAATGCACCCAGAGTTCCTTCAGTACTTTCTCTTTTTCCCATTTCTCTGTGCAGTCCTCTAAATTTTTTCTGGGATCTGAGTTTCCTCTATACTTCACCTTGTCATGCAGCAGGTCTCCTTCTTGTCTAAACCTCTCTCTCATGGCTCGCTTGATAGTCTCCCATTCATGCAAAGTGTTGCAATGCACTTTCCACCACCTTGTCCGAGGTGGCATGTAACGCAATATCTAATAGTGGGACTTTGTGATATTCTCTTATGTTTCTGTCCACTTTATTTAAAAAAGTGTCTACTAATTCAATGTCATGGAAGGTAGGATAATTTCTTACCTCTGCCCCAATCTAGTTTATCTTGCATATCTTGGTGCAACGTCTGGTATCAATCTCGTATCCTCCTTGTTTCCATGCATCCGAAGCGGCTTCTGAACCAACTTCTAAACTTTGTATGCTCCTCCAACTGACCGATCCTCCTACTATGGGATTTATGTAGTCTTCTCTTTTTCCTGTTGTTATCCTGTACAACTGATCTAACATTCCCGACTCATCTCGGTCATCCACAGGTTCCATGAACCTTAGTCCTTGATATGGATCTAGCGGTTGTATTACCTGCATTCCTTCTACTTCAAATATCATCAACTCTTTCTTTAGGTCGATGATAACATAGTTCTCGTATGCCCAGTCGATACCAAGAAGTGTTGGGTACAGGTCCTTATCACCCATTATATCAATTACTTCAAATTCAGTATAATTTTTTACCCCTGCTACATCCACTTCTACATATTCCAACCTTCCAATGGGAAAGATGCAATACTGATTCACCATCCGCAGTTGTATTGGTGAATATTTAAGTTGCAGCTTCCCCAGTGCTTCCCATGTCTTTTTGGGTAGAATATTTACATCTGACCCCAGATCTAACATTGTATCCTTAATCTGGAATCCTGCGACTTGAGCATCAATCTAGAATTCTCTACTGATTCTCTTCTTGTTTTGTCGTACCCTTCTCGAATGTCTTTCCAGTAGGTTTTCCAATATGGTTTCCCCCTTTTCTTCGTCTTCTGGTAATACTTCTTTCAAACTCCTACGCAACTCCTTTAACATTTGTTCATTATCAACAATCTGCAAAAACAGCCTAAACCATTCTTCAATTGGTCAGGTGTTACCTGTTATGTGTGAGTCATGTTTCTTGTCTCCTTTTATCTCTACTAACCCATCAAATAACTTGGCCGCTTCCTAATAGTATTGCTTTTGTTGGGTGGGGTTGTATGACCACTTTAGTGATGCTACCTGAACAATTGAAGGTTGGTCTACCATACCCCAATCATCCCCTGTCTTCTTACCCCCTATGGTAACTATATTTATATTAGTTATTGGAAGCAATTCAGCAGTTCGTGGTTCTTAATTGATCAAATTAGTCCCTCTCTATCTAGTTCTTTCTTCCCACTTTGCGATCAACTTGGGACAATCTTCAGTGGCATGTGCATCGACCCTACATTATGAACACCAAGGCCTTCTTGGGAGCGAAAAGTATCTGGAAACATGTCCCTCCTGATCACAATTGTAACACCTTACAGGTCCTCTTCCCCTTGTTCTTCCTCCTCTCATACCTCCTCGTCGTCCCCCACGACCATATTCATTGATTTTGAAGGTGGATCTATCTAGTCGCTCTGCTAAGGCGTCTAATGCTCAACATTGGTTAGTGTGGTGCATTGTTGATGTGCAGAATTCATAGTAACTATTGTTAGGTACGTTGGAATACTTTTGTAGTATTGGACATACCCACAGAAAATGTCCATAGTTCCTACAAACTTCACAGTAGTCTTGTGTGTTTTAGCCCGGGAAATCTCCTTGTGATCCCACTGCCGCAACTCCTGCTATTGGCGGGGCCCCTAATGATCTTGCAATTCCCCTTGAACTATTTGTGCCTCTCAGCCTCAGGCATTCAGTCGCCACATGGCCTTCCACCAGGCAGTGAGTACACCATACATTGGGTCTTACTGGTCGAATTGGTTGTAGGTCCTTTAATTTCTTTGTTAGACTGGTGATTTGATTTTGGAGGCCCATGATCAACGGTTCTTGTGATACCATCCCTCCTCGATACTCATGTGGGTATCCTGCCATGGATTCTATGTGTGACACTTGTTCTAAAGCATCTTGAAGAGTTCCAATCTTTTGTTGTGTCAATGGTGTTCTTGTAAGGGGTAGGAGCGCTTTGATGAACCAATCCCTCTGGTGATTGGGATCTATGGTATAGCTTAGCTTTCCAATAGAATCCTTAAACCTCAGCATCAATTTCCAACCAATATCTCCTTTTTTCTTCATCTCCCATAGTTCGAACAATCCATGTTAATCTATTTGCGACACCTTAAACTCTTGAACGAAGCCTCTCTTAATATCATCCACTGAAGGATTCTGGTTTTGTTCTACCCATTTGATAAACCATCTTAAAGATATTTCTCTTAATGTGGTCGGGAACTCGATTGACTTTACATTACCCGGTGTTTGGCGTGCTCGCCATATAGCTTCACACTGATACTAATGTTGTTCTACGTCTTCATTCGCTCTACCAGCAAACTCAAGATATATGGTAAAGGACCTTGCCATGTTGATTCAGGTGTGTGCTAGGAGCACAAATCCTTGGTTTCCAGGTTGTTGAGATCCTTGTAACCCCAGATTACTAACACTACTATTAGATGTATTACAACTTGCTTTGTATTTTTCATGCACACTGTGTACTTGTATTACTTTAATCAACTTGGCAACAATTTTGTCAGGGTTTTTTTAAAGCACCAGGGGAAGGCCAGGGTAAACACTACTCAAGCTTTGGGGATTCTGCTGCTGAACTCTAGCTGACGTATCATCTTTGGCGAACAATATTCTCATCGCATCACACATCTCACCTTCTGTCTCCTCCTCGTAGTTGTCATGAAAGCTTCCTTCTGACATCTTCCCTGCAACATGTAAGGGAGAGTCCCTATCATTCTCCTAGCTCCTATTTGTCCAGTCGACATCCCTTTCTTGTTCTACATCTTTCTCCATACTCTTTCCTTCTTTCGGGTTCCCTGACACCACTCCTACTTGGTGGGGTCCCATACGTCTTTTCTTCAGCACTTGTACCACTCTTTCCTACCACTTCTCTGCTAGTAGTACTCTCCTTTGCACCCTAATATCTCTAGCTCTTTGCAATCCTTCTATGTCCATTCCTTCAGCAGCATCTACATTTCCCCAAACGGTAGCATTCTCCCCTTAGGCCCTTCCCCCAATACTGGGGTTTTACGCTACCATAGTTTCTCTAGGTAAAGGTAACAATCCTTCTTCCACCATCAACATCTTAATCCAGAAAGGGATTTCATTCACTAGTTTCCCTCTTAACCCTAATCTGAACATTGTGTCCGCCTTTGAAAAGGACTGACAGTTTTTTGCAGCAAATTCAACTATGTACCCTTCTACAGTAGTCTGTACCCAAAAGTCTACTGCCCTCGTTAGCTCACTATCCAAGTGTCAAAGTGTTGCGAGGTCTGCGAGAACCCAATCGTGACAAGCTGACATAACTCCTTCTAGTCAACTCTTTACTTTCAGCCTCCTCAACCAGTTATACAAGTCTTATGAAAACTTACACCAGAAGATCTCATACTGATCACTCACAGCCTCTGATAGGTTGGCTTCGACAAGTAGCTTGCTCTAATATAAACCGATCTACTCTGTTATCCCACCAATCTCGAATCTCCTTCTTAAATATCCTTTACACCATATTCCAAACCAGTTCTTGAGATTTCAATGCCCGACAAAGAAACCATTTATTGGCACAAAAATGTCATTAGGGAAAGACCCTGGTTTAGGTACAAGGGGCCAACAAGGAACCGTTGTAGTCTAGGACAACACCGACATTTTCACCCTACCCCAAGGGATAAGGAGTCTCGCCTGAGGCGTAACGTGACAGAGACTAAGAAGGGTTTAAAAGGATATCAAGGATGACCCAACCATTACTCTATGTACAACTTAAAGCATACATTCATCATGAAATTATATCGTTATAGAGATCACATTCATATGAGGAAAGACCTTCAACATTAAAAACTTTTGAGCAGGCCCATAAATCACAACATTACACACAGATAATACTATGCAACTGGTCCAAGTACTCATTCATATTAATTCAACAAAAGATCCATTACAACACACATTCAACATGAAGCCATGAGAAAATACATAAAATACTGTGACCACAGAATGTTCCATATTTCAGATCGAACCCAACCATGGTCTTCCTGCCACTACTCTGTCTTCTAATCGGGTTCTTCTGTGTTCCAGACTCCCTTAGATGCCAACCTTCTTCTTCATGTTGTCTCTCATTTTATCTATTCCTCTGTTGCTTGAATTGCCAGTTTCGTTCGGATGTCTATCCCCTCAATTGTTTCTGCTTGTTCCTAACACTTTGCTGCAACTGTCCCATGATTCCATGGTCTTGCTCCCTTTCCCAGTTGTCTTTGCTGAAACTTGACCGTTGCTCCCTCCACCTGTTTTTCCCTCTTCATATTTTCAAAACTTTCAAAATTTAAAACGAAAGCCCCAACAACAATTATGAGAAATGAAGAGTTTTCAATACGAAAGACAACAAGGAAAAGTTGACAGTCACCAAGTGCAATCCACCTAACAAATATTTGAATTTTGAATAAGGAGGCAACTGAAAACACAAATTCATGAATACAATCCTTCACTGGGATAAGAAACTATGTGCTGACCAAATAATAGATACAATTGCAACAAATTCCAAGAACTTAGATTTACCTTGACCTAGTTTATTCAGCGTAGCTGACCATTGCTTTGATGATTTTTTGTAAGAAGCAAGTACTCTTTCCATCTGCAATCCAGTGGAATAAAATATCAGTAAGTAATAAGTTACCCTAAGTCATAACAAAAATAAGAAAAATAGCTTATTGGCATTAAAAGACAAGTATATGCTAGAGTTAAGAGTTAACAACAATGCCAACTTACAACATTCCTACTAGAAGAATGCATTGACAACAACACTCTCTCTAAAAGATATAAATCTACAACCTTATATTCTGGCAATGTTAGATGTGAAACTAAGGCCAAAGTCAATCAGGACTTGTTTCAAAAACATTATAATTTACAAATATCAAATATTCATTTTCCCATAACATCATATATTGCAAAGATAGTTTAACATGCTAAACATAAAAGACAAGCCAAATTATTATGTGTTATGTACTGGCATCAACTGAGAAGAATTTCCAAGCCGCTAAAGACAAGTTGTATATGCATTGAGATTGAACAGATCTAAGGAAACTTCATTTTTCTCTTAGAAATCCAAGAAAAATAGAATTAACAAATTGTGCATGTCTTTGTGGTTTGTAAACACAGATTTGCATGTAGTTAAAATGCAGTAAAGTTTGTAATTTCATTAAACAATTTTCATAGTTTAGGATAAAAAACAATGCCTACAACCGACCAAGGGAAAGATTTTTCCAATCAATGTATTCGAATTGGAAAAAAGGCATCATTCAAAATAACTTCATACCAATTGTTATTGATTAATTATCATATTTGACATTGTCAGATCACCATGCACCAAACCTCCATCATGTAAAAGTCCAACAACTCTGCCTATCTGTTGAGCAATATCTCCTATTTGTTCCTCTGTAGTTACAAAGAAATCAAGGATATTTCTTGTTTAGCTAAGACAAACATAAAATTACCGGCATAGGGGATCAAAGGAATACCAAATAAATTGGAGCTAAATCAAATTAAAAATGATTATTCCAAGCTAGCAACGACTATCCTTAAATTCACAAGATAGATCATATTGCATTTTAAAATGATTAGAAAAACATACCATAGCCAGGAAGTGATCCTGATTGCAAAAGCACTTTTTTCATAGATAGACCCTCTATATATTCAAATGTAAGGGTGTGAAGCTTATAATCCAGGGCAAAAGGAGTGGGAGTCGCAACTCCAAGATTTCTAGCCTTCGCAATGTAATGTGCTTCCTAGAATCACATTTTTATAAGGATCCCACTCACAACCACCTTAGGCATTATGCAAAATAATCTATCTCCTTATAGCCATGAAGTAAAGATAGAACAGAAACAAACTAATTTGTCTCATACACTGGGCCCATAAAGACGTTTCAAGGTCAAAGTTGAATCCAAAATGGGATGCATTTACTTCTTGGAGAAACACTCTTTAATAATGGCCCTTCTTCCTAGAAAGTTGCATTCAAATATTCTCTGCATACAAACAGTTAGACTCTGAAATAGAAAATAATACAGAAATCCAACACCCTAGAAAAACTCAAGGAAACAATAAGACAACCAGCTAATTTCACTCACAGACTATGCACCATGCTTCACCAGTTGCCCTGATGGAAACTGTTTCTCCTCACATTCAATCTCCATGAGTAATTTGTCTACAATATTTTGTGAGACAATACAAATCACCTTGATTTGAAGTGCTAGATAGATAATAGATATCTAATTTACAAGTGCTAATTTGTATTAATCCCTGCAATCACAATGCACAACTGCATGTTATATGGTAAGAAAATGATTAATAAAATGGACATCAAAAGATCATAGATGGGCCTTAGTTGTTTGCACATATGTAGGGTTCACAAAAGTTTTGTTGATATTTATACATATGGAATTCAAGAATGGAATAACCTAAGAATGTGGTCCCTAAGAAGAAGAATATCATCTTTATTCATTGTGCCAAATGATAGATAAATTTCAACAAATTCCAAGAACTATATTAAATTGCAATGATGAGAAATAAAGAGTTTTCAATACCAAAGACAACAAGGAGTTTTCAATACCAAAGACAACAAGGAGAACTTGACAGTCACCGAGTACAATCCAACTAACAAATATTTAAATTTGGAATAAGGAGGCAAGTGAAAAAATAAATTCATGAATACAGTCCTTCACTGGGATAAGAAATTATGTGCTGACGAAATAATAGATACAATTGCAACAAATTCCAGGAACTTGGATTTACCTTGACCTAGTTTATTCAACGCAGTTGACCATTGCTTTGATGATTTTTTGTAAGAAGAAAGTACTCTTTCCAACTGTAATCCAGTGGAATAAAATATTAGTTAGTAATAAGCTACCCCAAGTCATAAAAAAATTAAGAACAATATCTTATTCACATTAAAAGACAAGCATATGCCAGAGTTAAGAGTTACCAACAATGCCAACTTACAACATCCGTACTAGAAGAATGCATTGACAATAACGCTCTCTCTAAGACATATAAATATACAACCTTATCTTCTGGCAATGTAGATTCGAAACCAAGGCCAAATTCGATCAGGACCTGTTTTAAAAACGTTATAATTAAAAATATAAAATATCCATTTTTCCATAACATCATATATTTCAAAAATAGTTTAAAATGCTAAACGTAAAAGACAAGCCAAATTATTATGTGCTATGTACATGGCATCAATTGAGAAGACTTTCCAAGCCACTAAAGGCAAGTTTTATATGCATTGAGAATGAACAGATCTAAGGAAACTTACTTTTTCTTTTAGAAATCCAAGAAAAATAGGAATTAACAAACTGTGCATGTCTTTGTAGTTTGCAAACACAAAGATTTACATGTAGTTAAAATGCAGTAAAATTGATAATTCTATTAAACAATTTTCATAGTTCAGGATAAAAAACAAATCCTACAACCGACCAAGGGTAATATTTTTCCAATCAATGTATTCAGATTGGAAAAATGCATCATTGAAAATAACTTCATACCAATTGTTTGGAATCTTGATGTATTATCATATTTGATGTTGTCAGATCACCATGCACCAAACCTCCATCATGTAAAAGTTCAACAACTATGCCAATCTCTTAAGCAATACCTAATATTTGTTCCTCTGCAGTTACAAATAAATCAAAGATCTTTCTTGTTTAGCTAAGACAAACATAAAATTACTGGCATAGGTGATCAAAGGAAGACCAAGTAAATTGGAGCTAAATCAAATTAAAAATTATTATACCAAGCTAGCAATGACTATCTTTAAATTCACGTAATAGATCATATTGCATTTCAATATGACTAGAAAAACATACCATAGCCAGGAATTCATCCTGATTGCAAAAACACCTCTTTCATAGATAGACCCTTTATATATTCAAATATAAGGGTGTGAATCTCAGAATCGAGGGCAAAAAGAGTGGGAGTTTAAACTTCAATCTTTCTAGCCTTTGCCATGCAATCTGCTTCCTAGAATCACATTTTTATAAGGATCCCACTCACAACCACCTTATGCAACATGCATAATAATCTATCTTCTTATAGCCATGAAGTAAAGATAAAACAAAAACAAAACTAATTTGTCTCATACATTGAGCCCATAACGACATTTCAAGGTCAACGTTGAATCCAAAATGGGATGCCTGTACTTCTTGGAGAAACACTCTTCAATAGTGGCCCTCCTTCCCAGAAAGTTGCATTCAAATATTCTCTACATAAAGATAGTTAGACTCTGAAATAGAAAATAATACAGACATCCAACACCATAGAAAAACTCAAGGAAACAATAAGACAACCATCTAATTTCACTCACAGCCTTGGCACCTTTCTTCACCAACTGCCCTGATTGAAACTGTTTCTCCTCACATTCAATCTCCATGAGTAATTTGTCTATTGGATTACGACATGGAAAGAAAACCCATCGTATCTGTTGGCTAAATTTTGTCGGATCAAATATCATTTGGGACAAATTCAGTTTGCAAGAACAAGAGACCATTATCTAGGTGCAGAGTCTCTTCAGAAATAGGTGGTCGAATATCACTACCTATCTTCCCAAGAGAACAGATAGTGATGTGAAAATTAATAGAAGACAAGAAGGAGTAAGCCGCTCAAGATGAAAATGGGCATGGATCTTTTCATCCACATGCCCATATCCAATAATATGAATTTAGTAAATGGAAAACAATTTAATGACTTTAATGACCTCAACCATAAGATGCAAATGGACAAGGCCTGGTTACAAGCCACAAGAGCCCTTCCTTGAGAGCTCACTTCCTTGAAACCTTGATAACTTCCTTCCTTCCATTTAGCCAACATCTCTCTCGACTGGAAAGGATGGTCCAACAACTAATCTCAGTCCAATTAATGAAGGACAATGCTACCTTGGGCTTGCCTTCCTTTCCATTAATGCCAGCCTGACGGAAAGATTGATTGGGTCATTATCAGCCTTTTTTCCAGCATCCATATCTGTCCTGAGACTCTCTGAACAAGCGGTGGAACTGACTATGTATCTCATAGTACCTCAAACCTAACCCACCTAATACTAAATAATCTAATACCTCCTATAATTGAACCTTCCTAATGTCAAGACCTAATACCCTTTCTAGGAGTTTCTTTCAAGTTGCATTTTGAAAAGACTTGGGTCTCGGAGCTTGTTAGAAAGGAGGCTACTGGCAGGCATAGAGTTCTTGAAGATCGTTTGATGCTCAGACTGCTCCAATGTGCTTTTCTGAATCTGCAACATGGTCACTTCTTTGGTATTTGTTTTGAAAAGGTGCTGATTACATATATCCTTGTGTCACCATCAACCTCACAACAGGAGGCATTTTCTTTTGTTATTACGGATGTCACTGCTCAATTGTGTCTTCGGATTCTCCAATTGCTTTCAGGTCTTGCATCGAAACCTATTGATTCAGACAAGCAGGAAAAAGGATGGTATCTGGTTATCACCTCCACAAGTAAGGTTTTGGTGTCAAACATAACAAAACTAATATTGAGGAAAGAAAAGGTTTAGTAATTCCACGCTTGTTTTTCACTTGGACTTTGATGCTATGACATGTGAACAAACTAGACTTCATCCAGAAGACCAGAAACAATAACAAGCCTTATTGGAAGATGTTTGGGTTCTTATAACATCAAAGCGGGAAGGCTAAGAGAGGCATGTGAGCTTTGTCGTTCTGCTGGCTTGGCTTGGAAGGCAGGTACTTTATATGGGCTTTGATCCTTGTCCTTCAGTAGAAGCATTACGATCCACTAAACATACAATGACAAGCCATTTCACTTTCAAGTGGGTTGAGTTACCAACTAAGGCTATGGAAATGGGCTTCATTTTGTGCTTCTGAACAAATGGCTGAACAAGAAGCTTAAGATATGAGGCAGCTCTCTTTGCTGCTCAGTGTAGCAATTTGAAACGGTTGTTGCCTATTTGGATTGGGAGTCCGCATGTTGGGCTATGGTTAAGTCATGGCTTGACATTCAAGTCGATTTGGAGCAGTATCCAGCAATCCAAATTGGATAGGAATGACCCAACCCAATAGGTGATTCCAATATGCCAGGCTTATTAATACCTGATATGTGGCCACCACAAGTCATTTACAAACAACCTCGTGATCTTAACGCACTATTTCATAAGCTTCATTCAGGGGATCTAGTTCATGAGGCAGTATGTCGAGGATGCAAAGAGCAACATCGACAAATTCAGATAGCTCTTATGTTAGGGGATCTGGCGCATCTTTTGGACCTGCTATGGGCATGGATTGCTCCACCAAATGATAACAATGTCTCCAGGCCTCATGGTCATCCACAAATGATCCGATTTGGGGCACATCTGCTTGGTGTTGCTAGCCCTTCTAATGACAATTTATAAGAAGATGCTAAGGATAAGATTCAGATTGTTCTTGATCTGATACTTAATATGTCTACAATATTTCTTTTCTTAGGAGGCGTGAAGAACTTGTTGGTGTGTATGCTTCACACCTTGCACCTCATCTATGTGTGCAGCTGTATGCGCACATGATGGAGTTGAAGCTAAATGACAGTGTATACGATAAGTAGAAAATATTTCAATCGGCAATGGAGCCGGGTCATCCTTCAAAAGGCTCTGTTTTATATATCCTTGAAAGGGTACTTAGTAGGTCTCGGGTGGTGAAACCTGCTGCCCGGCGTGTTAAGATGGAAGATGGTGGAGAGCATCACCGACTGGAGAGTGTTTAGAAAGCAAACACTGTGCAGTGGCTTTGTTTCACCCCACCCTCAACAATTTATGATTCTGAGCTTATCAAGGCTGAATTGCGTGCACAGGCATTGCAGCATAGCAATATACTATCCTGGGAATTCACTTTTCTATCTGTGTAGATAATAGATAATAGATATCTATTTCACAAGTGCTAATTTGTGTTGATCCTTGCAAGCACAATGCACAACTGCATGTTATATGGTAAGAAAATGATTAATAAAATGGACATCAAAATATCATAGATGCGCCTTAGTTAATGGCACATATGTAGGGTTCACAATATTTTTGTCGATATTTATACATATAGAAGTCAGGAATGGAATAACCTAAGAATGTGGTTCCTAAGAAGAAGAATATCATCTTTATTCGTTATGCAAAATGATAGATACAATTGCAACAAATTCCAGGAACAGTCACCAAATATAATCCACCTAACAAATATTTGAATTTGGAATAAGGAGGCAAGCGAAAACATAAATTCATGAATACAGTTCTTCACTGGGATAAGAAATTATGTGTTGACCAAATAATAGATACAGTTGCAAGAAATTCCAGGAACTCAGATTTAACTTGGCCTGGTTTATTCAGCATAGCTGACCATTGCTTTGATGATTTTATTTAAGAAGCAAGTACTCTTCCCAACTGCAATCGAGTGGAATAAAATATCAGTAAGTAATAAGCCACCCCAAGTCATAACAAAAATAATCAAAATAGCTTATTGGCATTAAAAGACAAGCATATACCAGAGTTAAGAGTTAACAACAATGCCAACTTACAACATTCCTACTAGAAGAATGCATTGACAACAACACTTTCTCTAAAACATATAAATCTACAACCTTATCTTCTGGCAATGTAGATGTGAAACTAAGGCCAAAGTCGATTAGGACTTGTTTCAAAAACATTATAATTTACAAATATCAAATATTCATTTTCCCATAACATCATATATTGCAAAGATAGTTTAACATGCTAAACATAAAAAGACAAGCCAAATTATTATACGCTATGTACATGGCATCAATTGAGAAGACTTTCTAAGCCACTAAAGACAAGCTATATATGCATTGAGATTGAACTGATCTAAGGAAACGTACTTTTTCTTTTTGAAATCCAAGAAAAATAGGAATTAACAAACTGTGCATGTCTTTGTGGTTTGCAAACACAAAGATTTACATGTAGTTAAAATGCAGTAAAATTTGTAATTTCATTGAATTTTTTTCATAGTTTAGGATTAAAAACAAAGCTCTTCTGTGACTCCCTCATTCACATTTATAATTCTTTGTACCATATGAGATACCCATGATTCCAAGCATCTTGTTCTTGTGTGTAGTCGAAAGGTGCCTCCTTGTGTGATACGTATTAACTTATTTCTTATATTGAATATGAGCCATGATGGGAAGGTAGCAAAGAGGCGAATCATATGCCGGAGAATCAACATCAATCTTGAAATGATTAGAGACCAGCAAACTAATTGTAGGATGTTGAGTTCCAATGGAGGACAACTTACATTACTGAGGTTAGAAACTCTGCCATTTTTAATTTTTCAACCACATTCCAAAAATGAAAAGCCACAAGAAGAACTTCCAATTGAAATAGGGATGGAATAATTGAAAATACTTGTTGCATATTTAAGCACACTAAATATGTAGCTTTCACTTTCTCAACAATAGAAGCTGTGTAGCCTCTGTAGATTTTAAATCTCAAAGAGTCATCACCCAAACTAAACCATGTGGATTTCCTTATAATAAGAATGCAAGCTACAAGAAGAAGATCATCATCAATATAAACAAACCTCCCATCCTCTACCTTCAGAACTTCATTTACTAAGTGTTCTTCAAGTTTGTTGCATAAGGCGTGCCTCATAACAAGTTCATGTAACAGGTTAAGGCATGCTTTGTCAAAACGTTCAAGGAAGTGTTTTTTCTTAAGGAACATCTGAAGCACCAACCCCCTGCATTCTTTCATCAAAAACTGAAAGTTGTGACTGTAACATTTGTAAAAGAGCATTGACATGCTCTTTATTAAGTTGGTGACAAGCTTCTTTATAGATAGAAGAATGCCAATCTAGAGAAAAAATGGACTCTTTAAGAAATATAAGCACTTAAACAACTCCTTATAAATGTATATTGGAGTTAGAAACACTGTCATTCGTAGTGCAGGGTTGTTCATGTTCGTCAGACGTAGCTACTTGCTTACCAACCTCTGAAAATAGATCTCTAAAGAGCGCATCTTCTTCATGACACTTGCAGACTCTGCATCATTTACTCCGAGCCCATCCTTACTAGCAGTTGATCACGACTTATCCTCCCTGGGCCTTGTTTGTATTCCTTATGCATGCAAAAAACTTGCAATAGATATTAGATCCTCTAGCCAATGACCTATCTATGGAAATATAACACTTAGTTGATTCTCCTTGCTTCACTCACCAATTAAGGAAAAATGTTGTGAGCGAAGGTTAAAGGGAAAAGCAGTAGACGTTGAGTCTACAACCCTGACTTGTTTGTTCCCAATGAAGTTCTTATAGTTCTGTGATCCACTGTCCCAAGAAAATCACAAAACATTAATAATAACCTTAGGATTTTAAACCAAAGGAAGCTTCTAAATAATATTTTCTCTCTCATACCTCCACATTCTTCCATCCAAGATGTCTAATAAATAAACAAGAATAAATGTGCGTATGTTCTCAAAAATGGAATAATCTAAAACCACATCATGAACAAACTGCAAGAAGGTTTCCAAAATAAGTGAGAGATGATGATCTAGATTGTTCTCCACATCCAGAGGATCATGATTGACCATTTCAAATCTCATCTTAAACAAGCCAGGAAAAAGACTATCCAATTCACTAATATTTATCAGTAACTGGTTACTTCATACAACAGATTCTACTGGTCATTGTGATTGGGAAAATATTCGGAGATAATAAGACTATTTAGGTTCATATCAAAGATGGTGTTGATTCTTGTAGCTCCTCGGTTGCTGGTAGTTTGAATTAAATAATGAAAAATAATTTTTTTGATGCTTACACACAAAAGCTTACACGTCTAGAGGATCAAGTTGTAGTTGGACAGGAAAACCAATAGAAAGTCAGTGCCCATACAAAGACGAAAAAAATGTTTCCAGGCATGATGATGATAAGGTCCATGAGGAGGATATATGCTATGGAGACATAGGGGCATCTAATCAGAAAGTAGATACCATAGGCAAGAATCATTGAATAGTAGAAAAGGTACATGAGCTTATTAAAATTTGTGCCATCCGGCAACCACAATGTAACTGATGCAAATAGATATGTGGAATATCCAAGTATAAAACTCAACTTTTCAACAAATAAATATGTTAGGTTTTGACTCTCCCTTTCAGAAAATACTTCCAAGCATGTTTGTTTTGAACTTAAAAAAGATTATAAACTAATAGTTCTAAGTGACTCAGAGAAAGAAAATGTGGATGATGGAAACATTGGTTACTCTCTTGTTTTGCAATTTTCTAGTTTGGATACTTTGGGTCAATATGTATAGTGCCATTCAATTCCTGTGAAGCTTTGTAGGAGGCATGATAGTTTGATTGCAATGGCATTACTTTACCATACTAGTTGTAAAGAATAATTTCACTTTACACTAATTTTAATCTACAATGATATGGAAATGGCATTTTCATGTGTCTAATGCATTGCAAGTAAACAGGAAAACTGCTTCATTTGACGCTTGAGTAAAACTATACCTGCATTGGTACCTTGTTTCATCTCTGAATTTGTTATTTCTTCCTCTTCTAACAATTCTTTAGTAACAGGTTGTAAATGTTCATCAAGGGCTCCAACTTCATGCAACCTTTTGCATGCCTCCAAGCATACAAGTTGCCTGACAGAAGAAAGTTTCTCATTTGGAGAACTAATGACCTCCTGAAAAGGTGCATTTTGTGGCAATTTCAATATGCATTCATAGTAGTTGTCCTCCCCTGCTACTTTTCTCAGTATAAACTTAGGTCTAGGTGAGTAATATCTACACCAACAAGCACAAAATTAGTACATTTCCAAAACCTTACATTAAATAGACCATAGTCACAAAAATGGTGATTTAAATCACCAAACCACTCAAAAGATGACAAATAAACAACAAACTATACACAAGTTCACCGTCCATAATCCTTAACAAAATCACAAGCGAATCCATAAGAAATTTTAACTGAGATGTCATGTGGTTTCCATTAATTTTAGGCAAGGATTATGATACACTAGATGGTTTTGGGTTGTGCTGGTGATCTACGACTACTTCCAGTTCTAGTGCTATCAGACAACGAAACACATATTTTTTGCAAAACACCTATTGGGGAGGAAGAAACTGCAATGTCATTACTATGACTCATACTATTGTTATTTTTTTGGTTGTATCTTGGATTGTGTTCCCATCCATCCCGAAGAATCATTTTTGCACTCACTAGTAGATTGAAGAACCTCTAGCAATAGGGCACCTACTTAACTCTCCCATGTAATGGGTATCCAATTTCTATGGTGATGCCTCTCCTCATCATTATGTTTCCTACTCCAAGACCCATATGAGTATCATCATCATCATGGTCTCTAGACATAGATAATTTTAGAGGGGAAAGTGATAACTTGCCACGAGGGAGCTTCAATTTGTTGCAGAAAAATATGAGGCCAATGGCTTATCTTCTACGAAATAAAAGTTACCTTTACTTCCAACAATGAGTGTATGGAACTCAAAATAACAAAATGCTCTTTTATGGGAATTGCATTATCGGAATGATGAGTCAACTACAAAATTATTGAAAAGAACTTAAGGTCTTCCATTAATTTGAGCCATATTTGGTATTATGATGTGGTATCAGTGTGTAGGGTATGTATTGTAGATATTTTAACTACAACTCATGTATAGGAATTTATTATTTTATGTTTAAGACAAGCATAGATAATGTTACAAAACATTTCTATGTAAGTTGTTAACATGTGACAGAAATAAAATGGCTCCAATGTAAACCTACTTTTATTTTTGTATCAATAAGCAAGTAATCATTCTCATGAGAAGGAAAGTAATGATGTTTACTCCTCTTATTGATTTGTGATTCTATCCTATTATCAAATTAGATCATTTTGGAAATAATATAGTTTTAACATCCTTAGGAATTGACCCCTGGATCGGATGTGGAAACATGCATAGACTATCAGGACAGCTCCTAGCACATCTAAGGGACCAAGGTGCTACACATGTTGCTCATATTGCAGACCAAGAAAACTCCAGCTTTCTCCACCAGGCCTGGAGGACTTCACGAGACCTCCATATTCCGGTTCCATGGAGACAAGAATGGGAGGCATTCACAGAGGCTCTCACACAAGCTCATATCAGAATTACAGAGGGGGAAGACGAGATTGTCTGGGCTCTAGCCAAAAATGGTACATACTCCCCAAAGGAGGGATACCTACAGCTGATGCACACCTTTCAGCCAGACAATGCACAGCAATGGTGGAAAGCAATTTGGCACCTCAAGGCAGCACCAAGAACGAGACTCCTCATGTGGGCTATACTCTTCAATAAAATTCCAACGGGGGCAAACTTGAAGAAGAGATCCTTCTATGGACCTTTCTGGTGCCATTTATGCAGAAGGAATGATGAAGATACATAACATCTCTTCCTCACCTGTCCGGTAGTAAAAGAACAATGGTCTGCTCTCCTTTCTCACTCCCCCTCCCTCCATCAATGGCATGGCCTGACAATCTTCGAGGCCTGGACAAACTGGCAGGAACAGCACTCTGGAAAAAACAAGAATATCCCTCTCCTCATGTGCTGGTCAATCTGGATAGCTAGGAACCGTGCAATTTTTGAACAGAAACCTCCCCTCTGGCCGGTCATTATTGCCCACATTTTTGCAGACCTTGCCCTCATACCTGAAGATCCTCCTCCACCCCCCCCTCGGACCATAACCCCTGAACTCATAGACAAATCCTTCCCCTGGGCATACTTTGATGGCTCTGCCCAAGAGGAAAACTGTGGGGGGGGAGCACTCCTCTATCTGAGAGAGAATCACTATTACATGATACAAATTCCCCTGGGAAGAGGCACAAACAATTATGCTGAACTCTCCACTGCAAAAAACCTCATTTTTTTTGCACTTGAGAAAGGCTGTACAAAACTTCAACTGTTTGGAGATTCAAAGATTGTTTGTAATTGGCTCACCAGAAAATCATCTTGCACTGCTTTCTCTTTGAGACACATACTGGATGAGGCACTCAGACTAACAGATGCATTTGAATTATTTGACTGTCGCCATATATACAGGGAGCGCAACTCTCGGGCGGACTACCTTTCCAAGCAAGCAGCACAGAGGCAAGAAGCGGACTGGTTAATACAAGAAGATCTGGATGGAACCTTCTTTCAACACTATCACAGACCCTTTGATGACTACCAGGCTCAAAGGGATGCTCATAACTGAAAGGGGTCCCAACATGCTCAAAATACTGTTTTTTTCATGTCTTTTATATATAAACTGTTGTATATGATCAGTAACCGACCATGGCGGACAAACATAGCTATTTACTTTTTGTTGTTATTTTTTGGGCAGTGAGCTACAGCTACACTGCAAATGAATCCTGAATGTGTTTATCTCTCTCTGTTGATCATCTTTGATATATACCTCTCCAAACTCCCTGCGTGGACAAACAGTTTGGGGAGAAGAATGCTTTCATGATAGTTTATCTGTTTCAGTTTTTTTGGAACAATTAATAGTCTCTTTCAGAGGCCCTGAGAGGCAACCAGCCTCAGTATGCATATGCTCAGCATCTACAGAATGTAATTTCTCTTGACTTAATAGAAATTACGACTTTTTCTACGGGAAAAAAAAAAAATATAGTTTTAACATCAATTTTCAAATTGCTTAGATATTCGACAAGCTATTTTTGAAAAGAATGAGTGGACTCTTATGTGTGATACCTCCTCTGTATGGTGTATTTTGTGCATGGGGATGTTTATCATGTGATAAAATTTAGCATTGGAAGGTCCTCTGGGGCCAATAAACTGTATTGTGGCATAATGAGGCTAGTTCTTATGTCCCAAGGTAGAGTTTACAAATTTATAATCTTTCATGGTAGCCAAAGATACCTAATTTCTAACCTAATTCTTCTAATCATCTCAGAAGATGTTGAAAGAGAAACAAATACACCCACATATAAACATTCAGTTTTTTTTATCATACTGGCTTCTTTTTGTCATGATTGAGCAAGTGTGCCCTACCCATATCTAGGGGTTATCACAAATTGTAGTCAGCTTTATAATGCTTAAATTAGAAGATTTGGGATAAAGAAGCTATGAGTGGACTGTATCTATTCTGCCAAAGTTACCCAGGACATGCATGTGGCCTCAACTTCAATCACAATCACAAGCACAAGTGGCCCAGAAGGAGAAAACATGTCACTGGGGAGACTTGAACCCTAGCCAGGGGTGGTCTATACTGACACCCTACTTTCATTGACCAGGAAAGCCCCCATTGACAACATTTAAATGTTTTTTATTACTACACAATCATGGATTCTAATTTTTTTATAATTTCCTTTCTTCCAAACATTAAAACATATCAAGGCCTTGTTCTGCTGTGGGTAATCCAAGTACCGGTCCTGTCAATAATGGTCTGGATGGAGTATCTGATGTTTCTCTCCTAGATTTTAATAACTAGGGAAAGGATGTGAGAATTCCAAACAATAGATTGTTAGCTCAAGAGTTGAAGGGGATACCAGTGTCTGGAAGTGTTTCACCATGAATAGTAGTACACAAATAGAGTCACAAACAACATATTGTTAGCTCAATATTTCAAGGGGATACCAATATCTAGAAGTGTTTCACCCTGAATAGTAGTGCACAAACTTTATGAATCTTGTTCTCCATCTAATGTCCCAAGGGACAGATCAACGTGATCCTTATTATATAACATGTCAATAACTATAAGGCCCTATGATGAATCAATATAATGTATGTGTCTTGTAGAGATATCTGAGAACAACGTAGAACTGTAAGATAGAAATGACACTGCAATAGACCTACCAAAAGGTTTTGGAAAAGCATGCCCATACTCAACCCAACACTAAAATGTAGACTCTCTATTTAGAACTATTCAACCATATCTCATAGGTTAACACATACTTTGTGTGCATCTAGCCTCCAATCAACTTGATACTAGACAAAAAAGGTTTTGTTTGTCACCAGAATAGCAATGAATATTTAAAAATCACCAAGTTTCATTCACAATATTGAAACCTATAAGTGTGTTATATTATAGTATGCAAAATTTCAGCTAAAACAATAACCATTGAGAAAGCATCATAGTTTGATGCCAAAAAAAGCATCACTCAAAAACAACATAAAATAGCACCCTTGCTGAATCCTTCCTAACTTCAACAATTCCATGTTTTCCTTTGTTGGGAAAAATTTATAAGGTTCTCCACTTGGTCAACATCTAAAACTGAATCATCTAGAGCTAGAATTGCACTCTGTAGTCCAAAGATAGTGGTTAGAAATCAAGAAAATTCCAATAAAGTGTAGGAAAGAAGAAAAAATTATGTGTAGTATGTACCATTTGCTGAAGGGATCATCCATCACTTTCTCTAATCCATCTTGTTGAAAGAGAATGAGAGAAATTTTATAAAATCACAAACAAGGTTGGTTTGTAAAATAAAATAATTATGATAGGTAGCTAAAGCTACATGTATAAATATAGAAATTCCCATGAACTGCAGTGAAACTTGGTAATGCCTAATCTAAGGTTTTTTTCTAAGGTTGTCGATGTTTGAAAATAAAATACATCTAAATTTTGGTACCAATGAAAGATGAATTTAAAGCATCACATGATTATGACTTGCTCTCAAGCTCAATTGTGTAGTAATGTCCCACAGTTAATGGTAACAATGTTTTATGCATGTAAATGTTTCAAGAAGGAAAATCATGTTATTGTTCAACACGAAGAATATTTCACACAATAATTTGAACAAAATGGCTTTATTCTTGTCCTTCATAAAATATATCTACTAAATAAAGTTTATATGTTTATTTTAACCATAAATCTTCCCGCCACATCAGGCAATTGTAGCTTGACCTTGGTGAGCACAATTTCACAGGTATGGTCCCTTTCAACTTGCATCCAACCATAAAAAGGTTTTCTATGTGGGCCACAAGGAATAAACAACACATAACTCCACATCATTTTTCCAAATACTTACCTTTTACTTTTGTTGTTGAAATTTAAAGAGAAAATACCATTACAATAAAGTATAACAATATTGAAGGAGATTTTTTGGTTTTTTTTTTTTTTTATCGAGACCTAGAGCGCTACCATGAAGCCCTAGCCTGCACTTCGGCGCCTCTGCGCCCTTGATCCCTCTGCTCTACGGCCCATGGCTTTGGGCCCTCTGCCCTCCTGCGTCGTTCCTGCATTCCCCTCTTGAATTCCTACGTCTCTATGCGCTCGTCTGCTGCTGGGCGGGGCTAGTAAGTCGGGCTCACCCCCATGGAGGTCCTGGGCTCGCCCCAGGCAGGCCCTCCCCCCCGCCTTCTTCTGCCAAAGCCTTCTCTCGGCTCTTGGCCGGTTTGCTGCAGAAGAAAAAGAGTGAAGTAGCCAAGTTTGTCAAGAGGCTTGAAGACATTCCTGAAATTTCCCTGCCGCCAGAGACTCCGATTCAAGTCGCCCTCTCCTTGGCTGAGCAGGCTCTCGTTGGCCAGTTCACCGGTCTATGGCCTTCTCCTAAGACCACTAAGACCTGGGTCAACAAGAACTGGGCTCCTCTGATCAAGAGCAGCGTCACCTCTTACTTCTTAGGACGAGGGTTCTTCCTCTTCGAATTCACCTCAAAGGATGACAAGGACCTGATCTTTCAGAATGGCCCCTATTTCATGGGCCCCTAGGGCCTGTATCTCAACAGATGGATGCCGGATTTCGACCCTGCAGTCGATGTTCCCACGGCATCCCTGTGTGGGTTAGACTCCCTAACCTTCCAGTGCATTGTTGGAACTGGGACTCGTTGAAGCACATCGGAAACGCCCTTGGGAAATTCATAGATCAGGCAAACAACAAAGATCAATATGACTATGCCCATATCTGCGTAGAAGTAGATCTAGAGGTGGGTCTCCCGGAAGCCATCAAAATCAAAGTAGGAAACTGGACTCATTTGCAAAAGCTAGATTACGAGCAATTACCTTTCAAATGTCGAAAGTGCCATGTCTACGGTCACTTCGCCAAAGGATGCCCAACCAATGTGGAACCAGACAAGGGTAAAGAAGAAGGTTGGAACCAGGTCAAGCGCGCCAGGAAAACCCAAAAGCAGGTTGGTCCAAACGGAAGAGGTCCCCTCCAGGCCCCTCCTCAGCAACCCCCTTCCAGAATGGATCAAGAAAATAAATTCGCCCCTCTAAGCTCGCAAATAGAGGAACCACAGGATCCAGACAACCAAAAATCAACCCCACCCTCTAAAGGTACCCCCTCTTCTCCCAAGGGGGCAAGCCTTGCTGAGAGTTCCAAAGGAAATACTGTTGAAGCAGAGGAAGATGAGCATGAATCGGATGGCTCGGAGGAAGAAGGGGAAATAGGAGAATCCCAAGCTTCGATAAGGAGATCCACAAGACGCTGCAAAACAGATCGGGAAAAAAGAGAGCAGGAAACTTTCAAATATAAGCTCCAAGGCAGCCAACCAACCCTTGAGAAGTTGTTAGCATCGAAAACAAAGATGGCGAGAAACTAGCCCCAAGGCTCCAAGGGAGACAACCAGAAATACAAATGATGAAGATAGTCTCCTGGAACTGTAGAGGTATGGGGAGCAAAATCAAAGAAGAAGCCATCAGAAGTTTAATAAGAACAGAAGCTCCTGACATACTCCTCATCTAGGAGACCAAGCTGGAAGACTCTGTCTTCCTTCAGGCTAGTAAGAAACTCTGGAACAAATGTGAGGCGAAAGCAATCTCTGCCCGTGGGGCTTCCGGTGGGTTGGGCACTCTTTGGAACGCTAGCAAATTCTCAATCATTTCTGAGACCCTCAACACTCACTGGCTGCTCTTAAAACTGCAGCATCTAGACTCAAAAGAGATTATTAGTCTCTTCAACGTGTACATCCCTGTGAACGCTGGGGAAAAAAGGCCTGTTGGGAATCCATAAGAAACCAAGCAGTTCTCGTTAATCTAGAGAATACCATCATTGCAGGAGATCTAAACCTCACTCTCTTATCAGCAGACAAGAGAGGAGGTAGCATTGTTCGAGATCCAGCAAGGGAATGGGCAGAGGACCTTATGCAGGACTGGGATCTGCTAGACATCAAGCCAATCTCTGGTAAGTATACTTGGTCTAATAAAAGAATTGGTCCTGGCCACATTGTTGCCAGATTGGACAAATTCTTACTTCAAAGTTCTTTTCTTCTGCTTGGATTAGAGGCTAGAGTTCATATTCTCCCATGCAGCACTTCTGATCATAAACCCATCAAGCTGGAACTGGTGTTTCAGCTTGACCTTGGACCAATTCCCTTCAGATTTAGCCCGCTTTGGGCTAAGGAATCAGACTTCATGCAATTAGTTAAGGGCATCTGGATGCAGCTGGTCAAAGGCTCACCCTTTTTCGTCTGGGAGGAGAAGCTCAGAAGAGTGAAAAGGGCTTTGAAAATTTGGGCCAAATCTCTGCCCAATCCAGCCAATGAAAGGAAAAAAACTCCAATGCACTCTGGAAAATCATCATCTCCATGCTGAAACAGCTGACATAACAAAAGAGATTCTAGACAAAGAAGCCCAGCTCCAGCAAAACTATCACAAGGCTTGTCTAGCTGAGGAAGAGTACTGGAGACTTAAGTCTCGTAGCCTTTGGCTCAAAGCAGGTGACAGGAACTCTTCCTTCTTCCACAAACAAGCTCAGGCAAGGAAATGTTCCAACTCCATTTCTGAAATCAAAGATGGCCCCATCATTCACAAAGACAACGCAAGCATCAAAAAATCTGCCTCCCTTCACTTTAAAAACCTGTATAGTGAAGATATAAATTTGGATCAAAACTCTGATATGATGGACGTGGTCCCCTCCCTGATTACTGATGAAATGAATCACCTTCTTGAAGCTAAAGTCACCAAGAACGAAGTCAAGGATGCCCTCTTTGCCATGGACCCAGACAAAGCCCCTGGGCCGGATGGCTTTTCAGCCAGATTTCTCCAATCTTGCTAGTCGATTGTGGAAAAAGATTTGTACAAAATGGTTATTAAGTCCCAAGCTTGCCAGAAAATCGGAGGCAGCACGAACTCTGCTTTTCTTGCTCTCATCCCCAAAGAGAAAGGAGCCAACACCTTCAACAGGTTTCACCTGATTTCGCTATGTAATATTGGCTACAAACTAATTACCAAAGTCATCGCTAACATACTCAAGCTCATCCTCCCCAAAGTCATTCCGGAAAGCCAAGGAGGATTCATTCAAGGTAGACAGATAGTGGACAATTTCATTCTGGTCCAAGAGGCAATTCACTCAAGCCTGAGTCGCAATGAAAAAGGTATGGTTGTCAAACTTGATTTAGCAAATGCTTTTGATAGAGTTAAGCATAATTTTCTGCTGAAAGTCTTACATAAGCTTGGATTTGGGGAGAAATTTATAAATTGGATCCGGGCCTACATTTCGGAGCCTTGGATTGCTCCAATAGTAAATGGAAAAGCTGTTGACTTCTTCAAAGCCACGAGAGGGCTCAGGCAAGGGTGCCCTCTCTCACCCCTTCTATTTGTTCTTCAAGCCTCTGTCCTCAGTTTTTATTTAGACAAAAAAAATGATGGATCAGGAAATTGCTGGGCTTTGTATAGCAAGAGGTGTTAAAAACATAAATCATGCCCTCTTTGTGGATGACAACTTGTTATTGGGAGCTGCCTCTGTGCTTATAGCCTCCAGATTTAAAGGAGTTCTGGACGAATTTTGTTTGGTTTCGGGAAGCAGACTAAACAATGGCAAATGCCATATCTATTGCTGGAACACCACTTCCAGCTTGCTCAATTCCATTTCCAGAACCTTTGGTTTCGCAGCCTCCTCAAACTAGACTTCCTTCAAGTACTTAGGCCTACCTGTATTTCTTAAAAGAGCCTTCAGCAGAGATTGGCTCCCTCAATTGGAGAAATTCAAGATCAAAATGCTTGCCTGGGGCTTTTCCTAGCTTGACATTGCTGGTAAATCTGTTCTCATAAAATCAGTCGTTAACAGTCTTCCCTTATTTCAGTTTTCTGTCCTTCTCGCCCCCACTGGCATCCTCAGAAAAATGGAGGAGATCATTCGAAAAAAAAATTGGAAGGGGGGCAAGCAAAATGAGAATAAGATTTTGTTAGTCAACTGGGAATCCATCTCCAAACCGCTCTTGGAAGGAGGCTTGAACTTTAAAAATCTTGGATATCATAATATTGCAATGGGAGCTAAGCTCATCTGGAGAATTATTGCACCTAACCCTGGCTGGGCACAATTAGCTCTTTGGAAAAAATACTTCAAAGGCTAGCGCTCCCGCTGTCTAGATCACCCTCTGCTGCTCCCTAATTCGCCCTTTCTGAAGCTCTGCAACAAAGCCTTTCCACTTATTAATGCTCATGCCTTTTGGGTTCCCGGCAATGGAAAAAGGATCAACCTTTGGACAGACAAAATTATGAACAATGAGCCGCTGGGAGACTGTCGCTCTCTCTAAGCGATGCGCAGATGGATGAACGATGCTGGATTGCGTTCCCTGTGGGACATTTCAGTCTAGCAAGACTCACGTTGGGCTGGCTGGAACCTTGAAATGCCCCCAGATTTGTCTATGGAACGAGAGGTCCTGCTCTCCAAGCTTCACGGATTTGCTCCAACGCGGATGCGAAGCAGGGATTCAAGAGTTTGGGGTGTGTAGGCTGGTGGTTATTCCGTTGCTCAAGGATACGCCAAGCTGTGTGAGCGCCCCCATGTGGCCACGAATCCAGAGCCGTGGAAAGGGATATGGCATTATCCCTCCTTACCAAAAATCGACTTCTTCAACTCGCTGTTATGCCACTCCAAAATTTTGACAGACGATAATCTTCAGAAGCGAGGTTTCCACGGCCCTTCAAGGTGCAAACTTTGCAAGGTAAACCAGGAAAGCGTTTCTCATCTAATGCTTGAATGTTCCTTCACTTTGCAGATTTGGATCGAGCTACTAGAACCTTTGAGTTCCAGCTTCGCCTTGCCTTCCTTCATTCCTGATTTTTTTGATAAATGGCTACAAAGGTATCCTGGTCCTCCTCCAAAAAACAAAATTATCAGAGCTGCTTGGTCTTTTCTCCCTAAAATTATCTGTTGGCAGGTTTGGCTTGAGCGAAACAGAAGGATTTTCAAAAACTGCGAACAAGACGCCAAGCTAGTGGTAGTTAAAATTAAATGCCAGTTAAAAGAGTGCCTGAGAGACCATAAAGATGACTTAAGTCTCAGCCAGCAAGATATAAATTGGGGTTCCTCTCTCGATCTTCAGTTCCAAAAAATTGCAAAGAGTATCTCCCTCCCAAAAGTATGGCAAATAAGGGCTACAGCAGAAGAGTTCCAGGGATGGATTGCAAACCATCAGAGACACTTTCTATTTTTTGATGGGGCTGCAAAGGGAAATCCTGGAAGAGCTAAAGCTGGAGGAGTCATTTTCAAACCAGCTGGCTTTAGGATCCACAGTTTTGCCTAGGGTTTGGGCATCGCTTCCAGCATTCAAGCTAAGGCTTTAGCTCTTTTCCAAGGACTCAAGATTCTGAAAGTGCTAAACATCAGGGAGGCTAATGTTATTAGAGACTCTTAGGTTATCATTAACACTATGGTGACTCATTCTAAGCCAATGGACCTAAGGCTAGTAAGGCTGATTCACAGAATTACAAACCTTGGAGACTCTTTCCAAAATTTGAATTTCTATCACGTGTTGAGAGCCAATAATAAGGAGGCAGACACCGAAGCTAACAAAGCAGCTCTTCTTACGGTTGGAGCCCTGCTCAGAGGTGAACAAGAAATATGGGAACCGATTCCTTAATTTAGAAAGTTGTCATGTTTTATTGCCTACTATTAAATCAATTTGTTTATATCCAGAATCTTGGGAAAATCTCGGAAATTGACTGCATAATAGCAGCTAAATAGAGATGTGAGCTAAACATAAATGTCACGGTCTTGCAAGGTTGTACAACACTTCTGGAATTAGACTCACGTTTTGTAATCTACTCTTTGGCATTAAGGCCAAGTTTCTAATATATCCACTACCCGTTTCTGTAAAAATAAAAAATAAAAATAAAAAACTATAACAATATCCTTTAATTTGGGAATGTGGAATTGGCACAAGATAACACAATAGAAATTGAACTCTACAAAACTTCCTAGTAAATGAAAAAATCCATTACTAGATTTACTCTATCCACTTTTGACCCAAGTGAAGCTCGACACCCAATTTATTTATCCCCTGAACCACTATGACATGAAGTCGGTAATGTGGTGGAAAAAAAGACACTCAATTTCTGAGATGTCAAACTCAGGTGCCGTGAAAATACATGCAGGAAACATTCAAATTACATATGTTTCTAATGGCTTGAAATGGATGAACAATTTGGGTGAAAAAGTTTGCTGCAAGATGGTAGAATCTCAATTTGCACAATCTGAGTGAAACTACCTATTTTCTTCATCATACACATCCGCCCATAAGTTGCTTGACATTGCCTTTTTCACTTCCCCAAATGCAGTGGTTTCAAAGTTATTCTTCTTGGTGTTGTGGAAGGTGTTGATCCAACTCTAGTTGCAAATCCTACACTCTTTACCCCCATTCTAGACATTGTGTTGGTTCCCTTCCCTTGGATACTGAGTTTAGGAGGAGTCGAAGCATTAACTAGTGCTTTCCCAGCTAGAAATTTTTATTGTACAGGTTGACCTCCATGAACCCCAATAGAAGGTGGAGGAGGGGGGGATCCTCGACTACCTATAGGTGGTGGAGCTCCTTCACCACTTGGAGGAGGTGGAGGTGGAGGCGAGGCCCTGTTACCCCTAGGAGGAGGAAGAGGCTGAGATGGGCCCCCTTTACCCCCAGGAGGAGGGGGAGGCGGAGGTGGCGCTCTCTTACCCCAGAAGAGGAGGTGGAGCCCCCTTAGCCCAAAAAGGAGGATGTGGAGGTGGAGGCGGAGTTGGAACCCCTTTATCTACAAGAGGAGGAGGAGTGGGTGGAGTTACGTGAACCCCAACTAGTGGAGGAGGAGGAGGTGGTGGGGATGGTGCTCCCTTACTTGGAGGAGGAGGAGGAGGAGGAGGAGAAGTTGGATGTCCCATACCACTAAGAGGAGGAGAAGTGGGAGGGAGGGAGTGGAGGCAAACCTTGTCTTCCTAGAGGTAGTGTTGGTGTAGGGGATGGTGGCTCTTGAGAATGATTAGGTTTTGGGGATGATACATTTGAGCATGTTGAAAGACGTTCAAATGCAGAAAATTCAGTAGATTGTGGGATTAAAGGAGAAACTACAAACACTACTACTGCACTCTGATATTTAGATTGATATTCTGCAGTTTCTTCTGATGTGACAGGTAGTCCAAGAGCCCTAGGTGCACTACGGAATCTTGATTATTGTGTAGTTGGAGGAGTAGTTGGAAATAAAGGTTGTTTTGCCATCAACAGTGAAGGGGAATTCAATTAGAAAGGTAGACTCCAATTAAAAAGAACATTTTGAGGCTAAAAATTAAAAACCTTGTTCCTTATAATGATGCTCAACTAGTTGAATATCGAGTTTCTAGGATTTTATATCAATGAGTACTTTCTTGTTGTACAAGAAATCTTAATCTTGTTGGACTTGTTTTAGTGTTAAATCTAGATTGGAAAGGGGCACTCCCTTGCTCGCCAAGAAACTTCCTTCTAGTTACTCTTTTCAAGAAAAATTCTGATAAGGAAGAGGTCGTTTTCATGGGACCTTCTTTAAGAAACTATGATGGTTTATTTTTCCCCAATATAGGCACTTATCTCCAGAGTCCAGATGCATATTTATGTCCTTATCAAATCCTTTTGGTGACCTATTTGTCATGTAGAGGAGCAATCAATCATGAGGTTTGTTTCATCTTTTTAGAACATACACACCTTGTTTTGGATGTTACATGCTGGTATTAAGGGTCTATTGTCTTTAGAGGGTTAATTTCAGAGCTTTTAATGAGCACTGAGGAGCCTTCATGAGATTGGTTATTTAATATTGCAGATTACTTCCAGTTTTTGAGGAAGTCATGTGACCAATTGGTGCCTATTTTGGGAAGGTTGTTCATTTTGATTGGAGGTATTTCCAAAGCACAGGCCCATCCCAGGGACATGGGAAACATTGGGGGCACTCTCTAGTCCCCATGAAACACTACTACTTTTTGCTAATACAAACCAATTTTCTTAAGGGATGTATGCATGAGATTTCATTTGGTATTTACTGTATTTATCATCATTCTTTCCAGATTAATCAAAGCACTTTTCATGAGGATTTTTAATGGATGTCACTTATCTTTATGCTCTTGTGACTGATTTCCACTGTTTTTCTTCTGTGGACGCTCCTATTTGCACCCTTTAAAACTCTACAAACAAAGGAGCTATAGAAAACTCAAATCAAACCCTAACATGATAAATAACAATGACCATAACAATAGACTGTAAAGATAATTTTTCTTCTTCCAATGACTTGTGTATGGGTTCCCTTATCAGGCCATTTTCCCTAATATTTACACATGTCATCCAGTGAGTTTCGAACCATTTCTAAGCCAACAAATTTCATTGTAAATCATTTCACATACATTTAAAGAAGATGAAATGAAAAGTATAATAATACAAAAAGCAAAGCCTAGAAAAGAATTAAGAATGAACTCACTCAATGCCATGGAACAACCATGGAAGTCCTTGAGTGTCGTTGTTGATCCACTGACATCCTTTTTCTTTGACATGCTTCCTCTATTCCAGATGTTTGAAAAGCGAAAATGGATGTTACGTAATTTTTTTTGGCGGGTTTCAATTTATTTCTTCTTTGACATCATTCCCATGTTTGAGATTTTTAAAAATGAAAATCAATAGGGGAGGGTCGCCAATACATGTGCGCCCTCCCCGCCACGTCATAATACCACGCGTCAACCCACATGGCTCCGGTACGACACCTGTCCACCGTGGAGCTGGCCGTGTGGGCTATCACCTCGAACATTAAAACACCTCCTTCGCGCCATTTACTAGGTTGGTCTGGGCTCATTTCGACGATGTTCCATTTTCCCTTTGTCTTTCTGCTCGGGGCCGGTAGTTGGGCGAAGCCCCCCGCCGAAGATGGCGCGGGACGGCCCTATAACCTGCGCGCATGGTGGTTAGAACGTGTGCTGGGGGAATGGTGTGTTCGGTTGACAGGGTTTGTATTGTTGCGCGCAGAGTCGTTTATTCGTGTGCTGGTGCGAAGGTTTGATGGAGTTTCTGGGTTTCTGGCTGGGACAGCGGTTCTGCTTTTCTTGTGCTTTTCCGCCTGGATTTCTTGGTCGTTCTGGAATGCAAGCTGTTTAACATGGAATGCCGGTTGTTTAGCGTTTCTCTGGTGGTGGTCTTATCAGGCGATTTTGTTGTTTGGGGAGGAGTCGGTCGCCATTCTACTGAGCTTGAGGTAACATAGCATTTTTAGGGTTTAGCTCTGCTGTTTTTGTGATCTCTAATGGCTTCTAATGGCTTTTTTCTTCCTGTTGCAGGTGTTGCAGGTGTGGAAAAGGACGTTGCAGGTGTGGAGAAGGTCTGGCGAGCTGTGGGGAAGGTGGGGGAGGTCGGCGACCATCCATGGCCTGTAACCGGTAGGATTTTTAATCCTACCAGCTTTACTCTGTGTTTTTCAACACAAGCATCTCTAACAGGATATTTTGTGAACTTTCTATGGCATTTTATGGCAGTATTTTGAGCAATTTTTTGAGGGTTTAGGGTTTTAGGCATTCTATGGCATTTTTGCTGTTTTAGGGTTTAGGGTTTTAGGCATTCTATGGCATTCTGTTTTTGCTGTTTTAGCCTGTTTTAGCCTGTTTTAGCCCTCAAAACGCTCTGTAGCTGCTCTCCCCTGACTTGCATAGCTGGCCCCGAGCAGAAAGACAAAGGGAAAATGGAACATCGCCGAAATGAGCCCAGACCAACTTTCGAAACTCTCTGTAGTTGCTCTCAATTGCCTTGTTACTGTGTTTGCTTTATAGATAAAAACGCTGCATTTTTATTGTCCCTGCTATTGTATCTTTTTCATTTGGCATATGAGGGTTTCTCTTTTCTTTCATAGAGTTCTGAGTGCTCTGCTTCGTGCTATTGTTTGTTTTATATTCGACTGCTCGGAGGGGAAGGCTCTTCTAAAGCCTCACTAAACCCTTACGAAGCTTCTTCGCAGACTTGCTACTCAGGTTGCTCTCTGGGCTACAGTGTTGTATGGAAGCCGTGGACATTTGTATGGACTTTGTATGGAAGCCGTGGACATTTTACGACCTTAATCACAGTTATACTGTTAATTTATTTATGGTTTCTTGAAGTCATAACTGTTATCTTGTTTCCTTCTATGAAAGTCTTATTCCGAATTTTACACACAAGTTGCATTCTCTATTATTTAAATTGACTTGGGCTACAGTGTTGTATGGAAGCCGTGGACATTTGTATGGACATTTGTATGGAAGCCGTGGACATTTTACGGCCTTAATCACAGTTATACTGTTAATTTATTTATGGTTTCTTGAAGTCATAACTGTTAGCTTGTTTCCTTCTATGAAAGTCTTATTCCGAATTTTACACACAAGTTGCATTCTCTATTATTTAAATTGACTTCTCTGGATACTGTTTGAACGCTACTATTCTTGATTTACTCATTGTAGAATATTATGATTTCCTTATGCTGTAAAACCTTGCATAGTGCTAAGTTTTTGAGATCGTTTTCACTTGTGACGGTGCATCTCTATTTGAAGGTTATTTTGTTTTTACAGCTGATGAGTTTATAAGTTAAGAAATGGGTAGGGTTTACTGTTTTATGAACAAAGCTTCTACTCTTTTATTTCCTTTTAATATCGCTCAGCTTTTACTAGCAAACTTTATAGGATTAAATCCTTGTCAGGGTTTTGTTAGAGTTTCCTTGTCAGGGTTTTGTTAGAGTTGAAATGCCCGATAATGCATGCAGAGAGATTGACCGTTCTTCATGAAGAAATAGGTTCGATATCTTCTTGAGTCGGAGTGTTGGTGTTTTCAACTTGTAACTCCAGTGTCTCTCAGTAGTTATGTCTTCGGTCAGGTCTTGAGTGGGCATATCAATTTGGAACAATTTCTGTTTTTTACACCTATGACCTGGAGCATATTTTTCATCACAATTATAGGAGAGTCCATTTCTTTGGTGGTCTGCCATTTGTGTTGGAGACAACCTTTGTACTTCCAAGGGATGTGTAGGAATTGTGCTAAGTTGGAATATTTGATTCTGCAAACAGATTTCTATGCACTTTTGAAACTTTTCTTCCTAGTTGCTTGGGGAACAGGGATATAAGGAGTGCAGAGCTATCAGGAGAGGAGAATGTGTTGATAATAGTGATATATTTGTAGGGTGCTGGTGTCCATTGTAGCTGTTGAATTGTCTAGATTATGTACCTCTGAATGTAAATTTCTTGTAATATGTGAAAAGAATATTGAATCAAAACCCTCCTTGACCCGTATATAGCACATGACCTACTGAAATTTTAAATTTATGGAGTCGGTATAATCTCTATCCCAAAAAACATAATTATTGTTGCTTAGTTGCCATGCATTAGATACTGTGAACACTCTTATCAAGAGCCAATTCAATCCCTTTAAGAATGGCATGTGCTTCTGCCTGATTGTTGATCTTTCCTAAGGTTCATTCAAATTTTAAACTTTATTTATCTCCAGCGTTGATGAGAAGACCCACAATTGCAGTTACCCTGGATTTCCTTTCGGTACACTGATTTCCTTCGAATCTCTCTTATTTTTGCAATGCCTAGTTTTGTGCAGGGAAGTTTAAATTACAGGAAAGCTTAACATGCTGTAGATTTTGAGCTCTGAAGCAATTTTGTGGGATTTTTGTATACCTACTGCTTTGGAATTTCCTTCTTACATGTATTAGAGGCAATTCATAATTTTTCTGTACCGTAATACACTGTTATAGATCAATATTAACTCCAGAACTCATAAGTGTAAAAAGGGATCTAAAGAAACAGAGACATGATTCTCTTGATGCTTAAAAGATCCCATCTTAAGATGGGTCTACGCTGGTTTATATTTTGTAGATTTATAAATTATTGTAATTTTATTTTTATTTAGTTTTTATAATAATTTAGCTATTTTTAATTTTCCATTTTTACTCCAATTCTTTTTTCCCCCTCTAAGAAGGTTGTTGTAACTTTGCGTCAATTATAACAATTCATTAGTTAACCAAACAATTGTCATATGTGAATCACTCATATTGTCAAACAATTGATCTACTCATGAAGGAAAATGAAAAAGGTGAATAGGTGCTTAGAAAAGAATTAATGACTAAGCCACAATTCTTCATATAGCTGATTAGGTTACTGTGCACCCAAATTTCTCTATCTTTTGGAAAGTTGATGTAACAAGATGGAACAATATGATTCTCATAGTTGTTCATCAACTGATTTGATTAATTTAGATACTTCCATCATTTTTACTGGCACATATAAAAACACATGCTCTCTATAAGTTGGGCATACTCCACGGTGGACAGGTGTCGTACCGGAGCCATGTGGGTTGACGCGTGGTAAACTGACGTGGCGGGGAGGGCGCACATGTATTGGCAACCCTTCCCTAGGTGATTGATAAAAATCATAACTATGTTCTTTATTGTATTTCTAGTTTCCAGCAATGTAAAGTTCTTATTCATTCTAATTCAATCAATAACATGCTAAGTATAGAGTTCCTTACTACTAGTGCCTCGTACATTAGAAGCGAGCAGGAGGTGTTTCTAATTGTGAGTGTAGACTTCTATTCAGTGTTAAGTGATTGTAAACTTGCCCAGCACTGTCATCACATTATAACGGTCCACTTATTGGAGCCATAAGTGAGTTTAGAGCTTTGTACAGTGCGCACAGAATAACTTATAGAAATAGTTTTATCATAATTAATATTTTACAGAAAGACATATTCCATTGAAAATTTCTTATCAACACACAGTTAGGTTGCCACAAGAAATCACTACTAGGTTGTAAGCCAAAATGTTGCTGTGCCAAGAAAAAGATACAATCCATCCAAAATCCACATCATAATGTGGTTAGAACCGAAAACATATGACACCCCTATTCTTTATGGCCCTGAGAATCTTGAGTGCCAAAACTCCCTGAGTTACCTTCTTGAGCCAGGTAGGTTGGCCTACCAGTCAAGGGCTGATTAGGAAATGGTTGATTGTTGCCATATGATTGATTCCAATTTGCAGCTTCCAACCATGGAGGTATTGAGTACCCATACCTCACATTTGCACTACTGACCCCTGCATTAAGTGGAGGTGTGTAATGAGCATACAGAGAATTGACACCAGCTCTGGTAGGAACAAGGCAAGTGGGTAAACCCTCGGTTTGATAGTGGGGCACTTGAATGTTTATGAGATCTTGGAATAATGGTGTATTATCTGCAATGGAGTCCAATGAGTTTGAAATAATCCTAGTTTCATCAGCTATTCTTGTATCGTTGATCATCCCTTGTTCCTTTTCAAGAATTTGTTGTGCCTTTCGTTTTTCCTTTTCCTGTCTTGCCATTTGCTTTTGTTGGTCCTTAACTTGCCTTGCTTTATCTCTTTCAATCCTTTCTTCTGCTCGCTGTTGTGCTGCAACAATCCTTGCTGCCTTCTTCTCCTTGACCATATCCTTCTTTTTCTGTTTTAATTCTTGCATTTCAAGTTTCTTTTTTTCTGACTCAACTAATAGGTTTATATAGTCCTCTGAGGTGAGTAGCTGTGAGCTTCGGCCCAGACGAAGACTACCTGGTGCACCTTGCGTTTTTCTCATTGATACTCTCTCTACTGGTAGCTTTAGGAACCGTCCAAGTGTCTTCTCCACCCCTTCCACCTGCATGTCATTGCTTGGTACTTCCCTTTCAGAATCTGTTGGAACTGATTGAACCATATCATTATCTTCATTTGATGCCTCATTATGTCCTTCATCTTCTTCCATTGATCTATTGTCCACAAAAAAATGAACAATTTCACTGTTCAATTCTGCTGGTTGTGAGGGCATGTTCATGCTTTCTTCATTGGTTGCTGAGACACTATGTGCATTCAAATTGATCATTGCTTCTGCTAGCCATGAAGGTGGGGTTACTTGGCTTGGCAATGTCAATTGGTCATTGTCAACTGCATGTTCAACAATATCATTAGCAATATCAGCGACAGGAATTTGATGTTCTTGAGTTGGTGGAACAATCTCCATGTTACTAGGAATTTGTTCATTGTTATATTGTGTTTCACATACAGTTTCATCATCTTCAGCATATAACTGTCCTTGAGACATGGAAATCATATTACCAGCTGCAACAACATCATCTTGGTCATCTACTTCTTGCACTTCAACACATGTTTGGACATTCCCTTCTTCCTGACCATCCACATGAAACGCTTGGCTACAACCAGTATCATGCATAAGAGCATCATAGTTCAGTGGCCAGATTCCTGTCCTCCTAAAGCCAGCCTTGATATTTGATGGTGTCAAAGCCCTTTTAAAAGATTTACTTGCAAGCTCTGCTAGCTCAAACCTTTTCACCTCAACCCCTGGATTCTTTGCCATCCATGCAGCACGCTCCGACCTGAAATAGTTCTTGAAAGGGCCAAACACACTAACATCAAGGGGTTGCAGCCTATGAGTGGTATGAGCGGGCAATGTCAATAGGTCGATGCCTAAATTGTTTGCTTCCTCAATTGTTTGTACAGCCATGTGGCTCCCATGGCCATCTAATATCAAAAGGTGTCTGTTATTAGGCGAGACGCCACCTGGTACCGATGCAGCAAAGTGAAAAAGCCAACTTAGAAATAGTTCTTTAGTCATCCATGCATGGGGTTGTGCAGCCATGCATGCACCTGGTTCACAGTTCTGTATATATTTTTTCAGTTGATTTTTACCTTTGAATAGATAAAATCCTGGGATTGAAGTACCAATTGCATTAACACAACATAAAATAGTTATCCACTCCCTGCTCTTGGGCAAAATCTTTGGCACATTTCGGCTCCCTCTCTTGGCAATTACCCGCATGCCACAATTCCTCCCTGCCTGTAAACCTGTTTCATCATAGTTCCATATATGGTCTGCTCCATAAGAATGTTTATCATAAGCACTAGAAAGTGTGTCATAGAATTTTTGCACAACTGCAGGGCGCAAATTTAATGCTCTGTCTCTGTCAAGGCCCTCAGCAGTACGCAATACAAGTTCTGGATGCCTTTTTTTAAACCCAAACCACCATGATTTACCAGGAAACCCATCTTTGAATGGGTTTGGCCTCCCTTGACAGATTTGAGCAACTGTTGATTTGAGTTGTATCAACTCTAGCCCATGTCCCAGTTGGGCCATCTCTTTACACCACTCAACCACCTCGGCCTCCTCATCCTCAGTCATAACTGTAAGAGGCCCTCTACGTTTTGTATGAGTCAGTCCATTTATCCAATAATGTATTGACGAGGGAGGAATACCATGTTTTTTTGCAGATGCCCGAACTGAGTATCCATTAAACTCTATGTCGTCAATTGCAACTAACATTTGTTCTTTTGTCCATCCTCTTATAGCACTGATCTTTTTAGTTGAGCTTGCCCCTTGGACTGTTGTTGATGGTGGTTCTGTGGCTGATGGTGTGTTAGCATCAGCGGGTGTCACATGGTCATCTTCAACAATGTTCCCTGGTGCATTGCTGGCATCGACATCAGCTGGACTGTCATCATCAGACGATGTGCATCGCAGCTGCGCACCCCTTGTCACTCTCCTGCCACTTCTCCTTGTACGAGCAGAGTAACTTCCTTTTGCCATAGATGCAACAACCTGTAAAATTATTGCATGCATTTAGACATTAGAATATATGTTAAATTATGCTTTATTACTTCTGCAAAAATTACTTTTCCTCTATTACAGGAAATTATCAAAACATTTTGGATACAGAGCTTGTTACAGGAAATTATCAAATGTGAAGGAGATACGTGCTACTAAAATAGTTACACTTCCTCCATACAAATATGTTATTTTCCATTTTTATTAGGCTAAAAAGAAGTGTGGGTGGGGAACTGATTGTCAGTTTTCTCACTCAGAAGAAGAACTTCAAAAGGGTCAGCAAGTATTTTCTATTTTTGGTCAGAAACTAGAAACAATTTATGGCAATGCAATAAGTTCCAACATTTATGACGAGGTAAATAATTATAAAATCAAGTTGTCCATGCATTATGAGAAAAAGGGAACCTATTCAAATGGGTTGAAGTGCAAATTTTCCCATGGACACAATGAGCTTAGGCCTTTAGGTCACAGATTCATGCAACAATTTGTCCTAACAAAGCATTTTTTTTCAACGTTGTCAAAGAAAGACTCAATTTGTTGATTTTGTCCTGATAGAGCATTTGTTTTCAGCTGTCAAAGAAAGATTCAGTTTTTTGATATTTAACAAGGATCGAATTTGTAACTTTTTTGGCCATGAATATTTCACTGAGATTGTGTGTTGAATTTCAATTTGATAAGAGATGAAATATTTCAGAACAAATATTATTCTATAGTTGCTAACAATTTGAGGATATTTAATGCTATTCCTAATTTGCTCTACATTTTTGGAATTAAAAAATCTTGGTCTTTGATTCCTTCTACTTGTTTACCCATGATCAAATTCTATTACCAATTGAAAATTATGTTACCCACATTTTTCATTTTTTCAGTAAGGACAAAACATTTTGGATACAGAGCTTGTTACATTATGATTCTATGGTCTCCCAGGTGTCATAGACAATTGGTTTTACTTCAGTTTAATTGAGTTTCATTGCAGTCATTTATTTTTTATATTTTTTCATATAATTTATTTACTTATTTTGAATATTGTGAAGAACAATCTCTGCTCCAAGATTTCTCTCCATTATCTGTGACTTAATTTACAGTGCTGAATTATGTAAATCCCCATTCCTTTGGTCCAACTTTTACAACTCCGTATGGCTCGGGCTCTCCATACCCTAAGGTCTCGAGCTCAACGAGGTGAAAAGATATGAAGGCCAATAAGACTGTCATCTGCTATGTTACTTATAATTGTGTTTTCTCATTATCTAAAATCTTACAGTCATCTAATCCAATAAAGAGAAATGGTCATCTGCTCGGGCTTCAATTCTAAGAAACCATTCCCCAGTTCTATGGTCCATTCATCAGTAGTATAAATTCACTTATTTGCAGTCTTTCGACTCAATATCAAAATGTTTGCTTTCTCAATAGCTTCATGCTTCTGAAAATATGTGAAAAATATGTGAAAAATTACTAAGTTTATCAGAGTCATTAAAGTTACAATTCGTTTTTGTTCTATGTTTTAACTCATCCATGTTCACTTGGATCTTGTCACTTCTGAATTGCCCAAAATCGGATGGTTCACACTAGGAGTACAGTTTGACATCGGCTGGCATTCTTTCTTTTACAATAACCTTTCCTTCTTTCTGACAGGAGGTCTTATAATAATATAGTTGTCGACCAGTAAAGTAAGTCAAGCAAGCCAGTTCGGTAGCTGTCCAACGGGCAAAGGCTTCTTTCTTTAGAGTGCTGCCCGCCCCCTTCTTCATTCATTCATTTAGGCCCGACTAGGAGTGGATCCAGGGAACCTGGCTCGGGAACAGCTTCTTACTAGTAGGGGCTAATCACAGTAAGAGAGTCCGATCTCTGAAATAGAGCTTAGTCTCTCCCCATAGTAGTATACTAGTAAAAGGCGTAGATTATGACTTGATCCAATAGAGTCAGAACACCTTTATATCTAAAAGAAATGGTGCTCGATGAAACGATCCAGATTCCACACTATGCTGTGGGCTGGGGGGAGAGCTGCTCTGCGAAGCTAGGCGTTCAGTGTTCTTATGGAGGAACCATAGAACCCAAGCCATAATAATCGCTCAATTCCTGTAAGCTAAGGTTCAAGGTTCAATTCCTGTTAGGTAAACAAGCTATCGCTCAATTCCTGTAAGCTAAGGTTCAAGGTTCAATTCCTGTTAGGTAAACAAGCTATGACTACAGTACTAGCACGACATACGTGACATTTGGACATACGTAACATTTGTGATATGTAAGTTGTAATCCCTATGAAGTTGATGATCGAATAATTCGTGTAAGCTAACCTTCAATTCCTGTAAGGTAAGCAACCTGTGACATTGATGCTAGAACACATACATAAACTCTGTATAAAAAAGGTTAACTGTAACTGTATAGGTTAACTGTCACCACCCTATGGACAGAACTGTAATGTAAGAAATCTGATAAATGAATGGAAAGAACTGTAATGTAAGAAATCTGATAAATGAAAACAATGAAAACAGAACTGTAAGAAGAATGAGTTGTAATTCATATATCTGATAAATGAAAACAATGAAAACAGAACTGTAAGAAGAATGAGTTGTAATTCATATATCTGATAAATGAAAACAATGAAAACAGAACTGTAAGAAGAATGAGTTGTAATTCATATAACTGACTTGAATATATTGGCTACTGTTTTGTGATGTTGTCTTGAAGTTTGCTGAATAGTTTGAAAGCATAAGATGCAACTTCAACAGTGGGTGGACTTCTTTTATAGTTTTGGGGACTTGATTTTAATTGGTGGACATGGATGCACATGGATTGCAATGGCTTCATTTTGAATGTGTGGTATGGATTTAATTTGCTGTGATCTAATGGTTGGGAATTGTTTATTTGTTGATCCATGTGCTTTGATCTGTTTTAATGAGAAATAGAGTGAGTTGGGTGTCATTTATTGCAGTTATTGGTTCTGGGTGTCATTTATTGAACAAAGTGGATTTAATTGTTATTGGGTTGGGTGTCATTTATTGAACAAATTGGATTTAATTGTTATTGGGTTGGGTGTCATTTATTGAACATAGGGTGTTTAGTTGTTGAACAACACAACAGTTATGGCTGACATACATTCCTTTTGTTATGTGCAGGTAGGCATATTTATTTGGGATGCAAAGTTCCAGTTCTGATGAGTGGGGGTTGAAGTGACTGCTGTTTATTTTTTCTGGAATAGTCCAGTTTGGAAGCTTTTATGGCTCTAGCTGTTTTCTACTTGGGTCAATATGTTTTGCAGTATTAAATAGTTAAATACTATTTATGGACAGTTGTGGGCCCAGTCAATATATGGGTGATTTTTGGACATAATTTAAAACTTATTTATACATAATGTTATTTATTTCTGTTTAAATTTTGGTTTCAAAAGTCTTAATCACTGGTGGTTTGGTGGGACCAGTATTATATCAACTACTGGTCCCTGCACAACATTAGGAATCTCTTAATTTTAATTTTGTAATTTTTTTAAAATGTGTATCTCGTTATTCATACGAATCAATATGTGAAAATATATACTATGTGATTTTTTTTCCGGGTTTCAATTTGATTTCTTCATTTTTTTATTTTTTTTTTTAAATTTGTATCTTACATTGCATTGGAATCAAAGATAAGGTCTCATCTTCAATAACTTCTTTTTTATAAACATTAATTATATTTCTTCACTTATGTGAGCATCTCTTGATACAACATGCTAAATGGATTATTCAAGCTCATAAGAAGCTCAACATGCTAAATGGATTATTCAAGCTCATAAGAAGCTCATTATTACTGGGAGAGTGATATTAATTCTGATCAAGAGCACATCGACATTAAAAAAAATTGCACATTGAGAATGCATAGTGTAACTTAACATTCAAATCTAAAGAGACAAAATTAATATTCTCACTCCTGAATAAGTTAGATTAAATTTAGTGATATTTATATTAATTTTATTGAGTTACAAACTCTAATTTTTTACTTTTTTTTGTAAGCTACGGTGGATCCTTTTTTCTATTTATAAAGCAAGTTGTACCATATACAAAATATGGGTGGCCTCAACTTGCCCAAATGGGAAACCAAGTCTGTTGGCCACCTGAAACTGTTATATGCCATCCAGTAGTAAAATTTAACAAGTCTTTCTACCCAAGCTAGATACACTTCACAACTAGAAACATAGTTTAAGGTTTGAACATACATATTAAGACAAGAAAAGTAAAGGCTATCCGCTAAAAAGTTCGGCAAAACCTGGAAAGTAAAATACTAGTCCTTGTTATCATCCTTCTCAGAATCCACGATGGCCGGTGCTGCAGCAGAGTCACCCGGCACCGGAGACAGCTCCATAATTCTTTTCTAGATCCTATCCGGCTTACTGTCTTGCATAAAAAGCAGAATTTGCATGTTCTTCATATCTTTTTTGAGGTTGGGCATGCCTCGGGCAATTTCTGCCATCTCCCCTGCCACCTGTTCCAGAGCTCTAGCTAACAGTCGCATCATGACCCAATATATGTGCAAGGTTTGCTTAAATTGAGACATCTTGCCCCTAGTATTCCCAGGGTCAAGGACGAGTTCCCCCCATTCTTCCATTTCTGGTTCAGAGTCTTCCTCCATTATGTTGTCCTCCATCTCCTGAATCAACTTGCAGATGTCGGCATCTGTTCCTACTTTATATGCTCTAGTTGCCTCATTGACCACCACCTCGATGGGTTTCCTACCCTTTCTGGGCTCTGTAGTCTCTGAGGTGCTAGGTTCTTTTGCTGCCTGGCTCGAGCGCCCTTGACCCCCGTGGCCCCTGCCTCTGCCTAGGCGAGCCATCGCGTCGTTATCAAACTCTTGTTTACAGTTATCAACGTAAAACATTAGATCAGGAAAATCTTCACCCTTCCATTCCTTCAGCATCTCTTTCGTTCTAAAAATTCCCACCCAGCTCAGCCCGTCCCCGTCACTCTGGAGTGTCATGGCTCGCTCCCACCACAGTCTGAGGAAAGAGGTCGTGCAGTCTAACCTCCATTCCTCCCGAGAATTCCCATCCTTAGCTTCCCAGGGCCAACCCTTTATCATATATTTTCACTAACTGGTCACACTTATGCCCTGGCTCCTAATATGCAGCGGTTCTAGGTTGTCTCTCTGCCCCTCATCCATGTCCTTCGGCTTACCCTTTCGTAGCCCCTTCCCAAAGTTCTCTAGCTCGCCACCCTCGCTCGACATACTATAATTCTCAGTGGGAATTACAAGAAAGAAATGCGAGGAAACATACCCAGATTCAATATGCTCAGCCAAAGAAGCTCCCCACGTCTGCGTTGCCCTACTCCCGACTTCCCTGTTCCGCGATCTGTTCATTCTCCAAACTCTTACCATCGTCACATATCCCTTCACACCTACCTTATGTCCCATCCTTCTGTCGTTGCCATTCTTGCCACCCTCTCTCCTCATAATCACGGTGCCTAGTGCCACTTCTCTTGTTGGGTTGTCCCATGGTCATGCAGGACACCACCACGCCCTGTTGTACAAGCATGTGGGCAGTGGTCGGTAATCCTAGCCGTCCTCTCCCCCTGTCTGTCATTATGCCTATGCACGTCCACTTCATCACCCCGATCGAGGGGAGTTACAAACTATAATATTAAGTTAATAATTATAAATATATATTTTTATGTATGTATCTTTAATTATTAATCTTATATAACTATAATAAATTAATAGGTGAATTTTTTAATTATAATTTAATTTGATTAATAAAAATTTGGATTATGAATTATGTAGTGGGTGTGAGGAGGTGATCCTTTGTTTAGGTGGATAAATTGAGAAATCTTATTCATTAAGCCTAGACATTACTTCGAACAATCAAGCAGAATGGTATGCCCCATGGAAAGTAATAAAGTTAGCTAAAAGTATTTCAATCCATAAGTTAATCATTATCGAGGACTCAAACAATGTTATTCGACATTTGAATATGAGAATTAGTCTAACATATCTGAGACTTCTCCTTATCCATCGAAGGATAAATCTATGTTTCAATTCATTTTTCAAGCCCATGTTTGATAAATAATGTATTTGACTCATTTGTAAGCCCACTCCCATTTTGGATAATCTGTGAGCCTTTGAATTTAATGCCCTATGAATATGATCAAAGGATATAACCCTGAAAATTCTAATCAACTCCATAACTCTAATCATCCACCAATCCAATAAAGAAGTGTTTAAGGAAGTATAATTTTTAAGCCAACCTATAGTGACCTTTGAATCCCCTATCACTTATAAGTTTACATTGTTGAAGTGACACAATTAAAATGACTAACATACACGACTAATTTGTATTATTGTAGCACTTGTTAGGTAGTCATATTTTTGTTCCTAGACTAAATTTGTCATTCATGTTCGTCATTTTTAATTGTATTACTTATTATCTAGTCATATATTTTAACCGAGAACTAAAGTAGTCATTTATGTTAGTCATTTTTAGTTTGGTCACTTAAGATTGCTCAATTTTGGTAGTATTTCACCTGGAAAAATTGCAGTGAACAACTTTTTAAGTCACCTAGTCACTAATTTCTCATTTTCTACTAGTGGTAGCTGAGTTTATCAATGTAGGAAGTTCTAAACAACTAATGTTGTGTACGAATTTTTTCACAGGAAGTTCTTGTTGAGAAATCTAGGGCATAGAGATTAGGTGATTTCTCTTTTATTAGTAACTGCTTGTGAGTACTTTTTACTTCTTTAGATTAAGATCTTCTTTTAAATAGGTTATTAGTGTTCTTCTTCATCAAACAAATACCAATATAAAAACCATAAAGAGACGAGAGACAAAATATAGGCTGTCATCCATGGCCAAAAACTCTCACTCTTTGAGAGAAAAACCTAAACAAATTCTTCTTCTTATAGAGATTCCAATTGACGAATACCATGACCAAGACCCTTTACCTATTTTCCACTCCAAGTCCAAGACACAAACCTCTCTTGATGAAGTACTTCTTCCTTGAGTCAACAGTAGTCAACCTTCTGCTTTCTCCTTCTTCTCAGCTTCTCTTTAACTTCAGCTGCTTCACACCTTTACTAGTTACAGTCTCCTTGAAATAGGCCCTATTTTCAAGGTGATTACTTCTAGCTTCCCTCGCCTTCCTCTTCTCTTGAGTTTCTTCCAAGTTGGATACCTTATTAGGGCTAGTTCTTTGTGCAAAAAGTATCTTTTAGTTCCTTCGTATGTGTATCTTCAAAATAGACCCAAAATAGATATAAGAGATTCCCAAAAATAACTTCACTCTTCTTTCCATCTTTATGCTAGCTAGGGGCTTTCCTTTCCGACCTTCGCAATTCTGGTTAACTTCAGACCTATACCTCATACTTTAGACTGTGATGACCAAAAATATGCCTTTGAAATGAACCCAATCACTCCTATTTATAGTTATTTGCCTCTGTAATTAGACGACATAAGTGTATGTGAGCCGATATGTCCTTTGGAGGAGTTAATTAATTCAATATTGAAGCCGACTTGCAGGAGTGGTCTAGTGCCTGTATTGGAGGGATTTTATACTAATTTAATGACTCATACAAATGTGTAACATGCCCAAGGGGGTCCTACATACATGACATTGACTCAATCTGACTTTATGACCAATCTTAAGGACTCATAATAGGAGTCATACTAAAAATAAAATTCCTTTCTCATGAAACCCATGAGACAAGAATTACAATAATACTTTTATTTTTTTTCTTTTCATCAATTACATAAAATCACAATTACACATGTCATTATGAAGACCGAACCTAGTTGCTTTTTAACACTCCCTCTTAAATAGGGAGGTATTCATAATGGTACTTGGTCATTCTCAATCTGAAGAATTTCTCATAAGAAGAGTGATAATGGTAACCCATCTATATAACATCATATCAACCAACGTTGTCACATAACAAGGCCTTGACTAACAAATCTATCTCTCCACAAGATCTAAGCACAATGTTGGTGAGACCAATGATGTATAAACACCCTCATAAATGTCTCTCTTAGAGCATACCCCACTCGGGTTCTCAATGTGTGTTCCACTAGGACTATTCTTATCTTGGATTCCCAATCCTCAAAGAATATTAGTCCTCAATGAATACCCTTATCTTGGATTCCCTAATACATCCTCAAAGAGAATTCCTTCTTCCCAAGTGAAGACAAGAATTATGTGTATATCTCTCCCTATTAATTAGGGAGGACATATATATTCCAATAAAGGAATGTACTCATTCCTATAGAAAGAATGTAGCTAAGCTCCCTCTTGTCTTAGGAATTTCCAAGTTTCTTCCTAGTAAGAAACTTGTATCTAGGTTCCCTCTTAATTAGGGTCCTACAACAACTCCTTAGTTGGAGATGATGGGACAAACAACTGATTGAAGAAATCCTCCTCACCATGTCATGAACTTATTTTCATTATTTAGGAGTCTTCATGTTTGGGACTTATACATAGGGCACCGACCATCCATCATTTTCATCCATGAGTCATCCATGTCATCATCAAAAGTGACCCATCAGTCCATATCTGGCCTTCCTTTATGCCATGATGCTTTCTTGATGCCATGTTTACTTAAGGATATTTCATCCTGCTACATGTAAATTGATGGTGGAAGATATCCATAGATATTCCCTTGGAAACCCTGCATAAACCCATCCATATATTCAAAAATAAGGGAATGAAAATTAAAATCAACATTACCTTTGTGATGGTATTTCATCGTGACATCTTCTAGTTTGCGTTAGCATCTTGCATATATATCGACACATATCCCATATATATATATATATATATATATATATATATATATATATATATATATATATATATATATATATATATATATATTGTCAAAGGTCTCTTTCTTTTTCAGACTCCATCACAGTCTTCATATCTTCCATGGAGATATCCTAGTCAAGTTTTCTTGGTCTTTCGGATGTTGATTTCCTTTACCATGGTTTCATATTTCGTGATCTCTTCATTCATTTCTTCACAGATTTCATTCCGAGGAGCTTCCATTCAGAGTTCCTCAATTGTAGTCAACCACCTCATACTTCATATGAGGACATATTATGTTGATTTCATCTAGTGAATGTGTGATCCATGCATTCCTACATCCCTTTGAGGGAGGAGATCCTTTCTTTTGGCTATGCTCTTAAGATAGAGCACTGGTTCATGATACTTGCAACCATATGACATGACTTCAATAATATCAAATGTAAGAATACATACCTCATTTTTCCTTTATATCATCCAGACTTCCTATAGAAACTTCCTTGATTGAAAGAGCTTCAATCCCTTGATCTACTTCACTTTTATGTCATCATACCATCATCCCATGAATTCCAGAAATTTGGAGTTCTTGATGAAACACTTGCTTTCCCTCATGATCAGTGAACCTTTTAATGAAGATTCCATTAGAGAATATTGAGGATCTAAAGTATCCCCATCAACATATATTTCCATTTGACAGATGTATGATGAACCTTGTACTAGATGACCTTGCCACTCGAGTTTTCAATGAGATTCCCAAGAGCTATATACTTGACTTCCATATATTCTAACTGTCTTTCATGCTTCTCTATGATTATGTTTATCTTTTGCTTCATTTGTACGTTTACCATGATGCCTTCTTACTAAGATGCATTCAACCATGGCAGAGGTCTTTCATCTTTTACTTTCTCCATGCTATCCATATATATTATGAGTAGTGTCTAAGGGTTCATATAGTTCCCTTCTTTCATCACTCATTTCAAAATATTAGCCCATCCATCTTTTATTTCTTGCATCTACAACACTGAATTAAGGCTTCTATGATCCATATCAAATTTTTGAAGATTCTTCGGCGAAAATCACATAGAGAAACATTTGTCGACGCGTTTCGAAACAACCAGTGTGGTTCATCGTCAGGACAAGTTAAATGAGCAGATCTCGCTTTGCACATTAAATAGACAGGGCAGAATATCCCATGACCCAATTTTCCAGACAAGATAACGACTAAAATGACAACAGCTAGATTTGACCGGGAAACGGCTAGTTTGACTTTGATAAGGGGTAAAGACTCTATTTATTTAAAAAGGTTAATACGGTTATAAATGTAAGTAGACCATTATATATAAATTACCATAAATTAAATTTATTATTATTTTTTTTTCATTTTTTTTTTAATTTTAATTTTTATTATTATTTTTTTTAATAGAGTGATCTATAAATAGTTAATTAAATTTTAATTAAAAGGACTTATATAAATATATAATAAAATAAATTAACTTAAAATAGTTAGAATAAGTAAAACACAAAAACTGTATTAAATTAGAATTGTTAGATATCCAAATTCTTATATGCATATTAGTTAGTTATAAAAATTAGAATAAAATAAAATAAATTCTATATTCATAGTCCAAAAAGTTTTAAAAATTATTAGAAATTAATTAGTGATCTATTTAAATAGTATGTTAGTTTTTAAATAATTATAAAATAGGTTAACATAAATTAGATTCAAAAATTAATTACTTTCAAGAGTGTTTTTTTTTTTTTTTTTAAGAAATATTTTAATACCTTTTTATCAATTAAAATATAATTAATTTTATATTCAAAGTCAAAGATATATATATATATATATATATATATATATATATATAGAATATAAATATCAAGTGTTAAAAATATTATAATATTAGAAATTAATCCATATTTAATTTAAATCATATATTAATTGATTATAGAATAGATTAATTTTAATTTAATTTTATTAATTAGTTGAGTTTAAATTAATCATCAAGGAGATTTTAAATGAATAAAATACTAGAGAATTCAAGCGTCAGAGAAAAATATTACCATAAAAATTAATTAAAAGCTTATTGAAGGGAGGGGGAAAAGGAAGAGAACTACTAGGAGGATAGGGCTGGTACCCAGCAACTACTGATCTTCCAGCCATCTTCTCTATTGAGATTGTTTGGCCTTTTCTCAATCTCAAGGGCTTCTCTAAACTTCCGATGATGGAATTGCGACACTCTAGCAATCACACTAGCTTCCTCAATGCAGACATGATGATTGGTTTTCTCCACATGCTCCGCTAAAGCAGAAGACTTGGTTCTCATATGCTTAAGGTTAGCTGCGTGCTCACTAATCCTTTGATTAATGGAGCGACCAGTCTCACCAATATAGGGGGTCCCACATGAACAAGGAATAATATAAACCCCTTTCATGTCTTTGGGATCAATAGGATCCTTCACAGATCTGAGGGACGTACGAATGGTGTTAAGAGGTCTAAATGTTGTGGGCACATTATGCTTCTTAAGAATCCTCGCAATCTTGTCCGGACACTGAAGTTGTACACTTTCAGCTCCCCCTAAGTCTGTTATGTCTGTGCTGTGCTGCATCTGAGTACATTGTGCGGTGCCACATCTTTCTGACTGAACTTCCTTCTTCTTCCATATCTTCAAGCGTGATGATGACGTTTTCTCCTTTTGATATGGTGCCCATACTTTGATCTTGCATTCCTTTGCTATATGTCCAAGCTTGTTACATGCATAACATCTTACCTGTTTCATATTCCTTCTGTAGCAATCAACAGCTTTGTGACCAAACATATTGCAAGCAAAGCAATATCCATTAAAGTATCTGGAATGTGATGATCTTTCTGCATGATGGTCTTGAACCCTTCTTCTTCTACATCTAGCTGCAACATGTCCAAGATTATGACATACATAACATTCAACATTATTCATAGGAGGAGTAAAAGATTTTCTTTGAAGGACTTCTTTCCTTGCTTGATGATGAGATTGACCTTCCATCTCCTTTTTGAGCATTTCAGATTTTGCATTAGAGTCCCTTGTCTTACTAGATTCACCTTCAACAATTTCATGAAAACCAAGACCAGTCTTGATAGCAGGAGACCTTTGACTACTAAGAATATCATCCAAGGCTTTAGTACTATCTTGAAATCGTAACAGTTTATCCTTTTCTTCTAATTTACCTTTCAAGATATTTACCTCAACTTGAAGTTGTTCTTCCTTTTCTAGACATTGCTTCTTCATGTCTTCTTCAGCTTTCCTTCCTTCTTCCAACTGATGCCTCAATTCAAGAACTTCGTTTTCTTGTTTTTGGAGTAGATACTTATTCTACTTCTTTGATTCTTCAAGATCTTCCTTTAGTAAGAGGATCATAGCTTCAAGTCTTTCATAATAACTGGATCTATCTCTGAGTTTCTTGATGATTGAGCTCCTTTCATTGACTTCATTTCTTAATGATGTCACTTCACCCTGCAACTTTTGACATTGATTTTCCTTGTCCTTGAGTAACTTTCTTACCTTGTTTCCTTCCTCTAATTGAGCTTTTAGTTTGGTAACTTCTTCTTTGAAAGCACATTCCCTTTTGTTCAATAGATCTTGTTGATCTTTAATTTTGTCTGTAAGCCTTCACTATCACTTTCATCATCTTCACATGGATGGAAACCAGAGGATACCCAATTCATACCTGATAAATCTTGTTCATCTTCATTCTGAAGAGATTCTGAACCTGAAGTGCTTCTTCCACATAATCCCCAATCGATTCTCCCACTGTCATAGTTCTTCTGAGATGTCTTCTTCTGCTTAGGCGCTTTCTTCTTAAGCTTCTTTCCCATTGTTCCACGGATCTCCTTCAAGCGATCAAGCTTCTACCAAAGGACCTGCTCTGATACCAATTGTTGGAAATAATACTGAGAGGGGGGGGGGGGTGAATCAGTATTATCAGATCAATAAAACTTTTTCGTTTCCATACTTAGATACATATACGCTACTTCATTCAAGGGAACCTGCGTGTATACCCAACTGTGTCTAAAGCAACAAGCGTATATCCAAAATACTTATGATTCAGTTAATCCATTAAATGTTGATCTTTAGTTAGTGCATCAGAACTTCATTAACCATATGAACAGTAATCAGATGCAGTAAAACAGAACAGATCATCACACACAAGAAGCACACATGAACACCATGATATAAGGTGGAAACCCAGTGTGGGTGAAAACCACCTGCTGCAATTCATCTCTATCTTCTTTCAATAAGATACTTCATTTTACAATATTTTGTACTGGTGCAGTCCTTTACCAGTACGCAGGCTTCTACCTGCAGAGGGCTACAACCCTCTCTCGTTTTCTAGACTCTCCTGTATGGGAGCTACAACCCCCTTAGCTCTTGTACTAGCTGATCCATTTACTAGTACGTAGGTGCCTGCCTACTGAATGCTCCAATCTTCACTCGTTCTCCAGCTGCTACCAGAAGGGAGCTACTACCCCCTTTACTCTTGAACTAGCTGATGTACTAGTACATAGGCGCCGGCCTACAATCTCCTTTCATCCTCCAGGGACCACATTTCATACATTTTCAGACTGGATACTCCTGAAGCACAACACTATAATCTAAAGGCCACGTTTCATCAAATTTTCATACTAGACCCATAAATATCATTGAAGCACAAAACACTCAATACTGGCATCATCAATCTCTGAATCACTGAAACACTGAGACCCTATCAACGACCCAGTCACCAGAACACAGAGAACTCTTCAACAACAATCAGACCCAACTGCAAAAACATCAAACTTCAAAATGTATACGCTACTACGATGAATCAAACCTGCGTACATACGCGCTTTTTCCAGGGACAACCCGCGTACAGATCTAAAAATATTTCTTATAACTTTGCAGCTATACCAGACATCAGTCATACTCATAATATTTATAGAACATTACATGCATCAGTATGCAGATCTAGAATAAGCATAATCAACCATAGAAAGATAGTTCATTTCAAACCATTTGATCCCGATCTCTCCTTAGATCTTGTTCTCCATCAACCGGTGAGATCCCTCCTTAGCTCAGATCAAGCAAAGCATCATCAACCCATAACCTGCATACTGGATCTCATCCTTCGTCAGATATTCAAGACTTTTCAATACATCTTGCCTAATGATCTTCTTCTCCTTTTATAGTCTAAGGCCTTGCTCAATACCATGGTCCAAAACCATAACAAACCAATACCATGGACCCAATACTTGGGGTCAACACATTTGACGAGATACTATGGTCCAAAACCATAAGTTCAAATACCAAGGACTAACTACCACAGACCAAAAGTAATTTCTCCAACATATACACGCTTTTACTTGCATGAAAGTGCGTGTATACACATACGCGCCTTTGTAACGTCTAACCTGCGTGTATACGCGGCTTGGTCACGATGAACCTGCGTATATATATTTTTCTCTTCATTCTTGTAGTTTGATCATCAAATCCTTGCTGTTGACTTGCTACACTATGATCTGTCATCTGTGTGATTTTCCATCAAGGACAACACTTGTCTCATAATGCCAACATACAATGCTCACACAAGGTGCTGGTTGGTTTTGAAATCTGTGACATTTCTCTCACAATTTCCTTTTTACTGATTCTGACAAGGTTTTCAAAGTTTATGTGTCCCATTCATCTATGCTAGAGGAAACTTTCATCCTCTTTTTACAGGAAACAACCTTTTTTTATAGTCTCATCCAACGTGTATATGTCATTCAGAGTCCTAGCTGCAGTTTCCACCAACTTGCTAGATTTATATCTCCTTATTTCACATTTGTTTAAATCAAATAGCATCGTGTGTCCTTGATCACACATTTTACTCACACTCAACAAACTATGATTCGTATTTTCTGAGTAGCACATATTTTGTTGTCGCATCCTTGCCTCTAAGCTTAATTGTTCATATTCGTATAACATTTGCAGATCCATCATTTCTAAAATATATTGTTCCATAATTTCATTCCTTTAGAGATAATTTTGTTTTAGTCTCCAGTCATATGTGTTGAGTATCCACCATTAATATACTATACATTATTCTTTCTTTGAGCTTTTAGAGAAATTGTGTAACTTTTCTTTTTCTTCTTCCAAACCTTTGGAGGAACATTTTGATTTCATTTTGATTCCCTTAGAGGAGTGGTTAATGTTGGTATGTGTTATATTCTTTCCATGAGTATATGCAGGGTCTGTTATGTTGCATCGGGTGCAGTGGGGCAGTAGCCCCCTTGCATGGGGTACAGGGCATCGCCTCGAGATTTTTTTTTTTTATGCGGACCCAAGGATGGTGAGTGGACCTACCCATGGTTTTGCGCATGGTTTTCACACATGGTATTGGGCATGATGGTTTTTTCCCATGGTATTTTGTAGATCTGGTCAAGGGAACTATAATTATATTCTAATTTAAGGTTGATGGATTTTATGAATGCCACAACATTTCAATATATGAATTGTAACATCAAAAAGAATAAAATGAAAAATCAATCTATTTGGGCCCGGTTTGGGTTCCAAGAGAAAATATTTGTGCATATTTTATGTTCTCCTCATTGTTTATTTTTCCGTTTTAAGAATTCATTTGCACTAAATTTTTGTGTAGAGTTAAAATATACATTCAGAATCAGAGCCCATAATCGAAGCAGAAGTGTGGTGGGCCCATATATCAATAATAGTTGGCGAACCCAAGGATGGGGGATGAACCCAAGGATGGTCGGTGGACCTACCTATGGTTTTACACATGGTTTTGGGCATGATGGTTTTTCCCATGATATTTTATAGATATGGTCAAGGGAACTATTATTATATTCTAATCCAGGGTTAATGGATTGGGGTTTATGAATTCTTCGTCATATATATATATATATATATATATATATATATATATATATATATATATATATATATATATATATATATATATATATATATATATATATATATATATATATATATGTACTGTAACATTGAAAGGAATATAATGAAAATCAATCTGGTTTTCCCAATTTGGGTTCAAGGAGAAAATATCTGTGTATACTTTATGTTCTCGCCATTGTTTATTTTTCCATTTTAAGAATTCATTTTAAGGTAATTTATGTAGAGGGTTAAAACCTACATTTGGTATCATAGTATTTTCAGCTTCAAGGGGATGCCTTTGCTGTTGAGGGGTTTTGCTCGAGTCTGTGGTAAACCCCTGTTACAGTGGGATATATGCAAGATCGATTCTTGTGGTAAAAGGAGATGGGGAATAGTGGAAAGATAGAGATAGAGAATTTCAATGGACAAAATTTTGAGTTGTGGAAGCTCAAGATGGAGGATTTGTTGGGGAACAAAGATAAATGGATCAATGTAGATCCAAGTACGACAACAGCGAGAATTTTGGCAAAATACTGGGCAAAGTTAGATCAAAAGGCGAAGAGAACAATACGATTGTGTCTCTCAGATTGAATATTGTTGAATGTATCGGGGGAAGCTAAAACAGAGAATATGTGGGAGAAGTTAGGGACTTTGTATCATTCTATGTCTCTGGTGAACAAACTGCTCCTATGGAAAAAGCTATATAACCTGAGGATGAAGGATGGAGACTTGGTGATAGAGAAGCTAAACACCTTTAATACTATGGTAAGTAATTTGTCGTATGTTGATATTAAAATTTTAGATGAGATAAGTGCATCAATCTGTTGTGTTCTCTACCATGCTCATGGTATAGTCTAGCTGTTGCTATAGGTAGAAATACAAGTAAGTCCTGAGGTGGGAGATCTAAATCTAGAGGGAGATCTAAATCTCCAAGAAAACCTGTAAAGGTATGTTGGCGATGTGGAAATGAGGGGCACTACAAAAAGGATTGTAAATCTAAATCTCCCAAGAAAGGAAAGGGATCCAATGATGCTCCTTCAGTAGAGGTGAAAACCACTTCATATGAAAGTGGGGATGTGTACTTGGCTTCTTCTTCAAGTACACATGTAGATCATGAGGCATGGTTGATTGAATTAGGTGTGTCCTTTCACTTCACTCCACATAGGGAGTGGTTCTATGAGTATGAGAAATATGATAGTGGTGATGTCTTCCTAGGGGATGATAGGAAGGCCATAATCATAGGACATGGAAAATTAAAGTTGAATTTTCTGGGTGGAAGGATTAAAACACTTACTCGTGTTTTGCACATTCCTATATTAGTTAGAAATCTAATTTTTGTAAGCAATATGGATGATGCAGGTGTAAAAAATAGTGTTCAAGAAAGATACCTGCAAGATGGTTTAGGGAGCACTGGTATTGATGCAAAGTGTTCTTATTGGAGCTATGTAAAATATTATAGGTAACATTCTTATTGATGGGTGCAACAATTCTGTGGTTCGTGAAAGTGGAGTTGAAAATCTAGTGGTCTCTGGAGAAAAGACTATGTTGTGGCATCAAAGACTTGGACATATTAGAGATAAGGGACTTCAAATACTGCATGGTAATGGTATGGTAGAAGGTATGTCTAATTTCTCTCTGGATTTCAATTTCTATGAACATTGTGTATATGGGAAGCATAATCATGTGAGTTTACCCTTTGATACAAAGAGGGCAAAAGGGATATTGGAGTTGGTGCACAGTGGTGTGTTTGGACCTATGTCAGTTCCATCATTGGGTAAATTTGTGTACCATGTCTCATTTATAGATGAATTCTCGAGGAATACACAGATATATTTCCTCAGTAGGAAATATGAAGTCTTTGGAAGGTTTAAATAATTTAAGGCTCTAGTGGAAAATCATATAGAGAAGATGATCAAGTGTTACACAGTATTTTTTCACCAACCCCACATTCCCTAATCCCGGACACTGTCGGTTTGTGTTATTGACATCTACTTTGTGTCATGTTGCAAAATATGTGTCAATGTCTTCCTTGTCATATCAGGAAGAATACCTCAGTTCATTACTCCTGGAGCAGACCCTTTTTAACCTTTGTTTTTGGGTCGTTGAGGGTCATCAGTTATTTCACCCGCAAAGATGGCCAAGATTGAACTAAGCCTAGCGATGTCGTCACTCTGTCCCTGTGTTTCACTCGCGACGAGCTACTTTTGGTGAGTGTGTTTTAACAAGTTTTCAATGGTCGGTCCTAGGGTTGGTTGTTGGATCAGTTGAGCTCGACTCTCTCCTTTGGGATGGTTGTTCCACCTTTTTTGCAACATCCCAAAGGGATAATCTCTTTCTCCCATCTCTTATGGAGGCTCCTCCTCCTATAAATTTCTCCTTCATGATTGACATCTGCTGGTGGCAGCGATTAGTTGAAGTTGAAGTTAGAGAGAGTAGCTTTTAGAGTTTGGAAGTAGCCTCTTATATAACTTAGCCTGGGATAGTTTTATGTGGATTTGGCTTGGTTGTATGAGTGTTCTAGCATCATAATTTTTCCTTTTGGGTAGGAGAGAGAGTTATTCATCCTCTTGGGAGAAAGTTCATGAGTGAATACTTGCAGAGACATGCTGACAGGACCTTTCAAGGAGACCTACAACGTCAAGGCATGGTTGTACGTTTTATTTCAATTCATATTAATACAAATCAAAGGTTTATTTCCTATATCTTATGTCAAAATTGCATATTGATAGCTTGAAGTTCCTCGAGCCTTTGAGTAGATCATTTGTTGTATTCTATTATATTTGTTGTTGTTCTCTGTATGTTGTTTCAGGTACAAAAGTGATTAGAATGATAGCTGGAGCAACATAACGGGAACTTCATCAAATGGGGATTTGAAGGTAGGCCTTCATGACATTAACTATCTAAGGGAATTTACTTTGATATTGTTCTTGTTGTGACTAGACCCACTCTAGGGCTAGAGGGGTTGCCTCTGTCCGTAGAGGGAACTTGCCTGCATCACAAGTTGGCGACCATACTGGGGATCTGTGTCTTTTGTCTCTTGATTTGATTTTTCTTTGCTTGTTTATTGTCTCCTTTACTTTTTGAGTGGATTTCTCCATATTGTGAGTTGTTTGACTACTCCTAGTAGTCTTCCCTCTATCACAAGTGATAGGTCTGACCTTTCCTCAGATGATTTTTTATCTTTTTCCTTTGATTTGGGGTCGTCGCCTTTTATTTTATGACATTTGCGACGATGGTCGTGTCTGCTCTATTTAGTTAGTTGTGCCTTCTACTGTTTGGCACGATTAAATCACCTCATAGTCACGAAGGGCTCTGAAATAGGCTTGGCGCTATTGACTGGTGTACTTCTGTGATCACGTTGCAAAGTTGCTAGTTAGGAGGGTGCGACTTTTCATTGTCGGCGCATGTTGTCAATTTGACGCTTGCGAAGATTCCTATAGGTTTCAATTTTGAAGTTTTGTTTGCTGATTGGCCAGTGCGTCCTATCCTTCTGAGCTTTTCTTTTGCCTATTTGTTGTGTGTCAAATTGTTGTTTGCTAGGATACTTGACTCTTGGTTTCATTCCCTTGAGACTTCTCCTTTTGAACTATGTGACCTGTTCACCTTAGGGTTTCTTGAAGCATTAGCTTTTTCTTGGGTTACTTGTTCATTTGGACCTTTGAGTTGTGTTTGAAACGATCCCTTGCTTTGTTTGAAGCTTTTCCTTATTGATTGTTCTTTCATCTTCCTGATTGGTATGTGACGTTTGGTTATCAAAACTTTTAAGTCTTGTTTGTTTGGTTTCTTTCCATCACTTTGGCATAGATCACATTACTTCTCGGTCAGTTAGAAAGCTTTCAAGTTTTTGCAAAAAGAAACATATTCTTTGTTCTAAATTTTTGATTAGTTTCTGAGTGGAATGTGTCTCTTTACTTATTGAATGATTTCATTCGAAAAGGACTTAAAACTAGCATTGTTTTGAGTTTTGCATTCGGTTGCTTGTCATCTATTCGAAAAAACAAAATATCGCATTCATTTTGCATTAGGAAATGAGAACAATCTTTTGCATTAGTAAATTCTTGACATTTAGAAGTTGAAAAGCAAAGGATGTATTTTTCATTTTCTTAATTGGATTGCTTGCAAGTTAGTGAAAGATAGAATCATTTCTCTTTCCTCTTGACTGGTTTTCTTGCAAAATAACGAAAAGTACCATTCTTGCATTTTCTTTCTTGTTGCTTTGATTGATTTGAAATGAACCTCTCACTTTTCTTTAGTTAGTTGTTCATTGAAAAGGAATGGTTTCTTTACTCATTTAGTTGCATTCTAGGAGTTTTTGAAGATACATTCGGTAGGGCCTTGAAACTGAGATCTAATTCAAGATAAACTGCTAAAATTTATCGAATTAATCTAAAAACACATTGGAGCTTAACACTCATATATATAAATGTCTAGGCTAGAGACGTGTTCTGACATCTTTAAACCTAATGGATTTTGTTTTCACTAAGGTTGGGTGATTCCTCCTTTTGTGATTCGATAAGTACTAGTATGGACTTGTGCTCCCTGTACCGTCACATATATGATGGGAGACCCCACTAGGTTGCAATCCTGTTATCCATAGGAAGTTGACTTTGCTACCTTACGAATCGTAACGCATCGATAACAACATTCGGGAAGATGAGCTGCCGTATGCGAAGTCCTTGGTCATTTCTATTTCATTTTACTACCAAGGTGTATATGCAGTTTTACGATTTGTTTGGTAAACCTTTTGCCTAGAGTTCTAGAGTAGTCACTTTCATTCCTTTTTGACTCTTTAAAAGTAAAAGGATCATCTGAGCACTTGTCCTTTCAGGCTCATTAAAATTCGAAGGAGACTAGAGTCATATTTTCCCCTTTTTCTCGACTCTATAAGCATGAAAAGGCAAAGTTTTGTTTCGGTGTCATAAAATTTATTTGCCCACGATAACATCCTACCTGTTAATTTTGGCCAAAACATGAGTAATATCATTTAACATAATTTACGACCCTCTTAATTAATCTTCTCTCCTGGTCTTTTGAGTTTAGGCCATCCTAGCAGACTCATCTGTTCTGTCATCTTTACCAAGTGGAGAAGAGCCTTCTTTCCCTGTCTCTTCTGAGGTATCATCTTTTAGTGGTGCTCTTGCTATTGTTCTAAGTGTTCAGCCTCTTGCCTCTCGAGCTCCGAGTAAGGAACCTTTTGATATCAATTGGACTCCTCCCAAGGTTTGTGGATTTTTGGACGAAGATCCTCCTACTCCCCCAAGTGTTTCAGTTCATATGGCCTCTTCTGACATGGATGAATCAGTCCTGTTAGTAGTCAGGAGAGCCTTGTGTCCACTGGTGAATATCAGTTTCCTCTAGAAGTTTTCCCTTTCCACACCTCTCAAGATGCTTCATTACTGCTTGGCTATCGCACTTTGGTTGAAATGGTTGGTGCTACATATCTACACCAGAGCTCTGTATGGTCTCATACAACGGTTCTGACTTTAGGGCCGTTCATGTCTACTCAATCTTCCGCGACTTCCATTCCTCAGATGCAGGTTACATTTGTTACATTTGTTTCATCGATGCCCACCATTTGTGTGGCGTCTTCTACTCCTCTTTTTAGTGTGGTTACCGCATCCTCGGTGGTCACTGCTGTTATTGGGATATCTCCCGGACCCGTTGTTAGTGGTCCTTCACCTCTTGCATTCGGAGTTAGTCAACCTACGGGTAATGCACCTATCTCCTCGAACCCCATTCCGAGGGGATTGTCATATGATCAATATCTGTTTGCTCTTCGAAATCCGACTTATAACCCTATAGGTTCTCAACAAATGTCCATTCCGCACAATCCTCTGCACTATTACGATCACCGTGGAGCTCATATTTATCATGTTGGACCTCTTCCTTGGACAGCTATAATCGATAGTCAAATTCCACCTTTGGTTTCTTGGAATCAAACTTCTTATCAAGGCTCACAAGGACAACCCTTTTAGGGACAACCTTTTGCCTCAATAGGACAATCTTATGGTCAGCAGGGAAAACCTTTGGGCTTGCAAGGAAAACCCTTTTAGGGACAATCTTTAGCCCAAATAGGTCCATCCTTTGTTTATCCAAGAAAACCTCCTTTATCTCAAGGACAACCTTCTGGTCAGTTAAGCTAGCCTCAGTTCCAACAAGGCCAATCTGCTACTCAACAAGGACAACCTTTTGATCAGGTCAATCCAACTATTAGTTAACCTAGTGTTCAAATGCAATATGGACCTCAAGCTCAAGCTGGTCCCCAAGCTCAACCTGGTCCCCAGGCTCAACCCGGTCCCTAGGCTCAGTTTGGATTCCAAGCTCAACCTATTCATCAGGTACAACCTAGGCCACCGGCGCAGTCTGGGCCTCAGTTTCAATTTTGTCCTCAAGTACCTCAGCAACTCCAAGGGAAACCTCAGGGTAATCCATATCAGGACTATCAACAACCTCATGGTAATCCATATCAAAATTTTCAGTAGCCATATGCTGTCCCTGTTGGTCAAACTAGTAATCAATGGTTTGCTGGGGGTCAAAATCCAAGTCAACAACAAGGGTATGGTTTAAATCCGCCAAACTTTAACCCTTATCCTCCGGGACAAAATCCATGGGGGCAACAAGGCCTTGGTTGGAATCCTAACGTTGGTCCTTATCAAAGACCCATGATGTCTTTCAATCCTTAGTCACCTTTCCTTGCAACTTTGGAACTGCCCGATGTGTCAAAGTTGACAAATGATCCTATACTTCATAATCCATATTGGCCACCTGTTCCAACCAAGATCCTTGGTGACTGTCCTAATTTTGAAGGCAAGTCCGGAGAAGACCCCCAGGCACATGTTATGACTTATCACCTTTGGTGTTCATCCAATTCCTGGCTTGACGATTCTATTCGTCTCCATCTTTTCCAAAGGACTCTTACTGGTTCTGCTGCAAAGTGGTACATTGAACTCTCTCATGGGACTTTCCAATATTTTAACTCTCTTGCGATGGCATTCCTCACGCATTTTCAGTTACTAATTCGCTACGAAACAAGAACGCATCTTCTTACCTCTCTGAAACAGGACACGACTACCCACATCTTTGATCATATTCATGAATGGAGAAGGCGTCACCATTTGATCAAGTTTTGGATTCTTGATCACCTATTGACTGATTGGTTCATTGCCTCTTTTGTCAGTCCAATAGCCAATGATATTACTATGGGGGCATGTGTTACTGAAGAGCAAACCATCATGCATGTTCAATATCTTGATTTGGTATATTCCCAATCTGACACGCTTTAAGATGTCTTTCCCAATGCTCCGTCGCCTGGAACTTCTAAAGCCTTACCGACACCTTCTGTCGATGGTGTTATTGGTTCCATCGCTTAGTCTTATTGAAAGTCTTCCATGACTGCTACGAAGCAGAAATCCACTGCTCCTACTGAAACTGCTTCTCAGTATCCATCTAATCCTGGGAATACATCAGAAGTTAACCCCGTGTAGTCCACCATGGCAGAGAAGACTTAGAAGGGTAAGAAGAAAGGGAAAGGTAAAAATAATTCTGACACGCCAAAGAAAGAACCTCCTAAGAATCCTATTGATGATGGTTCTAAACACAAGCCTAAGTATCCTTGTCTTATCTGTGATGAGGATCACTTCACTAAGGACTATCCTTGACAGTCTGAGGTAAGTCGTTTGCTTAAGGGGACTTCGGGGATTCCTGTTGTGCTTAAAGAACCTTTTCCTTCCCAGCAAACTCAAATGGTGGACCAACTTCAATGCTCTTCCTCATCTGGTTCCGAGGTATTTATGGCCGGGACTATTCCTATTCACGTGTCTAATGGATTGAAAGATTACTCCACCGGCTGGGAAAGAACCTGAAGTCCCTTCTAGTGTTCCCCCATCCAGTTCTAGCCCTCTTCATATTGAAAGACCTAGTAATGAGTCTGTCATTCGACTACCCGCTAAAGGAATTCTCCAGAAATCCTCCTATAATCCCAATGCTTGTGCCGCACAACACTATAGTATTGTCGAAGATCTAGCCCAAGCTCATTCGGCTATGTCTGCGTTGGAGGTTCTCAAGAGTTGTCCTCCCCAACGGAATTCATTACTATCCGCCATCGGTGGAAAAGATCTAGCTGATTCAAAGTTGATTACTTTCGATTTTGAAAATCATGTGCTGTGTTTGCCTCACCAGATCGCTTTTCTCATCCAGGTTGTTATTAACTCAAAGACTATTCATCATACTATTATCGATGAAGGAGACTCGAATTACATCATGTGTGTTTGTTTTTGGAAAGCCATTGGTTCTCCATCTTTGAGTCAATCTCCGAATACCCTGGAGGCATTTGATGGAAGAGATTCTTGTCCGTTTGGTATTCTCCCAAGCTTGCCTATCACCTTGGAAGGCAAGATGGTCAACGTCAAAGTAGAGGTTGTCAACGCCAATCTAACTTACAACCTTCTACTGGGTCGAAGTTGGATGTATGGTATGCATGCCATTGCTTCTTCACTATTCAGCATACTTCTTTTTCCTCATCAGGGGAAAATTGTTATGGTCGATTAGTTTTCCTTCTTTGCTTCCTCTTCCTCGGAAGGCAATGTTCCATATGTGGAGCATACTAGTATTCCTTATGAGAGTGTGGGTGTCAGGCTCTTTAAATCTCCTGCCCTCATGGGATTTTTCCCCTCCCACCTCCTAATGTCGCCTTCATCAATATGATCCCTATTAACCCTGATCCTTGGGTGATTCCTCCCCTCGATCAGGTAGATTCTTGGGGTGAGGTTATGCCATTAAGCCCTGCTGAGCTTAACTATGTTGAAATTGTCTCAGCTTCGACTTCTTCTTCTAGCTCTACTCCTTCGAGTAGATCTCTTGACACGTATGTGCAATCCCCTTGGCTTGGAGATGTTAATTCTCCTGATCCTTTATGTGAGACGTTTCTTTCTGATGAGACTCATCAACTTGCTTCATTGGTCATTGAGGCACAAAAAAAGCGAGTGAAAGCTCACTTCGAATAGATGGTCAACCCACGTTCCTTCATTGAAGGGGATTTAGTCCTGTTGTATGATCAAGCTCATGATAAGCTAGGGGCAGGAAAATTTGAACCTTTGTGGCATGGGCCCTACATTGTAAAACGTGTTTTGCAAAAAGTTGCCTATGAGCTGATTGATTATGAAGGAAATCCTTTAGATAAGCCCCGAAACGGGCTTTATCTCAAGAAGTATTATGCATGAGTCTTTCGTGCATTAGGTGTGTTTTCACTTTTACATGTTTGGCTTGGTGTGTAAGTGTTTTTTTCTTATTGTGTCCTTTTGCTTCTTGTGCAGATGTCTGTGGCACCTTATGTCAGTTTCGCTGATGGTGCCTGTCGCAGTACTCGGAGTCTTTCCTCTGCAGCATGGGTTATCTATAGCCCAACAGGTGAGTTGGTATATCTTCAAGGTGTTTGTCTAGGATGTACTACGAACAATGTTGCTGAATATAGTGCAGTTATTGAGCTATTGACTGAGGTTGTTGCCCTCAATATTCGTGCCTTGATCGTAAATCTAGATTCACAGCTTGTTGTTCTTCAGCTCAACGGGCGTTATTCCGTCAGAAACCCTCAGATTTTAAGGTTGTATTTACGTGTTCATTTACTGGAAAGGAATTTTGATTACATTACATATCAACATATTCCTAGAAGACTGAATACATTAACAGACGCATTGGAAAATCATGTGTTAGATAGACATTTGTGAAATTTGTAAAAGTAAACATTGAGACATAATAAGTTGATAAAGCAGAACATAGGTATGTATATATATCATGTGTTGCACATCATAGTGCCCAAAAAATATGTGTTCAGATTACATCATGAGACAACATGTCTCTCAAAATTGCATAAAATAAACCTAGGGGTCTAATCTGCGTGATGATCTCTATTGCACACCACTGCTTGGACAACACGTCTCAGTAGTCGGTGGATCCTGTTCGACACCCTTGCTGTGTGTCACTAGTACTGCTGAGGGACATCCTCGAATCCCGCATAATCTGGAATCCCCTCTGTCAAGCCCTCCAGGTCACGGGCGATCTCATCCTCCATGTCTCCGCCAGGAGGGGGCATCTCGAACTCCCTCTCGACTCTCCGAGCGATGGGAGACATGCCTACAGGTCTTTTAGGTCCAACATCCGCAAGATTGAAAACTAATGATCACAACATATATAAAAACAATTTTTTTACAGAAAATCTTTACAAATAAAAAATGAGTTTGTTACCTCTCTCATCCCAGTGTTCCCTAGGAGGGAGTAATATGTCTGGATCACCTCTAAAGTTGGTCCCAACATATGGCCAGTCCTCCACCACAATGAGTTGGTGATCTAACCACTCGAAGAACTCCGATCTCCACGACATGTGTTGATTTCCGCCTCCTCGAGGCATCAACATAGCCCAACGGGTGATCCGTGGCTCCCGTGGTGATGTCCTAGCCACGACCATTTCCTGTCTCTGAAAAATAGGGAGCTGTTCTAGGATGAACGGTATGAGGATTGAACCATATCTGAATTGTTTAGTATCACCTTGTCTGCATTTTCTTAGTTTCCTTTTGATGTTGTCCGATACCACCTCTGCCCAGTTGAATATGGTGGGGTTTAAGAAATTTTCTGCCAGCAGAAGTTGGGTCTTGGTGGCCTCATGCGGGACCTAAGAAACAGCCACCCTAGTAATGGTGGATAGGAGGACTCGTAGTGACAGGTCAGCTACTGTTTCAATATTTAGCTTTCCTCCTTTATCTGATTTTTGAGCCTCAGGACACATTCTTCCAATGAGCATGTCCATAGTCTCTCCTATAATGCGAGTCCCTGTCATTCGGGGTCTTTCTCCTCTCCGTGATAGTCCTGTCAGAAAATAGATGTCAATGGAATCAATCTCTAGTTCCTATCCACGGATGTTTAATCTCCCTTTGTTTGGATCCCATGCTCCAATGAGATATTGGAGTAGATTAGGCTATGCTCTTAGGGCCGACACAATAAAGAACTTTAAGAGCCCGCAATTCCTTATAACATCTAAGCAATTTCAATCTCCTAGGGCTAACTCATCATCATTGATGTGTTCTCGCTCTTTCCATTCAATTACCATGATTTCTTCCTGTAAACACACAGACATTTAATTGTAAGTGCCATGATTTTGTTTAAAACCCCTTGAATTTGATTAAACTATGAAGAATTTTTGTTCTCGGTGCTCGTCGTGCCTATTTGTAAAACAGGTGCGACGAGCCGGAATCTGTTGTTCGAAAAATTTGAGCTCTTCATGACCGTTTGGTGTACATTCACGACAAGCTTATTTTCTCGCCTTTGGAAATTCCAGCTCTTCGCGGTCCCAAGCTGAGAACCCGCGATGGCCGTCGCGGACATTTCCATCAAAAAATTCCTCTAAATCATGGCTAAAATCATAAAAAAGACAAGATACATTTTATCTAAAATGCAGGGCCAAAGATGTGGTATCTACCTGGAACAGACAGATTTGCAAATGAGCTCCTGGATCTCCTCCAATCGATCTCCAAAAATCGCAAGTGTACAAGGGTAAAATTTCTTCACTCCAAGGTAAAAGTGAAAAGTAAATTGTTTTTTACCAATTGGCCCTTTTATAAATTTTTTTTGGGAAAATTAGGGTTTTAGGTCTATTTTTGAATATTTTATGCATATTTATGTCAAAAACATATCTTACTCTTGCTTCTTGTGAAACGACAGGTTCCAAATACTCTGGTGATGATGATTTACGAGTTGTATTTTATACTTTTTTCAGACTCGGTAAAAACACGAGAAAGTCACTGTTGGAGTCATCTTTAAGCTCTTTTTTGACTCTCGAAACATGAAAAGATTGCCGAGCTCTTGTCACTTTAAACTCATTAAAGGCTACGAAGCGTCATCTACCTAGTATAAGTTTACCCCTTTTACGGACTGGGATAGATTACTTACGAAAAATGTATACGTTGATCTGTCATGGTCAATAGGTTCCCTTGGGTATTGTTTTCTACCTTTTCGGATTCGAGGGAAAAATTTACGAAAAGGGACCTTTGGAGTTTTCTTTTCTGTCTTTTTCAAACTCTCTAAATATGAAAAAGACTCTGAGTTTTACCTATCTCAGACTCGTTAAACCCTGATGACATTGGACTTGTCATCATGACGAGACTGAGCTTCGCCTTCCTAGGGCTCATTAAATTTTACTAGGTCGGATTTGTTTGAAGGAAAAACTTATATTACAAGAATATGATATCCCCTTTAAGCTTGTGTTTCAAAAATAATTGGGGTACTCACCATAAATAGTGGGGGAAAATTTGGAAGTATTCCGTCGGTTGTGTTAATTATTACGACAGATTGTCACTCTTGAACATCGACACTCTTTCTGCTTCGTGTCGGGTTGGGATATCCTCACTTAATCGCTGGCCTTCTAGGTTTTGGGTTATCCATTTTGCTTCATTGCATCTGATCCTTGCTGCATCATCATGACCTTTGATTCATTGGTACCAAAATGCTACCAAACTCCAGAGTCGTGTCGCCGATAAGTCCGAGAGCTTAATCCTTCTGCAGTTTGTATCCTTACACACCTTCCTCAGATTCTTTGTCTCATCCACATTCATCTTGTTCCTTTGTCTCACATCGATGATGTGGGAAACATTATGGCCCTCCTTTGATCGATCACTTCCTGTCGACTTCAGCTCATTATCTGAAAAGTTGATTTAGAGACTCCTTTCTGGTACCTTGGAGCTTGCATGACTTGATGGCAAGTTCTTCGCATTCGACGAAAGGATTTCATTATTGGCCTTCGATCGAGTGATTTCATGGGTGTTCGACTTCAGATCATTCTTCACACTTCACGGATTGTACTAGCAATACCTTGAGAACCATTGACATTACTGGTGATCTCTCTCACGTTAGTTAATAGTTTACATCATTGACTGGTAATCAAGCGATTTTATAGTATGCTCGATTTTAGCACATCTATTCACATATTAGAATTTGTACCTTGATCATGTTGGTATTCGAGACCTTGGGCTTAGATTACACAAGTCCAGGTTGTGCGGATTGGTTCATGATTGTATACATGACTCTTTTAATTGGATGGCTGCATCCATACCACAGATCATTTATGTTTATCTTTTGGATGGCTGCACCCATGCCTTATGCACATGTATTTCCTTTCGCTATATACTTATTGTTATCACTCAGGTTGTTCCCTTTGACTCCCAAGGGAATACGGTCGAGGTAACCACTAACCAATCTTTGGACTGCATGTCCTAGCCTACCTGCAATCAGAGAGGGCTCTCTCTTTATAATTTAGCTTTGTTTAAGGGATGATTCTTAGGCTAGATATGATGCACATGGGTTTTGTTTGAGTTTGGTGGGATGGATGAGGCTCCCAAGTAGAGAGGTAGGTATAGTATGAAAGTTTCAAACCATTGGGCATGGAGTCAAGGCGTAGGACTGCTGGTGCATTTTCTTGGTCACAAGAGGAATATGGAGCAAGATAGCAACACATGAAACAATAGTCAAGCTAAACGGAGATGGATTGAAGGCTAAGGAATGAGAGGCAATTAAGAATCTCTCATTCAGTTTAACTGAGGGAAGGTGAATGAGCTCTATCTAGGAGCAGTGAAGAATCCCTAGATAACTGTCAAACATGGGTGAATTAGGGGAAATATGAGCCAAAGGGAATTCATATTCATGGCCAATTCAAATGAAAACATAAAGAAATAGCAGAAATTGAGGATAGAGTGCGGTTAAACAAAGTCTAAGCTATTCATTTTTCCTGCTATTTTAGATGGTGACATATGTATGATATGAGCATATATCAATGGAAAACAGAGGTAGGAAACACTTATTGAGTCATGTTGTAGCACACGAATTCCATAATTTACTCTTCAAAACATTAATAACACAGCAGACAATCCATATTCCAAAATTTCAGCAGTCTTTGATTAAAGAAATCATCATACATACAGAGCGAATCTCTAGTGGAGCGAATCAACCAACCAAACTCAAACAAAACCCATGTGCCTCATATCTAGCCTAAGAATCATCCCTTAAACAAAGCTAAATTATAAAGAGAGAGCCCTCTTTGATTGCAGGTAGGCTAGGACCTGCAGTCCAAAGATTGGTTAGTGGTTACCTCGGCCGTATTCCCTTGGGAGTCAAAGGGAACAACCTAAGTGATAACACTTATGTATTAGAGCTATCAGTTGTACTTGCATTTGTAGGTTCTCTGCGATGGTGTTCTGTTTCAGTTATGGATTCATAAAGCATTTAACCCCTCCCACTCTCTCGGCCTTAATGCTTTAGGGGGCATCCTGTTACAGAATATTTTGTCACCGACCCCACATTCCCTGATCCCAGACACTGCCAATCCATGTTATTGACATCTGCTTTGTGTCATGTTGCAAAATATGTGTCAATGTTTTCCTTGTCATATCAGGAAGAATATCTCGGTTCATTACTCTTGAAGCAGACCCTTTTTAACCTCCGTTTTTGGGTCATCATGGGTCATCAGTTATTTCACCTGCGAAGATGGCAAAGATTGAACTAAGCCTAGCGACGTCGTTGCTCTATCCCTGTGTTTCACTCGCAACGAGCTACTTTTGGCGAATTTGTTTTAACAAATTGTCAATGGGCGGTCCTAGGGTTGGTTGTTGGATCAGCTGAGCTCGGCTCTCTACTTTGGGATGGTTGTTCCACCTTTTGTGCAACCTCCCAAAGGGATAAGCTCTTTCTCCCATCTCTTATGGAGGCTCCTCCTCTTACAAATTTCTCCTTCATGACTGAGATCTGTTGGTGGCAACTAGTAGTTGAAGTTGAAGTTAGAGAGAGTAGCTTTTAGAGTTTGGAAGTAACCTCTTATGTAACTTAGCCTGGGATAGTTTTATATGGATTTGGCTTGGTTGTATGAGTGTTCTAGCATCATAATTTTGCCTTTTGGGTAGGAGAGGGAGTTATTCATCCTCTTGGGAGACAATTCATGAGTGAATGCTTGCGGAGACATGTTGACAGGACCCTTCAAGGAGACCTACAACGTCAAGGCATGGTTGTAAGTTTTACTGTAGTTCATATTAATAAAAAACAACGGTTTATTTCCTATATCTTATGTCAAAATTGCATATTAATAGCTTGAAGTTCCTTGACCTTTTGAGTAGATCATTTTTTTTGTATTCTATTATGTTTGTTGTTGTTCTCTATATATTGTTTTAGGTACAAAAGTGATTAGAACGAGAGTTGGAGCAACACAACGAGAACTTCATCAAATGAGGATTTTAAGGTAGGCCTTGATGACATTAAATATCTAATGTAATTTACTTTGATATTGTTCTTGCTATGACTAGACCCACTCTAGGGCTAGAGGGGTTGCCTCTGTCTGCAGAGGGAACTTGCCTGCATCACATCAAGTCGTTGAGGATAGATAATGGTGGAGTTATGCAAGAAGGAATTTGAAGATTTCTGTAAGAAGTGTGGTATAGCACAGAAGAATACTACTCCATACACACCTAAAAAAATGGAGTTGTAGAAAGAATGAGTAGGATGTTGATGGGAAAGGCAAGGTGCATGCTTAGTGGTGCCAGGTTAGGACAATAATTATGGGAAGAGGCAGTGGATACTGCATGTTATCTTTTTAACGTATCACCTTCATCGGCATTGGAGGATAAGACTCTGCGTGAGGTATGGACTGGTAAGTAACCCTCTCTCTCACATCTTAGGGTATTTGGATGTGATGCATATGTACATGTTCCAAAGGAGAAAAGAACCAAGGTGGATAGTAAATCTAAAAGGTGCATCTTTAATGGGTATACAGATGGTTTAAAGGGTTACAAAATTTGGAACCCAGAAACAAGGAAGGTTGTGTACAATCGAGATGTGGTGTTTAGAGACGTTAAAGATGTTATTAAACATGAAGTCCTAAAAAATGAAAAGGAACAGGAAAAGATAGAGTTTGAATTTAAGGAGGAAGAATTATACTCTACAACAGAACAAGAATCAGAAGAGGAAGAGCCAAACACTCTAGTTTTGAGGAGATTAGTTCAAGAGAGAAGACAACAAGAGAGGTATAGTCCATCTGCTTTCTGTTCAAATTTTTCTTTATGTATTATTGATGATGATCCCATAACTAACACAGAGGCAGTGGATTCATAGGATGAAATTTTTTGGAAGGAAGCCATGGTTTAAAAAGGCAACTTTAGACAAAAATGAGGCTTGGGACATGTTGGAGTTTCCATCTAGAAGGAAACCCATTGGAAGCAAATGGGTGTTTAAGAAGAATATGAATGCATAAGGCAAGGTGGAGAAATACAAAGCTTGGTTGGTAGAAAAAGGTTATTCCCATGTGTCGGGAAGTTATTTTGGTAATTTTTTTTTTTTTTTTTTTTTTTTTGATGTTTCCAAGTTAGGTTCAATTAGATTACTTATCTGATGCTGCCACTTTTGATTTTGAGGTAGAAAATATGGATGTGAAGAAAACATTTATTCATGGCGTTCTAGAAGAGGAGATTTACATGAATCAAACATAAGGCTTTGTGGTGAAAGGTAAGAAAGAATTGGTATGCATGTTAAAAAAGTCTCTATATGGGTTAAAATAGTCACCAAGGATGTGGTATCATAAATTTTATACATATATACAGGGACTTGGTTTCACAAGGATCAAAGCAGATCATTGTGTAATTTTTGAAATAGTTGGTGACCATGTTATTTATTTGGTCTTGTATGTGGATGATAAGTTGCTGATTGGAAATGACAAAGAAATTATCCAGGATTTGAAGACCCAAGTGTCCTCCAAATTTGACATGAAGGATCTTGGTGCTACAACCTTTATTTTGGGTGTGGAAATTAAACAAGATTGGGAAAAGAGGAATATATGGTTAAACAAAAGGATGTATGCCGAGACAATATTGCAAAGGTTTAATATGCAAGATAGTAAATTGGTGAATGTTCCTTTTCTTGTAGGTGTAAGGTTATCAACTGAACAATGTCCCAAGACACAAGAAGAGTAAGAGGACATGTCCTGTGTTCCATATGCAAGTGTAGTTGGTAGCCTAATGTATGCAATGGTTTGTACCAAACTATACATTGCCCATGCAGTGAGAGTATTGAGCAAGTTTATGTCAAAACCAGGGAAGGAGAATTGTACAACAATAAAGTGGGTTTTTAGGTATTTTCTTGGAACTAGTGATTATGGTTTGTGCTACCAAGGAAGACAAGGATTGGATAGAGTTTTGGAGATACATGAATTTGTTAATTTAGACTGGGCTAGAGATCTAAATCTACAAGTGGGTATGTGTTTAACCTATTTGGAGGAGAAGTTAGTTGGATGAGAAAGAGACAATATGTGGTGGCACTTTCAAATACAAAGGCTAAATATATGGACACCACTCATGCAAGAAAGGAAGCATTTTGGTTGCAAAGATTGTGTTCAAGTATGGGTTTGGTACAATGAGCTATACGGATAGACTATGATAACCAAGGTGCAATTTTCTTGGCAAAGAACTCTGCTTATGATTCAAAGACAAAGTAAATAGATGTTCAATATTACTTTGTGAGGGATATGGTTGAAGACAAAAAGGTGTTGTTGGTAAAGGTGGGCACTTTGAAGAATGTTACAATTGCATTGAAAAAGTCTATGAGCGCTGAGAAGTTTTCTTGGTGTAGAGAAACAATGGGTATTGAAACTTGGGACCAATGACTTGTGCACTCTTGTAACCCCCTATGTGGAAAGAAAACAACAAGTGGGTGAATTTTGGGTATGTGTTATATTCTTTCAACGACTATCCCAAGGCCCAATAATAGTTGGACGGACCCAAGGATGGTGGACAAACCTACCCATAATTTTGCACATGGTTTTTCGTGCATGGTTTTGGCCAAGATGGTTTTTTCCCATGGTATTTTGTAGATTCGGTCAAGGGAACTATGCTTATATTTTAATCCAAGGTTAATGGATTGGGGTTTATAGATTCTTTGACATGTATGTATATGTATTGTAACATTGAAAGGAATACAATGAAAAATCATTTTGGTTTCCCCGCTTTGGGTTCAAGGAGAAAATATTTGTGTATATTTTATGTTCTCACCATTATTTATTTTCTGTTTTAAGAATTCATTTGTAGTCTATACAAGGTTAAAACCTACACTCAACCTACAATATTTAGTCAACTCTCCAAAATTATTGCATTTATGACCTTCCACTTCATTGCTTAAGTATTCAAACATGTTATATTTTTTCCTATAATCTTCTTCATATTTTTTGGGATAGTCATTCCTAGAATAGTTTCCAACATTCCTATTATAGTCTTGGCAATTTACAACTTTATGTCCAAAATTTCCGCAAGAATAACAAGCACCAAGAAAGATGGTTTGATATATGAGAGGGGGAAATATTATTTCTGATGCTATTCTCCAAGAGTCTTCATTCAAAATGGAATGTTGATTCCATGTTTCTTGATCCTTCTGTTCTTCTGGGAAGCCTTCTTCCTGATTGATAAGCCCTTTAGTAATTTATGCATAAGTTTTTTGTGCATGTCCCTTTTCTTTTGTTGATGAACACAAGCCTTTTATGAATGTTTCCTATAATCCAATCCTATCTTGTCACTACATGGGCTTTGCCTGCTGATGAGATCATCCAATGATTTGGAGTTGTTTACAAATTTCTGCTAAGAATTTCTTCTTTGTGATTCTTTTCGTAGAGAGACTATCTATGTTTCTAAATCTTCCCTTTCTTTGTTGGTTTCTTCTAGTTCTCTCCTTAGTGATTCTTCATTTTTTTTGGCTTCTTCTAATTGTATTTTAAGGTTTATTATGGTCTCTTTTGATTCTTGAGTCTCCTTATTGAGACTTCTGGCATGCTCCTTTAATTCGACTTCTAGTGATTTGGCATTTCCTCTTTCAACCTTGAGATCCTTTATAACTCTGACAATCTCCTTTTCAAATGTAGCCTGGTCCATCTCTTCAAAATTATCTTCTTCTTATTTAGGAGCTTCCTTCCCATTGTCCCTAGCCATGAATAACACTCATCCTATATCATTTTCTTCATCACTTTTGCTTTATTCTTCATATGAGGAACTATCTTATTTTGAGTAGAATCTTTAATTAAAGCCCTTCTTTTTACCTCTGTTAAATCTTCTTGATTCTTGTTTGCTTTCATGGGAGCATATTATTCACCATCATAATTATTATCAGGACACTTAGTAGCAAAGTGAACAATCTCACCACAATTGAAACATATTAAGGGAAGCTTACCATTGAGTTTACCTATTCCTCTTTTCAACTTTCTCACAAAGTTAACAACTTCTTCATATAAGTATTTTTCTTCGTAATAACTAGAGCTTGGCTTTGATTCCTATTTGTTTCTCCTAGTCTTCTTGGGTGCTATGACGACTTCTTATCTATTATATGGGATTTTTTTTCTATTCTCATTTGGTAAGATGTAAGTATTGCATACAATTCTTCCATGCTGACCTTTTCTAAATCCTCTTTCTTCTAGCACTGATACTTTAGCATCAAACCTCATTTGAAGTGATCTTATAACCTTTCAAACAACTACCTTTCTATCCATTGGTTCTCCCAGTCCTTCTATTGCATTAACTACTTCATATACCCAGAGAAAATAGTTTGCAATATTTTCCTCCTCTTTCATTTTCAGCTGCTTGAATTTTCCTCTGTAGGTTTGGAGCTTGGCCTCCTTGACCTTCTTGTCCCCTATATATATTTTGGATCTTCTCCCTAATTTCATTCACTAATTTTCAATGCATCACTTTGATGTATACTAATTCTGTCAAGTCACTTAAGATCAGACTTGTAGCTTTAACATTACTGTCATAGAGACTTTTTACCATTACCATCTACTAGAGGTGTTGAAGGTACCGTGTATCCAATATTTACATATTTCCAGACATCATATTATTGTGATTACACATACACTTTCATATTTACGCTCCAAGGTGCATAGTTTTGTCCATTAAATACTTGAACTCAAACCTTTGTGCACTCCATGATTCCCCTTCCAGTGGTTACACTACTTGTGAAGGGACCTTGCTCTGATACCAATTGTTGGAAATAATAAGAGGGGCATGAAGCTATATTTATTATCAAATAGTAAATTATTAAAATTTTCAGAGCATTAACAACATATAAAGAATCAACATATCAAGATAATAATGCATAGATTTTTTAGGTGTAAACCATTTCGGGAGAGCAACCATCGAACACTTTTATAATAAATTTGTGATCACATAAAATTATTAAGCTCCAACTGAAAAAGGGAAGCCCCAAATCCCTAGTACTCTAGAAAAGTGTTCGATTTTCCATCTCCAACTGGAAGGACTTTCCAACACCCTAGTTTTATCAGCTGCTACTGAAAGGATTCTCCAACACCGTTGCAAGCTACAACTTGCCCTAGGGCCACCCTACCACCCTAAAGTGTTTTCAGGCTACAACCTGAAGGTGAATGCAAACACCTGCCTAACACCACCCAACCACCCTGGAAATGATAATAAATTGGACAAACTATTGTGGCCTACCGTATCGAGGACAATGACCCACTTACAATGATTAGACTTTTGCAAATGATATAAATTTGAGACCCCACTACAAAAAACCTTACTGCAAAACAATGGAACCCTTATTGATTGAGAATGATGTGTCACTGAAACTCTTACTGCTAAAATTTCCTCAATAGAGCAATGACTTAAGATCGCTGTTGAATCATGTGGCACTTACTGCTGCCATAGAAACCCTTAAACCTTGCTGCTGCCATAGAAACCCCTAAACCTTACTACTGGAAAATAACGATGATACCGCTACAAAATTAATTGGTGACAATGAAGCCTAGGAAAATATCAAAAGTAAAGGTTTGCAAATATGAAACCTTATCTGCTGCAAGAGATAAGTTGAAGAAACCTTGTTGTTGCAAAAAAAATCCTTTATTCTAGATTATTCAACTCTATCTTCTTTATATTGAATATTTGTCCTTCTTAACTTAGAAACCCTTGTTTATTCATGGCATCAATAATTAGGGTACTTATGTACTTTAATATAAAACTCAATGAGGACTTTATAATCAAGTAAAGATATACCATATAGCTTCAAAAATAATCAGAATTAGGGTACATATTAATTTCAAGCCTGAGTGAAATGTACCTCTGCTACACCTACTAGATCTTCCTTCACAACTTGTATTATGTCTACCAAAGCCTCAAATGATGTAAAGGTGAATGCAAATTCTAAAAAATGTTGCAAAACTCCACTCCCACTTCCGAATGACTCAATGTACAAGTATCAAGATGATGCAAAATAACCTTTTCTTATTAGTAAGATTAAACTGCAGGGATTCTTGGTATAGGCACATAGTTATAGTTCGACGATCCTTCTGTTCTAAATTTAATGTCCCATATTTCGCCTTTAAGGTTGAGTCCTAATATGCAATAAAAATTCAATTATCCCCCAACAAAACTGTTTGTATTGAAAAATTATTGAAGTCATTTCTATGATGCATCCATAAGCCTTACAAGACTTCACCGATTAATGAGAAACCAAGCTGAAAAATTAACAGTGATGTCCATCCTTAAGGCTTGAAGGCCGCTAAATTAATTATTCAAATAGTCCATGGCCAAAGGAAATAGGACTTATAGGCATATTGAGACCCACTGCTTCAAAGATTGCACTTGAGATGTGACATGTCAAAACTTCATACACAATATATTCTTAGTCCACCATAGGCCTGACATATCTCAGACTTAAGTGTTTGGACATATAATATTGGTGCACAAAAGTCTACCCTAAACAAACAAACAAACCATAATGGATGCATGTGCCTCAAATACACACCAAGCATAAATACATGTGTCAAAAATGACTCTCGCAGAGGTTACTAAACAAGGCCTCAAGTGATACTATTTAGCCTCTGCCATAAACTTCAATCAAACTTGGAGTAATGCTACTTTGTAATTTTTGAGGAGCCATAGAAACAAAGTACAAACCCTTGCATAGAAATATTTTCCTAAGAGGACCAAAAATCATATTTAACCCTTCTGCCTGCAAGAAAACAAACAAATCCCTTGAACTATATCAATAAACCCCACAAAATGCCTCTTATTTGATCTTCAACAAAACCACAGGGCTGAAATTTTTTTGAGAGATCAAATACAAAAATATTGGTGTTTGATCCATGACAAGATGAAGTGAATGGAAGCCTTTAAATAGATTTGGAGGACATCTTATGAAAGTTGTTCGACTTAATGAACTTTTTGAAGGGAAGTGCATTCAAATTTAAATTTAAATTTTGGATTGGAGCCAAATATTGAGGTTGTTACCCTTAGGAGGGAAGAGTTTAACCATAAATTTTAATAGTAGTCAAAACTCCTCACATGCCCCCATTTTTTTTTTTTGGTTGTAGACTTGAAACCCTCCACAATAATTTTTTCCAAAACACAACTTGATTTATTTTTTAGTGACCAATGATAGACTGTATTGACGGACTGGAATGTACTGCCAACAACTAGGGCGTATTCCTATGTGAACTCCCAATTAGATCTCACACTATTTGGGATAGGAACCCCATCTGGTATGTAGGCCCGACTTCCATCATGTTGGTTTCATTCCTAGCTGTCAAATGAGGAGATGTTAGAGCGAGGACAAGAATGAAATGCCTAGACAATGGGAAGAAGGTTAACCCAAGATTGAAGAACTATAGAAAAGATACATGAAATTATCAACAAAAACAACAAGTATGCCATGAGAAGGATCAGTGAGCTAAAACCATCTCAGACATACATGAACAGGAACATGCCAGAGGTTAATTGCAAATCATTTTGCAATAAGTTACCCGCATGGCGTGGAACAAGTAAGCACATATTCAAAGCAAACATGAAATCCATAAGCTAAGAATGAGTTCATTAAAATATACCTACATGAAAGCACACATACAAACATGATGGAAATATAAGAAATCCAATACAACCATCATAAAGATGCACGAGAATCCACGCTGAAATCAAATAACTTCTTACTAATGTTGTTTCAAATACAAGTACGTGTCCTACAATCCATCAAATCCCAACAATGGAACATGGGATGCTCATACCATTATCTAATGAAAAACCCTAGCCTCACCACAACCCAGCCTACTAGCTGCCAAGAGCTGAGCTCCTCTAGCTCTTCAAGTATATCAACTATATAATTCTAGTCATAGCTTAAGAGCTAAAGTACCCTACAAATGAGGCACGATGGCATATTTATAGAAATGAGGTGATTTTTCACCTATTATGACCTTTTTCCTACCCTCGTGACTCTTGAACATCCTCACTACTCTCTCATGTCTAATGACTATCACATGCCCAATTATCTTTACATCAATATTGACATTATGACAAGGAGTATCCATGCTATGAGAGATGAGGAATTATGAGGAGAATAGAGATGATTCTTTGGAAACCATAGAATTCTTGTTTCCAATGTTTTTGTAGAGACATGGAGACTTGCACGAGATGATGGATAGGGTTGAGATGTTCATTTGCTGCTTACCACATCTATCATCAAGTAGATTGTTTTAGGGCCAATATCAACATTCCACAATTTAGTTGACATAGTTCCTTTGGTTAGTTATATGGGGCCATTCTACGAAAATTATTCCACCCCTCACTGAATGAATTTCAGTTGTCATTTGTATGAAATCAATCATCCAATTAATTTAATATGTCATGCCCTTGGGATTGCTGAATGGTCCCTGAAGCCTGTATGCAACCAACTTGTCTGCTAGTCAAAACTATAGTTGCACAATATTTTGTGGGAAACCCTACCTTCCTCCACATAGGTTGAAGCCATCATTTATTCTTTTATCTACAAGAAAAATTAAAATGGTCATACATATTTGTAGTCAAGGAATAAGATTATAAATATAGTAAATTGATTGAAAGTAAGATATCAGTTTGAACCCCTGTATAGTCCCTTTCTGCAGGGTATTTTGAGCTTCCTCGAACATATTTCTTTTTTAGAAGATTCCATAGCCAATATTACAACAAATCGAAAATACCACCAAAAGTATTCCTTGTTCCAATCAACCTTACAAATCATGTCGAAACAGATCATGTTCTTATATTTCCAGAGTAATTCCCTTTGGACTAAGTCATGTATTTGACACTTGTCTAATCCTGACTAATAAATGGCCTTGAAATTGACATAATCTAATATGTACCCCATCTAGTGGTGTTTCATGGAAGGATCCAAAACTTTTTGTCTTCCATAGAGAAAATGCTAAAGGCAACTGTAAACTTTTCCTTGAAATTCAACAACTGAAATTAATTCTTCTAATTGGATTAATTATGCAATTTATTTTGCTACAACAAAATAGCGAATTAATCACACTGCAATTTATTCACAATAAAAAACAACATGGAAAATAAAATGTTGGAAATTGAGAAATATAGAGAATACACACAAAAAGATGACATCGTATTTTTGGGTATTTATCCCTGGAAAATCCCAGTTTGGGAAAACTGGTGCAACTGATGAGGGTTTTATTATCATATGCATCAAAAAAATATGAGTACAAATTTCGATGCAAAACTGGCTATCCTCCAACAAAATATACTACCAAAATTATTTGGAGGAAATTCCTCCCTTCTACAACCAAATGCGGTCCCTATGGCCTTGTCGCACTCCCTCCCGACAACTCGCATTGGACATAAATGTGCATTTCTTGGCCCAAATAATTTTCACTACTTGGTAGCTGGCTCTAGATGAGCCATCCTACCTCCCTCTAGCCCCGGAAGTGACTTTCTCTTCCTTATGGGTGGCTCTGAGCTTCCTGCAACTTAAACGATCAATTTGCAACATTTCGAACTAGGGATTTTGGTTGATCGGTTTCTTCGTAGAAAAAATCCAGTCTCCCAACTACTACTAATTTAATTTTGGGAAACTCTATTGAGAAAGACTCTACTACTTCCTCATCCATTGTAATGTTCCCTCAGTTACTACCACTCAATCTCTGGCTCAAATTATTCTCTAGTTGATCAGGTGCTCAAATTATGCTCAAAAATCAAAGTTGTCAGAATGGTGTGGAACCTAAACGATCGTGTATTTCTCATCATGCTGAATCCGATGCAACTTGTTTCATGCCAAACGTACACTGTATGACTTCAGAAACTCGTTCTATTCACTTTGGAAAATAGGTAAATTCTTGGAAAAGAAAGGGGACAACCCAGTCAGCAGTCCGTACTGCTAAGGAGGCTGCTCAGTTGGCACTCACTATGCAGCTAAGGTGGCACCATAATCTTATCAGAAAATCGTTGAGTGCCATGCGGCACATTCATACATACATGAGTTGGCAGGATGCTATTGGTTGAAGGCTATAAAGGTTGACCAATGAGAGGGTGACATGTGGCAAACCCGGAGCCCACCATGTGACCTCTCAAAGGTCGAATAAAATTTTATGTGGGGAGGTCGGGGTCAAACCCACGACCTCACCCACAAAAATACCAAGCTTTACCGCCACACCCATAGGTTGGTTCTTAACTAACATATCACATGTAGGTCGACATTAAAGAATCAGCCTTAGAACAAGTTAGGGTTCTAATGCAATGATCACAATCACACATCACAGAAGGGAGATGTTATGAAATCAGTCGCAATAGGATCAGGTTCTGATTGGGATTTCACAATCGCATATCGCACAAAGTAAGGCCCCGTTACTTGTATTACCCTGGCTCCATCGATTGCGATATATTGTGGATGTGATAAAAGTTATACTATAGTTGATAGTCCGTCGGGTCCGCCGCTTATCACAATCCCGCATCGCCCACGCTGTGTTCACAAACCCTAAGACTCGCCGGTTCCCGCCGATTGTGATTTACGATGGGGCTATCAGTGCTGATAATTTATGACTGGAACCACTGCCTTAACCACCAGACCTAATCACCTCACATGTGACCACTCAGCCTTAACCGCGAGATAGGAAGGGAAGTTGGCGGGACCACCAATTTCAACAGAACTGCCACAATTAACTCCAGATAATGAATTTAACTGGATATTAGCTAGATCTGGAGGACGAAATTATGGAAAGACTAGCATAAGTCATAACTAAGGAAATTTTTGACCAAATGAGGAGGAAAAAGACGCTAGGGGACCATTTTTGGACATTTTGGACTCATTGGAGCAAGTTTACAATAGCATTTGAGCATTGTAAACAAATATTTTTACACTTTTGAGCATAATAGAGAGGCCCAAGCCATTGGAAGCTGGACCAAGGAGACGTAACCTAGAAGGGGTGAACTCCTTTATCATGTTCCTGTTGTAATGTGTTTTTGACGTTGTTCTGTACATGTTTATGTTGTTGTTTAGTCTCTTATTTATGTTAAATTGCTCATTAAATTAACATAAAAACTCAACAGTTCACTTGCAAAAATTCATGAATCCTTAAGCACGATGAAAGCATTTTGTTTCTAATCTAAGGAGGATCTTAGCACAACGATCTAATATTATAAATTAGATTATTTTGGTATCATAGCTCTAGGTTTTCTTTGTGAAAGAAGGATTTAACTCTTTGCAATTTTATGTCATGCTTACAAGGTTAAAACTCAAAAGAGGAGAAGGAAACTGGTTGGAAGCCCTGAAGTTGGGTCAAGGGGAAGGAGAACAAGGTTGCCACAATATCCAACACCAGTTCAACCTCAAGTTGCAGTTGAGACTCCAGAGATCATGTCTCATGAAGGAGAACCTACAAACATGACATAATATGAGAAGACCTTTAGAAAGGCTTTCTTTGATATGACAGAGATGGTAGAGGTCTTTTGTGAAGAGAGGAATACCAAGTTGCAAGGAGAAAGTTCCAAACCTCCCAAAGGAGAAGGTTAATTAGGAGGAGGTAATGGAAATGGAGACAAACCTCCACCCTCTCCAACATCTTATTCATCTTCTTCTTCACAAGAATCTTCACCCTCTTCCACTAACACAACCCTTACTCATACTCATCATCATACTTCAAAAGGAACTGGTAAATCACATTTTTTAAAACTTGATGTTAGATTTGAGCTACCCATGTATACTGCTGAAGTGAATGCAGAGAAGCTTGATAATTGGATTCATCAGTTGGAGGTCTATTGCAGGATTCGAAACCTTCAAGAGGATGACATAAATATTTAGTTAGCTTCCTTGAGAATGGAGGGTGCAACACTAATATGGTGGGAATCAAAGACCTAAGAGGAGATTAAAAAACACGGTAACTCTCAAATTCTTGGAATGATTTCATTGCTGCAATCAAAAGACAATTATACCCTCTAGCTTATATGCAGAAAGCTATCATGAATTGGCAGAACTTTAGACAGCTTAAAATTCAAAATGCGCAAGATTACACCTAAGAATTCAGAAAAAGTTCTTTAATGCTAGGTGTAGATTTTCAATCACAAGACACATTGCTGAAGTACATAGGGGGTTTACACAGTTACCTTAGACATACTATCTTAATGCTTAATCCCAATAATCTAGATTATGTCTGTGTGCAACCAACTCATCTTGAAACAAGAGGGAAAAACTCTCTAGAATAAGGTAGTAAAAAGCCATTTAAGGGGAAAGAGAAAGGAGAGGATTTCAAGGGAAAGAAAAATACATCCATTAAAAAGGAAGGAGAGAAAAAAAATATGTAAACATTGTTCTAGAGAGGGTTAGGATGAAGCTCATTGTTGGAAGCTTCATCCTGAAATGAAACCAAAGAAATTCAACAACAAAGGAAAAGAAAAGACAACTGTCGGAATTCAAGAGGATTTGGTATCTGATTCGGGTGATGAAACTAAAATTACAACCATGGGTATAAAAGGAAAAGAATCCATTGCTAGCACTAGTATATCAAATTGTCACACTAGTACTCCAAATGAAGAAAGAAGGATTGAATTATTTCATGTGAGAGTAATCTCAAATAATACACAAATCAACACACTTTTTGATAGTAGGTATCAAGTCAACTTGATATCTGATAACTTAGTCAAACGACTTAATCTTGAAACCATTTTACATCCCAAGCCATATCCATTGGGTTGGATATGCAAGGACACAAACTTATAGGTTACAAGAAAATGTATTCTTCGGTTTGCAATCACAACAAAATTCATTGACGAAGTTGAATTAGATGTTGTACCGTTTGATATATTAGGAATTTTTTTGGGTAGTCCTTACCTCTATGATAGAAAATAAATCTTCTATCATCATGAAAACAAGTACCACTTGTTCAAGGATTGTGTGGAGTATATTGTGAGAGCTCATTGCAAGAAACTAAATATTTCATTAGTTAATGCAAGGCAAATGAAAATACTAGCGAATTCAAGAAAGAATTTAGTGCTTATTATGATCAAACCCAATGTTGATATTGATTATGAAGCATTTGATGGTTGTAATTCAAAATTGAAAACTGATTTGGTTGATGTTTCCCATGATAATGAGGTGTTTTAGAAAGTAAAAGGATTTCCTTCCAAGAGGAGAATCCAACAGAAACACCATTGCAACAAAAGTGTCTTATTTCTAACATTGACATGCATCAGATGTCAAGAAGGAAAAGAGCAGAAATAACAAAGAAAATCCAAGGATTGTTGAATAAAAGGATCATTCAACCTTCACCTTTACCATGTGGTGCACCCCTTGTTTTTATGCCCAAGAAGAATGGTAATAATTTCATTGAATGAGATTCAAGAAGTAGTTTTCATCAAAGTAGAGTTGTTGAAGGAGACATATGGAAGACGACATTCAAAATCAAGCAAGGTTTGTTTGAATGGCTTGTTATGATTTTTTGTCTTTTCCATGCTCCTACTACTTTCATTCATATGAAGCAAGATGTATTGTAGCCATTTCTATACATGATAGTCTACTTGGATGACATTTTCGTTTTCAGAAAATTTCATTATGAACATGTCATGTATGAGAAAGAAATTCTTGATGTCTTATGTCAAGAAAATTTGTTTTTGAAGATGTAAAAGTATATGTTGCATAAAATTTTGATGTACTTGGGCCATGATATTGGAGAAGATGAGCTGAAGTTAGACTTCTCCAATATTGATGCCATTATGGATTGGTCAATGCTCAAGATAGTCATTTGGATAAGAGGTTTTTTTGGAGCAGCCCAATGTTGGAGGAAATATTTTGTTAGTTTTTCTTCTATTGTAGCTCATTTGCATTCTTTGGTAGTTGTGCAAAAGGTCTTCTAGTGGGGAGGAAAACAACAAGAGGCATTTTATACTTTAATAGAAAAGATGAGTTCATCCTTTATACTTGTTCTTCTAAACTTGAAAAATTCATTTGAGTTTCAGGTTGATGTATGTGACTATGCCATGGGCGCAGTGTTTATGCAATGTGGTAAGCCCATTTATTTTCATTAAAAATTTTTCAATGGTGGAGTGTCTAAGTTGCAGCGACAAGGGCACTTTCATTGGATGGGTTTTCTTCTACTATTCCACTTGGTAAAAAGGTATAAGTGACAAGTTTGTTGATATACTTTCTAGGCCTATAGTTTGTATAACTACTTTCCTCAAGCATCATGTTGTTTTACATGAAAGTTATGTTCAGAAAAATACATACTTTTAAGATGTATATTCAAACTTGAGTCAAAGGAATCAAGTAGAGGAATCTGTTTACCATTTGCATCATAATGTGTTGTATCATCTTGGTAAGAAGGATGTTGCTACTGATAGTAACATGGAAAAAGCCAAAGAGTTCATTGAACGAATCCAAATGGTACATCAAATAGTGCAAGATTAGCTTGAAAAGGGCAAAGGCAAGTACAAAGCAAGGCACGACAAGCATTGTGTAGATCACAAGTTCCAAGTCAGTGATAAATGGATCAAGATTGGAAAGGTGAGGGAACTGTACCCTCACCTGCTGGACAATTGAAAGTGATATTTTGGGGTCCAAAAGGCTTCCAGTGGGGAGGAGTGATCAGGTGCTCAAAATTATGCTCAAAAATCAAAGTTGTCAAAATGGTGTGGAACCTGAATGACCGCGTAGTGATCATCATGTTGAATCTGGTGCAACTCTTTTCGCGTGAAAAAACATCGTATGGCTTCAGAAACGCATTCTGTTCACTTTGGCAAACAGGTAAATTTTTGGAAAAAAGAAGGGGACAACCTAGTCAGCAGTCCATACTGTTGACTAGGCTGCCCAGTTGGTGCTGAATATGCAACTGAGGTGGCACTGTAATCTCATCAGCGAATGGTTGAGTGCAATGTGGCATGTTCCTACAAGCATGTGTTGGCAGGATGCTATTGGTTGAAGGCTATACAGGTGGACCAATGGGAGGGTGACACGTGGAAAATCTGGAGCCTTCCATGTGCCCTCTCAAAGGTCGAACAAAGTTTTATGTGGGGAGGCCGGGGTCGAACCCGCGACTTCACCCACAACAACACCAAGCTTTACCGCCACGCCCGTAGGTTGGTTCTTAACTAACATATCGCAGGCGGGTCAACATTAAAGAATTGACCCCAGAACAAGTCAGGGTTGCGATGCGATGATCACAATTACACATCGCAGAAGGGAGGTGTTATGAAATCGGCCCTGATAGGATCAGGTTGCGATTGTGATTTCACAATCGCATATAGCACAAAGTAAAACCCCATTACATGTATCACCCTGGATCTTCCGATTGTGATATATTCTAGATGCGATACAAGTTATACTGTAGTTGATAGTCCATCGGGTCCGCCACTTATCGCAATCACACATCACCCACGCTGCATTCACAAAACATAAGACTTGCCGATTCCCACTGATGTCCATTTGCAATGGGGTTGTCAATGCTGACAGTTTATGATCGGAACCATCACCTTAACCATTGGACCTAACCACCTTGCATGTGGCCACTCAGCCTTAGTTGCGAGATAGATGAGGAAGTTGGAGGGACTGCCAATTTCGAGGGAACTTCTAGAATTAACTCCAAATAATGAATTTAACTGGCAGTTAGCCAAATTTGGAGGAGGAAATTGTGGAAAGACTGGCAGAATTCATACCTAAGGTTGTTTTCAACCAAATGAGGAGCAAAAAGAGGTTAGGAGACCATTTTTAGACATTCTGGACTCATTGGAGCAGGTTGTAGTAGCATTTGAGCATTGTAAACACATGTTTTTATGCTTTTGATCATAATAGAGAGGCCGGAGCCATTGGAAGTTGGACCAAGGAGACGTAGCCCTGGAGGGGTGAACACCTTTATCATGTTCCTATTATAATGTGTTTTTGATGTTTTTCTGTACATGTTTATGTTGTTGTTCAATCTCTTATTTCTGTTAACTTTCTCATAAAATTAACATAAAAAATCATCATTTCACTTGTAAAAATTCATGAATCCTTAAGCAAAATGAAAGCATTTTGTTTCTAATCTAAGGAGGATCTTAGCACAACAATTTAATATTCTAAATCAAATCACTAGTTGAACTCTACTCTCTAATAAATTAGATCTGCCTTGATTAGCGGTATGTTTTACTCCAATCCCAACAACATCCTCCTATAATCTCTCATTGGCTCACCAATGATCATCATTAAATCTCACCAATGACTAAGATCATTTATAAGTCGATCCATGTAAGTTTCTAGAGAAATATCACCTTTCTTAATTAATTCCTATTAATTTATTTTCCCTAAGTTAGACTTAGGAAAAAATTAATTACTAACTATTTAACTTAATTGAACCATCTCTAGGTGTTTTCTCCTAAAAAAATTTCTGGGTTATGGATTTCTAGTGTTTCTAAGCCTCTCTGACCAAAATTGAGACTAGAACACCTCTCTGATGCTACCCAACCATAAAAAACTAACACTCCCTATTAGCGAGGAAGGTGTTCTAGTCAATCTCATAACATCCTCCCATACACGTTGTTATCACCCTAATTTTTTTTTAAACTCCGGAAAGTTTGCCTTGTTTCTAGTCATGGTTTTATAATAAGTTTTAAGTCATTTTTTTAGAGTCTAAATCATAGGGTTAGAGTCTCATTTCCATCATCAAATAAAGTCCATCAACATTGTCTAGCCCCTTATGGATCCCATATCATGTTTAAAATTTCATGTGTCTAGTCATTTCAAACTTTTGAACATGCTACAAAACTGTTTTGGCGTTTTCATAGCGCAAAGTCCTGAAATTACACTACCTATGCTATGAAATTGGGGATTCGTAGTTAGGTGTTTTCGTATTGCAAAACCCTGAATTTACATTGGATGGGATGCGAAATCGGGGATTCGTGATCAATCATATCTAGCTGTCAAATCCACCAGAATCCGTTAAAATTTCATCATCAAGTGTCAGTCCATGAACCTTACCTCTCACATGCAACCATTCATATCCATCATTGGAGTCGTTAGGGGTCATTTGTCCGCAGTCATTTCAAATTTCAAAAAAGGAAAGGGTTAATTGATCCTGGTCATATCCGTGATTGATCTTGGTCATATTCATGCAAGAGACACTTGCTGTTGTTCTTAAGATCGAGTTAAAAAAGCTCAGGGTGAGAAGAAACTAGAATTCTTCCGCAGGCTTCAAGCGAGGCAACTCTTTATCAAATTCAAGCGAGGCAGTTCCTCAATTCAGCAAGGCAGTTTCTTCCAAGTTTTCTATCTACAGGGATTCCAAAGGAGAAATGTCGGAAGAAAGAAAGAATTACAGGTCAGGCTGATGCTTGAGAACTGAACTTGAAGGCTTAGATGCTCTCACAAAGGATAAAACAATGGAAGAAGCCTTCAAAAAAGTAGGTTGCTGGAGGTTCTATGAGAAATTACAGGGAGGACATAACCAAGTGACCAAGGAATTTGCTCTAAATTTCACATGTTTACATACAAATATTGGAGTGTTAGAATTGCCAATTTCTCCTAAAGTTATATAATTAGTGACAAAAATTCCTAGAGGTCAGGAAAAGTGGTTTAAGAATTTCAAGTTTGAACTGGCACCATGTAAGATATTCTTGAAGCCAGAGGTTGTAGACATAGATTTAACTAAAGTAGTGCGAAGCGGTTATGTCAAATATTCATATGCGAACCTACTCTCATGCATACAAAGGTACTTCACCTGTGAAGGAAGATACCACAAGGTGTATTCTTATCATTTCAAACTCCTATTGCATTTCACTGGGATAATATCTCTAGATCTACCTTTCTTTCTGTTTTGGAGTTTAGGCAAGATGTCTGATAAAATACAGTTGAAGAAAGAGGCATGTGAAACATCATTGTTCCATCATGGCTTAGTTAAATTAATTGTCTTGCATGAACGTCAGAAGGTAGATAGGGAGTGATCTTCATTTCTCTTTATGTTTGGTTTTAGAGCTGAAACAAGACTTAGCCCTAGGGCTAAGGAAGTATCATCACCAGTGACTAGTCACTATGCAGAAGAAAGGTCAAGTAGGTTTGTTAAACTGAAGGCCATAAAGCAAGTTAAGGAGCTAGTGACTAGAAAACCATTGGTTGTTCAAGATACTCCTCAGTATTCAAAAGAAGAAAGTTCAAATTAAGGAAGCAACACAAGAGCAGTCCATTGGTGAAACAGTCCAGAGAATGGTAACTAGAAGTCAAATAGCCAAAGAAAAGGGTAAAATAGTGGTAACTGATGAAAGCCCAGTCTCAAAGGGCAATTTGAATGATATTCTTCAGGCTATTGACATTGAAGAGTCCCATCTGGTCCAAGCAGACTTCATTAAATTAGGTGAGGGCAAGTCAAAAAAGATGAAATCCTCTAAAAAGCTACAGCTTGATGATTAGGTTTCATAATTTGTTTTTATGCCCAGAAGGCCTGAGACTAGGCAATCCAAAAGGTTATAGGAGGCAAAGCCAGAGGTAAGTGAGACAGGGGAGATATTAGGATTCTGTGAAGAGCTCATAGTTCCAGTAGTGCAACCATCACCCATGCATGAAGATGACAGAAACATAGTAGTCAGTACTCAAGAAGAAGAAAATAACTATGAGAAAGTCAAGAAGAAATTGAAGCTTACCAATCTTGAGATTGCCAAACTTAAGAAAAGGGAAAGGAAAAATGCAGTTGAAAAAGCCAATTTCAAAAGAATGAAGGCCCTGTGGGAAGATGGAAAATCTTCAAAACCTGAAGTAGTTAGCAGAGACGCTCAATACTTCACCTGGACTGTCCCTGCAATTAAGGAAGCAAGGTTTGTCAGATGGATCAATGACAGACTAAGAACTAATATCAGGGTGATGAAAAGACAAATTTAAGACCTTGAAATTTAGCTGAGCAAGTCTGGAGGTCAGGCTTAGCACAAATGAACAAGGCAATAAGTGATGAAACCCTAATACAATTTTGGTTGAAACAAAGACATTAATTTTTGAAGTTGTTTCATGGATGGGTGATCTCAAGTATATATGGCATATTTACATAATGAAACAACTGTGAAGAATCCTTACAAGGAAAGTTTTTGGGAAAAATTGTGTAAATTGATTCACACAGCAGTTTTGTAGCGCGCTACAAAACTGCTGTAGGTGACATGCACAACAGTTTCGTAGCGCGCTACGAAACTGCTATAGGTGTAGTTTTGTTCTTTTTGATCAATCTTCAAAGGAAAGAAGGGGCTATTTTTGGAGAAGGATGCTACTGGGGAATGTGAGGAGGTCAATTGAGAAGGTTTAAAGCCCAAGTAAAGGAAAAACTCAAAGAGTGGAAAATATATGCAAGAACAATGTTTTGCGGTACAAAACAACAGTTTATTTCGTAGCACATCTAGATTGACTTTCTTCATGCAAATTCAAGGACTTCAATTTTTGCACAAGTGTAAGAGCAGGGTTCTATGGCTAATTTAACATATGTTACATGATTAAAGGGGCCAATTTTGTCATTAGAAGATTCGAGGAACATCATTGAAGGTCGAGGCCATAGTGCAGGGGACATAATCCTAGTTTCAGGACAGATAAAGGAGAAGTGATTGAAGGCCAACAAGAGGGTTATGGACATCACCAAGGTCAGAGTTAAGGAGGAGCAACTGTCAAGTGTCAAATTTAATTCATAGTTTAGGTTGTTACTATCATAATAAGGAGTGGTACTCCTAATTGTATTAGGACTCTAAGACTGTTAGTTAACTGCCACTTGTAATTAATAGTCTATTTTAGGTATGAATAGGTGTCAAGATAGGAAATTCGAATTCCCTTCATGTTGGATCAGGGAATCCAAGATTGTAATGATAACTCTATAAAGGACAAGAGGTGGAATGCCTCAGGGTTGGCAATTTTCAAAAGAAACAAGCATATTGTGTTATTGTAAGAGACTGTGTGTTTTATGTTAATATAGAGATTTTGGCTTCACTACTCAGGATTCAGAGATAGTTTTAATGTTTGATTGTCTCATGGCCTTTTTTATCTACCTACTTGCAGTGGTATGAACACATGTTACTTAGAATTCATTAATAATGCTCTAACTTCCTTCATGTATTTATGAATTGTGTTCCTTGCATTATGACTCTGTTTTGCTGATATATTAAGACCCTTTATGCCCTGACTTCCATGTTAAGCTGATCTTTCTGTTGTTACTGAAACATGCTTAGACTTCATAGCCCAATGGATGTTTGTTGATTGATATTTCAACCATTTATACATTTTCATTTATTTTTTCCATAGAGTTAGCCATCTAATCCTTAAATTGAAATCTTTAACCCACTGAGAGAGCCCTCTCAGGTTGAGAAGGCTAAGCCTCAACCAAAAGTTTGGTTTGAAATAGTTACTCAAAGTCTTCTTGATTAGCAGCCTATCAGGGGCTGATTTTGTGATAACACACGTTGTTGATGTCTCACAATTGTGACAACCTGCCACTGCCCACCAACTACTGCACTACTATGATTCATCTGCTACTCTGAGCTGAACCACCCTACATTTACACTATTGTTGACACTACACTGTACAACTTGTACTACTGCCAACATTGCATCTACGCTACAACTGATCTCCTGCTGCTGTTGATGTAACTAATGCAACTGAGAATTGAATCTCTGAATCAACTATGCAACTGGAGTGGCTCTGTAACTACCGCTAGGTGTGGAGACTGATTATCTTGTTGATTCAGAGGTATTATTTTCGCTAGGTGTATACCCTCAAAAGACTGTACACCCCTCCACGTGGGATGGTGCGGGGGGGACTTGTCTCCCCTGCGAGGGTCCTGGGGGCCCTATCCCCCCCACTGGGGGGTTCGGGGGAAGTGCCCCAAAGATTAAAATAGATGAAAATTTGCATTGTAAAATGTTTTAATTTTTTAGTCAATCTGGGCCATTCATTAGGAAGATGATCTAATGGTAGAAGCTATGTTAATTTAGGGTTTTTTTCCCTTGAAGGAAGCTCTCGGTTTATATGAGGGAATTGTTTTTTAGTTGCGTATTATTATTCTAAGCAAGAAAGAGAGAGGAGACTATGTGACAGAGAAGAGGAAATTACAATAGATCTATTATAGGTTGTATCTCTTCATTTTGCTAGATAATACAAAAGGAAGGACTAGTTGTTTCTTCGTGGACGTAGCCCAAATTCGGTGAATCACGTATATCTGTGTCTCTCTTGTTTTATGTGTTTATGTGTTTTTTTTTCCAATATTATATGTGTTTCATTGCTTCATTAATTAATTTCTTAAAACTGGTATCCGAGTTAAAGGTCTATTTGGATGATAAACTCGTAGGAAATAAGGGTTCCTAGTTTGAGTGGGAGCAATGGCAGAAGATGGTAGGTTTAGGGTTGAGAAATTTAATGACCAAAACTACGAGCTGTGGAAGATGCAGATGGAATATTATCTGCATTAGAAATATCTATACCTACCATTGAGTGGAAAATCAAATAAGCCAATGAGTATGACAGACGAAGAATGGGATCTTCTCAATAGAAAGGCACTAGGAACAATATGACTGTGGCTAGCAATGTTGGTGGCAATCAATATTTCAAAGGAAACGATAATAGAAGGTTTAATGACGGCATTGAAAAACTATATGAAAAACCCTGAGATTAAAATAAGGTATTTCTTATGAAGCATCTATTTAATATGAAGATTTCAAAAGGTGGATATGTCCATGATCATTTAAATGAATTTAACATGGTTACCAGTTAGTTAAGTTCTATAGTGGTAAATTTTTATGATGAAGTTAGGGCTCTGTTATTTTTGTGCTAATTTCCATAAGATTGGAATGGATTAGTTATGGCTATTAGTAGCTCTGTCTCTGGATCTAGTACTTTAAAGTTTGATGATGTTGTTGGTGCCATCTTTAGCAAGTAAATGCGACATAAAATCTCTGATGAGACATCAGCTAACAATTTGACTGTAGAGACTAGGGGAAGAAAAATGGAAAGAGGAAGGAGCCTAGGATATTGTAGTAAGTCAAGCAAAGGCAGATCCAAATCCAGATCAGGGATAATGTGCTAAAATGTGGGAAGAAATGACACCTGAAGAAAGACTGCAAATATCAGAAGGGAATAGAAGGAGATGGACAACAAGAGAACAATCATGAAGCAAACGTGACAGGTAATGTGTTGCAAGATGATTTGATTCTTTCATTAGAGAATAATACTGATGCATGGGTGGTATATTTAGGGGTCTCATTCCACGCACACCTGATAGGAAACATTTTCATGACTATGTTCAAGGATATTTTGGACATGTTCATCTTGGTGATGATAAATATTGTAAAATCGTTGGAATGGGTAAGACTTTTATAAAACAACAGAATGGAAACGAATGGATATTAAAGGAGGTAAGGCATGTTCCATATCTAAATAAAAATCTAATTTCAATAGGGTATTTGGGAGGTGAAGGATGTGTAACTACATTTACAGATAAAACCTGGAAGGTCACTAAAGGAGCCTTGCTAATAGAAAAAGTGAAAAGGTTGGTACATTGTATTTATACAACAATATTTCTAATTTTGTTAATGCTTTAACCTCCACAAGAGCATATATGACATTCTGGAATAATAAGCTTGGGCACATGAGTGAGAAAGTGATGTGAATTCTTCACTCAAGAAATCCGTTGCCATGTTTGAAGCATGTTGATTTGAATTTCTATGGAAATTATGTTTATGGAAAACAAAAGAGAGTCAAATTATCAGAGTTGGGAAGGAAAAGAAGAGCGAAAAATTAGAGCTTGTGCACACAGATGTATGGGGACCTACCTAGGTATCATCTCTTGGTGGCTCTTTCTATTATGTGACTTTTATTGATGATGCAACTAGGAAAACCTGGATTTATTGCATTCATAATAAATCTGATGTATTTGATACTTTCAAGAAATGAAAATATTTGGTTGAGAATGAGACAAGAAAAAAGTTGAAGTGTCCCTGATCAGACAATGGAGGTGAATACTGTTGTAAATAGTTTGATAACTACTATTCATAACATGTAATTCGCAGAGAGAAGACAGTTCCAGGGACACCACAGGAAAATGGTGTGTCAGAAAGGATGAACATGACAATCATGGAGCGTGCAAAGTGCATGAGATTGCATGTAGGATTGCCCTTGTAATTTTGGGAAAATGTTGTAGATACTATTGTTTATCTAATATATAGAGGGCCTTCTATTTCCTTGCCACGATGGTATTCCATAGGAGGCATGGATAGGTAAAAGGGTAAACTACTCATATTTAAAGACTTTTGGTTGTGAAGCCTTTGTCCACATCAGTAAAGAATATTGGATATGTTGTTAATGGTTTTGGTTATCGCTTATAAGATTATGAAAATCACAATCATTAAGAGCAGAAATATCATATTCAATGAAAAGGCCTTGTATAAGGATCAAATGCAATAAAAGAAATAGGAAAAGGAAAACTAAGAATACATAGTGCTTGAGAGATGACAGAAAAAGTAAAGGTGCCTGAAAATCATAATGATCAACAACCACAACAACAATAGGCACCTCAAACACCTAAAAGTGGTGTTAGAATATCTTCCAAGATAAGTAGACCCCCTGAGCGATACTCTCCTTCATTATATTATGTATTGTTGATTGATTTTGGTGAACTAGAAAGATATGAAGAATCAATGTAGGTAGAAACCAGGAAGAAGTGGGAGCAAGCCATGGAAGAAGAGATGGAGTCCTTGATGCATAACCAAACTTGGGACTTATTCAAGTTTCTTGCAGGTAAAATAACATTGCAGAATAGATGGGTTTACGGGTTGAAGGAAAAAGACAAAGGTAAACATAGGTATAAGTCTAGACTTGTGGTTAAGGGGTTTGCACAAAAGAAAGGTATAGACTTTGATGAACTTTTTTCTCCTATTGTTAAAATGACTTCAATCAAAACTATTTTAAGTCTAATGGTAGCAAAATATTTGCATCTTTAGTAGTTAGATGTAAAGAAGACATTTCTCCATGGGGATTTAGAGGAAGAAATATATATGCAACAACCACAAGGGTATAAGGTCAAAGTGAAGAAGAAATTAATGTGCAAATTGAAGAAGAGATTGTATGCCCCAAAACAGGCTCCAAGGAAGTGGTATCTAAAATTTGATAGGTTTACGTATAAATAAGATTATAGTAGATGTCACTATGAACATTGTGTTTATCTTAAAAAGAGAAATGATGGAAGCTATATTATAATGATATTGTATGTAGATGACATGCTTGTTGCAGGGTCTAACATGTAGGAAATAAATGTGCTCAAAGGAAAATTGGAAAATTTATTTGCAATGAAGGATTTGGGTGTTGCAAAACAAATTCTTGGTATGAGAATAACTAGAGATAGGAAAAATCACAAATTATCATTGTTTCAGAGTGAGTACATAGAAAAGGTGTTGGAAAGATTTAATATGCAGAAGAAAAAACTAGTCAGTACACCATTGGCTAGACATTTCAAACTAAGTAAGGAGATTTGTCCCAAGACTCAAGAAGATATGGATTATATGTGTAAATTTTCATATGCGTCAGTAGTTGGAAGCTTAATGTACACAATGGTCTGCACAAAGCCTGATATTACACATGCAGTGGGAATTGTAAGTAGGTATATGAAAAATCTGGGAAAAGAGCACTAGATGGAAATGAAGTGGATTATTAGGTATTTGAGAGGTACCACAAATCAAACATTATGCTTTGGTGGTTCAAAGATTTCTCTACAGGGATATGTTAATGGAGATACAGTATGTGATAGAGATAAATGGGGGAGCACCATAGTGTATGTGTTTATTGTAGGTGGAACAATTGATAGTTGGGTTTTGAAATTGAAAAACATTGTTGCAATTTCAAAAATGGAAGCATAGTATGTTTCTACTACAAAGGCTAGTAAAGAAATGATTTGGTTACGAAGGATTATGGATGAATTTGGAAATAAGCGAGAGATTGGTAGGTTATATAGTGACAACCAGAGTGCCATTCATCTTGCAAAGAACTCAACATTTCATTCTAATACTAAACATATATAGCTCAAGTACCATTTCATATGATCAATATTGGAAGATGGATAGTTGAAGCTCGAAAAGATACACACTAGCCATAACCCTACAAATATGTTAACAAAGGTTGTAATTAGGGAGAAAATGAGTTTCTGCTCAATTTAAATTGGTCTTCAAGTATGATGATGAAGATAAGAAACATCCAGGTCCAAAGTGGAAGCATTGTCTAGCAAGTGAAGCAGCAGTGGAGTTACTATAATTAGTCTCCAAGTGGTAGATTTTTGGGTGTGGAGCCTGACTATCTTCCTGATTTAGAGATTTTGCTTCAGTGGTCCCCCGAAGCTAAAAATAGATGAAAATTTTCCTTGTAAAATATTGTAATTTCGTAGTCAATCTGGGCCATTCATTAGGCGGATAATCTGATGGCAGAAGCTATGTTAATTTAGGTTTTTTTCCCCTAGAGGTAAACCCTCAGTTTATATGAGGGAATTGTATTGTGGGTATGTATTATTATTCTAAATGAGAAAGGGAGAGGATAATGTGTGAAAGCGGAGAGGAAATTACAGGGGATCTGATGAAGGTTGTATCTCTTCATTTTGATAGATAATATAAAAGAAAAGACTGGCTATTTATTCGTGGTCATAGCCCAAATTGGGTGAACCACGTATATCTATGTTTCTCTTGTTTTATGAGTTTCTGTGTTTTTTTCTCTCTTAATATTTTATGTGTTTCATTGCTATGTTAATTAATTTCTAACTACTTCCTCCTAAGTCTCTGACTCCTACTAGCCTCTGCGCTATCAACTGAGTAACTGTCTGCACTACAACTTCTCTACGCTCCTTAGTATATGATTGCCACTAGTACTGCAATTGTCATCAAGAACTGAATACACCATCCTAAACACTAATCCAACTGCTATTGAATACTGGGGGTCCCTGTAGAAAGGGTATTGATCCAAGAAGAAACACATGACTGATGCTCTCCTCAAAGGATCCTACCCACCTCTACACAACTCTAGAGTCTAGAGCTCAATTTCTCCCCACCTCTCTCCTGATGGTATAACTATATACAAATCGAAGTCTTCCTCCAACCTAGAGGACAATTGGTCAATATTCGCTGAAGCTGCTGCCTGCTTCTACTTCTCCTTCTTATCCTTCTTCCTTTGAGGACACTGGGTATTGTAGTGACAAAACTCACCACAACTGAAGCATTTGATCTTAAATAGAGCCTTCTTCTTCTTTTTTCCTCCCTGTGAGCCTTATCCTTGACTGGTACCTTTCTTTTCCTTTCCCTTTGATTCAAGGGCTACATTCTCCACCTCCTTCACACTCTTTGATCCTTTGCTGCTGCCAACATACTACTCTTGACTAGAGCAAGTCGCATATCCTCCTTTGTGAAATCTTCCCACAATTGATACCATCCTGGTAGCTAATTAGGGAAAATTTTAGGGGCTAATATTTTCCCATGGGCTAATTTTCTATACTTATTCCAAAAAAAAGATACGCAAATTTCCATTTTTTTCTAAAAATGATTTGCCCAAATTTTGTAGAATGAAATTATTTTACCCTAAAAATCACCAAAAAACTATATATAGACTATATAAAAATATTATAAATTTGAATATTTTTACAAAAATATCTCCAAACATTTTATAGATTTCATGTTATGGATTAGTGGGATTCACCAAGGTTTTTAAACTTTAAGATAAATTTCCATCCTTAAAATTTTCCCTGTAGCTAATCTTGTATAGGGATACCTTAGAATTGATTAACCCACTCCTTGGTGAAACCATTGATGGCTACAAGCACTAGTTCAACTTCTTGTGACGTATATCCAACTGTAGCAAGCTCATTTTTGATATCCTGAATCCTAGTAAGATAAGGGGTAACCCCTTCTCCCTTCTATATCATAGCATTCCTCAACTTCTCCTTTAGGAACATCAGTTTATTCTTGGAAGGATTTTGGTATAGTGCTACAAGAGAATCCCATATCTCTTTGGCCATATTCTTGGCCACTATGTGTGAGACTACATGATCCCGAACTCCATCAAGGGTCAACCGCTTTTCCTTGGCCATCTCCTTATTATAATTTTGTAGTTGCTGCCGGTCTATCGGTATTGTAAAAACTCTCTCTGTATACATCCTCAGACCATCCTCATCTAGTGGGAAAGACATCCTCTCTTTCTAGATACAATAATTCAAGGTTCCATCTAGCTTATCCTGATCTCAAAGTCCTATTGAGACCATTTTCAACAAAGTTCACAACTGGGAAATAAACATGAATATTCTCCTTTCCTACTTGGCTACCTTCTTTCAAATTCACACTCCTTTATGGAATGCACAGTCCTACCTACTGGTTTTTCCTATGTAACTGGAAATTTCATATTTCCTGGAAGATTGAAACTTGAAAGCCTATGAGAAATATTCCTCAGTGTGTTCTACTTCTCTTCCTCTCGATGTTGATTTTGCTACTGCAAAAATGCCGCTAATCAACTGTGCCTAGATTTTTTTTGCAAATTCACTAATCTGATTCATCAGAACTGCTTCTCTACCTCACCACTACCTGCTGAAACTGCTACTGGGCTCTTCAAATTTTCTTGCCACTTGCACTAGAAAATTGACTCTTCTGCCCAGAAGTTTAAACTACATGTATGGCTCTGCTCAAATCTAGAGAGATTGTGCTATTTTTCCCTCTAAACTGTAAATTTCTCCCTCTTCATCTCTGAGCCACTGGTATGTCAAACTAGCTCTGATACCATGTGAAATTTTCCTTGAAATGCAGCAATTAGAATTAATTCTTCTAATTGGATTAATTATGCAGTTTATTTTGTTATGGGAAAATAATGAATTAATCACACTGCAATTTATTCAGAATAAAAAATGTTGTGGAAAATAAAATATTGGGAAATGAGAAATATAGAGAACACACACAAAAATATGACATTGTTATTTTTAGACAATTGTCCACAAAAAAACCCAATGTGGGAAAAACAGTGTAGCAAATGAGGGTTTTATTATTATATGCAATAAAAGAAATTTGAGTACAAATCTGGATGCAAAACTAGCTATCCTCCAACAAAATATACTTCCAAAATTATTTGGAGGAAATTCCTCCCTTCTATATAATACTTCTTGCTAGCTAGATTTGGATGAGCTGTCCTGCCTCCCTTTATGCCTGGAAGTGACTAACTCTTCCTTCTAGGTGATCTCCTGACCTCTTGTAGTTAAATCGATCAATTTTAGTCACTTTGAACTGGGGTTTCTCACTGCTCACACTAGTTGCTTGAACTATTTGCAGAAATAATTTAGTCTTCCAAATACTGCTGCTCTGTTGCTACCTCAGTCACTACGCTAATCCCTTAGTCACTGCCACTCAATATCTGGATCAAATTCTTCTTTAGCTGAACTCTGCTCTCTGATAAATTTGATTTGCCTTGATCACTAGTGTGTTTTGCTCCAACCCCATCGAACTACTCTTATAATTTCTCGTTGGATGAACATTATTAAATCCTCATCAAAATCTAAGATAATCTCTAAGTCGATCGATATGATTTTCTAGAGATATCTCACCTTTCTCAATTTATTCCTAATATTAATCATTTTCCCTAAGTTAGACTTAGGAAAAAAATAATTATTGACTAATTAAATTAATTGGGCCATCTCTAGGTCTTTTCTCTTGATTTTTTTGGGTTATGGAGTTATAGCGTTTCTAAGCCTCTTTGAACAAAGTTAAGACTAGAACACTTGTCCTATGATACCCAACCATAAAAAAAATAACACTCCCTCTTAGCGAGGAATGTTGTTAAGAAACCAACTCACAAAAAGATAGAAAAGAAAGATAAACGCCTTAGAATTCAGCCTGTTCTAGGGGACAACCTCCTTTGCATTACACAAATCAATAATTATTGGATGATACAAATGACGAGACCTCCTTTCTATATAGAGGAGTCTAAGGGGTCATAATATAATCAGAGCCAACATAACAATAATATTGTAAGGGCACAATAATAACAATTATGGGCTTCTATGGGGTACAATAATAACAATATGGGGACTACATGGGTACAACAATATAATAAGGGGTTGTACTAATAACAATAATGGGTTACACTGGTAGTATAGGGGCCTAACATGCCCCTCTCCTTCAAAAAGTGTTGTCCTCAACGCTTGAGTAGTTCTTGATGCTTCTGTATAAAATTCTTGTCCTCCCATGTGGAATCTTCAACGGGTAAGTTCTTCCACTTGATGAGATACTCTGAAATTGATCTATTTCATAGCTGTTGGGTTCTTGCTTCTGTGACTCCTCCAGGCTCCAATATGATTTTTCCTTCCTCGCCAAGTTCTGGCAATATTGTTAGAACTGTGATCTTCTGCAACTTTTGAATGAGTGGCCACACTTGTTCATCCTTCTTCCATTCATACATTGTTTCGTTTATCCAATCTGGTTGGATAATAGAAATGACACACAACAATGCTTCTACATCCTCATCCTTTCTTGAGAGTGCATTTGCCATAAAATTTTGCTTCCCTTTTTTGTAGATGATTTCAAAGTCATAACCCAACATCTTTGTGACCCATTTTTGTTGCTCTTCAGAGGACAATCTTTGTTCTAAAAAGTATTTAATACTATCATGATCCGTTTTTACCTTGAAGTGTCTTCCCATTAGGTAAGGTTGCCATTTCTTAAGTGCGTGTAGTATTGCCAACATTTCCTTCTCATAAATAGCTTTCTTGAGGGACATTTGTTTGTATGTATGTAACCATAAAAATACCCAATCGCCTACATCAAAACTTCTTTCATTGCAATGTTGATTTTCCTGTTGTTTCATTCGATTCTGCACCAAAGTGGCATTATCCTTTAAAAGTTGGAGAACTTGTTGTTGATGCTCGATGTGATCTTTCACTGCTTGAATATTTTTCTTCTTGATATGTCCTTCTATATTGAGAGTTTGAGGAGTGGTAATTTCTTCCAGTGCATTACAAGATATGGTCGGATTCATTTCTTGATGCTTTATGTGATCTTTCACTTCTTGAACATTCTTCTTCTTGATATGTCCTTCTATCTTGATAGTTTGAGGAGTGGTAATTCCGGCCATTACATTACAAGATATGGTCAGATTCATTTCTTTTTTCTTGATGTGGTCTTTCACTTGTTGAACCTTTTTCTTCTTGATATGTCCTTCTATCTTAAGAGTTTGAGGAGTAGCAATTATTTCCAATGCTTTACAAGATGTGGTTAGATTCATTTCTTCTTTCTCTGGGGTTGGTTCCTGGTGTATATACTCTTCTTTTGACGTTTCTTGATCCTTTTCTTCCTCCTGTCCACAATTTATGTAAAATAATTTCTTCTCATCACACTTATGACCTTGTTGAAGCCCCGAAAATCGGGTCGACAACAAGGGGGATACCCACCCGGTTCGGACCTTGGTTGGCAACTCCTTATCCGTTTGGTATAGCGGGTCCGTCTGGGGATAATGGGACCAGTTTCCCAATCTATGAGTGTGTGTGTGTAGAATTTGATGTTGCTGATCTAACAGTTCCTATTTAAGATATTCTAATTCAAACTTTAATCTAATTCTATGCTATTGTAATCTAATAAACATCACATCTAAATCTATACTAACCCGAGATGTAATTATTCTATTATGCGATCTAAAGAGGTTTCAAATAACAACTGGTAATAAAGAAAATTTAGCGATTATAAGAAAGGAAATCAATAGAGATGAACCACTTTGCATATAAAGTTAGACGAAACAGTTGTGAAAAACATATCGCATAATGAGCTATTCATACATTAGGCATAAATAAATAGCTATCACTGTACAAAAGTGCCAAATGATAACTCAAGTATTCATGCAATAATACATAAACAACTAAAAACTGTATATCACTTTAACATATAAGCAGAAATGGTCAAGAGATAAAAGTACCAAGTATGACTAGTCCTACTCATAAGCTTCAAGCGACAATGATTTATCTCTCCTTACTCTAACATCCACTAAGAGTACAGAAGTGCAACATCAGTAGCAGATATCAAATGCAAACATCAACAAATCTTGATCCAGTCATTCACCAAAACCTCCTCTGAGGGTGCAGAAGTGCATGTTCTGAGGACAAGTTTTTGATAAATTTCTAGACCCTTCTCTAAATGCATGAGAAGGGTTTAAATACTACTTACTAAATCTAATAATAACTTATTTACAAAAAGTGAGGATGCAGTTTAAATGACCTCCCTTTTTCTAAGCAAAATTTAAAGTGTAAATGAATTTAGAACTAAACTACTTTTGTATCTGGGCTTTAAAATTGCATGTATGCAGCATTGGTTTAAGGAGAGTTGGCTGGCTGACTTCTAGTTTTAACTGGGCTGAGAAAATGGAATCGATGAGAGCTGGTACCATCTTTTCGGCTGCATTTATGATACACTGAACAGTCATCCACTGGCTATGCGGCTTTACCAAGTATGCCTAGTAATATTCCCAATTTAACCTGTTCAGCACTTGAATTGCTTTTTCCTTTTCTTGCGCTCTCTGTTCCATTCCGCCTCTAGTTGTAGTTTGTTTGGTAAATATCCTGGGGTGGTTTTTGCGATCAAATTTTCCCTGTGCAAATTCTCATTTACACAATCAATAAGACTGCTTGCTGTCGTGGCTGCTGTTTCTACCGCTTGTTCTGCCTCCCTGATTTGATCGTCCCATTTGTTAAAGAGCAGCTCTTTATGATTCTCATTTATTCTTGGTGCGCCTGCTCTTTTTCCCTCATTTTCATCCTGCCAAGCCAAGTACTCAGTCACCCGTTTGTCAATAAGATCATAGTCACTTCGTAAATCGACCACTTGATTAGTGATCTTATCACTCATTTCGCAATAATAACTCCACTGTGATATCTTTTGGCCCAACACTTCTTGCTGTTGCATTAAGTGTTCATTCAAGGAAATAGATTCCGAAATAAACTCTGTGAGCTTAAGCTCGTCTTTGTGCATCTCTTGTAAATCCTGTAACTGCTTTCCTTTCTCATCCAAACTTTTCTGATATCCTATCTGCATTTGCTGGAAGTCTTGTTGCAACCTTTCAAGCTGTTTTTGTGCTTCATTGTTGGTGCTGGCTTGTTGCAATTGTTGTTGCAATATTTGTATCTGATCTTCTCGTTCTTTTAACAACTGCTGTACTTCCGATGCTTTATCAATAGTAGCAGAGGCGTATTCTCCTGCGATCTGAGATAGTTTGGTGAGATTTTCAGTAGGATTGCTGGTGGGATCTTTCCACAAGACGTCTAATTGTTCTGCATCTTGAGAGAGTGTATTTTCCAATTTCCTTTTCTTTCTCTGTCTTCTTACCACTGCTTTATGTTGGGGACTATAAAATATATCCAGAGGGGGAATTTCTTCAATGTTGAGTATAAGCTCAGAAGATGGGGCAACAGGAATATGCTCCGTATCTGAGACATCGCTGACTATTGTTGTGACTACTTCTTGTGCTACCTGTGTATTGCTCACAGGTGTTTTTAGGGCTTGTCCTTCAAGATTGATCAGTTCATTGAAGGTTTCCCATTCCTTATCTAATTCGGTTGTGACTGGTGGTGCTTCAATGATGAGAGGAGGAGGATCTCTTTGCGGGGAGGCAATAACCTGCTGTTGTAGAAGTTCCATTGACTGAGCAGTATCTTTAGCTGACTCTTCGCTCCTATCCTGGTCATTTCTGGATCTTTTAGAGTGTTCGGGCATTTCTTGTTCCGATTTAGATTTAGATCCGTTAGTGCTTGAACTCCCACTGAGACTAACGCTTGGAGTTGGTTCTCTTGCGGACAGTCATAGTTTCTCTAGAGGAATACTGGCTAACCTTCTTTCTCTATATACCATGAACTTTTGAAAGTCTTCTGGAGACAATTGCAATTGGGCTTTATGTAAAATCTCTTGAAGTGTACTTTTCTATTGGAATGTATCATCAAATAAATCCTTTTTCCCAACGAACACTTTTATCTTGACTGTAGTTGTGAAATTCTGGGCAATCTCATTTGGGTCAAATGGTCTTCCCGGGAATTTAAATAGTTGTAAACACGTCATATTCTGTACTTCAGTGAACGCATGACCTACATCAAATAGCGAAAAGGCCCCACAGGCTACAGGAAAATGTGGCAATATAGCCTTCTTTTTGTCCTTTAAGTCTTTAGTTAGGCCACCTTCTCCATAGGTTTGATATGCAATTTCTCGAGCTAGGAGTTTATCAGGGATATACAAAGGTAGAACATGAGGGGGTGCAGTACTTCCAAATACCCTAACATAAGTGAACAATTCCTCTCCGAACCATCTTGCGACGGGGAGGATGTCTACCTGTGCTTCAGGTGAGCACCTCGAAGGGTCTTTATCATACAACATTCTATACAAGGGCAGCATAATTCCATGACTAATTTGGTAGAAGTATGGAGTGAACTGAGAGTCCCACAATTCCTTATGATAGACATGGATGGGTAAGGGGTCTTGAGTTGTCCACTTCCAACCCATAACAGGGAATTTATAAACATAACATATTGAATCCATAATATATGCAGCTAAGTAAAAAGGAGGATAAATCCTTTGAGACGTGGCCCTTTTGGACCGGTAACTGACAATAGCCGTGATTAGGTTATCAGATAAAATTTTGGCCCAATCCACAATAGTGGCATTTGTGGCAGCATCTAGTAATGGTAACCATTCAGATGAAAATTTATTGATATTTGGTATCCCAAATATTCTACAGAGCATGGCAGTAGCAAAGCAATATGGGGAGGTGAGGGACCAATACTTTACATACCATGCTTATCTTTCTTGAGCGGTTCGTCTTTTCTGGATCAGTCTCTTGTGGTTTCTGACAGGTTCTAGTTTTCCTTCACGAATTTCTCTATGAATTGTGTGTTATAAGTTGCCTGTGGTTCAGGCAAATAATACATGAGCTTTAAATCCTGCGTAGCAAATGACCCGATGAGCCCTTGACCATGAACCTTGAACTGTCTATTTTTGATCTCTGCGCTATCAAGTATCCACTTGACCATATCTGTGTATGGGAGGATTTTTGGCCTCGCTGCTATCCGATGTAGGAATGAGCAAGCTAGCTCTGTTAGGGTTTCTTAAGAAGAACTCTGTGAGCCCGCAACAGCAGTCACTTCCATTACTCTGGGGTTCTCCTCTTCGAGTAGCCTGTACATGCCTTCCCACGTAGCTATTCCCGCGTCTTTGTTACAATCCGTGTCTGTATACAAAGGTGCCATTTCCTTTTCTTCGGAGCTCTGGGCTTTGTTTTTCTTTCCCATTTCAACCTGCATATTGCTTTGTATCGTCCTCCGTACTCTGTTCCTGCAATTCACAAGTGAAGTCGAAATGAATGACCAGGAAGGGGGATGGGAGAATTTTAAATGCTGCAGACATACCAAATACACCACCTTACGTGAAGTGATTCTTCAAAAAGCACGCGTTCATATTTTATTAATAACTGTCAACTAACTCCTTTATTAGTGTTTAAAGCGCATAATCATGTGTTAGCTTATGGAAAATAGCTTTTCTTGAATATCGTGCCCGAAAGATCTGCGATGGAGCGATTTTGCGATTTGCTTCAAAACATCGCAGATCGCACCATCGCATATTGCAACGTCGCGATTTTATGTATGACAAATTTCGTTAACCTATTTCCTGCGATATGCGCTCTTGCGATCGGCGTCATCGCAAATCGGTAAATTCTGAAGTTTTTCTTATAAGTTCTACTTATTGCGACGCAATATTTGTTCAATACCACAATCTCACAAATGCCGGGATTGCACTTGAATGGTGGCATCTTACTACCGTTTTACGATGCGATTTTAAATATTTTTCCCTTATCATAAACTTAGGTTTTAAGTATTCCAAGGAGTTTCCTAAGCTTACGATGGTAACTTTATTTGTGGAAAAGGAATTTAAGCACTACTTTTGCTTTTCCTAAATTTTAACTAAGGGTCCCCACACATTTAGTATTTCGGATGACACTTAAATGAAAAAAAGGGGGGGGGGGGGGGGGGGGGTTGTTGCTGGTCACAACAATTGGCGATTCACTTGGAAGAACCAGTTATCTCTGTTTTCCTACTGAATTTTCCAAACTTCCAAAACAGAAAATTTTCCGAAAAGTTAAACTTTGTTATGGAAAGATAAAGTACATTATGCTCTAACCTGTCAATGATATTTTGTTTCAACCATTTTCCGACTTTGATTATTTGCTTCCTGAGGCTAGTCCTTGTATTTATATCAGCCATTACTTGGTCTTGTAAAGATAAAACAAAGTCTCCTCTATAAACCAGTTTTAAATATGCTCATTTGTCGTAGGTAGAACCTCTGCTGCTAACAGGCGTTTATAGCCTCGACAGGGTTACTTGTTACCTAGCAATGATCCTGTATCTTACTTAAGGCAGCCTACAACTTTCAAAGAAAAATCCACATCCACACTTATTGCTTTGATTTTCTTTTTACTCTTAAAGAACAATGTGTTGGTTTGGTAGCCAAATTATGACACAGTCATTCATTTGATTTATAACTTCGCTGAACAAGCTGGCTCGCGATGAGACCCCTTGTCTTTTAATTGCAACAATCTTGAGTCATTGCCCTGTTGTGGTGTACAGTATTGGCAAAGTCAGCAAGTTATAATATATGTGATAATGATAAGCCGGCTCGTGATGAGACCTCTCATTCTTCAAGATAAAGTGTATCCTTGGATCGTTCCTCTAAAAGTTGCGATTTCCTTAGCAGGGAGGAAGTCATTGTTTCCTTAAGATAGCTCTGGACGACAATAATAGAGTTTTTGGAAACAACTGTTCTATAGATAAACTTTATTTTGTTATTGATACCTTTCATTGTACTGAGATAAAACAATTTCTTCACTAAAGGTTGTTTTCATCAAACATTTTTGAAGTTGAAACTAGTATCATATCTAGGCTAGAGTTTTTAACTGTATCTATCAATAACAAAGATCAGCTTTCCAAAAGATTTGCTATTTATACAAGCGAAAAGTTCAAAATCTGAAAGAGAATTGGTGTCCTTTTGTAAATGTCAACTGCAGTTCATGACATCAGATTTTATTATGGAAAAACATATTTAAGGAAATGAGAGGTAACTATTCCCTTGGATTATTTACATGATATGAATAGGGCTAATTACTTCTTTTATTTTGCCTGCAAACTGTTAAAAATAAACTATCCACTTAACGATCTAACTAAATTAATTCTACTCCTATTTTAACTATACACACAACATTGACTAGGTATAATGATATTTCCAGTGTAACCATTTTCTCATTTTTATTCCTACATGTGTATACATTTCAAATATCAGTACTGGGAATAAAGTTTTTACTGAACTGAAAACATTAAATGTGGAATTAGAAAGCGTAACTATTGTCAGAATTTTGTCTGAAATCTCCTTCTTATGAAATTTTCTTTCCAATTGGATACCTATTGGATCGTAAAAATCAGGATGAGTTTCTTATATGGATTGGTAATCGTTCAATAGGAAAGATGACAAGCTAGATTGAAAATATGAATTTTTGGATTTAATAGCCTGTAACGTATTATTTTTGTTATGTGTGAAAATTAAGCTTTTGACAATTTCTAATGAAAGGAAAGTTTCCAGAGATATTTCTCTGAATGAATCAATGAAGAATGGATGGAAATTTCTCAAAGGAAAATTATCAATTAATTTGAATTGTTGGCAATTCTCCAAAAATACATTCTTTTGTTGATGCTGTTTTGGATAAGATAGAAGCTTTTCGAAAAAACTTGATATTGATTGGAATTGAAATTGAAAAAGTTCTACATTTCTTCGAAAAACTTCAATTTTCCAAAATGGTAAAACATCACTCGAATGTTTGTCGTTAAGGTGCTTAGTATGCCAGAGTAATCTGTCAAGAGTCTGAAAATTAAAATCTAAAGCAAACTCCGGTTTTATACAAAATGAGTGCAAACGGAAAAGAATGCAATGATTAACTGTACAACTAGTTTTATCGCACAATTGGGGTCGTGTTGAAATATTTTCTCTTTCACAAGGATTGGCCAGAATTATGGGATTCGAGTTTCAAATTCCATCTTGTGAATTAGAAAACAAATTATGATTGTGAACATGCGTGAAGGTTTGTTCATAATATGAATCATAGATTGGAATACTCTCTTGGGTAGTGAACTCATGCAGATGATCTGCTACTTTAGAATGAGGATCGGTTGGAATAATTCTTGAATTAGAATATCTATCATTCTCAGATATTATTTGAAGTTTTTGATGATTCAATCGAGATAAATCAACATCTTCAATATCAAAGTAGTTATCATAAATGACTTCACAGGATTCCATAGATTTTTTATTTTTATTTTATTTTATTTTATTTATTTATTTATTTTTTATCCAGTATATTCAAACAAGGAGGGACAAGCCGTTCATGTTTGTTAATGACAAAAGGGTGTTTTATAGCTGCTTCTCTATCTTAAAAACCTAATGGTGATTCATTTAGATCAGCCTCTGTATTTTCTGATATATCGTTAATACTGAGGGAGGAAAATTATCATCATTAAAAATATCAGGATAAAGAGAAAAATGTGACTATGAAATAATGTATTTAAAAATATTTCCCTGTGAAAACTCTTGTACATTACATTCATTGTAGATTTCAGGTTTTAGATCATACCTTTGTGTGCTCATGTTTTATGGAAGAGGATTACTTTGCTGTTCTAACCTTGGCATTTGCATTTGTCGAGTTGCGATCATATTTTCTGAATTTGTTTCAAAGTTTCTTTCTAATTCCAAGGCGGCCTTTCTTCCAAAGTTGCTGCTTTTGTCTTCTCGTATGGGATCAGATGTATCCTCTGAGCTTTGGGAAATTTCTTCATCATGATTTATTCGCACATCCAAATTGGATTTCTCATTCATACTAGAAGAAAATGGAACAAGGCTTGGACTAATTTCCACTGGATCGGGGATAGGGGCAGAGAACAATTATGATCAACATAATCTAATGATTCATCACTCATGAGTTCATTCTCAACATCTTATTTCAAACAATTAAGATGAAATCGAATATTAAAATCTCTAACAGACTCATCTTTTTTGCGTAGATATTCAATTTCATCATATACCTGATCATAATCATAGCAATCAAATTTACAAACGAAAACCGTGACAAATTGATCCCAGCTGTGAATTGAGGCAACTGGAAGGGTTCTACACCAGTTTCTAGCTTCCGCTACGAATGTGAGAGTAAAAATTCTGCATAAAATGCCTTCATCAATTCCTTGAAAATTTGAATTTGAAACATTTTGAATAAATTGAAGGGCATGATTAAAAGCAGAAGAATTTCTCTTACCATTGAATTTCACCTGAGACAAGAGTCTTACCACTTCGGGTGGAGTGTTTGAAGAGGTACGAACATGGATAAACTCCAAATGGGAAGTTTAAGAGAAGCCATCCTAATTCGAATTTTACAATTGAAAACAAACCACAACAGACAACACGTTTCAAGCCCTCCTTCTAGCTCCAAATATGTTGAAGCCTCGAAAATCAGGTCGACAACAAGGGGGATACCCGCCTGGTCCGGACCTTGGTTGGTAGCTCCTTATCCGTTTGGTATAGCGGGTCCGTCTAGGGATAATGGGACCAGTTTCCCAATCTATGAGTGTGTGTGTGTAGAATTTGATGTTGCTGATCTAACAGTTCCTATTTAAGATATTATAATTCAAAATTTAATCTAATTCTATGTTATTGTAATCTAATAAACAACACATCTAAATCTATACTAACCCGGGATGTAATTCTTCTATTATGCGATCTAAAGAGATTTCAAATAACAACTGGTAATAAAGATCATTCAGCGATTATAAGAAAGGAAATCAATAGAGATGAACCACTTCGCATAAAAAGTTAGACGAAAAAGTTGCGAAAAACATATCGCATAATGAGCTATTCATACATTAGGCATAAATAAAGAGCTATCACTGTACAAAAGTGCCAAAGGATAACTCAAGTATTCATGCAATAATACATAAACAACTAAAAACTGTATATCACTTTAACATATAAGCATAAATGGTCAAGAGATAAAAGTACCATTTATGACTAGTCCTACTCATAAGCTTCAAGCGACAATGATTTATCTCTCCTTGCTCTAACCTCCACTAAGAGTACAGAAATGCAACACTGGTAGCAGATATCAAATGCAAACATCAACAAATCTTGATCCAGTCATTCACCAAAACCTCCTCTGAGGGTGCAAAAGTGCATGTTCTGAGGACAAGTTTTTGATAAATTTTTGGACCCTTCTCTAAATGCATGAGAAGGGTTTAAATACTACTTACTAAATCTAATAATAACTTATTTACAAAAAGTCAGGATGCGGTTTAAATGACCGCCCTTTTTCTAAGCAAAATTTAAGTGAAAATGAATTCAGAACTAAATTACTTTTGTATCTGGTCTTTAAAATTGCATTTATGCAGCATTGGTTTAAGGAGAGTCGGCTAGTTGACTTCTGATTTTAACTGGGCTGAGAAAACAGAATCGATGAGAGCTGGTACCATCTTTTCGGCTGCATTTATGATACACTTAACAATCATCCACTGGCTATGCGGCTTTACCAAGTATGCCCAGTAATATTCCCAATTTAACCTGTTTAGCGCTTGAATTGCTTTTGCCTTTTCTTGTGCTCTCTGTTTCCATTCCGCCTCTAGTTGTAGTTTGTTTGGTAAATATCCTGGGGTGGTTTCTGCAATCAAATTTTCCCTGTGCAAATTCTCATTTACACAATCAATAAGACTGCTTGTTGTCGTGGCTGTTGTTTCTGCCGCTTGTTCTGCCTCCCTGATTTGATCGTCCCATTTGTTAAAGAGCAGCTCTTTATGATTCTCATTTATTCTTGGTGCGCCTGCTCTTTTTCCCTTGTCTTCATCCTGCCAAGCCAAGTACTCAGTCACCCATTTGTCAATAAGATCATAGTCACTTCGTAAATCGACCACTTGATTAGTGATCTTATCACTCATTTCGCAATAATAACTCCACTGTGATATCTTTTGGCCCAACACTTCTTGCTGCTGCATTAATTGTTCATTCAAGGAAATAGATTCCGAAATAAACTCTATGAGCTTAAGGTCGTCTTTGTGCATCTCTTGTAAATCCTGTAACTACTTTCCTTTCTCATCCAAACTTTTCTGATATCCTATCTGCATTTGTCGGAAGTCTTGTTGCAACCTTTCAAGCTGTTTTTGTGCTTCATTGTCGGTGCTGGCTTGTTGCAATTGTTGTTGCAATATTTGTATCTGATCTTCCCATTCTTTTAACAACTGTTGTACTTCCGATGCTTTATCAATAGTAGCAGAGGCATATTCTCCTGCGATCTGAGATAGTTTGGTGAGATTTTCAGTAGGATTGCTGGTGGGATCTTTCCACAAGACGTCTAATTGTTCTGCATCTTGAGAGAGTGTATTTTCCAATTTCCTTTTCTTTCTCTATCTTCTTTCCACTGCTTTATGTTGGGGACTATAAAATATATCCAGAGGGGGGAATTTCTTCAATGTTGAGTATAAGCTCAGAAGATGGGGCAACAGGAATATGCTCTGTATCTGAGACATCGCTGACTATTGTTGTGACTACTTCTTGTGCTACCTATGTATTGCTCACAGGTGTTTTTAGGGCTTGTCCTTCAAGATTGATCAGTTCTTTGAAGGTTTCCGATTCCTTATCTAATTCGGTCGTGACTGGAGGTGCTTCAATGATGAGAGGAGGAGGATCTCTTTGCGGGGAGGCAATAACCTGCTGTTGTAGAAGTTCCATTGACTGAGCAGTATCTTTAGCTGACTCTTCGCTCCTATCCTGGTCATTTCCAGATCTTTTAGAGTGTTCGGGCATTTCTTGTTCCGATTTAGATCTAGATCCGTTAGTGCTTGAACTCCCACTGAGACTAACTCTTGGAGTTGGTTCTCTTGCGGACAGTCGTAGTTTCTCTAGAGGAATACTGGCTAATCTTCTTTCTCTATATACCATGAACTTTTGAAAGTCTTCTGGAGACAATTGCAATTGGGCTTCGCGCAAAATTTCTTGAAGTGTGCTTTTCTGTTGGAATGTATCATCAAATAAATCCTTTTTCCCAACGAATACTTTTATCTTGACTGTAGTTGTGAAATTCTGGGAAATCTCATTCGGGTCAAATGGTCTTCCCGGGAATTTAAATAGTTGTAAACACGTCATATTTTGTACTTCAGTGAACGCATGACCTACATCAAATAGTGAAAAGGCCCTAGAGGCTACAGGAAACTGTGGCCATATAGCCTTCTTTTTGTCCTTTAAGTCTTTAGTTAGGCCACCTTCTCCATAGGTTTGATATGCAATTTCTCGAGCTAGGAGTTTATCAGGGATATACAAAGGTAGAACATGAGGGGGTGCAGTACTTCCAAATACCCTAACATAAGTGAACAATTCCTCTCCGAACCATCTTGCGACGGGGAGGATGTCTACCTGTGCTTCAGGTGAGCACCTCGGAGGGTCTTTATCATACAACATTCTATACAAGAGCAACATAATTCCATGACAAATTTGGTAGAAGTATGGAGTGAACTGAGAGTCCCACAATTCCTTATGATAGACATGGATGGGTAAGGGGTCTTGAGTTGTCCACTTCCAACCCATAACAGGGAATTTATATACATAACATATTGAATCCATAATACATGCAGCTAGGTAAAAAGGAGGATAAATCCTTTGAGACGTGGCCCTTTTGGACCGATAACTAACAATAGCCGTGATTAGGTTATCAGATAAAATTTTGGCCCAATCTGCAATAGTGGCATTTGTGGCAGCATCTAGTAATGGTTACCATTCGGATGAAAATTTATTGATATTTGGCATCCCAAATATTCTACAGAGCATGGCAGCAGCAAAGCAATATGGGGAGGTGAGGGAACCAGTACTGTACATACCGTGCTTATCTTTCTTGAGTGGTTCGTCTTTTCTGGACCAGTCTCTGGTGGTTTCTGACAGGTTCTAGTTTTCCTTCACGAATTTCTCTATGAATTGCGTGTTATAAGTTGCCTGTGGTTTAGGCAAATGATACATGAGCTTTAAATCCTGCACAACGAATGACCCAATGAGCCCTTGACCATGAACCTTGAACTGTCTATTTTTGATCTCTGCACTATCAAGTATCCACTTGACCATATCTGTGTATGGGAGGATTTTTGGCATTGTTGCTATCCGATGTAGGAATGAGCAAGCTAGCTCTGTTAGGGTTGCTTCAGAAGAACTCTGTGAGCCCGCAACAGCAAGCACTTCCATTACTCTGGGGTTCTCCTCTTCGAGTAGCCTATACATGCCTTCCCACGCGTCTCTGTTACAAGCCGTGTCTGTATACAAAGGTGCCATTTCCTTTTCTTCGGAGCTCAGGGCTTTGTTTTTCTTTCCCATTTCAACCTACGTATTGCTTTGTATCGTCCTCCGTACTTTGTTCCTGCAATTCACAAGTGAAGTCGAAAGGAATGACCAGGAAGGGGGATGGGAGAATTTTAAATGCCGCAGACATACCAAATACACCACCTTACGTGAAGTGATTCTTCGAAAAGCACGCGTTCATATTTTATTAATAACTAACAACTAACTCCTTTATTAGCATTTAAAGCACATAATCATGTGTCAGCTTATGGAAAATAACTTTTCTTGAATATCGTGCCCGAAAGATCTGCGATGGAGCGATTTTTCTATTTGCTTCGCAACATCGCAGATCGCCAAAGTTTTATGTATGAAAAATTTCGTTAACCTATTTCCTGCGATATGCGATCTTGCGATCGGCATCATCGCAAATCGGTAAATTCTGAAGTTTTTCTTATAAGTTCTACTTATTGCAACGCGATATTTGTTCAATACCAAAATCTCTCAAATGCCGGGATTGCACTTGAATGGTGGCATCTTACTACCGTTTTACGATGCAATTTTAAAGATTTTTCCCTTATCATAAACTTAGGTTTTAAGTATTCTAAGTAGTTTCCTAAGCTTACGATGGTAACTTTATTTGCGGAAAAGGAATTTAAGCACTACTTTTGCTTATCCTAAATTTTAACTAAGGGTCCCCACACATTTAGTATTTCTGATGACACTTAAATGAAAAAGGGGGGGGGGGGGGGGGGTTGTTGGTGGTCACAACAGACCTTTAATGTATTTTTTTATCACAATTGTAACAAAGCCATTTTTCTCTTTTTTCTTCCAATTGTTATGGTGTAACCCTTGTAGGTTGTGGAAGGCTAGGAGAAACAAAACTTCCATATTTATAGTCGTGAGTGGCGGGATTCCTTGTTTACATAATTTCGCTTTCAATTTTTCTTGCCCACCTGAATGCCTTCTCCAATGAATCAGGTTCCTAAAGACAAACCTCATGTTGAATGTTATCCTTTAAATTACCTATGAAGACATCAATCCTTTGCTTCTCTGGAATATAGTTTACCCTTATATTCAATTTTTGAAAGTCCTCAATGTGCTCTACCATTGAACACTTTTGTTTGAGATTTATCAATTGGCTAAAGAAGGTGTTTCTCTTTGTATCCTCATAATGTGCTAAAATTTCCTCTGTGAAAATTGACCACGTAACAAGTGGTTTACAAGAACAAAGCCCTTTATACCATAAAATTGATCTTGTTCTAAATATGAATATGCAATACATACCTTTTGTAATAGTGGTACACCATGTAAATCAAAATATTTCTCCATCTGTAGTATCCAATTTACCGGATCCTTGCCATCAAAATTCCTCATCTCAAATTTTCTTGATTTAAGGATCTCGATCTTGAAATGACTGTAACTCTGTAATTTCAGATTTCCAAGTTATGAAATTTCTTCCTGCGGTAGCTCTATGAGTTCTCTTTCTAACCCCACAAGTCTAATCACAATTTGATTATCAAAGAAAGAGTTATGTCAAATCTCCTAAGATGACCTGATTATCTAATGTTTTAGTAGAGTGAAGTTGTATGACGTGCCACGTGTCACTGTTTCGACCTTCAGATCTAAAAAAAAATGCAAAAAAATATAAAATCCATCCTCTTTCTATAACTTACGAAATTTCAATTTGTCGCTTAAAGAGAAAGTTATGACGATTTTCCCAAGGTCACATTTTTAGGATGTAATTCAGGAGTCTGCAAAAACCCTAACTTCCTCAGATCTTATATTCTAAAATATAGTGAGGCAAGAACTAAAATTTGGACTCAAGATTTAGAATGATTTCTTCTCAAATGGATTTTTTTTTAGCTTTTGAAACTTTGTAGCAAAAAGTTTATAGCGAACATACCACGATGACCTGTTTTAGATGAAATTCTGGAGCTTGCAAAAACCCTAACTTCCTCAGATCATATCTCCGAAAATATAGTGAGACAAGATCTGAAATTTGGATGCACAATTCAACAAGATTTCTCCTCAAATGGGTTTTTTTTGTAGCTTCTGAAACATCACATAGAAAAAGTTATAGCGAAAATACCACAATGACCTGTTTGGAGCTCCGAAACCCTAGAATCCAAAGCTCTGATACCAAATGCTATGAAACCAGCTCACAAAAAGATAGAAAATAAAGATAAATGCCTTAGAATTCAGCCTCTTCAAGGGGGAAACCTCCTTTACATTACACAAATGAACAATTCTTGGATGATACAAATGACAAGACCTCCATTCTATATATAGGAGTCTAAGGGGTCATAATATAATCGGAGCTGACATAACAATAATAATGTAAGGGCATAATAATAAAAATAGTGAGCTTCTATGGGGCACAATAATAAAAATATGGGGACTACATGGGTACAACAATACAATAAGGGGGTTGTACTAATAACAATAAGGGGTTACACTGGTAGTATAGAGCCCTAACAAATGTGTTCTAGACAATCTCATAACATCCTCCCATATACGCTGTTGATCTCTGACAACTGTGACAATCTACCACTGTTCACCAACTACTACGCTACTCTGATTCATTTGCTACTCTAAGTTGAACCATCCTACATCTGCGTTGGTAGTGACACTACATTGTACAACCTGTACTATTGCGCACTCTGCATTTGCACTACAAATGATTTCCTCTTTCTGCGACTATTGCAACCAAGAAATGAATCTCTGAATCAACTCTTCCACTGGAGTGGCTCTCCAGTTGCCTCCTGAGTCTTGACTGCTACTAGCATATTGTTATATGGAATTTATACCTATGGATAAGTACATCTTCCCTAAGTGGGTAGTTACACTTAGAACAATAGAAGTAAAGATGTTTAGCCTTTTCCTACAATAGACATATAAGATAAAGGAACATACTCGTGATCCTTCGCTTCCTTTTATCACCTTAGAATTGCTCCTATTGCCCCCGCTCAAACTGAATTCTCTCAATTGGTACCTGCCAACATAAATAGAAGACGAAAACAACCAAAGCATATGATCCGTCTACTATAAACAAATGGAATAAAAAGAATTTGAACATACATTCATCATAGATATAGACAAGAATATGGGAAAAGGAACAAACTACTTTATTCATTGATAGAAGGAGAAGTTACACCCAGTGTGGTTCAATCCCGTGTCACTCATCCAGCTTAGTCCAAACCCTGATCACACCAATAGCACATCAATCTAGCAACATAGCATTCCTTGACAATGATTTCAAGTATCAAACCAACAACATTTCTCTACAATCCAAGTTCTAGCCCCCTGATCACTATGATGAGTGGTCAAATTATAGGTAAATGCAAGTGGTTATGTCATAAATTGGGCATTGAATGGTTTTCCAAAATTGGAGTTAGTTTCCATGGAGGAAGGGATGAGAGGATAGAGGGATAATTGATCCATAGCCTATCCAAAGTAGACCTCATAGGATGAGATAAGAGCTAGGAATCCTTCTAGAATGCTCAAGAATCCAAGAATATTCCTAGAATCCTATGCCAATTTTTCTTATTCTCGCCTAGCACAGGTCAAAGTGGGCCTAAGTGCACTGTAGTGTAGGCCTATTTGATATGCAACGCAGTTACCCCTGACCAAGGTTGGGCTAGTGTCCCAAGGAGGCATTTCAACAAGGTTTCAAGCTAGGAAACTTTCATGGATGGAAGCATTCAATTAGGTGACTTGTCTAGGGCATGTAACAACTGAATTAGGGTTTGATGAGCACTAATGGTAATGATCTTATCGTCGGGAGTGATGTGCCCAAATAGAATTGTAACAGTTTCCTCCTAAAGCATGAAGTCGAAAATGATAATGTCGAGTGATATGCTTTATGATGTGATGAGGAGGATTTGAAGCGGACGGTGACCTGCATTGATTACAATACATAATATCATGATATCTTTGAATTTTTCATGAATTGCTGAGGGAAGGCATACCCATACTCAACATATAAACTTTTCATTACATGTACATAAATCAGATAGTCGTATACAGATATAGACCCATGATAGGACGACCATTTGTGTAAAGCCATCATACAAATGATTTAGTACTCTCCTGAATTTGCAACGCGGATGGATGAAACTAGATCCGAGGTCTTCTATCTCGTCCAATCGTTCGCTCAAGTATGAGTCTAACCATGTGAAAATGTGATTTGAAGTCGTACATGGGAAGACATCGTCTGATTACCAACCAATAATGTAAGCTGTTAAAAGATGCAAGATAAATCACTGATAATGATAATGATTCTCAAGGTACTATAGTACATTCTGCATGGTGTGAATAAATGTTTTGATGTCGAAAACCATACAAAGTCTTTTGGTTAAAGGCCTGTGATGTCAACCTGTCGTCGGAAGTGAGAAACTTGCCATTGATGTATGCAAGCCCCAAGGTACTGGAAGGGTGTTTCTAAGTCAAATTCTTGGATAATGTGATGATGTCGAGAAGAAGTGACTCCTTGCAGGAGGGCCTTGATGTATCCTCCATCAATGACATGAAACAAGTGTAATGATTTTTGAAGACAAAATGTGACTGACGACACAATGTTCAGGAATGACGGTCATGAAAATGAAGGTTTTATGAGTATTGCAAAGGATGAAGTTTACTGTGTGACTTCTCTTGAACATGTTGGCGACACTGAATGAATTGGTAGCATTGACCCAAAACCAAAGTGATGGACGGTGTGATAGACCATAGGTATGATAACCATCAAGCAGATAACCCAACCCAAATAGTCACAAAGATGAAGTGAAAGTGTCATGTTCAAGAGCAAATTTCTACCATAAAGTGATTTATCCCTTTTCCCATTTTCCTTAGTCATCGCTGACCAATACCTCTTTATTTTTTAACAAGCTCAAGGAGGATAACATATGCTTGTAGTATAATTCCACCCTTCGGGTGAATCCATTGCTATGTGATGTTTTATCGAGTCTAGCGAATGTGAAACTCGGTTTTGTCATGATGGACAAGTTTGTCGCTATTTGATGTTTTAACAAGTTTAACGACAATGAGAACTCAGTCCTTTTCATGTTTAGAGAGTTTGAAAAGGGACAAAAAGAAAACTCCACAAGTTCTTTTTCGTAAATTTGTCTCTCAAGTCTGAAAAAGTGTAAAATAATACAAGAGAGAACCTATTGACCATGGTCGATCAACATATTCCTTTTTCGTAAATAATCTATCTCAGTCCCGAAAAGGGTTAAACTTATATTGAATAGATGTCGTTTTCAATCTGTTTACGAGCTGAAAAGGACAAGCACTCGACAATATTTTCATATTTCGAGAGTCTGAAAAGAGCTTAAATATGACTCCAGGGGGGTTCCTTTTTTGATGTTTAATAGAGCTCGAAAAAGAGATAAAAGTATGCTATGTAGTCAAAAGTACAATTTACGATCATGCATGTCAAATTTGCTATGTCAACTGTAAACCTGCTCAAAGAACCACCAAACGGATTAAACATACATGTTTCATTGGTAAAAATAGGTAAAAACTATAGTTTATTCATTTAATGAACATGAAATAACCAATTTACCAAGTCATTTTCACCATTTGATATTTACCATTCAGTTTTGTGCTCTGAACCAGTTTTTACCTCGAACTTCAACAACTGATTATGGGAGATTTTGTGGATCATTCTTCCTGCCGTCAGAACCAGGTAGGAGATCTACCTTTTCTCTTTCGTTTAAGGTCACTCTTTTTCAGTTTTAGGCAATTTTTTAGGGTTTTACGGTCCCTAGGGAAAATATATCTTGCCCTGGGATCAATGCAGCTTAATGCATCAAAAACTACGCTGTAGTGGAGTTAAGAAGAAGGGTACCTGCTCTGCAGCACATTGTCTCAAGACCAGGGCTGTGTTGGTCGCAGTTTAGAAATTTGTTTCATTTGTTTTACCAAAATCTCTTCAATTTTTTGCATGAAATGGATCCTAACTAAGCCTATGGTTTGATTTCAAAATTTGATCAGATCAGATTGGATATTACTTGGCGTGAAAGAGAACATGAAGAACATGATATGGTTTCCCTAAATGATCCTGGTACTGTTGAGGTCCTCAGATATTTTGGGTTACTCAAATATTTCAGGTTATCTGGGATGAGGCAACAATTATAACTATTACAGTTCTTGGTTCATTCATGGGATCCAGTGGAACAGGCTTTTCACATAGGGGGCAAAGTGCTCCCTATATTGATCGATGATATTTACTTCCTTACAGGATTTTCGAGACGTGGTGCCCCCATTTCTCTTTCAGGTTCTGCCCATGGGGATGAATCAGTGAGGGACTACATTCGACAATTCTATCGGCCAGGTACACAACCTAACAAATATGGGAAGATAAACATCAGGGATGTTTGTGATTTCCCTTGCGAACAATCCTCTTCACTATTGAAAAGATGGTGGGTAGTGCGACACTTCATCTGGCGAATAGATCATACATGCAGTATGCGCTTGAGTGTCTTGAGCCAACTATATTCAATTGGTTTGAGGAAATACTTTCTTCGATGAAAGAGCAGCTAACCAAAGTAAAGAGTGGCAAGATGATTTTTTTTGGCTATGGTTTGATCTTGATTTCTTTTACTTTGGAAATAATTCCATTGATGCAACCTCAACATGTGTAACTGAGTTTAACTGGTCTTAGAGATCCACAGATGCAGAGATGGGTTGAGTTTATGGCTAGACATGTTGGTGAGTCATCAATCTCATTTCCTCCTGCATTCTTCAGTTGGCTCTGTCGACAACACATTTTCATCAAGGAGCATCCATATGCAGGGATGGATTTTCGTGGAGATCCAGATTTGAGATTACCAGTGGGTGCTCAATGGGGTGCTATAGGTAAACTGTTTTGACCATGTGTTTTTGATTTTTTAAGTTTTTACATGTTTTTGTGTTTTTTGATGTTTCCAAGACTAAACTAAAAATGTTCTCATGCATACAGATGTTGGCACTGTTCGACTAATGGGTCATCAACAGGAGGTGGGTGAACTAGTGTAGAGAAATGTCGGAAGAGCAGTTCTCCAGGCTTTGGATCTGACCGAGACACTGGTGAAGTTGTGGGATCATATAGAGGGGTTAATCCTCAATATACTGGATGTCCAAATCGAGGAGTTATCAATGAGATTGCAACACCATACTATTGGTGTAACTAGCCGTTGGATGAGGCTATTGTGCATGATAGCTCAGGTAGTGACGTGTTATCATGAGCATCATTAGATCTACTTAGGATAATTTACTGTATGCATTTTGAGGTCAGATGACCAACATGTATTGGACACAAAATTTTGTAAAAACTTAAAAAATCTATCTATTTTACTTTCAGTGTTTTTATATGGTTATGTGTAATCCTATTCAACTGTTGATGTGAATTGAAAATTTACTTTTTGCATGTGTTGTAAATGTCTGTTTAACACATAGTTTGCTAAAGAATCAGTCAATGTGTTAAAGTTCCTGGAAATGTGTTGACATTGAATGTAATCAAAAGGTCTTTCCAAGAGACTAACTCTAAGGAACATACGATAAATAGTTGGACTTCAGACAATATAAACATTTGTAAGTTTCAGTACGACAAGTTGTGAGTCTAGCCTAATGATTTGGTGAATGGAAAGTGAAATTGCATTAGAGAGGAGTTCGATCAATGTGCTATACTCAACGATATTGTTTGTAGAATGACTGGTACAAATTCCTTGAAAAATCACTGACTTGCCACTTGGAGCGAATCTGGCCCATGTTGCAGAAGATAGGTTCTACGTACTACGACTAGCACCATCGTCATAACCAACAAATAGTTTCAAAGATTTTGACATCTGCAAAAAATGCAAAGCGAATTACTTAACTACATAAAAACTCTAAAAGTCACACTGTGACACACACACACGTAATCAAAGCATATATGCAATGCTTTTTACTATGCACAATCAAGCATAGTAACATTTAAGATACAACCCGTTTCGGGGCTATGACAATGGAATTCCATCATAATCAACTAACTCGTAAGAGCCTTTTTCCAAAACATGCTTGACAATATAGGGGCCCATCCATAATAGTTCAAATTTTCCTGCTCCTAATTTATCGTCTTCCTGATCATAAAGTAAGGCCAAGTCTCCTTCTGAGAATATGTGAGGCTTGACATTGTGGTCATATTATGCTTTCATTCATTTCTTATGTGCTTCGTTGGCCAATGCGGCCTCACAATGTGTTTCATCTAGATGGATGAGTTATAAGAAACGTGATTCCTCATCAAAAGTGTCAGGTAACTAGTCAATTGCAATTTTAATGATGAAATTTCACATTGTATTGGAAAGATTGGCTCCAGACCATACACCAATTGAAAAGGTGTGAATCTAGTTGCGTTTCTTACCAAGGTTCGGTAAGCTCAGAAAGCTGAGTACAAGATCAAATGCCAGTTTTGTTTGCGAACTCATATTATTCATTGAAGCATTCGCTTAAGGATTTTGTTGATGGCTTAAACTTGTCCATTAGCTTGTGGATAATAAAGAGTAGAACTATCATGTGAAATTCCTAACTTGGCAGTTAATTCAGTCATCATGTGATTGTGAAAATGTGAACCATGATCTGTATCTATAGCTTGTGGTACACCAAATTGTGCAACCACATGGTTGAAGAAAAAAAGTGCAGCTGTCTCACCACTGTTGTTTAATGTAGGCATCGCGTCAGCCCATTTCATAAAATACTCCATGGCGACAATAATATACCCATGCCCCCTAGCCGAGGGAGGGTTACATGTCATAAAATCAATTGCCCATTTTGCAAATGGTCCAACATCAATGACAGGATGCAGTGGTGCAGGTGGTAATCAAGTTTTACGGTAAAAAATTTGGCATGCATGACAACTTCTGACAACAATAATGCAATCATTAAATATGGTTGGCCAGAAGTAACCAACACAGAGAGTCTTCTATGTGGTAGCATAACCAGATAAATGTCCACCACAAGCAACAGAATGGAAATCATTCAAAAATTTCTCGGCTTCCTCATCTGTGAGGTACCTCCGTAAAATCGTATTGATACCACAACAGTAAAGGGTGTCGCCAATGATCAGATAATCTTTGGCTTGATATCGAATACGTCGCTGTTGCGAGCGAGAGGTATCAGGTCGGAAAGTTTGGGTTTGGAGATAGATCAGTATATCTCCATACCAAGGGTCAGAAGATGAAATCAAAAAACAGAGACTCATATGAAATTGATGGTTTCGCTGTTAAGTCGATGTCGATAGAGGGAAGGTCGCAAAGAAGCTCAGCAAAAACTAGAGATTTCTTTGACTTAGATTTGATGAATTCCAAATCAAATTCTTGCAAAATGACGATCCATTTCGAATATTTGCCCCAACAATTGACGTGACAAGATGTATGTCATAGGGTTGCAATCCGAAATGATAATGGTCTTTCGAAGCAGGATATAATGGCAAAATCTCTGTACAACTTGAACAGTAGCCAAAGCTAGATTTTCAACATAAGAATACTTAATTTCCGTATCATTGAGATTATGACTCAAATAATAGATCAGATGTTTAGTCCCATATTATTCTTGGATTAAAACCATAACAATGGTTGTATCTGTAGTGGCGAGATACAAGAGATAGTCGTTTTGATAATTAGGGGCATACATTAATGATGCTCGGATCATAGTATCTTTGAGAGCATCAAAAGAAGCTTTCACAACCTGGTCCCAATGGAAGGGAATTCCATTTTTCAAAAGACGAGTAAATCATTTAACCATTTTGGCATAGTTGGGAATGAATCTCCTTAGAAAGTTAGCCTTCCCTTGGAGTCTCTTTAACTGAAGTAAATTGGAAGGTGGAGGCAGATCAAGAATTGCCTTAACCTTCAAGGGGTCGAGACGAATTCCTCCTTTAGACACTACGAAACCAAGAAAGCGACCAAAACCAACACAAAACACACAATTATATGGATTGAGTCGAATTTTGTAGTGTCGGCACCGTAAAAATATGGCTCTCAAATGTTGTGGGTGACTAAACCATTTCCATGAATGAGCGGGTAAATCATCTAGATAGGGTTGAACAATGTGTTTGATGTCATGGAAGGCATAATTCATTGCCATATGAAAAGTTGCCCCAACGTTCTTCAAAACAAAAGGGAGTTTTCTATATGCGAATGTGCCCCACGGACAAATAAAGGCAATTTTATATTGGTATTTTGGGCATATATTGATTTGATTATAGCCAGAAAAGCCATCCACAAATGAAAATATTTCACATCCGGCATAGTCATCAATTATCTGTTCGATAAAGGGAGTGGGATAGTTGTCTTTCAGACAAGCATGATTAACATCCCTATAATCAACACACACTCGTATTATTCCTTGTTTCTTCATGACAAGAACAAGATTGGAAACCCAATCGGTAAGAGGAACGGGGTATATGAAACCAACATGCAAAAATTTTTCAATTTCTGCTTTTATGGTAGCAGCCTTCTTCGGATGAATAGGACAGAGGCACTGTCATACTGGTTTGACATTAGGATACATCTTAATCTCATGTTCAACCATACTAGAATCAATACTTGGAATTTCCTCATATGACCAAGAAAATACATCGCGGAATTCATGAAAAAGAGCACGGTAAGTTTCAAGTTCCGATGGAGAACAAGATTTTCCAACATGGATGTTTTCTACAATTCCAGGTTTGGTCGAAATATTGATAGAAATGGTTTTTTTGATATTTGATAAGTTTCGTTCGAAATCGATTGTGTCTATAAATATAGAATTCGAAAGGAAATCAATGATTGAAGGGTGATTTAGTTCATTTGGAATATCTTCTATGTGATCTGGGAGATGGGATCGATGATGATAATTTGCCCATGGTTCTTCTTCTGTCATCGATTGGATGATTCCTTCATCAATAGAAAATGTACGTGAAAAAGGATCAGAGGAAGTACCATATTCTAACGAACAATCAACCCATACAATTGGCGATGATGGATTAGGATTTTTTGCGCAAGCCAAAAATATTGATTGCTATGCGAGCTCAATGGGGCTTAGCGTCATGGTTTCATTACGCATATCAACTTCGAAATTATTGTAAATCTTCTATGAGGCAGATGAAGAGGAATATATCATGTTACAAGTCTCAACTTTTGTAAATTCCGACATTTGTGATGGTGACGGTGGCGAAAAGGTACCCATTAGGGAAGAATATTTGAAGAGACCTACTCCAACGTTTTGAAGAGATAGCAGGGGTCCGTGAACTAACAGAATGCTTGCAGTTGCCTGTGAACTAGAGGTGAAGAAGGCGATTTGATCAATTACTGTAATTTTGCCTTTATGAGGGAAAGCAATCATACGAAAATATGTCGAAACCACAACAACCATAGTGTAAACTCACGTTCTTCCTAGTAAGATGTTGTAGTCAAGGGCTTCGTCAATGAACTCAGCTTCAACAGTTATAATTTCCCCCCCTAGTTCTATCTAGAGGTTACTTAAAATTCCACAAGGAGTATAAGTGCGACCGTCAGAAGCTTTTAACGTTGTAGGTGATTGTGACAAAGGCGGTGAGCCAAGTGTTTTCTAGCAATTCATTGACATGATACAAGTAGAAACACCCTCGTCAACAATGGTTTGGTGAACAAGTTTATTCAAAGATTTTACTTGGATCAAGAATGCTAACTGTGCTGGTAATTGTGGCGTATAACCTGCATGGTTAAAAACCACAATATTGGAATCCGTTGGATCAATTCCACCAATTGCTGTCAATAAAGGTTGCTTTTGGGAGGGACAATTTTGAAGCATCTCAAGCATCGACATAGAAGAAGGTGATTGAGCCAAATCTTCTACTATGTTGTAATTTTGCACTGCTCGAGTTTGAGGGTTGAATGTAGATTTATGAAAAACTCCCTTAGGTAGTTTTATTGTTAACTCTGGTGCAATGGGTGGTGGAATGGAATCAGACAAAGTCAAAGTCGAAGCATTTGGTTGATCTATACCTTGGTTATTCGATGACGACGGTGGATTACCATAATGTTTACTTCATGTAGTAACCAAAACATTAGTCCTAGGCTTAGTGGCGGATAGCATAAGCACTTGTGAAGTGGAAGCATAATCTGTAGCAACCATATGAGTCTCCGGGTTTGGAAAAGGGTCTATCAACACAACGGATGTATTAGAAGTCTTAAGAAGTTTTGGGACTTTAGAGCGGTGAGGACAGTCTCATGTAAAGTGCTCCTCATTACAGATTAAACATGGGTAACGAGGTTTCCTAGCCAGAGAAGAGGAATCAAATGATTTCTCTTGAGGGGGAGGATTTTGTTTCTTTTTGGTTTTCCCCTTTTTCTTGCTTCCAGGTTGATTTTCGTTTTTACCTTTGTTAGATGACACAAAATTTATTTCGGAAGCAAGTGTATTATTAGATGCACTAGAAGTTTGATTTGAAATAGCAAGTGTTTGACCATATGGTCTACTTGCTGTTTGAGTTCTTGAAGAACCTATCACACCGTCACTAGCATGAGAGTCCTTACTAGATGGAGGTGGTGGAATAGTAAAACCTGATCTAGGTGCATTTGGAATATTGTCATAGAGCATGCCAGACTTAGTATAAATCACGTCTAAGTATTGGGCACGAGAAACTACTTGCTCTTCAGTAACAACTCCTCCTTTAGCCACATCCTCGGTGATAGATGGCAACAAGGATTTGATAAACCACTCAGCTAAAAGCTGATCAGGAACAAAATTTTTGACCATTCCACGACGCTGACGCCACTCATGAATATGATCAGAAATGTGAGTAGCAGCGGTCTGTTTAAAGTTTGTCAACAATTCCGTTCCAGTTTCGTATCTGATGGGTAACTGAAAATGGGTTAGAAATATAGTGGCTAAGGATGTGAAGTTTTCAAATGACGCTCGTGGTAATTCAATATACCACTTTGCAACTAGACCAATGAGTGTTTGATGGAAAAGACATAGTCTTATTGAATCATCATTTAGGGAGTTGGATGAACACCATAAATGAAAATTCATAACATGATTGGATGGATCTTCTCCAAGATTTCCATTGAACTTAGGAATATTAGAAGGCAATTTATGTGGAATGACTGGAAACCAAGGTGCATAAAGAATGGAATCATTCGTAAGCCGATTTAAATCCGGTAATTCAAGTGTTGCGACAAAAGGCAATTGTCGATTTAGGTTAGGTTGAGTATAACCAGGATAAGATGGAATTGCCTGGGAAATAGGCTTTTGCATACCAGCGTAAGGAATCTGTTGTTGGTAACCTTGATAGGGGTAATTTTGTTGAGCATATCCAGTATAAGGTGGTTGTTGGGCACTAGGATAAATTTTCTGTTGTCCAAACCCAACATAGGCTTGTTGACCAGGACCTGGGTAAACTTACTGTTGACCAAACCCAACATAGGCTTGTTGACCAAGTCCAGGATAAGTTTGGTATTGTTCGTATTGCTATTGTTGATATTGTGACTACCACGGTTGTTGATGTAACAATTGTTTCCCACCAATGTAAGTTTGACCAGGTTGTGAATAAATTAGACTAGTATAAGTCTGAGTAATCCCAATTAACGGTAAACTAGCCTAAGGTTGTTGGATTCCACACACAAACAGTTGTTGTAAAATGGCCCAAGAAGGCTGAGTCTGTAGACCTGAAACTTGAGGGTCAGATGTTGAAGGACCAGCTTACAAAGGTTGAGATACAATTAATTGAGCTTGCGACTGTGGTAAAGTGGTAACGACATGCATAGTAGGTATGGATGAAACAGATTGCATTGGTTGTGATGGATACATAAGCCTTGTTTGAATGAGCATTGTAGGCTTCCATTGACAAACAATCATTCTAGAATAAGTTGGACCTAAAGATGACGGTATACTGCCATATGATTGCCCCCAGAAAATGGAGGATAAGCAGATTGGGCATATTTCTCTCCATATGGACGTAATCCAGTGTAAAGTGGATACATTAGATAGTAACCAGATGGACCAACTTGATAATGACTTGATGGATCAAACTATTTAGTATCCGTAAGTGAAGACCCAGGTAAAATTCTTGTGGATGACATGGGTGAAGACCATGGACTAGAAGCAACACCGGAGTGAGTTCTAGATAATGATTCGTAACCCGGTGGGATGGACGGAACACCATACAGATGTGACTCAAGTGTTGTGGTAAACATCGAAGAAGTAGCAACAGTAGATGCTATCGCAGCTGTAATAGATGATATAGTCTGGGATGTTGTTTTAGCCATAGTCAAATGACCCAATAAATGTCATAATGAATCTACGAGAGTTTGAAAGTAAACATGATCAAAAGGAGCAGTCAACTGAGGATAAGAAGGATAAAGATAAATCCCTAGTCCAAAACGAGTTGGAGTTCTGGGTGTTTCTTCTTCAGATTCCTCTTCAATAACAATCAAACCAGGTGGAAGGATTTCACCATCAGGTCCATAATAAATTTTTGGTGTTTGACTCCGCGGTAAAGGAGAAGTCTCAACAGTTACAGATGTTTGAGGATAAACCGATCGATCGTCTTCTGGTACAGAACAACTTCTGATTGTTCAACTTCGAGATCCAAGTGTTCTGGTAAAAGAACAATGAGTTCAAGATGAGTTTCTGGAACAACTTCTGGTTCAGAAGTAACTTCTGGTTGAACTGTGATAGATTCGGGACCAACTTCTGGTTGAACAAATTAAAGTTTAGAAGTAATTTCTTGTTGAACAACTTTGGGTTGAGGATCAACTTCTTGTTGGACAACTTCAATTACCGTTTCACTAAGTTCACTTTTAGTGTCCTTAGGTAATTGTAAAGGTTCCACTTCAATAGTAGATGAACCAATAATTGTAGGAGTAACTGGGATCACAATACTTACCGGTATAGGTGACTCTGGTAAATTAGATGAAGAACCAAAAGTTAGTGATGTACTAGACTCAGTTAAATGAGACCGCTTTTGCCGACTAGGTGTAGCTTCAGGGGGTAAAAATGGTTTACTCGCTGTCCTCCATGAGTGATAGGGTAAAGGTTGATTTTCCTCCACGATTGCTGATTGATTTTATTACAAAAAGAAATAAACAAAAAGAGGGTAATCTAGGAAAAAGGATTACCATGCAACTGTGAACTGCAATATACTGCCTCAGTAAACTAAGGCCTTAACATATGTGTAGGCAATCTCCCCAAATGTTGTTTTCAGTGTATCACAATATACAAGGTGATCGACTCGGTTACCTATGGGTGGGTAGCAACCTAATGTAGTCCTCCCATATATACCTGAAAGTACATGGAGGCCCAATCCGTGTTAGCAATGTCTAATGTGAAACCGCACAATGAGAGCATTCCTTTATACTTTTCGTACTATAACACTGCCTTATATACCAAAAAGTACATGGATGAGCTATGATATACTTACATACGTGGAATTACGTATCACACTCGAAATGTATCATAGACAATTAATGACAACTGCTATGTTTAATGACACTGGAACACGTCTCTAGCCTAGACCTCTAAATGTTATGCATTAAGTTAGAATGCTCCATTAGGTTAATTGAGATAAATTTTAGTTGATCTTGTTTAAAATTTTGCCTTTCAGGTTCACCACGTGATGTTTCTAAAACTCCTAAAATGCAACTATGATGAGAAACATTCTTTTCATTTGATTTGAACAATGAAAGCCATAACTAAAAGGGATAGAGCAATCAAAATCTTTAAACAAAGAGCATAAATCACATCTAATGCAAATTTCCCTACACTATTGCTACAAGCACACACAAAGTTCTAAATGCATAATGCATGTTTTTCTTTTCATTCCTTTAATTTTTAGATGAACATAAGGAAAATAAATGCACAAACAATCAATTAATACTTTTCGCAAGAAACGAAGACTTTACGACAGTTTCTTTTTGAAAGAAATGAAGACTTTATGACACTTCTTTTTTAGAAAAGACTAATCGATGTAAGCTAAATTTGACAATGAATTGATAATGATAAAGAAATCTCTTAAATAAAAAATCAAGGCCAAAGTAGGGCTAGGAGAAGAAATGCAAATTGATTTTAGAACCATAGAAAACATTGATCTTTCAGCAAACAACATTAGAAGCAAATTTGGAAAAAAAAATCAAACCAAAGGTGGGTTTTCTAGCTTGACAGGGATCAACGCAGCCTTGAGTGGGAGACAATGTGTTGTAGTGCACTGTCTCTAAGCTAAGGTTGCTATGTAGCGCACTGTGTCAAGACCGACACTGCGCTGGTGCTAGAGAGTCCAATCAGGAGACATTTAAGCACACTTTTTGACCAAAAAGCACTTCAAAATGACTGAAAAGAGATCAATGAAGTCAAGAAAAGTCTACTAGGATGTAATATGATAAGGGTAAACTACCAGGAATTACAGTCGTTCCCCAGATTTGTTATATGGAATTTATACCTACGGATAAATACATCTTCCCTAAGTGGGTAGTTACACTTAGAACAACAGAAGTAAATATGTTTAGCCTTTCCCTACAATAGACAAATAAGATAAAGGAACCTACTTGTGATCCTTCGCTTCCTTTGATCTCCTTTGAATTGCTCCCATCGCTCCTGATCATACTGAATTCGCTCAATTGGTACCTGCCAACATAAATAGAATACGACAAAAATCAAAGCATATGATCTATCTACTATAAACAAATGGAATCAACAAAATTTTAAGATGCATTCATTGTAGATATAAACAAGAATATGGGAAAAGGAACAAACAACTTTATTGATTGATAGAAGGAGAAGTTACACCCAATGTGGTTTGATCTCGTGTCACTCTTCCAACTTAGTCCAAAACCTGATCACACCAATAACACATCAATCCAGCAGCATAACATTACTTGACAATGATTTCAAGTCTCAAACCAACACTATTTCTCTACAATCCAAGTTCTAGCCCCCTGATCACTATGATGAGTGGTCAATTTATAGGGAAATGAAAGTGGTTATGTCATAAATTGGGCATTGAATGGTTTTCCAAAATTGGAGTTAGTTTCCATGGAGGAAGGGATGAGAGGATAGAGGGATAATTGATCCATATCCTATCCAAAGTTGACCTCATAGGATGAGATAAGAGCTGGGCATCATTATAGAATTCTCTAGAATCCAAGAATATTCCTAGAATCCTATGCCAATTTTGCTCATTTTTGCCCAACGCAGGTCAAAGTGGGCCTAAGTGCACTGCCGTGCAGGCCTGAATGGGCCTATCTGCTTTGAAACACAGTTACCCCTTACTAAGGCTACACTGGTGTCCCAAGGAGGCATTTCAGCAGGGTTTCAAGCTACGAAACTTTCATGGATGGAAGCATTCAATTTGATGACTTGTCTAGGGCATGTAATAACTGAATTAGGGTTTGATGAGCCATAATTGTACTGATCTGATCTTCGGGAGTGATGTGCCCAAATAGACCTATAACACATCTGCACTACCCACTGCATAACTATCTGCACTGCAACTCTCTATGCCCCTTAGTATCTGACTGCCACTAGTATTGCAATTGTCCCTCAAGAAATAATTGCACCATCCTGAGCACTAATCCAACTACTACTAAATACTGTGGGCCCCTGTAAAAAGGGTATTGATCCAAGAGGAAACACCTGACCGATGCTCTCCTCGAAGGATCTTTCCCAACTTTGCACAAATCTAGAGTCTAGAGCTCAATGTATCCCCACCTCTCCCCTAGAGGAATAACAACATACAAAGTGAAGTCTTCCTCCAACTTGGAGGACAATTCTTCAATCTCCGTTGAAGTTGTTGGCTTCTCTTGCCTCTCCTTCTTCTACTAAGGACATTGGGTACTATAGTGACCAAACTCACCACACTTGAAGCATTTGATCTTCGATAGATCCTTCTTCTTCTTTTCCCCTCCTTGTGAGCCTTGTCCTTGACCAAGACCTTTATTTTCATTTCACTTCAATGCAAGGGCTACATTCTCCTCCTCCTTCACACTCTTCGATCCTTTTCAACTGCCACCGATAATACTCTTGACTAGAGCAAGTTTCATCTCCTCCTGTGTGAAATATTCCCTCGTTTGATCCCATATTGGTAGTTGATCTCTACCAAGGATACCTTGGACAAAATTAGCCCACTCCTCAGTGAAACCATTAGTGGATACATGTACTATTTTAGCTCCTTGTGGCTTATCTCCAACCGCGACAAGCTCATTCCAAATATCCTGAATCCTAGTAAGGTAGGGGATAACTCCTTCTCCCTTCTTCATCCTAGTGGTCCTCAAATTCTCCTTTAGGAACATCTTCTGATTCTTGGAAGGATTTCGGTATAGTGCCACGAGAGCATCCCATATCTCTTTGGATATATTCTTGGCCATTATGTGTGAGACTACATAATCTTTAACTCCATCAAGGTTCATCTGCTTTGCCATGGCCATCTCCTTTTTGTAATTCTCTAGCTTTCGCCGGTCTATCGGTACTACAATGACTCTCTCTGCATACGTCCTTATACCATGCTCATCTAGAAGGAAAGACATCTTGGATATCCAGTTACAATGATTCGAGGCTCCATATAGCCCATCTCGATCTCGAAGTCGTGCTGAGACCATTTTCAACAAAAATCAAAACTAGGAAATAAAAAAGAATCTCCTTCTCTCCTTCTTGGTTACCTATTATGCAATTCACACTCCTTTTTAGAATGCATAGTCCTGTCTATTGGTTCTAGCTCTACAACTGGAAATTTTAGATTTCCTTGAAGATTTAAACTGGAAATCCTATGAGAAAAATTCCTCAATGTGTGCTATTTCTCTTCCACCTAGCGTTGATTCTAGTACAATAAAAATGTCGCTAATCATCTGTGCCCAAATATTCTCTGGGAATTAACTGATTTACTTCACTTGAACTACTTCTCGGCTTCACCACTACCCGTTGGAATCACTATTGGGCTTTGAGAATTTTCCTGCCGCCTACATTGGAAAATTGACCCTTATGCCCAACAGTTCAAACTGCCCGGCTCTGCGTAAATCTGGAGAAATTGTGTTGTTGTTCCCTATGAATTGCTAATTCCTCCCTCTTCATATTTGAGCCATTGGTCTGTCAAAATAGCTCTGATACCATGTGAAATTTTCCTTGAAATGCAACAACTGGAATTAATTCTTCTAATTGGATTAATTATGGGGTTTATTTTGTTATGGGAAAATAATGAATTAATCACACTACAATTTCTTCACAATAAAAAGAGTTACAAAAAATAAATTATTGGAAATTGAGAAATATAGAGCACAAAAAAAAATATATGAAAATGTTATGTTTTGACAATTGTTCCCAAAAACCCAATGTGGGAAAACCAGTGAAGTAGATGAGGGTGTTATTATTAATGCAACAAAAAAATTATGAGTACAAATCTCGATGCAAAACTAGTTATCCTTTAGCAAAAGATATTGCTAAAATTAGTTGGAAGAAATTCCTTCCTTCTGCAACTAAACTTGGCCCCACTGACCCTTCTTGCGCTTCCTCTCGAAAACTCACACTGGCCAGAAATGCACATTGGTTGGGTCAAATAATTTGCATTTCTTGCTAGTTGGCTCTAGATGAGCCATCCTACCTCCTTCTGGCCCTAGAAGTGACTCACTTTTCCTTCCAGGTGATCTCTCGACCTCCTACAACTGAAACAATCACTTTCGGACACTTCGAACTAGGGTTTCTAGCTGCTCACACTGGTTGCTTGGCCTCTCTGTAGAAATAATTTGATGTCCCTACTGTTACTCTATTGTAGAGAAACTCTACTGGAAATGACTCTGCTGCTCTCTCAATCACTGCCACTTGATCTCTGGCTTAAATTCTTCTCTAAATGAACTTTTCTCTATGAGAAATTCGATCTGCCTTAATGTAATATTCCTAATAGGAAAATACAGGAAATAATATAGGCTATGAACTAACTACAAATTGCAATCTCAAAGACATGCAAGCACATGAATTAAACACCAAAAATATAAACCAAGCTCTGAGCCATTTTATTAATATGAGAAAAATGGGTACAGTAGAAGGTAATAGTAGAATCTGGGCTTGTTATAAGTAAGTAAGGAAAAAGTCAAGTGATAATAATGAAGCCTAAGTGCTATAGAAACTCCTCCCCAATTTCTGTGCTAACCCAATAAATTTCAGCTACTACTGCCAGGTAGGAAACGGAATATATTCCCTCATAAGTGCTCCAAAAATTATGAGAAATTAGCTAGTGCCCTTTCTCAACAAGGCCAAAAAAACCGAGAAAGGGATTGGCCCCAAACCATGTCTCCAAGAAACCCACATAGTAGTGAAAATTATGAGTTGACTAGTAAAAAAACTGCTGGAAAAATGGATTTCTGGCTTGAATATTGTTTGGTTCATGCTAAAAATGTAGCTACAGACTCCTCCTCAAATACCCATAAAAACCTAGAAAATGTTTGGGTTGATTCTTAGTGACGTGAGAGCCCACCAAATAATGTAAGTGCCCTCTTGCTGGCTACACGTACTACTGAAAAATAATGCTCTAGAAACTCTCAAATCCTCTGCTGTAATGCCACTAAAATTCCACACAAAATAGCCTATGAAATCTACCCTCACCTCCAACCAATCTCCTCTAGAAATTAGTTTCCCTCTTCCCCTACGCAAGCTTTCTCTAATGAGCTCTGTGCACTCCCATAATGGAGAAATTTGGCCCACCAAATGGCCAAGACTTCTGCCCTGCAAAACAATACCAAAATTCTGGTCTCAAGGCAGGAATCTTTCTGCAAATCACTGGATCTATCAACACACAAATCTTTGTGCTCCGCAAACTGCCTATGCACCTAGGAAGTGAACAAAACTTGATGAACACCTTTAATAAAGCTCTATGGAAGTCCTGAATTGGACTCTCCAAATTTCCTTACTAGGGAGACACTTGAATTTCTCCGAAATGAGGGTGGAATTCCACTTGGAACTCCCGTGCTAAACAACACTTTTTTTCTTGCGCTAACCAACTCCAAGAGAAGATGTAATGTGAAGTGTAATAATCAAAAGATAATCCACAAAATGAGTTCTCCTTTTATACTTTCTTTCTATCCTTCTAGACTCCTTTTAATATTATTTTATTGGTGGGGACCATTTTCCACTTAGTTACTTTTTCACTATTTTAATAAAATAATAATTTTCTTCCTATCCGCGATAAAATAATACTTGCCACCTTTCTCTAAAATACTAGTTGCCCTTGTTAATTAATATTACCAAAATTGGGCAAAATTCCCATGCTCACAAAATTGGGGATATTACACTTGATCACATGTGTGTTTTGTTCCAACCCCATCGAACTCCTCTTATAATATGTTTTGGTCTCACCAACAACTATGATTAAATCTGCATCAATGACTGAGATCATCTTTAAGTCGATCCATGTGAGTTTTAGAGAAATATCACCTTTCTCATCTAATTCCTATTAATTAATCATTTTCCTTAAGTTAGATTTAGGGAAAATTTAATTATTGACTAATTAACTTAATTGAGCCATCTCTAGGTGTTTTCTCCTTAAATTTTTTCTAGGTTATAGAGTTCTAGTGTTTCTAAGCCTCTCTGACTAAAGTCGAGACTACAACACCTATCTGATGCTACCTAAACATAAAAATATCAACAAATTCATTATTCTCTAACACTTAGATGCATGTATTTTCACTCGTTCAATGCAAGATGTTCACTTCCTTGAATCTGCTTTGGATCCCCATATTACTGATTAGGAAGATGATCTTTCTTCAGAGAGTTCCACTAACCCTTTTGATAGCCTAAGGCAATTTTGTTTGTCTCCTTGACCTTAGTTGAAAATCCCTTCGTTCCATAGGCATAACCGTCATCTTTTTTAAAGGATAGGATTGTAGGAAATATCTGGCTCCTTTCCTTTTGTCATCGATCTCATTAGTACTTGCAAACTGTTTGGAATCTAACTATGATAAGGAAAAACATCCCCAAGGTGGTACGCCTTTTAGGTTCCATATTACCTCTCATACATGTACAATTTCAGAGTCAAACCAAATTGCAACCCAAAATTTTAATGCAGGTAGCATTTGATAAAAGCATTGCAAGTTGATGGTCCCAACTTTATACACATGTTGCATTTCCCTGTGCTGGTCACTAGAGGTCACGAATGCTACTTGCCGCCTAAGAGATAAGCTCTCCTCCATATAACATTTTGAGCTTGCAATGACTTGACCCTGCAATCTAAGGTTGCAACCTAAATAAGGCAAATGTGATAAATTTAGCACACAACTCCAACCTATCCTGTTCATTTTTTATTTGTGCTTATTGCTTCTTTGCGATCATGAAATGTAATTCTCTCTCATATATCTTTGGAAGCCTTAATGTATGAATGCCTTTTCTCATAAACTTTAGTGCATTTCTTGGTGCAATTCCCAACATATGACATACGATTCCCTATAAACAAGACCTGATCTATAGAAAATTGCAGGAGGAGAGGTAATTACGTCTAACAGGTTATAACAAGTTATATAGCCAAGCTTACCTAGTTTCATGCCACACTTTCCAGATTCATGATCATACTTTTAATATGCCCATTAAAGTATTTATGGTCAACAAATGTATTGCCTTGACAATCGTCAAGGGCTCATCATGCCTAACATAAAGAATTGTCAAGGGCTCATCATGCCTAACATAAAGTTCATCTATGACAACTTCTCTTTTGTTTTTGCTGGAAGCAAGAGGTTTTATCTTGTAATTATTATATGCTGCAAGCTACATCAGTTATAGCAACACCATAGCCGAACAACACAAAAATTGACAGGACTACCCAATGCTTTACAACACTAGCTACACGATTTGTCAATGCACTTCAAATACTGTCCATTCAGAGAAAACGTGCAGAGAGGATTTAATGACATGATAATTCGATCAAATATTTGATTCCTTGTTCAGTCCATCTTTGGATTTTCTAAAGAAATTTATGGAATAAAAGTTCATGAGGTATCACAGGGCTCACGATGGACAAGCCTTGGGATCAAATGGGGAATGAATGCTTGAAAAGAAAGAGAGACTGGAAACAAGAGTCTGCCGGTTGGATATGGAAATCCAAGGGAAGGGAGCTCGTAGTTAAGGCTTCGATGCATGCAGGGAAAGGTATTGGATATTTGGAAAAACAAATGAGTGTTATAGTCACAACTGATATTCAGAGGAGTTCGCAAGGGAAAGAAGCGTAATGTTTCTATCGCTTGCGACGTGCTTAGTAGAGGTTGCTAGTTTAGATATCAAATTGGTCACAGTTTCAAAGGAAGGTAAGTGACAAAGTTCACATGATTGTGTAGGTTGCAAGGTCGCATAAATAATTAACCTTTCCAGGCACAGTTTTGCGACTTTGTGACTTGAGGGATCAATAAAATAGCCCAGTCACATTTTGGAGGGGAAGATAAGTCATTCTTTTTAAATGTAGCACAAATATTGACTTAGGGAGTGGACAAGATAACATATAGTCACATTAAAGCTAGTTCTGGGCTGGTCGCATTTTAAATTCCAAAGGTAAGTCGTTGAAATTACTACTTCTGGAACGTCGCAGATCGAGATTGCGTTTTGTGGAAGGAAATGTGACCTATATAGGGATCGCAAATTGGGAATGTGACTTGAGAAATTGCAGAATGGGAATGTGACTTGAAGAAAGCTCTAGTTTCTGATATGAACCCTATTCATGCTGTCTGATCATGAGTTATTTGCAGGTTTTGAGATCGTCCATGTGTGACGAGGAAGACAATTATCTACCTTTTGCTTAACGCAATCTAAGACAACTGTTTTGTCAGAGGAAGATAATTTCAAATAGTCGCTTGGGAGTTGGATAACATTTTGCTGTTTATAAATCTGCATGGCCACAACCTCCATTAAAACGCCAGCCTGCCTGACTTATCTTCAGTAGATCCACCTCTCCCATTGAACTACACATGAATTCCATATGCACATCAGCTTGGAAGCATGTGGAGACTGATTGGAAGATAAACTCTTAGAAACTGTCTAGCCTCCTTGGCATCATCACGTGGTGTGTATGAGCCTTCAAAGCTCTGATCGCACTTTGTAAAACCTTGCTTTCCATTGTAATTCGATGGTATGCAATGGTTGTGCAAGCGTTATAAGAAGTGTATTGTTTGAAGCCAACACATGGGGTTGACATGATTGTCATACCCTTCCTATCATGTGTTCCTTTCTCTTGCGCTATCCATTTTCCTTTTGTATTAATTCAACACAGCCTAAATCCTCCATGTGTTCCTTGAATAGGCTTCATGGTTTGTATATTTATGATGCACTAAGATTATTAAAATAATGTCCTTTGCTCGGCTTGCATAGCACAATCATAACAAATGTTAGTAAGATTGCGTAATAAAATGTAGCCCTGATTAATTTAAACATTAAGGTCTTAAGAGTTCAAAGAAATTACAAAATGGATTAGTTAATTTAAGTGAATCTAGTTTGAGTAATTACCCCATTTCTATTATGATAAGGGTGTCTTACAGGGTTTCTTTATAGAACCACAAGCACTGCAATTTATAAGATTGAATATTGAAGTTTTCTCTCAACCAATTTAACATCTTAGCACATGAATAAACTTGATAACTCAAATTTCATTAACATCATAGTACGTGACCTTTGAAAATGTTAAAAACACTCATGAAACTAATCCAAAAGATGGACCATAGAGGATGATGGTCAGGTGATAGCATGACTTCGGATCATATTTATAAGCACGATGTTCTAGGGTTTGAAAATGTATGAGTAAAATAATGCTTCACAAACCCTAATGCAGCCAGGGTGGAGACATGACCATTAACACAATATATCATTACTCCATTACATTGCACATTGTAGAAATATAAAGGCTTGAGGTTGCATGAGACTCTTAATACATTGTTAAAGCAACAAATGCCAAAACCCTAATGCATTAATAAGATCAATATCCAAGATAAACACTCGGAGAAAATGTCGTACGCATTGAAAAATCATAAGCATCAATAGAGTTGATAACAACCATGTCAAAATCAAATTGTACAGATTCAAAGTCATGAACATAACCCTCAGGACCTAGACAAGCAGAGGGGGACCTAAAATTTGGTGTTAGGACAAAAAGTTGGGTGGTTGTTGTAGGGGCTACAATAGATTGCCACATCATCCAATGTTTGGGGCTTTTGACCACATGTTGGGGGCTTCAAATTTCAATTCAACATAACTCTCAAACTACAAGGGCTCTCATCCGCATATTGTTGTAATTTGATTGATGAGGAGAATTCAACAAAGATGGTTGGAATAAAAAAACTATGATTTTCCATGTCATTTTGGTAAACAAAGGCAGGGCATCTTCCAGTGCTACTTGGGTTGACATCAATGAAAACCAAATTTCAACATTTTATATATATATATTGTCTGCGTAGTCTAATGTCCCGATTTTTTCATAAAATGAATGATTTGTACTTTTAGGATATAGTCCATATTTTGAGTAAATTTCTCTACATTTTTGAGAGTATCATAGACAATTTTGCTTAGGTTTTTCCTATAGGAAGCGAGGATCTTCTTACTATGAATTGGAAATTCAACAGAACCCACATTTGGATTTGGATTAATGGTTCTCTATCTCTTCCTCCCTCTCCCTCTCCTATTTAGCCGTGCTTAATGAGGGAGTTAAGTTGTTGTACATCACAAGGACATTGACATTGGGGGACTCAGGTGTGAAGTTTGCAATATTCTTTCCATTGTATCACTTTTGTTCTTTCACATGCTGAACCAAAAGAGTTTAATGGACATGGAGGTCCTTGTTTTTATGGTTAGATGACTTATGAGTAATGCACCATAGAAGTGTATTTTTCTCTATAATTGTTGACATTTACTTGTGCTTCCTTAGGCACAAAAGAGTCATTAGAACGTACAATGATGTTTGAACTATGATGCATGTGCTTCTTGAATTTTTTGTCATTACTATGCTACTCATAACAAAAATTAGGGAATTTTTTGGCATGCTTTCTTTTATTCCTTTATATTGTGGGTGAATTTACATTAGAGATTGAATGATTAGGAACTCTAGTTCTTATTGATTTCCTAGTGTACTTTTCTCTAGTACTTGAGGACAAGGTCCATTTCCTCTTCCGTGGTGAGATACTGAGCTAGTCTAGTTGTAATTTTCATTATGAATTATAAATTTATGTAAATAGTATGGAAATATATAGATAGTGACTGGATGAGGAGTGGAAATGGATTCAATGATCTATGGAGGAGGAAAATCTTGTAAACCCAAGCCATTGCATTTATTTGGTCACCTATCACCCTAATGAGTTGATGGCCTTACTGTTGCAATGAAGAGTGTATGGTAATCCTACATTAAATGACAAAAGCCCATGTAACCTCCCTATCTTGGAGGATGTGTTATGGAAGTCAACAAGTAAGGGGGAGACAATATGAAGGACATGTAGGAGGAGGCACATAAACAATAGAGAGAAGTGGATGTGAAAAAACAAAAGAAAAAGAAAAGAAAATGTTGGTTTGCTCTTGGATAGAGAAGAGGAATTCATGGGAAAGACAACGAAGCTTCAAATACATGAGAAAATTTCAGTGATAGGGAGTATGTTGGGATAGGAATATGAGATTTGTAAAGTTAACTCACAGAAGGAAGGAACTCAAGGAGAAGCACAGGCACAAGAGAAAAGTATATAGGTGGAGATGTTATGTTTTTGGATATCTATGGGTTAGTGTTGGAAATACTCAGAGGGGGTGTGAAACAATATTTCTTTTCAATTGTTACTTTTACCAGTTAGATCACTTATATTTAGAACAAAAAATGAACAACAATAAGAATAAATTATTTTATTAATTTCTTCAATAAATAAAGTACAATATATGTAGGGCTCCAACCCTAGATGAAGACAAGTCTGATCTTCAATCTTCCAGGCTCTAAACTGTATTATGCCAAGCACTGACTTGGACTTCCAAGTCTCCAACCTTGTCAATTTTGAGGCATCAACCTTGAGGGCTCCAACCATATCTCTGGTATAGGCTCTGACTTGGTTTCTTGAGGACTTTGATCCTCTAGGGATCCAACCATATCTTCCAAGGCACCAACCTTATCTTTTTGAGGCTCCAACCTCTTGCGCTCCAACCCTTAGCTTAACTTCATCAAGATATGTTTGGTTATACTTCGCAGCTCCCAATGTCTTCTTCAATGAGCCTTGTCAATCTTCAAATATGCCTTCCCTTAGTCTCCATATCACGTCATCAATGAAAACCTTGTTCTTCACATGAAGGTGTCTCCGTTTTTCTTCATGGTACCTAAAACAAGAATCTCCAAATCACCTCATGATGATATCAATAATGCATTACAATGACAACTAATTTCTTCAAGAATGTCTTCACGATATACTTTTGCAAGTATTCTTCAATGAAGCCGCAATGATACTTCAGCTTAGCTCCAAGTATGGTCTATTAGAAAGCTTCACTGTACAAAAATCTAACACTTATGCTTCAAGAAGGTTTTCCACACGCTGCCCCAAGAACTGTCCACAATATTAGATCTTGAATGTGACTCAACAAGGCCTTTAATCAATTCTTCAAAGGCTTCTTCAAGAGGACTGCTACAAGTTTAATAATTGATCCAATGCTCGAAGGTTGCTCTCAAGTATTCACATCAGTTCTTCAATAAGTTGCTTTAATAATCCCCTCAAAAATATGTTCAAAAGTGTCAACAGATTTGCTTCACAAGAGGTCAATTAAGTCTGCTCCAAATCTGAATAGATCTTCTCATAAGGTAGGCTTGTAGGTCTGTTTTATTGCTGTAATTGTTATTGTTGGTTAGGGCTAGTAACCCATTGCTACAACCCTCTTAAACTTGTTGAACCATTCCTTCCACAACTGCAACTTTGCTCCAAGATGATGTTGTTTCTACTCACTACTCCTAGAAGACCCTACAACCTTGTTTCAAGGCCTTTCAATCATTTCCCAACAGGCTGTAGCAGCTTGGCCTTCTTCCTACAACTGCACCACCCTACAGTAGCTCCAAAACACCCACAGGAAACTCACACTTCTCCACTGCTGTAGTCCAAGCCTTTCTGTTCACTGTTTGTTGTGATAGTCCACAACAAAGATAAGCTACAGGACTGTAATCCGAACTGAAGTTTGAGGTAAGGTGACTGTCCCGAGCTCCAAAACTGTGCCTCCAAGAGACTGATCACAGTCCGAGCTTGAGTTAGTCTCCAACAGGTGACTTTCCTTCAAATCCGAGCCCTGAAACAAGTCTCCACAGGTTTCTGCCACAGAGCTGCAATAGTCCAAGCTAGAAAGATAAAGAAAATCTACCCCAAACAATAATCTTTTAGTCCTCCTCGACCTATGTCCTTCTTCTTTGCCTTTTGTCTAAATTTTGTGTCTTCTTCACGTGAAAATTCTCTGTTAGAATGAGGAGTTTGAACTCCTATATATACTAGTTTGACCTACAATGGAGAGATGTGTCTCTTGAGGGGACATGATAGCCAACACAAGTTGGCTCAAGTCGGCTAGGAAAAAATAATAATTTTTCTAACTTATAAATTCAATTTCTCACAATCTAGAAGGAGTTAGGAGGCATATCATAGCTCGTTAGAAAGGGAAAAATATCCTCTATAAGATGACATGTCTCATTGTGGAAAGATGCCTCCAATGTGTCAATTTTTTTCTTTTCTTTGTGAGTGCTCTTTGAAATTTTTAGTGCAGAGGGTGATTAGGACAACAAGAGGTCATTAGGGATTCTAAGTTCTTCACCATATTGTATGTGAGTCATCCATGTCACCATGATAGTGTATCCAACATCGTGATAGTGTATTTAGCAATTTTGTCATCATGATAGTGTAGCATCATGTATCCAATAATAGTGCACTGATATGTCACCAACCATAGTGCAACATTTATTAATTTTCCATTAGGATATTTCCAAGTACTTCATGTCATGTCTTTCCATTAAGTGATTTCCAAGTCCTTCATGTCATGTCTCCAATCATTGTCCATGTCATCAAGACCTTCATCAAGTGCCATCATGTATGACATCATCAAGTGTGGTCATTTATGTATAGTCCTTCAATATCAAGGGTAAGGACATCATCCGTGTTCTAGGATTTTTCATCAAGAGTAAGAACATCATCATGATTTCTAGGGATTCTTCATCAAGAGAAAGGATACATGAGGTTATGGTGTCTTCATGGTTCGTTCAAGCATCTAGGACAAGACATATTCTTAGTGGCTTGACATCATAATGGCATCATTTATAGTTTGAGATCCTTACCAGACAAGAGGGATTTGTCATCATGAGCAAGGACATTATCATATTATGCATCACAAGAATATTTTCCATCCCAATAATGTCATATTGACATCAATGAAAACCTTGATTAACAATCTCCCCCTTTATCATTGATGGCAATATTCTTTCCCTTCCAACATTCTCTCCCCCTTTGACATTAATGGCAAACAAGGTGCCCAAGTACTCCCCCTGTCAAGTTGCTTCTTTTCTTCATCAATTGTAGTTCTTCATAGGCGTGTTACTCCCACTGACATGGTGTTATTCCTTCTGGAAATGTGGTCCATGATAGATGTGTTTACATTTCTTCATGTGATGAACTAACTCCCCCTGCCTGCATAAACTCCTCTAGATTCTTTATACAAGAAAGATTTCTACCTTATGATCAAGTGGAAGAAATCTTCAACAATAGTCCATCGAATGAGTAAGGAATCATGTTCTTCAATGGACTTTCTCCCAAGAGACGATCTATCAAAAGATGATTGTTCATGTGTGACTCATCAAGAATTTCATAGGGCCCATTCATGTATAGCTTCTGCAAGAATGATTAAGAACCATAAGCTTCCCCTAACAATATGAATGGTCTCCTTTGGTAGAGTCTCATTATCAAACACTTGAAATATCAAATATGACTTCATCAAATCAAAAACATGTGTTGTTGGCTGGAGTATTCAAGAGACTTTCAGATTTAGTTTGCTTCCTTCTCCATACTTCTGTAACTTTCTTCTTTGGCTTGTTCAGGGACCCAAGTCAAGTTACAATCATGTGCCATATGTCCAATGTTATGGCAATTGAAGCACTCCATCTTGTTCATGAATGAGAAATCATGACTTCCTCTTGCAAAATTTCTTCTAGGAGATTGACAGGGACCATTATATTTGCCTTTGTGACATGCCCTACAATATTTTGCCATGTGCCCAAAGTTTTTACAAGAATAGAAATAACCAAGAAATAAACTTTGGTACCTTGGAGATGAAGATTTCCTTGATGTACTTCTGAAGTCTTTTTGCCTTGGGATTCTTTGATGATATTCATTGCCTTTTGTATTCTTGACACCATCTGCAAGTCTTCTTGGAGTAGGATTTCTTCTAATGTTGTCTTGATTCTTCTCCTTGCCTTTGCTAGAACTGGAAGCATCAAAATTTCTTCCAGGCTTCCTCACATCCTTGATGTTTTAATCATTATCATTCTTTCTTGAGGATTCACCTGCATAGCCAAGACCTGATTTATCAAGGGCAGTCTTTGATGACTTAAGATGTCATCTAGGGTTTGAGAACTCTTCAAGTTCTTATTCAGAAAGTCAACCTCCTTTTTAAGAGAGAGAATTTATTATTTAATTTTCTTGCATTCTTCATCCTTCTTTGATAAAATCATCTCCATTTCTTCCTTCATCTTGGTTGTTCGTATGATTGTGGCTTAAGTGAGGTGATTTCTGCTCTTAACTTGATGATGTCATCATCCTTTTCTTCTAGTTGGCATGTTATGGTGTTTCTCTCCTTTTCAACTTCATCAACTTGTCCTTCTATGAATGCCAAAGATTCCATCACCTTCTCAGCTCCTTGTGCTTGTTTCCTTGCTTCTTCTAGTTGATATTTAAGGTAGGAGACTTCTTCTTTATATTGAGCAATCTCTGCTTCAAGTTTTCTTAAACTCTTGAGTCTTTGTTCAAGGTGGCTTAACAATTTTTCTTCCCTTTTATTTGCCTTATCCAATTGATTTGTCATGGATATGAATTCTTCATGATGCTTTATTTTGTTTTGATTAAATTCCTCCTTAAGTTTGGTGAGCTCCTCATCTCTTTCTAGTACTTGAAGCTTAAAAAGGTCAACTTCCTTCCTTGTATTGTGTTGGTCACCATCTTGCACTTTATTCTTAAGTTCCTCATTTTCCTTTTTCAAACTGTTAATCTCTTCCATGGCAGCTATAATTTTAGTCAAGAGATCTTCTTCAAAGTCTTCTTTGCTTTCATCTTCTTCTAGGTCTTCTTTGGCCTTGATGTCATCATTCTTATTTTCAGCTTCCTTGATGGGTTATGGATTTCCTTCTTGCTTTCCATCATCTTCTTGACTAGTGGTCATGGTCAATGCTCCTTTTGAGTGAAAGTCATGAAGTTTGTCCCATATACCCTTTGCCGACAAACATTTTTCCCAATTTGCCTTTATAGAATCTGGTAGCCCATTCAAGATTTCCTTCATCGCTTTTGCATTGTACTCCTTGGATTCACTGTGCATTGTGCTATCAATAATCACTGATTCCCATACTCCAATGCCTTAAGGCATTAAGAAACATCTCATTCTTACCTTCCATACATCAAAGTTTCCATTGAACACTGGAACTTTCTTAATTTGATATTCTTCAATTTTCATGGTTGAGGAAGAGACATATTTAGGAGGATTAGAGGCTTCCTTCCTTAGCTTTTCCATTTTTGTTCTAAGGATCAAACTTCAAGCTGCTAGGCTTTGAGTGAAGGTATTGGCTCTCATACCAATTCTTGGAAATACTAAGAGTGGGGGTGAATCAATATTTATTTTCAATTATTACTTTTACCAATTAAATCACTTACATTTAGAACACGAAATGAACAACAATAAAAATAAATTCTTTTATTAATTTCTTCAATAAATAAAGTGCAATATATGTAGGGCTCCAAACCTAGATGAAGACACCGATATTCAATCTTCCAGGCTCCAACTTGCATTATGCCAAGCACCAACTTAGACTTCCAAGGCTCCAACCTTGTCAATTTTGAGGTAGGGCTCCAACCCTATCTCTGGTACAGGTTCTGACCTAGTTTCTTGAGGACTCTGATCCTCTAGGGATCCAACCCTATCCTCCAAGGCACCAACCTTGTCTTTTCGAGGCTCCAACCTCTAGCTTAACTTCTTCAAGATATGTTTGGTTATATTTTGTGACTCCCAATGTATTCTTCAATGAGCCCTGTCAATCTTTAGCTATGCCTTCCCTTAGTCTCCACATCACGTCATCAATGAAAATATTGTTCTTCACATGAATGTGTCTCCACTGTTCTTCATGGTACCCAAAACAAAAATCTCCAAATCACCGCATGATGATATCAACAATGCATTACAATGGAAACTAATGTCTTCAAGAATGTCTTCAGCAGATGCATTTATAGGTATTCTTCAATGAAGCTCCAATGATGCTTTAGCTCAGTGCCAAGTGTTGAGTTCCAAAACTGCCTTTCCCTTAGCTACTTTTCTCATCATTCCTTCTCTGTTTTTCCATGAAAAATGCATCCTTATCATCAAAAAGCATTATACATTACCTCAAGGAGTACATTTAAGTGATTTATAGGTTATACTTTTATGTTTTCTATTTGAATAAGTTTTTGTTTTTTAGCTATGGAATGCAGCCACATTTTGCAGCTAATCAGCTATTCCGCAGCTACTTCCATGCTTTTGCAGGTTCCACGTGTCAAGAGGGGAAAAGGACTACATGGGTAGCTTGGAAAACATCAGGGCATGGGTTGTATCCTATTCATTTGGCCTAGATCAATGAAGAAGACTTTGGTCAAAGGGAAGTCAAACATATATACCTATGGCAAACAGGACTCTATTTTGTACACGTTTCTCAGTGATGGGATCCAAAGCAGTTTCCTGAGGCCACTGATTTCATCTGCCACCTGCGCAAACAGAATCCAATAGCCATTACCATAAGATTTATGTTTCCAAGCAACCAAGGATAAGAATTCCGCATACCTTCCTATCTACGTGTTTTGTTGTAGCTTAATTCTCTCTTTAAAATAGTTGTATAATTTCCCTATAAATACCTGTGTGAAGAACGCAGAACAAGTTCAGTTTTTGCTTATGTATTAAGTTCAGATTTCTGCTCTGTAGTTTGAAGAACTCATTCTTTGTTTTAATATAAAGACTCTGTTTCATGGATACCTGAAGCATTGTTGGAGTGTTGATTAAGTGCTTATAATCCGAGACCTTTGCAGAGGGCCCCTGCGTTGGTCAAGGTTACATTTTATTTCTGTCTTGTCTTTCATAGTTAACTGTAAATTCACTGTGTTTTTTTCATGATGTTTATAACCATTTTCTAACTCTGTTCATAATGCAGCTTGTGTCATCTTCTTATTAGCACAGAATAGCTCTTTTGGTTCACTACTTTCTAGTTTCTTATCAGTAGTTTGAAGTTGATGTCAGTAGCATAGAGTAATTTAGAATTACTGATCATTAGTCTAGTTTCTTTCATTTACTGTTCAATGCCATTTTGTTGTTAGTTTAATAACTCATGTTGTAAGTGAATGTTTCTGAAAGCCCTTTCAGTTGATGGTTCATCTTAAAACTAAGTGGTGAAATATTTCATTTATGAATGAGTCTTTCTCTGCATTTTTATGTTTACTTTTTCTTAGAACAATGAAGTATGGAGTCCCTCAAAATGCTATCACAAGGAGGTAGTTCTCCCAAAATTGTGTAGCAGAGTGATAAAGCACTTCATTTAGCTGTTATAGTAGATTAGTTGCAATTTCACTTTCAGTCTTAGTCTTTCATTTAATTTTGTTGCAATTTCATTTTCAGTTTTAGAACAATGAAGTATTGAATCCATCAAAATGCTATCACAAGGAGGTAGTTCTCCCAAAATTGTGTAGCAGAGTGACAAGACACTTCATTTAGTTTTTATGATAGATTAGTTGCAATTTCATTTTCAATCATAGTTTTTCATTTAGTTGCAATTCCATTTTCAGTTGTTCATTAAGTTTTGATTCTGCAATAAATTAGACAATAGTTGTAATCTTATTTTCAGTATTTCATTTTTGGTTCATCATAGATAGCTGCAATCTCATTTTCAGTTTTAATATTAGCTCTCATTTCATTTCTTTAGATTCTTAGCAGCAGTAGATTTAAGATTTTGTTAAATACATTGCAGAACATTAGGAATTAAAAGATCAAACCCCCAAAACAACAGAAAACTCAAAAACACTGAAGTAGGAAGGGCCATCTAGCACATATAGTGCACTACACTTCATCAGTTTACGATACCCGGATTGATAATTTATGTAGAGCAATTTAGGACACTAAATTGACCAAACACCAAGTATGGTCTATAATAAATCTTCACTATACAACAATCCAACACTTATGCTTCAAGAAGGTTTTCCACACATTGCCCCAAGAACTCTCCACAATATTAGATATTCGATGTGACTCAACAAGGCATTTAATCAATTCTTCAAAGGCTTCTTCAAGAGGACTGCTACAAGTTTAATAACTACTCCAATGCTCAAAGGCTACTCTCAAGCCTGCACATCAATTATTCAATAAGATGGTTTATGAATCTCCTCAAAAATATTCTCAAAAGTGTCAACAGATCTGCTTCACAAGAGGTCAATTAAGTATGCTCTAAATCTGAATAGATATGCTCATAATGTAGGCTTGTAGGTCTGTTTTATTGATGTAATTGTTGTTGTTGGTTAGGGCTACTAACCCACTACTACAACCCTCTTAAACTTTCCCAACTAGTCCTTCCACAACTGCAAGCATCCTCCAAGATGATGATGTTTCTACTTGCTGCTCCTAGAAGACTCTACAACCTTGTTTCAAGGCCTTTCAATCATTTTCCAACAGGATGTAGTAGCTTGGCCTTCTTCCTACAACTACACCACCCTACAACAGCTCCAAAACACCGATAGGAAACTCGCACTTGTCCACTGCTGTAGTCCATGCTTGTCTCTTCACTGTTTGTGGTGATAGTCCACAAAAAATACACTTATCATATAATAACATCTTATTAATGCATTTCTCAATAATGTATCAACAATTCAATACACTTATCATCTAATAAAATCTTATCAATACATTGCTCAGTAATGCATCAACTACAACAAAAAATTCAAACTCTGTCAAACTTTGGAAATAACATGCAACAAGCCAATGTATACTTTCAAACCCTAATAACTTTTATTATGAAGTAATTTATATAATATGAGTCCTTGGCTTTTCTCAATAGTATCAAGCTTTACCAGCAAACATACACTGACTCATATGATAATGTTGTGCATTCAAGGACAGTCACTATGTAAAGGCTACAACAAAGTTGGTGCAATATAATAACCTTTATAGAAACATCAATGTTGAGCCTCTAATCATCAATATTATCAAGCCGTAGCATAACATAGACTCTGCCCGTCAATCTTGATAGCTTACATCTTAACCACACATACTTCAGTTCAACATGAAGACTACTTCAATTTTGATTATGTCACTTCTTTCAAAATTCAGTTTGGAATAAAATGAACCCAAAAACACTCATAACCACACATTAAATAAGATGTTCTACAATTTTTACATATCAAGGTATCCTTCTACAAAATGTCACTTTCTAGTAGGGGCACTACAAATTTGATACCATAAGTTTCAAAACAAACCAAAAAGGGGTGAAGATAAACGCTAATACTTTGACTTGTTAATTGTTGAGGATCGACCTTAATATTTTGAGCATATAATACACACTTCCTACAATATTTATTTTTTGGTGATTCTTTTGAGGTTGTGTCTTGATAGTCATTAAATAATGGGAAAGACACAAAAAATATATTCTAATAGAGTCTTCGTCCCTGACTTCTGCAACAGAGTGCGCTACATGTCACAGAGGATATTATTCATTTAATAACTAATCATTGAATGGTTTTGTTTATTTTCTTCTGAATTTGATACTTCTGATCTTGTTCAATTCTTTTGGCTTCTTCAAGCTTGGTTATTAACATCTCCTCTCTTCTTTCTGCTTCTTTTTCCTTCATATTTAATGAGAATTTTCCTGTTCCATTTCGTCAATAACATGATCCTTCCTTTCAATGTCCTGCATTTTCTCCTTAAGCATGTTTATTTCTTCAACAACCGCATCAAGTTCCTTTTTCTTTTAACCAAATTTTGCTTGGTACTTCTAAACAAAATCCTCTAGTTGGTTTGTTAAGATTTCCTCTCTCTTTCTCTTTTTTCTATTTCATCCAGTTGAACTATTAGAAAGGTAGTCTATTCTTTGAGTGTGTTATTTTCCTTCCCTGTGTTCTTTAATTCTTTGAAGACACTAATTAATGCTTTCTCCATTTCCTCTTTTACTTCCTCTTTATCATTGTCAGATTCTTCAACCTGTGAATCTGCTTGATTTGAGGCATGATTATCATCATCTTTATCTTGAGCTGTATGTTTTTGACCTGCATACATATTTTGAAGTTTCTATCAAAGATGTTTGGCTGTCGAGCATTGTCCTACATTGGATTTCATAGAATCTGGCACGATACTTAGAATGATACTCATATATTTTGAATTGTAATTTTTTGACTCATCGGTAGATGTGTGTCCAATAACAACCAAATATCATACATTACATCCAATAGCTCCCAAATAGGATTCCATTTTACCTTTCTAAAATACAAAAAATGATTCATTGAACAAAATGAATTAGACCAACCTATTTCTCTTTATATGCTGTAATAGGTTCTAAAAGTATTTCAATATCATGAAATTCCTTTGAATGCTTGGACTACTTCCTTGACCTTCCCATCTTAATTCACTTGATATATACCTTCCAGTTGTTAAGTTGCAATTGAAGGAACCTTCTCTGATGCCAATTTTTAAAAATATTGAGAGGGGGGTGAATTAATATTTCTCTTCAATTAGTATATTTTTAACTTCACAGAGCATTAATTATCATTATCATTAGATCAATACATCACATGAAAAGTAAACAACACCATTCAACAATACATGATAATTGAGACAATAGACACAAGATTTTAGGTGGATACCATTCTAGGAGAAAAACCACAAAACACTTCTTAATATTTGTCTTTGTTATTTTTACATCAATATTTTTAGCCCCAACAAAAGGAGGCTCCAACACCCTGGTTTACAGGCTCCAATATGAAGGACGCTCCAATGCCCCAGCTTACCAGATCCAACTAGCAGGATGCTCCAATGCCCTAGTTTACAGGCTCCAACTTGAAGGATGCTCTAACACCTTGTTTACCAATTGCAACTAGAAGGACACTCCAATTCCCTATTAAATCTCCAACCATACCCTACCATCCTGAAGTGTTCTCAAGCTCCAACTCAAAAGAGACTCCACACACCTGCCTTGCACCACCCTGCCACCCTAAACAATTAGTGGGCAATGTTTCACAATTTTTAGATTCAATCCACCTATGCTCAAAATAAATTGAAACATAATCTCTTCTCAATCTATTTGTGCTCAATATGTACCTCAAACCCTAGCTATAACATAGGCATTAACAATCCAACATCATACTCAAAACTTTGAGTACTCAAATTCTATAATATTGTTATGCATGGCACCAATAAATGTCCTCTGCTGCATAGAAATACTAAGATGCTACTGCATTGTTACTAATATCACTATATTTCAACATTTACCACACAAGAATCCGCGTAATCACAATATGGTTGTCAATACTGAATAAGTGTTTGACATCATCAGAAGGAGCTCAAAACCCTAGCTTGCAGTTTTGCAATACAAACCCTAACAATCATCCTTCATCAATGACTGCTCAACACCTTCCACTTATGAAACGCTAATGGAATGATTGTAAATATGAAAAACCTCAACATTTGAATACAAATGTCAAATCCAGGCTCAAAGATAATAAAATTTCTACTCAACATATATAAGCAAAAAATACAATTCATTCCACTATAAAACCCTAGCAAAAAACTACTCATCAAGCAATTGCTCAACAATTCAATACACTTATCATCTAACAACATATTATCAATACATTGATCCAACGAATCATCAACTACTTCAACAACAAATTCAACCTCTATCAAACTTTGCAAATAACATGCAACAAACCAGTGTATACTTGCAAACCCTAACAACTTTTCTTGTGAAGTAATTTATGCAATATGAGTCCTTGGTCGTCCTCAATAATATCAAGCCTTACCAAGAAACATATTATGACCCATATGATTATGTTGTGTGTTCAAGGACAGCCACTACGTAAAGACTACAAAAAAGTTGGTGCAATATCGTAACCCTTATAGCAACATCAATGCTAAGCCTCTCATCATCAATATTATCAATCACTAGCATAGCATAGACTCTTCCTTTCAATCCTGGAAACTTACATCTTCAACAACATACCTTAGTACAACATCAAGAATTCTTCAATTCTGATTGTGAAGCTTCTTTAAGAATTCAATTTGGACTAAAATGAACCCAAAAACATTCATAACATGCATTAAACTATATTTTCTACAAATTATTCATATCAAGATATCCTTCTACAAAATGTCACTTTCTAGAATTGGTGCTACAAATTTGATCCCATAAGTTTCAAAATAAACCAAAAATTGGTGAAGATAGACACTAATACTTTGAACTGTCAATTGTTGAGGCTCGACCTTTGTTAGAAAAGGTGAAATGGAAACAAGTATAACTTATTTTCTTCAACCTTGATACTTTCTTGTGAAACTTAGTTATATTCTTTATGTTCTTTAGTTATCCTTTTTCATATAACAATATCAAGAAACAATAACAGCAAAAGAGGATATAGATATAAGCTCTTAGACAGGGCAAAACCCCTCCAAGGGGAAACCCATAAACTCTTCTCTTATTAGAATCTGTTTCAAATGAGATACAAATACCCAATCCCTAGACAAAGTCCTTCTCCTAGTACCAAGTCATCCCTTCCTCAAGTCCTTCCTTTATTATGTACCAAACTGCTTCTTCCTTGCAACTTTGACCTACAAACTATAACAACTTTGACTTCCTAGATATTTCTACTCGACCTGCAACATTGACCCAACTATTTCCTCCTTGAAACTTCTTGGAAGCCCTAATACAGCCTCCTTCTGAGACCTACGTAGAGAAATATAGCTCTCCTAAGGTCAATTAGGTTCACATAAGGGTTTCCCTCTTCCAGCTACATATTCTGTACTTCGTCCCCCAACAACGCGAACCTACAATTTCGGCCTTATACTATAGCCCAATAACTCTTAAATTTCACATGTGAGAGAGAGATAGAGCCCAAAGATAATATATTTAAGCCTCTTACCTTATTCAAGAACTTTGATCTCCTTTTTCTACCTTTCCCAGCTATAAATCAAACTCTTTCTTGAAGATTGAACTTGTGTGAGTGTGTTTCCAAATTAAGGTGAATTTCTCTTTACATAGCCTTCTCAAGGGGTCAAATTCCCTCCCTTAGGCCAATTTGTACTCTTGGAGATTCCAGGACTTTATAGGCTGAAAAAATATTCTTTTAACAACTACAAATTTCTCGGAAGGGTCTTATATACATGATGTTGACTCCATTGACTCATGACAATAAATCCTAGGACATAACAAACCCTGGAAACACGAAGAACATCATTTTACCTGGAAGACCATCAATAATGAGCATGAAACCCATGCTCTAATACTAATACTTTTTCTTTTCGTTTTCTTGTTTGCTACATAGGATACATATTGAAATGAGTACAACAATTATGAAGATTGAAACTAGTTACATTTTTCAAGACTCCCTGTTAACTAGGGACACATTCATAATTGTAAAACCAGTACAAAATCATATCTCAAACTAAAGAGTTCTTAAGAAGATTCAGATTGATAAGCCGTACTATAAACATCATCATTATAACCAACACTATCCCTGAGGCCTAATTAGACAAGCTCTTCTTTCATTCAAGAGAATAATTCTAGGAGGCTTTATGTGTGATACCACACTATCTCTCGAAGGTACACACCCCATATGGATGTCCACAAGGTATGTCCTGTTAGGACTATTCTTATCTTGGATCCCCAAACCTGAGTCCTCAAAGAATCTTGGTCCTCTTCGATTACTATTCTTTTGGATTCTTGATCCATCCTCAAAGAGTGTTGTTCCTTTCCTTCTTAAGGAAACCAAAAGTTCTATCTAATCCTTCATCGTTCTCTCTTAATCACTAGAATAGGAGAACACACATGTGATGTTCATCATCACTCTCCCTCAATGATATATTACATCCCTATTCTCCCTTAGTCTTGAGAATAGAACCTTACTCCTTATTCACGGAGACTCCTTTTGTTCCTTCTCAAACTAGAGGAGATTCCTTCATTCCAATAATGGAATCCAACATCAAAATACTTCTAGCTTGTCTTCATCATAGTATCAACTACTAGTTCTCCATAGCTACGTGGTTCCTTCTTTCCTTCACATCTCTTGCATCAAGTCTGCTTTCTTTTGAGGTATCATGGAATCATCTCCACTCTATGTTATTGTGACATGATCTAGGTCATATTCCTTTCTCATAAATTTATTTTTGAATCCTAAAGGCATCGTATTGATCCTTCCTAATCTTCAATCTGATTGTGGCTTCCTTATGAAAGTGATCTTCCTTGTGTTGAGAAATCTAGGGCATAGAAATGGGGCAATTTCTCTTTTATTGATAACTTCTTGTGAGTGCATTTTACTTCTTAGATTAGTATATTATTTTACTTATATTATTATAGTGTTATTATTCATCAAACAACTACTAATGCATAAACCGTAAAGAGACAAGAGACACATGATATAGGTTATTAGCTAGAGCCAAAACCTCTCCCACTGGAGAGGAAAACCTGAAAAAATTGTTCTCCTTATAGAGACTTCAATTGACGAATACCAAGACCAAGACCCTTGACCTATTTACCACTCCAATACTAAGACACAAAACTTTCTTGATGAGACCCTTAAATATAGTCATCCTTTTGGTCCTTCTTCCTTCTTGACTGCCATTCAACTTTGGCTTACTTCTGCTTCAGACCTGTATCTTCTTTCAACACTAATTGTAGCATGTGAGAAGTGTGATGACCAACTTCTACACCTTGTCACCACTTTGCTTGGAGAGGAGACTCTCTCATATACTTTAGCTTATCAAGTGACTTTACTAACCTTCGATCCTCCAACAATATTCTCAACTTCTTCTACAACAGATGTTTCCTCCTTATTTATCATGTGTGACAAGATAGAGCCCAAAACATATTTGAAATGGTTCAATATTTTTCTTTCAGTCGTTGGTTATTATGCTACCTTCCTTGACTCTTTTCATAGTTCTTCTAATCACGGTCCATAACTGAATTTCTTTCTTTGACATGAGGCCAAGTGGCCTATTTATAGTTGTTTCCCATGATAATAAGTCGACTTGATAGTAAGCTAGGCTGACATGTCATTTAGAGAGGTATTATTATTCTTCTTGAAGCTGACTTTAAGGAGGTCTCTTTTCTTGGTCTTGGAGGGACTTCTTATACATTTAATGACCCATACAAAGATGTAACATGCCCAAGAAGGGTCCTTCATACATGACATTAATTATCTTTTACTTTTATGACTAGATGACAAAACCTAAAGGTTCTCAATGGGAACCTTAGCTAAAATAAAATTCCTTGATCATGAAACCCCTGAATCAAGTACTACATTTTTTTTCTTTTCTTCTTTTCATCAATTACATAAAATCACAATTACACACGTCATTATGAAGACTAAATATAGTTACACTTTTCAACATTCCCTCTTAACTAGGGAGGTATCCATAATGGTACTTGGTCATTCTTAATCTAAATAATTTTTCATAAGAAAAGTCAGAAAGGTAACCCATGTGTTTAATATCATATCAACCAGCATTGTCACAGAACAAGGCCTTGACTAATAAATTTACCTCTCCACGAGATTTGAGCATAATGCTGGTGAGACCAATGATGTATAGACACCCTCATCATTGTCTCTCTCAGAATATACCCCACTCAGGTTCTCAGGGTGTGTTCCATCAGGACTATTCTTATCTTGGATTCTCAATCCTAAAATAATATCAGTCCTATATGACTAATCTTATATTGGATTCCCTAACACGTCCTCAAAGAGGCTTGGATGCCAGATGTTTACCCAATCCTCCATTCTTTCTTCTCAGGTGAAGAAAAGAATGATGTGTATATATCTCCCCCTTAATTAGGTATGAAATATATATTCCAATAAAGGAATGTACTCATTCCTATCGAAGGAATGTACCTAAGCTCCCTCTTGGCTTAGAAATTTTTCTTCCAAGTTTCTACAAAGTAAGAAACTTGTTTCCAGGATTCTTCTTAATCAGGGACCTACAAAAGTTCCTTAGGTGGAGATGATGGGACAACCAAATGTTTGAATAACTCCTCCTCATGATGTCATGGAATTCCTTTCGTTATATTTTTAGGAGTTTTCATGTTTTGGACTTAGTCATAGGGAACAAACCATCCATCACTTTTATCGATGAGTTAGTCATGTCATCATCGGAAAGTGATCTATCAGTTTGTATCTAGCCTTCCTTCATGCCATGTAATTGCCTACTTCCATGCCATGTTTCCTGAAGGATCTTCCTTCCTTTTTGATGGTCTTCCGTCATGACATCTTCTAATTTGCATGAACATACTGCATACATATCTACATAAATCCCAAAGATATATATATATTTTCAAGGGTCTCTATCCTTTTCAGACTTCTTCAAAGTCCACATATCTTTGTTGGAGATATCCCAGTCAGATATCTTGGTTCCTGGATGTTGATTTCCTTTTTTCCATGGTTTCGTATTCTACAATCTGTTCCTTCCTTTATTCACACATTTCATTCCAAGGAACTTCCAATCATAGTTCCTCCAATTAATGTCAACCACCTCATATTACATATGAGGACATATTATGTTGATTTCATCTAGTGAATGTGTGACCCATGCATTCTTGCATTCCTTCAAAGGAGGAGATACTTCCTTTTGATTATGCTCTCAAGATAAAGCATTGATCCATGTTATCTGCAACCATATGACATGAATCTACAATATCAAATGTAAGCATACATACCTCATTTTCCTTTATGTCATCCTGACTTCCTTCAGTAGCTTCCTTAATTGAACAAAGCTTCAATCCATTGATCTTATTCACCTTTTATGTCATCATACCACCATCCCATGAATTCCACAAGTTTGGAATTATGATGAAACACTTGCTTCCTCTCTTGATTGGTGAACCTTTCAATCAAGATTCCATTGGGGAATCTTAAGGATCTAGAGTATCCCCATCCAACATATGTTTCCATTTTATCTATTGTATGATGAGATTTATACAAAATGAATTCCTTTTTCTTATTTTCCCATAAGTACTATTTATGCTTCTAATGAGGTTAAAAAGAGCTATATCCTTCATAGTTGATTGCCATATATTTCAATTTAACTCATCTTTCATGCTTCTCTATGATGATGTTCTGAGCTCTTTCTTTCAATGATTTTATGATGCCATGATATATCCCATTATTTTTTCTTAGTGAATCATGATAGCCATATTTTACAATAGAAGACTTAGGAACTTGAAAATAACTTAGGTAAGGAAAACTATTGTTGGAATTTCTAAGTCTAACTGTTAGAAACCCTTCATGTACTTTTCTGATTTATTTCTGCCTACTTGTTCTGATTAATTAGCAAGTTATTTACCATGTAAATACTGAAAATAAATAGAATTACACGTTCAAAACATTACAGATCATTAACTGAAGGAAACAAAACAAGCACACAAGTGACACCATTTTTTTGGCCAATGTCCCCGGAAAAACCCAATGTGGGAAAATCGGTGCAGCTATCTGAGGGTTTTATTATTATGCAGTTTTAGAATACAATATGGGTGCCAAAACTGGCTCACCTAATAGAGAATAATCTCAGCAATAGTACCTCTATACTCAGAAGCAGATATTTCGGCTAAAACAGTGGATAAGGACTTCGATAGCTCCCAGCTCCAATCTGTCCCACGAAAACCCCAGCGTCAGCCTCTAGGGACTGTGTTAGCCCTTTCTGGCCTAACGTATGCCTAACGTCACTCTGGATTGCCCTGTGTCAGCCTCTGGAGGCATTGCGTCAGCCCTTAGAGCCTCTATGTCACCCACGCTAGCTCTCTGAGGCACTACACAACTCCTAGTTGCCTATGCATGAGCCCTGACTGGCTCTGTGTGAACCTCTAGCTGGCTCTGCGTCCATCTCTCCCATCTTCTGCGCTGATCCTCCTGGTAGTATCTTTGCCTCTCTACTTCTGTATTCACTTCCCTGCTGATCCTCCTGGTACTATCCCTGCCTCTCTGCTTCTGTATTCACTTCCCCTCATCTGCAACTCTGATCACTCTTTCAACTTCCTCAGCAAACCCTGCCCTAGAAAATCGAAATCTTGATCAACTCGGTGTGTTCTCCAAATGACCCTCAAGACTCCTTTTATACTTTTCGCGTTGACAATTCAATTACATAGATTAAGTCCCTAATCAACAACTAAGATTAACTCTGGCTTGATCCATGACTTTTTGACATTTCTAACACAGTTGTATATTAATTCACATTAACATTTTATTTTCCCTAAGTTTAGACTTAAGGACTCCATTAAAAATATTAATTATTTTAATATCTCCCAAACTATTTAGAATCTGAACAAACCATTTATGAGTATTGGAGATCCCATGTGCTTTATCCTATCCACCAATCTTTGTGGCTAGAGCATATCCGATGCTACGCCAAATCAACACTCCCTCTTAGTAAGGACTATGCCCTAGTAATACTCCTCACTGAGCATCACCCTGATCATCCGGCATCAGTCCCTGTGCTGATGCTAGGCCTGCTTCCCAACATCCTCTACACTACTGCATCATGTACTGCTACCCATGGCCCTGCCACTACCAATGCTGCATCCGTACAAAAACCCCTCTCATCATGCTACATCGTGCTTCCCATAGCACTGCCACTGCTAACTAATGCACTAGAACTCAGTTACTGAGAAGTAAGTCACTGATCTCCCAACTCTAACATCTTTGTGAGGCTAGAGACACCCTTGATGCTAAAACTCCTTCTATTGCTGACAAGTGATCCCTCTCTGACCTCTGCACTGCTGCAACAACTCCATGCATCTTGCACTACTACCTCATGGTGTCCTGGGACTTCTGCACTGTGGCCCTCTCTGTCACTTCATCTGCATCCATCTTTATTGACATCCGCTAGTCTTGCTACTCCTCTTTGGGGCTCCCATAGCAAGGTATAATCCAAGAGGTTGGGTACCTCGAGGATCCTGGCCCTCATCACCTATATTCCATCTGACTACAGCTCAATGTATCCCAACCTCTACTCATGTGGTGTGTGAGAACTCATGGCACAATCATCATCTGTCTCCAATTCCTTCTCCACCCTTGTCGGTGCAGCCTTGGTCTCGTAAGCCTCTCAGTTGCTCTTCTTCCTCAGACACTGGCTCGCACAGTGACCCAGTTCCCCACATTTGAAGCATTTGACCTTGGAGAGGTCCTTCTTCTTTTGTTTCTCCTTCTTCCCCTCAGATGCTAGGGCAACATCCTCCTCTTCCTCCTTCTTAACTCTAATCCCCTTGCCACTGCTTCCCGCCTTGCTTAGCCTTTTGATCTCTTCTTAGTGAAGAGCCGCTCACATTTCCTCCCAATTTGGAAGGGTCATCCTACCCAATATGCTCTGAACAAACACCTCCCAGTCTTCTGAGACTGCGTTTAGGGTTGTTCTCACCATCAATTCTCGATCCAATGTGGCCCGTATGGAATTTAGCTGATCCTGGATCTCCTTCAATCGACCGAGGAAGGTGTCGATCTATTCTCCCATCTTCATCTAGTATGAGCGCAACTGATTTTCTAGTAGCATCTTCCTTTACACAGAAGTATGCCGATACAACTTCTTTAGGGCCTCCCACATCTCATTTGTCGTATTCTTCTCGACAATGTGTGGTACTACATGGTCCTTGACCCCGTCAAGGATGATGTTCTTGGCCCTCGCCATTGAAAGCTCGTACTTATCGTTATCAGCTGGGTCAACTGTGACCACTATTGTCCTTAAGGTGAATTTCTTGAGACGGTTCCTGTCTAGAATGGATAAGATTTTTCCCTTCCAGACTACAAAGTTTGAGGCTCCGTCTAGTCTGTCCTGGTCTCTTACCCCATTCATTGCCATATTGCTGCTCCTCTATTTCCTTTCTGGAAGTTCTCGGTGTGACTCCCTTTGAGCCTCAATTTCCCTCCTAGAAACCCCTCTGCCAATGTCGAGATGCCCCCACTCCGATCCTTAGTGCATCTGCACCATTGATCTGGATTTCTTGGCTAGAAATCATCGGTAGCAACTCCCTCCTTAGTCTTTCCATGTTAGGTACTGTTCTAACTATAGTACCCCACCAAATTCACTCTGCAACTTACCCACAACCTCCTAAGCCCTAACAAACTAAAGGTTACAGCTTCTAGGCTCTACGCAATCCCAACACCAGCAAAATTTGCACCTCCTGGCCATGGGCGTTAATCCTTCTTGATTGAGAAATATGACCTGGCACTACGTAGGTTGAGTCTGCTCCCCTCTTCCATTGTGCTGATCCTCTTCCTGGCTCAAACTTGATGACACATGCATTGTGTCACCCCTTCCTTGTTGCTTCTCTGCTAGAAACAACTTCTGTCACTTGGGACAACTGTTTTCTACTGCTGCTGCTTTGCTCAGCTGATGTCCTCAGTTCTCCTGTGATCTGCAACCACCCTCTGATACCATGTTGGAATTTCTAAGTCAAACTATTAGAAACCCTTCATGTACTTTTCTAATTTATTTCTCCCTACTTGTTCTGATTAATCAACAAGTTATTTACCATGTAAAAACTGAAAATAAATACAAGTACATGCTCAACACATTACAGGTCATCGACTTAAGGAAACAAAATAAGCACACAAGTGACACCGTTGTTTTTGGACCAATGTCCCTGGAAAAACCTAATGCGGGAAAACCGGTGCAACTATATGATGGTTTTATTATTATGCAGTTTTTGAATATAATCTGGGTGCCAAAACTAGCTCACCCAACAAAGAATAATCTCGTCAGTAGTATCTCTCTACTCAGAAGAAGATATTTCGGCTGAAACCCTAGATAAGCACTCCGACAGCTCCCAGCTCCAATCTGCCCCACGAAAACCCCAGCGTCAACCTCTAGGGACTGCGTCAGCCCTTTCTGGCCTAGCGTTTACCCAAAATCGCCTTGGCTTGCCCTGTGTCAGCCTTTGTAGGCAATGTGTCAGGACTTAGAGCCTCTGCATCACCCACGCTATCTCTCTGAGGGATTGTGCAGCTCCTAGCTGCCTCTGCGTGAGCCCTGGCTGGCCCTATGTGAACCTCTAGTTGGGTCTGCATCCTTCTCTCCCAGCTTCTGCGTTGATCCTCCTGGTACTATCTCTACCTCTCTTCTTCTGTATTCACTGCCCCTCAGCTACAACTTTGATCACTCTTTCGACTTCCTCAGCAAACCTTGCCCCAAAAATAGAAATCTTGATCAACTCAGTGTGTTCTCCAAGTGAACCTCAAGCCTCCTTTTATACTTTGCTCTTTGACAATTCAATGACTAATATTAAGTCCCTAATCAATGGATAAGATTAACTTTGGCTTGATCCATGACTTTTGGACCTTTCTAACACAGTTTTCTATTAATTCACATTAATATTTCATTTTCCCTAAGTTTAGACTTGGGGACTCCATTAAAAATATTAATTATTTTAATATCTCCCAAACTGTTTAGAATCTGCCCAAACAATTTCTGGGTATTGGATATCTCATGTGCTTTATCCTCTCCACCAATTTTCGTGGCTAGAGAACATCCGATGCTACCCCAAATCAACAAATATCTTAATCATAATAGAGATCTCTTACTTCCTCATTCTTGGACTTCTTCTTTTCAGCTTCCTCCACTTCTTTGGTGATATGGGCTTCTTCTCTTCCTCTTTTTTTATTGTCATTCTTGATCTTATGACAATCTATTTTGTAGTGCCCATATTCTTGACACCCATAGAATTGAATTTTAACCATGTCCCTCTTCTTTTTCCAAGAACCAGACTTCCCAAATTTTCCCTTTCTTCTTGTCATTGTAGCATAAGCTTGATTTTGCTCACCTGCTCCCACATCAGATTTAAATTTTAGTCTAGATTCTTCAATATTGCATAGTAACCATAGATCCTGGAATGGAATAACTTCTTTCTTCCCATAAATACTTGAAGTAAAGTTACCCCACTCCTCTGGTAGCGCATTTAGTACAACTTTAGTCATTTCTCTATCAGACATTACTTCTCCTAGATCTTGAAATTGATCCCAGATCTCAGATATCCTCATAAAGTATGAAGATATTCCATCTTCCCTTGACACCTTTAGCTTGTAGAGTTCTTGCCTTAGTGATATAACTTCTCCAACAGTGCTTACAGAATACAACTCTACCAGTTTTCCATAGACTTCTTTTGAATTTTTGAGTTTTGATACATATGGGATGAGGGGATCCTTGATGGATTCTATGAGAGTCATTTGAGCCCTAACTTCCCCTTTCATATACTTTGAAATATATTGAGAATCTTCCTTTCAATTTTTAGTGATAGATCTTTGACATGTTCCATCACCTCATTTTCAATGAGATTTAGATCTGTCATTTTCTTCCATGCAAGATAATTTGAAGCCCCAACCAATTTGATTCTTTCCTTGAAAAAATACATTTTGATAGATTTTGATGTGCACATAAATATAATTACTTGATAGGATGCTCCTTCTTCTTGTTGCTTCCTTGATGTTGATGATGATATAGAGAATAGAATAATCCTCCTTGATGAAGATAGTTTTCATCAATAATGATCCTTGATCCCACATAGAGGGAGATCCGTTTGGATCCTTTGATGGCAGAGCCTTTTTTTGTGAAGATGAATGATGACTTCTTGATGATGTATTCAATGGTAGGAATATTGCTTTAATGAGAGAGATATCACCATAGAAATTTGATGATAACGTGTTTTGATCTGCTTCCTTTGGAAGAATAGTCTTCAAGATACTTCAACTTCAAAATGATTGAGAGCGGATTGCAAGAATTCTTCTTTGATTGATATTGATTTGTAGATCTCTTCAACTTGAGTAGATTTAGGGTATTTACCTTCTTTTCTTGATGATGACTCCAAGGCTTCTTTTGGTGTAGATTTCTTTTTTGATCTAGGGTTTCGATGCTTCCTTTGTAGATCTTGACTTCAAGATGATCTTTGCTTTGATGCCTTCCTGAAGATTTTATCCTTGAGTGTCCCTTGATAAGTCACCCTTGCTTGACTTACTCACCTTAGCTTTGATTCCATATTGAGAAATCTAGGGCATAGTAATTAGGTGATTTCTCTTTTATTGATAACTGCTTGTGAGTGCTTTTTAATTCTTAGATTAAGATCTTCTTTTACTTATATTATTATACTGTTATTCTTCATCAAACAACTACCAATCCATAAGCCATAAAGAGACAAGAGACACAGGATATATGCTATCAAATAGGGACAAAACCTCTCCCACTTGAGAGGAAAACCTGAACAAATTATTCTTCTTATAAATACTCCAATTAATGAATACCAAGACTAAGACCCTTAACCTATTTGCCACTCCAAGATCAAGACACAAAGCTTCCTTGATAAGACCCTTAAATATAGTCAACCTTTTTCTCCTTCTTCCTTCTCGACTACCCTTCAACTTTGGGTTACCTCTTCTTCAAACTTGTACCTTCTTTTGGCCCTAATTGCAACGTGTGAGAAGTATGATGGCCAACTTATACACCTTGTCACTACTTCGCTTGGAGGGGAGACTCTCTCATATACTTTGACTTGATGAATTCAACTTCTCAAGTGACTTTACTAACCTTGGATCCTCCAACAATATTCTCAGCTTCTTCTGTAATAGATCTCGCCTCCTTATTTTGCACGTGTGACTAGATAGAGCCAAAAACATATTTGAAATAGTTTGATCTTATTCTTCTTTCACCCATTGGTTATTAGGCTGCCTTCCTTCAATCTTTTCACACTCTTCCAATCATAGACCATGGCCAAATTTCTTGCTTTGAAATGAGGTCAAGTGGCCTACTTATATTTGTTTCCCATGAAAATAAGCCAACTTGATAGTAAGCTAGGCCAACGTGTCATTTGGAGAGGTATTATTATTCTTCTTGAAGCTGACTTGAAAGGCGTCTCTTTGCTTGGTCTTGGAGGGCCTTCTTATACATTTAATGACCCATACAAAGATGTAACATGCCCAATAAGGGTCCTTCATACATGACATTGACTCAATTTGACTTTTATGACTAGATGGCAAAACCTAAAGGTTCTCAATGGGAACCTTAACTAAAATAAAATTCCTTGATCATGAAATCCATGAATCAAATACCACAAAAATAATTTTATTTTCTTCTTCTCATCAGTTACATAAAATCACAATTACACATGTCATTATGAAGACTAAATCTAGTTAAACTTTTCAACACCTTGACCTTCAGGTTATCTTTTCACAGTACCACCCTTTCAATGCCAATATGGACTCATCTTGAGTTTATAGTTTCCAAGTACTAGACATTCTCAACATTCTTTTTCCATACAGTTGAACTTTCCCCAACTGTCATCATGTATTCCACAACTTTTTTTTCCCGATAGCCAAAAAAATAACATGTTAACCAAATAACCAAACCATAAATGAAATATACTTACCTCACCATGGTGACCTTCTCGTTCCATCAACATCCCTATTGACCATCTCCTCTTGATATTTCCTTCAAATACATATTCTAGAGAAAGTACTAATATTTTATACATTCTTCATTAATTCAAATGCTATTATATTCCAACATCATAAATACTTAAGTATATCTTTACAACCAACTTTATTCTACAAGATTCTCATAAACATTAATCTTATCTAAATTTTTCCAATGATTTCATCCAATCATCTAGCTATTCATATAATTCCCAAAAGGTTTGTATCTTGACCCATTACAATCCTTCATCCATTTTTACCAACATGTTTCCACATTACATATAATACATACTATTTTTGTCATGATGTCTTTACCAAGGACATTCAAATGCTGGTCCTTCTTGGATCTTGGTGATCCATTTCAACAAGATGACAACCTCTAACATAAAGTTAGATAATATCTAGCTGAACACTATGAAAAAATGGTCCAACACTCTTTCCTAGATGATCTCTAACAAGCAACATAATAATAAATTTCAAACATGTTACTATCATATGCTTTTATCCTATGATTCTTATGTAAAACATATCATCCAAAAGAGAAACCAACATTCATAAAAAAACCTAGAAGTGAGTGAACCTTCTTTCAATAGTAAATATCCTTCACTTCTTCCTTCTTTGCCTTCTTATCAAGTTCTCCCATTGCTTTAGCGACATGAGCTTCACTTCTATCCTTTCTCTTATTGTTTTGTTGATTTGGATAATCCTTTTTGTAGTTTCCAAAATCATTGCACTTAAAGCAGTGCACCTTGGACATATCTTTATTCTTGGACTTGTCAAACTTTCCTTTCTTCATCTTCTTGACTTGGGCTAGAAAGGCTTGAGACTGCTCATTTGACCCAATATCATCCTTGACCTTGATCCTTGATTCTTCCAGTATGCATTGTTCCCACAACTCATCAAATGGAGTTGAATCTTTCTTGGAGTAGACACTTGTTGCAAAGTTACTCCATTCTAGTGGCAATGCATTCAGAACACATACGATCACCTCGTAATTAGTGATGGGTTACCCAAGTCCTTGAAAATGGTCTCTTAGTCGGGAGACTCTCATGCAGAAGGATGCCATGTCCTCACCCTTCAATTTCTTCATTCTATATAATTTGTTTCACAAAGACATATTTTGACCTGTTGTACTTACATAGTACAAATTTACTAGCTTATTGTACATTTCCTTGGAATTCTTCATATTTGCCACAAGTTGAACAAGAGAATCCTTGATCGATTCCACTATGATCCTTTGAGATCTTACTTCCCCTTTCTTGTACCTTTATAGTTCTTGTGTCTTGTATTTTTTTGTTTAAGTAATTTCTCAGGTAACATATCCCATTACATCATGCCCTGTGAGTATTAAGTCAATCCTCTTATTCCATGTTAGATAGTTTAATGCCCCTACAAGGTTGTTTCTCTCCTTGTAGAAAGAACTTACGTGAATTGAGAGTTCAACCATTATGAGATAGTATAGTACTTACTTGAATAGTATTTCCAACCTTCTTGATGTATTTAAGACCTTTAGGGAGTCCTTGATGGTGCCCTTGAAAGATGTTCCCTAGGATTCCTCCACAAACAACTTCCAATATTGATGCCTTCCAAGTAGACTTCATTTTTTGATATCAACACCCTTCTTGCGAGATTGATGTAGTTATTGATATTCTTCAATGTAGAAACCCTAGGTCAGAAGGTCTTCCTACCAACTAGCCTTTAACTAGATCCCTTCAAGAAACAATCTTCTTCTTTTAGGCTTTGAGAGCTTCCTATCCCTTGATTAATAATTCTTTCACTTACCTTCCTTTCTCACTTTAGCTCTAATACCTTGTTAGAAAATGTGAAATGACAACAATTATAATTTATTTTCTTCAACCTTGATACTTGCTTGTGAAACTTAGTTATCTTCTTTATTATCTTTAGTTATATCTATTCATCAAACAATATCAAGAAACAGTAACAACAAAAGAGGACAAAGATATAGGCTCTCAGCCAGGGAAAAACCCCTCTAAGGGGAATACCAAAAAAATCTTCTCTTCATATAATCTGCTTCGAATGAGATACAAAGACTCAATCCCTATACCAATTCCTTCTCCCAATACCCAATCATCTCTTCCTCAATTCCTTCCTTGATTTTTTATCAAATCGCTTCTTCCTTGCAAATTTGACCTACCAGCTACAATAACTTCGACTTCCTAGCTACTGCAACTCGACCTGTAAATTTGGCCCAACTACTTAGTTTTTGAAGCTTCTTGGAAACCCTAATAGAACCTCCTTCTAAGACCCACTTAGAGATAGAAAACTATCCTAAGGTCAACGAGTTCTATGTAGGGTTTTCCCTTCTTTGAACTACAAATTCTGCATTTCGCCCCCCAACAACTCGAACCAGAAATTTCAACTTTATACTGTGGCCCAGCAACTCCAGAATTTTTCACGTGTGAGAGAGATAGAGCCCAAAGACAAGATATTGTAGCCTCCTAGCTTCTTCCAAAACTTTGCTCTCCTTCTTATGACTTTCCTCGCTATAGATTTAACTCTTTCTTGTAGATCAACCTTGTGTGAGTGTGTGTCCAAATGAAATCAAACTTCTATTTACATAGCCTTATCAAGGGGGTGAATTCCCTCCTTTAGCCTAACTTGAGGATCCCAGGGTTGACTTGTACTCTTGGAGATTCCAGGACTTTCTAGACGAAAAAATAATTATTTTTACAATTAAAAATTGCCCAGAAGGGTCTTATAAACATGATGTTGAGTCCATTAACTCATGACAATAAATCCTATGGCCTAACAAATCCTAGAAGCACTAATAACATGCTTTTACCTAAAAGAGTATCAATAATAAACATGAAACCCATGCTATAATAATAATACTTTTTCTTTTATTTTTCTTATTTGTTACATAAAATACTATTGCAATGAATACAACAATTATGAAAACCAAAACTAATTACTTTTTTCAACAATATTAACACCTTGAACATACAATATGCACTTCCTACAATATCTATTTTTGTGTGACCCTTACAAGGTTGTGTCTTAATAGTTGTTGAATAGTCATTTTTTTTTTATTTGAATAGTTTTCATCCTCGACTTTTGCAGCATGGTGGGTTACATGTCACAGAGGCTATGTATTCATTTAATAACTAATAATCAAATTATTTTGTCCAATTGGAATCAATAGAAGGTGCCATACATGTGTTATGTATTAATTTAATAACTAATAATCAAATGATTTTGTCCAATTGGCATCAATAGAGGGTGCCATACATGTGTATTTTGTGGCAAACATACTCACTTCTTAACTTCAAATTCTTTGTGCTTTTACAATAGTCATAGTGAACATTGGTAGGATCACGTTGCTGAGCAATAACCCAATGTTTGGACTGACAAACCCAACTTTTTATGCTTGATTTGCTTCAGGATGGATCATTGGCCTTTTCGTAGGTGTTGCAAGTTGCTTGATAGTTTCTAGAGCTATGGTCTCACCCTAGAAACACATACCCGTTTTGAGGTGACTTGCTGTCTCTCTCCTTTCATTGGTGCGGCTCGCCTGCATCTTCCACAACCATGAAATTGGCCCAGCCTTGGAACATATTTTCAGATCAATCCCTAAACTTGATTAACACAATACCCACTTGTTTGCTTCTGTATTCATGAATCATAGGTCGTGTATACAATGAGTAATCTCGAACCTCTCCTTACAGATTAATGAACTGACCACCAAATAAACCGAAGCATGTACTATTTAATTTCACAAAGTTAACACACCACCTATACAAGTCAACATGTAGAAAAAAGAGTGATCTCAACCTTCCAACAAGATTCTGAAAAATATCTTCATAGAACAGTTCAAATATTCCCATAATTTTCGACCAAAAAACTTCTCAGATTTAGCCCTTTTCAACGATTAATCTAAAAAACAATGATCCATAATAATAACCACAGAAAAAGAAAAATAACCTTGAATACCCAGTGGTCTCCTTGTCCTAAGAATGAACCACATTGGTTGGTTCAAAATGTCGAACAAATCCTATTAATGTGATTATTTTGAAAGACATTTATCTACAATATGGATCACAAAAGTCTCAGATCTAACACTATACAGGCCACAAAATCAATTCAAAGACATCTCCCTTTTGCTCTTGCCAAATCGAGGAGAAAATGATCACTATTTATAGTCATTTTGAGGTTATTCAAAAAGGGAAGATAACATAATCTCCAGGAGGGAAAATAATCAAATTTAAATTTTAAATAATAAATTTTTTTGGAGCCAAAACCCCTAATGAATATTAGGGATGAATACCTTTTTGTTGAGAAATCTAGGGCAACATATAGACTAGATTCTTTAGCTCGATTTCTCTTATGCTTTGAAAATTTCTTATGATTATTAAGTTTTTTCTTTATTATTTTTATTAGGTTATTTTCATCTTCAAGACAAATTCCAAACAAGAAGATCACAAAGACACCTGTTATAGGCATTCAACCAGGGAAAACCCCCAAAGAACGGGAAAACCCAGTCAAAATTTTTACTAGTAGAACCAAATCAAAATGAGATAGACCAAGACTTTTTTGACCATGACACAATATTACCTCCTTCCATCAAGTCAACCTTTGAGAATCTTCTTTCAAAATTCAATTCTTCGACTGAACCAATAGACTTCGTCCTTCTGCACTTTTGCAAAATTTTGATCTCTTATCTCTTCTTTGTACTCTTGGCCTTGCAATGCATTAGATCTATGTGGTGCGATGTTCCTCTTACATGTGACATAATGAAAGGGAATTTCATTGTCCTTTTCAACTCCTTTTAGGCTACTTCACATCCCTCATTTTCACTAAAATATTGCAAATCAAAGTCGCTTGTCACTACTCCAACTAGGTCAAGTTCACTTTGGTATAAATAGTTTTTTCTTTTGTTTGTTTTTTTTCATATATTGAGGCTAACATGAATAGTAGGAGAAACAAAATTGATAGGGGGAAAAGCCTACTTGATGGAGGAGGACAAGACATTATTTTGGCATAATTTTGTTTTCCTTTTCTTTGACACAATGAGCCTAAGCATAAACTCTTACATAATGACTTTTGACTTTCACTCAATAAAAATCTCAGAGCCCACATTGGGTGTTTTGACCTATTGACCAATGACCCAATCATGAAACCCATGCTTTAATAAGTCAAATTTTCTTTTACAATAAAAATTCCTTTTTTCTCTTGACAAAAATATTATATCATGATTTAATTACAATTATGAAGACCGACACTAGTTACATTCTTCAACACTCCCTCTTAACTAGGTAGATATTCATATATATATATATATATATATATATATATATATATATATATATATATATATATATATATATATATACATACATAGGTACAAGGATGAACTCAAAATGATATGTTCTATAAAGAGCCACAACACACAGTGCTGCAGATTAGATACTTGACCAAGGTATCTAACTAGTTGGGACTAAGGTGTGTTCCAAGCTTTAGCCACTCTTGGTACTATCAAGCTTCAACTCTAACACAAACCCAGGGATCTAAGTATCGTATCGAAGGCCTGAATTCCATAAGGCCAACGATACCCTCCCTACTCAGGGATCTAGAAATCATCTCAAACCGGCTAGATGTCCTCCCAAGCATCTTGTCACCCCAAGATGCTTCATCTCTCCTTATCAGCTGAATCAGATATATCCACGAGTCCAAGTATGCTTCAAAATGTTCAACCTTTTTACAGAGAGATCATGCACAATCACAACCCTAATTAGTATATATATATATATATATATATATATATATATTCAACATAATTTGGTCATCTCTATTCAAGATTTCCATATCCTCCTTTAAATCCATTTTTACTACATTTGACATAGTTATCTCCTCCTAGTTTGTCTTTTCTAAAGGGGCTTTTGGAGCCTTCCTCTTAGGGGATGTTTTTCCTTGAGTCTCCTTGACATTTGAGTCTAGATTCCTAAGATCTTTGAGGAACTCTATATCTTCATCCTCATTTGTAAGCACCAAATAATTGTTTCTAGTTGGAATTGAGGTTGCATCCACTTGAGCAAATTGATTTTTAGGGTTTCTTCTTTTGGTTGCAACTTCTTGAAAACCCTAAAAATTAGTTGTTTGGGGTTACTTCTGCATTTCTTGATGACGAAGCGAGAAATCTTTGAATAAATGGTCATATTCGTGGCATCTCTGTCACTGAAAAGGAACATGTTCGTAATCCATAGGTTGACACTAGACTTTGTCTTGGTAGGAGATTGTTATTGACAGCAAAAAAGGCTGGGATATATTCATGTATGTACATATTTTGACATATGAGGTATAACTCCCACGTTTGGTGACCTCCAAAATATTGACAAAGGATTCAATTGATTTTCCCATTCCCTTTAGAATCTTTGGCTCCCAAAATTCTTTGGGTAGAGAAGGAAGTCTCACCCACATTGGTGCTACTCAAAATTGTTCCTTTTCAGGGCTATAATGTCCTCCTAGAATCTCATGAATATCTTTACATTGTGTAAAAGTAAGGGTTATTTTCAAATACTTGGGCGTTCTCTTAGAAACTAGTGAAGATTACGGTAAAGAAACCTTTGGCCCCTAGCTCCAAATCAATTTGGCGTTTTGGTTGCCACTTATTGTAATCTATTTTACCTGGTCCTTCTCTAAAGGCCATATCCCAATAAACTTACAAATAAGGGTGTGATCTTTCACATATTGTTTATATCCCTATAGTTTTTGGTCGAACCTCATATTTGGGGTTAGTTGTTGCTTTGGGCAAACATCTACTTTTAAATCAAGATTCCCATTTTGCTGCAAGAATTGTAGTTTCCCATGTGTCTTCTTCTCCATTTGAAACTCCAGATCCTCCCTCACTAGATTAATTTTCCCTAATCATAACTTTTTTGTAAGAAGGGCTTACGCCTCTCCCCACATGGTCACTCATAAATAAAATTATATACAACAATAATGTTGGTATTTAAATTTGAAACATCTCCTTGTTAGTATCTAAATTTGAAACATCTCCTTATTGGGTGATGTTGGCGAATAATAATGTACAAAATTTGCAAAAATTTCTGCGAAACCATACCCTAACCCTAACAAAACTCTTTCCATAGAATTTTAACATTCTTCTTTAAATAAATTTAAAAAACAATAAACATTTTGAAAATTGAATTTAGTGTAACACATTTTTCGTGTTTTTAATTTAAAATAAAAAACTATTTCTTCCCATCTTAATATCCATCGGATGGTATCTTTAAATATATAAAAAACTATTTCTTCCTATATTTTCTAATAAAATATCGATTGGATGGGTTATAATCCTTAAATAATTATTAACATGATCTCTTACGTTTTCATTTCTCAAAAATAAATTTTGATTATATTTTCTTTCGTAATATTGGTCTGTGTCTCAAACTTTTTAATTGGTTGCTTTCCCAAATTTCATTGGTTTGGTAAGATTTTTGTCTTTATATTATTATCATAACAACTTTGTATATTTTCTATGAAATTCTAATGTATTGACATTCAAAATTTTCAAGATTCCTGCATCTCTTTCCCAAATCTCTGTTTCAGTTTTTAATCATATCTCGTTGACTGAGTTTAATCATTTAATCATTTATAGAAGTTGATATTAATTATATTAAATTTATATCTTAAAAGTTGAAGATAATTGAATTCTAAACAAAAAATCACCAGCAAGCCACCATTAGCAATATATTAGCTCTTGCGTTTCTCTCACCCAAAATCAGCAACAAGCAACCGTTGTACCACTCTGCAACCTCTTGCATGCCGCTCTTATATTTGTTGGTTGATTTAATACAAGTAAGAGATGCACTATTTAAAAAAGAAATAAAAGTTAATAAGGAAAATAGAAAATAATAAAAAGTTATTTAATTTAATTATAAATTTTGGAGATATTTTAAAATTTAATAAATTAAATCTAACTGAATTGTTTAATCTAGTTTTTTTTAATCAAATTCTTAAATATTTCCCCAATCCAAATTATATGGACAACCTGATACAATCTTTATTGCGGTATCTCCAATATATATGGATAACCATGATACAATATTTATTGCTTTATCTCCAATATATAATCAATATTTATTTCCCTATCTCCAATATATAAGCAATGTTTTATAGGTTGCATGGTTATATGTGAATGTTTAAGAGAGGAATAGGTCGTTAATGTTAGGAGTGAGACCAAATTAAGAGAGTTAAAGTGGTTAGTACCCATGGTATTCACAACTTATGGTATTATAATGAAATATTTGTATATATAGGGGTGTGAGTAAAAAAGAAAATATATGGATGAGAAGATGAAGTGAGTGAAATGTATAGAAATTTTCATTGTGATAATAAAAATCTACTAAACTCTTTCCTCATGGTTTTTCCCCAAAATGGGGTTTTCCATGTAAATTTGTTGTTTTGTGTTTGAGTAAATTTTCTAGGTTATTTCTTATTTTAGTGCATGAAAAAAATATTTTTGGGTTAAATATTTTTTTGCTCGCTTTTATTAACAACTCTGGTTAGAGTGAGGTTCTTCTATTTAATTTTTGGTGTATGTTAGGTTATTGTTGGGAAGAATTATGAGCATGGAGATAACGACATTAAGTGATGTGGAGAAATTAAATGAGGCTAATTTTTCCCTATGGAAGGCGCAGATGGAGGACATACTGAACACACTAATTTTAAAGGATCAATATTCACTGATTGAGGGAGTAGCGAAGAAGTCCTCATCAATGATAGATGAAGAATGGAATAAGCTATATAGAAAGACCATGGCCACAATTCGTCAATATTTGGAAAATAATGTATTTTAATGTCTCTAGAGAAATGACAACAGAAGGGTTGTGGAAAATGTTGCATGATGTATATGAGAAGAACACGCCGTCGAACAAAGTCTTCTTGATGAAGTTGTGCAATCTCAAGATGAAAGAAGGTGCTTTAGTAGTGGACCATTTGAAGGAGTTTAGTGTAATAACAAGTTAGCTTGCCTTTGTCAAAATTATTTTGGATGACGAGATTAGAACCATCTTATTATTGTGCTCTATGCTAGATAGATGAGAGAATTTGATAGTAGATATTAACACTTCAGCACCTGCAAGGACCTTGAAGTTTGATGATGTCAGTAGCAGTTTAATGAACAAGGAGATGCGTCGCAAATTAATTGCGGAAAACCTGGGAGGAGAAGTTATAGTCTTAGCTGATCATGGAAGGAAAATTGAACGTGGTAGACATGGGCGTTCAAAATCAAGAGGTAGATTGAAATCAAGAATGGGAAGACTCACTTGTTTTCACTGTGGAAGAGTAGGACACAAGAGAAAGGATTGTTGGTTTTGGAAGAAGGAACATAAGGACCAAAAATAAATCAACACAAATAAAAAATCTAGCAACACAAGGAAGTCGAGATTATTGTGATAGATTTTGAAAGTGATGTTTATTAACTGTTTTAGTAGAAGAAACATGCTTATATATTTCTAGCAGTAGCATTGATTGGGTACTTGAATCTAGAGCATCTCACCATGTGACCCCATGTAAAAATAATTTTGTTACATATGAAGAAGTTGATCATAGTAAAGTACATTTAGGAAATAATCATTTTTGTAATATTGTTGGAGTGCGAGATGTTTGAATCAAGACAGAGGATGGACAAGGTATCAAGTTAAAACAGGTTAGTAATGTCCCAAAGATCTGTATGAGTTTGATCCCTATGGGACGATGGATGATGAAGGATGCTCCAAAACCTTTGGGAAAGGTGGATGGAAAATTACTAAAGGGTCATTATTGCTAGCTAAAGGATCCAAGATAGGAACCTTGTATATAATGCAGACAACAACAAAGATATTAGATACACTTTATGTTGCAAAAGAAGAAAACTCGGTGGAGTTATCACATAAGAACTTGGGCCACATGAGTGAAAAGGGGTTAAAAGTTCTTGTTGGTAAAAATCTACTTCCAGGTTTGAAATCCTATTAACTTGATCTTTGTGAACATTGTATTTGTGGCAAGCAAATGAGGGTTTCTTTTTATCAGAGGTGGTCATGAAAGGAAAATAAATTTGTTATAATCAATACACTATGATGTGTTTGGGTCGATGAATATTAAGTCTTTAGGAGGAACTTCATATTTTGTTACATTCATAGATGATGCATCTAGGAAAGTTTGAGCCTACCCTATGAAAAGTAAAGAAGAGGTGTTTGAGATATCTCAGAAATTTCATGTTGTTGTTGAAAGGGAGACTGATAAATTGATGCAGTGTTTGACAACATATAATGGTGGGGATTATTGCTCTAATGCATTCAAGAATTATTGTAATATGTTTGACATTAAACATCTGAAGATTGTGCTTGGTACTTCACAACAAAATGGTACTACAAAAAGGATGAACAACACTATTATGGAGAAGGTGAGGAGTATGTTGTTGGATTCAGGATTGGAAAAACATTTTTGGGTAGAAGCAGTAAGGATAGCTTGTTACCTCACAATCACTCACCTTCTACGGTCCTAGATAATGGTATTCCTGAAGAAGTTTGGACTAGTGAAAAGGTAAATTATTCTCACCTAATTTTTTTTGGATGTTAAGTATTTATTGATATTCCCAAAGAGCATAGAAGAAAATTAGATGATAAATCAAGGAAGTGCATTTTTCTAGGATATGCAGATGGTGAGTTTGGTTACCGTCTATATGATTGAATTAATCACAAAATTGGTAGAAGCAAGGATGTAATATTTAATGAATTTGAGATGTATAAAAGGCCTGCAAGTGAAACAAAGGTCAAGAAAATTGTTGTCAGGTTTATAGAACAAAAAGAAAATATCCCACCATTGGAAGAATTTGAGCAACAAACTCAATAACGATATGAACAATGAGAAGAAGAAAACTTGCCGCAACCATTACAAGATATTCAAGTGGAAAAAACACCACCATAGTTGTTCATAGGTCTACTAAGCCTCAAAGTAGTGACAAAAGTATCCACCCTCAAATTATATTTTGCTGATTGATGAAGGTGAGCCTGATTGTTTTCAGGAACCTTGTGAAGTGGACAGTAGTGAAAAGTGGAAGAAAGCAATGGAGAAGAAATGGAATCTTTGTTGAAAAATAAAATTTGAGCTAGTGAAGCTTCCAAAAGGAAGAAATGCTCTTGAAAGCAATTGAGTATACAAGATTAAAAATGAGGGTGAGGAGAAGAAGGAAAGATACAAAGCAAGGGTAGTGGTGAATGGATTTGCACACAAAGAAGGTATTGACTTTACATAAATTTTTTCACATGTTGTAAAATGTCTTCCATAAGAGTTATTCTTGGTCTTGTTGCTGCTTTAGACTTGGAATGTGAGAAATTAGATGCGAAGACAACTTTTCTCTATGAAGAATTGAATGAAGAAATTTATATGGAATAGCTGGAAGGATTCAAGATAAAAGGTAAAGAAGATCTTTTCTGCAAATTGAAAAAGAGATTTTATGGGCTAAAACATGCACTTTGCCAATGGTATAATAAATTTGATTCATTTATGTTGGAGAATGGCTTCAAAAGACTAGAGGCTGATCATTGTGTCTACATCAAGAGGTATGACAAATACAGGTATATTATACTATTGTTGTATGTGGATGATATGCTAGTTGTTGGAAATGATAAGAACATGATTAATAAGTTGAAGAAGGACTTTAGTAATAAATTTGAAATGAAAGATCGAGGTCCAGCACAACAAATATTGGGCATGAGGATTATACGTGATAGAAAGAGAAAAATGTTATGGCTATCTCAAGAGAAAAATATTGAAAAGGTGTTATACAAGTTCAATATGAAGGATGCCAAACCAATTGGTACACCCTTAGCATCACACTTCAAACTTAGTGTTGATTTGTACCCTTATGATGACAAGAAGAAGGAGGAAATGAGTAAAATCCCTTATGCTTTAGCCGTTGGTAGCTTGATGTATGCCATGGTATGTACTCATCCAGATATTGCACATTTAGTGGGAGTAGTGAGCAGGTTCCTTGCAAATCCAAACAAATAACATTGACAAGCAGTAAAGTGGATTTTGAGGTATCTCAAGGGTACTAGTAATTATTGTTTATGTTTTGGTAATAATAATGTTGTTCTTAAAGGTTACACATACGCAAACATGGCTAGAGATGTGGATACTAGAAAGTCTAACACTGGTTATTTATGTACTTTTGCAAGAGCAACAATATCCTGGATGTCCAGATTGCAAAAAGTAGTGGCCCTCTCCACAATAGAGGCAAAATACATCGTTACCATAAAAGCTTGCAAAGAGATGTTGTGGATGCAACGATTTTTATGAGAGTTGGGAATAAAACAAGATAAATATTTGTTGCATTTTGATAGTCAGAGTGCTATTCATTTAGAAAAAAACCAACATCTCATTCTAAAACAAAGCACATTGATGTTTGATATCATTGGATCTGCAAAGTGTTAAATGATGGACTACTACAATTGGAGAAAATACACACTACAACTGATATGTTAACGAATACTTTGCCAAGGGATAAACAAAAACTTTGTAGAACCTTGGCTGGAGAAAGGCAAACATGATAAAAATGAATCTTGGGAAAGGGTTAGTAGCCACAAGAGAAAACAATGTAAAAAATATTCACTCAAGTTTCTATTTGGTCTCAAGTGAGATATTGTTAGGAGTGAGACCAAATGAATTCAAAATTGTCATTGCCCATGGTATTGAGGCCATGGTATTATAATGAAATATGAGTATATATAGAGGCTTGAGTAAAAAAAGAAATATATAGAGTAGAAAGAATGAAGCTAGTGAAATGTATAGAAATTTTCATTGTGATAATAAAATTTTACCAAACTTTTCTAGTGATTTTTCTCCAAAATAAAGTTTTTTCACATAGTTTATGTTTAAGTAAATTTTCTAAATTATTTTTTGTCTTTTTTTTTTCTTTAAAATAAATTTTCTTTTTGTTGAGGGCTAAATCACAGTAGCAAATACAATGTAAGCCACAACACTTTTTCACTTAGAACCAGGACCTCTCGGCCTCCCATAAACTTTATTAAGATTTCATTTCATGTATCTAATTTAAAGTTGGACTATATTTTAATAGTACTTATGTCAAACAAAAATATTTAACCCCTCTTTCCAGATGTTACACACTTCATATATTGTTATGAGCTACTAGGTGATGGTGGTGGTCGTGGTCTTGGTTGCAAGGCGCTCGTAGGATGGAGACACTGTAAGGCTGGCAACAGCTAAAGCCATTGAATTAGGCGGCTGTGCTTATAAATCTCCCTGTTCAATTTTCTTGGCTCTCAGCATTTGTGATTCTATTTCCAGTCATTTGTTCTCCTCCCTCATACTCTCGCAACATCGTTTCAGATTCTCGCATTCCACTTCCTTTTGTTTCAACTTTGTGTTGGAGTCACGATTGCTGTTACACCAAAACCCGTAGGTGTTAGTAAACAGACACATTGCTAGTGTTAAAAACATGCCACGAAACACATGGGGAGCGTTGAATTATTCAATTCCCAACAATCTCCCCCCACCGCCCCCCAAATGCGAGTCAGGTGTGTTTCAAACTCGAGACCTTTGGCTTTGATACCGCTTCACGATTGCCGTTACACCAAAACCCATAGGTGTTAGTAAACAGACACATCGCTAGTGTTAAGCACATGCCACGAAACACACAGGGAGCGTTGAATTAACCAATTCACAACAATATCCCCCCCCCAACATGAGCTAGGTGTGTTTCGAACTCGAGACCTTTGACTCTGATACCACTTGTTGGAGTCACGATTGCTGTTACACCAAAACCCGCAGGTGTTAGTAAATAGACACATCGCTAGTGTTAAGCACATGCCACGAAACACACGGGAAGCATTGAATTATCCAATTCCCAACACTTTGTTTTGCACATAATAGATAGATTGAGCCTAGTGAATAATAAACAAAAAATCGAGATGTAAGGAAGTTTGTAATTTTCTGTAATTTTAAAGGTTAATTTAATTGGTCTAGTTTATATTGCTAAAATAGTTAAAGAAATTCCCTGGGATTTTTTTTTTACAATTCTATATATTAAAGATTTTAATTCTTACCTTGCTTTCTGATTCTGGAACCACACTTCCACTTGGCGCGGTTGTAGATTTAATTTGTTTGCCAACAAAAACTTGAGCTTCTGCAAATTCAAATTTATATTTATTTATTAAAGTAGATATCTATAATTATGTCTTGATTTTTAAAATGTAATAATATAATATGTCATAAATAAAAATTAGACAAATATTTTTGAGATATAACCACTTTATGGTTGTTGGAATTGGCCAAAGCATAATGGGAAACCTCAGGCTTGAGCCATAAACCTTTTCACGATTAAATTAGTTAAATTTCACCTTATCTAGAGCCATAAACCTTTTCACCATTAAATTGGTTAAATTTCACTGGTATTTGTTTATATTTTTCTTTTTTGGAGTTTAGAACTTGAAGAAATATTTGTAGCTTTAGGGATTTGATCCCTCTAGACCCATGATAGATTTGGAGTTAAATGGATCTAAGTCATTCATATGTCTCAAAATTTACCAAATCTACTTGTAATCCGAGCTCTTCTTGAGGAAGAGTGCCTATTACTTTAGTTTGTCTAGTTGATAGGGTCCCTCTCTCAGCTATGAGGAAGGTAAGCAACAATGCATATAGTTTTCTTCATGTTTTCCATTATCTAGGTGCATAGAAACTTGTATTAAATCAACTTTGATGTCTCCCACCCATATTAAACCCTCTTTGATGTCTCCATCCCTTGTAATCCCTTTATTTCTCCTAACACTCCTCAACTATTCTTTACCCCTCCCTTAAAGACGAAAAAGCTATAGATTGGTGGGTAGGCAACCACTTGTATTAAATCAGCTTTGATGTCTCCCACCCATATGAAACCCTCTTTGATGTCTCCGTCCCTTATAATCCCTTTATTTCCCCTTAATGCTCCTCAACTATTCTTTACCCCCTAGGCAAATTAAAGTTTAGAGGTAATTTGTTTTGTTCACATTCTCCATTATCTAGGCAAATAGTAACTTGTATTAAGACAACTTTGATGTCTCCCAACCATATTAAACCGTCTTTGATGTCTCCATCCCTTGTAATCCCTTTATTTACCCTAACACTCCTAAACTATTCTTTACCCCTCCCTTAAAGAAGAAAAAGCTACAGATTGGTGGGTAGGCAACCACTTGTATTAAATTAGCTTTGATGTATCCCACCCATATTAAACCCTCTTTGATGTCTCCATCCCTTATGATCCCTTTATTTCCCCAATGCTCAATTATTCTTTAAACCCCTTTAGAGACGAAAACTTATAGATTGGTGGTTAAGTAGCCCTATTGATCCAAGCAATGGGATTAATACATTTTTTAAATATGGTTAATTGGGTAATATGATGAGATGTGATTAGAGCAGTTCTCTTATCTATAGCAGAACACAACCACACGGATAGGAGTTGTTAGTTACATAGTGTTGTCACATAACTGAAAATATGTTTTTAAATGTTTAAATACATTTGAAATATTTTAAACTACTGAAATTTACAATTTAACTAAAAAAATATATTATCAAATACACCAAAAAAACAAAACATTTGAAAATTAAAATGGTCCATCCATTTTATCCTAGTACCATTATCCTAGTACCATTGTAACAATACTTGCTGTACTCTTTTTCTTTGAAATTAAATTACACACAATTATATGATCAAATTCTAACCGGCAGTCTAACAATTATGCTTTTTTGCGGTGAAAAGTTATGGAAATTCTGGCCATATTTTGAAAAAATCCGGTACGGATTTTGTAAATCCAAGTAAAAGCTATCAAAATTCATAATTTTAGGTGCCTCAGAAATTTTTGATGGTACTGAATCCATTTCCACCCTCAAAAACATGATTCAAACACTGCATCTACAATTTTTTTTTAAAATTTGTTTGCCCAGATTCCAACCACTTTTAATCCTCCACGCAACTCTAACTAACTAAACTACCTCCATCCATTTTATGATCCTTACCTCTTGTAACTTCGCTGTACTTATTGTACTCTCTTTCTTTTCGTTGAAATTGCATACTCGTCGAATAGACTGCGTCACTGCAATTTCAAAGTTAGGTAATCCAGTTGACTACAATGGATTGGCATGGTGTGACGGTGTCTAACGGTTGCTATCCTATCCAGTGCACAACACGAAAGAATTCGGGGTTGCTATTTCAGACGGAGGGTGAATCCACCTGCTACTGTGGTGTTGTCGGTAATTTGAGAAGACTTTTTAAGATTTGTTTGACATTTTATCTCTAAAGTTTACATAAATGGAAACATATAGTCACGTAGGATCGAGGCGCATAATCAATTCAGGCAAATATTTTGCGTAGGAGCAGACACAATTATTGTCACAGTAACAACTATTTAATATAATACTTTTAAAACTATACAAAATATCTAAATCGACTATACAGTTTAGTTCGGAATCATGATAAATCTCGCCATTGAGAAAAAGAAAAGTCTCTAGTAAATGAATAATCTAACCTAAAATCAGTAACCGACTCTGAGACAAAGCTACTTTTCAGTATAATAACTAGTCTCACCGGTTACATGCTATAACAGTATAATAACTAGTCTCTTCCACATGAATTTTTACTCACTTTGTACGGCCAAGGCAAGTTTTTCTAAAATATTGGGCTACAAAGGTTGATTTTATCTCCCAAGTTCATTGTGTTTGGAACAAGAGGTGGGAGCTGTTTGAAGTTTTGTCCATGCCTCAAATTTAAATCTACCCACCCTTGAATATCTGAGGTGTGAATTTTAATAGTGAAAATTCTGTACTTACCTGCCATTTATTGTAGCCAAAGACTTTCTTAAAGACTATATAATTGTACACTATTGCATTTTTATCGGCGATAATTTTAATAGTGAAATTTCTGTACTACCTGCCATTTATTGTAGCTAAAGACTTTCTTAAAGACTATATAATTGTACACTATTGCATTTTTAGCGGTGATAATTATTTCAAGGTTGCTTCATAAAAAATGATTAATGACAAAAATGTTAAAATTTTTTAAATTTATATATATTTACTTTATAGGTTTATTAAAAACTTATAAAAATATTTTTATTATAAGAGCTACGTTGTAACCTATAACTTTTTTAATTTTTTTTTATTTTTTTTCTCAAAGTATTCTGACTTAACTTCTATTCTAGTTTGAATTATAGGGCACTATGTTTATAGTTTAAAATATTATTTATTTATATAGAATATAAATTTATTATTAAATTTGTTTAATATTTAAAAAGTTGAAATGTTTAATTTTGATAGATATATAGAAAACTGAATTTAAATTTTAAATATAAGCTGAATGTGATATTATATATATTTTGTGAGAAAGAAATTACAATGTAAAGGAAGTAAATCAATATATAGTTATGTTTTTGTTTTTAATATCAAGAGTACTGCATGAGGTGGTCTACATGCATGAGGTGGTCTCTGAATGAATAGGTGAAGTTGAACATGTCCACATAACAAAAGAGCAATTAGTTGCATTTTGCACCATTAATTGATAGTGGTGAAGGGGGACATTTTTCAAGAGGTGAATGATATGCGCCAAAACCAATGGGTTGCAGGGAAGGGTAAGGGCACTGCTGCAATGATTGAAGGCACACCCCTCTTTGGCATTGTGAAGGAGTTTGGAGAAGAGAATATTGTTCAAATATGTCGTGAGAATAATAGCAACTCATCCTCCTTCACTGTGTACAGTGCTAGGTGGCCTTTCGACACATTGTTAGGGATACCCAACCCGGACATGCTCTTTAAATCATGATTAATTTCATTTTTGTCACCTTGAACATAATGGTTAGAAAATCCCATCGATAATGCTTGCTTAATGCCAGTGATTAATGTAGGGATAATGGTCAAATTGTGCCATTGTTGAGCTTTTTACTTTGTTTTGATGATTTGGTTGATCTTGTATATTGTCAAGATCTACTACTGCACAATCTCTTCATTCCATAGAGGCCAATGGCTTGTTGCCAAGCTACAAGAGGGTGAGGAGAGTATAATGAAGTGAGCGGAAATGAAAGGATGATGACTGCTCAATCTCCTCATTCCATAGAGGCCAATGCCTTGTTGAAGAGGGTGAGGAGGGTATAACGAAGTGAGGGGGAGTGAAAGGATGACTATTTTGATGAAACCAAAGTATACAAAACAAAGAAGTAGAGGGAAAGAATGAATGAATGCTCATGGAAGCTTGCAACATTTTATGTGGATAATTCGAGACAATGACATGTTATAGGTTAGTGATACTGGTGGCTTTCCTTATTTTACAGTATAACACAACATCACATAAAAAAATCTGTGAAGATAGTAATAAGGGACGACCTCATCCTCAGGTTATACAACCCTAGTATGACAATAGTACACATGTCATCCCCTAAAAACATCCAAAACTCAAAATCAACTATACAACAACTTTAAAATTTTACGAACTTTTTTATACGATCAAAAGTAATACATAAACACCAATCATATAGACAACAACAAAATAACATAAAATATATATATATATATATATATATATATATATATTTATTTTTAATTTAAATTATACAAAATATATAATAGATTAAAATACTTTATATAATATTTCAATTATATTTTATAATTACTATTAAATTTTATATTTAATATAATTTAAATCTCTATACATTCTTTTTCCGTTTTAATAATATAATATTTCAATTATATTTTATTCTAATTATTATATTTTATATTTTATAAATCTCAATGGATTCTTTTCCCATTTAACATAACCAAAATACGTAGACAACACCTATTGATTTAGATTAGAGCTATATAAGAAATTTACGTTTTTATATTATTTCTTTTTTATCTGCCTGATACATTATGCCCTTGTCATGAGCAAAACAAATAATCTTTACAAGGATTTGTGTGGCATTAAAATTGTCTGTTCATTGTCTCCAAATAAAATATATAGATAATAAAGTTTTAACATAACATAGGAATTTACAATATAACGTTTTGTCAATAAATTTGTTTTAAGCGGCGGTGTCAATAAATTTGTTTTCAGCGGCATGTTTGAAAAAAATATTATAATAATATTAGAAGTATTATGATAATATTAAAATGGATGTTAAAAATTAATATTATTATTAATTCACAATAAATTTAAATGGATTAAATGTTTAAAAATTTAATAATTATTATAATAATATTAATGTCAATGTTAAGACTTTTTTTTCAGAGAGAAAATCATCATGGATTATATTAAGGGAATATAAAGATCTGAATACATGATCAAAATACATGAGAATCGGCAGAAACATAGTCAAAACATAATTACAGCTGTATCAGATAGTATGACTGATGATCAGATAGCATAAACACAATAACACTTCACGGAAAAGTAGTGAAACCAGCATCAGAATAGATTTAAAAGAGCTGGGATAGCAAGAGCCGTATGTAATCCGCGAACAGAGAGAGCATATGGATCCAAACCATAACACAAATAACGCTTCATGAGAGTGAAGCGAAACCTCAAAAATAGATTAAAAAGAGCTGGATCAGCATGAGCCAAATGAAATCCGCGAACAGTGAGAGCATATGGTCCAAAAAAAGCTCTTTAGAAGCAAAGCTGGAATTGAGATTAATCTGAAGGGGGCATGAAGCCCGAAATTGAGACCAGGATAGAAGCAAGGGGCGTCCTGGAATCCTGGAAAATGCGTTCATTTCTCCATTTCCATAAAAACCAGCAGGTGAGGATGAACAAAGAACGCCAGGTAGGATTCTGAACACTCCACCAATTGAAACCATCCTGTACAGATGAAAAAACTCGGTGAGAAAAGCCATAAATCAAAGACAAATCATACCAGATTGATGAAGATGAGGCACATTGGAAGAACATGTGTGTATTGGATTCAGCTTCAGAAAGGCACATTTGGCATCTTCCCGGACCCTGCCATCCCTTTCTTTGGAGAACCTCCCAGGTGAGATTCCTGTCCGAGAAGAGAAGCCATGAGAAAAGAATCATCTTGAGCGGACAAGAAGCTTTCCAAAATTTGAGTGGGAAAATGGGGGAGGAAGGCGACTGGCCGGATGAGAAAGCAGCATATAGATCTCTGACGCAGATAGACTGAGAGGATTTCTCGAGTGACCAAATGAGTTCATCCATTGAACCCGATTGAGTGATGCCTTTGCTAGAAAAGCTGTTGATAGCCGATGACCATAAGGGGCGGAGAGAGTGGGGCAAGGATAATTCGACCCCGTCCTTCCAAACTGGATTCTGAGAGGACCATGTTTTAATTAGCTTATTCCATGTGAAGAGGCCCCTTGAGAAAAAGAAGGAGAGCAAGGCAGGGGGAATCATCGATTCCAGATTATGCACGGTTGTATCAATACCAATAAAAATGCTCGATCCTGTGAAGAATCTCCATCTTAAATTCTTCATGAAGAGAGACTGGATCTTTCTAAAACTTTGCCATATGGAGGAACCTCTTCTGATGCCCAATGATTGCCTTCTGTACCAGAATACCATGCTCCTTCCTTTGAGGTATTTTTGATTAATGATGATGCTCCACTGACTTTTGCCATAAATTCCTCTGAGAAGAGATTTGCATAGAAGGGCTTTGCCGAAAGATCGCATGTGAAGAAGGCCCCATCCACCCAACTTCTTCGGCCTTGAAATAGAATCCATCTTCACCAGATGGATCTTGGACTGATATGATCTACCGCCCCATAAAAAATTGGCTGCCAAAGAACCCATTTTGTTTGTAATGGATGCAGGGAGAAGGAAGAGGTGGGCCCAATAAACCGCCAGTTGAGATAGAACGACCTGTACCAAGGTAAATCTGCCCGCCAGGGATAAAAATCGCATCTCCCAACATGATATTTTGCTATAAAAGCGATCAAGCAGCCACTGCCAGTCCCGAGAGTGATATCCCTTGGATTTTAAGTGGAAACCTAGATATTTAAAACCGTTCTTTATCAGAGCATGTTTTATGCCAAAACGCGCAGCAATCCATTGAGCTAAAGCCGGATTTGATTCGTTATGATACAACATAGACTTGTCTTTGTTTATAATCAGACCAGATGCGGATTGAAATTTCTGGAAGATCACATTTAGGTAAATCCATGTTGATTTACATAGTCTCGCGAATAGAAGAATATCATCTACAAAAAGGTTATGAGAGAGGGAGATATCCTTGCATATCTTGATCGGCCTGCATCTCCCTTCAGCAACGGCCATATTGATCTGAGAGATAAGAGAGTTCATCACGAGAATAAAAAGAAGAGGTGAAAGAGGGCAGCCTTGGCGAAGACCCCTCTCCGCTTGGAAGAAAGATGAAGGGATGCCATTTATGAGAACTGAATATTTGACGTTTTCAACACACGCCATTATCCATTTAATTCCTTGAGCTCTTAATCCAATTTTAGCAAGAAGGATTCTAAGGAAACCCCAGTCTTCGCAGTCGTAAGCTTTTTTGAGGTCTATCTTTAGGACTGCGGCATCAATATTATTTGATGTGATTGAGAAGAGGCATTCCTGTGTCATAGCAACGGCATCCAGAATAAGTCTATCTTTTAAAAAAGCATGCTGTTCCTTTGATATAAAGGAATTTAGAACAACCTTCAACCTTTCCGCAATTATCTTGGACATATTTTTAAATAGAGTATTGCATAAGGCGATCGGCCTGAAATTGAAAAATGATTCCGATTTGTCCTTCTTGGGAATAAGAGCTAAAAAAGTGGCAGTTAACGCATTGTTTATATTCCCGGATATGCGGGAGGCGTCCACCATGCACAACAAATCATCTTTGAACAAATCATAGAAATGAGAGAAAAACTCTATCGGCCAACCATCGGGCCCCAGACTTTTGTCCATTTTGAACTTTTTAATGGTGTCGTGAAGTTCCTCTTCCATAATAGGATTAAAAAATTCATCATTTGCGTCCCCATCAAACATTACAGGCATCAGTTCCATAGCCCATAGGATATCATTTGATTCACTTCTCTGCCTTTTATAATGATTTTGAAAGAATCTTGTGGCTTCTGCCGAAATATCCTGTTGAGTGTGGAGAAAGCCCCCTTTGCCATCTTCAATCTTCCAAATGGAGTTCTTCGCCCGTCGAGCGTTGGCGAAATTGTGAAAAAACTTTGTATTACGATCGCCTTCCCTGAGCCATGTCACTCTGCTTTTAAGCCTCCACAAAGCTTCCTCCTTTTGCAGCAGCTCTTGCTTCTTTTTTTCCAAAGTTCTGATATGGATTTTTTGATCAAAAGATAGACCATTATAATGGACCGAGTTAGAAAGATAACATATTTCTTTTTTGATATCAAATAGCTCCTGTTTGTCCTTCTTCCTCTTCTTTATCTGCCAGTCCTTTGCAGCATCTCTCAGCAATTGAATTTTTTCCCGGAATGTATATAAGAAAGCCCCTTCAGATTGATGAATATCCCTCCAAGTGTTTGAAATGAGTTCATTGAAAGATTTTTCCTCGAGATAGGTTCGATTGAATTTGAAAGGGTAGCCCATCCTACAATTCATATTCATCCATTCCAGGGAAATGGGCCTGTGATCCGAGGAGAACTCCGTTCCAGTTCTAGCGACAGGCATTCCCCACTTTTCAATTATGCTGGCATTTATAATAAAGTGATCAATTCTTTTAGCAATGTAGGTTGTGCCAGTCCTGCCGTTATCCCATGTTGGGACCATTTTTTCAGGAATTATGTCAACTAAATTTCTATTTAGAAGTTCCTGATGCATTTTATCAGCCATACGATCCTGCTTTCTACACCGACCCCAACATTCCGCAGAGTTAAGGGTCAAGTTTAGATCACCTGCTATTAATAAAGACTTAATGTCTAGAATTTCAGAATCAAACAACTTGTCCCAGAAAGGAGATCTGTCCCTATAGGGCGCATAAATATTCAAGATGTTGAGGATCTGAGACCTTCCTCTGATAGAAGCCGAGATGAGAATCCCAGCGCAGCATTTGAAGGCCTTTGCTCTGACCCAAGCCGGGTTCCACAATACTGCCAGACCACCAGACATACCATCAGCTTCAGTGGCAACCATATGCCAAGAGGGAAACATTCTTCTGAAGAATGCCAGAGACACTGAACTTGAGTGCATTGTTTCCTGAATAAAGATAATGTGGGGATGAGCAGAAACAAGTGTCTCTTTTAGCGCCAAGAATTTAGGGGCGCGCGCCCAATCCCCTAATATTGAAAGATATTAAGAAGGTCATTTGGAGGCTTGACCAGCCGAACATGCTCTAAGAGGCTGCGAAGCAGTAGGTTCCATGATTGGGACTTCCATAAGAGACAGATTTGTAACCCCCAGATCAGAAGCAATCGTTCTGCCTCGAAAGTGACGGCTTCCCCCTTTTTGCTTTTTCCTGATAGTGATATTTTTGGTGGAATTGGGGCTAATGGATGGGAAGGAAGGCTTATGAATAGTCAAGGGTTCGAGAACCGATGGGTTCCGCTGGAGAAGGAGGTCGATGTCACTATCATATCTGTTCACAGGGGACTCAGATGGAGAGTTGAAGGGGGTCAGGGTCATCATAGGTTCCTTTCCCTTTTGTGAGACAGGGTGCGGCCCGTTGGGAGAGGGCGAGGAGGAAGTAATCAATATAGGATGAGACCCCACTACAAAGTCCGCTTTACTCATTACCGGCGGTGAAAGCACCGCGTTCTCATCAAGCGGCTTAGGGATAGGGGGGCATTGAAAGTCAGCTAGATTTGGAGACTCAGATTGATATTGAGAGTTAAACTGGGAGCATCGAAAGTCTGTTGATTGAAAAGAGAATTGATTTTCGGAATTACTTACATCTTCAGAAGGAGAGTCTGGCCCCGAAATTCTTTTCTTTTCAGAAAGATGCCTGTTCGCCCTGTGTTTGGATCGGTACCTGCAATTTCTGATGAGGTGGCCCGTTCGATGACAAAATGAACATCGTAAAGGGATGCCCTAGAAGTCAAGTCTTTGACAAATTTTAAAGCCTTCCCATGTAATCTCTATCTGATCAGGATAGCCTCCCTTATAAGGTTTCTCAATTAGAATCCACGCGATTCTTTTGTCCTTCTCCCCCCTGACCCATGGGTCAACATATATGAATTTGCCAACTGCGTCCCCGATCATGGTGAGAGTTTCTGACGTCCATAATTCTAAGGGCAAGTTTGGGAGCTTGACCCAGATCATGTTATGAGATGGAGTGTTCTTCAGAGGGTCGAAACCCATATACCATCTCGACAAGGAAAGAAAACTTTTGTCGAACACCCAATGTCTGTTCAAAGTCAATTCTAGATCAGATGCCTTCTAAAAGTGGAAAGAGAACCAATCTTTCATGAGGCGAGATATGATTGGAGTATAGCCAATGAGAGGGGTCCACGAAGCTGCTATCCATTTCCTCATGTTTTCTTCATTCATTTCAGGAAAATACCATTTCCCAACCAGTGCATGTTTTTGGAGACTATCAATCCTTTGAGACAAAGAAGTGCTGGTCACGGAGACGGCTTTTGGAGGGGGAATCGTTTTGACCGGAGCTCTGGGTTTGTAAAGGTGCCGGCCTTGGGCAGTGCCTTTCTTTTTTGAAGAGGCCGGGCCTGTCTTTGTGTCCGGATTCGATTCAGGAAAGAGCATTTCATTCACCGTGGCATGCCAGCTGTGGTCTCGGTTGGCATTATCACATGCAGCTTCAGCTTCGATGGCGGCTCTAAATAGAGCTCGCGTGGCAGGAGAGTCACTGTCTTCTGACATTCTTGTCAGAGGAATAGATCGAGAAATAGAACCACAAGTACCGCAACAAGTACTTGAATAAATCTCTACAAAGGATCCGACAGAAAGAGTTACCTGGAGAAGTACAGAGATATAATTCTCTCGGAAGATTTTGTCAGGAGCTGAGGACAAAGCAAGATATAGAAATTAAGGAGAACCCAGGATGGAGATCTGAATTCTCAAAAAGGAAGTTCAAGGATGGGGATGATTTAATGCAAAGCCTCTAGAGTGACAAAGTCTAGCCGTCGAAGTGTCAATTACAAAGGGTAAGGATGACTAATGCATATGGAAATGAGGGATGAAATCTGATAACATCTGAGAACGTTCAGAAAGATCATTAAAAGCCTAATGACCCACCGGAAAAGGAGATTTGAATTCTTGATTCCGAGAGGAGGAAAAGCACCGGAAAAACTATAGGCCTCGGAAGAAGGATTCGAACCGAGGATGCCCTCAGCTCAAGACCTGAAGCTACAGGAGGAGAGACCTATGCTGCTGGCTGACTTTTGCAGTCAAAACAACAGCAATAAACATGTATAATGCACCACCATCTCCCAATACGAAAACGGAGGTCTGAACAGGGGCTGTAGATGTAAAAAGAGGCTTTTATTCTATTCAAGAGGGACTTCAACATGGTTAACAGATAAACAATGTTTAAGTCATCCACTTTCTAAAAAGGAGCTAAACTTCCCAGGCAATATCTCCAAACATATGAGAATTTTCCAATTAATAGATGAACTATAACAGGAAAGCACCTCAATGTATTACGACCATGAGAAAATTACCAGAAAGCTATTCGAATCCTTTTGATATTAGCTTCAAGCTGTAAAAAGAAAGCAATTTCAAAGAAGGAGGGAGATTAACTAACCTGCAAGAAGATTCCGCGAGCACGTCAGAACCAGAGAGCCAAGTCGATAACCGGGAGTCCGGGCAACCTCGAATGGCCAGAAAAACTAGGAAGAGATGCTGGGGAGGCGATTTACCTCCAGCCTGTGAGGCCGGAGGAGGAAACCATTTTGACAGCAAGAGTGGGTTAATAAAGCAGAGGACCTCCACCAGATGTTAAGACTCTTGCATGGAGAAATGGAGGAGCTTAAGCCACGTTACCAGCACGTTCCCAAGTCTTCATGCATGAATACTGCATGCGTCGTGAGAAGATGAGCGTCCCATGGCGTTTGAAGATTGGTTGTTACGATGATTGGTGAAAAGATTTAACAGCAGACACCTGGTCGACTGTAATCGGCTCTCCTGTCCGACGCGCTCTGGAGCTCAAGTCAGCTGGCTCGTCAATGTTAAGACTTAATAATATTACATATACCAATAAAAATTAGAATATTTTTAAATCAAAATTATAGTTTTTATTATATTAAGAGTTGTGATAATCAAAATATATAAGTTTGTAGAAATCATAATTATTTTAATTTTATTAAATAAAATAATTATTTATTTTTTCATTTTTAATTTATGAAATAGAAAACATTATTCATTAATGGATATCTTAAATGAATAAATAAAACCAATTATTTATTTATTCTTTCTCAAATTATGAAATAAGAAACACACATATCTTAAAATGAACACGAATATTTTTTGAATTGGAAATTATTTTTCAACTAAATTTATTTCAAAAAAGTATGACGGTTCTTTCTCCCACCAAGTATTTTGGAAGAAAATTCATATAGAGAAGTATTTTCATGCTAGGTCCCATCATTTCCCTACTCAAACGTTCAGTGTTCTCAACACTTTAGTTACTCGTGTGCTAATAAGTTACGACGAAAACCACCCTTTGATGAGAAAAATCATCTCCCTAATGTTTCTAATAATAATGGATATAGTAGGCACCAAGGTCTTAAAGATTTCTTTAAATCTAACAAAGGTCCTTTGATTAATAAATATTCCAAAGATCAAATTTTAGGGGTGCATCTTCCATTTATCCAAGGGACCACAAACAATATTGCTAGGATTGCGGAGAAACATAAGGTTCCCTCAACCTTTAGCCCCTAAACATCATTTGAAGCTTCTTAAGATCTGTAAAAGACCTAGTGGACCATAAAAATATGAAAGGTGTTTATGTAATCTCATGTTCTTGTAGGCCACCCTACACTGGTGAAACTGATCACTCAATAAATCAAAGGATTCATGAGCAGACAAATGACATCAAACATAGGAGGACTCGCTCCTCAACTTTGGTAGAACATGCATAAAAGAAAAAACATCACATCTACATTAAAAATGTTTGGGTCATTGCAAAGGTTGTTCATTTTCATTACTAAAAGTTTAAGGAAGTCATAGAGATTGAAAGGAAGCCTAGTAATCTAAATAAAAATGATGACTAGAAAATTAGTTGTTGTTGAGTCCCTATCCTTTCCTTTTAAAGTTAGTTATATATATCTATATATATATATATATAAAATTAATTAATTAATTTAAATAAATAATTCATTTTATTTTTGTTTTCATTATTATTTAGTTATTTTATATATTTTTATTACATTGAGTTTTTATTTTTATTTTTCATCTTTTTATTTTTTTTGTCTTCTTTTAGTTAATCTTATTATTATTATTATTATTAATTATTAATTTTATATTCTTAAGATCTCCTTTCTTTTATAACATTTTATTGTTTGTCTTTTTTCCTTTTTATTTAAATATGATCTTAGTTATTTTTTAATTTTTATATCATTGATTTATTTATTTTATGATTTTTTATATATATGTATTCATAAATTCTTATAAAAATTCTTATTTCTTTAGTATATTTACTCTAATTAACATTTTTTTAGTCTTCTAATATTTCAATTTTGAATCATATTATAGTTTTAATGTTAGAATTACTTATTTTTATATAGGTGTTCATAAATATTTATAAATATTTCGATTTATATTTATTCTAATTAATTGTTATTAACCTCTTAATATTTCAATAGTAGCTATATTATAATCTTAATTTTGGGATTGGTTCTTAATCTTTTTCTTTGTTTCATTATTACTTCTTTAAAAAAGGATATATATATATATATACACACACACACATTGATGTAGTCTATTCCCTAGCTATTAATCCTTTTTCGTTTGACATTTAAATTATTCCTTCATTTAAAGAAAATCATTTATTATTTTTAATTTATTTATTAGTGTTGACCTTGATTTCCCCCTTTGGTTGGTTGTTAATTCTCAACCTCATTTATTTCATTAATTCTTTGTTAATTAATTTTGATAATCTTTTGTTTGAACTATAATAGGTTGGTCTCATTTTTATTTTTATTTATTATTGTTATTTTTAATTTTATTTTATTATTTAATTTATGAAAATATCCTTTATTAATAAATAATTTCTCTTCGTCCACCTGGGGTAGCTCAAGTGGTGATAGTCGTGGAATGAAGCCTCACTGAACTGGAGTTCTTGGGTTCGAATCTTGTGCTACCCTCCCCTGGTAGCGGGGTGAATAATGGACATGTAAAGACTTGAAAGTTGGAGAGTCCTACCAAGCTTATAGAAAAAAAAATAAAATAAAAAAAAATCTCTTCATTCAAAATTAATTGTTACATTCTAACTATTAGAATTAATTGTCTCTACATCACACTCTTTCTATTTAATCCGATGCCAATATCTGATTCTCCATCTTGTCTTGACGATGACCCACACAGGATGGTTCAAAATGCATCAACAAATTAGTTCCTTTGTGATTATCACCGAAAAATTTCTTAGTAATCAAGATATGGATCACAGAAGCATAAATTCAGATAAATTTATTTTAATATTTAAATTTATTTTATTAGGAATACATAAATAATTTAGTATTTTTTTTAACTAATCATAAGGATTGAAGTTTTTCCATGCAGGGATTCAATAGTAGAGTTTAGGCTTCTGTGATCCATATCAAGTTTACAAAAAATATTTTTCGGCGAAGATCACATGAGACATCATTTGTCGGCGCGTTTCGAATCAACCAGTGTGGTTCATCGTCAGGACAAGATGAAGAAACAGATCTAGCTTAGCATGTTAAATAGACTGAGCAGAGCCTCCAACGGCTAATTTGACCAACCGCTAATATTGACTATTGGACCGGGATCAAAACTTTTTTAATAATAATAATAAAAAAAGAGATAAGTTATACAGGAGACCAATCCCTTAATAAATAAATAAAATAATTTAAATTAGTGATAATAGTTAGTTAAAAGTTATTAAAAATAGTTAAAAATTATAGGTTAATTATTATTTAAAAGGAAATTAGTTGTAAAGGACCTCGCCTATGAATAAATTAATTGTGAATACAAGTTATATATATATATATATATATATATATATATATATATATATAGGAAACCCTACTGACAGGGGTTTGCAGGCCGACCTACGGCCCTGTGAACCCCCACACACCCGTACCCATCTCCCGGTTTTTTTATTGGTTTTCGTGCCGGCTTTCGGATCCCCGCGTCCCGTGACTCCCTTACCCTTCTTACCTTGGCTCCCCCGTATCTGCCTTTTTACCTTGGTTTTTTTACTCCACTGTTTATTTTGCCCTCCCCGCATCGGAACGGAGCCTCCCCCACAGATCGGCCGATAGCTCGAAGGAGTCGCTTTCACTGTTAACGGAGAGCGTGACCTGCAGTAAGAACATTCACCAGCACTGCTCAAACGGCTACCCCCGCTGTCGGTGCCGATGCAAAACGGTTACCAGGTTTCGAGGAGAACTCTTTCGGGCGGTTACCAGTTTTACGAGGAGGGCACCCTGCAGCTGTCGACATGGACTCTGAGGAAGTGGATTATTCGGAGTCCCCGCTGGCGGAAAGCTCCATCTGGCGCTCCACGTTTTCTTCATCAGGAGGTCTGCACAGTGGTAATTTATCTGCTAGTTTTGAGCATCTGTCGCCCACTTTTGACCCGTCGCTCCCCACCTCTCTTTACCCTGGAGAGCCCTCCTCCTGGAACTCCTTTGCGGTCCCCTCACCAGCTTCTTTGGGTTTCCTAGCGGACTGCTTACAAACCTCCCCGATCGGATTTTCCCCCCAAGCGCCAGATTTACCCTCCCTACCCCCTCTCCCGATAACCTCTTCGGAGACCCCGTCCCTCTCGGCAGCAAACCCTCCCCTCTCGGTTTCAAACCCTCCCTCGGCCCCATCCGCTCCCTCCGGTAGCTATCACGCGGTCCCCCCTCTCCCTGAAGCCATCCCCTCTTTTGGAACTAACCCTATCCCCCCCCCCCCCCCTGTTCCCCCCCCTGAGGGCTCACAGGCCACTGTCAATCCAGGCCGCATGTCATCCCGCCCTGCCAAGAAGCAGCGTTGTTTCAAATCCACTGCGGAGGACGTTTTCTTGCGTTTGGAAGAGGATATCCAGTGGGGAGACTCCATGGATCTGGCGGATTGTGTCCTTGTGGGTCGGATTAGAGGCAGACACACCTCGACGGCAAAAATTAAGCAATGGGCGACCGAGATATGGGGGCAATACCTCGCGGAGATTCCATCGGTTCAGATGTTTGTGCGAGGATGGTTGGCGCTCAGATTTGCACGGGCGGACCACACGAGTTGGGTTCTTTCTTCGTTTTGGCACTTTGAGAAAGCCCCGATCCTCCTCAAGCGGTGGACGCCCCTTTTCGACCCGGAGACGGAGCTGCTAGGCATCGGACTAGTTTGGGTCAGACTTCCGGGCTTGCCCCTGCAGTACTGGTCGGAAGATATATTCAAGAGAATTGGAAATGCGTTCGGCACTTTCATGGAAACAGATAAATCCTACATCTCGACGGGCTCAATGGCATTTGCTAGAATCCTAGTGCACATGGACACCAGAGGGGGAGTACCTGAAAATATCACTATTCAATGGAAAGCCACTTCAAGGAAGTAGAAACTGGATTACGAGGGTATCCCCTACAGATGCAGAAGATGCCACCAGGTGGGACATCTATATAAGGATTGCCCCCTCCTCCAGAAGACCCAGCAGACAGCTACAGGCCAGGACCTACCCTCCACTGAAGGGATGCCTGACCCTCCGGCAGCTATGGCACCAAGAACGGACCATATCATCACTTCGAACACGGTGGAAGCGCCTCCAGCTCCCCGCCGCAAGAAGCAAGCATCGAACGCGGCCCGGCCTCCATCTCCTCCTCTGACGCGTTCAAAAGCTGCAAAGGGAGCGGTCTTCTCCTCGGGTATGTCCTCTACTTCGTCTGCCTCTGTTTCACATTTTGCATCGTTGAGTTTATCTTCCGCTGGCATGCCCCCCCCTATCAGACTCCCCCCTCCCTCATCCCCGTCTGCCCAGGACCTGGTTAAGGTTGCTTGCCCCTCCCAGCCCCCCCTGGCTCGCTATATGTATCTTGCCCTATCCCTAGGCCTACTGGCCTTCCCTCCTCCTCCTCGTTCCCCTTCCCCCCCCCCCCTCCTTCCCCTCGCCTTCCCCCTCTGTAAAATCTTCCTCGAGATATCCTACCCGTTCGACCACTAAGCTGAAAATCTCGGACTCCATTGGGATGTCGGTAGAACCCCATCTCCTCTCTCCCAAGCAGGGGCGCGGTCGACCTTCCTCAAAATCGATCGCTCAGAAACAAACGGAGGAAGAGGTCCTCCTTGGCAGACAACAAACTCTTCACAGGGCCCTTAGAGCGCAGGACACCCTCCCCCACCCCCCTCCATGAAAATTTTGTCTTTCAACTGTAGAGGGTTGGCCAGCCCGGATAAAAAATCGGCCCTGAAGCGTCTCTTACTCTCAAATCCTGTGGACATCATCTTTTTACAAGAAACCTTATGCAAAGCGGACTCTGCATCCTCCATCCTTGGCTTATGGCTGCCTGGGTGGACCTTTACAGCCATTGATGTATCAGGCCGCTCTGGAGGCATCGCTATGGGTTTCAAGAACAACTCCATCTTGCTAAAGAACATCTGGGGCAGAGGGGGTTTTCTGGGGGCAGATATATACTCAAAAGACATGGAAGAAAACCTTAAAATCATAAATGTTTATGGCCCCTGCCTAAACAGAGAGCTTTTCTGGCAAAAGCTCCTTGGATCCCCACTTCTCCAAGCTGAGAACATTATACTGGGGGGAGATTTAAATTTCTCAATAGGTTATTCTGAATCATGGGGACATCTGGCACAAATTGACCCCCTCTCTGATTTCTTTGGGCAACTGCTAGAAGATCATCATTGGATTGATCTCCCTTCTGCAAAGCTCCAATACACTTGGAAGAACAATAGAACAGGGGACCAAAGCCTAGCGAGAAGGCTGGATCGGTTCATCATGAAGGAAGGGCTCTGCACCCATTATCCTAGATCTCGACAATGGGTGGGAAGTGGAGGGATCTCGGACCATAGACCCATATTTCTGGAATTAGAAGCAAGACAACAGGCCCAAAATGCCCCCTTCAAATTCAATGCAACTTGGCTCCGGGATCCTACTTACATCAAAATGATAACGGACTTCTGGAAAGCACATCCGATTCCTGAGAACGTGGACCCAGCCACGGGTTTTGTTAGGAACCTCTCAGAAATCAAAGTGTTATCAAGAGAATGGGCGAAATCAAAGAGAAAACAGGATGATCAGACTATATCTCTGGCGGAACAAGCAATTGAGGTTCTCGAAGCCAACTCAGATGGAACTTTTTTATCCCCCGAACAGAAATCCTTGTATGAAGACCTAATTAAAAGGAGGACCCTGATCCTCAGAGACAGGGAGGACTCCTGGAGACTAAGAAGCAGAGCCATATGGCTCAAGGAAGGGGATGAGAACACAAAATTTTTCCACCGTTTTGCAAATGGGCGAAAGGCGATCAACACTATCTGGGAGCTACAAGATGAACAAGGACATCAGGTTACCAGTCAAGGGGAACTTGCTTATCTAGCCTCTTCGCACTTCAGGAACATATACAAAGCACCGGGGCAAGAAAATCTGTTAGAAATAATGAGGGTTGCAGAACTATTCCCAAGATTTGTGGATGAGGAAGATGCGGGGGATCTCACCAAAGATATTTCATTGGAGGAACTGGAAGCCACCATCAAAGGATTCCAAAAGGACAAGAGCCCGGGGCCAGATGGCTGGACCATTGAGTTCTATATAGCTTTTTATGAGCTGTTAGGACAAGACCTTCTCAAAGCCATCAACCACTGCTGCCTTAATGGATCAATCCCCTCAAGCATCAAAGCCACCTTCATTGCCCTCATCCCCAAATCTGATAATCCCGTGTCTTTTAATGATTTTAGGCCTATCTCGCTCTGCAATTGTCTCTATAAGATATTGGCCAAAATCCTAGCAAACAGAATCAAGCCCATCCTCTCAGCCAATATTTCCTCTGAACAATTTGCTTTCCTCCACAAGTGCCAGATCCATGAAGCTATTGGTACAGCACAAGAGCTTCTTCACTCTATGCACAGTAAAAATCTGAAAGGAATGATCCTCAAGGTGGATCTATCAAAAGCCTTCGATAGGGTAAACCTGCTATACATCAAAATGCTCCTCACCCACTTGGGCTTCCCTTTCCTCTTCATTAAAAGAATCATGAGCTGTATCACAGATGTATCTTTCAGTGTCCTCCTTAATGGCTCCCCCACCCCTTTCTTCACCACTTAAAGAGGCCTCCGGCAAGGCTGCCCCCTATCCCCCCTCCTTTTCTTACTCATTATGGAAGGGCTAAGCAGGTTGATTGCATCTGAACACAGAAGGGGGCACATAAAAGAGATCAAAATCACGGACAATTGCTTCCTCATACATCTTCTGTTTGTAGATGATGTTCTGATCTTCTTAAATGGAAGTATAGCTGACTCATCAGCATTACAACATGTTTTTGATCTCTTCCAGAAAGCAACAGGGATGGTAATAAATGTACAAAAATCTACTCTAACGACGTTTGGTTACTCCCCACAAGAAGTCCTCTACACAAAAAATCGCTTTCCTTTTCAGATTCACCCTATGGAGGAAGGACTGAAGTATCTGGGCTTCAGGGTAAAACATGGAGGTTACAGAATTGCAGATTGGATATGGTTAATCACAAAAGTGGAGAAAAGGATCAATGTCTGGTTCAACAGATACCTCACAAGGGCAGGCAGACTCACTCTTATAAAAGCAGTACTGGAAGCAACGCCGATGTACTGGATGTCCCTGGCTTGGATACCTCGAGGGATCTTAACTAGGCTACAAAGAATTTGTTGCAGATTCTTATGGAAGGGATCAAAACAAGGAAAGCTCTATGCCTGGGTTAAATGGGACACCATAGCTAGACCAAAAAAATGGGGAGGATGGGGAATAAAGAGACTAGATTTATTTGCAAATGCTCTGGCTGCAAAATTGGGATGGCAACTTCTTACATCAAACAGCCTCTGGCAGAAAGTAGTGATGGAAAAATATATTGCCCCGGAAAGCATATTCAGCTGGATTCGGAGGGAACACAGGGGAAGTGGAAGACACTCCATCATATGGAAAGCAGTCCTAAATTCTCTTCCCCTTATTCGGGAGGGACTGACATGGAGAATAAAACAGGGAAACTCTGTCCGCATAGGTGTCGACCCCTGGATTGGGTGTGGAAACATGCAAAGTCTATCTGGGCAGCTCCTAACACATCTAAGGGATCAAGGTGCCACGCATATTGTTCACATCGCAGACCAAGAAAACTCCAATTTTCTCCATCAGGCCTGGAGGACCTCACAAGATCTCCTCATACCGGAACAATGGAGACATGAATGGGAATCATACAAAGAGGCTCTCACTCAAGCTCACATCAGGATAGCGGAGGGAGATGACGAGATAGTATGGGCTCTATCTAAAAACGGTTCATACTCCCCAAAGGAGGGATACCTGCAGCTTATGCAAACTCATCAGCCAGAAAACTCTCAGCAATGGTGGAAGTCAATTTGGCATCTAAAAGCGGCCCCCAGGACGCGGCTTCTTATGTGGGCTATTCTATTCAACAAGATTCCTACTGGGGCAAACTTGAAAAAAAGATCATTCTATGGACCTTTTTGGTGCCATCTATGCAGAAATAATGATGAAGATACTGAACAACTTTTCCTTACCTGTCCGGTTGTACAAGAACAATGGTCTTTCCTCTCCTCACGTTCCCCCTCCCTCCACCAATGGCATGGCCAATCCATTTTGGAGGCTTGGAAAAACTGGCAGGAACAGCACTCTGGAAAAGACAAGAATATCCCTCTTCTCATGAGCTGGTCTATTTGGATAGCAAGGAACCGTGCAATTTTTGACCAAAAACCTCCACACTGGCCTGTCATTATTGCCCACATATTTGCAGACCTTGCTCTCATCCCTGACGATCCTCCTCCAGCCCCCCCTCGGACCATAACCCCGGAACTCATAGATAAATCTTTCCCCTGGGCATACTTTGATGGTTCAGCCCAAGAGGAAGGCTGTGGGGGGGGAGGCCTCCTTTATATGCGAGAAAACCACTATTACACGCTCCAAATTCCCTTGGGAAGAGGCACAAATAACTTTGCTGAGCTCTCCACTGCAAAACACCTTATTTCTCTTGCTCTTGAGAAAGGATGTACAAAACTTCAACTGTTTGGAGATTCAAAGATTGTATGCAATTGGCTGACCAAAAAATCATCTTGCACTGCTTTCTCTTTGAGACACATTCTGGATGAGGCACTCAGACTAACAGATGCTTTTGAAAAATTTGACTGTCGCCATATATACAGGGAGCGCAACACTCGGGCGGACCACCTGTCCAAGCAAGCAGCGCAGAGGCAAGAAGAGGACTGGTTAATACAAGAAGATCTGGATGGAACCTTCTTTCAACACTATCACAGACCCTTTGATGACTATCAGGCTCAAAGGGATGCACATATCTGAAAGGGGTCCCAACACGCACAATTTACAGTTTTTTCTTTTTACATGTTTATATATATATATATGGTTTTATAAGACAGTATGGACTATGGTGGACAATCACAGCTATTTTGATGTATTTTTTGGGGCAGCGAGCTACAGCTGCACAGCAATGACTGAAACAATGGAAAACATATCTTGTATATGTTAATTTTCTCTGCTTTCTTTTTTGGATATATACCTCTCCAAACTCCCTGCGTGGATAAACAGTTTGGGGAGAGGAATGACTACTGTTTATTTTATCTGGTTCAGTTGTTTTGGAACAATTAACAGTCTCTTTTAGAGGTTTTTTTTGAGAGGCAACCAGCCTCAGTATGCATATGCTCAGCATCTACAGAATGTAATTTCTTTTGACTTAATAGAAATTACGACTTTTTCTACGGGAAATATATATATATATATATATATAAATAAATAAAAAAAAAAATATAAAAATAAATAAATAATAATAAAAATAATAAAATAAATAAATAATAAAATAATAAATAATAATAATAATAATAATAATAATAATAATAATAATAATAATAATAATAATAATAATAATAATAATAATAATAATAATAATAATAATAATAACAATAAAATAAAATAAAATAAAATAAAATAAAATAAAATAAATAAATAAATAAAATAAATAATAATAATAATAATAATAATAATAATTAAAAATAAAATAAATAATAAAAATAAACAATAAATAGATAGATAGATAGATAAATAAATAAATAAATAAATAAATAAATAAATAAATAAAGATATTATTAAGTTCACCATGGAGCAAGAGGTCGATGGTTGCCTTCCGTTCCTCGATATTCTTATTTCTAAGAATAGTGATGGTTCCCTCGGCCACCGAGTTTTTGGGAAGAAAACGCATACTGAGCAGTATCTTCATGCCAGTTCCCATCATTTCCCGGCTCAAAAGTTGGGTGTTCTCAATACCCTGGCTACTCGGGCCCTAAGGATCTCGGATAAGGAGAGTTTAGAGAATGAAAAATCCCATCTCCTTGATGTCTTTGCTGAGAACGGTTATAGTAGATTCTTGGGTCAGAGGGCTTTCGTTAAAGCTTCGAAGAATTCGCTTTCTTATCGAGAACCGAAGGAGCGAGTTCATGGTGTCCTTCTTCCTTATGTTCAGGGGACTACTGATAAGATTGGTAGGATTCTCAGGTCGCATGATGTTCCTGTGACCTTTAGGCCCCTGAACACCATTCGCATGTCCCTCAGATCAGCAAAGGATCCTATCGACCCTAAAGATATGAAAGGTGTGTACTTGATCCCCTGTTCTTGTGGGACCCCCTACATTGGGGAAACTGGTCGCTCCATTAACCAGAGGATTAGTGAGCATGCTGCTGATCTTAAGCATAGGCGTACTAAGTCTTCCGCTTTGGCTGAGCACGCCGAGAAAACCAATCATCATGTTTGTATTGAGGAAGCTAGTGTTATTGCTAAAGTTTCGCACTTCCATCATCGGAAATTTAGGGAGGCGCTTGAGATTGAAAAGAGGCCGTGTAATCTCATTACAGATGATGGCTGGAAAATCAGTCGATGTTGGGTCCCAGCACTCTCGTCCTAATCCTCGTTTTTTTTATTTATTAATTATTTATTCATTTAAATTTTTTTACTCATTTTTAATAATAATAATAATAATAATAATAATAAATTAAATAACAATATAAATAAATAAATAATTAAAATAAAAATAAAAATATTAATAATATCTTTATTTATTTATCTATCTATCTATCTATCTATTGTTTATTTTTATTATTTATTTTATTTTTAATTCTTATTCTTATTCTTATTCTTATTATTATTATTATTATTTATTTATTTTATTTATTTTATTATTATTATTATTTATTATTATTATTATTATTATTTATTTATTTTATTATTATTATTATTTTATTATTATTTATTTTGATTTTTATTTTGATTTATTTGATTGATTTATTTATTTATTTATATATATATATATATTTTAAATTGTATTCACAATTAATTTATTCATAGGCGAGGTCCTTTACAACTAATTTCCTTTTAAATAATCATTAACCTATAATTTTTAACTATTTTTAATAACTTTTAACTAACTATTATCACTAATTTAAATTATTTAATTTATTTATTAAGGGATTGGTCCCCTGTATAACTTATCTTTTTTTTTTTTTATTAAAAAAGTTTTGATCCCGGTCCAATAGTCAATATTAGCGGTTGGTCAAATTAGCCATTGGAGGCTCTGCTCGATCTATTTAACATGCTAAGCTAGATCTGTTTCTTCAACTTGTCCTGACGATGAACCACACTGGTTGGTTCGAAACGCGTCGACAAATGATGTCTCATGTGATCTTCGCCGAAAAATATTTTTTGTAAGATTGAAGTTCTTATTGTAAGATGGATATTATATTAATTAAAAATGTAGGAAATTACATTGTAAAATATATATTTCTAATCTCAAAGTTAATCTATAGCTAGAGAGACCTTACCATAAAAAAAATTCCCCGAAGAGAGGAAAAAGACAACAAAAAACAAAAAGGAGATACCAAACAATCATTTTAATTGGATATTTTCCTTGAGATGCACTGACTAGAGGGAGTTACACAAAAAAGGAACAAGGAAAATACATGAGATGTTAATTTGAAGGCTCCAAATCAGAAACAACAATCTAAATAAGGGATTTTGGCTTTCTCTCGAGCAATACTACCCACGAGAGGTACGCCAAGGTGTTTCTCTATCTGATCCAGTATGCGATCTACATGGTTCAAGTGAGTTAAATTTGGAAACTAGGGTCAAATTCCACTTTGGACAACCCATTTTATGAAGATGATGATTTCATTTAATTCCTCTTTTTTAGAGGACCAAAATAGACCTAAAGATCATCAAATTTGGATAAGGGAAAGTGTACTTATGAAGAAATCCACATTTGGAGAGGTCGATCCTAATGGTAAATTGGTCACCCTTCGAAGCCTGTAAATACAAGTGACCTCAAGCTCATTTGGAAATTACCAAGCATCTTCTTTTTCTCTTCTTCATTGATTGCTTTGCATAGATATAAGGTCATGCCTATGAAAGAAGTTTGTAAAGGTTTGAAATTACAGGATTCAAAGGTCGCATCTATTCTAGGGTTTTGGGATACAATTGTTGGATTTTCAAAGGATAAATTTGGCTATAGTTGTTGGCTCACAAGCTTAATGGAGTGACTGGAATATCTCAATCGCTCACAAAACTCCTCCTCCCTACGACTAGAAAGTTGGGCTGAAATTTGATCGTTGACCGAAGTTGACTGCAGACAGGAAAAGTTGTCTCTGATATATATTGATGCTGGAAACACATTTTTAAATGTTATTATTTTATTTTGATGGATGATATTATATTAATCTCATTGTACTCTCTGTTGAACATTTTATGATAATCTAATAATATAATAATTTCAAAGGGCTTTCCCCCTTGTGGGTTTTTTCCCTGGCCATTGACCGAACCTGGTGTCTCTTGTTGATGTGTTGATTGCCTCCTTTGTCATTACATTTATTGTTCTATCTTCAATTATTGTTGATGATTGGAAAGATTAATTGATATTGGAAATATTTCTAATTGAAGTATTAAATTGGGCTAAAGTAATTGATACAATATAGAACAATATGAAAAATTAACAAAGTGGATGTGCAAGCACTCCAATGAATGGAGGACATCATCTCTCTGTTCCTGTCTGTCAACTAAGGTGCGACCTAGAATAAACTTTATTTTCCAATATAACTCTATGATATGACTTTCCACACACCAACAGATCATTACCAGAGTTATCAATATTAAAAACGATAAGGAAACAAGCAAGACTAAGAGGATGATGAAAATTACAGTCGCAAGGATGAATCCTCTTGCAGTGGGAAGATGTAGTCCTTCTTGGCAACTTGCTTGTAATATCTTAACACGAGTCTCCAAACACGCAACAAATTTCCTCTAAATCATGTATAAAGAAAAACACAACTTGCCATACAACAATTAACTTTCTGCACCAAGCCCATACCACTCCCTATGTTCACACATGAAAATTCTGGTGCCAATTTCCTCTTTGAAACCAAAAATCACCATAAAGCGGCAAAAGGGATGTAGAAACTTACCTTCCCTAAAGGACATATAAATTTAGCACTTCCTATTGAAAGTCTATTAGCTAAGCACCCTTCTAAAATATATCAATGTCACCACAACACTAGCCCAAGGCCATTCATATAGTGGACACTCCCCTACCACCTTCCCCTATGCTATCCGCCTTAAGAGAGCCTCCTTTACCAAAATACCTACTTCTTTACTTAGCATGTGAAGCATCATGGAGGGGGGAATGGAAACAATCAATCTTGCTCAAGTTACCTTACTAAGGAAAAATTCACATGTAGACCACCTACTTTCCTTCCTTGTATAATCAATTACATTGGGATGCATTTAAGATATGATCAGTTAATTCAGCCACATTTAAACCTTCTTATGGATAGAATGCTACATCCCCATGTGCTTCAACCAAGTGGGGTAATGTAAATCTGTGCTCCCCCCCCATTTACTTTAGAAGTCACCCCATCCATGGATCATAATGATTAAAGCTAATTATAACCAATGCAATAATACATTCAACTTAAGTCAATCATAATCAATCAAACTTTTCTTTTACTCATAATTCAAGAAATGAATTATTGTATTCAAATATCACTAAAAATTACCAAGAATTATAATCTACCATTGCATATCTTTACTATATATCAATAAAAGGGATTGACCATTGAGGAATAATATATCCACCATAGACATGAGAAATGTCACAATGTGACATGACCATTGAGGAATGCTATCCTGTGAGAAAGCCATTAAGGAATGCATCAATTTTATATAATTCAATGAAGATGAATGTCCGAGTGAGACATAACCATAAAGGAACATCACAATCCAACATTACCCTTGATATTTCTATGTAGTATAAAACGTTATAATTATTTTAATGATACATAACCATTCAAAAGTGTAGCAATTTGACATAAGTAAATCAAGATGAAATCCAAAATTTGATGTAATCACTGAGGAAATGTCATAGTCAACATAAACTATAAGGAATGTCACAGTTAACATAACCTTTGAGGAATGTTTTAAGGTGATAGAACCATTTAGGAAAATTCACCAAATCAACATAAGTCAACCAAAATGAATATTGCAATAGATATAACCATATGATTAGCCTCTTATCATCATGATGTGACATAATATTGAAGTCAACCTTCTATTATTGCAATGAGACAACCCTTGATGAATGTCACAATTTAACCATATGCATTGAGGATTTAGTAGTTCACATAAGCTAAATAAGATAAATTTCAAAATTTGACATAACCATTTGGGTGCATCTTAATCCAACATAACCCTTGAGGAATGCCACATTGCAACTTAACCCTTGATTAACCCTAGCTTGCAACATAACCATTAAGAAACATCTTAGACTTAAGCAACCCAAGATGAACATCTCAAAAAATATAACCATATTATAAAACTCTTAATATTACTGTTTGGCATAATATTGAGGTTAACCTCTTAATGTTATAGTGTAATGTGTTATTATAGTTGAGCTGAAAATAGACAATATAGAACTAACTTAGTTTTTCTCCTTTTTAAGATGCTTCATAGATTTCTCAATTTTCCATTCTTAACACAAAAATTAGCAATATAATTTAACATTTAAAAATTGAATTTAAAACAACAAGCACATAAAACAATATACAAACCATATTGATAACAAAAGTCACCAAAATTTAGCTGTGTTACCACCAAAAAATGATCATCTAGCCTAATTTACTAGATAGATCAAAGTACACCATGTAAAGCCAATTTTACCATAGTAAAATTGCTTTCACTGTGAGAAATTACTTAATAAACCACCTTTGTTAAGTAATTTATAGTTAAACCCATGAAGAATAACTAAATAAATTGTTATTTATTTGATTTTCTTCTAGGAATAATTAATTAAACCATTGTTTTATTAGTATTCCTTGTCAAATTTGACCCAATCATGAAAAATAAATAGATAAATTATTATTTATCTTATTTTTCCCTAAGAATAATTTATTAAATACTAATTAATTATTATTCTTTGTTAAATTTGACTATATCCCTTAGGAATAACTAAATAAATCCTTTTTTTTTATTATTATTCATTAACTAATTCATTGAGATGATAAATAAATCATCTATTTATTTATTATTTCTAAATAAAAGTTTAAATACTTTTTCCCTCCTAACCATATATAATAAAATATTCCAAGTGGTTATTCCACGAATGAGATCAATAATATTTTATTATTGCTCATTATTCGAGGATAACTCAATATTTTGTTATAAATAGAAGGGTTTTCCATTCATTATTCACTTTTGATTATTTTCATTGTCTCACACCATATTTTTGCTAGGTTTATGCATTATAGAGGAGAGAGACTCTACATAAGCTGAAGACATTTGAGGATAGCCACAAACCCATCCCATAGAGAGGGACTAGTAACATTTATCTGTTCTCTTCATAGGTGTTATTATAAAATTATTTTTTACATATTTGGTTTCCATTGGACAATTGGGGTTACTACTCTTTCTTTTGCTGTTTAACTATGATTGTGGCATAGATCTGGACTTTGTCAGGTTTTGTTTCTATTAGTTACTGCAGATCTACAATGTTTAGGAACCATTTATATTGTCGAGATTGTTTGTCATCCATAATCTTAAGTGGGTTCTTTTTGTACACCTTTGAGAAGAAAACACTACAACAAAATTGGCAACTCCACTAGGATATACTTCTGATTCAAAAACTTGGGTGATCTTTGGTTTTCAACTTAGGGTTTCTTATTTTTTCAATTATCTTAATGTTTCCTAGTTTTTTAACCCTAGATAAATTTCTGACTTCCGCAAGCTTTCTAGTTGTTTCTGCAGGTCACAGGAACCAGTCGCGACAAAGGTGACAAATTTTCCCAAGATTTGTAGACCAAGATCCATGAAATAGAAATCATAGAATTTAGCCCAAAAAGTGTGATCTGGGCTCTAGAACGCACCCTTCAGCCCAAAAGGTCCGATCCTTGCAGAGAAGCAGGTCAATACCTGCGATTTCTGGGTTTTTCTTAGATCGGTTTCTAGGTTTTGCAGAGAGTTGTCTGCTGGGTGTCTGACCTCTGTCTCATCCCGCTTAGGCCTTGATCCACTCTATTTTACTCGCCGAAGGTGAATTTAGCCTCCCCTAGGGCTTCTCGTAAACTTCCACCTTTCTAGGAGGAGTTTAGTTGAGTGAGTAGTCTGAGTTTTTGTAATGCTTTCAGCCACATTTTCTAGATCTATACCTTTCTGTTTCAGATCTGTTAAGATAGGTTGTTACCATCCATAGTGTCACATTTCCACTTGTTTGGTCATTTGCCTTAGGGTCCCATCGGTTTCCCTAGGTATTTCAGCCATCCCCCTATCTTTTTGTAGCGATCTTCCCTCTGGTTTTTGGATGAGAAGGGACGTGGATTCACATCTGATGAAGCTAAAAAAATTCTTACTGATTTGGAGACTCAGAGGTCCAAATTTCTTAAATATAGTGAGGAGACATGGAGCCTTAAGAGTCAGGCTATTTGGTTACGGGCTAGGGATGATAATACCAATTTTTTTCATAATTATGTGAAGGGGAGAAGGGCCAACAACACTATTTGGAAGATGCCCATTGAGGATGGTCAATTCGTCCATACCTTTCACCATCTAGAACATTTAGGAAACTCACACTTCCAACAACTCTTCAAGGCTCCTCCTGGGGCCACTCTTGCAGAAATAGTATGAATTTTCGAGCTTTCCCCACTATCTTCAAAGGTCATGTATGCATCTAGAAAGGTACCTAGCTTATTTCTAATAACCCTAAATACATCCCATGTCCATAGTTAAGGAGGAATCCTAAGAAGTCTAACCCATACTAGGGCACTCCCAATTTTCTCTTAGCCAACATCAAAACATGGTGTCTAGCTCTTCAACAACACTGGAATGGAGTGTATACTCCATGATTTTGCAAGTGCCTAGGTAGCTTCGTCTACTAAGCTGAAATTTACCATAAACCAGCGTTTGGCCAATGTGCTCACCTTCGGAAAGTATTTTAAGATCTGCCCCCACTCCTTCGCAACCCATGCACACAAAAAATCAATAGAGAAAAACATTCCCCAAGCCTTGCCAAATTTCACCTTCTTCACCGTCTCCATAACCTCTCTGAGCTAAATATATACCCCCAATAATAGATGATTGTCATCCTTTTTGAGCTTTGTGCATTTTGAGGTTTTCCTTTTTTTTTCCTTGAACGAGCCTAACTTTATGAAACCTCCTTTGAAACTAGGGTTTCAACCTGTATAAATTGGTTTCTCCACTAAAACCATCATTCCTATCCCTTTCGGCCCCCGAGACAGGTGGACTAGAAATGAAATTTATTTCTAGATCCTCCCATTTAATATGGTAATGACTACTCGCATTATCAGGTTTTGGTCAAAACTATGACCTGCTACATAACATTTCACTAGAAGTACCATTGAGGAGTCTATTTTCCTAAGAGTAATCCAACTGGTCCCAAATTAGAATAATATGTCCCCACTAATTTTGTTTTCTTGAGAGAGTTCAGGTTGGGTGAAATTTTGAAGTCCAACTATATACTGCACTAAAGATTCAAACCCTGAATTAAATTAAGGCTCGTTCTTCCATGGGAAGTTCTAACTTGGTTCAAGTGTGAACCCTTTAGAGCTAGCAACAATACCTTCGTACTCTTCCCATCCCCAAACCTAAGAAGAGGGAAGAATTCCTGAAGCCAATGGACCAGTTATGCTCCAACCTTCCACCTCATTTGTCTTATGTGGCTACTTTTCCCAGATAGATATAGGTTCACCAGGCAATATCTCATATTCAACCTATTCCTCCATCATTTTGCTATCCTCTTTCATTTGTCGATATGCTAGATAAAAATTGACCTGCTCCCATGAAACTCCTACTTCTCATAGACTAGTGGTCATATCTGAGTTAGGAATATTGGAAACCTAACATTTTCATACTAGGTGAACCTTCAACATATCCTTATCCACAAAGCCTCTTCTGACCTCATTTTTCATCCAACATTTTCATTTCTTCACTGGGAGTTGACACATGATCATTTGAGCATGGTTGTATTTATTTATTTATTAATTTGTTTACACAAGTGATTATTCATGTTTATTTTTAAATTTGAAATGCATATATTTCATATTGGTTTGGATTCAATTACGTTGTGGAATAAATGTGCTGAATGCAATGAGTACATTTCTTAGTCTCAGTAAAAATAAGGATCATCTTGGCAAGGATTAGTCATTTCATTCATTTCTTCCTATGTGATTTATTTCCTACTTGCGTGGCTTGTTATACCTGTGTTGGGGGTTAAACAAATAAGCTTCCTAAGCCCACAAGGTAGAAGTGTGCTATTTCAATTCTCAAAGTGTGCTTACTTTCTTGCAAGCATATTTACTTTATTTCAAGTGTGTTTAATTTCTTGCAAGCATGTTTATTTTCCTGCAAGTGTATTTACTTTCCTACAAGTAATTTTATTCACTTTACATGGAACCCTTCCAAACTTGTGCATTAATTATACCCCATCTACAAAATTAATCAATGGTGCTACAACTATAAAACAAACTGCTACAACTATAAAACAAACTAGTGAAACTTAAAAGTGTGATCTGCATATACAGTGCATAGTAACTCACAAGTTACATACGAGCCCTGAGTTGAAAATTAAATGCACATTCTTTTGGTTGTCTTTATGAGAAATTAGAAAGGTAATTAAAAGGCTTGTCATTTTTTGTGCCATTGCTAGGGAGTTACAAAAGGCACATTTTCAATCTTGCATTGGTTTGAATTTCATATTTTTTAATACATAAGATATTATTTTCTTTCATTTTTTCAGAGCATATAATATAGATCATTTAGATACATTGATTGAGTTTCTAAATATTTTTGTGGTGTAGTAAGAGCCACCCATAGTACTAATCTCTCTTTCATTGGAAGCTTGGTCGAAAGAAAAAACATTGATGCATGAAGAGGAGACAAGGTGATGTCAAGGAATTTAATCTTGAATATGGATTCATTATCAAGGCATGTGATGCATATTGATTTCATGCAATTTCTAGCTTTGTACATAGAATTTTGTTGTTCAAAAATTATTCTTTTCCATTCTTCCCGCTCCTCCCTCCCTTGTTCATTTTTCCATCCAATAACCTATGATTCTTTTCTACAATACACTTAATTTATTGGTTTTTGGGAAAATTTACGCTAAATTAATGAACCAATGTTTAAGAAATTAGTGGTTGGAAATAATACTTGAGTCTACTTGTTAAAATGTGGTTACATGTCTCATTTCCTCCATTTCTTGGTAAAATATAGTTGTAGGATTCATATTGGTACCTCCTATATCTAGACCATTCTCATATACAACTGACGAGCACAATAGTTGGGTAACTAGGTGTCACATTAGATGTGAATGTGTCCATAGGATGGCCAATGGTTTAGTCCTTACATTAAGGTTGATGTTTTTCCTTAGAGTACAACATGTTCCCTATCAACCTATACCAATATTTCTAGTTTGGCCCAAAAGTACAGTTGGTTCCCAACTAGTACATTATTCCTAATCATATTCTTACAATTGAAAGAATGAGTATCATCATCTAATAGATTTAATCCAAGATATCTTCATAAAATTTCATGTTTCAATTTCCCTATTTTTTTCTTGGAAAATGTTTCTTACTTTATGAAGAATGTAAGGTTGACATTGATACATATCACATCTAAACCATTCCCCCTATAAATATGGAAAGCATCGTGGTTGGGTACCTAGGTGGCCTGGTAGATGGGAATGTTTCCATAGGTTGACCATTAGTTTAGTCCTAGTTGATGTTTGGCCTTGGAGTACAAACAATTCCCAGTAAACTTATATTAGTGTTTGTCCCAAAGGTACCGTTGGTTCCTAATTGGTATATAGATTTAAATCTATGTTGAGTGTAACTCTTGGTGAAGACATTTGTAGTCTACTCGGAAAAAGGGAAATACTACATGTTAATTACTCCTAAATGGATCTAATCTTTGATGTAATGCATGTAAAGCTCAATATGCTTGGTTCATTGTCTCTGAACTAGGTCTTTACAAAACGTGAGAGTTCTTTGTTTATCACACTATATCACTATAGGAACTTGAATATTTACATCAATCTCTATGCAAAAGTGTTGCAACCAAATGGAATAAGTAATAATTTTCACCGCACCCTTGTACTTTGCTGAAAACGAATATTTTCATGCTTCTTGCTCAACCAACATATCAGAATAGAACCAAGGTAGAGAACATATCCTAATGTGGATTCGTGATACGTGCTATCATCAACCCAATACGAGTCTATATAACCAAAAATATCCAAAGAAGATCTTGCTACATAAAGTAAGCCATGGATAGTAGTGTCCCTAACATATCTAAACATCCTCTTCGTTACTTTTCAATGTAGGTCATGTGGCTCCTACATGTACTAGAAAATTGGTCAAAGTGCATAGGAGATGTATGTTCTAGAATATATAAGTTACAAAGGACTCTCAATTAACTATCAACATCTAGTATAGTCCACCAATTCTATAGTACGAACATCCTCTAGCTTAACTACTGAAAGGAAAGGAGTAGCAGTTAGCTTGCATCTAGTCATTTGAATTTTATCAAGAATGTCACTATTTATATCATTTGAGTCAGATCGATCCCATTATCATCATGTCTAATATCAATACCAAGGAATTATGATAAGGGTGAAAGCATGAAGATGGGTTAAACTTTTTTGCGAAATGAGGGTGCGTTTTTGTGAAAAAAAGATGCTCGATCAGGCAATTTTCAAGCGCTCGATCAAGTTGTTGAGGTGCTTAAAAATACCTTGAACTAGGATTTAAACATACACTAGATTAAGATCTTGTGTAACCCTAGGTTAGGAGCTCGATCGAGCCTTAAAGCTGAAAATTTTAAAATTTATATAAATATCAATAATGATATGCAAACTTTAAAATTGTAAGCATTTGATAGTTTAAAATATAAAAGACAAATTTAATTACTAGTTACTTTTGAATAGGTAATTAAAAATGGTGTGGATTAATTTCTCATTACATTTCTAGCGTTTTGCGTATAAATTTGAAAATGGATTCTATCCCAGTTGCAATTGAAATTGTAATATTCTTATATTTATAATTTAGAAACTTAAAAATTATTTTTTACTATGATTTAAATTTTCAATGTTATAATTTAAATAATAATTTTTTTGTTGAATTGAGGCTTTTGTGATCCATATCAAGTTTATGAGATATTTTTTGGCATAAATCACAAGAAATTTCATTTTTCGACGCGTTTCGAACCAACTAGTGTGGTTCATCGTCAGGACAAGTTGAAGAGACAGATCTAGATTACAAGTTAAATAGTCGGAGCAGAACATACAACGGTAACTAACTAATGGCTAAATTTGACTGGAAACAGCTAGTTGGACGGGATCCAAGAAAAAAGGGGGGGATAAGATATTTATTTATATATTATATATATATATATATATTTATTTATTTTATTTTATTTTATTTTTTTAAATATAATTTAAATAACAAATTGATTAAACATAATTTTTTTATAAATAGAATTTAAATAATAGATTGATTAAACATATATATATATATATATATATATATATATATATATATATATATATATATATATATTTAATTTGATTTTAATAAATATTATAATTTTTTATATTGAATAAGTGTAACTCAAAAATTTGAATTTGATGATGTTGGAAAAACATATTTTATAAAATTCACTAAAGAGTTAATAAACACGATTCCCTCAGTCATAATCATATCTATTAAAATCTCCCTCTCTCTCTCTCTCTCTCTCACACACACACACACACACACATCCACTTGTTCAGGAACACAAAATAGTGCAGTAATAATTAACGTAGTTGTAAGTTATAATTAATATAGTTGTAATGGATGCAATGGTATCTATGGTTATAAATTACTCTCAACCTATAAAATGTGATTGCACTCAATTATGTCCTCAGTCTACATAAGTGCGAAAGAGACATTGAAATTTTTACTCCTGACTTAGGTTTGCAATATATATTTTTAAACTAATAAAAACATGAGGAAATCATAAAATTTAAAACATTATTTGAGTATTTTGAATTTGAATAATCTAGATTTAAATGTGAGTATGAAATTAGTTTTAAAATAATAATATTATAAAATTTAGTTTAGTTTAGTTTGTTGTTTTTTTAGTTATTTATTATAATTTGATTTATTTTTATTTTAAATTTCTACGTAAAAAATTTATAAAACGATTAAAGATGAAAATATGTTATATTTAAAATCAAAACAATAAATGAATTATCATTCTTAAAAATTTTAAAATTGAAAAGGAAACGTTAAAATCTTTTATAGATGTTTTATTATAATTATTTTCTTGCTAAAATAAAATAAAATTTGGATTTATAATTAGGGAAAATTAAGGTTTGGAATATATTTGGATATTTATAAAAATGATTTTTGTGGAATAAATAAATTTTATAATTTTCTTAAAGATAAGTATTGAGAGGCTTCATTTTTCTTTTTCTCTTTTTATAGATAAATATGATAGCTCGATTGAGTTATAGGCTCGATTGAGCCTCTATTTAACCACGTTAAGGGCTCAATCGAACTATTTGGGATTTTCATTTCTAACACTCGATCGAGCTATTGAGGGCCTAAAAATCAAAGTTTTAGCTCATCTTTTGCAGATTTCTTTGCAATGCTATTTTGTACCCTAGCGGAATCCAAGCAAAATTTGTCCTTAAGTGGTAGAGTTGATCATGTTGGATTTAAGAAGGAATCCTCTATCCAATGGCATATGAGTTTGACATTTTCGAATTCATATTTTATTATTTGATCTAATTTATTTTAAATATAATGCTTAGATATTTTTGGGATAGTTTCAAAGGGGCTAAATATAGAATTAATAACATAAAATATACACAACGAATTTTTTTCAAAAAATACCACTATCTTCGCTTACAAGTCCTCTTCCAAAGGGTACTTTGTGTTTTTCAATTTATTTAAAGAGTTGAAAAAAAAACTTATGTGAACACATATGTCTCCAAAATGCAATTGAAATATTACTTCACCAACTTTGAAAAATAATAAGAAATATAATTTTGTATAAAAAAATAAATTTTGAATATAAAAAATTTAGTTCTCTCCATGTAGATCATATATATATATATTACACATTTTAGACTAAGTTATGCTACATGAACACACACACACCTCTTAAGTTTTGTGAAAATTTGCAAGGACATATATTTCATTTAATGGAAAATTGAGAGATTATACGACACTAATTTATTTTTCAAAAAATATCATTAAGACAACAACATAATTCACCACATATTGTATTTTTACTCCAAATCAAAATTCACAATTCTTATATATTTTTTGAGGGATGAAATTTGATAAAATAAGAGAAACTCGAAATTTCATCGCCACATTTGACCCAAAAGTGTAAACCATCTTCATGCATTCACTCATAACAATCCCATATCAATCATGGAAAAGCTATTAGGAGGAAGAGTTACCAATTCCCAAGTGTTATTCTCCATCAACGAATTGTACTCCTCTCTCATAGTTACACCCCAAAAGGGGTCTCCTTTAGCCTATGCATAGGTATGAGATTTTGATATAGGCATCAAATAACAATGGATTCATGTGAATTATCCATGATACTTATATCTTACGAAGACTCCACAAATTATGACTTGGTTCTCTCTGGATGGACAAGATCACCTACTAGATCAACAACTTCCTAAAGTCTCTATTATACCCATCAAGGCCTTTTCTCTATGCATGTAAATTCTTGATACTATTATAAAATATCATAATCTACAATTTGATAAAAATTCTGATCTAAATGATCACCACTAAGATCTGACATAAGTAGAGGTGGAGAGGATGAAGTAGGGTGCTTTGGAAGTGGATGCAAGGCACCTTGTTCAAATATTACAATTCTCTGGATGAAAAAAAGTATTTGATGAAGAGTCAAATAACTTTTATCCCTTAAATAAATTTAGATATCACACATATGCACTCCTTAGTATGAGGTTCCATATCCTTCCCCCTATTAGAGGGAATCCTAACCCACGCAGAGGAACCAACAACTCTAAAGTGAGAAAAACCTGGTTTATTTCCTATCAGGCCCTTAAAAGAAGTGATACCCTTGATTGATTTAAGTGGAATTATATTCTATCTGTATGTTTCATGATTAATAGCTTCATCCCATAGTGTAGGAGGTAAAGAACTAGCATGAAACATACAATCCACTATCTATTTTAGTGTTCTATCTCCCCCCTTTGCAACTCCATTTTTTTGTGGAGTGTAAGGAAATATATTTTGAAGTTCCATGCCTAATTCTAAGAAAATATTTTGAGAATCCTTATTTATATTATTCACCCCATTATCTCTCCAAATGTATTTATTCCTCTTCCTTGTTTGACTTTCTACATGTTAATTGAACTTTTTGAGATGCTAAAATATTTTTGATTTCAACTTTAAAAATAAACCCATGTATATCTTGAAAAACTATCAATAAATCTTAACACATACATTTCCTTACTTATTAATGGATAAATACAAATTCTACTAATGTCACTATGCACTAGCTTGTTAGAAAATGTAACTAGATTTTGTCTTCATAATGGTCTTTGTACCCTTGTAATTATATATTTTATGTAAAAAGAAAAAGAAGAAAAAGAAAAAAAATTGTATTATTATTATTATTATTATTATTATTAGATAAGCATGTTCTTCATGCTTCTAAGATTTGTTGAGTCAAAGAGTCAAAGTCTTATTTGGACCCACTGTAAAAAAAAAAAGATTTTTAAATATGTAATTTGGGTCAAAAACCCCTCTAGATGCCAAGTCGACCTACCAGTCAAGTTGACCCAACCATAATGAACATGTTTATTTGCACCCCTATGGATATTATAAATAGAGGATGATTTGAGCTCATTTGGACACACACAATTCACTCAATTTGATCTGAAAAATCAAAGAAGAAGAGGAAGGACAAAACCTGAAGTTGATGAAGCGTCTCTTTAGAAATCTGATTTGTGAAGTTTCTGCCCTATTACATCTCTTGTTGGAAATATGCTACTGGTCTCTTGCTAATGGATTTGATATGAATACGGAGGATCTGATTTGGCATCTAGAGGGTTAAAGTCTTTTGTCATGGGTCTTGGATATCTCACTTTGATATGATTATATAAGAAGAGGATTATTTGGGTTTTCCCCAATTGTTGGGTTTTTCCTTGGCTTGAAGCCTATATCTTGTGATCTTTTTGTTTTCACGATCTTCATGCATTTTATGATTTGATAATTTATTGATGAAGAATAAATAATAAAGTGATAAAATACCAACTAATCTCACAAGTAATTATCAAGGAAGGAAAATCAAACTTAATCTACAATTTCCCTAATTTTTCAACATAGCTCAAGTAGAGAGGAGGCTCTCCTGGTTGTACCTATATCAAACATCTCTGTAGGCTTATTGCTAAGTATGTATCCCTAACAAAATCCATCTATGCATTGAATATGTGGTATCCCTTCAACCATTCCTTGTTTGGATAACTTATCCAAATAATTATAATTAAGATAAACAAATATCTCATGCCATAACCTGCTCTCCTCAATAGCATGTGTTAAAAGAGAAAAAAGAGATTTAGGAATAAACTGAGAGAAGGTGTATGATTTGGAATGATGTTTCACATCTCCAATAGAAATTCTAGAGCTATCTGAAATATTGGAAATCACCACTATATGTCGAGTCAATTCTACTTTCTTTCCCGACCTTATATGAGTGATATAATAAAAGGAAAAGGAGGTTAGATGAAATTTGAGGAAGATAAATTACCTTGTTAATGATGCCATGCTCCAAGTAAATTCTCCCTTCTCCAAAAACCTCCACTGGTGTGTCATCTCCAAAAAATATGGGAGGTCTAGTACAAGTCTCAAGGTGGGAAAAATAATATATTGAAGAATCCATTTAGTGTGTGGCTCTTGGATCAAACACCCAAGTATTATGAGATGAAATAGTAGTTAGAAATGCATGAATCTTACCCTTTGCATCTAGTGGTTGGTATCCCTTCATATTCATGGCGTTATTTGGTATGTAATCATGTGGGGGATGTTGCTAGAGTACTTTTGCCATTTGATCAATGGTTTTCTTCATGTAATAGCTCTCAAGATGAAATACCCTATTGCAAGATGTGTAATTATTATTCTCATTCTTTCTCTTTCCTCCCTTGTAATTCAAACCATCCATGGTAGGAAATTTCTTGGATTTCGTATTGTTATCATGTTCCTTCTTATTCTTATTCTTGTTCTTTTTCTTAGTATTCTTTCTTGATTCTTTTGTTATAAGTACATGGGATTTGGTGGACTAAAGAATCCCCATGAGTATGAGCTTGGTCTGTTCTTGTATTAAGTGTTGAATAAAGAGTGACTAGGTTCAGTCTTCATAATGACATGATCTTTGTAAATGATGAAAAGAAAGAAATAAAATTATTTTTGTATGCCTTGTTGCATGGGTTTCATGAGAAAGAGGTTTATTTAATAGTGGATCCAATTGAGAGCCTTAGGATTTATTAATAAATCAATGAGTTAATATCATGTATGAATATGCTCTCCTTGAGACTATGTTTAATGTATACAAGTCTATACAAAAGTCTAGAAGCCCTCTAAAGACAAGCACAATCCCTCTTGAAGAAGTCAGCCTCTAAATAATAGAAAAAGAAGTCATGTCGACTCACCTATAGAGACACACCTGTTCACCATGTCATGTCGACTCGAATGTAAAGGCAAAAAATTATATATATGTGGCTAGGGTCACCACAGAAAACACATAACTCATATTCTTTGTGACATTTGGATGGGTATAGAAAGTACATGAGAACAGTTATAGGAATAATTTCAGATGTCACTTCGGTGGTCTATCCACAAGCTAAAAAACTTCAGATGGGTACAATAGTTTGGTGTTTTGGATAAGCAACTCTATTTTTGGATGGGTACCATAGTGTTGGCATATTTGTGATAATGAAGACTTAGGATGTGGAGAATCATTGTCTCAACATACTAGACAGTCTCAACATACCTATGATGATCTCGGTGTGGGGAGAAAAACTTAGTCACAGTCTCAACCTAGTTGTGATGATGAGGATTTAAGTGGTTCCACAATAATACACTCTTGGTATACTAGACACAATCATAATCTTGGCATAATGTAAAGGTGAAGGGGCAGCAAGGTATAGTGATCTCAGTGATGCAATAATTATGACTTCAGTGTAGCAGCAGTGATGACTTCCATAGTAGTGATGATGATCTTATTTGTAGAGGATTGGTGTCTTGATCTTGGAGTGGCCTAATAGATCAAGGTTCATGGTCTTGGTATTCTTCAATTGGAATCTCTATAAGAAGAAGTTTGTGCTGGTTTTCCTCTCAAAGAGTGAGAGGTTTTTTCCCTAACAAAAAGCCAACATATTGTGTGCTTGTCTCTTTGTTTTGGTAGCTATTTGATGAACTAAGAAGACACACTCTAATATTTAATATTGCGCTAATAAGAAAAATTAAAAACACCTCACAAATAGTTATCATGACTAGAATAATCTTATTAACCTACATTGCCATAGATTCTTCAACATGGTTTTAGAGCTAAGGTGCTGAAGTCAAAGGAAGGGCAGCAAAGAGACATTCAAGGATCAAGTTTCAAGAAGAGACATTCAAGGATCAAGTCTCAAGAAGCAGTCTACAACAACAAGAGCTTTTGTTTCCAAAGTCATCATCAAAAGACCACCAAGATCCTCATTAAGTTGTCTACAAAGCAAGGTAGCTCAAAGGGCCTCAAAATCAAAGATCACATCATCTTGGAAAAGGTTGAAACCCAAGAAGAATTCTTGATCTACACTACAAAAGAAGGCAAAGAATATTGAAGGAAATAAAGCATGGTCATCTTCAAGAGAGGATCGTATCCTTTCCCTAAAAGAAGATCATCCGAGGAAGAAACAAATCATCCTCATCATAAGGAGCAACATTTTCTATTGAGGAAAGGCTCTCTCATTTAAAAGAAGATGATCCAAGAAGAAGCCCTAATAAATCTTCTTCAACCATCATCAAAGTGATCAAGTGGAAGAGTTCATCTTCACTTGTCAAGTAAGTATCTTTCATTCTATAATCAAGTTTGGTTAAATGACTTCGTGTTTTCAAGGAGATCTATAAATCGGTTAGGTCATCAAGAATCCTTGCATAAGAAAGGAGTATAGATATAGTCCCTAGAAGAGAAGTCATTGATATCTATGGAAAAGTATCTGAAGGTCAAGCATAATTTTAATGCATGGAAAAGGATCAAGGGACTCATAGGATTCTTATCAAATGAATCAAAGGTCCTCTCATCCCTATGTAGCAGGAGAGAAGACATAAAAGAGATATATGAAATGCTAGAATATATACTCTCCGAAATGTAGTGAAGAAGGTCATATCACTTAGACCTGATTGAAGGTATTAAACAATGAAGAAATATCTTCATAAGATCTCAGTTGGAAGATATGGGAGATATGATAAGAAGTTAATCATCATTGTTCTAAAATGCACTAACTGATAAGCAAGGTAACAAGTGACAAGAAAATTACCTCAAAAACTTGTGGTCTCTATGCTAGATAGAAAAAGACAAGTTGAAGGCAAAATTATTTAAGGTTAAAGGAGTCAAACATTTAGGAAAGGGAAGTTTAGTCCTCAAACAATATAGATCAATGCTATGGAAAGATTATGGAAAGAAGCTCATATCACTAGAAGCTGAATAAAAGGGCCAAGGAAAGAGGGAGTAACAAACCTCTACTATGATTGAGTTGACATCTCTCACAAAAGGGTCCTATCATAAGTTCCTAAATATTTTGTTATAGATATGAATATGATAGTAATATGCATCATGGCATCATGGAAGCATTAGAAACAAGATCTCATGACATTACCATGGGAATCATGAAGGAAAAAATCCATGGCAGTCAAACATGAAGGAAATAGCTCGTGAGAACCTGATTAGACACTGAAGGAAAGGAAGAAATAATCTAGGACAAGGCTCATCATACATCAAGTCAAAAAGGAAAACATTTCCTAGATGGGGATATGCAAGATCCTTAAGACTCTCTGATGGAATCCTCATCGGAGGGTTCACTAATCTAGAGAGGAAGCAAGTGTTTCATCAAGAACTCCAACTTTTGGAATTCACGGATGATGGTATGATGACATAAGAGATGAATAATATCAAGGGGTTGAAGACACTTCAATCAAGGAAGCTACTCAAAGAAACCTAGATGACATAAAGATAAATGAGGTATGTATGCTTGTGTTTAATATTATAATGTCATATCATATGGTTGCAGGTAACATCGATCACTAGTTCTATCTTGAGAAGCATGATCAAAGGAAAAATGAATCTCCTCCTATAATAGGTTTCCAAAAGGCATGGTTCACACTAGATGAAATCAACATAATATGTCCTCATATGAAATATGAGGTGGTTGACTACAATCAAGGAACCTTGATTGGAAGCTCCTGGGAATGGAATGTGTGATGAAAGGAAGTAAACACAAGATATGCAACGATAATAAGAGGCAGTCGACATCTAAGAAAACCAAGAAGACTTGGCTAGGAAATCTCCTGAGATGATATGTAGAATCTAATAGAAGTGTTACACAGTAATTTGTCACCGTCCCTGTTACCCCTTCTCCCGCAAATTGGAGGACTTATTCCAGGACTTGTGAGAAGTGACATAACCTGAAAACACTTGCATTGTATCCCCTTGAGTATGTACCTCATATGCCCTGAAGACACCTTCTGCAAAATACCCATAAAAATAGCCCTTTTTCCATTGGCGCGGTTCCACTATGTATCACTCGCGCCAATGGGGGAAATCCTCCAAAGAGGGCGCGCCACCTGACGCTCTGTCTCAGAGTCACACTCGCGCCAGCAAAGTTGGGTAAAGTTTTTAACAAACCAACTTACGAAGGTTCTTCCTAACCCACTCATGAACTGAATCTATATTGAGTTGGGTCAATTTGGCTTTGAATCTCCATAGAAGGGAAGTAGTTCTCCACCTCTCATGGAAGCTTCTTAGTGATAAGGCCAATCCCATGAATCTTGTGGATGACCCTAACTCCTTCTCCTCTATCTATAAAAGCTTTTCCTTTTGCCTTTGACAAGTTAGAGTCTCCAAGTTCCAAATTCTAAGTCCCAAAGTCTGAGAATTGATAAGCTCATGCTACAAGAAGCCTTCTTAATTCCCATGAAGCTAAATCTAAAGTGAGGATATTCTTATCCAAGTAACCAAGGAGAGAGAGGCTTGTTCCCCATTCCCAACAAGCGTTGCAAGGCATGTGCTGCTGATCACCCAGCCAAAGGAGGATTTGACGTCAGAACTATGGTTGTATTCTTCTTTGTTGTTTATCAATAATAGACGACTATCATTATGGTTCCACTCTTATTGTCTTTGTAATGATGATTGAGTTATATCCTTTCTGACTGATATATAGTTGCAATCTATTGGATTTTATGCTTGTATTTGTGTCGTTCTTTGCATGTGCAGGTGTCCGTTCATGAGGATCGTGGGGATTGTGACCGGCCGGAGCAAAGGAACGGGGGCGACGACTCTTCTACAAATATTAGCGTTGGAATCCAGGTAGGCCCTCATCATCGGTCTTTAGTTTTCAATTAGGAACCTACATGTTAGCATTGTTTGATTGTTGCTAGACCCCATTTGGGCTAGTAGGGATCGCCTCTATCCGCAGAGGGGATTTACCTCCACAACAATTTGGCGACTCCACTGGGGAGTTGGCTTTTTTCCTTGTTGTTTGTTTTGTCTTGTTGTTTGATTTGTAAACTTTAGACGGAGTCTGAAGTACGGCCAGATAGCCTTCGAAACGCTATTGCTCCACATTAGAAAAGTAGATCAATGCCACTTCAGTCCATCTCCGGTTTGGTTTACGAGCTGAACGGCTTGGAGCTTGCCTTGTTTCTTGGTTTCTCCTATTTAATTAGCTTTCTGGGTTGAATCCATATATTGCTTCTTGCCCCTTGGTGTACCTGGGTACTGTTGACTTAGCTTTGGCTCGTTTGTTTTTTATTTTTCCTTAGCAAACTCGGCTGGCACTCTTTTATAGCATTACAGTCGTGCCAGTTGGCGCCCATTGCACATTGACAACCCGCGCCAATCACTGAAAGGCGCTATTTTCAGCCTGACAGTCGCGCCAGGCCTGGGAACTTTTGAAGTTTGCTTGGCTGTGAGCCCTCTGAGCTTAGTTTTTGTTCTGGGTACCTTTTTTAGATTGCTTGAGTGTGTTGGAGTGTGATTTGACTGGCTTTGATGTTTACCCTTTGGGTGTTTGCTTTTTTCTGTCGATTTCACATTTCTAGCCCTAGGGCATCTAGTGGCTTTGTGTGTCGAGCCTTCCTCAGGTGTTTTGATCTTCTAGTGGTCCAGTCGATTCTTTGATTACTCCTTTGCACTTGTTTGGTGGTTGTAAATCATTTTGTTGCGTTATTTGGGTGACTTGCTTTGTCTTCACTTGAATTCCGCTTCGTCTCACTTTGAGCCTAGATTACACGGCTCATTGGTCTCTTTGGTACTTTTCTTGTTCTTTGGAGGTTTGCTTGGTGATTTAGGGAACTGAATGTGCTTGTATTGAATAGAATTTGTTTTTTATCGTTTCTCAAAGTTTGTTTAATGCACTTTGCCATCAACAAAAGAAAAAATTTCTTTTGCTTTGTATTAGTTAATGAGAATTAGAAGCTTTTCATTTTGATTAATGATTAGTGATCTCGAAGAAAAGTTTGTTAATTTCCATTAGCTGCATTAGGGAAGTTCTTTGTTGTGTCGTGATCATTTCATTTGCATGAAATCTCTCAAACCTGTAGAAATTTTGAATAATATGACACATATTCAACAGAGATTATCCTGATCATACAATTTAAGCGGAACATGTATAATACATAATCTCCTCTACTTTGATCATCAATTTACAGAAGCTGAAACATTCACAGGCACACATAGAAGCATCAATCAAACTCATAAACACAGTATGTATCCCGGGGAAAGCATCTCGCTAAAAACCCCACACTATCTGTATATTATATTGATTGAATCATGTAAAAATACATAGCATAATACTTCTCACAAGTATCTCCACCTATTACATACAATACAACTCAGATTTGATCTCCAAATCTCCCCCGCTGCTTGCCTGCCTCCACTGCTCAATACCTGCTCAAGAACTGATGATAATTGCTTCCCAAACTCGATTTTACACTGCAAAATAGTCACCCACACTATGTTGGACGTGAGCAACAGCTATAATATCATGAAGATACGTGAGCAAACTCATTGGCATACTCAATCCTTTGATTGTGCAAATCATCATGCACAGCTATAGTCACAACTGATAGCAATCTGATCCTCTAACACCTGTCCCTGCTGAACTGAACATGCACTGACATGCAACTGAGTTAACTGATGTATTCTATAGTTGCATTATGAGTTAATAACTTGTGAATTAATTAATAACTAATTCACCCAACTCATCTTTAGTCTATTGATCAGTTAGACTAAATACAACCAGTTTAACAAAGCTAAACTGAACACAACTCCATCAACTGTACCTCCAGTCCACTAAACTCAACTCACTTGAGTTCTAACTGAAGTCATGCATGCAACAACTCAACTGACTCATAAGAAAAACGAATTTCCTTCTGACAGCTGCATGTGCCACTTCCGTAGCTCAAACTGAAGTGCTCCAAGAGAATAAGATTAAGTTTATAGTCCAAATATTATTGTGAGATAATAATATTTGACTTTTCTATTTTTTACTTTGATCACTCACACTGTGATCACTCACACTGTAATCACTCACACTGTGATCACTCACACTTTCATCAAAAATAGAAGTCCATCTATTTTTCCCAACTTGATCAATCATCCATAGACATGATCCATATGTCTAAAAATAGACATAGTCTAAAAATAGACTTGCGCCAAAAATAGCCTGCGGGCCCACTTAGTGAAGGCGACTCTTTTCACTAAGCTCCACCATCTTGTTGCACTCTCAACAAGCATTTCTTGTTGCACACTTTTCAACACTCCCTCTCAACAAGAAAGGCTTCCTCTCAAACCCGATCCTGTAACTCTGGAATGTTCTCCATGCAACACATTTGGCCGGTCCACTTGCTCTGTCATCAAAGTCTCTGACTGCTATTGCCTCTGTCAACTGAAACTCTGCATCTCTGTGCTCTTCAGTATCTGACTGCTCTAGCCTCTGTCACTTTGATCTCTGACTGCATCCGTGCTGCTGCTGGTTCTATCTCCCAGCATTGCATCCGCACTGCACCTCCCAACTGACCTCCCTGTTGGGATAGAAACATCCTCTGATGCTGAAGCTCTACCTGCAGCTGACAAGTGCTCCCTCTCTGACATTTGTGCTACTGCAACATCTCCATGCATCTCGCACCATTGCACACTTCTCTGTGCCACCCAACACTGTGCAAAACACTTGTGCCTCTCGCATTGCTACAACCTGCTAGCTATGCGCTGTCCTGGGATTCCCTGCACTGTCGCTCTCTCTGCTGCTCCATCCGCATCTGTCTCTACCCAATCAGTCAGTTCCTGCTACTACGCATCGGGGCTCCCATAGCAAGGTCTCATCCAAGAGGTTGGGTACCTCAAGGATCTTGCCCCTCCTCCTTGGGACAATCAATCCACATCACCCCACCTCCTACCTGGAGGTATGGATGCATATGATCCCTCAGCCCACCTGACTTGAAGTTTCCCCCTACTGGAGGTCTCTGGATGAGTAGATGTCTCTACTCGATCTCCTCTCAGCTTCCCTTGTTGTGGCTGCTCCACAACCTCCTGAAGCTGCTGCACCAATCGTGGCTCCTCCACAATCGTCTGAGACTTCTTCTGGCTCTGCATGTTGAGAGGTAATATACGCTCCCTCTCAACCACCAAGTCTCCATCAGTTGCCTTGCTGCTCAAGGCTTTGCATGCATCTTGAACCTCAAGAGCATACAGGTTCCTGACTCGTAAACCAATCTCATGACAACGAAAGCATCTCACCTTCGACTTGTCAAACTTCTTCCCATCATTGGAAGAACAAGATTCGAAAAGAGAAACCTTCTCCTTCCCCTTCTTCGCCTTACTCGCTAAGGCACAGTTCTCCTCATCCTGCATAGATGAAGAACCGTCTCTGGTGCTCCGTCTAATCTCCTCCTGCATCAAATCCGACCTTGGTCGTTCCCAATTTGGTAGTTTCTCCCTTCCATTCACCGAGTCCTGGTAGCTATGCCAACTCTTAGGAAGGTCAAGGAGTGCTAGACTCACCATCCTCATCTTCAACAGTAACCCCCACACTTCCCAGCTCATCTCGACACTGAGTGAACCTCGTGAGATACTGGGGCATACTATCTCCATTCTCGAACTGAATGTTTCTGAGTTTTATCTCTTGCTTTGGAATTAAATTCGAATTCCACCAGCACAAAACTCAACTGCTTCCGATCTAGAATTCGTGACTGAATTGTAGATCTGATGATCAATCCTCGCTTGATATCCTGTAAAAATCTCTCCTACAAATCAAGCAGCTCTGATACCATGTAGAAAATCTTCTACAAATCAGCTAGCTCCGATACCATGTAGAAATTTTTTCTACAATTATCTAGCTCTGATACCATGTAGAAATTTTGAATAATATGACACATATTCAACAGAGATTATCCTGATCATACAATTTAAGCGGAACATGTATAATACATAATCTCCTCTACTTTGATCATCAATTTACAGAAGCTAAAACATTCACAGGCACACATAGAAGCATCAATCAAACTCATAAACACAGTATGTATCCCGGGGAAAGCATCTCGCTAAAAACCCCACACTATCTGTATATTATATTGATTGAATCATGTAACAATACATAGAATAATACTTCTCACAAGTATCTCCACCTGTTACATACAATACAGCTCAGATTTGATCTCCAAATCTCCCCCGCTGCTTGCCTGCCTCCACTGCTCAATACCTGCTCAAGAACTGATGAGAATTGCTTCCCAAACTCGATTTTACACTGCAAAATAGTCACCCACACTATGTTGGACGTGAGAAACAGCTATAATATCATGAAGATACGTGAGCAAACTCATTGGCATACTCAATCCTTTGATTGTGCAAATCATCATGCACAGCTATAGTCACAACTGATAGCAATCTGATCCTCTAACACATGTCCCTGCTTAACTGAACATGCACTGACATGCAACTGAGTTAACTGATGTATTCTATAGTTGCATTATGAGTTAATAACTTGTGAATTAATTAATAACTAATTCACCCAACTCATCTTGAGTATATTGATCAGTTAGACTAAATACAACCAGTTTAACAAAGCTAAACTGAACACAACTCCATCAACTGTACCTCCAGTCCACTAAACTCAACTCACTTGAGTTCTAACTGAAGTCATGCATGCAACAACTCAACTGACTCATAAGAAAAACGAATTTCCTTCTGACAGCTGCATGTGCCACTTCCGTAGCTCAAACTGAAGTGCTCCAAGAGAATAAGATTAAGTTTATAGTCCAAATATTATTGTGAGATAATAATATTTGACTTTTCTATTTTTGACTTTGATCACTCACACTGTGATCACTCACACTGTAATCACTCACACTGTGATCACTCACACTTTCATCAAAAATAGAAGTCCATCTATTTTTCCCAACTTGATCAATCATCCATAGACATGATCCATATGTCTAAAAATAGACATAGTCTAAAAATAGACTTGCGCCAAAAATAGCCTGCGGGCCCACTTAGTGAAGGCGACTCTTTTCACTAAGCTCCATCATCTTGTTGCACTCTCAACAAGCATTTCTTGTTGCACACTTTTCAACACTCCCTCTCAACAAGAAAGGCTTCCTCTCAAACCCGATCCTGTAACTCTGGAATGTTCTCCATGCAACACATTTGGCCGGTCCACTTGCTCTGTCATCAAAGTCTCTGACTGCTATTGCCTCTGTCAACTGAAAATCTGCATCTCTGTGCTCTTCAGTATCTGACTGCTCTAGCCTCTGTCACTTTGATCTCTGACTGCATCCGTGCTGCTGCTGGTTATATCTCCCAGCATTGCATCCGCACTGCACCTCCCAACTGACCTCCATGTTGGGATAGAAACATCCTCTAATGCTGAAGCTCTACCTGCAGTTGACAAGTGCTCCCTCTCTGACATCTGCGCTACTGCAACATCTACATGCATCTCGAACCATTGCACACTTCTCTGTGCCACCCAACACTGTGAAAAACACTTGTGCCTCTCGCATTGCTATAGCCTGCTAGCTATGCGCTGTCCTGGGATTCCCTGCACTGTCGCTCTCTCTGCCACTCCATCCGCATTTGTCTCTACCCAATCAGTCAGTTCCTGCTACTACGCATCGGGGCTCCCGTAGCAAGGTCTCATCCAAGAGGTTGGGTACCTCAAGGATCTTGCCCCTCCTCCTTGGGACAATCAATCCACATCACCCCACCTCCTACCTGGAGGTATGGATGCATGTGATCCCTCAGCCCACCTGGCTTGAAGTTTCCCCCTACTGGAGGTCTCTGGATGAGTAGATGTCTCTACTCGATCTCCTCTCAGCTTCCCTTGTTGTGGCTGCTCCACAACCTCCTGAAGCTGCTGCACCAATCGTGGCTCCTCCACAATCGTCTGAGACTTCTTCTGGCTCTGCATGTTGAGAGGTAATATACGCTCCCTCTCAACCACCAAGTCTCCATCAGTTGCCTTGCTGCTCAAGGCTTTGCATGCATCTTGAACCTCAAGAGCATACAGGTTCCTGACTCGTAAACCAATCTCATGACAACGAAAGCATCTCACCTTCGACTTGTCAAACTTCTTCCCATCATTGGAAGAACAAGATTCGAAAAGAGAAACCTTCTCCTTCCCCTTCTTCGCCTTACTCGCTAAGGCACAGTTCTCCTCATCCTGCATGGATGAAGAACCGTCTCTGGTGCTCCGTCTAATCTCCTCCTACATCAAATCCGACCTTGGTCGTTCCCAATTTGGCAGTTTCTCCCTTCCATTCACCGAGTCCTGGTAGCTATGCCAACTCTTAGGAAGGTCAAGGAGTGCTAGACTCACCATCCTCATCTTCAACAGTAACCCCCACACTTCCCAGCTCATCTCGACACTGAGTGAACCTCGTGAGATACTGGGGCATACTATCTCCATTCTCGAACTGAATGTTTCTGAGTTTTATCTCTTGCTTTGGAATTAAATTCGAATTCCACCAGCACAAAACTCAACTGCTTCCGATCTAGAATTCGTGACTGAATAGTAGATCTGATGATCAATCCTCGCTTGATATCCTGTAAAAATCTCTTCTACAAATCAAGCAGCTCTGATACCATGTAGAAAATCTTCTACAAATCAGCTAGCTCCGATACCATGTAGAAATTTTTTCTACAATTATCTAGCTCTGATACCATGTAGAAATTTTGAATAATATGACACATATTCAACAGAGATTATCCTGATCATACAATTTAAGCGGAACATGTATAATACATAATCTCCTCTACTTTGATCATCAATTTACAGAAGCTGAAACATTCACAGGCACACATAGAAGCATCAATCAAACTCATAAACACAGTATGTATCCCGGGGAAAGCATCTCGCTAAAAACCCCACACTATCTGTATATTATATTGATTGAATCATGTAACAATACATAGCATAATACTTCTCACAAGTATCTCCACCTGTTACATACAATACAGCTCAGATTTGATCTCCAAATCTCCCCCGCTGCTTGCCTGCCTCCACTGCTCAATACCTGCTCAAGAACTGATGAGAATTGATTCCCAAACTCGATTTTACACTGCAAAATAGTCACCCACACTATGTTGGACGTGAGCAACAGCTATAATATCATGAAGATACGTGAGCAAACTCATTGGCATACTCAATCCTTTGATTGTGCAAATCATCATGCACAGCTATAGTCACAACTGATAGCAATCTGATCCTCTAACACCTGTCCCTGCTGAACTGAACATGCACTGACATGCAACTGAGTTAACTGATGTATTCTATAGTTTCATTATGAGTTAATAACTTGTGAATTAATTAATAACTAATTCACCCAACTCATCTTTAGTCTATTGATCAGTTAGACTAAATACAACCAGTTTAACAAAGCTAAACTGAACACAACTCCATCAACTGTACCTCCAGTCCACTAAACTCAACTCACTTGAGTTCTAACTGAAGTCATGCATGCAACAACTCAACTGACTCATAAGAAAAACGAATTTCCTTCTGACAGCTGCATGTGCCACTTCCGTAGCTCAAACTGAAGTGCTCCAAGAGAATAAGATTAAGTTTATAGTCCAAATATTATTGTGAGATAATAATATTTGACTTTTCTATTTTTGACTTTGATCACTCACACTGTGATCACTCACACTGTAATCACTCACACTGTGATCACTCACACTTTCATCAAAAATAGAAGTCCATCTATTTTTCCCAACTTGATCAATCATCCATAGACATGATCCATATGTCTAAAAATAGACATAGTCTAAAAATAGACTTGCGCCAAAAATAGCCTGCGGGCCCACTTAGTGAAGGCGACTCTTTTGACTAAGCTCCATCATCTTGTTGCACTCTCAACAAGAATTTCTTGTTGCACACTTTTCAACAAAACCCTCTCGTAACTAGCATTCATCGAACGAAATGACATATTTTGGCATATAGTTTGCATTTAGGGAATTTTGAGAGATTACATACGGTAAGGCCTGAAAATTGAAACATAATACAAGATCAACTTTAAAATGAACTGAATAAATCTAACAACGCATTGGAACATAACGTACACATTTAGAGGTCTAGGCTAGAGACGTGCTCCGGTGTCGTTAAACCTAGTCACTTTTGTTTTACTCAAGGTTGGGTGATTCCTCCTTCGGTGACACAATAGTGGTCTAGTACGGATTTGAGCTCCCACGTACCATCGAGTATATGGGGAGACCCCACTAGGTTATCATCCTTTATCCATAGGAAGCCGTGTCTGCCGCCTTACAAGCCGTAATGCACTGAACACAACATTCGGGAAGATTGACTGCCGTACGGAAAGTCCTTGGTTTTCATATGATTGCCAAGGTGTATATGCAGTTTTACGGGTTGTCTGGTAAACCTTTTGCCTAGTTTCTCCAGAGTAGTCACTTTCATTCCTTTTTGGACTCCCTAAAAGAAAAGGTCCATCTGAGCACTTGTCACTTCAGGCTCATTAAACATTCGAAGGCGACTAGAGTCATCTTTTTGTCCTTTTCTCGACTCTTAAAAAATGAAAAGGTCAAGTTATGTCCTTGCGTCTTAAAATTTATTCGGCCACGATTCACATTTACCCGGTTAGATCTTGTTTGCGTTAGTTTGAGTAGGGTTCCTTCTCATTTGTGATGGAAACTTTTCTGGAGTTTACCAACCCAGGCATCCCCTCTGATGGGAATCCTGGTCATTTCCCTCCTTTTGGAAATGTTGGTGCTCCTTACATGGAAACGTTGTCCCTTCCTAGGTTAACTGTTGGGTTGCCTGTTTGGTTGTTCTCAACCTCTCTGGTCCCTACCATCTCAACTGCTGGTCAATCAGTTCCTCCACCCAAACAACATCATGTTGATTCTAAGGTGGACCTCTCCCCTTCTTTGTCTGTTTCTGCGTCCTCATCTTCTACTTCACCTGGTGAAAGTCTGGATTCAAGTAACCAGGTGGCTAAGAAGAAGAAGAAGAAGAAGACAAAGAAGAAGAAGTCTTCTAAGCGAGAGGTTAAAAGTAAAACTCAAGTCGAGCCACCTTCTGCTCCTCCGCAGAAGGTCAAATTTCCTTGTAGATTGTGCAAGGATGACCACCTTCTTCGTGATTGTCCTGGCATTCCCAGGATCCTTGAAGTATGGTCTCGCGATCCGGATCATCCCTCATCGTCCTCTGAAGTTCATGGCGATGCCACCCTATCAATTGACAAAATTAAAGAGAAAGGGAAGATTCGAATCCCCCTGTAGACTATGTGAAGGCAATCATCCCCTTCACCTTTGTCCGTTCATGGATAAAGCTTCCGCTGTTTTGGAAAGTCTTACAACTTCTTCACCCCAACTCCCTATTGGTTATCAGAGGCTCTCTTCTGACCCCCTCCCTATGGACAAAGAGATCAACTTAGATTCTTCTCTTGTCCGTCCTCCTCCTTCCGAACCTGGCTGTGCCAAGCCTGCTCCAGACCAACCATCGGTTGGAGAGAGTGTTGACTTGGGTTCACCACCTGTTGATTATTCTGTTCCGGAGGAGCATCATGATTCTACTGCTCATGTTCTTCTCGTCTCCTCAGATTCTCCTGAGTCTCAGAACGACCCTCCTATCCTTGCTAATCAAGAGGGTCCTTCTTCATCTCCTGTAGCACAGGGGGGCAATCATACAATTCCCCCACCAAGTAGTTCAGTCGTTTCCTTCGACTGGAGTCATTTGACTACATTCCGCCTTCCATCCCATGTGCCTTTCCAGATTACAGTACATGCCTATGATAAGGCAGTACCTGGCACTGTCTTGGATGAGGGTGCATCTGTCAGTCTCATGCCTTTCACTACTTGGCAAGCTTTGGGCTCCCCACAGCTTGTGCCAGTCGCACAAAATCTGTTGGCGTTTGACGGAGGAACCAGTCAACCGTTAGGGATCCTCCCAAAGTTTCCTATTACTTTGGGAGGCAAAACCGTCTATATAGACGTACTGGTTACCCAAGGTGCTCCAGATTTCAGTCTTCTCCTTGGCCATGACTATGTTTATGCCATGGGGGCCCTTGTCTCTTCACTTTTCCGTGTGGTTTTCTTTCCACATGACGGAAGAATCGTGACTATAGATCAATTATCGTTCTTTAGTCCCCTGGTGCCTCCTGCGCAGCTGCCATCCCCTCCTGGTTTTTATCCACCGGTTGTGTCTGCCCCATCGCAGGTCAACTACGTGGCTACTTATCCCGTGCCCGTATCCAGCGATGATGCCGTTGTGCATGATGTCCTGGGGGCATTGGGTCCTGACTTCCAAGATGTTTTCCTTCCACTGGGAGTGACATTCTTGGAAGCAACGACTTCCTGTTCATTATGATGAAGTTCGGTCGGAGCATAGTTCGTGTTCCTCTGTCAAGCTCCTTAAGAAATGAAATTAGGTCTGGTCGGAGAATAGTTCCTTTCCTATGTCAAGCTCCTTAAAAAATGAAACTAGGTCTGGTCGGAGCATAGTTCCTTTCCTATGTCAAGCTCCTTAAAAAATGAAACTAGGTCTGGTCTGAGGATAGTTTGTTCTTGTCTCAACCTCATTAAAAAATGAAACAAGGTGCTGAGGATAGTTCTTTTCTTGTGTCAACCTTGTTAAAAAATGAAACAAGGTGTCCGAGGACAATCCTTTTCTTATGTCGACCTCGTTAAAAAATGAAATAAGGGTTATGAGGATAGTTCTTTTACTGTGTCAACCTCATTAAAAAATGAAACAACTCCTCCCTTTTCAAATCGAGTCTTTGATTAAGATCTCGTAAAATACCAGTCAAGTCTTTCCAAGATCTCGAAAGGGAACCTTCATTCCATCCATTTTGTTGAATGTAATGAAGCTTGGGGGGCATGTACCTCGTTTTGCGTCATTATGCTGGGGGCATGTGAACTCATAACAAGCATAGTTTTTCGTTTCAAGCTTGTGTAAACATGAAACCGAATCCAAGCAAAGTTCTCCATGGTTCAAGCTTGTGTAAAAATTAACCCATACCCGATTTACATCTCGTGATTGCCGTTTATCCGCTAAATTTTGATAGATGAGCCTTGGTTGTTTCATTCCATTGCCACCATCTCTTTGGCCGATCATACGCTTTCTCTTGGTTGTTTTTCCTTTCCTGAGGAACCGCAACGATGAGTGGTTTTCTTAGCCAGCCTCTTGACCATTACATGTTTTGGGCAGTTCCACCATTGCCGGAACCAGGTGCTACCCTTTATACCACTCGTTCCTCTAGGATGAGTCATCTTTAAGCTTTTTTCTGACTCGTAAAATATGAAAAGATTGCCGAGTATCCCTTTTTTTACTCATTAAAGAGAATAAAAATGGAGGTATGCTTTCAGCTCTTTTCTGACCGTTTAAAGACGAAAATATTGCCGAGTTTTTCCTCTCGACTCGTTAAATGTAAATGAGAGGCAGTCATCTTTAAACCCTTTTCCGACTGTGTAAAAACGAAAAGATCGTCGGGCCCTTGTCGTTTCAGGCTCTTTAACGGTTACGAAACGACGTGATTTCAGTCGCTTTTTTTACTTTTTCAGGTCGAAGTCACTAATCATGAAAAGTACTCCTCGATCGTAATGGTCGGGCGGTTCTTTTGAGCATTGTTTTCTACTTTTTTGGGCTCGAGAGACACAACTTTATGAAAAATGACACCCTTGGAGTTTACTTTTTTGCTGTCTTTTCAAACTCTCTAAACATGAAAAGACGCCGAGTTTTTCCTCTGTCAGACTCGTTAAAACTTGATGGCATTGGATTCCATCGAAATGATGCTCACAAGCATATGCTATCCCCGTCAAGCTTGTTGATAAAAATAACTGGGGTACTCGCCAGCAATGGTGGGGAAAATGGAACCACAATTATTGTCATGTTGGCAGTATGTCGCTCTTGAACATGGCACTTGTTTGCATTTGTGTCTGGGTGGGGGCATCTCATCTTGTTTTTACACTTGCCTCCGTGGGTTTGGGTTATCCTGTTTGACCTCTCATCTGCTCATTACCTCGTCACCATGACCCTTGATCATTTGATGTCAAATAATGCCAAGTCCATTGTCGTGCAGCTAATATGTTCAAGAGAAGTTCACCTCTGCAGAATACTCAACCTCCCTCTGATACCTCACACAAAAACATTTTTATCTTTCTCTGTCTCGTGTCGATGATGTGGGAAACATTATGGCCCACCTTCGATCACGGTCACTTCCTGTCAACTTCAGCTCATTATCCAGGAAGTTGACCTAGAGACTCCCTTTAGGTGCCTTGGAGCCTGCATGCCTCAATGGCAGGTTCTTCATGTTCGACGCGAGGTTTTCATCATTGGCCTCCGATCGAATGATTCTACAGGTGTTTGACGCCAGCTCACTGATTCGCACGCCGTGGATTGTACCTATAGTGCCTTGAGGACCATTGTCATTATTGGTGGTACCTCTCATGTCTGTTAAAAATTTTCATCATTGACTGTAATCAGACGATGTTCTTGCATGTTCGATTTCGACTCTCATATTCGCATGCTTGAACTTGTACTTTGTTCGGGTCGAGATGGAGCACAAGACCCTGGATTTTGTCTGTTGATATCCAGGTTGCGATTTTGTGGATTATTATGATCATTACATGACTCATTCACTAGATGGCCGCAACCATTCCTGAGTCTACTTATCGATCCTTATTGGATGGCTGCACCCATACCTTGGATCTAGATTTTTATGTACTCTGCTATGGATGGCTGCGCCCATCACATACGTCATGTACTTGAGATATCAATTGTACTTCTTCATCCAGGTTCTCCGGCGGCAGTGTTTTCAGTTGGCCATGTTCTTGTAAAGCATTTCACCCCTCTCTCTCTCTTGGGCTTCATGCTTTAGGGGGCATCTGTTACACAGTAATTTGTCACCGTCCCTGTTACCCCTTCTCCCGCACATTGGAGGACTTATTCCGGGACCTGTGAGAAGTGACATAACCTGAAAAAAATTACATTTTATCCCCTTGAGTATGTACCTCATATGCCCTGAAGACACCTTCTGCAAAATACCCATAAAATATCCCTTTTTCCATTGGCGCGGTTCCACTGTGTATCACTCGCGCCAATGAGGGAAATCCTCCAAAGAGGGCGCGCCACCTGGCGCTCTGTCTCAGAGTCGCACTCGCGCCAGCCCAGTTGGGTAAAGTTTTTAACAAACCAACTTACGAAGGTTCTTCCTAACCCACTCATGAACTGAATCTATATTGAGTTGGGTCAGTTTGGCTTCGAATCTCCATATAAGGGAAGTAGTTCTCCACCTCTCATGGAAGCTTCTTAGTGATAAGGCCAATCCCATGAATCTTGTGGATGACCCTAACTCCTTCTCCTCTATCTATAAAAGCTTTTCCTTTTGCCTTTGACAAGTTAGAGTCTCCAAGTTCCAAATTCTAAGTCCCAAAGTCTGAGAATTGCTAAGCTCATGCTACAAGAAGCCTTCTTCATTCCCATGAAGCTAAATCTAAAGTGAGGAGATTCTTATCCAAGTAACCAAGGAGAGAGAGGTTTGTTCCCCATTCCCAACAAGCTTTGCAAGGCTGTGTTGCTGATCACCCAGCCAAAGGAGGATTTGACGTCAGAACTATGGTTGTATTCTTCTTTGTTGTTTATCAATAATAGAAGACTATCATTATGGTTCCACTCTTATTGTCTTTGTAATGATGATTGAGTTATATCCTTTCTGACTGATATATACTTGCATCTATTGGATTTTATGCTTGTATTTGTGTCGTTCTTTGCATGTGCAGGTGTCCGTTCACGAGGATCGTGGGGATTGTGACAGGCCAGAGCAAAGGAACGGGATCGACGACTCTTCTACAAATATTAGCGTTGGAATCCAGGTAGGCCCTCATCATCGGTCTTTGGTTTGCAATTAGGAACCTACGTGTTAGCGTTGTTTGATTGTTGCTAGACCCCATTTGGGCTAGTAGGGATCACCTCTGTCCGCAAAGGGGATTTACCTCCACAACAAGAAGTCCAAAAATGATGGAGACCCATGACAATACATATCTTTAGAGAGATGTTTCAATTTGTACAAAGGATTCTAATGCTTACAAGAAAATGTCATGATGAAATATCATGACTAAGGTAACTTGTGATTTTTATAATTGAATAATATCTAATGAGATTATGTAGGGCTGCCAAGGGAAGTATATGTCTTCCACAGTTGATAACCATATGGCAGGATGAAAGATCCTTGAAATAAATATGGTATGAAGGAGAGCAGCATGACATGAAGCTAGACCAGATGAGAATATTAATGGATCAATTTATGACAGAATGAAGACATGAATTGTGGATGAAAATTGTGGATGATCTATGCCTTAATGAAGATATCCCAAAGATGAAGACTCCTCAACATCAAAGAAATTCATGACATCGAAGGAAGGAGCTTTCATGAGTAGTTGGGTGTTTTGATCATTGCTGTTGCAGGTCCTTGATTAAGAGGGAGGCTGGTAATAAGTTTCTTACTTGGAAGAAACTTGGTAATTCCTAATCTAAGAGGGAGCTTAGGTACATTCCTTGTATAGGAATGAGTACATTCCTTTGTGAAATATGTCCTACCTATTTGAGAGGGAGAGATAGACACATCATTCTGGTCTTTAGTCGATAAGACATAATGGAGGATTGGGTTATCATCTAGCATCTAATACTCTTTGAGGATGCGCAGGGAAGAGAAGAGTAGGCAAGAGGACCAATATTATTTGAGGGCTGGAAACTCAAGATAAGAATAGTCCTAGAAGGTCATAATCAATGAACACCCGTGTGGGTATGTACCTTGAGAGACAGTGATGAAGGTGTCTATAGTCATTGGTCTATCCATCACTGTAGCTCATGGTCTCATGGAGTGATGGAGCTGTTAGTCAATTCCTTGCATTGTGACAATGTTGGTTGATATGATGCTATACATATGGGATTATCAATCTGATTCTTCTTATGAGAAATTCTTCAGATTGAGAATGACCAAGTACCATTATGAATACCTCCCTAATTAAGAGGGATTGTTGAAGAAAGTGAAACTAGGTTAGGTCTTCATATTGACATGATATTTATAAATGATGAAATGAAATAAATAAAATTATTTTTGTATGCCTTGGTGCATGGGTTTCATGAGAAAGAGGTTTATTTGGTAGTGGCTCCCATTGAGAGCCTTAGGATTTATTAATAAGTCAAAGAGTCATTGTCATGTACGAAGAAGCTCTTCTTGAGCCTATGTTTAATGTATACAAGTATATAAAAAAGTCTAGAAGCCATCCAAAGACAAGCACAATCCCTCTTGAAGAAGTTGACCTCCAAATAATAGCAAAATAAGTCATGTCGACTCACCTATAGAGACACACCTATTCAACATGTCACATCGGCTAAAATGTAAAGGAAAACCACTATATATATGCAGCTAGGGTCACCACATAAAACACATAACTCATATTCTCTGTGATATTCGGATGGGTACAGGAAGTACAAGAGGACAGTTACAGGAAGAATTTCATATGTCGCTCTAGTGGTCTGTGCACAAGCTCAAAAACTTTGGATGGGTATAGTAGTTCGGTGTTTCAGATAAGCATCTCTGTTTTCGGATGGGTACCAAAGCCTTGGCATATATGTGATAATGAAAACTACGGATGTGGACAATCATTGTCTCAGCATATTAGATAGTTTTGGCATACCTATGATGGTCTCGGTGTAGGGAGAAAAAACCAGTCATAGTCTCGACCTAGTTGTGATGATGAGGATCTAAGTGGTCCCACAGTGATACACTCTTGACATACTAGACACAGTCATAATCTCGACATAATGCGAAGGTGAAGGTGGAGCAAGGTGCAATGATCTCAGTGATGCAATAATGATGACTTCAGTATAGTAGCAGCGATGACCTCCGTAGTAGTGATGATGATCTCAACTATAGAGAATTGGTGTCTTGGTCTTGGGGTGGCCTAATAGGTCAAGGTTCATGGTCTTGGTATTCATCAATTGGAATATTTATAAGAAGAAGTTTGTGCAGGTTTTCCTCTCAAAGAGTGAGAGGTTTTGGCCGTGGCAGAAAGCCAACATATTGTGTTCTTGTCTATTTGTTTTGGTATCTATTTGATGAACTAAGAAGACACACTCTTATATTAAATATTGTGCTAATAAGAAACTTAAAAACACCTCATGAACAATTATCATGACTAGAATAATATTATTAACCTACATTGCCCTAGATTCCTCAACATCACGGTAATAAACTCATATAAACATGGCATCTTCCAATTTTTAGCCATAGAAAGTTTGTAGTGCGGAAAAAAGAGACAAAAATAGAGTACTTAGGTCATACCTTAGAAAGCACTGAAAGAATTAGTTGTTTCTCTTTCCTATCTATGCCATAAAATTTTACCTGAGTCATTAATGTCTTAAATATGGAGTAGTAATCTTATAGGGTGTAAAACTTGGATGGATATATCGTGATCAAATCATTCTCAAGCTGATTTCCCCTCAACCCATCTTTCTTTCCAAATAGTTCCTCCAATGTTGTCCAAACTTCATTAGGAGTTTTACACTCATTTATATGAAACAAAAAATTAGCAAAGATTAATAAACAGAGAATTCGATAGGTTTCATCCATTTTCTCGGAGTATGTTTATTTCTTAATGGCTGATGTAGGCTAAGTTTCTATCCCCATTTTGTTCCTAAAGGGTCCCTTGTTGTGTAGGAACATCAAATAGTTGAAAGGAGTAAGGATTAGTCAGATCCAATCCATTCCTTCTAGAGGTTGTTCTAACTTGTCAAATATGCAATAAAATGTTAATATTATTCAAAAGTACATTATGTCTTTGATTCCATGTATGATTGAACACAACCTCAAGATCTATGTGTGAAAAAATACTAGACTATCTACTATAAAATAATAGAGAAGAGAGAAACACTTCTTAGAAAATTAACTAAGTAAACATATAGGAAATTTGAATTAAATAATAGATATGATATGAAAATATGATATATTATTATTGTGAACATGAAAACAATATATAGCCTCTCTGGGAGGAAGATCCAATTTGAATTTGGTTGAGGTTCTTAGTGCATTCTTTTTGTTAACTAGAAAAACACTTTCCTTAATTATTAAGTCAAATTTAGATTGGGAGACCATAAATTAGAAATATATATAATGATAGATTTAATTGGAAGTAAGTGAATTTATAAATAACTGAGAATTGATGTAATAACTCCCATATGCAATAAATACGTAGTAAAACTATAGGAATCAAACTAAAAGTCAACTAATAGGTTGCGAGTGAGTGAAGTGGAAACTACTAAAATTAAGGAAGGAAGTGTGTACTCACCCTAGGAAGGCCTATGCATGAGTTAATATGATTAAATGGATTAAAAAAGCCATGTCATCCTCTAGTTAGAATCTAGTCAGTGCCACATGTCATTCTAGGTGGCACCCAATGTTAAAAATAGAATTACTAAAAATAGAAAATGCTAGAAATAGAAGATGATCCCAAATGGTAAGGAAATTTGTATGATAATGAAATAAAAATAGTCATATATGCCCTTAATAATGTATGTAAGAGGGTCAAATTATGGCCATAATGTAGGTCTTAATATGGTCCTGATGAAATAATGAGTACAATGTACCCCAACATAAGTCCTCTCAACTAGTTATTGGTCGATCACCATCTACGATAAGTGTTTTCATATGGTTTTCAAAACATATTGGAGCATGGCCTTCTAAATTTAGTGTAACAAATGATATATTTTCTCTTCACCTATACGAAGAATGCTAAAAATAATTAAACTTGTTCCAAAATAATTTAGAAAGGGACATTACAACCTATAACTTGACCAACTAAAAACTACCCAACAAAAAGTAATTAAAAAAAAACAATAAAGTACAATTTTTAATTTAACATAAGATTATTTTTATTTTTATTTCAACTTTACTTTAACTACTCAACAAAAAACAATATAGAATTCCTATTTTAGCATAGGGTTAGTTTTATTTATTTTATTTTATGATCACCCCTCATTTATTTTGAATTTATGACAATTTTTTACAACAAATTTCTTTCTTTCTGACAAATAGTTTTCCCTTTTCCGTCAATTTTGTAAATTCTTTTATGCTAGATTTCCACCCAATAAGGTTGGGGAGAAAGGGTTCTAAAGCTAAACCCCCCTGAGAGGTTATAGTATCTAAGGTTTTAGAGTGAGGCTCGAGTTTGTATGGGGGCTTAGAGGAGAGGGGTTTAGGGGGGCTGAGGTTAGAGGGGGTAATCAAGGTATCAATCCTCACCTCCGAGGGATGTTGGTTGCTACGAGGATCAAAAGGCATAGGGGTAGGGGAGGAGTGGAAGGCATAAATCCAGGGGGAGGGTTGAAGGTAGGGGTAGTGGGGGAAAATGTGATAATAGAGGGGGGAGGGGAGACCAAAAACAGAGGGGAGGGGAGGGTCAAAGAAAATAGAGAGGGAAGAGTGGTGTGTGAAGTTAATCTATATGTCTAAAAATTTGCTACAAACATAGAAATAAAGCTTATGTGGGAAATGGGGGAAGGAAAATGTATGCTTACCATGTTTTGAGGAGCCATGAGCTAGTATCTCCTCCTGAAACCCCTAGTCATGCATGTTTGCAAACTTATATATCTCGATATGGAGTCTCCATCGTCTTTCAAAATCTTCACATGTTTTTTAACCCATATTCATTTTTTTCCCTTCATAGGTGGACCAAAACCCTAGCATTGGTGCTTGAGGTGTCTAGTCATATGGCATTGAAAACACCTGAAGAAAGATCACTAACAATTTGTCCTCCACATATCAGAGAGATTATCATGTACTATTTGAATTTCCATAGAAAACCCTCCTACACATACACCTTCACTTGTAGCAAAAGCTATTGTTTATTCTTTTTTATTATCCAGTTCCGTTAAATATGAGTAAATCATCAAATTTCCTCCCCATGGTGACTAAAATATGTTTCAACAAGTATATCAGGGTTATTCTTGCTAATATATCCCATATTTTTATTCTTTTATTGATTCCCTAGTAGGGTCAAAATATATGGCTCAGGGTCTCAACTAGAGACCAAAGGGCCCCCATGACCAATCACAAGAAGTTATCAAGGATCAATCCTCTAAAGTGTGAAAACAAAAGCAATCCAACTATGGAAAAATAGAATTTTTTTTGGCAAATAACCTAGCAAAGGGCTCCATGAGGAGGAGATCCAATTATTTAATGTCGACGTGGAGGGATTTTTTCCATTGAAAAATCCCACAAGGGTTTTCCCCATCACATTTGGGATTGCATTGATAGGGATATCTTAACCTACAACCATGGTGACAGGTGAGGGTTTGGTCTTGATGGGTTTATTTTTGGGAGGGAGTGGGAAAAATATTTTGTGCATGGGGAGATCCACGAGACATTGTCCTCTATAAGTATGGGGGGGAGGAAGGAGAGGCAAGGTAAAACTTGGGGATGGAGTGTTGGATGAGGGAATGTCCATGCCTTATGAAGGGGGGAAATATATGGAAAGGTAGTTAGGGTGTGGAGGCTGAGGGGCCATAATCATAGGAAACTTAGGAGTAATTGCATACGGCAGATAGTGGAATGAGAGGGATGTTAGTTTTTTTCCTTGGCCTAGTGTTTTCATGGGTGGATTAATTTGATTGTAGGTGGAAGATAGTGGATATAAACAAGCTATTAGAAATCATTGAGATCCTCTACATTGGGGTACTCCATACTAAATTGGGATGTTAGGTCATTCATCAAGAGGGTTAATTGATGGGGATTTTTCCAGAAAGAGGAAACATGTGGGATATGCCAGTTGGGGACTGAATCTAATTAATATTCGTATTCTAGTGGATACTTACCAAGAAGATAACTACAAAATACCCACTTAACCCAAAATATGACATGCAAAACACTTTATAACCATTTTCCAAATTATTTTATACCATAAGTCCCCATTACTGCACTCCATGTTATTTCTAAAATTATCACTACCAAAACCATAATCATTTTGGAAAGGAAATTTTTAGAACGACCCCAATACAGGTACAGATGCAAAATATCCATGCCCAACATGATACTCATCATCCCCATTATCACTATTACCCTTGTTTTAGAAAGTGTGACTGGATGACGATCATACCTTTTTCCAATGCTTTCGTGAAGTGTAACAAGCACAACCCATGTAATAGAGATTATCAAATTGAAACTGCCCACCATAAATGAGAAGGTTCTGATACCAAGAGTACCTCTAAATCTCAACACATGATAAACACATTATGAGTTATCTTGGGATTTAACCTTGGACTCAGGTTACCAGTAGGAAACTAAGTCAATTGTTACCTGTATAACATTAAACGAAGGTAATCATAACCTCCTAAGCATGCTACAAAATGCAGTAGAAAAATAGACCAAAAGATTTAACTTCTTAAAAGAGAAAATCATAAGCTAACAAACAAAAATGGACAGGAAAACTCATCTATTTGGAGGAAGCGAAACTTGGTTCCCTTTCCTCGCTGAAACCCACCATGGATAGATGTACTACATTTCCTAAGATAAGGCTTACAATGAAATAAATAAGGATGTTATGTAAGATTCTGAGTTGGAATGATTTTTTGAACAAATTTTGTTGCTTGCTTGTGCAATATTTTTTTGCAATGTCCCCAATTTCGGTTTTTCCATTTGAGGAGGCCATTGAAGATTTTTTGGGTGGTTCTAAGCATAGAAAAATTTTGAAATTCAGGCATTGGAGGCAATTTTGATATGGGAGGCATGAGGACTTAGGAGAATAAGTTAAATTTCAGCCTTGGTGGAATGTGGGGAACAAAAAAAAAGGAGGCAATTCGACTCTTGGAGATAATACACACTTTTGGAGGAAGGGAGAGAAAGAAATGGGGTTCAAGTTAGTGGAAAATGGGGTCCACCAAGAGAAAGAGGACCAAATTCTATATATGGATGCCCACAAGGTATGTCCTATTAGGAATATTCTTATCTTGGCTCTCTAAACACGAGTCCTCAAAGAATATCGGTCCTCTTCGATTACTCTTCTTTTGGATTCTATTGTAGTGGCTACAATCACCCTTCAAATTTTGCCTTAGCTTCATTTTGGAGCCTCCCTACCAACCTCTCACAACAACATCTCTTGCCTTGTCATGTGCACAAGCTTTAGTGATTTTCTTGCAGAATGATAGTCTGTCCATGAGAGCTTGTTGTATCCCCCTCACAGGCTATTTATCCAGAATTGGTCTAGCTGTAGGCTGAGTAACGCCCTCAAGAAATTGGGCATTTTTGGAGGGAAACAAGCCTTCCCTCCAGAAATTGTAGAATTCTGTGTGGTAGCCTGCTGGGCTCCAGAATTACAAAAATCTTCCTATCACTATTCATTGAGAAAATTGCACAATTCGTATTGGCAGGGCTGCTCAGCTTAGAAATTGCACAATTCTAGGTAGGATTCAGCTGCTCAATCCAGAAATTGCACAAACCTTCTAGGCAATTAGCCCAACTCCCTCCCAGAAATGCGCATATTTTCCCTTCAGTTGAGTAGACTGTTGCATGTGCAGTTGGGTTGATTGGTTCCACCTGGGACCAAGAAAACTTGACTTGCATGCATGGGCTACTTTTTCCCAAAATAGCGAAATGCAACATGCAAAAAGCATCATTAGATTTTAGGGAGCTATTTTTAGCAGTGGGAGGTTACATGCAAAGATCGTTTTAGAATCTTTCCTCCAAGTGTCGCTTTTTCCTAGATTTGTGGCATGCGTGTCATGAGCCCCAAACTTATTTATTCAATGCTTTAGAGCTCACTTATTCACATCGATCTTAGAGCTCTCACATCCCACAACACATCGAGGAGTCTTTGACACATCCAGCTCAACTATTCACGGGTAAGTCGGCTTAACTTGTCTTTTGCAACATTTTTGTCGCTTTTTGTGTTTTCACTTGTGTGAGTGCTTTTTTCTTATTTCCATGAATGATTATTGTCGTTTACATGCATACTATCTTGTACTAGCACTGTTTCAGTTTTCATTAGCATCTCACTGTTGTCGCTTGCATAAAACTGTTTTGCCCGAACAATTGTTGATTCGATGACTTGCTTCACCCACATGCATTTTGTTCCATTTTCAGAATCTTTCATTCACTAGTTTCATGCATGATCATTCACTCCTACTTACACTCAGTATTGCCATGCAATCACATTCACATTTGCCTTCATTTGCCCATCGGTAGGTCTGGGCTGCCTTGGCCCAGACTCTGCCTCACCAAGACAACATTGTGCAATCCTGAGAAGGAAGGCTCTATCTTCCTCTTAGGAAATACACATTTCTTCCCAGTAACTATCCTTTAGTCTTGAATTCCACAATTATGAGGGAAAATGACTATTGGCCCAAAAAATTGCACAATGCAGTCACTGGGCTTGCAACCACTGCCAGCTGAAATTGCACATTGCGCAGTTCCAATAGCCAACACACTAGCATGGATTGCATATTGCACAATTTCAACAGCCAACCAACATCTCCAGACAACCCAGATTGCCTTCTATGCAGTTTTGGATGCCAGTCTCCCAGAATCCCAAGAAAAATTGTGCAATCCTTGCTAGTCAATCCATAGGTATGTTGCATGTCATTCCTCAAATATGCTTTGGTTTTCGCTGATAGATTTCTTGCCATGCATGTCGCTTTGTCTCCAGAACTAGCCAGTGTTTATCCGCCTCTTAGCAGTTTAGGATCAATGGCTTCCAAGGGAGTAGGATATAAGGACACTAACAGAAGTGTAATTAGAGCAGCAGTTGAGCGAGTGTCTACAAGTTCTCCGATCTATGAAGTTACCAAGCTGGTCGTAGACAAGGAAATCAAGCTGAAATGTCAAGAGATCAATGATGCATTTGTAGGCACATTTGGGGAATACCTTGAAGACCTCCATGTATATGTGAACATCCATAAGTCTAGCTTTTACCATATTGTATGTAGGTATCCCGTTCTCCCATGCGTTGACATGATACATTGGGCCATCTCGCACACTGATCCTAAGACGATGAAATTGAACAGTGTTAGCGGGACGAAGATTGATACCTTTAGGGCACATGATTATGATGAGATGTATCAGATGTTGAAGCTTGTGATCACCATGGAGACTCCCTTCAACATACCCAACATCAATGCCAACTCCAGAGAAATTTTGAAGAACTGGGTGAAGGAGTTGGCCAAATTCAGGATGACACCCAACTGGGTCTACAAGACAAAGATATTGGGGAATACGTATCCATACTTGGTCATCTTCGCATGTCAAATGTATGGCCAAGAAAGAACAAAAACCTTCCCATAGAGTTGGGTGATCATGTTGGACCAACTGGCTAGAGAAGGCAAAGCATGCAACTGTTCTGACATGTTGGCCCACCAGCTGAAGGAACAGGTAACAAGGGCTTGAAAACTGCCCAAAGGTATGCAAGCATAAATATACATGTCCGCTTACATCTTGGATGATATCCGTGCCTGTTAGGATTTCCCAGCTTGAAGTGGGTATGGACACCGTCCAAGACTGTTGTGAACACTTATTGTAAGATGTTGTCTGAATGTAGCTTTAGAGGGGTTATCACACAACTGTTTGATATTTTGTCATCTCAGTTTACAAGATGATATTCAAACATGATCCACCCTGCATGTCGAAGGCAAAAATGGAGGCACTGATCGACATAGTTGATTGGTATTCCTCATCGTCCGACACCTTCACAGAGATACACAACATGGAGAATCCTCCGCATGTTCTACCGAAGTTTTCCTTGGACAAGTTCGTCATGCAGGAAGTATCATATCACATATCGACAGGATTGACAGCTAGGCTGCACAGGAAGAAGAAGGCACCTTGGCCATCTCTTCCATTGTGGATCGAGTTATATGAGATATAGAGTTTCAAGCATGAGGATATTGAAGCATGGCATATGAAGAAGTATCCATTCGACCTCCAAAGTTACAATCCATATGACCCACATTTTCTTGTGAAAGATCACTGCCTTAGATTACAGTTCAACTGGATCCATGGGGCATGTCATTGGGCAAAGGAGGACCCATGGAGATATTGTTACAACTCCTACAGACTCAATGAACTGGTCGGTCTCACTGTTGAATGGATAGCGAAGCAGCGTGAAGCAGCATCTCGGAGAGCATCAAAAGCAGCAGCAGCAGTAGAGGTAAACATAACAGTGCGCGACAAGGGTAAGAGAAATATTGTCGTCTTCATGGAGGAAGAGAAAAGCTGCAAGTTTCGAGTAAACCCACTTATGCAGAAAGAAGAATTGGCCATAGAGGCAAAGAGGCAACAACACGACAAAAGAAATGTGCAAAGGCAGAGAGAGAAATAGAGAATGGAGGAAGCAGAGAAGGAGTTGCATGAGTTGAAGGAGAAACTCCAAAAGGAATGGGAGCTGCGCAGACAAGAGAAGGAAGTGAAATAGGAATAGGTACAACAGGGGGCGCAACTTGTATGTACAAATGAAACTACACCCATACAGGTAGTGGACTCATCAGAACAACTTGCATTAGGTAGATAGGGTGAACCATCATAGGATTAGGAAGTCACTCAGGAGATAGAGCAATCACTTGAACAAATGGATATGGATATGGAGCAACATGAGTTAGAGCAAGACATCGACCTCATGCCTCATCACCAAGAGGTCGATTCGCCAGATTCATCGTGTCTAAAAGAGGAGCAAGTCCCAAGCGACCAAGGTGACATAAAATTCCTTCGAGACAATCTCAAGGACGAGATGCACAACATCTCATTCAACGAGTCTCAACGTAGAGTTGTGCAATCTTGCAGAGTGTCAACTCTGAATGATCATACATCTCCTGCACATTTCAAGGAACGAGTGATCATGTCTGACATGCACAAACATCTAGTAGCATTGGCTGATGCTACCAGAGAATATGTTGAAGCCACTAGCTTGAGTGTTCATTTCCTGATAGTTGAGAATGAGTGAATGGCTAAGGAGATACATATAGCCAAGAAAGGAGGAGAATTGGTTACAGCATCCGCCCGAGTAGAATTGAAGAAGGCAATACTGGATGAAGTATTGTCCATTGATGCAGACATGTAGACGTTGTATTCCAAGTTTGGTACCATGCATAAGGTAGTCGTCCATCCCAACGGTTGGAAGTAGCGATGTGCTAGAAGAGCACGTATCATGTCGAACGTGCATGCTGCTGTTGATTACATGCAAACATGGACGATGAGATAAATGGGAGCCCTGCTTCACTTGCCTAAGATGATGAATCCTAGAGCGATCGAGCTGAAGGCATGCATCCAGAGTCAGATCCAGAACTATGAAGAGCTCCCGTGGCTCATCACTAGTTTACAAGCTTCCCATGCACATGTATTCAAGAGTATGAATGTTGGTGTGCACACACATGTGATCCCATCTATTGGGACACTCACCCAAGTGAAGACAAAGGCACAAGTCCGACTAGAGCTTGACTCGTACTTTGATGAGTTGATGCTCATGGCTACCAGCCCAAACTTATCCATCAGTGTAGATACCATGCATAAGTATGTTGTTGGTTTGACTGCACTCAAGACAATGATGCACATACTATTAGAAGAGTTGGAAACAGGAGCCCGAGAAGCGTACCCGGATGCTATGGAGGCAAGAGTTAGGTTCCAGAAAGATGTCATCTTAAAGTACACAGACACCATTGTAGACTACCGATCATGGCATCAATTCGCTACTATCGACCACCGTGAGGATGTCGAAGAGCTAGTCTTCCAATAGTTTTCTAAGTCATAGTGATGACTTGCATGGCTTGCTCAAGACATTTTGTCTCACATGGGTACATGTGCATTGTAATGTAACATCTCATCAAGTTTAATTTCAAGTGTCGATAGGTGGATGTAACATTCATAGAGTAAATGAACAATCATGAGGGCAGATGAACTGTCACAAAGGGGAATGTCAAGGGTGACCCCACCCTTTTCTATAAATAGTACCTCATAACTCTTTGTAAAGGATTTTGGTCAGCCAAGCTTTTGATAGGAGTATCTTAGAGAAAGCTTGGATAGTATTGTAACATGCCTTGGCTTCTCCACTATGCAGAGCTAGTATATCTCTTTGGAGGAGAAAGTAGTTGTGGTTGTAATGTTCCACTATCGAAACTAGTGGTTCGACATGGATGTGTTGTATGACTGCAACTTACACTTCTTAATATAATAGAGCCAACACCTTTCATGCATATGTCGTATTATATTCCACCTATCTTGTTTAATCTAAATGATATATGTATCTATTTGCTTACACATGGATGTATGGACTATTATGTATAAGTATGTATGAATCCTACTGAAATGTGCTGATTGGTTTAACCATCTCTTTGGATTGTTAGCTAACTTTCTTTCCAGCTTGTGATGCATCTTCGCTCGTGTGTTCCCTTCCAAGTCACATGCTATCACATGTTTCTAAGGGGTGCACTCACCCCACTCTCCCTGTGTTAGAACTGCTCATGCACCTTCCTTGTCTTTCCACAACTATCACACCCTTGCTACCAATAGGACATCTTACTTGCCTCTGTGTGAAACCACAGTCAAGGCGATATCGTACGACTTACTTTTGGGACTCCTACACCAAATTGTCTGAGGTATAATTGGGACTTCTTACCGAGGAGATCCCTTGAAATGTTGGCGGGTCCAACACCATCAACATTTTTGGTGCTAGAAGGAGGGCCAGATGACAAGCTGTGTCCTCTCATCCTGTTTTGAACCTTTGCATATCTATCATGGAGTCTTGCACTCTCCTCCCTCGACGATGTTTTTCGCATGCCGAATTTGTCAACATTAGGAGGGATTTCTTTGATCTCTTATCTACATACATGTATGATGGTGAAGGAAAAGTGGCATGGCCCGAGTTCTTACATGACTTCCTTGCCTTGCTTCATGAGGAAGATGGATGTTCTGAGGAACAGGCTAGTCTGCTGCTTGCATACACACTTCAAAAATCTCCACATCGGTGGTTGTGTAGCCTACCGACTAACAACGTGCACTCACTTGAGCACTTTTGTGATCTCATTGAAGACACTTTCTATCATTTTGATCCAGAATATCTTGACCAAAAACTGTTACAACAATGGAAGGCTCCACATGAATTGCCTATTTATCTTTGGCAACACTTTCTTGATTTGTAGTTTCAAACTCTGAAGAGCCAGATGAAATTATTTTATCTTTGGGATAGATTTGAGTATTGTCTTAAGAAATCTACACATCCCAAGAAGAAGTTTGAACTCAAACCTCGCTTAGTATTCTTTGATGATGGAGTTGTGCAATCACATATGGATATGGTCACTGTCACAAGCGATTGTCCACCATCCCCTCATCAAATAGCTCCAGCACTACAGGGTGATGTGGGAGATCATGCTCACACACCAGTTCAATTGTCATATCCTTCCAACACCACTTCACTTAATTTTTGAGTAGATTTGGTTGTGAGTCCATTGAGTTGTCATATGAATTTTGTACCACAACCTCCATCTTCGTACTTGGCTATTCTTCCAGATGATACTGTCTTGTGTTCTTCCATTCTGGACTCTACACTTATTGTGAATGTGGATCAAGCCTCTGACGGAGTTGGTGTTTCAAAACCAACATGCGCTGTCATTCATGAAGAGTATGAATGGGAGCTTGAGCATCGACACTCAACAGAGGATGAATCCCTTCTGTCGGAGCCTCCTCCATTCTTTCCTGACATTTTTGGTGAACCTGCCATCCATGATTTCGCATGTGTATCTTCATCTAGAGATGCACCCATTGTTTATCACTAGTAGGAAACACCGGATGTCAGTCCATCATCTGAAAACGAAGAGGATAAGTTAGGAATTGAAAATCCACTTGATCTTTCATCTACCTTTTCTGGAAACACAAAGGATGAATTTGTTCGCTTCTCATCTACCCCTCTGTTTGATTTATCAGAGCATGAGGATGCCGATGAAAACATTGATTTTTCTGATCGTGGATGTCGTGATCCATTTACTCCTGTATTTGATCTCGATGATTATTCTATCATAGTTGATTTTTTGAAGCCACATGTTTATGATGATCTATCTAATGATGAATTTGAAACACCCCAGAATTTCAAGGCACTTCAGCCCAAGCTGATGGTTATGTCAAGCCCTCGCTATCCTGAGGTTGGTTTCACTTCCGATCATGAAATTGTTCAATCACCCGAGTCTCCTCATCACTGATTTGTATGCATTGAAGATCAATCTCACACACATATCATGTTTCCTCCACTCGAATTGCATGATCCCATCACTCATGCATTGGAGGAATCTTACATTGCAAGAACATGTGCACGTTGCAAGTTGTCTTTGTTTCTTTCTTTTTCTTGCATGTCATGGTCAAGAGTATGCATATGCTTCAGATCCGCACGCAGTGTCGCACAACACCGTGACAAGTCCACGAACCACATGTCATGTAATTGTGCCCGCTTATGTTTTGTGGACATTTTTAAACATGGAGTGTGTTTGTCTTCATTGTTATATCTTTCTTGTTTGCTGGTTCGCATAACTGGGTTGCTTGCGGACCAAGCCTTCACCAACATGGGTCAACCAATGCGCCGGTGGCTGCATGAAAATATCACTTCACATGATCGGGCCCAAACACAGTTAGTTTAGGAGTAGGAGTAGTGTTTTCTTTCAGTTTGTTTGCTTGAATGCCTGTTTTCTTTCTTACTTTGCATGTTTGTTTGTCTGCTTGCTTGTTTGCTTACTCACTTTTCTTTCGCATTTACTTCTTCTTCTGCTTTGCTTTGTTTTGTTTGTAGGTTAGTTTCACATCAAACCATGCATAACTCTTGAAATAAGATGGGTAAAGTACTAGAGGCCTTATGCATCTATCATTACTTGGCTATCTGCCATCCTACCTCTCTATGAGGAACTTGTTACTTTTGGTCCATGATAGGTCGATGGAAAATACATATTGTTCGAAGTGAACCTTGGTGAAAACACAACGCTTGCATGCTAACTAGTGTCACCTACTCTAGTAAGTTGTTTTGGGTTAACCCTTGGCAGCTCAATCATGTAGAGTAAGGTGAGGGGGAAAACCTTAACAGGCATGTCAGAGGTATGTAATAAACTACTTCTATGAAGGAACAACCTCTTCTACTCTCAATAAGTCAGGATCCCTCTTCCACCTATGAAATGAATAAGTGTTATGCACGATTATGAAAAACGAAAAAAATGAAAAGTGAAAATTTTCAAAAAATGAAAAATGAATAAGGAAAAAGAAGAGAAAGGCTTCATACATAGAGAGGTGATGCAAGTATCCTCGCCGGGCTACTGACCAGGCTCATTGGCAGTGGAGCGATGCTTGTGTTCCTGCCTGACTTTGCTGGGGTACTGTCCAGGCCTGCTGGTAGCAGAGCAACACCAGAGATGAAACTAAGACTCTAATGACTATACTGCTTGTGCACCAATATACCCCTCAACCCCAATTGAAACAACTGTGTTACCTTGGCTTGGAATGTGTGACAATCGACCAAGAGCTTGGTAGATACTGCATCTTACAATCAAGCAAGTGTGAAAACCAAGATGAACTGAGAACTGAACAATACTTCTGGAGGTGTTAGACTTGCTTTTCACGGATAAGGTCCATTCAGAGAGCTAGAGTTCTACCAGTGTGTCGCCAAGTGTTATAGAGGCTACAACCACCCTGCAAATTTTTCCTTAACTTCATTTTGGAGCCTCCCTACCAACCTATCACAACAACACGTCTTTCCTTGTCAAGTACACAAGCTTCAGTGATTTTCTTGTAGAATGACAGCCTGTCCATGAGAGCTTGTTGCATCCCCCTGATAGGTTGTTTCTCTAGATTTGATCCAGTTGCAGGCTGAGCAGCTCCCTCAAGAAATTATGCATTTTTGGAGGGAAACCAACCTTCCCTAAAGAAATTGTGCAATTCTATCTGGCAACCCACTGGGCTCTAGAATTACGCAAATATGTCTGTGACTATTCATTGAGAAAATTGAGTAATTCCTCCCGGCAGGGCTGCTCAACTCGTAAATTGCGCAATTCTGTGCAACAGTCAGCTACTCAGCCCAGAAATTACGTAAACCTTCTAGGCAGTTAGCCCAGCTCCCTCTTAGAAATGCACATTTTTTCTGCTTAGCTGAGCAGACTGTTGCATGTGCAGTTGGGTTGACCAGTTCCACTTGGGACCAAGAAAACTTGACTTGCATGCATGGCCTTATTTTTCTCGGAATAGAAAAAGGAAACATGCAAAAACCATCCCTATATTTTAGGGACCTATTTTTAGCAGCTGGAGGTTACATGCAAAGATTGTTTTAGAATCTTTCCTCCAAGTATCGTTTTTTCCTATATTTGTGGCATGCGCATCGTCAGCCCCAAAATTATTTATTCGACGCTTCAGAGCTCACTTATTCACATCGATCTTGGAGCTCTGATATCCCACAACACATCGAGGAGTCTTCGACACATCAAGCTTAGCTATTCACGGGTAACTCGTCTTAACTTGTCTTTTGCAGCGTTTCTATTAATTTTTGTGTTTTCGCTTGTGTGAGTGTTGTTTGCTTCATTTTTGTGAATGATTGTTGTCGTTTACATGCATACTAGCTTCTATTAGCACCGTTTCAATTTTCGTTAGCATCTCACTGTTGTTGCATGCATGAAACTGTTTTGCACGAACGGTCACTAATTCAATGACTTGCTTCACCCACATGCATGTTGTTTTGTTTTCTGAGTCTTTCATTCATGTTTACATGCATGATCATTCACTTCTACGTACACTCAGTATCACCATGCAATCACATTCACATTTTCTTTCAGTTGCCCATCGGCGGGTCTGGGCAGCCTTGGCCCGGACGCTACCTCGCCAAGACAACATTGCACAATCTTGAGAAGGAAGGATCTATATTCCTCTCAAGGAATGTGCATTTCTACTTAGTAACTTTCCTCCAGTCTTGCATTGTGCAATTTTGAGGGATAGTGACTGCTGGCCTAGAAAATTGTGCAATGAAGTCACTGGGACTGCAACCACTGCCAGCTGAAATTGCGCATTGCATAGTTCTAGCAGCTAGTAGGCCAGCCTGGATTGCGCATTGCACAATTCCAGCAGCTATCCAGCCTCCCCAGACTACCTTTTGCGTAGTTCTGGCAGCCAGTCTATCAGACTCCCAAGGAAAATTGTGCAATCCTTTCCAGTCAATCCCTAGGTATGTTGCATGTTGTTCCTCAAATATGCTTTGGTTTTCATTGACAGATTTCTTGCCATGCATGTCACTTTGTATCCATATCTAGTAGGTGTTCGTCTGCCTCATAGAAGTTCAGGATCAATGACTTCCAAGAGAGTAGGATCTAAGGACACTGACGAAAGTGCAACTGGAGCAGCAATTGAGTGAGTGTCTACAAGTCTGTCGATCTATGAAGATACCAAGATGGTTGTAGACAAGGAAATCAAGCTGAAATGGAAAGAGGTCAATGAGTCATTTGCAGGCACATTTGGGGAATACCTCGAAGACTGCCAAGTCTATGTGAACATCGACAAGTCCAGCTTATACCAGATTGCATGTAAGTATCTCATGCTCCCATGCGTGGACATGATACATTGGATCATCTCGCACATTGATCCTGAGACGATGACATTGAGTAGTATCAACGAGATGAAGATTGCTACCTTTAGGGAACAATATTATGATGAGATATATCAGATGTCGAAGTCTGTGATCATCATGGAGACTCCATTCAGCATACCCAACAACAATGGCAACTCCATAGACATTTTGAAGAACTGGGTGAAGAAGCCGACAAAATTCAGGATGACAACCAACCAGGTCTACAAGACGAAGATACTGTGGAAGGCATATCAATACTTGGTCATCTTCACATGTCGACTGTATGGGCAAGAAAGCACAGAAACATTCCCATAGAGTTGGGTGATCATGTTGGACCAACTAGGCAGATAAGGCAAAGCACACAACTGGTTGGACATGTTGGCCCACCAGCTGAAGGAACAGGTAACAAGGATTCAATAGTCGCCCAAAGGTATGCAAGTAGAAATCTACATGTCTGCTTACATCTTGGATGCAATTTGTTCTGGTCAGGAGTTCCTGGGCTTGAAGTGGGCATGGAAAATGAAAGACACTGATGTGAACACTTATTGTAAGATGTTGTCTGAATGTAGCTTCAGACGAGTTATCACATAGTTGTCCGATCATTTTGTCACCCTGGTTTACAAGATGATATTCAAACATGATCCACCCTACATGTCGAAGGCAACAATGGAGGCACTGATCGACATAGATGATTGGTATGCCTCACTATCCGAAACCATCATATGGATGTACAATGTGGAGAAGCCTCTGCAAGTTCTACCAAACTTTGCCTTGGACAAGCTCATCATGCAAGAAGTATCATATCACATCTCGATAGGATTGACAACTAGGCTGCACCGGAAGAAGAAGGCACCTTGGCCCGCTCTTCCATTGTGGATCAAGTTATACGAGATAGAGATTTTCAAGAATGAAGATGTCGAATCAGAGCAGATGAAGAAGTATCCATTCGACCTTCGAAGTTGCAATCCGTATGAATTGCATTGTCTTGTGAAAGAGAACTACACGAGAGCACAATTCAACTAGATCCACAGGGAATCTCATTGGGTGGAGGAAGACCCATGGAGATATTGTTACAACTCCTCCACACTCAATGAACCAGTTGGCCTCAATGTGGAATGGATAGCGAAGCAACGTGAAGCAGCATCTCAAAGAGCACTAGAAGCAACAGCAACAATAGAGGTAAACATACCAGTGCGCAACAAGGGCAAGAGGAATATTGTCAACCACATGGAGAAAGAGAAAAGTTGCAAGTTATGAGAAGACCCACTTGTGAAGAAAAAATTTTTTGCCATAGAGGCAAGGAGGCAAAAACGCAATAAGAGAAATGCATAAAGGGAGAGAGAGAAATGGAGAATGGAGGAAACAAAGAAGGAGTTGCATGAGTTGAAGGAGCAACTCTGGAAGGAACAGGAGCTACACAAACAAGAGAAGGAAGCACAATAGGAATAGGTACAATAGGGGACATAACTTGTATAGACATATGAAACTGCACCCGTACAGGTAGTGGACTCATCCAAACAGCTGGCATCAGGCAGACATGATGAACCATCGCAGGAGTAGGATTTTGCTCAAGAGATAGAGAAAGCACGTGAGCAGATCGATACAGATATGGAGCAATAGGAGTTAGAGAAAGACATTGACCTCATGCCTCATCACCAAGAGGTCGATCCACCAGCTTCACCGTGTCCAGAAGAGGAGCAAGTCCCAAGCGACCAAGGAGACACAAAAATCTTCGGAGACAAATCGGAGGACGAGATGCACAACATCTCATTCGACGAGTCTCAACATAGGGTTGTGCAATATTATAGAGTGTCGACTCTGGATGATCATACATCTCCTGCACAGTTTGAGGAACGAGTGATCATGTCTGACGTGCAAAAACATCTAGCAGCATTGACCAATGCTACCAGAGAATATGTCGAAGCCACTAGCTTGAGTGTTCGTTTCTTGATAACTAAGAACGAGGGAATGGCTAAGGAGCTACAGATAGCCAAGCAAGGAGGAGAATTGGATACAACATCCGCTCGAGCAGAATTGAAGAAGGCAATACTAGATGAAGTATTTTTGATTGACACAGTCATGCGAAAATTGTATTCCAAGTTTGGTACCATGCACAAGGTAGTCATCCATCTGAATGGTTGGTAGAAGCGATGTGCTAGAAGAGCACATATCATGTCAAACATGCATGATGTTGTTGCTTACATCCAAACATGGATGATGAGATACATGGGAGCCCTGCTTCACTTGCCTAAGATGATGAAGCCCAGAGCAGTCGAGCTGAAGGCATGCATCCAGAGTTAGATACAGAACTATGAAGAGCTCCTACAGCTCATCACTAGTTTACAGGCTTCCCATGCATCTGTATTCAAGAGTACGAATGTTGGTGTGCGCACACATGTGATCCCATCTATTGGGACACTCACCCAGGTGAAGACAAAGGAACATGTCCGACTAGAGCTTGACTCATACTTTGACGAGTTGATGCGCATAGCTACCAGACCAGACTTGTCCATCAGTGCAGACACGATGCACAAACATGTTGCTAGTACAGTCACACTCAAGACAATGATGCGCATGCTATCAGATGAGTTGGTCAAAGGAGCCCGAGTAGTGTACCTGGATGCTATGGAGGCAAGAGTCAGGTTCCAGAAAGGTGACACCTTAGAGTACATGGACACCATCGCAGACTACCGATCTTGGAATCAATTCACTACTTTCAACCACCGTGAGGATGTCGAAGAGTTGGTCTTCTAACAATTGTCCGAGTCACAGTATTGTGTTGCATGGCTTTCTCAAGCCATTTTGTCTCACATGGGCACATGTGCATTGTAATGTAACGTCTTGTCAAGTGTTAGTTCATTTGTCGATAGTTGGATGTAATAGTGATAGAGTAGATGAAGAGTCATGAGGGTAGATGAACTATCACAAAGGGGAATGTCAAGGGCCACTCCACCCTTTTCTATAAATAGTACCTCATAACTCATTGTAAAGGCTTTTGGTTAGCCAAGCTTCTGATAGGAGTATCTTAGAGAAATCTTGGACAACATTGTAACGTGCCTTGGATCCTCCACTATGCAAAGCTAGTATATCTCTTTGGAGGAGCGGGCAGTTGTGGCTATAATGTTCTGCTACCGGAACTAGTGGTTGGACATGGATGTATTATATGACTGGAACTTACACTTCTTTATATAACATAGCCATCACGTTACATGCATATGTCGTATTGTATTCCAACTATCTTGTTTACTCTAAATGATATATGTATTTGTTTCCTTACACATGCATGTATGGACTATTCTGTATAAGTATGTATGAATCTTACTAAAATGTGTTGATTGGTTTAACGATCACTTTGGATTGTTATCCAACTCGGTTTCCATTTTATGATTCATCTTCTCTCGTGTGTTCCATTCCAAGCCACGTGCTATCACAAGTTTCCAAGAGGCACACTCACCCCACTCTCTGTGTGTTAGAACCGTTTGTGCACCTTCCTTTTATTGTTGTAGTTGTCATGCCCTTGCTACCAACAGGGACATATTACTTGCCTCTATGTGAAACCATAGTCAAGGCGATACCTTATGACTGACTGTTGGGACTGCTACATCAAATGGTTTCAGGTCTAATTGGGACTTCTTACTAGGGAGATCCCCTGACATGTTGGCAGGTCCAACATCATCAACAAATTCTTGTCCCATCCTCAAAGAGTGTTGGTCCTTTACTTATTAAGGAAACCATAGATGCTTATCTAACCCTCTATCATTCTCTCAATCACGAGAAGAGGAGAATGCACATTTGATGTTCATCATCACTCTCTATCAACCAGAGAGTACATCCCTATTATCCCTTAATCTTGAGAATAGAACCTTGCTCCTTATTCATGGAGACTTCTTTTGTTACTTCTCAAATTAGAGGAGATTCCTTCATTCCAATAATGGAAGTCAACATCAAAAGCCTTCTAGCTTGGCTTCATCAGAGTATCAACTACTTGTTCTCCACAACTACATGGTTCCTTCTTTCCTTAACATCTCTTTCATCAACCCTACTTTCCTTTAAGGTATCATGGAACCATCTCCACTCTTTGTTCTTGTGACATGATCTAGGTCATCTTCCTTGCTCATGACTTTCTTCTTCAATCCTTAAGGCATTGCATTGATACTTCCCAATCTTTAATCTGATCATGGCTTCCTTTTGAAAGTGATATTCCTTGACCTTTAGGTTATCTTCTCACACTACTACCCTTTCAATCCCAAGATGGACTCATATTGACCTTATAGTTTCAAGTTACTATACATTCTCAATATTATTCATCCATAAAATTGAACTTGCCCCAACTATCATCATGTATTCTTGTAACATTCTTTTCCTAGTAGCCAAAAAGATAATATGTTAACCAAATAACCAAACCATAAATGAAATAGACTTACCTCACAATGGTGACCTTCTCGTTCCATCAACATCCCTGTTGACCATATTCTCTTAATATTTCCTTCTTGCATCAGAGTGCCCAAGGATCAAACTTGATTACCAAGTTACAACTTTTCTTTCTTAGATTTGATATCAATCAATATCAAATACATATTCTATAGAAAGTCCTAATATTTTATACATTCTTTGGTAAGAAAAATTCTATTCTATTCCAACATCATAAACACTTGAGCATATCTTTATAACTAAATTTATTCTACAAGATTCTCATACACATGAATCTTATCTAAATTTTTCTGATGCTTTCATCCAATCACCTGTCTATTCATATAATTCCCAAAAGGTTTGTATCCTACCCCATTGCAATCCTTCATCCATTTTTACCAGCATGTTTGCACATTACATAGAATGCACACTATTTATGTCATAATGTCTTTCCTAAAGACATTGAAATGATAGTCCTTCTCAGATCTTGGTGATCCATTTCGGCAAGATGACAACCTATAACATAAAGCTAGATACTATATAGATGAACAATATGCAAAAAGGTCCAAAATCCTATCCTAGATAATCTCTAACAACCAACACAATCATGAATTTCAAATATGTTACTATCATATGCTTTTATCCTATGATGCTTATGTAAAACATATCATCCAAAAGAGAAACTGACATTCATAAAGAACCTAGAACTGAGTGAACCTTCTTTTGCCAATAAATATCCTTCACTTCTTCCTTCTTTGCCTTCTTATCAGGTTCTCCCACTGCTTCAACTACGCGAGCTTCACTTCTATCCTTTCTCTTATTGTTTTGTTGATTTGAATAGTCCTTTTGTAGTGTCCAAAATCATTTCACTTGAAGCACTGAATCTTGGAAATATCTTTCTTTTTGGACTTGCCAAACTTTCCTTTCTTCATCTTCTTGACTCGGGCTAGAAAGGGTTGAGATTGCTTATCCTACCCAATATCATCCTTGGCCTTGATCCTTGATTCTTCTAATATGCATTGTTCCCACAACTCATCAAAGGGAGTTGAATCTTTCTTGGAGTAGACACTTGTTGCAAAGTTGCTCCATTCTAGTGGCAATGCATTCAGAACACATACGGTCACCTCAGAATTAGTGATGGGTTCCCCAAGTCCTTGCAAATGGTCTCTTAGTTGGGAGACTCATGAGGAAGGATGCCATGTCCTCAGTCTTTGATTTATTCATTTTATATAGTTTGTTTCACAAAGACATATTTTCATCTATTGTACTTACAGAGTACAAATTCACTAGTTTATCGTACATTTCCTCGTAAATCTTTAGATTTGCCACAAATGGATCAAGAGTATATTTGATTGATTCCACTATGATCCTTTGAGCTCTTACTTCCCATTTCTTGTACCTTTCTACTTCTTGTGTCTTGTCTTTTTCCGTTTCAGTAATTTCTCAGGTAACATATCCCATTACATCATGCTCTGTGAATAATAAGTCAATCCTCTTCTTCCGTGCTAAATAGTTTACTGCCCTTATGAGCTTATCGCTATCCTTGTAGAAAGAATTTATATGACTTGAAAATCATCCATTATGAGATAGTATAGTACTTACTTGAATAGTATTTCCAACCTTCTTGATGTATTCAAGACCTTTAGAGAGTTCATGATGATGCACTTGAAAGATGTTCCCTTGGATTCCTCCATGAACAACTTCCAAGATTGATGCCTTCCAAGTAGAGTTCCTTTTGTGATATTAACACCCTACTTGTGAGATTGATGTAGTTATTGATCTTCTTCAATGACTGACCAGGATGACTGGTAGTGGAGTGATGCTTGTGTTCCTGTGTGACTCCACTGGCGTACTGTCTAGGCTTGCTAGTAGCAGAGCAACACCGGAGATGAAACTAAGACTCTAATGACTATACTACTTGTGCACCAATATAACCCTCAACCCCAATCGAAAAAAATGTGTTTCCTTGGCTTGGAATGTGTGTCAATCGACTAATAGCTTGGCAGATGCTACATCTTACAATCAAGCAAGTGTGAAAACCAAGACGAACTGAGAACTGAACAATACTTCCAGAGGTGTTAGACTTTCTTTTCACAAATAAGGTCCATTCAGAGAGACGAAGTTCTACTAGTGTGTCACCAAGTGTTTGTAGGTTTGAACCCCATACAAAAATTACCTGCATACGAATTATAAAACACATAAAATAAAAATGCGAGAGCATAACACATAAAACATATATACACAGAGATTTTCCCCTGGATCCCAAAACTGGGACTACTAGATTGATTTTCATTATATTCCTTTCAATGTTACAATACATATTTAACAATGCTGAAGCATCCAATACCATGGACCGAAAAACCATAGGTAGGTTCTCCCAACCTAATATAGGGTCCAATTTTTTTTTTTTTTTTTTTTTTTTTTTTTTTTTTTTCGGGGTGCTGCCCTGAACCCCGTAGAGGGGGGCTACTCGCCCCCCTTGTGACCCCCACGCTGCGCAATTGGCGTAATGAAGGGGGGCTCCGCCCCCCCTCTAGCCCCAGGTTCACTGTGTAGGTTAGTCGTGGAAAGAATATAACACAACCCAACAGTGTTATAGTGGCTACAACCACCCTCCAAATTTTGCCTTAACTTCGTTTTAGAGCCTCTCTACCAACCTATCATAGCAACATGTCTTGCCTTGTCAAGTACACAAGCTTCATTGATTTTCTTGCAGAATGACAGCCTGTCCATGAGAGCTTGTTGCATCCCCCTAATAGGTTGTTTCTCTAGACTTGGTCTAGTTGCAAGCTAAGCATCTCCCTCAAGAAATTGTGCATTTCTGGAGGGAAACCAATCTTTCCTAAAGAAATTGCGCAATTTTTTTTGGCAGCCTACTGGGCTTTAGAATTACGCAAATCTGCCTGTGGCTATTCACTAAGAAAATTGTGAAATTCCTCCCGGTAGGGTTGCTCAGCCCATAAATTGCACAATTGTGGGCAGCAGTCAGCTGCTCAACCTAGAAATTGTGCAAATCTTCTGGCAGTCAGCCTAGATCCCTCCTAGAAATAAGCATTTTTTCCCCTCAGCTGAGCAGACTGTTGCATGTGCAGTTGGATTGATCGGTTCCACTTAGGACCAAGAAAACTTGACTTGCATGCATGACCTTATTTTTCTCAGAATAGAAAAAGGCAACATGCAAAAGGCATCCCTAGATTTTAGGGAGCTATTTTTAGCAGTTAGAGGTTACAAGCAAAGATCATTTTAGAATCTTTCCTCCAAGTATTGTTTTTTCCTATATTTGTGGCATGCACTTCATGAGCTCCACCATGATTTATTCAACGCTTTAGTGCTCTCTCATTCGCATCGATCTTGGAGCTCTAATATCCCATAACACATTGACGAGTCTTCGACACATCAAGCTCAACTATTCATGGGTAAGTCGGCTTAACTTGTCTTTTGCAGCATTTCTCTCGCTTTTTGTGTTTTCGCTTGTGTGAGTGTTGTTTGCTTCATTTCTGTGAATGCTTGCTATCGTTTACATGCATACTAGCTTGTACTAGCACCGTTTCAATTTTCGTTAGCATCTCATTATTGTCGCATGCATGAAATTGTTTTGCACGAATGGTCGTCGATTAAGTGACTTGCTTCACCCACATGCATGTTGTTCCATTTTCTGAATCTTTCATTCATGTTTGAATGCATGATCATTCACTCCTACTTACACTCAGTATCGCCATGCAATCACATTCACATTTGCTTTCAGTGCCCGTTGGCGGGTTTAGGCAGCCTTGGCCTAGACACTGCCTCACCAAGACAACATTGCATAATCCCAAGAAGGAAGGCTCTATCTTCCTCTCAGGAAATGCACATTTCTGCCCAGTAAATTTCCTCTAGTCTCGCATTGCGGAATTCTGAGGAACAGTGACTACTGGCCCAGAAAATTGTGTAATGCAGTCACTAGGCTTGCAACCACTGCCAGTTGAAATTGCGCATTGCGCAGTTTCAGCAGCTAGTAGGCCAACTTGGATTGTGCTTGCACAATTCCAGTAGCTATCCAACCTACCCAGACTACCTTTTGCGTGGTTCTGGTAGCCAGTATCTCAGACTCCCAAGAAAAATTACGCAATCCTTTCCAGTCAATCCCCAGTTATGTTGCATGTCATTCCTCAAATATGCTTTGGTTTCGCTGACAAATTTCTTACCATGCATGTCGCTTTGTATCCATATCTAACAAGTCTTTGTCCACCTCTTAGCAGTTCAGGATCAATGGCTTCCAAGAGAGAAGGATTTAAGGACACTTACGAAAGTGCAACTGGAGCAACAGTTGAGCGAGTGTCTACAAGTCGCCAATCTATGAAGATACCAAGCTAGTTGTAGACAAGGACATCAAGCTGAAATGGGAAGACGTCAATAATGCATTTGCAAGCACATTTGGGGAATACGTCGAAGACTGCCAAGTCTTTGTGAACATACACAAGTCCAACTTATACCAGATTGCATGCAGGTATCCCGTGATCCCATGCGTGGACATGATACATTGGATTGTCTTGCACATTGATATTGAGGTGATGACATTAAGAAGTGTCAGCGAGACGAAGATTGCTACCTTTAGGGAACAAAATTATGATGAGATATATCATATGTCGAAGCTTGTGATGATCATGGAGACTCCGTACAACATACCCAATAGCAATGCAAACTCTAGAGACATTTTGAAGAACTAGGTGAAGGAGTTGGCAAAATTAAGGATGACACCCAACCAGGTCTACAAGACGAAGATACTGTGGAAGGCATCTCAATACTTGGTCGTTGATTGTATGGCCAAGAAAGCAAAGAAACATTTCCACAAAGTTGGGTGATTGTGTTGGACCAACTAGCATGAAACTGGTTGGACATGTTGGCCCACCAGCTGAAGGAATAGGTAACAAGGGCTCGATAGCTACCCAAAGGTATGAGAGCAAAAATTTACATGCCTGCTTACATCTTGGATGCAATTTTTTCCAGTCAAGAGTTCTGGGGCTTGAAGTGGGCATGGAAACCGATAGAGACTGTTGTCAACACTTATTGTAAGATGTTGTCTAAATGTAGCTTCAGAGGAGTTATCACACAGTTGTCTGATCATTTTGTCACCTTGGTTTATGAGATGATATTTGAACATGATACTCCCTGCATGTCGAAGGCAACAATGGAGGCACTGATTGACATAGATGATTGGTATGCCTCACTATTTGGCACCTTCATATGGATGTACAACGTGAAGAAGCTTCTGCATGTTCTACCGAAGTTTGCCTTTGACAAGCTCATCATGTAGGAAGTATCATATCACATCTCAGTAGGATTGATAGCTAGGCTGCAACGGAAGAAGAAGGCACCTTGGCCCGCTCTTCCATTGCAGATCAGGTTATACGAGATACAAATTTTCAAGAATGTAGATGTCGAATCAGAGTAGATGAAGAAGTATCCATTCGACCTCCGAAGTTCCAATCCAATGACCTACATTGTCTTTTGAAAGATCATTGCATGAGAGTACAATTCAATTGGATCCATGGGGCATATCATTAGGCAGAGGAATACCCATGGAGATATTGTTACAAATCCTCCACACTCAATGAACCAGTTGACCTCATTGTGGAATGGATAGCGAAGCAACATCTCTGAGAGCACCAGAAGTAGTAACAACAACAGAGGTAAACACACTAGTGCGCAACAAGGGAAAGAGGAAGATTGTCGACTGCATGGAGGAAGAGAAAAGCTGCAAGTTTTGAGAAGACCCACTTGTGAAGAAATCAACTTTGGTGATAGAGGTGAGGAGGCAACAACACGATAAGAGAAACACATAAAGGGAGAGAGAGAAATGAAGAATGGAGGAAACAAATAAGGAGTTGCATGAGTTGAAGGAGAAACTATGGAAAGAACAAGAGTTGCACAAATAAGAGAAGGAAGCGCAACAAGAATAGGTACAATAGGGGACACAACTTGTATAGATGTATGAAACTGCGCCCATATAGGTAGTGGACTCATCCAAACAGTTGGCATCAGGCAGATAGGGCGAACCATTGCAGGAGCAGGACTTCGCTCAAGAGATATAGAAAGAACTTGAACAGATCGATACAGATATGGAGCAACAGGAGTTAGAGATAGACATCGACCTCATGCCTCATCACCAAAAGTTCGATCCACCAGCTTCACTGTGTTTAGAAGAGGAGCAAGTCCCAAGTGACCAAGGAGACACAAAAATACTTGGAGACAAATCAGAGGACGAGATGCACAACATCTCATTCGACGAGTCTCAACATAGGGTTGTGAAATATTGTAGAGTGTCGACTCCGGATGATCATACATCTCCTGCACAGTTCGAGGAACGAGTGATCGTGTCTGACGTGAGAAATCATCCAACAACATTGATCAATCGATGCTACTAGAGCATAAGTCGAAGCCACTAGCTCGAGTGTTCGTTTCTTGATAGCTGAGAATGAGCGAATGGCTAAGGAGCTATAGACAGCCAAGCAAGGAGAGGAATTGGTTACAAAATTTGCCCGATTAGAATCAAAGAAGGCAATACTGGATGAAGTATTTTCCATTGACACAGTCATGAGAACGTTGTATTCCAAGTTTGGTACCATGCATAAGGCAGTCATCCATCTCAATGGTTGGCAGCAGCGATGTGATATAAGAGAAAGTATCATGTCTAATGTGCATGATGTTGTTGATTACATCTAAACATGGATGATGAGATGCAAGGTAGCCTTGCTTCACTTGCCTAAGATGATGAAACCCAGAGTGGTCGAGCTGAAGGCATGCATCCGGAGTCAGATACAGAACTATGAAGAGCTCCCGCATCTCATCACCAGTTTACAGGCTTCCCATGCACGTGTATTCAAGAGTATGAATGTTGGTGTGCCCAGAAATTTGATGCCGTCTATTGGGACACTCGCCCAGGCAAAGACAAAAGAACAGGTCCAACTAGAGCTTGACTCGTACTTTGACGAGTTGATGTGCATAGCTACCAGCCCAAACTTGTCCATTAGTGCAGACATGATGCACAATTATGTTGTTGGTCTGGTCACACTCAAGACAATGATGCGCATACTATCAAACGTGTTGGACAGAGGAGCCCGAGTAGTGTACCCAGATGCTTTGGAGGCAAGAGTTAGGTTCCAGAAAGATGTCTTCTTAGAGTACGTGGACACCATTGTGGATTGCTGATCTTGGCATCAATTCGCTATTGTCAACCACCGTGAAGATGTCAAAGAGCTGGTCTTCCAACAGTTGTCTGAGTCATAGTGATGTCTTGCATGGATTTCTCAAGCCATTTTGTCTCACATGGGTACATGTGCATTGTAATATAACGTCTTTTCAAGTGTAAGTTCAAGTGTCGATAGTTGGATTTAACAGTCATAGAGTAGATGAAGAGTCATGAGGGTAGATGAACTTTCACAAAGGGAAATGTCAAGGGCCACCCCACCCTTTTCTATAAATAGTACCTCATAACTCATTGTAAAGGCTTTTGCTAAGCCAAGCTTCCAGTAGGAGTATCTTAGAGAAAGCTTGGACAACATTGTAACACGCCTTGGCTTCTCCACTACGCAAAACTAGTATATCTCTTTGGAGGAGCAGGCAGTTATGGCTGTAAAATTCTGCTGTCGGAACTAGTGGTTGGACATGGATGTATTATATGACTAGAACTTACACTTTTTAATATAACATAGCCATCACATTTCATGCATATGTCGTATTGTATTCCAACTATCTTGTTTACTCTAAATGATATATGTATCTGTTTGCTTATGCATGCATGTATGGACTATTCTGTATAAGTATGTATTAATCTTAATGAAATGTGTTGATTGGTTTAACCATCACTTTGGATTGTTATCCAACTCGGTTTCCATTTTATGATTCATCTTCACTTGTGTGTTCCCTTCCAATCCGCGTGCTATCATAGGTTTCGAAGGGGCGCACTCACCCCACTCTCCATGTGTTAGAACCATTCATGCACCTTCCTTGTCTTGCCATAGTTGTCACATCCTTGCTACCAACAGGGACATACTACTTGCCTCTATTTGAAATTAAGGTCAAGGCGATACCTTATGACCCATTGCTGGAATTGCTACACGAAATGGTTTGAGGTCTAATTTGGAATTCTTACTAGGGAGATCCCTAACATGTTGGCGGGTCTAGCAGCATCAACAGATTCCTGTCCCATCCTGAAAGAGTGTTGGTCCTTTACTTCTTAAGGAAATCATAGATGCTTCTCTAACCCTCCGTCATTCTCTCTTCATCACGAGAAGAGGAGAATGCACATTTGATGTTCATCATCACTCTCTATCAACCAGAGAGTAAATCCCTATTCTCCTTTAATCTTGAGATAGAACCTTGCTCCTTATTCATGGAGACTCCTTTTGTTACTTCTCAAATTAGAGGAGATTCCTTCATTCCAATAATGGAAGTCAACATCAAAAGCCTTCTAGCTTGGCTTCATCAGAGTATCAACTACTTGTTCTCCACAACTACATGGTTCCTTCTTTCCTTAACATCTCTTTCATCGAGCCTACTTTCCTTTCAGGTATCATGGAACCATCTCCGCTCTTTGTTCTTGTGACAAGATCTAGGTCATCTTCCTTACTCATAACTTTCTTCTTCAATCCTTAAGGCATTGCATTGATCCTTCCCAATCTGCAATATGATCATGGCTTCCTTTTGAAAGTGATATTCCTTAACCTTCGAGTTATATTCTCACACTACTACCCTTTCAATCCCAAGATGGACTCATATTGACTTTACAGTTTCCAGGTATTAGAAATTCTCAACATTTTTCGTCCATACAATTGAACTTGCCCCAACTATCATCATGTATTCCTGTAACATTCGTTTCCTGGTAGCCAAAAAAATAATATGTTAACCAAATAACCAAACCATAAATGAAATAGACTTACCTCACAATGGTGACCTTCTCATTCCATCAACATCCCTATTCACCATATCCTCTTGATATTTCCTTCTTGCATCAGAGTGCCCAAGGATCAAACTTTATTACCAAGTTACAACTTTTCTTTCTTAGATTCAATGTCAATCAATATCAAATACATATTCTATAGAAAGTCCTAATATTTTATACATTCTTTGGTAAACAAAATTCTATTCTATTCCAGCATCATAAATACTTGAGCATATATTTATAACTAAATTTATTCTACAAGATTCTCATACACATGAATCTTATCTATATTTTTCTGATGCTTTCATCCAATCATCTGTCTATTCATATAATTCCCAAAAGGTTTGTATCCTACCCCATTGCAATCCTTCATCCATTTTTACCAACATGTTTCCACATTACATAGAATGCACACTATTTATGTCATGATGTCTTTCCCAAGGACATTCAAATGATAGTCCTTCTCAAATCTTGGTGATCCATTTCGGCAAGATGACAACCTCTAACATAAATTTAGATAATATATAGATGAACACTATGCAAAAAGGTCCAACATTCTATCATAGATAATCTCTAACAAGAAACACAATCATAAATTTCAAATATGTTACTATCATATGCTTTTATCCTATGATGCTTATATAAAACATATCATCCAAAAGAGAAACCAACATTCATAAAGAACCTACAACTGAGTGAACCTTCTTTCACCAGTAAATATCCTTCACTTCTTCCTTCTTTGCCTTCTTATCAGGTTCTCCCACTGCTTAAACAACACGAGCTTCACTTCTATCCTTTCTCTTATTGTTTTGTTGATTTGAATAGTCCTTTTGTAGTGTCCGATATCAATTCAATTGAAGCACTGCACCTTGGAAATATCTTTCTTCTTGGACTTGCCAAACTTTCCTTTCTTCATCTTCTTGACTCGGGCTAGAAAGGATTGAGAGTTCTTATATTACCCAATATCATCATTGGCCTTGATCCTTGATTCTTCTAGTATGCATTGTTCCCACAACTCATCAAAGGGAGTTGAATCTTTCTTGGAGTAGACACTTGTTGCAAAGTTGCTCCATTCTAGTGGCAATGCATTCACAACACATATGGTCACCTCAGAATTAGTGATGGGTTCCCCAAGTCCTTACAAATGGTCTCTTATTTGGAAGACTCTCATGAGGAAGGATGCCGTGTCCTCACTCTTTTATTTATTCATTTTATATAGTTTGTTTCACACATACATATTTTGATCTATTGTACTTACAGAGTATGAATTAACTAGTTTATTGTACATTTCCTTGGAAGTCTTCAGATTTTCCACAAATGGAACAAGAGAATCTTTGATTGATTCCACTATGATCCTTTGAGATTTTACTTCGTCTTTCTTGTACCTTTCTATTTCTTGTGTCTTTTCTTTTTCTGTTTTAGTAATTTCTCAGGTAACATATCCCATTACATCATGCTATGTGAATAATAAGTCAATCCTCTTCTTCCATGCTAAATAGTTTACTGACCTTATGAGCTTATTGCTCTCCTTGTAGAAATAATTTATATGACTTGAAAATCATCCATTATGATATAGTATAGTACTTACTTGAATAGTATTTCCAACCTTCTTGATGTATTCAAGACCTTTAGAGAGTCCATGTTGATGCACTTGAAATATGTTCCCTTGAATTCATCCACGAACAACTTCCAAGATTGATGCCTTCCAAGTAGAGTTCCTTTCACGATATCAACACCCTACTTGCGAGATTGATGTAGTTATTGATCTTCTTCAATGTAGAAACCGAAGGATATAAGATCTTCCTACCAACAAGCCTTTGGCTAGATCCCTTCAAGAGACAATTTTCTTCTTTTAGGCTTTGAGAACTTCATATCCCTTGATCAACAATTCTTTCACTTGTCCTTCTGGCTACCTTCCTTGCTCACCTTAGCTCTAATACCATGTTAGAAATTGTGAAATGGTAACAATTATAACTTACTTTCTTCAACCTTGATACTTTCTTGTGAAAGTTAGTTATCTTCTTTATGTTATTTAGTTATATATTTTCATCAAACAATATCAAGAAACAGTAACAACAAAAGAGGACACAAATATAGGCTCTCAGCTAGGGAAAAACCCTTCCAAGAGGAAAACCAATAAACTCTTCTCTTCTTAGAATCTTCTTTGAATGATATACAAAGATCCAATCCCTAAACTAATTCCTTCTCCCAGTACTAAGTCATCCCTTCCTCAAGACCTTCCTTGATTTTGTATCGAATTGCTTCTTCCTTGTAACTTCAACCTACCAACTACAATAACTTCGACTCCTAGCTACTACTACTCGACCTGTAACTTCTACCTAGCTACTCTGTCCTTGTAGCTTCTTGGAAACCCTTATAGAACCTCCTTCTAAGACCTACTTAGAGCAAGAAAACGTTCCTAAGGTCAACGAGGTCTACACAAGGGTTTTTCCTCTTCCAACTCTAGATTCTGCATTTTGTCCCCCAACAACTTGAACCTGCAATTTTAGCCTTATACTATAGCCCAAAAACTCCAGAATTTTTCACGTGTGAGAGAGATAGAGCCCAAAGACAAGATATTTCAAACTCCTAGCTTCTTCTAGAACTTTGCTCTCCTTCTGACTTTCCCAGCTATAAATTTAATTCTTTCTTGTATATCGAACTTGTGTGAGTGTGTGTCCAAATGAAGTCAAAATTCTCTTTACATAGCCTTTTCAAGGGGTTGAAATCCATCCTTTAGGATAACTTGAGGATCTCAGGGTCAACTTGTACTCTTGGAGATTCCAAGACTTTTTAGACTCACAAATAATTCTTTTTACAATCACAAATTGCTTGGAAGGGTCTTATAAACATGATGTTGACTCCATTGATTCATGACAATAAATCCTATGATTTAACAAATCCTAAAAGCACAAAGAACATGCTTTTACCTAGAAGGCTGTCAATAATGAGCATGAAAGCCATGCTATAATAATACTTTTTCTTTTATTTTTCTTATTTGTTACATAAAATACTATTGAAATGAGTACAACAACTATGAAGAACAAAATGAGTTACTTTGTTCAACAAGCTTAACACCTTGAGCCTACAATATGCACTTCCTACGATATTTTTTTTGCTGTGATGCTTACAAGGTTGTGTCTTAGGACTCGTTGAATAACAAGCAAGATCAAAAAATTTTATTTGAATAGTATTCACCCTCGACTTTCGCAACATGGTGCATTACATGTCACTGAGGCTACATATTCATTTAATAACTAATCATCAAATTATTTTATGCAATTGGCATCAATAGAAGGATGTGTATTTTATGGCAGATAAACTTGCTTCTTAGCTTCAAATTATTTGTGCTTTTACCAACAGTCACAGTGAACGCTGGTAGGGTCACGTTGCTGAGCAATAACCAACTATTTAGACTGACAAACCCAACTTTTGATGCTTGATCTGCTTCAGGAGGGATCGTTGGTCTCTTCTTAGATGTTGTAGGCTACTTGATAACTACTAGAGCTATGGTCTCACCCTATAAACACAAATCCGTTTCGTGGTGACTTGTTGTCTCTCCTTTCATTGGTGCAGCTCACCTGCCTCTTTCACAACCATGAAATTAGCCTAGCCTGCGAACTTCATTGCAGATCAATCCTCGAACTTTATTAACACAATCCCCACTAGTTTTCTTTTGTAGTCATGAATCATAGGTCATGTATGCAATGAGTAATCTCGAACCTCTCGTTATGTTGAAATATGGCAAAAAGAATATTCCAATTTAATTTTACTTGAATTAAATTGTGAATTAAAATTGAATTTAGTCTTAACAACTACTTGGAAATAATTAATTAATTAATTTTAAATTAATTAGTTGGAGAAATTCAAGTTAGAAGTCTTTCTGAATTCATGTAAGAGTTATCCCTTAAATTAAGGAGATAAGATTGAGTTATATTTGAGTTGTAATTAGTTAACTCAGTGTATTAACTTAGGTCCAGTTAAATTAGTTCCAAACCATTTGAGGAACTAATAGTGAGTTAACAGTCAGTTGATGCATTAATGCACTCAACTAGTGCTACTCTAGTTAACTGAAGATTCCCTCATCAGAAATTCATGCATGTCCATTATGAGAAAGACTAAGTTGAGATAAATGTTCAAGGACAATGTACTATCAATTGCATGTGTTTTCTCATGGAGAAAACTCATGCATTCAGTCAAGGATTTATCCTTGAGGATTGCACAGTTTTGAAGGAGGTTTTCCACTTGGTAATAGGTGAATCATCCACAAAGAACAACGGAAGGAAATAGGAGCTTGGAGGGCAGAGAGGAAGGCTAGAGAGAAGCCAAGATTGCCTATGAGCATCTGTGAGGATTGTACTGAGAGTTGGCTAACTGTGAGAGCTAAGGCTTTGTATAATTCCTATGTATTTCCACCATGTATGATAATACAATAGTGTGGGGTTTTTAGCTGAGGCTTTCCCCAAAAGTATTTTCATGTGTATTGTGCCATTGATCTTCTTCTTTTGGTTATATTTTTCAAATCGATCTTTAAGCTTCCGAAAATTGATAATAGAAGTAGGTTATAGTATTCTGCTTTGATTAATATTGTATTATCGGGTTAACCTACACAGATTTTCTACACGTTACAGATTAATGAACTTACCACCAACTGAACCGAATCATGTACTATTTAATTTCACAAAGCTAACACACCACCTATACAAGTAGACATGTATAAAAAAGAGTGATATTGACCTTCCAACAAGATTCTGAAAATTTTCTTTAGAGAACAGTTCGGATATTCCAAAACTTTCAACCAGAAAACTCCTTAGATTTAGTCATTTTCAATGATTAGCCTAAAAAAAACCCATCCCCAATAATAACCACAGAAAAAGAAAAATAACCTTGAATACCCAACTGTCTCCTAAAATTGGCCAATTCTTGACTGTGATTATAAAGGTTGCATAATCAATTCAAAAACATCTCCCTTTTGTTCTTGCCAAATGGAGGAGCAAATGATCACTATTTATAGTGATTTTGAGGAGATTCAAAAAGGGAAGATGACATAATTTCTTGGAGAGAAATAATCAAACTTAAAAATTTAAATAATAAAATATTTTGGAGCCAGAAACCCCTAATGTATAAGGGCCATTTTTTTTTTGAGAAATTTAGGGCAGCATATAGACTAGATTCTTTAGTTCGATTTATCTTATGTTTTGAAAATTTCTTGTGATTATTAAGTTTTTTCTTCATTATTATTATCATGTTGTTTTCATTTTCAAGACAAATGCCAAACAAGAAGATCACAAAGACACCTGCGATAGGCATTCGATGGAAAAACCCCTAAGAAGGAGAAAACCCAATCAAAATCTTCACTAGTAGAACCAAATAAAAGTGTTGTAGACAAAGACCTTTTTGACCATGACACATTCTTCCCTCCTTCCATCAAGTCAACCTTTGAGAATCTTCTTTAAAAATTCAATACTTAAACTAAACCAATAGACTTCATCCTTCCGTACTTCTGCAATATTTTGATCTCTTGTCTCTTCTTCATACTCTTGGCCCTGCAATAATCAAATCTCTGTGGTGCGATGTTCCTCTTACATGTGACATAATGAAAGGAAATTTCATCGTATTTTTCAGCTCCTTTTAGGCTATTTCACTTCCCTCATTTTCACTAAAATATTGCAGATCAAAGTCACTTGTCACTACAACTAGGTTGAGTTCTCTTTGGTATAAATATTTGTTTTTTCTGTTATATTGAGGCTGAAATGAATAGTAGGAGAGGTCGAATTGATAGGGGGAAAAACCTTCTTGATGGAGGAGGAAAAGACATAACTTTGAGATTTTTTTTTTTCTTTTCTTTGACACAATGAGCCTAAGAAGAGACTCTTACATAATGACTTTTGACTTTGACTCAATAAAAATCCCAAAGCCCACAATGGGTGCTTTGACCTATTGAGCAATGACCCAAGCATGGAACCCATGCTTTAATAAGTCAAATTTTCTTTTACAATAATTTTTTTCTTTTTCTTTTGACAAATACATTATATCATGACTCATTTACAATTATGAAGACTGACACTAGTTACATTCTTCAACAATACCTCTTAATTAGTGAGATATTCATAATTACCATATATACATAGGTACAAGGATGAACTCAAAATGATATGTTCTATAAAGAGTCACAACACACACAATGCTACAGATTAGATACTTGACCAAGGTATCTAACCGGTTGGGACTAAGGTGTGTTCCAAGATTTAGCCACTCTAGGTACCACCAAGCTTCAACTCTAACACCAACCCAAGGATCTAGGTATCGTATCCAAGGCCAGAGCTCCATAAGACCAACGATACCCTCGCTACTTAGGGATCTAGACATCATCTCAAGTTGGATAGATGTCCTCTCAAGCATCTTGTCGCCCTAAGATGATTCATCTCTCCTTATCAACTAAATCAGATATATCCACTAGTCCAAGCATGCTTCAAAATGTTCAACCTTTTTATGGAGAGATCACGCATAATCACAACTCCAATTAGTAATAAACTTTTAGTGTGTGTGTGTGTGTGTGTGTGTATATATATAATAATCAACATGATTTACTTATCTCTATTCAAATTTTCCATATCCTCCTCTGCATCCATTTTTACTACAACTGACATAATTATCTCCTCCTAGTTTGGGATTTCTAGAGGGGCTTTTGGAGCCTTCCTCTTAGCAAATGTTTTGTCTTGAGTCTCCTCCACATTTGAGTCCAGATTCATGACATCTTTGAGCAGCTCTATATCCTCATCCTGATTTGTAAGCACCAAATACTTGTTTTTGGTTGGAATTGAGGTTGCCTCCACTTGAGAAAATTTATTTTTAGGCGTTCTTCTTTTGGTTGCAACTTTTTGAAAATCCTCAAAATTGGTTTTTTGGGGTTACTTATGCATTTCTTGATGACGAAGCGAGCAATCTTTGAATAAACTTACAAATAAGGGTGTGATCTTTCACATATTGTTTATATCCTTATAATTTATTTGGTTGAACCTCATATTTGGGGTTAGTTGTTACTTTTGGCAAACATCTAGTTTTAAATCAAGATTCTCATTTTGCTGCAAGAATTGTAGTTTCGCATGTGTCTCCTCCATTCGAAGCTCCAGATCCTCCCTCACTAGACTAATTTTCCCTAGTCATAACTTTTTTTGTAAGAAGGGCTTGCGCTTCTCCGCACATGGTCACTCATAGATGAAATTAGATACGACAATAGTGTTGGTATCCAAATTTGAAACATCTCCTTGTTAGGTCCAATAATAGTGTGCAAAGTTTGTAGAAAAATTCTGCAAAACTAGACCCTAACCCTAGCAAAACTTTCTCATAAACTTTTAACATTTTTCTTCAAATATATTTAAAAAACAATAAACATCTTGAATCATGAATTTTATTTTAATCTTTAAATATAAAAAAACTAATTCTTGCCATCTTAATATCCATATGATGGTATCTTTAAAAATATATATAAAAAACTAATTCTTCCAATCTTTTCTAATAAAATATCGATTGGATGGATTATAATCCTTAAATAATTATTAAAAGTATGTCTTTCTTTTTCGTATCTCTAAAATAATTTTTGATTATTTTTCCATCCGTAATACTGGTCTCTGTCTCAAACTTTTTAATTTGTTGCTTTTCCAAATTTCATTGGTTTGATAAGATTTTTGTCTTTATATCATTATGATAACAGCTTTGTATCTTTCACTTTTTCATCCCTCACCCACTCATTTTCTATGAATTCTCATGTATTGACATTCAAAATTTTCAAGATTCCTGCATCTCTTTCCCATATCTCTGTTTCATTGTTAGTCATATCTCGTTGACTGAGTTTAATCATTTATAGATGTTGCTATTAATTATATTAAATTTATATCTTCAAAGTTGAAGATAATTGGCTTCTAAATAAAAATTCACCAGTAAGCAACCATTCACAATATATTAGCTCTTGCGTCTCTCTCACCCAAAATCAGCAACAAGCAACCATTGTACCACTCTGCAAGCTCTTGCATGTCGCTCTTATATTTGTTGGTTGATTTAGTATCAGTAATAAATGCACGATTTAAAAAAAATAATAATAATAACGAAAATAGAAAATAGTAAAAATGTCATTTAATTATAAAATTTAGAAATATCTTAAAAATTAATAAATAAAATGGAAGTGAATTGTTTAATCTGGTTTTTTTAAATAAATTCTTAAATATTTTTAGAATTTAAATCATATGGATAACCATGATACACTATTTATTGTCTCATCTCCAATATATAAGCAATGTTTTATAGGTTGTATGGTTATATATGGATGTTTGTTAGTGGAAGTGATATGTATAAATTTAAATGTTTAAGAGAGGAATAGGTTGTTAATATTAGGTGTGTTGACCAAATCAAGTTAAAGTTGTTAGTGTTTATGTTTTTCTTAACCCATAGTATTGGGCCACGGTATTATAATGAAATATTTGTATATGTAAGGGTATGAGTAAAAAAGGAAATGTATGGATGAGAAAGAATGAAGCAAGTGAAATGTATAGAGATTTTTATTGTGATAATAAAAATCTACTAAACCTTTTCACTATGGTTTTTCTACGTAAATCTAGTGTTCTGTGTTTGAGTAAATTTTCTGTGTTATTTCTTATTTTAGTGTATAAAAAAAATTATTTTTTCAGCCATTTGGTGAGGTTGTTCTATTTAATTTTTGGTGTATTCCAGGTTATTATTGGTAAGAATTATGAGCATGGAGATAGAGACATTAAGTGATGTGGAGAAATTAAATGGGGCTAATTTTGCCTCATGGAAGGCACAAATGGAGAACATGCTGATTTTAAAGGATTAGTATTTGGTGATTGAGGGACTAGCAAAGAAATCCTTATCAATGACAAATGAATAATGGAATAAGATGGATAGAAAGGCCATTGCCACAATTCCTCAGTATTTGGCAAAGAATGTATATTGTAATGTCGTTGGAGAAAAGACAACAGAAGGGTTGTGGAAAAAGCTACATGGTTTATATGAGAAAAACATGACATCGAACAAAGTCTTCTTGATGAAGAAGTTGTACAGTCTCAAGATGAAGAAAGGTGCTTTAGTGGTGGGGAATTTGAACAAGTTTAATATAATAACAAGCCAGCCTGCCTTTGTCAAAATTATTTTGGATGAAGAGATTAGAGCCATCTTATTATTGTGCTCTATGTCAAATAGTTGGGAGAATTTGATAGTAGATATTAACACTTCAACACTTGCTTGGGATCATGAAGTTTGATGATGTTAGTAGTAGTTTAATGCACGAAGAGCTGTGTCACAAATCAATCGTAGAAAAACATGGAGGAGAATCTCTAGTCTTAGCTGATTGTGGAAGGAAAATTGAACGTGGTAGACAGGGGCATTCAAAATCAAGAGTTATATAGAAATCAAGAATGGGAAGACTCACTTGTTTTCATTGTGGGAGTTATATCGAAATCAAGAACGGGAAGACTCACTTTTTTTCACTGTGGAAGAGCAGGACATAAGAGAAAGGATTGTTGGTTTTGGAAGAAGGAACAAAGGAAAAAAAATCAATCAACATAAATAAAAAATCTAATACAAAGGAAGGTGAGACTATTGTTGTAGCTTCTAAAAGTGATGCTTTATTAATTGTTTCAGTAGAAGAAGCATGCTTATATTTTTCTAGCAGTAGCATTGATTGGGTACTTAACTCTAGAGCATCTCACCATGTGATCCCATGTAATTTTTTTTTTTTGTTACATATGAAGAAGTGGATCATGGTAAAGTAAATCTATGAAACAATCATTTTTGTAATATTATTGGAGTGGGAGATGTCTGAATCAAGACAAAGGATGGACAAGGTATCTTGTTGAAATTAGTTAGACATGTCCCAAAGATGCTTATGAGTTTGATCTCTATGGGACGATTGGAGGATGGAAGCTGCCCCACAACCTTTGGGAAATGTGGATGGAAAATTACTAAAGGGTGATTGGTGCTGGCTAAAGGAGAGTTTGATCTTTATGGGACGATTGGAGGATGAAGGCTTCTCAACAACCATTGGGAAATGTGGATGGAAAATTACTAAAGGATGATTGGTGTTGGCTAAAGGATCCAAGACAGGAACCTTGTATACAATGAAGCCAACAACATAGATATTAAATACACTTGTTGTTACAAAAGAAGAAAACTTGGTGGAGTTATGGCATAAGTGCTTGGGACACATGAGTGAAAGGGGCTAAAAGTTCTTTTTGGTAAAAATATACTTCTAGGTTTGAAATCCTATGAACTTGATTTTTGTGAGAATTGTATTTATGGTAAGAAAAGAAGGGTTTCTTTTATAGAGGCAGTCATGAAAGAAAATGAAATTTGTTAGAATTAATGCACTCTGATGTGTTTGGGCCATTGAATCTTAATTCTTTAGGAGAAGCTTCATATTTTGTTACATTCATAGATGATGCATCTAGGAAGGTTTGGGTCTACCCTATGAAAAGTAAGGGTGAGGTGTTTGAGATATTTCAGAAATTTCATGTTTTTGTTGAAAGGGAGAGTAATAATTTTCTCACTGGTGTTTGAGAACAAATAATAGTGGGGAGTATTTCTCCAATGCATTCAAGAATTATTGTAATAAGTTTGAAATTAAACATGAGAAGATTGTGCCTGGTACTCCACAACAAAATGGTATTGCAGAAAGGATGAACCACACTATTATGGAGAAGGTGAGGAGTATGTTGTCAAATTTAAGATTGGAAAAGAATTTTTGGGCAAAAGCAGTAAGGACAAGTTGTTACCTCATTAATCGATTGGAAAAGAATTTTTGGGCAAAAGCAGTAAGGACAAGTTGTTACCTCATTAATCTCTCACCTTCTCCAGTGCTAAATGGTGGTATTCTTGAAGAAGTTTGGACCAATAAAAAGGTAAATTATTATCACTTAATTTTTTTTTGGATGTGAAGCATTTATGCATATTCCCAAAGAGCATAGAAGAAAGTTAGATGATAAGTCAAGGAAGTGCATTTTTCTGGGATATGCCGATGGTGAGTTTGGTTACTATATATGGGATCCAATTAATCACAAAATTGTTAGAAGCTGGGATGTAATATTTAACGAATATGAAATGTATAAACAACAAACTCAAGAACAAGATGGACAATGAGAAGAAGAAAACTTGTTGCAACCATTACAAAAGATTCAAGCGGAAAACACACCAACACAGTTGATTCGCAGGTCTACTAGGCCTAAAAAGCAGTCACAAAAGTATCCACCCTCAGATTATATTTTGCTAACTGATGAAGGCGAGTCTAATTGTTTTCAGGAATCTTGTGAAGTGGAAAATAGTGAAAATTGGATGAAAGCAATGGAGGAAGAAATGAATTCTTTATTGAAAAATAAAACTTAGAAGCTAATGAAGCTTCCAAAAGGAAGAAATTCCCTACAAAACAAATGGGTATACAAGATTAAACATGAGGGTGAGGAGAAGAAGGAAAGATACAAAGCAAGGCTAGTGGTGAAGGGATTTGCAAAAAAAGAAGGTATTGACTTTATAGATAATTTTTCAACTGTTGTTAAAATGTCTTCCATAAGAGCTATTCTTGGTCTTGCCGATGCTTTAGACTTGGAATGTGAACAATTAGATGCGAAGACAACTTTTCTTCATGGAGAATTGAAGGAAGAAATTTACATGGAACAACCGAAAGGATTCAATATAAAAGGTAAAGAATATCTTGTTTGTAGATTGAAAAAAAGCCTTTATGAGCTGAAATAGGCACCTCGCCAATGGTATAAGAAATTTGATTCATTTATGCTTGAGCATGACTTCAAAATACTAGAGGATGATCATTGTGTCTACATCAAGAGATATGGCAAAGAAAGGTATGTTATACTACTGTTGTATGTGGATGATATGCTAGTTATTGGACATGATAAGAACATGATTAATAAGTTGAAGAAGGACTTGAGCAATAAATTTGCAATGAAATATCTAGGTTGAACACAACAAATATTGGGCATGAGGATTATACCTGATAGAAAGAACATAAAGTTGTGGCTGCCACAAGAGAAATATATTGAAAAGGTGTTGTAAAGGTTCCATACGAAGGATGCCAAACTAGTTGGTACACCCCTAACATCACACTTCAACCGTAGTGCTGATTTGTGCCCTTATGATGACAATAAGGAGGAGGAAATGAGTAAAACCCCTTATGCTTCAGTTGTTGGTAGCTTTATGTATGACATGGTATGTACACATCCATACATTGCTCATTCAGTGGGAGTAGTGAGCAATTTCCTTGCAAATCCAAAGTAGTAGTGAGCAGGTTCCTTGCAAATCGAAACAAACAATATTGGCAAGCAATAAAGTGGATTTTGATGTATCTCAAGGGTACTAGTAATTATTGTTTATGTTTTGGTAACAACAATGTTGTGTTGAAGGTTACATAGATGCAAACATCACTGGAGATGGGGATAATAGAAAGTCCGCATCTGGTTATTTATGTACTTTGTTGTTCTTGAAGGTTACATAGATGCAAACATCACTAGAGATGGGGATAATAGAAAGTCCAAAATTGGTTATTTATGTACTTTTGTAGGAGGAGTAGTATCTTGGATATCTAGATTGCAGAAAGTAGTTGCCCTCTCTACAACAGAGGCATAATTCATTGCTGCCACAAAAGCTTTCAAAGAGATGTTGTGGATGCAAAGATTTTTAGGAGAGTTGGGAATAAAACAAGATAAATATTTGTTGCATTGTGATAGTGCTATTCATTTAGCAAAAATCCCAACATATCATTCTAAGACAAGTGCTAAATGATGGGTTACTACAATTGGAGAAAATACACACTTCGGAAAATTCAGCTAATATGCTAAAGAATACTTTGCCCACTCATAAACAAGAACTTTGTAAAACTTTGGTCTCAAGTGGGAGATTGTTATGCATGAGACCAAATCAAGTCAAATTTGTTAGTGCCCATGGTATTCACAACCCATGGTATTGGGCCCATAGTATTATAATGAAATATTTGTATATATAGGGGCTTGAGTAAAAAATGAAATGTATGCACGAGAAAAAATGAAGTGAGTGAAATGTATAGAGATTTTCATATTTTCATTGTGATAATAAAAAAAATTTAACCCCTTTCTTGATAGTTTTTCCAAAAAAAATTTCCCAAGGAAACCTGGTATGGTGTTCTATGTTTGAGTAATTTTTCTGATTTATTTTTTGTTTCAGGGAAAAAATTTTATGCTATCTTTTATTAACAGATTTATAAAAGCTAGCCAATAAAATTCACGCACAACACTTTTGCATTTCGGTTCAGGACCTCTCGGCCTCCCATAAACTTTAATAAGATTTCCGTTCATGTATCCAATTTAAAGCTGGACTATAGTTTTATAGTACTTCTGTCGAACAAAAATATTTAACTCCTCTTTCCCGTTGTTACACACTTCACACATTGTTATGAGCTACTAGGTGATGATGGTGGTGGTCGTGGTGTTGGTTGCAAGGCGCTCGCAGGATGGAGACACTGTCAGGCTGGCAGTAGCTAAAGCCATTGAATTAGGCGGCTGCGCGTATAAATCATCCTCAATTTTCTTGGCTCTCAGCGACTGCACTTCTATTTCCAGTCGTCTGTTCTCTTCCCTAAGACTCTCGCAACATCGTTTCAGATTCTCGTATTCCACTTCTTTTTGTTTCAACTTTGTTCTGCACATAATAAATGGATTGAGCATAATAAATAGAATAACAAGATGTAATGGAGTTTGTTAATTTATATATTTTTTAATCGAGTTGGTATAGTTAAACTAGTTAAAGCAATCAGATATCCGTAAATATACGTCAGATTAAAAAAAGCAAAACAAAAATATTTACAATTCTTTGAACCAAAGATTTCAATTCTTGCCTTGCTCTCCGATTCTGGAACCACACTTCCACTTGGCGCGGTTGCAGATTTAATTTGTTCGCCAACGCGGACTTTAGCTTCTGCAAGTTTAGACGCTAAACTAATTACGCCATTATTGTTACAGTAAACTATGACGAATTAATTATAGTAAAAGAATTTCAAGAGCTTATGGAGTAGTTTAATGGATTATTATTGTGTTATGAAATACTATGTAAATTATAGTTACCAACTTAACTTAAACAAAAATTCTTTCAAATTTTATTAGCTTTTAGCTTTTAAGTTTTTAAGTTTAAATGGTTAATTGATAGAACATTACTTAAATCTTAGCAATTTACTAGATTGACAGATTTTTTATCCAATAACTGAGGATGGCAATGATAGCAATGATAATATTTATACAAATCGATAGTAGTGGATGGAGTCCACAGAAAATACAAAAGAAAATAGAAAATTATTGTGAAATGACAAGTTTACCATTTTCCAATTTTATTTTTCTTTCAAAAACTTAAAAAATCTAGAAAACAGGAAATAAAATAATCTCTGATCGTGAGTTAATTTGTAATAGAGTGTTAAAACAGGAAATAAAATAATCTCTGATCGTGAGTTAATTTGTAATAGAGTGTTAATTTTAAAATGAGTGACTGATTTTTTGAGAATTTACATATTTTTAAATATGCTTGTATTTATTTTAAATGGTTTTAGATCAATAATTTTTTTAAATTACAATAGTATTTTAGATGTAAGGTTGCAAAGAATAAAAGTTTTGGAGAGAAGTGATATGTGTAGTTTTTAATTCAAAATAAATTCAGAAAAGAATAAATAAAAAGTAAACTAAATTTTTTATATATAATGTTGAATTATTTTAGAGTTAAATTTTTTATTCAAATTCGAACTTGGTAACTATAATAATTATGATATTCTATATAATCTATAATTCAAATCCCTATAATTCAAACTTAAAAACATATTTGGTTATAAAATAGTATATAAACCATATAATTCAGGTTCAAATCCTTGAACTAGTAGTTCAAGGCAATAAAAAAATAGATTCAAACGAGGCATAGAGAATTATATAAACCATATAATTCATGTTCAAATCACATCCTTGTAGTTCAAGCCAACAAAAAAAAATAAAATAAAAATGTATAGAGAATTAAATAGTACTGGACTCAGCGTAAAGTGCTTTTTGAAGCTCTCTTCCAAGATGGTTGATTGATAGTTTGACAGGCGCCGTTTTTTTCTGGGTGTCTCTGGTCGAATTAGTTCGTCCGATTCCTCTCTTCCACCTCTGCAACTCACTGCATCCAAGTCCGATATTTCTCTTCTTACAGATGGACAGCTCGCAGCGGAGTCAAATTCCAACTTTCCTTCCGGAGGAGTACTTACCATATCCTGGCCTGTATAAACTAAATAACAGCACCATCTCAGCATAAAATTTTTTGCATGGGTGCAGTAAATTCAAACAATTATCAAGAGAAACTAGCATATACCCACTCAAATTGAGACTTATTACCATTATGATATGCTGTCATGGCTGTTTCAAAGAGGGTATTGCAGGAAAAAGGGCTTCCCTGCTTTGTATATGGATTGATAAAAGGAACTGTTTCTTCCCCACATTGCAGTCTAAGGGTCAAGTCAGTGTTTTCCTCCCCAATCATATTTGCTAGTGGCAATGGCTGCAATTGCATGCTCCGATCACTCGTTTCCCAGGAAAGTAGGGAGCTTCGCAGTGCGTGGGAAATGGGATAAAACGAGAAAGATGCAGTCTATGAATTCATTCCTTGCAATTATTGTACTCATTTCCTAACAGTTCAATGATTGCAGCAAGTACAATGAATGCAACGAGTAAAGGCATTTGGTTCTGTGAGGACTCTTTTCGATAATTCCATTAACTATTGCAATGATGGTCCCACTAATATCCGGTTGATAATACATGACTTTGTGTCTTCTCAGGAATGTAACTTATGGAAAGGTTGTTTATATTAAGAGATGTATTTTGTAAGTAGGAGGGCAATGTGATTGTTTAATCTGAAATTTACAATATTTTTTTTTTTTTTTTAAATTAAAAAATTATATATTTAGTTAATAAAAAAATAGAAATATCATATATAATTTTTAGGTTTATAATTAAAGTTTTTATTTTTTTAAGTTATTAATGAATTTTAAAAATTAAGTTGATATCCATAATTATGTCTTTATTTTTAAAATGAAATAATATAATATGGCATAAATAAAAATTAGATAAATATTTTTGGTATATAACCATTTTATGGTAGTTGCAATTGGCCAAAGCATAATGGGAAACTTCAAGCTTATCCAGAGCCATAAACCTTTTCACGATTAAATTAGTTAAATTTCACCTTATCTAGAGCCAAAAACCTTTTCACCATTAAATTGGTTAAATTTCACGTTATCTAGAGCAAAAAACCTTTTCACCTGGTTAAATTTCACTGGTATTTTTTTATATTTTTCTTTTTTGGATTTTAGAACTTGAAGAAATATTTGTAGCTCTAAAGATTTGATCCCTCTAGACCCATGATAGATTTGGAGTTAAATGGATCTAATTCATTCATATGTTTCAAAATTTACCAAATCTACTTGTAATCCAAGATCTTTTGGAGGAAGAGTGCCTCTTACTTTAGTTTTCCTAGTTGACAGGGTCCCTCTCTGAGCTATGAGGAAGGTAAGCAACAATGCATATAGTTTCATGTTTTCCATTATCTAGGCAAAGAGAAACTTGCATTAAATCAGCTTTGATGTCTCCCACCCATATTAAACCCTTTTTGATGTCTCCATTCCTTGTAATCCCTTTATTTCCCCTAACACTCAACTATTCTTTACCCCTCCCTTAAAGACGAAAAAACTATAGATTGATGGGTAGGCAACCACTTGTATTAAATCAGCTTTGATGTCTCCCACCCATATTAAATCCTCTTTGATGTCTCAATCCCTTGTAATCCCTTTATTTCCCCTAAAGCTCCTCAACTATTCTTTACCCCCCTTTAGAGATGAAAAAGATATAGATTAGTGGGCAGGCAGCGCTATTGATCCAAGTAATGAGATGAATACATTTTTTAAATATAGTTATTTGGGTAATATGATGAGATGTAATTAGAGCAATGCTCTTGTCTATAGTGGAACACAACTAGACTTATAAGAGTTGTTAGCTACATAGTGTTGTCACACAAGATAATTAATTAGCTTCATAATGTAATCAAACAAAATAAACCCTCACAAATAACCATTAAATTTGATAATTATGATGTAAAATATATTTTCAAATATTTGAATAAATTTAAAACATTTAAAACAATTAAAATTCACAATCTTACTTTAAAAAAATATTATTAAATATATAAAAAACAAAACATTTAAAAATTAAAATACTCCATTCATTTTATCATTCATTTTATGAATAATACCACTGCTTTATCCTAATATCACTGTAATAATAGCACTGTAACAATACTTACTCCATTCTTTTTCATTGAAATTAAATTACACACCATTACATCACCAAATTCTAACTAACAAAAAGTACATAAACTGGCCCCATCCATTTTATGATCCTTACATCAACTTATAACTTCACTGTATTTAGTGTACTCTCTTTCTTTTCGTTGAAATTGCAAACTCGTCGAGTAGACTGCGTCACTTCAATTTCAAAGTTAGGTAATCCATTTGACATTGGCATGGTGTGACGGTGTCTAAGGGTTGCTATCCTATGCCCTTATCCTATGGTGTGACAACAGGAAAGAATTCGGGGTTGCTATTTCTGACGGAGGGTGGATCCACCTGCTACTGTGGTGTTGTCGGTAATTTGAGAGGACTTTTTAAGATTTGTTTTACATTTTATCTCTAAGGTTTAGATAAATGGAAACATATAGTCACGTAGGATCGAGGGCCCTAATCAATTCAGGCAAATATTTTGTGCAGAGCATATACCATTAATGTCATATTAATAACTATTTAATATAAATCTAAGGGGTTTTGGTTTTGGATTGTCAGTGAATAAATATACAGTTAAAGATTGCCTATGAATAAATATATTGTTAAGATATTCTTTGCAATAAGTCACTGGGTTCAAATCTCTTGTCGGTGCTTATTTCTAAATCTACTTTAAAATTTAATTCTGAATCATGAAAATCTCGCCATTGAGAAAATAGAAATTCTCTACTAAATGAATAATCTAACCTAAACCTAAAATCAGTAACCGACCCTGAGACAAAGCTACTTTTCCTTACATAACCGACCCTGAGACAAAGCTACTTTTCCTTACATATTTGGATTTAATCACCGGTTACATGCTATAACAGTATACTAACTAGTCTCTTCCACGTGAATTTTTACTCACTTTGTACGGAAAAGACACGTTTTTCTTTCATATTGGAAATACTGAGCTACAAAGTTTGATTTTATCTTCCAAGTTCATTGCATTTGGAACAAGAGGCGGGAGCTGTTTGAAGTTTTGTCCATGCCTTAAATTTAAATCTACCCAATGCCTTGAATCTTAGGTGTGAATTTTAATAGTAAAAATTCTGTGCTTACCTTCCATTTATTGTAGCCAAAGACTTTCATAAAGTTTTATAGCGATATGGCAGCCTCGAGCTACCTAAACTATATAATTGTACACTATTGCATTTTTATCGGTGATAATTATATTTATATATATATAAATAAATAAATAAATAAAAGAACAAGAATTACTTGATTGTAGGTCATTGTTTTTTTATTTATTTATAATCAAAATAATTGTAATTTATTTTTTTTAAATTTGAATTATAATTTAGTTTGAATTATAATCCACTATGTTGGTATAGTTGAAAACCATATTTATTTATATATAATATAATTTTATTATAATTGGTTTAAAATTTAAAGTTGAAATGTAAAATCAATTTTAATAGATATATTGAAAATTGAATTCAAATTTTAAATACAAGTTGAATACAATATATAGGGTAAGAAATAAACTATAATGTAAATGAAATAAATCAACATATAGCTATGCTTTTGTCTTTAATATTAAGAATATTGCATGTAATATTTAGTGAGAAAGTGATTACAACTCAAATGAAATAAATCAATATATATCTATTCTTTTCCCTTTAATATTAAGAGTACTACATGAAGTGGTTTGTGAATGAATAAGTGAAGTTGAAGATGCCCACATAACAAAAAGAGTAAGTAGTTGCATTTTGCATCACTAACTGATCATGACAAAGGGGGACATTTTTCAAGAGGTGAATGATATGTGCCAAAACCAATGCATTTCATGGAAGGGTAAGGGAACTGCTGCAATGATTGAAGACACACTCCTCTTTGGCATTGTGAAGGAGTTTGGAGAAGAGCACATCATTCAAATATGCCACTAGAATAACAAAGCACTTTAACAACTCATCATCCATCATTCTGTACATGGCTAGGCGGCCTTCCAACACATTGCCAGGAACAACCCACCTAGATGTGCTCTCCAAATCGTTATTAATTTCATTTTTGTCACCTTGAACATAATGGTTAGAAAATCCCATAGATAATGTGTGCTTAATGTTAGTGATTATTGTAGGGATAACGGTCAATTTGTGCCATCGTCGAGCTATCTATATTGTTTTGATGATTTGGCTAATCTTGTATCTTGTTGATCTACCACTACTCAATCTCTTCATTCCATAGAGGCTAATGGCTAGTTTCCAAGCTACAAGAGGGTGAAAAGAGTATAATGAAGTGAGGGCGAGTGAAAGGATGACGAGTTTGATGAAACCAAAGTAAAAAAGCAAAGAGATAGAGGGAAAGAATGAATGAATGCTAATGGCAGCTTGCAACATTTTATGTGGATAACTGGAGACAATGACATGTGATGGGTCAGTGTTGCTGGTGAATTTCCTTATTTTACGGTATGACACAACATCACATAAAAAATCTGCGAAAAGAGTACTAGGTGATGGCCTCATCCTCGAGTTATACAACCATAATATGGCGGGCTATATAGTCATCCCCTCAGACCATCCAAAACCCAAAGTCAACTCTGCAACAACTTTAAGATTTTGCAAATATTTTATATAGTCAAAACTAATACATGAACACCCATCATATATACAATAACAGAATAACATATTTATTATATATATATATATATATATATATATATATATATATATATATTTATTTATTTTTAAATTTAAATTATACCAAATATAAAAGTTAATAATTATTATAAAATATAATTAAAATATTTTATATAATATTCCAATTATATTTTATAATTACTATTAAATTTTATATTTTAAATATTTTAAATCTCTATACATTTTTTCGATTTTAATAATATAATATTTCAATTATATTTTATTCTAATTATTAATTTTTATATTTTATATAATATAAATCTCAATGTATTCTTGTCCCATTTAACATAGCCAAGATACATAGATAATACTTATTGATATAAGAAGTTTACGTTTTTATATTATTTCTCTTTTATCTGTCTGATACATTATGCCCTTTATATGAGCAAAACAAATAATCTTTACAAGGGTTTGTATGTTGAATTGAGGTTTTTGTGATCCATATCAAGTTTTATGAGAAAAATTTTTCGGGGTAAATCACATAATGATACATTTGTCGACGGTTTCGAACCAACGAGTGTGGTTCATCATTAGGACAAGTTGAATAATTAGATCATGGCTGCATGTTAAATAAGGAGAGAAGATCTTCCAACGGCTAGGTTTGATTGGGAAATGGCTATAATGGACTAGACTAGACCAACTGCTATATTTGTCCATGAAACGACTAAATTTGATTAGCCAACTGGACTGGACCAAGGGATGAGGACAAGGACAAATATTATACTTGATAAAATTGATTAATTATAATAATATTATTAAGTAAATAGTTATTCAATGTATTTTTAGTTATTAATATAATATTTTTTAATGTTCTGAATGTCATTAATGTCTAAAATGACAAACTTATGAAATGGTATATATGAATATCATTTTAATATTTTTTTATATTGGTCTTGTTTATTATTTAAGTAATATGTTAACCATATTTGTGTTAAAAAATAATAAATCTAGAGAATATTAATAATAATAATAATCGAGTAAAATATTAACCTATTTATATTTAATATGTTAATAATAATTTATTAATAGATCTAGGGATTATTAATATTAATAATAATGTGGATTATTATTATTCTTAATATAACTATAATAATATTATAAAATTAATTATTATCTCATAAATTATATTATTATTATTATTATTATATTTTAATAATATTATTATTATTATTAATATTTTAGATAACTATTAATAGAAATTTATTAGTTAAATTTTTAATATAAACTCGAACTTTCTACATTTTAGATCAATAACCATCTATAATAAATAATCTTAATAACCATCTATAATAAATAATCTTAATTCATTAAATTAAGTTAGTTATATAATAGACCATCTAATAAATATAAGGGTTTGTATCGTATTAAAGTTGTCTGTTCATTGTATCTTATTCTAAATAAAATATATAGATCATAAAGTTTTAACATAAGAATTTAAAATATAAGGTTTTGTCAATAAATTTGTTTTAAGCGGCCGTGTCAATAAAGTTGTTTTCAGTGGCGGTGAGCATGTTTGAAAAATTATTATATTAATATTAAAAGTGTTATGATAATATTAAATGGATATTAAAAATTAATAATATTATTAATTCATAACCAATTTAAATTGAATAAATATTTGAAAATTTTACAATTATTATAATAATATTAGTGTGAATATTAAGAATTAATGTTATTATATATACTAATAATTTTTTTTTAATCAAAATTATTGTTTTTATTAGGTTCAGAATTTGCCATAATCAAAATATATAATTTTGTGGAAATCGTAATTATTTTAAGTTTATTAATAAAATATTTATTTATTTATTTATTTTTAATTTATAACATAAAATTACTTATTTAATGGATATCTTAAAATGAATAAATAATCATTTTCAACTTATTAAAAAAGAACACATATATAATTTAGGAATTTTCTGATGGAGTGCGAAGATAGGGTTTCGCTATTTTTTGAAGCAAAATGGTACGTGAAGAAAGTCGAACTTGCCGTGGCCTCTCTGGGCACCCTCACAGAGAACCATAGTTCAAGCTGGACTGACAGAAGCACCGACCTTTTGCTCTTAAACAGATTAGTCATGTATCGATCATCGGGCTCAGAGTACTATTTAGCAATATGCCACAGGCCCTCGTAACAAAGCTTCGATATGCATCTGAAGTATTCGACGGGGCAGATCTAGGCTTTTGGAGATCAGACACGTAGTGGCCTCTGGATCAGTTTACCTTTGCAGGATTTTATGTCAAGCAACATGCATACTGATCACTACTTGCAGAAGTGGGTTCGACCATTAGACCATTGACGAGACGCAGGAAGCTCTTCGGTCTATCCATGTAGTGGATTGACTCCACTTTCGATGGGATATGGCAGTGCCCTTCACATTGCTCTATCACAGAGGTGAGTCGGCCTCTAATCCAATCACATGGAATATTTTCATGACAATGGAGGACATATCTTCTTTAAAGAAGGCTCGATTCAAGGACGGAGAAATCACTGGATCAAAGGGCGACAATCATATGCCAGATATGGCATCAACAACAAAATCAAAATCCTCAACAAAACCTTCAACCTTGCACACAGAAGCAGTAAGCACAATCGGTCGGGGGTTTTCTTGACAGGCTCTTGGGAATTTATGGGTCTCGATGAATCCTCCTATGCATCAGAAAGCATATTCATATCCAAAACTTGTAGATCTTACACCATCGAATTTGGAATTGCAGAACCCCATTCAAATTTTTGTCAAGCCTCCAAATGAAAAAAAAACATTGATCTGGGTCCATGCTTCCCAAAAAGTGACCCACCTGAAGCTAAATATTTGGGATAAACTAGGAATCCCCATGAATCAACAAAATTTGATCTACGAGGATAGGTCAATGTAGAATGAATAGTTTCTTCAAGAATACATTCTCTCTCGATCATCCACCATCATCCTAAACCTGAGACTACATGGTAGATCTTGTGGATCAAGCAAAACAAAGAGCACTGGGGGAATGACAGGATCCAGTATTCCTAAAGATACAACACCAAATCAAGGGCATAATAACAGAGGTCTTTCTTTCAAAGAAATCCTTAAAGGAAAACAGGCAACAACAATTACTCTAGATCACACACATAATACCCCTAGGCCCTATATTGTGGAACAATTGAATCAAGTGCCATAACTAAATATAGACTTATCAGAAAAAAAGATATGTGTTCCAGCTATGAAGCCCTAGCGATTATATGTATATTCAACATCTTTTGGCCAAAACCAATGGATCTATTCCACTAGATCCTCACAAATTGGGATCTAAGTTGTGAGATTAATCTACGTTCAAAAGGATTCTTCATATTAAAGTTTGCATCATCGGAAATACGAGACTATGTATTACATGAAGGACCATGGTTTTGGGGATCTACAAGACTTTTTGTAACCCCATGGATTCCAAAATTTGATGCAAACACAATGATATTATCAAGAATGTTGGTCTGGGTTAGGCTGCACAATCTCCCCCTTCACTTCTGGCATCGAAAAGTCCTAGAAGGTATTGGAAATTTCTTAGGGAGATAAATCAAGACAAATACACAAAGAATTGAAGAACAAATCTACACTTTCACCAAAATATGTGTGGAGGTGGACCTCAACAAAGGCTTGCTGGATCACACACAATTGACACACAACAAGCAGAGCTGGATGCAATATCTAGATTTTTAAAACACAACATTTATATGCCGAATATGTCGACAAACATGACACCTACAAAATACTTGTCCCGATGCAAAGAGAGAGAGACGAAGGAAGAAGAAACCAGGAAAGTAGCAAAAAGGTTGGCAATTTCCTCCACCAGAAGAGGAAGAGGAAGATGAAGAGTTGGAATCCCCTTAAAATGAAGGAAATTAGTATACCAGAAAATATAGAAAAGAAGGATACAAATGATGTTGGGACATGCATACCTATTCCCATAGTGCAGCCGAAGAAGTTTCCTGAAACAATAGATTTGGGGGGTACCAAGTGCCATCATGCTTCAGAAAGCTCAGATTCAGAAAAAGAAAATCCAAGAATGGAAGAAGACAATCAACTAGCTATCATATCTTCCATGCCATCACAAGTTGAATGGTGAAAAGTTGAAAAGAAGAAGTGGAGAAAAGTATAAATTTTCCTCCTTTTACTAGTTTGTTCATGGTTTTGTGATCACCAGTCATTGACTAACTTGACGAAATGCTTTTGCATCTACAACATGTAATTTTGTTTTCATTAATAAAATTACGATTTTTTCTTGGGGAAAAAAGGAAACACATATATTTTAAAATGAATACACAAATTCTTTGAACTAGAAAATATTTATCAACTAAATTTAGTGTAATATTATAAACTTATTTTACATAAATAATTTAGTCATAAGGGTTGAAGTTTTTTTTAAAGAGAATACTATTAATTAAAAAGAGTAGGAAATTACATCGTAAAATAGATATTCCATGTCAATCTCTTGCCAGGGAGACTTGACCATAAAAAAATTCTCCAAATAAATGATAAAGACACAAAAAAAAAGATACCAAACGATCATTGTAGCTAGATATTTTCACTAAGATGCATTGACTAGAGGGAGTTACAAAAAAAATGAACATGGAAAAGACATGAGACGTTATCTGAAGGCTTTGAATAAGAAAAAACAATATGGGAAGGGTATTTTCCTTTCTCTTGAGTAGTACTACCCATGGGAGGTAAGTAAAGGTGCTGCTCCATTCGATCCAGTCTATGATCCATACAGCTCAAGTGGATGTGAAAGTGCTCCTATCAATTGAGGACTTCATCCTTGTGTTCCTGTCTATAAACTAAGGTGCAACTTAGAATAAACTTCATTTTCCATTATAAATATATGGTCTTCATATACTGGTTGAAGCACCCTAAGGTATGTGTTATATTAGGGATCTAATCTACCTATTCAAGCAGTAATTCAATTTCAGAGAGTGAGGATCTGTTAGAGGGAGCCTCACTCTCTACCTTGTTAATTTCCAGGTCTTAAACTATGTGAGGAGTTATCTCCCTGTAGCATTTGACAAAGTCTTGCACACTTGGATGCCTATGAAATTGTCCCCTTTGGGTCACCTCTTAGTAATATGCTACCCCTCTTCTAACTCTAGCCTGTTGACACATCATCTTGGTTGAACGAAGTTGAAACCAATAATGCTAACACGCAGGAGGATATTTGTGCAGAGAAAGCTTCCAATTGTGGATGCTTACCTTGAACACAGTCAAAATGAGTTATGTTTTGGGAAAATGAAGCCATTACACAATTACCATCTACTCTTCTCTAGTTGGGAGAAGCTCCTCTACATTAGCAAACTTCTTTAATTTCTAAAATATCAAACCTGTTTGGTTTCCCTTCCAACACAAGAAACTTGGGATCTAGAACCCCCCATTACTACTGCATAGGTTATTATGGTCTTCAATAAACCAAATGAAGACTAAGACTTTGTGGACAGGATAAGTTTTAACTTGAATGTCTACGTCTTTGAGCTAAAGATGAATATGATTTCAAGCAGAGTAAGAAATGTATACCATAATTGAAACCACCCTAAAATAAATTAAATTTGATTATAGGATATGGGGAAAAACCTAGGCATCTAGTCCCTTGCACAAATATAAGTTACAATAATCCTATAGAAATTCCCCACACCAAGGGATCACAAGCATGATCAAGAGGATGAAAAAACATAAAGTAGTAAGGTCAAATCCTCTTGCAGTGGGAAGATGAAGTCCTTCTTGGAATCTTTCTTGTAAGATCATAACATGAGTCTCCAAACACACAACATATTTCCTCTAAATCATGTATAGAGAAAAACACAACCTACCATACAACAATTAACTTTTTGCACGGGGCCCGTACCACTCCCTCTATTCACACAAGCACATTTCGGTGCCAATTTATTCTTTGAAACCATAAATCACCATAAAGCAACACAAGGGATGTAGAAATTTACCTTCCCCGAGGGATGTATAAATTTAGCACTCCCTATTGTAGAGTCTACTAGTCAAACACCCTTCTAAAATATATCAATGTCAACACAACACTAGACCAGGGCCATTCACATAGTTGACACTCCCCTACCACCTTCCCCTCTACTATCCGCCTTAACAAAGCCTCCTTTACCAAAATAATGAATGCTTTATTTAACATGTGATGTGTCATGGAGGGTGGCCTAGAAACAATCAATCTCGCATGAGTTACCTTACTAAGGACCAATTTTCATGTAGACGACTTGTGTGCCTCCCTTGTATAATCAATTACGTTGGGGTGAATTTATGATATGATCAGTTAATTCAACCACATTTAAACCTTCTTGGGGATAGACTACCACATCCCCATGTGCTTTCGCCAAGTGGAGTGATGGAAATCTTCCACCCCCCACATTTACCTCAAAAGTCACCCCATCCGAAGATTGTAAGGATTAAAGTTAACTATAACCAATGCAATACTATATCCAAATTAAGGAAATCATAGTTAATCAAACTTATCATTTAATCATAATTCAAAAAATGAATTATTGTATTCAAATTTCACTAAAAATTATCAAGCATTATAATCTACCATTGCATATCTTTACTATATATCAATTGAAGGGATTGACTGTTGAGGAACAATAGGTCCACCATAACACATGAGAAATGTCACAATGTGGATGCCTATTAAATTGTCCCCTTTGGGTCCTCTCTTAGTAATATGCTACCCCTCTTCTAACTCTAGCCCGTTGACACATCATCTTGGTTGAACGAAGTTGAAACCAATAATGTTAACACATTGAATGATCATTGTGTAGAGAAAGCTTCCAATTGTGGATGCTTACCTTGAACATAGTCAAAATGAGTTATGTTTTGGGAAAATGAAGCCATTACGTAATTACCAACTACTCTTCTCTAGTTGGGAGAAGCTCCTCTACATTAGTAAACTTCTTTAATTTCTAAAATATCAAACATGTTTGGTTGCCCTTCCAACACAAGAAACTTGGGATCCAGAACCCCCCATTACTACTTCGTAGGTTTTATGGTCTTGAATAAGCCAGATGAAGACTAAGACTTTGTGGACATGATAAGTTTTAACTTGAATGTCTACGTCTTTTATGGTCTTGAATAAGCCAGATGAAGACTAAGACTTTGTGGACATGATAAGTTTTAACTTGAATGTCTACGTCTTTGAACTAAAGATGAATATGATTTAAAGCACTTGATTCGACTTTTAGAAAAACTAACAATAAGAAATGTAGACCATAATTGAAACCACCCTAAAATAAATTAAATTTGATTATAGGATCTAGGAAAAAACCTAGGCATCTAGTCCCTTGCACAAATATAAGCTACAATAATCCTACAGAAATTCCTCACACTGAGGGATCACAAGCATGATCAAGAGGATGAAAAAACATGAAGTAGTAAGGTCAAATCCTCTTGCGATGGGAAGATGAAGTCCTTCTTGGAAGCTTTCTTGTAAGATCATAACATGAGTCTCCAAACATACAACATATTTCCTCTAAATCATGTATATAGAAAAACACAACCTACCATACAACAATTAACTTTTTGCACGGGGCCCGTACCACTCCCTCTGTTCACACAGGCACATTTCGGTGCCAATTTCTTCTTTGAAACCATAAATCACCATAAAGCAACGCAAGGGATGTAGAAATTTACCTTCCCTAAGGGATGTAGAAATTTAGCACTTCCTATTGTAGAGTCTACCAGTTGAACACCCTTCTAAAATATATCAATGTCAGCACAACACTAGCTCAGGGCCATTCACATAGTTGACACTCCCCTACCACCTTCCCCTCTGCTATCCGCCTCAACAAAGCCTCCTTTACCAAAATAATGAATGCTTTACTTAACATGTGAAGTGTCATGGAGGGGGGCCTAGAAACAATCAATCTTGCATGAGTTACCTTACTAAGGACCAATTTTCATGTAGACGATCTATGTGCCTCCCTTGTATAATCAATTACGTTGGGGTGCATTTATGATATGATTAGTGAATTCAACCACATTTACACCTTCTTGAGGATAGACTACCACATCCCCAAGTGCTTCAGCCTAGTGGAGTGATGGAAATCTGCTGCCCCCACATTTACCTCAAAAGTCACCCCATCCGAGGATCGTAAGGATTAAAGCTAACTATAACCAATGCAATACTATATCCAAATTAAGTAAATCATAGTTAATCAAACTTATCATTTAATCATAATTCAAAAAATGAATTATTGTATTCAAATTTCACTAAAAATTATCAAGCATTATAATCTACCATTGCATATCTTTACTATATATCAATTGAAGGGATTGACTATTGAGGAACAATGGGTCCACCATAACACATGATAAATGTCACAATGTGACATGAATATTGAGGAATGTGATCATGCAACAAAGCCATTGAGGAATGCATCAATTTGTTGTAATTCAATGAAGATGAATGCCCTAGTGATACATAATCATAAAGGAACATCACAATCCAACATTACCCTTGATATTGCTATGTAGCATAAATCTTGATAAATATTTTAATGCAACATAACCATTCAAGAGTGTAGCAATTTGGCATAAGTAAACCAAGTTGAAATCCAAAATTTGATGTAACCATTGAGGAAATGTCATAGTCAACGCAAACTATAAGGAATGTCACAGTGAACACAAGGTTTGAGGAATGTTGCAAGGTGATAGAACCATTTAGGAAAATTTACCAAATCAACATAAGTCAACCAAAATGAATATTTCAATGGATATAACCATATGAACAACCTCTTATCATCACAATGTGACATATAATTTAATTCAACCTCCTAGTATCGCAATGAGAGTACCCTTTATGCATGTCACAATTCAACCATAAGCATTGAGGATTTAGTAGTTCACAAAAGTTAAATAAGATGAATGTCAAAATGTGACATAACCATTTGGGTGCATTTGAATCCAACATAACCCTTGAGAAATGCCACATTGCAACTTAACCTTTGATGAACACTAGATTGCAACATAGCCATTAAGAAACATCTTAAACTTAAGAAAACCAAGATGAACATCACAACAAATATAACAATATTATAAACCTCTTAATATTATTTTGTGGAAGAAAATTGAGGTTAACCTCTTAATGTTATAGTGTAATGTAATATTATAGTTGATTTGAAAACTGACAATACAAAACTAACTTAGTTTTTCTCCTTTTTTCATACGCTTAATAGATTTCTCCATTTTCCATTCTTAACACGAAAATTGGAAATATAATTTAGTATTTGAAAATTGAAGTAAAAAAATCAAGCATATAAAATAATATACAAACCATATTGATAACAAAAGCCACCAAAATTTAGCTACGTCTTTCGGTTAACTCAACCAATGAATTGCTTCATTAATTCTCCTCCATCAAGGGTTTATTCTTATAATAAGGGGCTAATTCCGTCCTTTAAAAATGACTTAAGATTCTCACAACAAAGTGTTTCATTCTCTCAATAAGGGGATCATTCTCCTTGTAAGGGGATTATAAAGTTTTCCCATAAGTGGATAATCTCCTTTTTACACAAAGGACTTTAATTCATAAGAAATCCTAGCTTACTTCTTCTTTTCAAAAGAGCTCATCAATATTTTTTCCCCTCCAAGGTCAAATTGCATATATATACTTAAATAATTCATTGTTGTTAAGAACTACCTCAACTTATCAAGGAGAAAATAACTCTCAAGATCTAATAAATGAGGATTTTTATATAATTCAAGGAATGGGTTGAGAGAAAATCTCAAATATGCCCATGAATATATCAACTTTGACTTGAGACAAGGAAATTTTAATGCTATGCAGTTCTCCCACCAATGCTATGTGCTCCTTCACTTTAATTTCTGTTGACATGGAGCAATGTCCTCCCTGCAATAGGGGATCATTACTTGGTCAAGGTACCAATTAGACCTTTATCTATTTGGCGTAGTGACATCCATTGGTATATGGGTTTGGTTACCCTTGAATGGATTCCTTGTTGGAAGGAGACTTTTATTAGAGTTCAATCAAATTCTATATGCAATTCTAATTCTATTATGCAGAACAAAAAGAATTATTTTATCTCTATCTATTCAATTCTAATATATCTTAATTGAGAGAGAAAATAATCCCAGTCTCAATCAAAAGCATAAAGAATTAATAGGAATTGAATCTAAGATTAAGATGAACTAATAAATCACATAAATATTTTATATGACTTAAATTAACTAAGACAAATGTGCATATATAGTTAACTGTTATAGGGATTAATGCACAGGTGTTTGGTGATGTAGAAAACCCTCAAGGATCTTCCCGAGATCCTCGGCAGACAGTCAAATTAGCTGTAGCTGTCATAAAGATACATGCATATCTATGTTTAACAAACAAATATCAAAGCGAGAAGGAATTATTACCTTGAGTCTTAGTGTGGTGTTGCTAGAGAGCACAATGCAGCTAGGCGGAAGACCCTTGAGTCGGCTCCAGATCAAAACCTGCACATAGCAAAGACAAGCATAATATCACAACATAAAACCTTGATAAAAAAATGCATGAACATATAAAAGATATCTAGTTGCATATAACTAAGCCACTCATGCTAGAAGATATTAGATCGACATATAAACAAGTTTATACTACCAAAATCACGGAGTGGACAACACAACTGCAGTTCTATATTGATGTAGAAAGAGTGATTACAACCATCAGTTTCATTAGCCTTCCCTTACCCCTACAACTCCTCTCTCTCTCTCTCTCTCTTCTTAACCTCTTCTAATGCTTTAGTCTAAGACTCTGCTTGACAGTCAAATAGGAATTCCTTTCAAATGTTTCGACCCATTTCACAATGGCCCAAGCCTTGCATATATAGCATGTAGGTTTAGGGTTGCCAAGTCCTTCATGAGTTCCATTAGGCAAAAGTAGTGATGTTTCTTGCTTTAGTGCTCTTTCCCGTTTGCATACTCCATCAGGAATTAGTAATTCCCCCAAATAGGTCGAGTTCTGATGTTTCCCTGCTTTTATGAGCTGACATAGGAGAGAATCTAGGGATATTTTCTCAGTCAATTCGCTCCTTTGACCCATAGAACTTGATGTAGGTTCACTAACGCTATTCTCGAGGTAGAAACTAGAGTTACCCTAGGCACTAACACACCCTTAAGCTTGTTGAGAAGCTTTATAAAGCAGGTTGATAGTGTCTAGACAACGTTAGCTTGACAACTGGGCCTGTGAACTTGGTCAATCCTTCAATCATCATGTCTTTGTCCTCTAAGTTGATGAGGAGGTCATTTTCCTGTATAACATTAATTGAATAATTAGTTAATAAAACCACATGACCACGTACTCAGATTCAAATATCAACAATTGAACTCAAGATATGGTTGAACTGTTGTATCACAAAAATAGTTCATATGCTACAATAACAATTAAAGTAAAAACAAGCATGTAATTTAACTGCATAAATAATTATAAGAAATCACGTACAGGTCTACCTGAATTCAATATTCAATTATGATATTATTCTGACCAACCATGAAAAGCTAGCTTAACATTGGTTCTAAATGAGCATGTATTTGCATGAAATTAACAATAGTGCATAACCAAACAATACATATTTGGAATAGAGTAGAAAAAAATTGAATGATATCTTTCATTTATATCCAAATTTGAGTAATAATACTCATATTTATTATAAAATAGACATTTCAAGGCTTTATATTGGTCTTCTAACTCTGACAGAAGTGCACAAAACTTGAATATGGCTTCAAGCCAAAGGGCACAAAACATTTAAAGGATCAACTATAATAGCATAATATTTTTCCTTGCCTGAGAATCCCCCCTTGTTCTCTTTGGAGGGTTGTATTTATAAATTTCAATTAATAGGAACAAAATATCTCTCCTTCTTTCCCTAAACTAAATATGAAAAGATAGAATTTGTTGATGAATATAAATTTGTTGATGAAGGGATTATGTCTCTGTTGCCTCCTTGATTCTTTTCTTTAGTTGAGACATTGATTCCTTAATATTTGTCTTTTAGTTCTATCCATGTATTATTTAAATCCATATCTATACATCAAAAATAAAAATTAATAATGAATGAAACTAACAAATAAAAAATAAAACTAAAAACATACACAAATATTTTCTAGTTTTTTCATGCATTTCTACATTAATTTGATGAGATTAACCTTCCCAAAATATTCTTATCTATCTTAACTTTTCAACAAGCTATTTTGTGCCTAATTTAGTCTTCTACAACTCTATTTATGGCCACCCAAAGTTGACACTAAACCGCCATTGATCAAGCTTGTGGATTAATCTTGGCCCTTGATTAAAATGTGAGAAACAATATCCCACATGCAGCATGGAGGGAAACCTTGGAGGATTTATATTATATTTTGTAATTATAATAGTTTTTGTGAAAGCAAAGAGGAATATATCAATGGATACTACATTGAAATTTTGCATAAATTTCGCATATTAGAACTTCATAACATTGGGAAGAAATAAGAGTGAGGCGAGAAAATTATGTGGAATTTATAAAAATATACTATAATATATACCCCGTATCAGATTGAGTAGGTGAAGTATATATTCATCATTGGGTATAATAAAACAAGGCCACATTGCTAGTGTTCCTTGCTGCTTAGTTTAATAAAATATTTTAATGTCATGATGTGTTGTATGTACTCCAAACAATAATAAAATTGTAAACTGAGTTATATGAATATTTATTTAACCTGTTTTTTTTAATTAATTTTTTAAACATAATTAAACAATTTTTTTAGTAGATAAATGTATATATATATATATATAATTGACATTGAAGAGAATGATAACAAGTTAATAATTATTTATTTAATATTGAATGATGACAATTTTTTTTATATAACGCTCATATTATAGTACCCATGTCATGTCATTAGAGTATAGATTGATATAATGAGAGTTGTACCAAATGTACACATTCTATTTTTACATATATTTTTCAAATTTATATTTTTTAAATTAAAAAATAAAACACATAAAAATTGTCTATCCAATACTTTACATCAATGAGAAAATGGAAAATTTGAATTTAATTACAAATCATTTGTGTTTATGGTACATAATAATTAATATAAAATGTTATTTTTCAAATTATTTATATTTATTGTACATAGTAATTAATAGTAGAGTACACAAAAGTCAATTCTTGCCATCATTACACAATAAGAGGGGAGACATTTCAACCAATCATATTTGAGATAAATAGAACTATATTTTATTTAAAAATAATAAATTTAATTTCATAGTGTTAAACTTTGGATAGATATATTTTTTTTTAAACTAATAACAAGTCAATGAAAAATTGAATATGCCAGCAAATATAATAAGAATTAAATCAAATCAAATCAAAATCAAAATTTCCCATACTAGAAATTCATACCATTGGAAAGAAATAAAAGTGACGTGAACTTCATACCATTGGAAAGAAATAAAAGTGACGTGAGAAAATTATGTGGAGCCTCTAAAAATATAATATAATATATACTCGTGTTGGATCGGGTAGGTGAAGTAAATATTCATCATTGGGTAAATGAGTATAATTCATTTGACTAACTCATAGTAAAAATAAGAAAATAATAAATAAAAATTAAATCAAATAAAAATAAAAATAAGATAGGAATAATTTAGATCAATCCACATAAACTACCATGTAGATAGATAAGATACAACATCTTCATTTGGCCGGAACATGGTTATAATATGAAAATTTCCAAGGGCCATAACTTTGCATGACACGGGTTCCAACCTAATAAAACCTTTGTCATGAGATAAAATTATTGAAGTCACAGGAGTTAACACCAACAATATAGCTCTTTCTTTTAAAAGATATTCAAATGGTAAGGGATACACCTTCATAAAAAGATGTTTTTTTTTAAGAAAATTGAGGCCATGTAAAATTTGATGTCTTGTATAATTTGTAATCTAATAACATGTATTTATTATTTCATATAGAAATTTCTAAGGAACAGATTGAATTAAAAATAATCAAGCCTTAATCAATTTGTTCCATCACATGAGAAAGCACAAATTGAATGAGGGTGTTATTTTTTAATGAAAGTTCATGACTTGAAAATTTGGTGTATTTGATCAAACTCAATTTTTGTTTGCTTGTCTCCATTCCTTAATATGGATTCTTTCTAGGCAAATACCAAACTTGTTAAAAATGCACTTTTACCCAAAATTATTTCGATTTGATAGAGTGTCCATTTAATTAATTAATGCATTGAAGTCAATTCTTTTACGGAACTAACAAAAAGTCATGATAGTCTAGTTACAAGTAGATTGAGACATGTAATTGTTTTTAATAGACTCATATGAGTATGCACATCAATGATTAATGATTAGAGAGAAAAACTATTTCAAATAAAACAATGATTACTTGTGCGAGGAAACAAGTTTGCATGACACAACAATCCCATTCATTGAAATCATATGCACAAAATTTTACTAAAGGTTTCTCTTCAAAAGAATCACATTCCTAAGTAATAATTCCATGAAACAAAGTGAAAGCAACACTTGAAGTTAAAATTCAGAAGAAGGAAGATCATCAAGCCATACATTTAAATCAAACAAGATGAAATCAAAGGCAAAATAATCAATATTTTTCAAAATTTGCATGTTTTTTTTTTCAATGGAGTTTTTGAGGCCTCAAAAATTTCCTATTACAACAAAAATGTGAAAAAAAACATATAAGCTAAGAATTTTTATTATTATGTTTTTTTTTTTTTTTTTTTTTATCGTTTTCCCTCTTTTATGAAAAGTTCAACTAGACATATCTTTTGCATAGGAAGTTCATTTCATCTTGTTAAAATCATGTGAGAAAGCTCCATGTGTGCTCTTTGTTGTGAGCACAAATTTGAAAGACATGGATACTTACTTGATTTCTCAAATGTGTAGATCCTCTAGATTAGTAGTCACCCATAATGTTTCAATGTAATATTATTTTAAACACTACAACTTAAAGTTATAATATAACATAAAACTAAATTCAACGTATTAACGTCATGATGTGATATAATATTTAATTTAACCATAACATCATATTTGAAATGATTAGTCTTTTCATGTTACAACACGATTGAATATTGAATTTAAACTCTTGAATGATTATCCACCATAGTCAAGAATGGTTAATATGGTCAACATTTTCAATGATAGTCAACTATAGTAAGAAAAATCAAACATAACCAATCATATTTAACCATTGTAAAGCATATTCAATTATAGATAATCAAACTCAATGCAACATCATACCATTCAGGAGACTAGCAATCAAACATAGAATTAGCTAATATGAATGTCACATTATAACATAATAGTTGATGGATGAATGAATAATCACCCTTAATGAATTCTACAATGTGACATCACCATTAAGTAATGTAATAAGTCAATGTAAGTCAATGCAATATGAACACCACAAAAAATATAACCATATTATCAACATTTTGGTGTCACACTGTGACATATTATTTTACATGAGATTAATATATAGTTACATAAATCATGTAAATTAAATATTATTAATAATATCATACAATCATATATAGCTTATGAAGTTGTTTAGTTGACCACAAGGAATGCAAAATTACCATTAATGAAGATGGTAGGTTGAGATAAGTCAAGCAAGATGAATAACATATATATATATATATATATATATATATATATATATATATATATATATATAACCATATCATGAAACCTCTTAACACCACAATGTAATATAATATTGCAAGCACTCATAATGTTGTATAGTGAAGTTTTCTTGAATTCAACCTCTTAATGTTGCAACATAACATTACTTTTAATTGAACATCTTAATGTTATAATCTAGCATAAAATTGAAGTCAACCTCATAATGTCACAATGTGACATAATATTGAAGTTAACCATAACATCACATTTGAAATAAAATTTAAGTCAACCTCTTCGTGTCACAATGTGCTTGAATTTTGAAGTTAACCTCTTTAATCGTTGTGACCCATAGCTAAATATTGTTAACAAATTAAACCGTGGTCAACCTATTGATGGTTGAAAAAATTCCTACCAACAACAATAAGATATATCACTTGATCAAGGCCCCAATTATGCCTATACCTATTTGGTATGGCGATATTCTTCGGTATGTGGTCCTTGTTGCTACTAAAGGGTTTGTAATTTTTATGCAACCAACTGAAAAAATAGAATAAACGATAGATCAACTACTTGAGAAATAACCTCTTTGAGGGGGAAACCTCCTTTACAACACATAACTGAATAATTCTTGGATGATACAACTAACAAGACCTCCTTTCTATATATAGGAGTATACAGGGTCACAATGTAATCAGAGCCTACATAACAATAGCAAAGGGAAAAATAATAATAATAATGGGCTTCTATGGGGCACACCAATAACAATATGGATGCTACATTAACAATAAAAATATGGGGAATACACTATTATTATAGGGACCTAAAATGCCCCTCTCCTTCAAAAAAAGTGTTGTCCTCAACGCTTGAGTAGTTCTAAATGCTTCTATATAAAATCTCATCCTCCCATGTGGAATCTTCAATGGGTAAGGTATTCCACTTAATGAGATACTTTGAAAATGATCAATTCCATAGTTGTTGGGCTATTGTTTCCATGAATGCTTCAGGATCCAATATGATTTTTCCTATTCATCAAGTTCTGGAAATGTTGTTTGAACTGGGAGCTTGCCACTGATAACCTTCTTTAAGAATTAAACATGGAAAACTGGGTGTACTTGAGAAGATGCCGGAAACTCCAATTTGTATGCCATAGTACTAATATTTTTCAACACCTTGTAAAGACCATATTACTTGGGTGATAATTTATCATCCTCCTTAGCTTTCTTGAGGGACATTTGATTATATGGTTGTAGCCATAAAGATACCCAGTCACCTATGTAAAAACTTCTTTCACTACAATGCTGATCTTATTGTTGTTTCATTCAATATCGCACCAAAGTGAGGTTATCATTGAAGAGTTGGAGAACTTGTTTTTGATGCTCGTTGTGATATTCCACCACTTGACCCTTATAAATTTCTCTTAAAGATGATGTGATGGATGGTGGGTGATATCGATAAAGTTCCATAAATTGGGTCATTTTTGCTGCAATATGGAATGGAGTGTTATACCACCATTCAACCAAAGGTAACCACTTGACCCATTGTGTTTGTTTATCATATACAAAGCAACAAAAACATCCTTGCAATTTTTTTTTCACTATCTCAGTTTTCCCATCAGATTGAGGATGATAAGATGAGCCATGAGCTAATTGTGTACCAAGACAAGAAAATAATTTCTTCCAAAAATTTCCATTGAAAATGGGATCTTTGTCACTTACAATAATATTTTGGTTTCCATGTAGCTTTTGAATTGTTTCCTTAAATTCAGTGGCAACTGTACTAACTTTAAACAGATGAGATAATGAACAAAATTGTGCATACTTGGTAAGTCTATCAACTATCACCATGATGACACTTTTCCCTTCAGACTTGGGTAAACCAATGACCAAGTCCATTGAGATCTCCTCCTAACATTGACTTAGAATGGCTAAAGTTTGTAACTGACCTCAGGTCTTAATTGTCTCAACTTTATTTTGTTGGAAAACCAAACATTTTGCCACAAACTTTTGAATATTAGATTTAAGGCCATCCCAGAAAAATCCCTTCTTGATCCTATGATAAGTTTTTAAAAATACAAAGTGCCCTCTTAAGGGAGAGGTGTACAATTTCAAAAGAATTTTTTTTTTAGTTGGGAATTCTTATAAATATATAAGCAATATTTGTACATAATGAATCATTTTTCCAGCTAAATCTATCATAAGTACTAGGGTCTTGCTGCAAATTTTGAATGAGTGTCCACACCTCTTCATCATTATTCCATTCATCCCTTTCTTTGGTTACCCAATCAGGTTGGATAATAGAAATGGCACAAAGCAATGCTTCCACATCCTCATCCTTTCTTGAGAGTGCATCTACAACAAATGATTCCTGGTGTATATCCTCCTCTTTTGATGTTTCTTGTTCCTTTACTTCCTCTTCACAATCTATGTAAAATAATTTCTTCTCAACGCACTTATGACCTTTAGTGTATTTTCTATCACAATAGTAGCAAATCCATTTTTTCTCTTTTTTATTTCAATTTTTGTGGTGTCAACCTTGTAGGCTGTGGAACACTAGGAACAATGATACTTCCATATTTATAGTTGTGAGTGGCATACTTCCTTGTTGCCATAATTTTTCTTTTAACTTTTCTTGCCACCCTGAATTCCTTCTCCAATTAATGATGTTCCCAAAGGAAAACCTCATGTTGGATGTTATCCTTTAAAATCCCTATGAAAACATAAATCTTATGCTCCTATGGAATATCAGTTACCTTGATATTCAATTTTTGGAAGTCCTCAATGTGATCTGCCATTGAACCCTTTCGTTTGAGATTTATCAATTGGCTAAAGAAGGTGTTTCTCTTTGTATCCTAATAATGTGCTATCATTTCCTCCATAAATATTGACCAAATGAAAAGTGGTTTATGATAACAAAGCCATCAATACCATACAAATTGATTGGGTTCTAAATATAATGATGCAATGCATACCTTTTGTGTGTGTTGCACATCATGGAGATAAAAATATTGCTCCATCTGTAGTATCCATGTTACCAGATCTTTTCCATCAAAATTCCTCATATCTATCTTTGGAATGTGGTGGGTTTTAAACCAAACATTGGAGTCTCTAAAATCATAATTCATATTCTTTTTGTCCTCATCATGATTTTCATGGATTACCTTGTCACTGTTGAGAGGCTTTTCTTGTAGCAACTTTGTCAAGCCTTCCTTCAAACCTTCCATGTCTTCTTTTAAACCTTCCATATCCCATTTTAAACCATCCATGTCTCCTTTTATTTTTTTCTTTCAGCCACCCATCTTAACATTCATCACTCCCAATTCATTTTTGGTTTCTCTTTGGGAGAGTGAAATTTGTTTCACTTGGTCATGTAACTTTGATATATCATGTTGCATTTCTTCCTCTTCTTCATGTTTCATATTAGATCTTTTTGGTTTCTTAATGGATGTGTCCATTTTTTTTTGTTTTGAGGCATATTGAAATTAAATAATGATATCTATGTTTCTATATTCCCTTTGAATCATTTAAAATTGATTCTTCAAACAAAAGTTATGCAAACTAAAAGAAATATACACACCTTTTTCATTGTTTTTTTGAGCTAGATATTGAAACTATTGTATCTATGTAATTTCAACTCTCTAAGATCTAAAATTCCTTCCTATGCTATCACTCTAAGTTATCTTTATAATGCGACAAGTCAGAAAAAATTGGATTCTTCAAGATAAAGCTACGCCAAATATCCCATGATAACCTGATTATGGAATGATTCACTAGAGAAAACATGTACGAAGTGCCACGTGTCACCATTTTGACATTCGGCCCTAAAAATTATACAAAAAAACCTAAATTCCATGGGATTTTGATCACTTTTTATGAAATTCAAATCCGATGTGTAGAGAGAAAGTTATGACGATTTTTCCTAGGTCACTTGTTTGAGATGGAATTCTGGAGCCTGCAAAATCCCTAACTTGCTTAGATCATATCTCTGAAAATGTAGCAAACCAAGATCTAAAATTTGTACATGAGGTTTACCAATATTTTGAATCCATGTGTCTACAATTTAAGCTTTTGACGCTTCGTAGAAAAAAAAATTATAGCAAAAATTCCAATATGGACTATTTGAAGAAGTGAAACCCTAGAATGCAAAGCTCTGATACCAAATGTTATGCAACCAATTCACAAAATATAATAAAAGATAGATCAACGACTTGAGAAATAGATTCTTTGAGGGGAAAGCTTCCTTTACATCATATAAATGAACAATTCTTGGATGATACAAATGACAAGACCTAATTTCTATAAATAAGAGTCTAAGGGGTCACAATATAATTAGAGCCTAGATAGCCCTAATATTGTAAGAGCACAACAATAACGATAGTGGGCTTCTATGGGGAAAAACATAAAAATATGGGGGATACATTAACAATAACAATAAGAGGAATACACTATTATTATAGAGACCTAACAGTGATTGATTGATGCCAATCCAAAGGATTGAAAATAAACTGATATAATATATAATATATACTTGTTAGAACTCACATGAATAAAAGAGACAAATTTGATAAATTTGAGATGCTTCACTTATACATATTTTAATGACCCTCGGTTTCATATTCCAATAGGTCTCTTGGACTCGTCATGACTCTTCATGTTCACTTGTGTATTTTTACCTTCCACACAACTGAATATGCTAAATCTACATCTAGGGATTATGTTTCCAACATCCCCCCCTCAATCTCAAGGGATGTATGTGAGTCTAAGAAGAGAGACGAAACATAGAGGTGGATAGTAGCAAATGGATGGATATGCTCTTTGACTATTGTGGTTTAAGGAATATCACAAACCAAATGAGTGGTATTTTAAGCTTGACTACCAAATTTATAACTTGTCTCAAAAAAATTCCTAAAACAAATCCAAATCTAGCTAGAAGATGATGCCTTATACAAAATATAGGTGCTACCTAACGATGGTTTAAATATAACCACAAACTATGAGATGATGGTTTAAAGTTGACCACAAACTGTTGTCTATAAAAATAAGTAAGTATTCTACTAAGTGGTGGTTTAATAAGGACCACACACCAACTAGTGGTTTTGGGATGACAAAAAACCAAACCATGCTCATATAACATGAGTATATCTCTAGCTATAAATATGACTTTGGATCTTGTTGACTCTTTCTCTAGGTTGTGGTTCAAATGTGGCTCAGTATTGCTTGCTATGACTTTGAAACTAGTAGTTGACTATCAATTCCCCCTCGTTAGATACAAGGTGAGAATATGAAAATGTATCCACTACAAGATGTTTCAATACACAAGAATGAAATTTGCACTATGATTGATATATCTTCTTAGCTATTAAAGGAAGTTATCAAGAAGTGATCCATCCATGGTAAATCCTTTTTCTTGTAAGAGTCTTGTGTCTGGAAAATTTGTATGAATGATGAGTATGTTTTTCACAATGCTCACAAGGATGAAGATTAAAATATTGATATTTCATATGAAAAACTTGATGAAAACGTTGACATCTGAGAATTTGTTGAAAATGCAACAAGAAAGTCTCAGTTTTGATTTTTCCTTAATCAAATTGAGGAAATTTGAAATTACACATTTGCAGACAACTTGGAGGATTTAACTGAGGTGACATGGCTCTTGTCACTCATTTAAGAAGACTCAATTAAAGTTAATTAGTTGAAGTTCAGTTTACTTGAGTTGATTCCTAAAAAATAAGAGTATAACTTAGTTAATTCAAGTTAGGGGCATGAAGTTCAATTGTGTGCAATGGTTCCTAAATTTTATGAGCCTAGGTTGAGTTAATTTCAGTTAAATTGAGTTATGGTCAGTTAAACTAGTTCTAATTGTTGGAGGAAGTAGTGGAAGGTCAAGTTGTGGAAGTGTAACTTCAACCACACTTAGTGATCAACCAGTTAACTAATAAATCAACCTAAATTATCTCATGCATGTAGAGAATTCAAGTTACTCAGTTGAGATGGAGATTCCAAGGCAATGTACTATCAATTTTATAATATTTCGAGTGTATAGGTGGTGCATGCAGCCAGAGGAAGAACGTAGAGGAATTACAAAATCCAATTGAGGAATTTTTATAATAATAGGGCCTTATTTCCTCAAGGAAAAACACAAGGAAATAGGAGCTTGGGGTGCTTGAAAATTGGCAAGTGTTGGCCAGAGTCAGACAATCAGGAAAAGGGATAGACTATACACTTGCAAAGTGTGCTCAAGATTGAGCAAGCATATGTATTTCATCTCTATTCTATGATTAATTCAATAGAAATAGGAAGGGGTCTTGAGTAGTTGCTTTCCCATACCTAAATATTTGTGCATGTGTGATGTTTCCTTTTGCATGTATACGATTTGTTTTCTAGATGGTAAATTAAATTCCAAAGATTAGTAGAGTAGCTTCAAGTCTTTTGATTTTGTAAATTTCATGAGAAATTTTGAATCTACACATTAATTTATACATGGTATCAGAGCTGGAGTCACTATAGAGAAGAAATTTCGAAGTTGCTATTGCAGGAGGATTAGATTTGCAAGAGCAATTCTTTAAAGCTAGAAGGATGGATTTATATGGGCTAAGACTCGAGTATGCACTTGAGAGAAGCTCAAATTATGTTGCTTGGAAGGACCAAATGGAGGTAATTGATTGAAGGAATTCATTGATGATGATATCTCGAAACTAGTAACAGTTGATGCTCAAGATCTAGCAGAATGTAAGAAGTGTGTAGCCAAGGAGAGGAGAATCATATTGGAGGGAGTACGAGACCATATTGTCTCAAATATCCATGGGAAAGAGACTTTGTATGGAATGTGGCAAGCAATGACAAATTTGTTCCAGAATAATAGTGACAACACGAAGCAACCGATCAAGGTTAAACTTTGAAATATCAAGATGCAGAAGAACGAGACTATTCCATAGTACTTGAATAGGTTCACACAATGTCATGAGGAATTTTGTCAAGTTGGTGTGTATTATAGAAGACTATGATTTAGTAAGCCTATCCCTTCTAGGCCTTCCCCAGAGCTGGCACAACTACCAAGATTTGGTGAATGGGAGGGAGAAAGTACCAAATTGGAAACACCTATGGTCTGATTTGGTATAGGAGGAAATAAGGAAAAATACCAGATATGGGATCTCATCCAAAGAAGAAGAGGAATTTGCATTAGTCAACAAAAGAATGAAAACCAAGGGGAATAAGTCCCAAGGTGAGGCTAATTCCATCCAAGAGGGAAAGAACAAAGACTTGTCCGAAATGAAGTGTTTCAATTGTCATGAATTCATGCACTATGATAGGAAGTTTCCACACAAGAAGGCAAGCAAGAAGGATCTTGCAATAGTAGCAACAACTGACATTTTGGCTTCAAAGTTTGAGCTTGACTTCACTCTCATTGCATGCATGGCAGGCACCATGATGGGAAGTATGTGGTACTTGGATAGTGGTGCCTCATTCCACATGATGGGGAATAGAGAATTTTTTCGTGACTTCGAGGAGAAAGATCTCAAGATGAACATTGAGTTTGGAGACGACAAAATCTACAATTCTACCGGGATCAATAAAGTAAACTTTTAGAGGGAGTAGGGATGTCCCCTTAGGCTCAAGGATGTCATGTTCATTCCAGGACTAAAGAAAAATAGCATCTCTGCGCAGTGTTGGAAGATTGTGGTTGTGATGTTATCTTTAGTAAAGGAAAGGCATTATTGAGACACAACCATAGGGCAAGTGAAACATATTAGTTCTGGAGTCAAGAACTTGTATGAACTTGAGGTAGAAGATGCATGCAAAGACTTCAGGAGAAAGGCAAGTGTTAGAGACATGATGGTTGAGAGGGAGCATAATTTAGCTCTCAAAATGGAGCCTTAGAAGTAGTCTCAAGAATTTGTCAAGCAACCAGAATTGGAGAAGAAGACATGAGGAAAAGTGGAGACATACACTCAAGAAGAGACCTCCAATAAGGGGAGAGTTCGAGCCAAGTGGGAAGAGGAAGAAAATGTAGCCATACCTCCAGGTGTGAGGTGGGGCGATGTGAAGCATTAGTCCAAGAGTTGTAGAAATTTGGGTAGTGTCCATTGAGGTGTTCTCCTCATGGATGATTACCTTAATACATGGGACCACAATATTCAATAGCAGGAGGATCAAGGCCAGTCAGATATTGAGGAGTGCAGAGGAGTGTTGACACCAGATCAGTAGGCTCACTAGCAGAGTGAGTAGAAACACAAATTTTTTGGATGCTTCTGAGTTGGAGATGTTGTAGTAGCAACAAATAATAGTGATAGGTTTTGCATGAAAATACATTCCACAGGTGCAGGATTGGGGTAGTTGATAATCCTTTTCTTGCTGAGAGGGAGTGCTGAAAATGTAGCAAGAAAGTATCAATTTTGATTTTCTTTAATCAAATTGAGGAAATTCGAAATTCCACATTAGAAGACAACTTGGAGGAGTTAACTGAGGTGAAATAGCTCTTGTCACTCAGTTAAGTACACTCAATTCAAGTTAATAAGTTGAATTTCAATTTACTTGAGTTGCTTCCTTAAAAATAGGAGTCTAGCTTATTTAATTCGAGTTAGGGGCATGAAGTTTAGTTGTGTGCAGTGATTTCTAAATTTTATGAGCCTAGGTTGAGTTAATTTTAGTTGTAGCAATTTAATTCAATTAAATTTATTTATGGTCAGTTAAACTAGTTCTAACAATTGGATGAACTAGTGGAAGGTTAGGTCGTGGAAGTGTAACTTCAACCACACTTAGTGATCAACCAATTAATTAATTAATCAACCTAAATTATCTCATGCATGCAGAGAACTCAAGTTACCAAGTTGAGATGGATATTCCAAGGCAATGTACTATCAGTTGTAGACTATTATGAATTGTACAGGTGGTGCATGCATTCAGAGTAAGAACCTAGAGGAATTGTGCAATCCAATTGAGGAATTTTCCTAATTAATAGGGGCTTATTTCTTCAAATAACATCATAAGGAAATAAAAGATTGGAGAGCTTAAAAGCTGGCCAAGTGTTGGCCAAAGTCAGCCAGTCAGGCAAAAGGATAGACTATACATTTGCAGGGCGTGCTTAGGCTTGAGAAAGCATATGTGTTTCATATTTATTCTCTAATTAATGAAATACAGATAGGAAGGGGTTTTGAGCAGTTGCTTTCCCCTAGATAAATCTTTGTGCATGTTTGATGTTTCCTTTTGCACGTCTATGATTTGTGTTCTAGATGGTGAATTAACTTCCGCAAATTAGTAGAGTAGCTTCGAGTCTTGTGATTTAGTAAATTTCATGAGAAGTTTCGAATACACACATTGATTTCTACAGAATTTGAGGTGGATGTGGAGTAGGTGAAGATGAGTTTTCCTGAAGAAAACCAACACTTTGAAAATGAATTGGTTTATAGTAGCATGCAATGTGAAAGGTCACTTCTTTTTCATATCCAAGACTGATTCTATGCTTGTTATTGACGAATTATATTGGAAGTGAGAATAATACTGAGAAAGGGAAGAGGGGGGGTGAATCAATATTGTACTCTTATACCAATTTTTGGCTTTCTTTACAAATACTAAATCATTAACCAATTAGAAGTACAACGTAATAGTAGATATAAACATAAACATGAACTAAGAGCAACATATCAATGCACATAAATATAAGATCAACAACACATAAAATCAACCATACACATGAACATAACACATAAAGTGGAAACCCAAAGGGAGAAAACCACCATCTGCTTCTGCTTTGCTTCATCTTCTTATTATTATCAAAATCTCATATTTACATATTCACTGGCCACCACCAGTGTGAAAATCACAACTTTCTAATCATGTGAGCAACACTCTAGGTCACTATTGTTAGAACCCACCAGTTCCTGAATTTTGCAGACCACCATATACTGGAAGCCACTACTCCCATGAATTTGCAGGAACCCACTTGATGGGTGCCCCAACACCCAATAGTCTGTCTAACCACCAATAGACGGAAGCCTCTACTCCCAATTTCTAAAGCTATTACCTGAAGGATGTTGCTACACGATGTCACAACAAGCCACTAATTTCTTCATTGAAGGCCCCAACCTTCAATCTCTCCTATGGACCACGTTTCACAATATTTCATACTAGGATCCACTTTTCATAATACAAACATCCATGGGCCACATTTCATCCCATTTTCATACTAGAAACACATAAAAATCTAAGCTCATCAAGTTGAATACAACAAAAACCCTCTCTGCAATAACCAATCTTCACATCAACACAACTCTGCTTGACTCAACAATGCTCTCACACTCGACAAATATTCCCTCACATAAACTCAATAACATACATACAACACAAATTCTGACTCAACCAACCATAATGATAAAAACTCATATCATCTCACTCATACAATGGATAACAACATATGCACTTATACATAGGCCTCTCTTGCTCAATCATATATAACATGATATTGATGGATGTCACAACATAAGACTCAACCCACAATATAATACTATACATTAATGAAGATTACAACAAGGCATTGGCTCATACTCAACCATACAAAACATCAATGCTACAACAAAAGAAATCCCTACAACACACTATAAGACACATAAATCAGCCATCAATCTCTTACCTTTGTCAATAATCCAATCGCACCAAATCTATATCTCCATGAAAAAACAACATTAGCAATAAACTATAGAGGAAATTATTTTCCAGACAAACTCTTGTCTCTACAATATTCATATACAACCATGTCTAATATTTTCCCTATCCAACGCACAAACTAAATTCTTGGATCATTGATGTAACCATCACTCTTTACCTCTGCATCATACTCAACTGCGTTCTTTATCTCAATTCTCACATTGTCTAACCTCTACAACGATCCACAACAAGGATTTATATTAACAATGTTTTCCCAATGCTCAAAATTTGAAATCGTCCAACCACTATCTCTATCACCTTTTTCAATCAATGTGTTCAAACTCACCCGAGAACAAAATCAATTAGAATGTTGCAAGACTAGGTAACTCGAACATTCAAACAAATTCCATGGAAAATTACTATGGATTGTGTGTGTGGAATTTTGCGTGCTTGCAAAGGAAATAAAAAATTCACCTACAAGACATCTGTGTGGGCATGTCGTTGTTTTCCAGAGAAAATATGCACAATCATGCCATTGTATACCAAAGAAAATAACCTATGTACATAGGCATGCCACCCTATGGCAGTAACGCTGTAAAGAATCATGGAAAATACAAACCTCCTCTGACCCAAACCTCTGCCAAATTTATCACCACATACTTAGGCACCTCGAGGACCTGTACAACCTCTACAAACAATTCATCAAACCCCAACAAACCTCTACAACCGCTGATCTAATGATGGGCTCGAGAAGTGTAGGCCAAACTTCTGCATCTTTATCTGAATTTTCTCCTATAGTGGTGTCATTATTTTGATCGCATGTCGAATGTTGATGGGAATGAATCTCAAACAGATCATCGTTCTAAACATAACCTATTTGATATTTTGATTCCTTTGTTGTAGTTCATCTTGTTCGAGATATGATTCAAGTTGAAGAAAATCGATCTTGCCTTGTGCATATTGTAAGAAAATTTAAACATTGATGAAAATTACATTTTTTAATGTGATTGTGTCATCAATAGTAAAGAGTATTACTATGTTCAATAACTCTAATAATTCATCTATTTGATCCATTTTTATAACTATTCAAGACTAGTAAATGAATAATGTTGACTTCTACATTATTGTGGAGATGAATTGATCTTTAGGATGATTGTGATGTTGATACTTTGAGTCCTTTGCTTTGATTATTATAACAACGATTATATATGTACTTGTAAGAGATTCAACATGACAAGTACAACCACTAGAAGTAAGCTTGCCTCTAGATATCTAGCAAGGCCTTATAGAGTTCCTCAACTCAACTATTTATATGCTTTTCTATTTTCCAATGGATTTTGTTGTTGGAAATAAAAAATCAGCATCAAAGGGAATCCAAAGCTTGAATTATTTATTTTCAAAAGATCAAGATGTGATGATCACATGCAGATAATTCTCAAAAAGAGATAACTAAGGGATTAAGCCAATGTGAAACCCTTCATATGGAGAAAATATAGTATCTGGGACTAACTCCTCATCCCTTCAAATTCTGATTGTGCCATTCCTACATGCGAAGGAAATCAAAGTGGGGAATCTTGAGAAGACTATTAAAGTTTTCATTAAAGATCACGCAGACAAAAAAATTTGATTCCCTGCATAAGATTTCTCACATGGCATTAGATGAGATTGTCCATAGTGAAACCAAAAAATGCATAATGAAGAAAATATCTCAATGACATTAAAATAATATGCAAGAATGTAAGAAGTTCTAACTCTTCATGATTGTAATTGGATTGAACTAGTTTTAATTGATAGACATAAATTTAGATTAATGTTTGAATCAATGAAATCTCACAAAATTTCAAAATTCAATGACATTTACCATTAAATTTGACACTAGATATTAAATATACATTTAACTCTTTAGTGAGTGTGATAAATGGAAAGGTATCGAGTATACGGGTGTATCACACCCAATGTTAATTTCATTTTAACCTAGATGCATATATGGTTGATGGGAAATTTCATGTAGTATTCAAGTATTCATAAAGGCCACAAAATGGACTTTTAAGGATCTCCTGGATGTAGTATGATGAGTAAAGTAAATAGAAAATCATCTCGTATCCAAGTATCATGAATATCATTATCTTATCTAATATCTAGATCCAAATATATTAAACAAATATGGGATCCAAACTTCCGAGATATTGACATTGTGTAAATTAGCATTTCTTTCGGATATGAATACATCTTTTAATTCTAATTATATCTAGGTATTTGATCATCTAGGAATCTTGCAATATGCATATGATGATTTCTCGCAAATCCTAAATAATATTACTAATCCCAATAAAGTGAAGAATATATGTTATTATCCCTCCACGCTGATAACACATTCGATATTCTTTTGACTTTAAATTAGTTTTATATTGGACTAAAAATTAAAAATAAGAATTATATGGTATAAAGTCAATATTAACAAAATAATTTAAATGATTTTTAAGATTTTTATTTTATTTTATTTTTTAAAATATTTTATTTTTATTTTCGTGTATTTGATTAGCTGGTCTTATTATTATGGCTTTGGCAGTATAATGCAATCAGTATTAGGTTGACTGTTAATTAACTTCAAATATATAAGGTTTACATTGTAAACTCAAAATAATTTATTTTTAAAGTATATTAATTTTATTTATTAAAATTTGATTACTTCCCATAATTTTCCTCTTATTATATAATAATTTTCCATTTTCCTCTTATCATATAATTATGTTTAATGCATTTAAGGTTAGCATCACATTTTTTCATGCCATGCCATACCATACTATACTGTACTGATGATGTCTGCAGGGCTTGTTGCGGTCAAACTCCCCCGCGGCTCCGCCTCAAAAATCGAGGACACCTCTTTGGAGTCGGAAATTTTAAGAGTAAATTCTGGCTTGAGGATATCGAGACATTAGTAGTATCAAATTTTTTTAAGTCATGTACAGAATGGGGCGAGGATAAATGAATCCCATTTCAGATTAGATTGTTTAATACGTTACAAATTTGTTTTAGTCTTAAGGAGCGAGAGTTGTCTTTTCAGGCAGGATTTAGGCCACGGATGAAATTAAAATTCTCAGTGCACTGTTATTATGATTTAGAGATTTGTCATATTATTATAAATTAATTTAGGAGTAGTTTTTAGTTTGATTTTTTGGATTTTCCGGTGTTGAAATCTAGTGGAAAAATTTGAGATGAAATTTTTATTTGTGTTATTTAAACTAGTTTTTTGACTGTATATATAGGTTCAGCACCCTGGAAAACCTCTAGGACACTTCGATTGCACACGATTACCCATAAAGCTTGTGATTTCAATAAATTCCTGCCGGATTTTAGAGAAATTACACTGGAAAAACCTACCATAAAAGCTTCTAAAAAGTCTCAATTCGTTATTCATCCCCAATTTAACTTGTAAATAGGTTTTGTTACAATACTACGGACCAATATCATGCCTTCTCAATACAACATGCCCAAAATACAATAACTCTTTTAAGAGTCAAAATATTTTTTATATATTTTATTTTAATTTAGCCTAGTATAATAAAGATGTTGTAATGCCCTGTTTAACATTTTGGCTATATCAAAAAATAAAAAATATGAGTAAATATAATTATCAATAAAAGATTTTGACTTGGTCAAATCATATAAAACTAGCACTAAAAATAAAATCAATCAAATAAAATAAAACGAAAAAAAGATAAATTAATAATTATATATAATTACAATTATAATTATAGGCATCTTAAATTGGGGTTATCTAGGTAGTTGGAAGGATGGGATAGAATTCTCCCCAACCAGGTAAGATCAAATATCTTTAGATGAAAACCCATTTTAGGGTGAAAAGAGATATGATCTATATAAACCCTTGGTATATCAAGAGTATACTTAAAAATATATCAAATATATTAATAAAAAAAACTATTATAATATGGAATCAACATTGCTTTTCTATTTTGAAAATAATTTATTTTTATTTTAAGAGAGACACGTTTTAACAACTTCTTTATTTTGAGAATAATTTAGTTTTATTTTAAGAGAGACACATGTCAACTCCAACTTGAGCACTGATATACTTACACATCGCCTTCACATTAGGCTATAGAATGAGTCTCTTGGCTCCTCTAAATGAGATGCCTGGCTATAGAATGAGTCTCTTCACTCCACTAAATGAGTTCTCTTCATTCTGGGTTATAGAATGAGTCTTTGAGCTCCACTAAATGAGATGCATCATGGTTTGACTAGTTTTGCATTGGTTACTCGAGAGTGTGAGTCTCACTTAGATAGAGACATTCCCATATATGGTCCTGATGATTTCAAGAAACAAATAGATGTAGAGGACCAATCAATGTGATTAACTCCTTGATGTTGATTGATTTGAGAGGCTCATTCGATATCCCAGTGTTAGGAAAATGTGTAATTTCATTCATGCTCAACTTGGAGTTGACACATGTCCCTTAAGAAAATATTTTAAATAAAAAAATGTCCTCTATAATAAAAACATAAATGATTATATGTATTTGGTTAGTTTTAATTAAAAATATCATGAACCATAATTTTAATTGTGATTACTTGGTTCATTATTAATGTGTTAAAAATATTTCACTTTCACTCCTGGAGTTATAAATAAAATATTTCGATATCTTTGTTAAATAATATAATTTTATATGACTCTCTAAAATAATTAAAAAACACCACTCAAATAATTCAATATACGACTTAACTAAATTATTTGAATATCCATATTACCTATGTAAATGATAACTTTAGTAAAATATTTCAATGCTCAAAAGGAAAAAGTAATTAAAGGTAAAACAATTTAGTTACTTCTGGATAAGAGAGAAATGAGAAATCTGTAGTTCATGTAACTTTTAGATTTTAATATACAACTTAAACAAATTATTTGAATATCCATATTACCTAATATATGCGTGTGTAAATGTTGACCTTAGTAAAATATTTCAATGCTCAAAAGGAAAATATAGAAAAAGTAATTAAAGGTAAAATAATTTAGTTACTTCTTGATAAGAGAGAAATGAGAAATGTGTAATTAATGCAACTTTTAATATAAAATATTAGTAAGAATAAATTATTTAAAAATACAATTTAAACAATGAAAAATTACACATGGTCTATATATATAGAGAGAGAAGTATAAAATATCACTATAGATCCATCTAAATCATAGATTTATCAATCACTTAAAAGGATTAAAATGCTTGACCTGTAAACCAATTTTCAATTTTTTCATTCTATAGAATGGTTTCAATATAATGAGGTTTGATCCCTCTTGGCTCTTGGTAGAACCATGGTTAAGATGGATCTATACTAGTTTTTGTTTCCAATGCTCATTGTCATTTATTAATTTGAGCTTTAACTTTTGATTCTTGAATATGGATATTCATGACCTAATGCTCATTATTTGACTCAACAGTCTTTAGTATTTTTTTGTTTGAGACTTTGAGTAATGTTAACTTACTATTCCACTCTTTGGACTTTCGTATCTACTATAGTCTATTTTGCTTTCAGTTTAGATTCTATAATGATGAATGATGAGTATCAATGATGTATGTATTAGTATTAATGAGGAGCATGGATCAATGTATTTCATTTATTAATTAAATTAGTTAAGGACCAATGTATTTAATATTTCATTAGTGAATATGATTTTTAATCTCTCTAGCTCTCTCTATATATCCCTCTCTTTCACACACACAAAATTAAAAATTATATACTAGGACATCCCTATTTCCCCTAAATTTCTCTAAAATTTGAAGGTACTCCCACACTTTGTGTCCGCTCTTCTCAGAGTTTTTGTAGAACATTTATTTTCAATGCACCTATGTCAAGACCTTGCTATGTGAAGTCTTCCATAGTAAGGAGAGGTACCATTTTGTACACACTTTGATGCATGTATTATACTTTAGGTACATGATGCCTATAACTTTAAATATGTTTATAAATTCCTTTAGCTTGGATATTGCTAGTACCACCATGTATTATTTGTATTTTTTAATTTTAAAGTATTTAAATGAAATATTTATATAAAAATTATGGAGGTGGTTTGTACGATAGATGTATGCTATATTTGGACTTTATGAGGAAAATTATGTTTCTTTATATTTCATTAGTCTATCGTATTTAAGAATAAATCTATTAGCACTCTAACACATATGAAGTGTTAATTCTATTATGTGCTTCACTTTCATGTCAAATAATAAATATTGCAAAACATAACACACTTTTTGGTCGTTGTATATATAAATTACTATAGACATATAAATTAAATGGATGGTAAATATTGATAAGTATCAAAAAGCTTACTTTATGATACATATCAAATTTTCAAGATTAAAAAAAATAAAAAATAGTTAAATTATATCTTTATTTCAAATTAGGCCTACAAGGCGTAGAATAGATGTTGATGGGGTGTATTGTTAAGTCACTCCATGATGTGAAGGTCACCAGTTCTAAACTCTCTCGAAAAAATCCAGTCATGTTATGGGATGGTGTGTCCCATACCAAGTGCTATATGTGGGTGATTTTGACAGCTTAGATGCCCCTAGGGTGATTTTGATAGCTTAGAAGCCCCTAGGTCGCGGTTTCTCAAGCCAATGGTTAGGTTTGTAGTTGTCTTCGAAGGACAAAAACAGCTTGACAAAAAAAAATTAAAATTATTATTATTTCATTAATATAAAAAGAATTAATATATGAGTTAACCATGTATACATTTAAACACATGTAAGAAAATTCTTAATCATGGCTATTAATCCCCAATTTAACTTGTAAATAGGTTTTGTTACAATATTATGAACCAATACCAATTTTTTGTGTCGGGCCCTCTCTAGCCTAGTATGGTACAAATGTTGTATTGTCTTGTTTAATATTTTGACTCTCAAAAGGAAAATTAAAAATAAATAAAATAAAATAAAAAATGAATAATTATAATTATCAATAAAACATTTTGACTCAGTCAAATTATATAAAACTAAAACTAAAACTAAAATAAAATAAGACTAAGAAAAAATAAATTAAAATTAATAATTATATATAACAATAATTATAATTAAAAAAACTAAAACGAAAATAAAATAAAACTAATAAAAAATAAAATAAAATAAATAATTATATATAACAATAATTATAATTAATTTCATCACAAATTGGGGATGAAAATCAAATCTCTTTAATTAAGATCTAACATGAGCTGAGAGGATCAAATCTCTTTAAATGAAAATCCCTTTTAGAGTGAAAAAAAAACAATTCCTCCAAACCCTTGCTATCCATCTTAAATACGGATATAACATGCATGATCTGAGGGATCAAATATTGGTCAAATCTCTTTAAATGAAAATCAAATCTCTTTAAATGAGGGATCAAATATTTAAGATCTAACATGAGCTGAGAGGATCAAATCTCTTTAAATGAAAATCAAATCTCTTTAAATGAGGAATCAAATATTTAAGATCTAACATGAACTGAGAGGATAAAATCTCTTTAAATGAAAATCAAATCTCTTTAAATGAAAACACAGATCTAATAACATGAAGATTTAAGATCTAACATGAGCCGAGAGGATCAAATCTCTTTAAATGAAAATCAAATCTCTTTAAATGAAAACCCACATGAGCCGTGGGATCAAATATTTAAGATCTAACATGAGCTGAGAGGATCAAATCTCTTTAAATGAAAACCTCTTTTAGAGTGAAAAGAAAATGATTCCTCTCAACCCTTGGTATGTCAAGAGTATACTTATTTCCATATCTATATTAAAAGATCCATCTTAAATACCGATCTAACATGAGCCGAGGGATCAAATATTTAAGGTCTAACATGAATATTTAAGATCTAACATGAGCCGAGGGATCAAATATATTGAAGTCAAATATATTCAAGTGCAAACTTCTTTAGAGTGAAAAATACATTGTGTTATTTTTAATTGTTTAAATTGTATTTGTGAATACTAAATAAAGTATATATAGGACCAGATAAATGTTTTAACCATACAAACTTATTTTTATAACGTTTTAACCATAAAACTTAATTTCCATATCTATATTAAAAGATCCATCTTAAATACCAATCTAACATGAGTTGAGGGATCAAATATATTCACATGCAAACCTCTTTAGAGTGAAAACTATAATGTGTTATTTTTAATTGTTTAAATTGTATTTGTGAATGCTAAATAAAGTATATGCAGGACCAAATAAACGTTTTAACCATACAAACTTATTTTTTTCAAAGTTTTAACCATAAAACTTAATTTTTTAAACATTTTAACCATAAAACTTAATTTTTTCAACATTTCAACCATAATTTTTTTTTTCCTTTTTCATGACATATACATAATTTTTAAAAAATGATATGTAATTGACATTAAAATATTTTACCTAGCATGTACATCAAGACATTTTATCAAGAAATGTTACTCACAATTTTTTTTTTACTTCTAATTACTTTACAACATATTCATTTTTTTATTATAACTGACATTAGTTTTCTATTTATAATATAATTTTTATTTTAAAAGGGAACAGACTGATAGACAAACTTAGACATCAACTCATACTAGGATGTAGAAACTCATACTAGGATGTAGAACCAACATAGATCCATCTTAAATACCAGCATAAATCCATCTTAAGTACCGAGAGGGATCAAATTTCCTCACGTGAAAACTTCTTTAGAGCGTAAAATACAATGTGTTATTTTTAATTGTTGAAATTGTATTTTTGAATGTTAATAGAGTATTTATGACACAAATTAAACTGATTTTTTATTATTAACATATTTTAAAATATATGTCATATTCATTTTTTTTTATTATAGGTGACATTATTTTTCTATTTAGAACATTATTTTAACTTTTATTTTTATTTAAAGTTGAGGAACACGAAGGGACGAACAAACAAACTTTCACATCCATCTCATACCGGGTTGTAGAATGAGCCTCTCAGCTTAATGAGTCTCTCTCAATAAACATCTGACAAGTTTTTTTTACTTCCAATTACTTTACAACATATTCATTTTTTTTAATTATAGTAGACATTATTCTTCTATTTAAAACATACTTTTTAACTTTTATTTTTATTTTAAAGGGAAATGATGGAGGGACAAAATTACATATCCCTCTCATACTGGGGTGTAGAATGAGCCTCTGACTCAATAATATAATTTTATATGACTTGATAAAATAATTAAAAAAAAAAAAAAAAAAACTTCTATTTTTCCTATAAACATTTAAATATACAACTTAAATAAAGTGTTTCAATATCTCTATTACCTAATATATGTGTGTATGTATATGTGTGTGCAAATGTTGACTTAAGTAAAATATTTCAATGATCAAAAGGAAAAAGTAATGAAAGGTAAAATAATTTTGTTACTTCTTAATAAGAGGGAAATAAGAAATGTGCAATTAATCTAACTTTTAATATGAAATCTTAATAGAATAAATTATTCAAAAATATAAGTTAAACAATGAAAAACTACACATGGTCTATATATAAATATAGAGAGACAAAACACCACTATAGATCCATCTAAATCACATATTTATCAATCACATAAAACAAAAAAATATAAAATTAATAATTATATATAATTACAGTTATAATGACGCCATAATTAGATGCCCCTAGGTCTAGGTTTCTCAAGGCAATGGTTAGGCCTATGGCCATCTTCCGAGGACACAAATAACTTGAAACAAAAAAAAATTACTTTGCCTTAAACTATTATTACTTTATTAAATATAAAAGTAATTAATACATGAGTTAAACATGTATACATTTAAAAACACATGTAATAAAAATCTTGATCATAGTTAGTAATACCAAATTTAACTTGTAAACAAGTTTTTCTATATATTTTATTTTAATTTATTTTTTGTACTTAGGGATGTCTAGCCTAGTGTGGTAGAGATGTTTTAATGTCATTTTTAACATTTTGACTCCATAAAAAATATATCTGAAAATAAATAAAATAAAATAAAAGTTGAATAATTATAATAATCAATAAAACATTTTGACTCTGTCAAATTACATAAAACTGACACTAAACATAAAATCAAAAAAATAGAAGAAAAAAAAGCATAAAATAAATAATTATATATAATTACAATTATAATTAATTGAACCACAAATTGCGGTTATCTCATGTGGTTGGTAGGATGGAATGAAATCCTCCCACCCATGTTCAATTCTTTCTAGTGAACTCAGGTTTGGTTTTGCTTAAAAGAAAACCCCTTCTAGAGTGAAAAGAGATTTGATCCCTCTCAAACCTTGGTATATCAATAGTATACTTAAGAATATAATTTCATTCATGCTCAACTTGGAGTTCAATATTCAACTTAAATAAATTGTTTGAATATCTAATATAAAGAGAGAGAGACAAAAAACCACTATAATCCCATCTAAATCACAAATTTGTCAATCACTTAAAGGGATTAAAACACTTCACTTGCAAATCGATCTTCAATTGTCACATTCGAAAAAGAGGTTTCAATATAACTAGATTGGATCCCTCATGGCTCTTGATAGATCCATGGTTAAGGCAGATCTATACTGGTTTTATTTTCAATGCTCGTTGTCCTTTTTTAATTTTTAGTTTTAACTTTTCAGTCTTAAATCTAGATATTGATGATATAAGGTTGATTTTTTGACTCATCACTCTTTACTAATTTTGTGTTTGAGGCATTGAGTTATGTTAATTTACTATTCCAGTGTTTGGACTTTAGTATCTACTATAGTCTATTTTGCTTTCAATTTAGATTCTATAATGATGAATGATGAATTTAATTTTCAAATCAATGTAGGTTTAAGAATGATGAATGATGAATGATGAGTATGAATTATGTATGTATTAGTATTAATGATGAGTATGGATCAATGTATTTAATTTATTAATTCAATTAGTTGTGGATCAATGTATTTATGATTTCTTTTGAACTTCTTTAGTCTATCATAATTAAGAATAAATATATTAGCACTCGAAAACATATGAAGAGTTAATTCTATTATGTCCTTCACTTTCATCTCAAGTAACAAATATTTGAGATAATAACATAATTTTTGGTAAGTGTATATATAAAATATTGTAGACATATAAATTAAATGGATAGTAAATGTTGATAAGTATCAAAACACGTACATTATGGTACATCACAAATTGTCGAGATTATATTTTAGACTAGGACTTAAGGTGTAGAATAGAATCTAATGGGGTGTATTGGTAAGTCACTCCATGATGTGAAGGTCTCCAATTCGACACTCTATGGAAAGAAAACCAATCATGTTAAGGGATGGTTGGTATGACCCATGCTGAGTGAAATCCGTGGGTGATTTTGACAGCTTAGATGCCCCTATGTCATGACCTTGAGTCATCATCACACTTGGGTGAGTTGGGCACGCACGATGGTTGCGTTTAGTCGACGAGTTGGCAGATGAGTTGTCAGGGCGTACATAGCCAATGAATTGAGCGGGTGCACATAACCAACGAGTTGAGGGGCACATATAACCGATGAGTCACGATAGGCATCTTTAATCGACGAGTCGGGTCAACCAGCGAGTTGAGGGGCGCACCCACACAGGGTCGAAAACATGAGATGGAAAAATTTGGCTAAGTGTTAGAAGGCGTGGGTCGACTTGGTTTATCGGGGAGCAACAAGTTGGGCGCCCCCACACTTGGAGCTGACGTGGTAAATATACTAGGGCAAGAATTGGTGCGTCGGCTGGGTAACACCATGACCCATTCTCACGACTTGAAAAGCATATATATCCGCGTGGAGGTTGGAGTGGAGAGCATCATCGAATAGACCAAGGGAAGTAAGTCTCAACCCAAAGATTGGGTAGTGAAGAGACAAGCGAACCGCAGGTTGGATGAGTGCACGGTGATGGGAAGAATTACATAATTTCAGAGTTTAGGTTGAGCCGCGGAACGGAGGATGAGCCAGGTCGCAGGTCAGGCAGGGTTGCCTACGGTTGGAGTGTGCCAGATTGGTTGTAGCGGAGGGCGGAACCAAACTCACGTAGCAAGGGCGCGAGTCATGGTGGTGTGAGCCAAGAAGACTGTAGCGTGTTTGTGCAGTGGACACGACATAATGAGAAGTGGAACACGATTGTGATAGGTGTAGTGGTTCTGGTAACCAGGTAGAGCCGTGGGAAAGGCTGAATGATGCAGCAGCTTGATCGTGTAGTAGGCTAACCGACCGAGCTGTAGAAAAACATCAATTGTATTATTTGTAATTCGGTTGAGTATTTACTCCTGATGAAGTGTAAAAACAACAATTCGATATATTATTGATATTTACATATATTTATGTGTCTCTTACATTATTTTGTTTATGGTAAAAGATTTAATTTTATTCGGCAGTTAAATAATAAAAATGTTGAAAGATGAATGTGGTAGGCGTAGTCCAAGAAATGACTTGGAAAATGATATGTTTAGGCATTTGGGCGGTGCCACATGTAGAAAAATTCGTGAAAAAGGATTTGGGGGCGTGATAGATGGTATCAAAGGAGAAATAAGAGAAAGAAGAAGAGACCAGGTATGTATGCAATCTAAAGTTTTGGAAAAGAAACCTTGGATTCATAGGCTGGGGTTTCTTGACTTGGAAGTTCATGGGAAAAACATCCAAGCATTAGTGGACATAGGTGCCACACACAACTTCATGACAACATGATTGGAAGGAGATGTTAGGATGCAGATTATTCCAGCTAATGTGGAAGTCAAGGTAATGAATTTGAAGATTAAGGTCTCAGGGTTAGCAGATGAAGTGCCAATTCGAATTGGAGACTAGGAGAGTCGATTGAACTTCACGATGATGGAAACAAACGACTTTGACATGATATTGGGGAAGGATTTTCTAAAGGGAAATATGGCAATTATTTTCCCTTTTTGCGATGAGATTATGTTGATTGGAGGCTCACAAACTTGGAACTTTCCTACTCATAAGCAGAGGAAGGAAGTTCAGGTGAAACATGTTTTTTCACTAAGCCTGGAGAAAGATATGCGAGAGTCAGATGTGGAGACATATGTGATAGTAATGAGGGAGGTTGATAGTGATGATGGAGTGGGGACACCTGTTCCAGCTGAGATTTCCGATGTATTAAACAAATATGAAGATTCGATGCCTGATGAGCTACCGAAAGCACTTCCATCGAGGTGTGAAGTGGACCATAGCATTGAGCTAGAGTGAGGGAAGCAACCTCCAGAAAAAGATCCTCATCGATTATCTGGACCAGAGTTGGAGGAATTGAAATGACAGTTGAAGGACTTAACTGATGCAGGTTTCATAAGACCTTTAAGGTCCCCATATGGAGCTTCAATATTTTTCCAGTGAAAGAAGGATAACCATGAGCTACAGATGTGCTATGCTTATTGTACTCTGAAAAAGAAAATGTTAAATAATTGGTATCCTTTGCCATTAGATGCAGATTGGTTCAACAAGATTGAGAAGGCTCGAGTGTTTTCCAAGATATACTTGAGGCATGGGTATTATCAGGTGCAGATAATGGAAGGAGACAAGTTGTTACAAGGTATGGAAGTTTTGAATTCCTTATTATGCCATTCGGGTTATGCAATGCTCCTGCCACATTTTGCACTTTGATGAATGATGTACTACATCCATATTTGGATTCGTTCATAGTAGTATACTTGGACGATATCGTGATATATAGTGATAGCATGGAGGATCACAAGAAACACTTGGATTTGGTGTTTGAGGCACTGAAGAAGAATGAGTTGTACTTGAAGAAGTCAAAGTCTATGTTTTCCCAAACCGACATTTTGTTCCTTGGACACATTTCAGACCAAGGGCACATACGAATGGAGCCGAGAAGAGTGAATGCGATAGAGGATTGGACCGAACCGAAGAATTTAGATGATATGAGGGTGTTTTTGGGGATGACCAACTACCAATGGAAGTTTGTCGAGGGGTACTCCAAAGTGAAATCGTCACTGACAAACCTTTTGAAGAAGGATAAGTGATGTAATTAGACGGAGAAGTGTCATACATGAATTGAGGACTTGAAGAAGAGGATGGTTACAACACCGATACTGAAGTTACTTGACTTCGAGAGACCATTTTTGGTACACACGTATGCTTCAAATTTTTCAATAGGAGGAGTCCTTATGATGGATAGGAATATGGTGGCGTATGAGAGTCGAAAGTTGCAGGATAGGGAACGAAGTTATTCGGTTCATGAGAAGGAGATGAGTATGATCATCCACTATTTACACGTATGGAGGAATTAATTGATTGGGAATCCCTTTGTTGTCAAGACTGAAAATGTTGCAGCAAGTTATTTTGCATCACAATTGAAGCTATCAATGAAATATGCTCATTGGCAAGACTTCTTGGCAGAGTTCAACATGAATATTGAGTATAGACCGGGTAGCCTCAATGTAGTTGCAGATGCCCTCAGTAGGAAGGGAAAGTTAGCCACACTTGAGGAGGAAGAATATCGAGTAGCAATAAGTAGGAGTTAGGTATAGATGACTGATGAGATGCAGAATAAGCTTCGAGCAAGCACTGAGAATGATACTCAAGCACAGAGCATTGTGAAGTAGGTGGAGGAGGGAAAGACACAAAGGTTTTTTCTACGAGATGTACTCTTGTTCTTTGCGAGATGAATTTACATTCCGATGTCATCAGCGCTTAGGAGACACCTTTTGAAGGAGTGCTAGGATTCTCCATGGGTTGGCCACCCAAGGCAACGTCATTCTTCGGCATTGCTGGAGAGAGGATTATTTTGGGAGAATGTGCAAGAAGATGTAGAGGGGTATGTACATACATGCATTATTTGTCAGCAGGACAAATCGGATAATCAGAGATAGGGAGGATTGTTGTAGCCTTTGTCAATTTCAAAGATACCATGGATGAGTGTTTTGTTGGACTTGATTATTCAATTACTGCCGGTTTTGGGGTATAATGGGATTATGGCTGTGGTCGATCATTTTTTCAAGTATGTTTCTTCATTTCGACAAAGATACCATGTGCGGCTGAGATGATTATTGAGCTATTATTCAAACATGTTGTGAAGTATTAGGGGATGCCATTGAGTATCGTATTGGATTGAGATCTGCGATTTACAGGTAGATTTTGGCCCACTTTTTTCAAGTTGGTTGGAACAAAGTTGCTGATGAGTTTGAGTTACCATCCGCAGACATATGGGTAGATTGAATATATTAATGAACTACTGGAGGACTACTTGAGACATTATGTGACAACTGATTAGAAGAATTATCTTGAACTCTTGGATATGGCTCAGTTTAGGTATAATATGAAGAAGAGTTCCACAACCGAGTATAGTCCATTTGAGTTGGTAAATGGACATATGCTAGTTGCTCCAGACACCATATTATTGAGAGGTTTCTTGAGGAGTTCACATGTGAAGAGATTCACGATAGCATGGGAGGAGACCTTGGAGTTAGCACAGGTGCCCTTGCACGAAGCTACAAGGAGGATGAAGAAATGGGCAGATAAGGTTAGATGGGACGCACACTTTAGTGTTGGAGATATGGTTTTTCTCAAGATTACTAGGGATCAGTTTCAGCAACCGAAAGGGACTTTGAGATCTTTGACGAGGAAGTATGAGGGGCCATTCTGGGTGAAGAAGAGAGTGGGAGAAGTTGCATATGAGTTGGAGCTTCTGAACCACAACTGTTCGAAACATCCTGTGTTCCATAAGAGTCATCGCAATATATTTCGACTTGATGCACACCATCCAAATAGTATGGAACCACTGAGAGGACCAACTATGATTATAGACAAACCGAACCTTGTTTCAGAGAAGATCATGGATCTTCAGCCTATAGTTCTTGGGAGTAACATGAGGCAAGATTTATTCATTCAATGGGAGAACACACCAGAGGAGAATATCTGGGAGATGGAGGATTCACTATGGAGATGGAGGAAGGAGATTGCATAGTACGATGAGAAGTTGAGAGGCGTAGCTGGATTGTCGAGGATGACAATGACTTCTGGTGGGGGAGGATGTCACAACCTCGAGTAATAATTGCACTTGGGTGAGTCGGACGAGCATGATGGGTGTGTTTAACCGACGAGTTGGGCAGGTGCACATAACTGACAAGTTGAGGGGCGCACATAATCGACGAGTCATGATGGGCACGTTCAACCAACGAGCTGGGTCAACCGACGAGTTAAGGGGCACAAAAGGACTGAGTGTCAAAAAAACGAGGTGGAAAAATTTGTTTAAGTGTTGGAAGGCACGGGTCAACTTGGTTTAGAGGGGAGAGATGAGTTGGGCACCCCCACACTTGGAGCCGACGTGGTAGATATGCTAAGGAAAGAATCGGTGGGTCGGCTGGGTAACACCATGAGCCATCCTCTTGACTTGAAAAAATATATATCTGTGTGGGGGTTCAAGTGGAGAGGATCATTGAATCAACAAAGGCAAGCAATTCTCAACGAAAATATTGGGTAGTGAAGAGACAAGTAGACCACAGGTTGGATGAGCATGCGGTGATGGGCGGAATTATAGAATTTCAGAGTTCGGGTAAAGCTATAGAATAGAGGACGATCCGGGTCGCAGGTTGGGTGACGGGGCCTCCACTCAAGGAAGCTCTAACATATCACGTGTGTTCATAGGATACAAAATAATGCCCCTAATTTGACTACATATTGGAAAATACCTCTAAAATTCACATTTTTATTCCGTACCAATATGCACCCAATACACCTTCCCAATTTAAAAAACCCCTACTTTCACTAGATATTGTAGGTATCCATTTTTTCATTAAAATTTTTAATACTACTTTATATTTTTTCATTAACTTTGAGTTCCATTTTTATACCTACTAATATAAAAACCCTTTACCCCCTAATATATGCTCAATATATTATGTCATTTTTTCCTTGATATATATTCCCTAATATGAACCCACGTGCTATGGTATTTCTCCCCCAGAGAAGCCCCTGTGGGTTAGGGAGGGATTCCCACGGTTGGAGTGTGGTAGGTTGGTCGTAGCAGAGGGCAGAACTAAACTCAGGTAGCAAGGGTGCAGGTTGTGGTTGGGCGAGCCAACACGATTGCAACAAGTTTGTGCAACAGACACGACATAATGAGAAGCGGAACACAGTTGCAATAGGTGCAGTAGATGTGGTAACTAGGTAGTGCCATGGGCAAGGCTACATGGCACAACAGTCAGGTTGTGCCGCAGGCCGACTAGCCTAATTGTAGAAAAACAACAATTGTATTATTTGTAATTTAGTTGAGTATCTACTCCCAGTGAAGTGTAAAAAAAACAATTCGATATATTACTAGTATTTACATATATTTATGTGTCTCTTGCATTTTTTTGGTTATGGTAAAAGATTTAAGTTTATTCCGCACTTAAATAATAAAAATGTCGAAAGATGAATGTGTTAGGCATTGTCTAGGAAATGACATGGAAAACTAGATGTTTAGGCATTTGACTAGTACTACACGTAGACCAATTCATGAAAAAATAATCGAGGGTGTGACACCCTATGTCACACCCATGAGTTGTGTGGTTGATGTGCGACAGAGTGGGGCGATGCACCCTTGGTTAAACATGAAAAGATGGTGTGCGATGAGTTGGAGAGCAGCGAGTTAGCTGCGATGTTAGTTATGACGTTCGAATGAGTTAACATGCGATGAGCCAACGAAAGGAACAATTTGGCTAAGTGTCAAAGACTTGAGGAGAGCGACCTTATACGGTGTAATCGAGCAAGTGGACCCGATTGGGTGACTTGGTGGGTGAGACGAACTCAAGCATGGGTGCGAAGAGTCAAATTATAGGTCGACCTAGGCAGGCTGACCCATGGTGGAAAGTTGGTGTTTGGTATAAGAAGGTGAATGCCATGGCCGGAGAAGAAATCAACAAGCAAGGGTGAATACAAGGCACAAGCTTGGGGTGCGAAATAAGAAGGTGAACATAGAAGAGCTTGAGGTGCAGGAGGGTGGACAAACTGCAGCACCAAGGAATGTAAACAAGATAACGTAAAATGTGTCGTAGTTCAGACTACCAGGTGAACCACATGTCGGGTAGCCACTAGGAGGGTATACCCATTGATGGTTGCAGCTGGGAGAACCCAGTGGATGTGAGTTTGGATGGGAGGTTGGTGTGACGAGCAGGCCGGGAAAGTAGGTAGGTGAGCTGGGTGAGCAGGCGAAGTCACGATTCAGAGTTTGGTGAATGGTTGTAGAGTGGGCGGACAAGTCAGGCGCGCAACACGATAGTGACGAGCTTGGCATGCGACACAACCTTGGGGTAGGGCTGCACGCTGGGTGAAACACTGAATGGGTGTGTGATCGAGCGAAGGTTGGCACGGGCGCTGGGTGACACGACGAGCGCCTAGTGACACGATGGGTGCCAAGCATACATGACAGGCGATACGAGTTAGTGAATGGGCGAGGCTGCATGAGAGTGGGTAGGCGATCCGAGTTTGCAATACGAGTTGGGCAAGGCCACACGGTGGGCAGACCACCTTGGGCAAGGCTGCACGACTAGTTGGGAAGGCTGAATGATGGTCTAAGATGAAAATTCCAGATTTGGTGATTGGCCTTGTTTGGTCAAGAATAATTTGGGGTTGCCTTGAAAGGATGTTGTACATTGTATTCATAAACATTTATTGATATATATTGTGGGTAGACTCATTGTCAGGGAGTTTCCCCTCCCTTTAAAAAGACTAAGTGTATTTATATGCTTATGTAGATGAAAGAAGATTAAATGAATGTTTCCATTGTGTACTATGAATGTTAAATGTTTAGAAAGTGAAAAATAAACTAAGTATGGAATTTTAGGTGTATTCCACACTTGAAAGTATTGTTGAAAAGAAATTGGGTGGTGGTGCCACACCTACCTATGAGCGGTTGAAAGACTACGACCAAAATAGGGGCGTGACAGTTTGTATCAGAGGCTACTAATACTCAAAGAGAAGCTGATTCAGTTGAAGTTTTAGGTTTTGAAGGCTGATGACCATTGAAGGTAAAGCAAGTGTTGAAGACTTCTTGAACAGATGAAGATGATTGAGAGGGCACTTCAAAAACTTGAAGACATGACCGATTATTGGAAAGACAAAACAGAGAGACGCTATGAAGATCTTATACAAGAGTGGGAACTCTTGCTACACATAAGAAGCAGGATAGTAGACATGCAAGAGGACTTGAATAATCTTCATGAAAGAATGATGAACTCAAGGATCTTGATGAGGAGGTACAACATGGTGATCATAGACTCCAAGAACTCATGGTTGAACGAGTTTGACTAAGGGAGAAGAGCACCATGGCACAGGATAAAGTCAAGGAACTTGAAGATTATATTAAGGAATTTCTTGGTAGAAATCCCGTTGTGATAGAGCAAGATGAGCTCAATTACATTGGTAGACTTGGGAACTATCACTGAAACATACAACCAGATGTTCGGAATATTGGTTCAGTTCAAATGGAAGGAGTCAATGTGTGCTTGATTGGTACACTTAAGCAAGATGTGATGGAGGGTAAGCTTGAAGGAACTCAAGATGAACCAGGATCAAACTACTTAGATGAGAAAATAAAGGAGTTGAAGTACCTTAGGAATGAAATCAGGTTGAGGCATAAGTAGATAGACTCTTCTAAGATCAAATTGTTGAAGAAGGTTGCTGAAGTAAGATGCAAGATGAAGCCAAGAGAAGATGGAGATGCCTTGAAGCTAAGTTTTGTTCAGGTAACCATACATGGAAAAAGTTTTTCAGCTTTGGTGGACATGGGAGCTACTCATAGTTTCCTTAGTAAGAAAGTAAAAAAGTATTTTGGGAAGAAAGCTGAAGTGGGAAGAGAGTGGAGTGATTTCAAAGAAGTGAAATCTACCATGAAAGTTGTGACTAGTGTATTGGAGAATACTCAAGTGAGATTGGTCTCTTGGTTTGGGAAGTTAGACTTGAGGATCATTGACTTGGATGATCATACTATGGTGCTGGGGCAAGACTTTTTGAAGATTGCACAAGCCGTACCAATGGTGGACCGAGACATTCTCTTGATTACAACTGAAGGGAGAACCATGTTGGTTCTGATGAATAGAAGGAGTTTCTTGGGATATAGTCCAAGAATGGCTTCTATGACTTTGTATCCAAAAGATCCGAATATGAAGCATGAACATGTGGAGAAAAGAGGGCTTGGATGTATGACTCAAACAACGAAGGAAGGGAAGTTAGTGGACTTTGTTGCAAGAGCTAGAAGGAAAGATGGAAGTAGAAAATCAATTTCACACATCTTGAGACACTTGATAGGAGCATCTTCTATGGAGGATATTCACCATGGAGTTGCAGATGGAGGGATTTCTAATACTTCTTCGATAGCAGTGATTGGGGAATATTACACAGGTAGAGATCTAGCTGGCATAGTGGAGTTTTGCAGATATGGCATGGGCATATATGACTTTCAGTTGACAAAATACAAGCTTGGTAAACTTGGTTGTACACAAGAGGATGTTGAGGCTGTGCACAAGTACTTGAGAACGCAACATCAATCGGATACATGGGTGGATGAGAGTCAGGGAGTGAACTTCCTAGACTTCCTTTCTCTATAGACAACCTTGGAGATAGGTTGGTGCGATGGCCTTAACATTAGAAGGGTTGCACCACCTTTACAAGGGGCCTTGGAGATAAGGCTTCCTTTACTTTACAGGTTGATGATGCTTGGATGTATGCGACTTCATAGTAGAACATTGGCATTAACATCATGGAAAACATGTTACAGATGAGATGGGCACACAATGGACCTAAGCATGGCTTATTTTTGGATGGATTCTTGATCGAGTTGAGATTGTGAGAGGATGATGAGAAACTACCAATGGTGGCATGGGGGAGGTACATTCTCATGGGTTGAGCATTACGGTTGGATTAAATACCCAACTAGTTTGATGACATGGGGGCATGTAGTGCACTGAGTTTGTGTCAGATAGATGTCTTGGTTTCGACTAAGATGTTGTGCTGGCTAGAGTATTGTGTAGAGATCCACATGATGAATGATACATGATGGAGACAGTTGTAATATATATGTTGCGGGGATGTTTGCAATATAAGGACTAACAAAATTCATGGATTGAGGAGACTTCCTATTTATGGAAACATAGACTGATGGTTTATGCGAGATTGGAGCGAAGGTAGGGAGCATGAGCATCTTTGGGTGTTGGAGATAGTAGCACTTTGCAAAGATGGTTGGTGGAGAGAGTTGTAGAGGACGAAAACCATTTAAAGTGGGGGAGTATGTCATGCCCATGAGTCGTGTGGTTGATGTGCAATGAAGTGTGGCGATGCACCCTTGGTTAAACGCAACGAGCTGGCGTGCGACGAGTGGGTGGGTGCAACGAGCTGGAGAGCGGTGAGTCAGTTGTGACAATAGTTGCGGAGTTCGAGCGAGTTGGTGTGCGATGACCCAACAAATAAAAAAAATTGCCTAAGTATTAAAGACTTGAGGAGGGCGACCTTACACAGTGTAGTCGGGGGAGTGGACTTGATGAGGATACTTGGTGGGCGAGCCGACCTCAAGCATGGGTGCGAACAGTTAAATTGTAGGTCAGCCTAGGTAGCCCGACCCATGGTGGAAACTTGGCATTTGGTATAAGAAGGTGAATGCCATGGCTGTAGAAGAAATCAACAAGCAAGGGTGAATACAAGGCATGAGCTTGGGGTGAAAAATAAGAAGGTGAAGATAGATGAGGGCGAGGTGCAGGCAAGTGGACACACTGTAACACCAAGGCAACAAAACCATAGAACATAGAATGAGCCGCAGTTCAGACGACTGGGTGAATCATAGGTTAGGTAGCCGCATGGCGAGTCTGCCCATGGATGGTTGTAGGTGGGAAAACCAAGCAGAGGTGAGTTTGGGTGGGTGGTTGGTGTGACGAGTGGACCAGGTTGGCGGGTAGGCGAGCTAGGTGAGCAGGTGGAGTCATGAGTCAGAGTTTGGTGAATGGTAGTAGAGAGGATGGATAAGCCAGGTGCGCCGCGTGACAACGATGAGTTGGGCGGGTGACCCGAGCTCCCAGTAGGGTTGCATGCTGGGTGAAATGCTGAATGGGTGTGCGACTGGGAAAAGGTTGGTATAGGCACCAGGTGGAACGATGAGCGCCGAGTGAGACGACGAGGGTCGAGCATACACGACAGGCGATACGAGTTGGTGAATGGGCGAGGCTGCATGAGAGCAGGAAGGTGGCTTGAGTTTGCAATACGAGTTGGGCAAGGCTGTACGGTGGGAAGACTGCCATGGGAAAGGTTGCATGATGAGTCGGGCAGGACAAATGACAGTCTAAGGTGAAAATTCTAGATTTGGTGATTGCCCTTGTTTGGTCAAGAATAATTTGGGGTTGCCTTGAGAGGCTATTGTACATTGTATTAGTAAACATTTACTGATATATATTGTGGTCAGACTCATTGTCAGGGAGTTACCCCTCCCTTTAAAAATACTAAGTGTATTTATATGATTATGTAGATGAAAGATGATTAAATGAATGTTTGCGTTGTGTGCTATGAATGCTAAATGCTTAGAAAGTGAAAAATAAACTAGGTATGGAATATTAGGTGTAGTCCGCACTTGAAAGTATTGTTGAAAAGAAATCAGGTGGTGGTATCGCACTTGCCTATGAATGATTGAAAGACTACCACCAAGATAGGGGTGTGACACCCTAGGTCGTGCTTTCTCAAGCCAATGGTTAGGACTGTAGTCATCTTCGTAGGACACATACAACTTGAGAAAAAAAACTTTGCTTTAAATTATTATTATTTTATTAAATATAAAAATAATTAATATATGATTTAAACATGTATAAATTTAAAAACACATGTAAGAAAATTCTTAATCATGGTTATGCATCCCCAATTTAACTTGTAAATAGGTTTTGGTACAATACTATGGACCAATATCATGCCTTATCAATACAACACGTGCGAAACTTTTCAGAGTCAAAATATTTTTTATATAGTTTATTTTAATTTAGCCTAGTATAATTGAGCTGTTGTAATGTCCTCTTTAACATTTTGTCTTTGTCAAAAAAATATGAGTAATTATAATTATCAATAAAAGATTTTGACTTGGTCAAATTACATAAAACTAACACTAAAAATTAAATAAAAAAAACTAAAACAAAAAATACATAAAATTAATAATTATATATAATTACAATTATAATTAATTGCATCTTCAATTGGGGTTATCTTAGGTATTTGGGAGGAGGGAATGGAATTCTCCCCAACCAGGTAAGATAAAATATCTTTAGATGAAAACCATTTTAGAGTGAAAAGAAATTTGATCTCTATCAACCCTTGGTATATCAAGTATACTTAAAAATATATCAAATATATTAATAAAAATAACAATTTTAATTTGAAATAGACATTTCTTTTCTATTTTGAAAATAATTTATTTTTATTTTAGGAGATACACATGTCAACAAATTCTCTATTTTGAGAATACCTTTTATTTTTATTTTTTAAGTGAGACACCTAGAAAGTCCAACTTGAGCACTGATATACTTACACATCACCTTCATTCTGGGCTATAAAATGATTCTCTTGGCTCCACTAAATGATATGCCTTGATTATGGTCTATAGAATGAGTCTGTAAGCTCCACTAAATGAGATGCATCATGGTTTGGTTGGTTTTGCACTAGTTACTCAAGAGTGTGACTCTGACTTAGATAGAGACATTCCCATTTACGGTCTTTATGATTTCACGAAACAAATAGATGTAGAGGACCAATCAATGTGATTAACTCCTTGATGTTGATTTACCTGAGAGGCTCATTCGATATCCCAGTGTTAGGAAAATGTGTAATTTCATTCTTTTCAACTTGGAGTTGACATGTGTCCCTTAAAAAAATATTTTAAATAAAAAATGTCCCCTATAATAAAAGAATAAATGATTATATGTATTTGGTTAGTTTTAATTAAAAATATTATGAACCATAATTAATTGTGATTACTTGGTTCATTATTAATATGTGCTAAAAATATTTCATTTTCACTCTTGGAGTTATAAATAAAATATTTCGATATCTATGTTAAATAATATAATTTTATATGACTTTCTACAATAATTAAAAAATATGACTTAAATAATTCAATATACTACTTAAATAAATTATTTGAATATCCATTTACCTAATATATGTGTATGTAAATGTTGAGCTTAGTAAAATGTTTCAATGCTCAAAAGGAAAAAGTAAATAAAGGTAAAATAATTTAGTTACTTCTTGATTAGAGAAAAATGAGAAATGTGTAATTCATGTAACTTTTAAATTTCAATATAAAACTTAAATAAATTATTTGAATATCCATATTAAAAAACTAGAAAAAGTAATTAAAAGTAAAATAATTTAGTTACTTCTTGATAAGAGAGAAATGAGCAATGTGTAATTAATATAATTTTTAATATAAAATATTAATATGAATAAATTATTTAAAAATACAATTTAAACAATTAAAAATTGCACATGGTCTATACATAGAGAGAGAAATAGAAAAAAATCACTAGAGATCCATCTAAATCATAGATTTATCAATCACTTAAAATGATTAAAATGCTTGACCTGTAAACCAATTTTCAATTTTTGCATTCTATAGAATGGTTTCAATATAATTAGGTTTGATCCCTCTTGGCTCTTGGTAGATCCATGGTTAAGATGGGTCTATACTGTTTTTTTTTTCCAATGCTCATTGTCATTTATTAATTTTGAGCTTTAACTTTTAGGTATTGAATATGGATATTGATGACCTACGCTCATTATTTGACTCAACAATCTTTAGTATTTTTTTGTTTGAGACTTTGAGTTATGTTAACTTACTTTCCACTCTTTGGACTTCGGTATCTACTATAGTCTATTTTGCTTTCAGTTTAGATTCTATAATGATGAATGATGAGTATCAATGATGTATGTATTAGTATTAATGATGAATATGGATCAATGTATTTAATTTATTAATTAAATTAGCTAAGGATGAATGTATTTAATATTTCATTACTGAATATGATTTTCATCTCTCTCTATATATATATCCCTCTCTTTCACACACACAATTAAAAATTATATACCCCGACATCCATATTCCCCAGTAAATTTCTCTAAAATTTGAGGGTACTCCCACACTCCCATGTATACATCTCCCAGACCCGTGTCCACTCTTCTCCGAGTCTTTGTAGAACATTGATTTTCAATGCACCTTTGGCAAGTCCTTGCTATGTGAAATCTTCCATAGTAAGGAGAGGTACCATTTTGTACACACTTTGATGCATGTAGGTACCATTTTCTACACACTTAATGTATGTATTATACTTTAGGTACAAGATGCCCATAGATTTAAATATGTTTATAAATTCATTTAGCTTGGATATTGCTAGTACCACCATGTATTATTTGTATTTTTTAATTTTAAAGTATTTAAATGAAATATTTATATATAAATTATGGAGGTGGTTTGTACCATAGATGTATGTTATATTTGGAATTTATGAGGAAAATTATGTTCTTTTATAATTCAACAGTCTTTCGTAATTAAGAATAAATCTATTAGCACTCTAAACATATGAAGTGTTATGTGCTTCACTTTCATGTCAAATAACACATATTTCAGACCATAACATACTTTTTGGCAAGTGTATATATAAATTACTGTAGATATATAAATGAAATGGATGGTAAATATTGATAAGTATCAAAACACTTACCTTATGATACATATCAAATTGTGAAGATTAAAAATAAAATAAAATAGCTAAATTATAAGTTTATTTCAAATTAGGCCTACAAGACATAGAATAGATGTTGATGGGGTGTAGAATAAATGTTGTGTGGGTGTACTGTTAAGTCACTCCATGATGTGAAGGTCACCAGCTATAAACTCTTTGGAGAAAAACCAATCATGTTATGGGATGGTATGTCCCATACCAAGTGTGATTTGTGGGTGATTTTGATAGCCTAGATGCCTCTAGGTTGACTTTGATCGCTTAGATGCCCCTAGGTCACAGTTGCTGAAGTCAATGGTTAGTTCTTTAGTCGTCTTTGAAGGACACAAACAACTTGACCAAAAAAAACTTTAAATTATTATTATCTTATTAATATAAAAAGAATTAATATATGAGTTAAACATGTACACATTTAAACACACATGTAAGAAAATTATTAATCTTGGCTATTAATCCTCAATTTAACTTGTAAATAGTTTTTTTTGCAATAGTATGGACCAATATCATGTCTTATCAATACAACATGTCGAAAATACCATAACTCATTTGAGAGTTTAAATATTTTCTATATTTTTTATTTTGTTTCATTTTTTGTTTGGGGCCCTCTCTAGCCTAGTATGCTACAAATGTTGTATTATCTTGTTTAACATTTTGACTATGTGAAAAAAGAAAATTAAAAATAAATAAAATAAAATAAAAAATGAATAATTATATTTAAATCATTTTGACTCGGTCAAATTACATAAAACTAAAACTAAAACTAAAACTAAAACTAAAACTAAAATAAAATAAAACTAAGCAAAAACAAAATAAAATTAATAATTTTATATAACAATAATTATAATTAATTTCATCATAAATTGGGGTTATCTCGGGTGGTTGGAAGGATGGAATGAAATCTACCCCAACCAGGTTCTATTCTTTCCAATGAACTCTAGATCAGCTAAGTGTTGAGAGGAGTCAAATCTCTAAATGAAAACCCCTTTTAGAGGGAAAAAAAATTGATTCCTCCCAACCCTTGGTATGTCAAGAGTATACTTATTTCGATATTTATATTAAAATATCCATCTTAAATACTGATCTACCATGAGCTGAGGGATCAAATATATTCACGTGAAAACATCTTTAGAGTGAAAATACAATGTGTTATTTTTCATCATTTAAATTGTATTTGTGAATGCTAAACAAACTATATATCAGACCAAATAAACATTTTAAACATAAAAACTTATTTTTTTCAATGTTTTAACTATAAGTATTAATTTTTTAAACGTTTTAACCATAAAACTTAATTTTTTCAATGATTCAACCATAAAAATTTATTTTTTTTATGACATATACATAATTTTTTTAAAATGATATGTAATTGACATTAAAATATTTTACCTAACATGAACATCAAGACATTTTATGATGCAATGTTAATCGTAATTTCTTTACTTCTAATTATTTTACAACATATTCATTTTTTTTATTATAGTTGACATTATTTTTATATTTATAGTATAATTTTTATTTTAAAAGGGAACAAACTGACAGACAAACTTACACATCAACTCATACTAGGATGTAGAACCACCATCGATTCATCTTAAGTACGGATTTAGAGTGTAAAATACAATGTGTTATTTTTTTTTTGTTGAAATTATATTTTTGAATGCTAAATAGAGTACATTTATGACACAAATTAAAATGGTTTTTTATTATTAACATATTTTAAAGTATATATCATATTCATTTTTTTTAATATAGCTGACATTATTTTTCTATTTAGAACATAATTTTTAACTTTTATTTTTATTTTAAAGGCGAAGGGACATGAAGGGACAACAAACAAACTTTCACATCCCTCTCATACTGGGTCGTAGAATCAGCCTCTCGGCTTAATGAGTCTCTTCACTCAATAAACATCTGACACATTTTTTTACTTCCAATTACTTTACAACATATTCATTTTTTAATATTGTAGGCAACATAGTTACCGATCAAATGAGAAAATGGCCTAGTACCCATTTTTATGAGGTAGCAAAAAATCATTTGATTTTGAAAAATGGTGTTTCAGAAAAGTGTTGATGAGTATCAACCCTTTTTGTTTCGAGGGGTTAGTTTTTACACTTTAAATTTTCTAATGAATTAAGTGAAAAAAATGAAAGTTTCTATATATATATATATATAATATTAAAGAAAAACAAATTAACCAAAAATACAAATCTAAAAACATTTTTCTTAAGTTAAAAAAAATAAAAAATAGAAACCTCATTAGAAAAAAATCTTAAAATAATTACCAACAAAAAAAATCAATTAAAATAAAAAAATAAAAAATGTTTATATTAAATAATTTAAATAGACAAAAAAACAAAAAAACAAAAAGAATTATTTTTTTAAATTAAAATTATAAAAATAATGAAATAACATAAAATAAATTAAAAGAAAATAACCAATTTTTTTTTAATAAAAAATAAAAAAACAAAATTAAAAAAAAAATATATATATATATATATATATATTAAAACAATTGAAAATAAATAAAGATTAAATTGTAAAAATTGAAAAACAAATTTAAAAGAAAAAATTCAAAAGAAGAATTCAAAACATTTGAAAAAAAAAATTCAAAACATTATAAATTGGAAAAAAAAATAAAATTAAAAAACAATATTAAAAAAAAACAATTAAAAAAATAACCCTCCTCCCCCCTCGCTCCTCCCCACTCCATCGCCTCCCTCTCCCTCCGCACCCCCTCGCTCCCTCTCCACCCCTCTCACTCCTCCTCTCCCCGTGCCATATCGTCTCTCCCCCGCCATCCCTCCCCTCTCCCCTCTGCCTGACCCCGCCTCCCCCTCGCATCCTCACCTGTCTCCCTCACCCCCCTCCCCTCTCCACCCACTCATCCCCACCCCTCGGGCTCCCAACCAACGGGTAAGAGGCCGCAAGTTGATTCGGGAATCGGCCTGCGGCCTCTTGGCTGTTGGCTGGCAACCCAGGTGGGAGGGGGGGCTGAGCACAACCCTCCTCACTCGCCTGGGCCCCTAGCCAGTGGGTCAGAGATCATATGCTAATTCTTGGAATCAGCCTACGGCCTCTTGGTCGCTAGCTGGGGGCCCAGGTGAGCGGGGAGGGGTAGGTGGGGAGGGTAGGGGGTTGAGGGAGGCGGGAGGGTGTTGGGTGGCGAGGAGTGAGGGGGAGGAGAAATGGGGTGGGGTGGGGTGAGGGAGGGGGTGGAGTGGAGAGAGGATGAGGGGGAGGGGAGAGGGGAGGAGGGGGGCTGGGGTGCGGAGCGGAGGGGTGACGAGGGGGTGGGAAGGGAGAGGAAGGCAGTGGAGTGGGGTAGGGTGGAGCGAGAGGGGAGGGGGATTTGTTTATTAATACATATATTTTTTATAATTGATTTTTTATAATTTTTAAATTTAAACATTTTTAAAAATTAAAATTAATTTTTTTTTTAATTTTTAATTTTTTTTTTAACTTTTTTTTATTATTTCAATTTTAATAATTTTTTTCTTTTTTTTTTTTTTAAATTCAATTTTTTTTTGTTTTAATTTTAATTTTTATTTCAATTTTTTTTATAGTTTAAATTTTATAATAATTATTTTTTTTCTTAAAATTTAAATTTTTTTTTTTAATTGTTTTGAATTTTATTTATTTTTTAATTTTATTTTTTGGTAATTGTTTAACCTTTTTTAAATGATGTTTTTATTTTTAACTTAAAAAAATGGTTTTTATTTATTTATTTTTTCTTAAATTATATAATTTTATTTATTTATTTATGTTTCTATATTTCTATATTTATTTACTTTTTATTTAAATTTTTCATTTTTACAAGTTAATTCTTATTTTTGTTTTTTACATTTTTTATGGTTTTTTTTTTTAATTTTAATTTTTGTTTTTTTTTTTTTTTACATGTCATGGTTAATTTTTTTTTTAGATTTTATAGTTTTTTTTTTTTTTTTTTATATATATATATATATGTCATTACTATATATTTTTTATATTTGATTTTTTTTGTCACTTTTTTTTTTAATGTTTTATTACTTGTTATTATTATTATTTTTATTTTTTTCAATATTTGAATTTTTGTTTTTTTTTGCGTTTTTGTGTTTTTTTTTTTTTTTTTTTCAATATTTGAATTTTTGCATTTCTATATATTTTTTATATTTGATGTTTTTTGTCATGTTTTTTATGTTTTATTACTTTTTATTATTTTTTATTTTATTTTTTTAATATTTGAATTTTTGTTTTCTTATGTATATATATTGAAGGCTCCGATGCTTGTCTAACAACCCGATCCCATTATGAGCAATTTGATAGTTCATTTAAATTTTTCATTATAATGAATCGAGTCTACCCCACAATGTGTTAATTTCATGGTTGGTCTTTAAGTTTTTATTACAATGGGTTGAGCTTACCTACACTACGTGTTAATTTGATAGTTGATTTTTTTTTCTTGCAATGTATCAAGTTGTCTAGGCTAAGATTTAAAAATCGCTATACATTTAGCATTTAAAACAAATTACTCTTGGTATAATAACTCTTTCATTCAGGTGTTCATTTTTAAAGTTTTTTTAGTCATAAATTTTTTCCATAATATCATGCTTGAAATATTTTGAAAACATAAGATTGTTTTGTAGTCATAATATTTGGTTTTAATTCCATGGTTGAAAAATTGTCAAGATTTTAATGTTTTTCTAACTCGTGATATTTTATCTCTAATGTTATGGTTGAAAACAATTATAAATATTTTTTGTTAACACCATGTTTGAAAATTGCTGGAATTTTAAGGTTTTTCAAAGAAGTGATATTTTAAATTTAATGTCACGCTTAAAAATCATTGGAATTTTAAGGCTTTTCAAAGATGTGATATTTTATGTTAATGTCATGATTGAAAATTGTTGGAAATTTAAAGTTTTTCAGAGTCAAGATATTTTATCTTTAATGTCATAATTAAAAAATGTTGAAAATGTACCCTGAAAAAAATGTTATTCTCGCATCAACACTTTTAGATTTCAAGGTGTTTTTTGCACCAAACAAAATGACTTTTATGGTTTTTCACTGTTATTTTTAAAAAAGATTAAAAATTTACTCAGAGAAAAATATGGTGATGCAGAATCAACACTTTTTATTTTTGGGTTGTTTTTCATGTTTTTTTGGGATTTTTGGGCTTGAGTACCCGTTTTGAGGTAATAGTTCCCCTTTGATTGGTAACTATGTTATACATTATTGTTCTATTTAGAACATAATTTTTAACTTTCATTTTTATTTTAAAGGGGAATGGATGGACGGACAAGCTTACAAATCCCTCTCATATTGGGCTATAGAATGATCCTCTCAGCTCAATAATATGATTTTATATGACTTGATAAAATAATTAAAAATAAAAAAGACTTCTATTTCTTCTATAAACATTTCAATATACAGCTTAAATAAAGTGTTTCAATATCTATATTACCTAATATATGTGTGTGCAAATGTTGACTTTAGTAAAATATTTCAATGATCAAAAGGAAAAAGTAGAAAAAGTAATGAAAGGTAAAATAATTTAGTTAATTCTTCATAAGAGGGAAATAAGAAATGTGTAATTAATTTAACTTTTAATATGAAATATTAATAAAATAAATTATTCAAAAATACAATTTAAACAATGAAAAATTACACATGGTCTATATATAACAATGTAAACTGTGAAATGGGAACTCATACTATTACCCGTTTTGTAGAGATAGCAAAAAAGTGACCCGATTTTGAAAAGGGGTGATGCAAAACACATGTTTTTTTATAGCATAGTTTTTGGCACTATAAATTTTTTTATGTACATTGCATTTTAGAATGGTAGTGTTTTTTATGCTGATTTAAAAAAGTGGTAATTCTACACGAGACCCTTTTTTCAAAAGGCTTTTTGTTTTTTTATTTTTTATTTTATTTTCTAATGTATGAAATATAAATAATTATTTTATAAATTTAATAATTTCTGAAGTGGTCTTTTTCTTCATATTTTCTTGTTCTTATTTTAATTTTTTTTATAGTGAGGTTTTTATTGTTTTGCATATTTAAAGATGAAGGTCGATATTTTGAATTTTCGATATTCTACATAATTATACATCGTTAATTAATTTTTCAATCCACATGAAATAATTGTTTCTAGAAAACAATATTTTTTAACAATTGACATAAAAATAATCATTTTTAACATAAATATAACTAAAAAACTACACGTTTTGATGATTTTTTGCTAGAATTGAAATGTCAAAATCACAATTTTCATACGAAATTTTTAACTAAAAGTGGTTAAATACTAGTTTTTTTTATGAATTTCATGTCAAAAAAAATAATAATCACTTTTTTTTTTCAAAAAATAATGATTAACTTAAAAATTAATGTGAAAATCACATATTACAAATATTGAACGCATAACAACCTTAATTGAGTGTATATTCTTCTCATAAAATGTAAAATTCAAAACATTACAAGTATAACTACTTAATAGTTACAAAAAATGAGCTTGGTTTCCAAGCATAACTTAAATTTAATCAACAATGTCACGTAATCCAAACTCTTCGTCCTCTAGAGTTTCATCATTGTCTTTTTCCACAATATTTTCTGCTTCTTTTTGATCATTTTCCTCTTCTAAGGGATCTTTGATGTATGTGAATCTCCCAATGTATGTCTTTCCAAACATTCCATGTAATGGTGGTTGGGGTTCCTTTGCCTTTTTTGCCGCACGTGATTCACTAAAATCCCCATTCTTCAACCCAAATTCTTGCATTGCATCTGGAAGAAATTGAAGAGCATTAATTCTTTGCTAAATGAAATTGCACTGTATTGGATCTTTTTCAATTGCAATGCAATTTCTTCCTTTTTGAAGGAAACATGCTAGTGTTGTACCTAATTATCAAGCACAAAAGAAATAATGAAGTAAATTAGTACAATGACATATTAATTAAAAAATAACATATTGAAATTCAATTCCATATAATAAAAATCACCTGAGCGAGAAAATAATCGAGAACCCGATCTCCTTCATTTGAACATATGTCTATAAGATAGTTAATCAATAATTATGGTTTTTGATAAATGTTAACTATCTCTTCTTTTGCTTCTTTGTCTTCATATGTTAGTTTTCTCACAATGACATCATAAGGCAGTATTTGGCTATGACTCTTTTTGTCTACCCAATTAAAAATCATAGACATATAGCTATCATCTTTTTCCCAATTATCAATATGAATGAACTCACAATCATTTATAAATAGTTGATTTTCATGGGTAAGAAAATTTGACTTTTGCCTGTAACATGAAATAGTAAAAGTTCAATTAACTTCTAAATAAATGAATTTTTCAACATTAATCAAATATACATTTTAAACGTCTTACCATGTAAACTGCATCCTTGAATTTGTTTTCCCCTTGAAGCTTGACAATACTATTGCCAATTGTGTGTGTGAATTAAATGTCATAAATCTCCATAATGGTGATGAAGTGAATTCTACAAATCCTGAAACCACTTTACTGAGAGCTTGATAAGTATAAGGGTCACTATCATAGTCAATGTTTGGAATATTGAAACCATGGGGAATATTTGCAATAACTAGGGCATAATCCCTTCTAGGTATGAGTTTAGCAATGTCTTCACAGTCACCTTGTATTACTTGATATTGAATAGTGTCTTAGCCCATTCCAAATGAAATGAGTAAGAGTTCGATCAAGTTCAACATTCTTAATACGTTTCCTCCTCAGTCTTTCAATCTTTATTTTTTCAATAAAGGTTCTGAAACTCTCTGGTGCTCCATTATCATCTTTCTTTATCTTTTGTAAAATAAACAAATATATGTGTAGGTTATAGATTAAAAATAGTACACAGATGAATAGAAATAATTTATAAATCAAGGTACCATTTTAAATGCAAGATAAAAAACTTTTAATGTTGATGTAGAACTTGAATCTGGATAGTTGCGTACAACATCATCCCAACTATCTTCATTCAAAATTTTAACCATTTGTTCTTGAATTTTCATGTAAACTTTTTGAATGCATAGATAAAGTAACAAAAAGTTAATATGATATAACAAATACTACCAAGAACAACATGTTTTATTTAAAAAAAAATTATAATCTAGAAATAAATAAAAATAATTCAACAAACTTACTTTTGAAATTCCTCAGACATTTCCTCCAATGATAATTCCCCTGACCTCACACGAGATAATATTGTTTTGACAATTTTTTCATCTTTCACTCCTTGAATTGCTCCAAGGTGTGATAGTCATATCTTTTGGAAGCTGCTTAATTTTAGGACCTAATTTATTGCTGCTACATATCAATGGCCTAGACTTTTTGACCTTCTGGTTTTTAATGCCAATGTTTTCCCACATGCTAAACTCATTAATCAACTACCATACATCTCCAGTTCTAAATGCCAACTGGAAAATGTTATCAACACCTCTGAATAAATCACTAATTTTGTTGCCTTTTCCACCTTTTGAATTGGTTTTCTCTTCAATTTGATAGCCTATTCCCATACAACATTCCTTTCAGAAATCTACAGTAACATTTATCCTATCCCCACCACATTTTTCTTGAAATTCACTATGAATAAATCTAACCCTTTGGATGAAAGTCATAGACATCCTATATTCATTATCTGAATTATGATCCCATGCCACTAACTTTGCTTCTGTATTTGATAAATCAACATAAATGATACATTTCATTGTTTCAAAATGTGGGTTATTAGGATATTCCTCCATCAATCGTCTTTGAGCTTCTACATAATGGTTTTCCCCAAGCACATAATGTATTCAAAACATTTTGACTTATCAAATGCTTCTTTGTTGGGAACTTGAACTCGATCAACAAGAAGCACATAACTAACCACATGAGCATATGGATTGTACCTCATCAATGTCTTCAAGTTGTGAACATGCAGATGATGTGGCTTTTTGACTTGAGATTGACATTGTCTTTGACTTGCCTCGTAGGTTTGTCTGACATTAAGCTGAAATGTACGACCACCATCAATTAAATTTCTCTTTGTCAAATTCTGTTGAATGGCATTTTGTTTTGTTTTGATAATTCCATCCTCTAAATCAGCTCCTGGTGTAATGATTTTTTTGCTTTCTTTTGAAGTTTCACTAGGTTCTTGACTGCTGGTAATGACTACTTCAAAATCTTCAACTTTACTTTTCTTCTTCATAACATTCTCATCATTAACTGTAATAGATTTATTCTTGGGCATTGTTACTTTTGGTCTTTTACGACTCTTCTCAGTTCCAATGTCATCTTCAGTAATGACAACATATTCTTCACTGTCAGTTTCAACTTCATCATCTTCAAAAGTAACTTGTCTACCCTTGCTAGATTTATCCACTAGAGGCCTTTTTTTTGATCCCTTAGATGTAGTTTTGTAGCATCATCAATTACTAAATTTTTCTTGTTTTCCATATCTTCTTTTAACACTCAGTAGAAACTGCTGACAACTTTCATAATATCATGCTCTATGAAATGAATGCCTCCCAACCTAATTGAACAACTTTCAACAAAATTTTGCCAAATAAAATATCATATGTCAATAAAAACAAAGTTAAAAAAGTATAGTGAGAGTTACAAGAACGCAAAATACAAATATAAATAACAATACTTATGATGTTTTGTTTCATCTCATTTACGATTTGTTTACACAATTTTGTAGATACCTCTCTCGTGTCATACAATGAATATGATAGCTGGTATTTAATCCTTTCATGCAACTTGGGAGGTTTTGTAAGTATGTAAAAAACTTCAGTGTCTAGTACCGAACACATACCTATGACTCTTCCCATCACCTCATAATTTCCATTGTCATTTGGTATATCAATATATAGATATATGTTCACATTTTGGCTTTCTTTGTCTTTCACATACCAGATTCTTGATGGAAACTTCACTTCTTTTGAATTCTTCCAGTATGAAATCATCTTCTTATCATTTGAGGCACTTGAAAGATTTGTAGCCATGAGCTCAGGTGGAGTTCATTCACCAATGTTTTTTAAAGATGCACCTTTAAGAGTCTTTGGTCCAGAAAGATTCACATAAGTCTTCTTTGATGCCATTTCTTGAAAGAAGAAACACATAAATCAATAAATAACGAAAACATATTAACTTAAATTAAGAACGAAAATATATTATAAATTTTTAATTTGTATAATCAGATCATTGAAATTAAAAAAATATTAATACTAACAAAATCGTCTGCCACCTCACAGGCAGGCGGGCCACCGGGGTGGCACGGGGGGAGGTTGTGGAAACAACTTCTACCATTTCTCCCCACATTGATCTCCTTCTCCGTCTTCAATCTACCCCTCAGGAGGGAGGCTGAGGGGTAGATTGAAGATGGAGAAGGAGATCAATGTGGTGAGAAATGGTAGAAGTTGTTGCCACAGCCTCCCCTCGTGCCACCCTGGTGGCCCACCCCCCCGTGGGGTGGTAGCCAAGGTGGGGCAGGGGGCTGTCATAGCCTTCCCCCTGCACCACCTCGGTGGCCTGCCGGGTGGGGTGGCACGAGGGGGGCTGCGGCAACAACTTCTATCATTTCTCCCCACATTGATCTCCTTCTCCGTCTTCAATCTACCCCTCAGCCTCCCCCTTGAGGGGTAGATTGAAGACGGAGAAGGAGATCAATATGAGGAGAAATAGTAGAAGCTCCCTGATGGCACCTCGTCGGCCCGCCCATCTGCGGGGTGGCAGGCGATTCCGAGAATCGCCCAACCTCCACGGGCAGGCGTGCGGGCTGCCAGGGTGGCACAGGGTGGGGCTGCGGTAGCCCGACCCCGTGCCACCCCAGCAGCCCGCCCACCCCCCCGTGGGGATTGGGTGATTCCCGCGCCACCCTAGAGTCCCACCTGCCCGCTCGCGGGGGTTGGGCGATTCCCAGAATCGGCCAACTCCCACGGATGAGCAAGCGGGCTGCTGGGGTGGCGCGGGGTGGGGCTGCGACAACCCATGCCGTGCCACCCCAGCGGCTCGTCCGCACGCCCGTGGGGGTTGGCGATTCCCAGTTATCGCCCAATATCCCTTAAGCGGGCAGGCGGGCTGCCGGGGTGGCATGGGGTGGGCTGCCGTCGTGAGCTTTACTGGGCCCACCATGCTCATGACAAACGTATTGGTTAATTTGGCTCACAAAAAGTATTAATTTAAAAAAAAATCTACTTCTTTAAACTTATTTAATATGAAAATTTTCAAGGAAAAAAATTTAACTAACCTTTCAATTGTGAGAATTCTTCGTTGAATATGTTGTTGATAACAAAGTAGTTTCTCCACAAATTCGCTCCAAGTCTTTCAACGAACCTCATAAAACCTTGATGTGATGTGAGTAATAGTGATAATGTAATTTATTATGTAGGTGAAATTACGGAAATGTTTTACCATATGGTTAATGTGGGATTAATTTGTTTTAGAATGTATTATAAAAATAAAAAAAAAACATTCAATTGTTTAGTAAATATTATATACTTTAACTATTAAAATAATTTAGGTAGAAGTTGTAGTTTACAATTTTAACTTTAATGATTTATTTCATAAAAAATTTAGTTTACATTTTTTGAATAAATTGTAGAATAAAATAATGAAATAAAATAAATCTAACAAACTTTTTGGAGGGAAATATTTTCGTGAAACTTTTTGGAGGGAAAATTTCATTTTCTAAGCTATATAATATCTTTAGGAGACTCTCCATTTGTATCATTCAACATTTTCTATTTGAAAGAGATGGATTGTCCTGATAGTGATGTTTCAATTTATACAACATCAACATCTTCATCGCGTAACAACTCTATTCATATTGATGAATATAGCGGGAATTCTTCTACTATGAATAGAATGTCAATTCTTCCACTTAGTCCTGATCCTAAGGACTATGAGAGTAGCACTGATGAAATAGGTGATGGAGAATTTCAAATAAACAAAGAGTCATATATTCCACTTAGTCCTAATTATAAGGACTATGAAAGCAGCAGTGATGATAAACTTGATCACAAATTTCAAAAGAATGGAGTGCCACAGTGTCCACTGAGTCATAACTCTAAGGACTATGAGAGTAACAATGATGAAGAGCATGATGGTGAAGTTCAAAAGAATGGAGTGTCATGGTGTCCACTTAGTCCTAATTCTAAGGACTATGAGAGCAGTAGTGTTGAAGAGCATGATGACGAATTTCAAAAGAATGGAGTGTCACAGTTTCCACTTAGTCCTAATTCTAAGGACTATGAGAGCAGTAGTGATGAAGAGCATGATAAGGAATTTCAAAAGAATGGAGTGTCAAAGTGTCCACTTAGTCCTAATTCTAAGGACTATGAGAGCAGCAGTGATGAAGAGCATGATGATGAATTTCAAAAATATGGAGTGTCACGGTGTCCACTTAGTCCTAATTCTAAGGACTATTTGAGGGATCCGATATTCACCCTATGAGTGACATCAGTTAAATATTTATTGTTTAAAGGTATTACAGACTCATGTGCTGATGTGTGTGTGTTTTGTGTTATTGAAGCAACGGATCGATCAGATTGCCAATACACAGATAATAAAATGGAAAGACAACAAAGAAATGTAGTAAGCAAACACAAAGACACAAACAATTTTTAATAAGGAGTTCACCCTATTTTCCCTGGGCTACGTCTCCGGTCTAGCTTTCATTGGTGGCCTTGTTTGATTGTGCCCTTAAGCAAAGAATTACAACGCAGGGACTCAATGTGAGTTATCCTGAAGCAGGTATGCTTGGCAGGGTGGTTCTTGGATTCCCCAAGCCACTGGAGTACACAGACTCTTCTTCTTCCTACCAGCTCTGTGACCTTCTGGTCCACAGTGGCAAGAGCCCAATGTGGTGCTCAACCTAGGCAGGTACTCTATGGGATGGCTCGAATTCCTCAAGCTTGTGGTGCTCGATGCTGCCGCTAGTCAGCTTGGCCCTTTGTCCCTTCCTGCTTTTCTCTTGCTTTACTGCCTTCTTCTCTGTGTATTTCATCCTCCTCTTGGGATTATGGTCTTTCCTCGCCTCTCGGACTTTCCACTTATTCTGTTTCACTGTTCATGGTTTTTAGCCATTCAAACTCATACCGGTTCAGTTCTTCTTCCGCCACTGTCGATTCACCTTTTGCAGCTACAATTCGAGTTCCCTGTTCGGTGCCAACATGAACACTCAGGGAGTGGCCATGTGTCCTCCTCGAAATGATGCTAGCTTGCTTCGTCAGTTCATTTCTTCAGTTATGTCATGGATACATTCTTCCTCCACTGTGGTGGTTAAACGGATTCCAAATCTTCACAAATCGCAGCATAATCCTTCGTTGATTCTGCTTCCTCCATCGGGTTTGATCTCAATTGTCCAATCTGGGGGCCTCCAGATCTGACGCCATACGCACGTCCCACGCAGTTGACTTGCTTGACCAATAACACGTGATCAACGACGGTTTTCTCTCACCTCCACTTGCCACGCGTCAATCGTTGAGTGGGATCGCTCCACCCTCGTCCAAAACCATTTACCGTTTGAGGGTGCCCCATTCAATACCGTTGGTTTCCAGAGCGAGGGTCCAACCTTGTATGTTTAGCGCTTTTTCTTTTTCGCCTGCGGTTCTCTGGTTCCCGATGTGACCAAATGCTCGGGCTTCCCCCATTATGGCCCTGTTCACCCAGCGATGATCTCGCATCAAAATCCACCTCTGTTTCCCGATCTGGGCCTCCCAGGGGCTAATTCGACCTCCCGTGCAGTCTCCATGGGCCTCGGTCAGTGCGCTTCGACCGAGGTCCTCATCGTTCCACACTGGCTGCCATTGCCATGTGTTCAGAGGTGTTTTTGATCATGGTTCTGAATTCTTTGAGATTTTTCCTGACCTGATACAGTTATGGTTCTTTGATGGTTCTTGATGGATCTAATTCGGATCACGACCTTGCCACTGAAAAAGCTTTTGGACCACCAAAAGTTGGTTTTCCTTCAAGCATCAACTAAGTGAGGATACTTCTGTCTCACTTGTCCAATCTCAATCCATTTTGCACTTCTTGGCTTCGATCCTTTGAGTCCAATTCAGAGGTACTCAACATCGCCCCTGCGCATTTTCCTTACCTTCCTGTCTAGCACTGTGTCTTCCTGAAAATCATTAAGATATTGAGGTAGCAGGTCATCAATAGAAGGCAATTGACTTTGCTCTTCAAGGTCCTCAATCATTGAAGGTTCAAACAATCTCAAGCAATCTGCATTTACGACTGAGTAGATGTGCATGTAAGCTGGTAGATCAAGGCGAAAAGCATTTTCACCAATCCTCTCAAGTATCTTGAAGGGTCCATACCTGATAGGCTTTAGCTTTTTACCTTCACCTTGCATCCTATCCTTGCTGATATACAACCAGACTTGGTCTCCAACTTGAAAGCTATGCTCCATCCGATGCTTATCATGCCTAGCCCTATACTTGCCTTGGCTCTTTTCTAGCTGTTCCTGTACTGCCTAGTGGATCTCCTGGATCTGCTCAATGAACCTAGTTGCCTTGTCCACGTCACTGTGTCCATCAACCATGGTATCTTTACCAAAGATAAAATCCAAAGGTGACCTTGGTGTGAAACCAAAACAGGTCTCAAAAGGACATCTCTGTGTAGAAGAGTGTTTGGCCCTATTGTAAGTATGCTGCACATAACACAAATGTTCATCCCAAAGCTTAGGATGTTTGTTGCAATATCCCCAGAGTAACTGGATCACTGTCCTGTTAACTACTTCTGTCTGGCCATCAGTTTGTGGATGAAAAGATGTGCTTTTCTTCAGTTTGGTGTACATCAGTTCCCACAGACTCGACCAAAACTTCCCCACAAATTGGGTGTCTCGATCAGATACAATGGAAGTGGGTAATCCAAAATGAACCCATACATGTTCAAAGAATAACTTTGTAGTCTGTTCAGCTGTAATCTATTTATTACAAGGTATCAAAATACACATTTTTCTGAACCGATCCACAACGACATATAGATAATCATGACCTTTCCTAGATTTAGGCAGTCCTCCAACAAAATCCATGGAAACACTTTCCCAAGGGTGAGAAGGAACGGGTAAAGGAGTGTACAAGTCTAGTTTTCTGTTGCTGGGCTTGGTTTTTGCACACATAGTACACCCTCTTACATATCTAGAAACTGTCTCATTCATTTTCGGCCAATAACAGAACCTTTGCAGTTGTGCAACTATTTTAGTTACCCCAAAATGACTTGATATTAGAGAAGTGTGTGCCTCTCTAATTATCTTTACTCTCTTTGTTTGTGGAATGTAGAGTTTCCCACAATGATACAAGATTCGGTCCTTTACATGATAGTCCAATTCTTCTATCTTTTTGCCTTGACTCAAAGTTGCATATACATCTTTAAAATCCATATCGTGAGCATATTGTTCTATATAGCTTTCATGTAGTATAGAATTATGCTTAAGTATGGTAGATGCATTTATAATAGGTCTAGATAACATATTTGCAACCTTGTTATGTATGACCTTTTTATATCTGATGACTAAATGAAACTGTTGTAGAAAACCCATCCATCTGTAATGTCTTGATTGCTGCAACTTAGTTTGGGAGTGTAGATATTGAAGTGGTTGATGATCAATATTTATTACTATCTCTTTGCCCATTAAATAATGTTTCCACTTTTTCACACTCTGAACTAATGCATACAATTCTTTACCATATGTAGGATAGTTTACTACTGCAGAATTAAAAGTCTCATAATGATAACATATGGGTTTACCGTGCTGTGTCAACACTGCTCCCATGGCATAGTCACTGGCATCTGTTTGGATTTCAAACGGTCTTTGTAGATTAGGTAGTGCTAATATAGGTGTTGTACTGATCTTTTATTTCAAGGTGTTGAAGGCTTTCTGATGTTTGCCTCCCCACTGAAACACCTTGTTCAATCCTGTTAAAGCATGTAAGGGAGCTGCAATTGAGGAAAAATTAGAAATGAACTTCCTCCAATATTGTGTTGCTCCTAAGAAGCTTCTCACTTCTGTAGCAGACTTGGGTTTAGGCAAGTTTACAATGACTGTCACTTTAGAGGGATCTATTTTAAGTTCACCACCCCCTACTATGTGACCCAAATAATTTAAATATGTTTTGCCAAATCCACATTTTGAGAGTTTAACATAAAGTTTTTCTCTTTTCAAAACATCTAATGTCTGCTTAACATGCTTTAAGTGTTTTTCCCACGTAAAATCAGAATGTCATCCACGTACACAATAACAAAATCATCAAGAAACTTAGGTCTGAGTACATCATTCATTAATCTCATGAAAGTAGCAGGAGCATTGGTCAAGCCAAAAGGCATAAACAACCACTCATACAATCCCTGCTTTGTTTTGAAAGCAGTCTTCCATGAATCTTGCTCCGCAACTCTAACCTGATGGTATCCATAGTTCAGATCTAGCTTGGTGAAATAAACAACTTCCTTCAATTGATCTAAAAGATCATCTATGTGAGGAAGGGGATAATGATTTTTGATTGTTATCTTATTCAGTGCTGTTGGAAATAATACTGAGAGAGGGGGGGGGGTGAATCAGTATTATCAAATTCTTTTCAATATACCTTGCAGATTTATAATTTAATTTATTCTTTAGATGTTGACCATTAATTTGTATGTCAGTACCATAATAATGAATAAGAACAAGAAAAACAGATAGTCACACCAAAGAACACTAGATATAAGGTGGAAACCCAATGTGGGTGAAAACCACCTGCTGCAATATGTCTCTATCTTCTTTCAATTAGAAACTTCTTTTTACAATGATTCTGTACTGGTGCAGTCCTTTACCAGTACGCAGGCTGCAACCTGTAGATAGCTACAACCCTCTGTTGTTTTCCAGACTCTCCTGGAAGGGAGCTACAACCCCCTTAGCTCTTGTACTAGCTAAGCTACTACTACGTAGGTGCTCACCTACTGAAGGCTTCAACCTTCTCTTTTCTTCCAGGGACCACGTTTCATAAATTTTCAAACTAGATCCAAGAATCTAAATCAAACATCAATTAGATCTGCAATCAACCAAATTCCTTGTGCAAATATTGAATTAAGAACTTCTCAGAACATAGTACCAGTAATCAGACACTAATTCAGAACCCTGAACACAGCGATGATAGACAGAAGCAGCTAAAACATATATCAAGAGAAAAGTCCGCAAGTTCACCAATAGTAACCTGCGGATATCTGCACTTTGTCTGTGTCGATCCTGCGGACCTCCGCACCTACACCTATCGCTGAACTGTGCACCTCCGCACCTGTAGTTGTTGCTAAACTGCGTACCTCCACAGCTGCAGCCATATCTGAACTGCATACCTCTGCACCTGTGCTATGGATCGCCTGCGGACCTCTGAATAGAGCCAAATCATCAGTCCTCCAATATGCCACACACTGTCAGATCCACAGATCTGATCATGTACCAAAGAGATCACGACCCCTCAATTGATCTGTCTTCTCATGCTTAGGTTCAACTATAACTCACCAACCAATTACAAGTATTTCAGATCTTGTTCGTCTTAAGATATTCAACACATAAGTGCCTAGCCAATTGATCTCCTTTCCTTTTTATAGGCAATCCCTTACTCAAACCATGGATCAAAACCATAGAAAGCCAATACAAGGGACCCAAAACTGGGGTTCAATATTTTAGATGCAATACCACAGACCAAAACCATAGGATCAAAAACGTCGGACTAAATAGAATGGATCAATCATAAAATTTCCCACGTGCACGCGCTTCTCTGCATGAAAGTGAGTGAATTTGACGTCCGCACCTTTTGTTCGGAGAACCTACGGGTATGTCCGCACTTCTTGTTTAGAGAACCTGCGGGCTCGCGGCTTTTGTTCGGCGCACCTGCGAGTGTCTCATTTTCTAACATTTTGAGAGCCTGAACTGATTTGCCACTTGAGTGAGTTTCCATCAAGGACAACACTTATGCCATAGCGCCACATCTGTGTCATAATGCCAACAATCTCCCCCTTTGGACTTGATGGCAACCCCACCAAATCACTCTCCCCCTTTGACATCAAGGGCAAAGGGCGGACCAAGATATTCTCTTTCCTTGAAAAAACATTTCGCTGACCATACTTCCCCGAGTACCTACTGGAATCTCTGGATGAGCTCCCCTCTTTGTATGCCAAGGTGTACCAATCTGTCCATGCTCCCTCTGTGTTCATGCTGAAATATCTGCTTTGCTGAAGAGTGTTGTTCATGCTCCCCCTCACTGTGAGCAAGGTATGCAAAAGGATGTTCTACAAGAAAGAATAAGATAAGAGACCTTCATATCACTTAAGACTCGAACATACAACTCCCTACATAATAAGCACATTACATTATCCATCCCAGGCATAGTGGGGAAACTAAGATAGGCCGTTACATGACCTTGACAGAAGAAATATAAGACATAGAGACAAAACATTAGTAGCATTATTCAGATCAACATCCATGATCTTCTACCAGAATGCCAATAATGCATATTTAGAAGAATATATGATCCCCCTGAACCTGTGCCAACTGATCTCTGACCAATCCATGTATGCGTATACCCCATATGAAATTCGTGTACCACAGAGAAGATTCAATAGCAAGATGATGCATCAACTACTCCCAGCTTTTGTCTGAGGTATTCAAATGTTTCCCTAGGCAGTGGTTTGGGGAGTATATTAGCAACTTGTTCCTTAGAGGGAACATACTCTAACTTGACCTTTTGTTCAAGCACTTGTTCCTGAAGAAAATGATATTTGATGGGTATATGCTTGGTCTTTGAATGCATGACTGGGTTCTTTGAAATGCTGATGGCACTTGTATTATCACATAGGATGGAGATAGGTGGAGTACAAGTGATTTGAAAATCCTACAAAGTTTGCATCATCCAAAGAAGTTGTGTGCAACAATATGCAACATCCACATACTCGGCTTCAACTGTAGATAATGCTATTGAACTCTGTTTTTTGCTGAACCAAGATACTAATCTGGAACCCATAAAGAATGCACCACCACTAGTACTTTTTCTGTCATCCATGCTTCCAACCCAATCTGCATCTGTGTAAGCATGAAGTGTGAGATCTATATCTCTAGGATACCATAAGCCATAGTTTTGAGTTCCTTGGAGATACTTGAAGATTCTCTTAACTTGCTGAAGATGAGTTTCCTTTGGATTTGCCTGAAATCTTCCAACTATTCGTATTGCATGCATGATGTCTAGTCGGGTACCCGTCAAATAAAGCAGACTTCCAATCATGGATCTATAGGTTGGTTGATGCACTGCCGCTGATTCATCATTTGCACTGAGGCTGCATCCTATAACCATAGGGGTACATACTGGTTTCGAATCTTCCATGCCATATTTCTTCAAGATCTGCTTAAGGTACTTGGTTTGAGATAAAAAGATACCGCCTTCATTTTGTTGAATTTGTAGACCAAGAAAATATGTCAGTTCTCCAAGAAATGATATTTTGAATCTTTCTCCATTACGAAGGAAAAGTTTTGACTCATAGCTTCTTCATTGCTACCAAAGATAATATCATCTACATACACAACAAGTATTAGCAATTTGTCATTTTCAATTTTTATATAAAGATTGCTATCTGCTGATCCTTTTGAAAAACCTTGTTGATGAAGGTATTTGTCCAAATGATAGTGCTAAGCCCTTGGAGCCTGTTTAAGACCATAGAGAGCCTTTTTTAGTCTACATACAAGATTTGGATCATTCCCAAGGATGAAACCATTTGGTTGCTCAATGTACACTTATTCTTATAAGTCTCCATTCAGAAAGGCTGATTTCACATCTATTTGAAATACTTTGAACTTTTGAAAGCTAGAGAGAGCAAGGAACATTCTGATGGCCTCAAGTCTAGCAACGAGAGAAAAAGTTTCTTCAAAGTCTATTCCTTCTTGTTGAGAATACCCTTTACAAACAAGTCTGACCTTGTTTCTAATTACTTCCCCATTTTCATTCAACTTGTTTTTGAAGATCCATTTTGTCCCTATGACATTCTTATCTTTTGGTCTAGGAACCAACTCCCAAGTGTTAATCTTTTCGATCTGCTCAATTTCTTCATCCATTGCCTTGACCAGCATTCATCTTTGCATGCCTCTTTTACATTTTGTGGTTCAGCGAAGAGAGTAATGCCAAATAGCTTGAAGTTTCTGCAATTGTTCTTGTTGTTTGTATACCTGCCTCCTTTTGCCCCAAAATTTGAGATTCTTGATGATTCTTTTGAACATACCTAGATGGAGTCTTTTCTTCTATCCTTATCTATTCCTCTAGTGCCTCATGGGTTTCTTCTTCATCATGAATATGATTTGATGTTGATGGATAGTCCTCATCACCTTCGAAGTCTTCAGATCTTACCTGTTTGGGAGTGATTTCTTCTTCATCCACCACTACATCAATGCTGTCAACAATTCTTCCAAGCCTTTTATTGTAACATTCGTATGCTTTGCTGTGAGGAGAATAACCAAGGAGAATGCCTTCATCTGCTCTAGGTTCAAACTTGCCAAGATTTTCATAATTATTTTTAATATAGCATTTGCTTCCAAAAATTTTGAAATGTTTTACCGAAGGAGTCTCACCATTCCAGAGCTCATGAGGAGTTTGAGCGCTGTTCAACCGGATATTTGTCTTGTTTAGAATAACAACTGCAGCAAATGCGGCTTCACCCCAGAAGGTGGCAGGGGTTCCAGAGTCATCAAGCATAGCACGAGCCATTTGTTGAACCTTTCTGTTCATCCTTTCCACTACTCCATTTTGCTGAGGAGTCCTAGATGTAGAGAATTCCCTTCTTATTCCATGTTCTTCACAAAAATCGAAAAATTCATTCGAGGTAAACTCCCCACCTCTATCAGACTTGAGGCATTTGATTTTGTGATCTGATTCATTCTCCACCAAGGCTTTGAATGATTTGAACTTTTCAAAGGCTTCGTCTTTGTGCTTCATAAGTCCTATCCAACACATCCTAGAAAAGTCGTCAATGAATAATATAAAATATTCTTCTCCTCGAGGTGACTTTTTTGAAAATGGACCACATACATTAGTATGGACAAGTTCAAGTGGCCTGCTAGCTGATCCTTCCTTCTTAGGGAAGTTAGTTTTGGTTTTCTTACCAAACTGACACGATTTTCATATTGTATTTTCTGGAATTCTGATGTCTGGAAGACCACGAACTGCCTGGAATTTGCATGCTTTCCTTATCTGTGAGAAGTTAAGATGGCCCAATCTTCTGTGCCATAACCAGTGTTCATTGTTCTTGCTTAGATAGCATTGATGTTGTCCTTCTTTGAATATGTATAAATTATTTGGAGTCCTTATACCTTTGATCACTGTTTTTCCTGTATCAAGATCACGAACACTACATCCATTTGATCGAAATATTACCTCCGTTCCTTGATCGCACATCTGACTGACACTCAATAGATTATTCTTTAAGCCATCAACATACATAACATTTCCAGCTTTGACCTTTTTTTTCGACTGAACAAAACCTTTACCTTTTATGATCACATGGGTGTCATTTCCAAAGGAGACCTTCTTCTCCTTCTTTAAGGCACTATATGATTGAAGTTTTCCTTTATCACCCGTCATATGTTTTGGACATCCACTGTCGATGTACCATTGATTTTCTTGCCCTTCCGCATATAAGGCTATACCACATCTTTCTGGTTGTGGTTCTTTCATTCTCCATGTTTTGGAATTTGAGGCGTGTTCCTTTGTTTGCCGAAACCTGCTCCTGCATTCAGAATCTTCATGACCGAAGTTGTTCCAAATAGAAAATTCAATTTCATTCTCAAGGGCAGAAAAGTTATTGTAGGTTCTTTTCATGATCCCAGTCATACTTCTTTGTTTTTGAGCTTCTCTAGTCATGATTGTCTTATAGGCAACACATTGAGTTGCTTTGTGACCAAAGTTATGACAAGAGAAACATTGGCCATTGAAAATACTCCTGCGATTATCAAATCTACCAACTAAATGATTGTAGTTTCTATCGACATCCATTCTTGAGGCAAATTGAGAATGTTTTACTTGTGGCTCCTGTAGCTTCTGTTCATCCTTAAAGTAGATTTCCCCCGATTTACCTGGTAGTCTTTGTTCATTCTTGAGGTAAATTGTCCCTGATAGTGCCTTTGTTGTCGATTGTCAATTTGTTCACTCCTCCTTGCTGCATCAAGATAACTTTTGGAGGTGGATGGTTTCTGTGCTTGAGCTGCTTCTTCATTATATCCCAGACCTGTCTTGATTAGAGGAGAACGCTGCACATTGATAATCTCATCTAGAGTTTCAAATCCTTTAACAAATCTAATATTAAGCGCTTTTGTTTTCTCAATCTCTTTTCTAAGACCCACAATTTCACATTCCAACTTTTCATGATGTTTTTCCCTTTCAGCCAGTTGGAATTGCAGAGTATCAATAATCATATTTTTCTCTTCTAAACAAATTTTGAGTTTAGAAATTTCTTCATACAAACCTTCTTCATCTATGGCATCCATGAAATCATCATCTTCAAAGGCCATTAAAAGTCTATAATTATTACCTTGTTCATCTTCATCACTATTTGAGAGTCCATCACTGTCTTCATGAGTGTAATAGCTTTTCTTATTTACATTCTGTTTCTTGTTCCATCTAACAGGTTCCTTGCTTTTGTCAAGCTTATCCTTATGAGGACACTTGGCAGCATAGTGACCAACTCTTCCACAAGCAAGGCATTTGAAAGGTAACTTACCTCTGAATCTTCCAGCACCCCATTGAAGGTTCTTGACAAAATTTGATTCTTCCTCTTCTTCTGACATATGTCATGACTCATAGTAATCTCCTTTGCCTGCAGCCTTGAATGCAGCTTCTCTCTTGTCTGATGGTCCTCCTTTCCTCATTTCGTAAGCAGTTAGAATCCCGTGCAGTTGTGACATGGTATGTTGCTGTAGATTCTGTTTTTCTTCTATTGCAGAAACTTTTGATTCAAACTTAGAGGACAAAGATCTTAGTACCTTTTCAACCACAACAACCTCTTTTATTTCTTCACCCAAGTTTTTCATACAATTAACAATCTCATCTATACGTAGAAAATAGTTAGCCACACTTTCATCATTGTACATTTTGAGATTTTCATATTGAATTAAGAAGGTTTGAAGTTTTGCTCATTTTACCTGTTCATCTCCTTCATAGCTCAGAACGATCTTATCCCATATTTCTTTTGTGGATTTGTACTGCATAACCTTGACGAACTCTGATTGAGATAGACATGCTAATAGAGTATTGACAGCCTTTGCATTTGTTTCATATTGCTTCTTACCAGCCAATCTGTAGGTGTTGTTGACGGAAAAGTGTACCTTATATCTATGATATCCAAGACTTCTGTACCAGGAGATTGAAGATAGGCAGTGACTCTTACCTTCCAATATACGAAGTTTGTCCCATCAAAAATTGGTGCCTTGATCGATGCTTCTCTCTCGTAGTTGCTCATGATGACAGATCTTCCTTCAAGCGATTAGGCTTCTTCTGAAGGACCTGCTCTGATACCAATTGTTGGAAATAATATTGAGAGGGGGGGCTCAATCAGTATTATCAAATTCTTTTCAATATACCTTCCAGATTTATAATTTAATTTATTCTTCAGATGTTGACCATTAATTTGTATGTTAGTACCATAATAATTAACAAGAACAAGAAAAACAGATAGTCACACCAAAGAACACCAGATATAAGGTGGAAACCCAATGTGGGTGAAAACCACCTGCTGCAATATGTCTCTATCTTCTTTCAATTAGAAACTTCTTTTTACAATGATTCTGGACTGGTGCAGTCCTTTACCAGTACGCAAGCTGCGACCTACATAGAGCTACAACCCTCTCTCATTTTCCAGACTCTCCTGGAAGGGAGCTACAACCCCCTTAGCTCTTGTACTAGCTGAGCTACTAGTACGTAGGTGTTCACCTACTGAAGGCTTCAACCTTCTCTTTTCTTCTAGGGACCACGTTTCATAAATTTTCAAACTAGATCCAAGAATCTCAGTCAAACATCAATTAGATCTGCAATCAACCAACTTCCTTGTGAAAATATTGAATTAAGAACTTCTCAGAACACAATACCAGTAATCAGACACTAATTCAGAACCATGAACATAGCAATGATAGACAGAAGCAACTAAAACATATATCAAGAGAAAATTCCACAACTTCACCAATAGCAACCTGTGGATATCCGCACTTTGTCTGCGTCGATCCTACGGACCTCCGCACCTGCACCTGTCACTGAACTGCGGACCTCCGTACCTGCAGTTGTTGCTAAACTACGTACCTACACACCTACAACCGTATCTGAACTGCGTACCTCTGTACCTGTGCTGTGTATCACCTGTGGACCTCCGAATAGAGAAAAATTATCAGTCCTCCAATATGCCACAGACTGTCAGATCCACAGATCTGATCATGTGCAAAAGAGATCACGACCCCTCAATTGATCTGTCTTCTCATGCTCAGGTTCAACTATAACTCACCAACCGATTGCAAGTATTTCAGATCTTGTTCGTCTTAAGATATTCAACACATAAGTGCCTAGCCAATTGATCTCCTTTCCTTTTTATAGACAAGCCCTTACTCAAACCATGGATCAAAACCATAGAAAGCCAATACAAGGGACCCAAAACCGGGGTTCAATATTTTAGATGCAATACCATGGACCAAAACCATAGGATCAAAAACGTCGGACTAAATACCATGGATCAATCATAAAATTTCCCACGTCCGCGCACTTCTCTGCATGAAAGTGAGTGAATTTGACGTCCGTACCTTTTGTTCGGAGAACCTGTAGGTATGTCCGCACTTCTTGTTCGGAGAACCTACGGGCCCGCGACTTTTGTTCGATGCACTTGTGGGTGTCTCATTTTCTAACATTTTGAGAGCCTGAACTGATTTTCCATTTGAGTGAGTTGCCATCAAGGAAAACACTTATGCCATAGTGCCACATCTATGTCATAATGCCAACAAGTGCTCGGTAATCAATGCACATTCTCCATGAGCCATATTTCTTTCTCACCAAAACAATTGGTGATCCACATGGTGATGTGCTAGGCCTGATGAACCCTTTCTCGAGCAACTCCTGCACCTGCTTCTTGATTTCAGCATTCTCTAAAGCAGACAACTTGTACATCCCAATGTTAGGCAATGGAACATCTTGCTGCAAAATAATATCATGTACTATTTCCTTTTTGGGTGGCAGACCTTTAGGTTCCTGAAACAGGACATCATACTCTGAAACAATGTTTTCTATATCAGCTTGCTGCTGAGTATTACAACCCTCAAATACATTGGTTTCATCACGTTTCTTTTCCTTTACAACCATTAGTAAGAATTGTTTGCATGAATTTATCATTCTTTTCACTTGCCCAGAATTTAGGAGAGTATAATTATTCTTGAGCTTATGAGCTCTTACAAAGTATTCGATTCCATCTTTAAGAAGCAGATACTTGCTTTTAGCTCTATAGAAAATAGCCTTTCTATCATACAAGTAAGGACTTCCTAAATCAATTCCACATATATCCAAAGGAATTATGTCTAACTCAACCTCATCTACAAATGCTGACCCAAAAGAAAACTTGAGTTTACACTGTCTAGTCACTTGTAGTTGTGCTTTATCATTCAACCATCCTAATGGGTATGATTTCTTGTGAGGTGTACTTGCTAATCCCAATTTCTTTACAATTGCCTCAGAAATCAAGTTTACTTTGGAGCCACTATCAAACAAAGTATCAATTTTTTGATGTTTGGAAATAACTCGAAGATGGAAAATCTCATGTCTTTTTCTCTCATGTTCTTCATCAATAATAGTTTGAGTAGAAATACTAGTAGATGCTTCAGAATTCTTACCTTTTATACCTGTGGCTGCAACAGTTGTTTCATCTCCTGAGTCTGACCCCAAATCTTTCTGAATAGCTGCATCAGTCTTCTTCTTCTTGCCCTCGGACTTCTTAGGACTTAGCTCTAGATGCAGAATCCAACAGTGCTCATCAGCATACCCCTCCTTTTTACAATGAGTGCATGAGGCTTTGCCTTTTTGTGCAGTGTTAGCCTTCCTTGCTTTCCACTTCTACTTTCTTTTCTCCTTGCTCTTGCTTACAGTGGGTTGGGATGGTCCCCTAACTTCTGGATTTCCATTCTTTCCTCTAGCTTCTAGATGAGTAGCTTGTACATATACCTCATCTATACTAGTGGGATTAAAAATGAGGATGGTATGCCTCATGCAGCTGTGTAGACCACCAATGTACTTCAAAAGAGTCTCTGGTGAGTCTAATGAGATACCCAACATCAATGCTTTCTTTCTAAATTCTTGAGTATACCCTTGCACACTTTTCCCTTTCAACTGTCGAAGAGTTTGCCAACTCATCATGGCTTGTTTCATGTAGGCCAATGGATAGAACTGCTTCTTGATTGCAGAAACAAATTCACTCCAGACAGAGATGGTCTTGCCATGTTTCTTCATATTAGCTTGGGTTCTGCCTTCCCACCAAACCAAGGCAGTGCCTCCTAGGCATAGGCTTGCCAGCTAAATTTTACTCTTGTCTGAGTTGATGTTTTGCACTCTGCAATACACATCAATTTGTCTAATCCAATTGTCCAACTTCTCAGCATTTAGCTCTCCATCATATATAGGCAAATCAAATTTAACATCTAGCTTAATCAAAGATGCTTTCTTATTATGCACAAGGTTACTAGGAGGTGTGAGAAAGCTTTCCTCTTTCCCTTTTCCTTTGGAGTGGTCATGAGACTCATCTTCTTCTTTATCTTGTTTCAAACCTGATGAATCCTCATCCTTGTGCTTTCTAAAGTCCCTATACATTTTTTCTACCATAGACTTTATAGCTAGGAAACTCTCTGTGAATTGAGGGTCCGACCCCATAGAACCTTCCTCTGACATTGTCTTCCGAGGATAGACTCTTCCAATCTCAGGATTAGTTTCCACCAACTCTCCTTCTCCTAATTTGAGCTTTGATCTAGTGAGCATTCAACAGCTAAACCAACACAAGCTTGTCTAACCTTACAGCCTAGAGCTCTGATACCACTTGATCTGATATTCACCCTATGAGTGACATCAGTTAAAGATTTATTGTTTAAAGGTATTACAGAATCATGTGCTGGTGTGTGTGTGTTCTATGTTATTGAAGCAACGGATCGATCATATTGTCAATACACAAACAAGAAAATGGAAAGACAATAAAGAAATGCAGTAAGCAAACACAAAGACACAAACAATTTTTAATAAGGAGTTCACCCTATTTTCCCTGGGCTACGTCTCCGGTCTAGCTTTCAGTGGTGGCCTTGTTTGATTGTGCCTTTAAGCAGAGAATTACAACACAGGGACTCAATGTGAGTTCTCCTGAAGCAGGTATGCTTGGTAGGGTGGTTCTTGGATTCCCAAAGCCACTGGAGTAAAAAGACTCTTCTTCTTCCTACCAGCTCTGTGACCTTCTGGTCTATAGTGGCAAGAGCCCAATGTGGTGCTCAACTTGGGCAGATCCCTTATGGGATGGCTCGAATTCATCAAGCCTCTAGTGCTCGATGCTGCCGCTGGTCAGCTCGACCCTTTGTCCCTTCCTGCTTTTCTCTTGCTTTACTGCCTTCTTCTCTATGTATTTTGTCCTCCTCTTGGGATTCTGGTCTTTCCTCGTCTCTCAGACTTTCCTCTTATTCTGTTTCACTGTTCCTAGTTTTTAGCCATTCGAACTCATACCGGTTCGGTTCCTCTTCTGCCACTGTTGATTCACCTTCTGCAATTGCACTTGGAGTTCTCTATTTGGCGTCAGCATGAATGCTCAGGGAGTGGCCATGTGTCCTCCTCTAAATGGCGCCAGCCTGCTTCGTCGGTTCATTTCTTTAGTTATGTCATGGATGCATTCTTCCTCCACTGTGGCGGTCAAACGGATTCTAAATCTTCACAAATCGCAGTGTAATCCTTCGTCGATTCCGCTTCCTCCATCGGGTTTGATCTCAGCCATATGATCTGGGGGCCTCCAGATCTGATGCCATATGCATGTCCTGCGCGGTTGACTTGCTCGACCAATAACATGCGATCAACAATGGTTTTCTCTCACCTCTACTTGCCACGCGTCGATTGTTGAGTGGGATCACTCCACCCTCGTCCAAAACTGTTTACCATTTGAGGGCACCCTGATCAATACCATCAGTTTCCAGAGCACGGGTCCCACCTTGTATGTTTAGCACTTTTTCCTTTTCGCCCGCGGTTCTCCGGTTCCTGACGTGACCAAATGCTCGAGCTTCCCCCATTATGGCCCTGTTCGCCCAACGATGCGGGATTAGCACTAGGCGGTAATCGCGGATCAAAATCCACCTTTGTTTCCCTATTCGAGCCTCCCAGGGGCTAATTCGACCTCCCGTGCAGTCTCCATGGGCCTCGGTCAGTGCGCTTTGACCAAGGTCCTCGTCGTTCCACGCTGGCTGCCATTGCCACTAGTTCAGGGGTTTTTTTGATCACGGTTCTGAATTCTTTAAGATTTGTCTCGACCTGATACAGTCATGGTTCTTTGACGATTCTTGATGGATCCGATTCGGATTAGAGAGCAGAAGTGATGAAGAGTGGGATGATGAATTTTAAAAGAATGGAGTGTCACAATGTCCTCTTAGTCCTAATTCTAAGGACTATGAGAGCAGTAGTGATGAAGAGCGTGATGATGAATTTCAAAAGAATGGAGTGTCACAGTGTCCTCTTAGTCCTAATTCTAAGGACTATGAGAGTAGCAGTGTTGAAGGATAGGATGATGCACTTAGTCCTAATTCTAATGAGTATAAAGGTAGCAGTGACAAAGGACAGGATGTAGCATTTTCAGTAAGTAAACAATCACATTTTCGACGTAGTCCTAATTCCATGGACTATGAGAGTAGCACTGACAATGCACATGAGCAAGAATATCTAATAAACATCGAGTCAAATTTTCCATTCAGTCTAGATTCTAAGGACTATGACAGTAGCACTGAAGAAGGGGAAGATGAAGAATATCCTCCAAGTCACTATTTGAAAAGCACAGCTAATCATAGTGTGGATAACATTCCTCTTAATGATGATGAAAATCCTTATACAAATGATGATCCAATGATGGATATGTTGCCAAGAAATATTGTATTGAGGAGTAATAGCAGACCTTTTTGTATCAATGCAAGATGTTCTAGTTATACAAGGGGTAGAGCAGAATATCTGACGAGAAGAAGTTCTATCAACACCCTCATTTCAAGTGAATGTTGCCAAAAAGATTGCTTGAAACATATTGATTTCAAATTTGCATTAGAGAGTAGGAAGAGATATTTGTCAATGAATAAAAGCATGCAAAATTCATATTTACTTGGGTGCATGCAATCTACATTAGCAGGTTATGATTAGCATATTAAGACTTTATTTATCTGTAGAAAAGATTTCAAAATGCTTCATTCGATTGGGAATTTTCGTCTCTCGAGAATTCAGGAAAATTTGGAAAAGGATCCCACATTTTATTCAGAAGTACGCCATAAAAGACAATTTGGGTTATTATCAAATACTGCAATGTCATGGATGGAATATTTCTTTTGAAAGCAAGGAGAGTGTATGCCAAATAGAGAGACAATACATATTCCAAATAAATTTTCAATATGAGAAATCTACAACTTATACAAAGAATATGCAGAAGGTGCTAAGGGACATGGTCGGTTTATTACATATCAATATTTTGTGAAGGTATGGAAGAAAGAATTCAACAATGTTTGTATTCCTAAGAAGAAAAGGATGGGGATTTGCAATACATGTGCTTCTCTTAAATAAAAAAGGGGCAAATGTGAAGGGTCAGAAAGAGGTAAGCATTCATAACTTTAACTTTTAAAATTGTATAGTCATCAACTATGAAAACATATTTCTTAATGAATTTCTTTGATGTTGTGTAGATTCAATTGTCAAAGAACTTCAGGAGCATCGCGAACAAAAAACAAATGAAAGGAAAAAGTTGTACAAGCATCGAAAGAAGTGCTATGACAATCCAAATAAATATTTGGGTTTGATAATTGATGGTATGGACTAGAAGAAATCACTTTTACCACAATTTGTTCGCACACCCAAAAATTTACAAGAGGAAAATTTTATTCAGTATCACTTGTTCGGTTGTATAGTCTTCAATGGGAAAATGTTGCCAAGGGTGTACTTCACAACTCCAAATATTCATAGTGATGCAAATCTGACCATAACCATAATTCATTATGTGCTTTCTCATTGGTCTGGTAATCTTCCTGAAGTTTTGTATCTATAATTGGACAACACTTGCCATGAAAACAAAAATCAGGTTGTTTTTGGATATCTAAACATGCTTATTGAATTGAGAAATCTTCAGAAGGTAAAAGCTGGTTTCCTTCTTGTTGGGCACACTCATGAACATATTGATCAGATGTTCAGTCGTTTTTCAGTCACATTGAGGAGGAAGGAAGTTGGGAGTTTGCCATCATTAATTGAATGTATTAAGAAATCATACATGCTAGAGCCTACTTTTGATGTGTTGGAAGAAACTGTTGAGATGCGAAGGTTTATTCTGGGATCATATGGTGAGGGGAAATGCATTGAACAAATTAATGACATTAGCTTTCAACATCAATTTCGTATCAAAAAAATTGATGGGGAAACACTAATATGGGGCAAGAAGTATTCAACTACTGCAGAATGGGAACCGTTATCAGGTTTTCAATTTTTGAAGTTCATTCCAGATCATCCAATATTTGCATAAAAAATATTGTTATTACAATCAGTTGGTGAAGTTCATAATGCACACAGACAAAATAGAGATATAAATTATTCTTATTGCTTAGAAGAAATTAAAAAATGTATTAGATATACATGTGAGTACTTTGACATTGTTGATTCAATTTGGTGGGAGTCATTTTTCAATAATCAAAGTGATATCATTTCAACAACAACAAATGAAGATATACCTTTGAAAAATCCATTTATTTGGCCACAAAATATGTCGAAAGAACATGAGGAAATAAACATTGTTGAACAACAACAATCTCAAGGTATTATTAATTCTTCACAGGCAGAGGAAAGAGAGATGTATATTGGTTCCAGAAGATCTCGTGCACAAAATGAAGCCATGGAAGACCTTTATAGGGTTTCAATACAGGATATTAAGGAGGGTTGCATGATCACAGTGCTAGAAGATGGAGATCCCAATGGCTATCCATTCTGGGTTGCTAAAGTTATAAAGGTTTTTACAGAAAATGAGGATATTACAAGTGTTGAAGTACATTGGTATGCCACAAATACACACCCATTCAATGGTGTGTATAAGCTAGAGATGGTAGTTGACAAAAAAATTGCGAAAAGAGAAAAATAAAGGGTACAAATATAAATCGCCGCTGCACAGACATATTAAAATTGGAGGATGTTGACATACTTGTTTATGACTTAAGTTTAACAAATACAGGAACTCTTCGCTTCAAGACGATAGAGATTCTGAAAAGGTTGTTACTGGAAGGTACAGTGTTGAGATGGGAATCTGCTGAAACCAGTCGTAGATCTAGAAGAATTTTGAAACTTGAAATGGTGGGCATGCATGTCAACTCAGATGGGACACTAGTTGATGAAAGAGAAGAATATGGAACATCTTCGTCAGCATCCAATCACTCATCTGAAGATGTGAATTCTGATGGTGTGCAAGAAAATATGAATGATTATGAATAATTGTTTAAGACAGTTTATATAACTGATGTATGCATCATATCTTGAAATAAATTTTTTGATTTCCATATGGTGTTAAATGAGAAGTTATGAGTCATTTTTATGTTGTTGGATTATATGTCTTAATTATGATAATTTTTATTGTTTAGAATATCTACAATGAAACATTAAATTAGAGATATAATGTATGTTTCATTCAATATACAAATAATGACTTTTGAATTCATTTAGTGATGTAATTTGTTTAGAATGTCATGGTTTTTTTAATTTTATGCTTGAAAAAATTTCAATTTATTTTTTATCTAGCATGTTATGGTTGAGAACATGTTGAATTTATAGTTAGGAAAGAAAAATATTATTCTACCAAAAACATTAGTGTGTTTTTTTCCTCGTAAACAACTTTGTTTGGCACATAAAAATTAGGTTTTACTAGCATTTTTTAAATTTTTTAAAGATTGACTCTAAAAAAAGTCATCGTTCCAGTATCATCACTTTTTCTTTTTCAAGCTGTATTTTGCACGAAAATTTCGTTTTCACTGCCATTTTTATAACATGTTCAAAATTGACCCTAAAAATAAAAAACCATCATTCTAGTATACACACTTTTCATTTTTAGCACTGTTTTTGATGTTTTTTCAGGGTTTTTTGGCCAAAGTTCTCGTTTTGAGTTTATAGTTTCCGTTTCAAAGTTTACATTGTTATATAAATATAGAGAGACAAAACACCACTATAGATCCATCTAAATCACATATTTATCAATCACTTAAAGGGAGTAAAACTCTTCACGTGTAAATCAATTTTCAATTTTCGCATTCTAAAAAGAGGTTTCAATATAACTAGATTTAATCCCTCTTGGCCCTTGGTATATCTATGGTTAAGATAGATTCAATGCTCATCGTCCTTTTTTAATTTTGAGTTTTAACTTTTGAGTCTTGAATCTAGATATTGATGGTCTAAGGCTCATTCTTTGACTCATCACTCTTTACTATTTTTGTGTTTAGGACTTTGAGTTATGTTAATTTACTATTCCAGTCTTTGGACTTCACTATCTACTATAGACTATTTTATTTTCAATTTATATTCTATTATGATTAATGATGAATTTAATTTTTAAATCAATGTGTTTTAACTTTTGAGTCTTGAATCTAGATATTGATGGTCTAAGGCTCATTCTTTGACTCATCACTCTTTACTATTTTTGTGTTTAGGACTTTGAGTTATGTTAATTTACTATTCCAGTCTTTGGACTTCACTATCTACTATAGACTATTTTATTTTCAATTTATATTCTATTATGATTAATGATGAATTTAATTTTTAAATCAATGTGTTTTAACTTTTGAGTCTTGAATCTAGATATTGATGGTCTAAGGCTCATTCTTTGACTCATCACTCTTTAGTATTTTTGTGTTTAGGACTTTGAGTTATGTTAATTTACTATTCCAGTCTTTGGACTTCACTATCTACTATAGACTATTTTATTTTCAATTTATATTCTATTATGATTAATGATGAATTTAATTTTTAAATCAATGTACGTTCAAGAATGATGAGTGATGTATGTATTAGAATTAATGATGAGTATGGATCATTGTATTTGATTTATTAATTGAATTAGTTATGGATCAATGTGTGTTTTTTTTTTAAATTCATATATATATCATAATTAAGAATAAATCTATTACCACTCTAAAACATATCAAGAGTTAACTCTATTATGTGCTTCACTTTCATCTCAAGTAACAAATATTTGAGATCATAACATACTTTTTGGTAAGTGTATATATAAACTATTGTAAACAAATAAATTAAATGGATGGTAAATGTTGATAAGTATCAAAGCACTTACCTTATGGTACATCTCACATTGTCAATATTAAAAAAAAAAAATCTCTAAATTATAACTTTGTCTTAAATTAGGACTACAAGGCCTAAAATAGATACTTATGGAGTGTATTGTTAAGTCACTCCATGATGTGAAGGTCATGAATTCCAAACTTTGTGAGAAAAAATCCAATCATGTTAGGGGACATGGGTGATTTTGAGAGCTTAAATGCCCCTAGGTTAGGGTTTCTCAAACCAATGGTTAGGTCTCTAGTCTTTGGAGGACACAAAGAACTTGACAAAGAAAAAACTTAACTTTAAATTATTATTATTTTATTAAATATAAAAGTAATTAATATATGAGTTAAACATGTATACATTTAAAAATACATGTAAGAAAATTCTTAATCATGGTTATTCATCTTCAATTTAAGTTGTAAATAGGTTTTGTTACAATAATATGTATCAATATCATGCTTTATCAGTACAACATGCCCAAAATACCATAACTCTTTTGATAGCGAAAATTTTTTCTATATAATTTATTTTAATTTAATTTTTATAGTGAACACTCTCTAGCCTAGTATGCTAGAGATGTTGTAATGTCATGTTTAACATTTTGATTTAGTAAAAAATATTAAAAATAAAAAAAATAAAATAAAATATGAATAATTATAATTATCAATAAAACATTTCAACTTAGTCAAAACATATAAAACTAACACTAAAAATAAAATAAAATAAAATAAAACAGAAAACATAAAATTAATAATTATATATAATTACAATTATAATTACGCCCGTTTACCTCTTTGTGTGCTTTGTGCCTTTGATTTAAGTGTTAGATGATAGAAAGAACCTCTACCATTGGATTAAAAACTATTAGTCCGTTACAATTCTCTAACAAGATTCCATGTGATAGTGTGATAAACTTAAAGTACCATGATTCATGGAAACAAACCAGTGTTCGTTGGGCATCTTGGGATAGAGCTGGTGCTTCTGGACAGAATTGACAAGATGGATAACTACACAGAGGAGGATGGATTTTCCTGCGAGGTCCAGTTGAGCGCCAGAATGAGCACCGCAGAGATAAATCGTCAGAAGAAGTTGAAATGGACGCAATATCAAAGCATGCAGACTTAGATTCTTCAATTGGGAACGGTTTGGAGGTTGGGGTTTGAACTTGTGAAAAAAATGGAAATGTAATATATGTGGATGAAATTTTTGATGAAAGCGCCTGTGTACAATGTTAAGGAAGACATTGTATTGTTTTTTCGTCTTAATATAATTCATGTTGTAATCAATTGGTTCGCGAGAATGAGCACTGAAGTGATAAATCGTCAGAAGAAGCCTAAATGGGTGCAATATCAAAGCAGGCAGACTCGGCTTCCTCCATTGGGGACAATTCAGATGTTGGTGACTTGGAGGCTTATGGAAATGGAAATGTTCTTGGGGTGTTTGATTTCAATTTCTTTCTTGACTCTACTGATGAGTTGACCATGGGGCTCAATCAGTTTCCATATTATGATGGTGTTGTAACTGCTGTCATTTCTTCTCAGGGTCTTTCTAAGAATACCGCATTTAATGACGTTGCTGCAGATTTCTTCCATGGCTCTTTATGGGAAGATGATATTTAGCAGATGACATACATCAATGAAATTCAACAGGGGAGCGAGATATATTGATAGGGGTTTGAACTTGTGCAAAGCATGGAAACGTGATATATGTGTATGCAAGTTTTGATGAAAGCGCATGTGTATAATGTTAAGGAAGACTGTGTATTGTTTTTTGGTCTCAATATTATTCATGTTGTAGTAACCTGGTTTTGGGTATTCTTTTCTCTACAACAATCATTACCATAATGAGACATTTCCTATTTTTGCAAGTGGGATTCTAGGCATCAGAGCTGCATTGTTCTGGGCCAGACACGGATTGATCATGACATCGTATTCCACCGAGGACAAGAAGGGCATAAAATTTTCTCTTTGCTGGAGTATATACAATCTGGGAGGAGTTGTAGGCATTTTCATTCCCTTTATATTAAATTATCACGGCACAATCACCTTTGTTACCGACGGAACATATATAGCCTTCATCTGTTTCATGGCCTTTGGGGCTTTTGTGAGATTGGCCTTGCTTCCACCCAACAAAGTGGTCAGGAGCGATGGAAGGAAGCCTACTATGCATAAATACTCTGATGTTAGCATAGTGTCCATGGAGGTTCTCAAGCTATTCGCCAACTGGAAGATGATGCTGCTCTTCCCTGCTGCATGGGCCAGCAAGTTCTTTTACACTTATGAATTCAACAACGTTAATGGCAGGATCTTTACGGTGAGGACCAGAGGGTTCAACAATGTTTCTTTCTGGGGTGCTCAGATCGTAGGTTCCGTGTTAATTGGACACATTCCTGAGTAGGAAGAAAAGAGGGCTTCTGGGCGTGGCCATTGTTGATAGAAATTTCTACTCATTTCAAACACACAAAAAAAATATCACAGAGAACAATGCTCTGGTTTTTATCCAGGATCTTAATCATATAAAATAATAATAAAACTGTTACAGAATTGTCTTCCTCGACTCAGAGGGATTTACAACAGGAACTTCAGTTCCAGAATCTGATTCCTCTATCTCAGAAAGTTATATCTTCAGCACTGCTGTGCGTTGCAGAGAAGAAAGAGCTCTTCTTGCTAATACTCTCCACACGTCTCTGCTTTTGCATTCTTTTTATATTTAACAACATAAAAATATCTTTTACAATACGTGTTGCTTTTCCCTTACTTCCGTGAAAATAAAAAATAGTAAAATTTAAGATTTCACCTACATTTACCAACCCTAGTAAATATCATTTATTACACGGCTCAAAATATCCTATTGGAATTTAATGCATGGCTTATCACACCATCACATTGCAACAAGAGAGAGGATGTGCCACCGCCTCTATAACCTTTAAATCATGCGATTTACGATATGCGATCACATCGCAAATATCGCATCGCAGACAATACAAGCATGCAACGAAGGGTGACGAGGGAAAGTGCGATATGTGATCTGCGATAGCATCGCAGAAAAAGTCTGCAGTTTGAAATTAACATTCCAACACTCCCCTTTAATTTTAACTGCTGGGTTTTTTCTGCATACCCAGGCATTTCCTGAAATGATCAAAGCTTTTCTTTGCCAATGGTTTTGTCAGGATGTCAGCTAGCTGATCCTCTGTTCTACAGTGCTGCAAAACAATCTCACCATTGTTAACTAATTCACGTATGAAGTGAAATTTGGTGTCTATGTGCTTTGTCCTTTTATGAAAAACAAAATTTTTAGACAATGCTATTGCTGAGCTATTGTCGCAGTAAATGGTTGTGCCCTTTTCCTGTTCATGACACAAATCTCTGAGAACTCTTCTCAGCCACACTGCTTGGCATGCTGCTGCTGTTGCTGCCACATATTCTGCCTCTGCTGTTGACAAAGCTACGACTGGTTGCTTCTTGGAAGCCCATGAGATGGCTCCCGATCCCATATGAAACACATATCCCGATGTGCTTTTCCTATCATCAACACTTCCAGCCCAATCACTGTCAGTGTAACCTATCAACATGAAACTTTCAGAAGAGGAGTATAAAATACCAAACCCCTTCGTTCCATTCACATACCTTAGAATCCTCTTGGCTGCCTGCCAATGAGTCTCTTTCGGTCTTTCCATAAATCTGGAGATTAAACTCACAGCGTGCATAATGTCCGGCCTAGTTGCAGTCAAGTACATAAGGCTGCCAACTATGCTCTTGTACAATTTTGGATCAAAATCCTTGCTGCTGTCTTCTTTGGTCAATTTCAACCCCATTATAGTTGGAGTCACAGCAGCTTTGCTGTTCTGCATGTTGAATCTCTTCATATTTATCTTGAGAAATGAAAATACCATTTTCGCTTTGGTCTACTTCAATTCCAAGAAAATATCTTAAGAAGCCCAAGTCAGTCATTTCAAATTCACTTTTCATGACTGCTTTAAAATCAGCAATGAGAGAAGCATTATTGCTTGTAAAAATCAGATCATCTACATATAAAACAACAATAATAATCTTACCGTCATTCTGCTTTATGTAGAGTGTGGGTTCACCATCACACTTGTCAAACCCATTCTCAATCAGATAAGCATCTATTCTGCTGTACCATGCTCTTGGAGCTTGCTTCAGCCCATAAAGAGCCTTCTTCAGTTTACAAACTTTATACTCTTGGCCTTCAACTTCATAGCCCAGAGGTTGATCAACATAAACCTCTTCTTTCAACACTCCATTCAGGAATGCAGATTTAACATCCATCTGATAAATCTTCCATTTGTGTTGTGCTGCAATAGACAACACTGTTCTGACTATTTCCATCCTTGCTACTGGTGCAAAGGTTTCATCATAGTCTTTGCCTTGTTGCTGCTTGTAGCCTTTCACAACAAGTCTTGCTTTGTGCCTGTCAATCTTGCCTTCAGCATTGCTTTTGGTCTTATAGACCCACTTAACTCCAATGACATCTTTGCCTTTAGGGAGGTCCACTAACTCCCATGTTTTACTTTTCTCAATTGCACCAATTTCTTCATTCATTGCTTCAATCCATTTATCTTTATTTACAGCATCTTCAAAATGGACTGGGTCATCAACATGACAATATAAAGCGAATAATGAATTCAAACCGGTATTGTTACTTACCTCTCCTTGTTGATAAATCTCATTCGGATTTCTGAATCTTGGTCTTCTTGGTGTGCTTGGAGTTCCATCCGAACTTGAGGGTATTTCTGATCCCTGTGATGTGCTCGGAGAATCACTTCCTTGACTTCTTGAGGCGGTTCGAATTCCAGATTGTGGTGTGGTTTGTTGTACTTGCAGTGGTGTAGGAGGAGCCACCAAGGAAGGATTATTTGCTGCTGTCCCTTCCTCTTCTTCTTCGTGAGACACTATTGTCTTCACATTCACTGTCTTCTCTAAGCTTCCATCCCAAGCTTCATCTTCAATGAATTGCACATCTCTGCTTACTATCAATTTCTTGGTGGATGGATTATAGAGTTTGTATGCTTTTGACTCATCACAATAGCCAATAAAGACACACTTCTCCCCCTTACTATCAAGCTTCTTCCTTAGCTGATCCGGTACATGTGCATATGCCACACAACCGAATACTCTCATGTGAGTGACTGTTTGCTTTTGACCACTCCATGCTTCTTCTGGTATCGTGTTCATGACAGCTTTAGTTGGGCATCTATTTAAGATGTAAACTGCGCAAGTAACAGCTTTTGCCCAATACTCATGCGGCAAGTGTTTTGCCTTCAGCATACTTCTGACCATGTCAAGAATGGTCCTATTCTTTCTTTCGGCAAGACCGTTCTGCTGAGGTGTATACCTTGCGGTGAACTGCTTTTGTATGCCATTCTCTCTGCAAAAACGCAGAAAGTCTTGGGAGATGTACTCTCCTCCTCTATCTGTTCTGAGCACTTTGATATAATGCCCACACTGCTTCTCAACAAGAGTTTTGAAGTGGCGGAATTTCTCAAACACTTCACTCTTCTGTTTCAGCATATACACCCATGTCTTTCTGGTGTAATCATCAATGAAAGTTAAAACATATTTATTTCCAGAAAATGATGGTGTTTGCATCGGTCCACACACATCGGAGTGAACAATTTCCAATGGTGCTTTTGCTCTTATACTCTTTCCTGCTGGAAAGCTTTCTTTGTGTTGCTTGCCCAAGATGCAGCCTTCACAAAGGCTGTCTGGTTTCTCGATTAATGGTAATCCCTTTACCATTCCCTTTCTGTGCAGCAGATTCAGGCCTCCGAAATTGAGATGTCCAAATCTCAAATGCCACAACCAATTCACATCTTTCACTTGTTCCTGAAAGACTTCTTGTGTTACAGCCGCAATAGTTCTGCCTTCCTTCAAATCTGCCTTGAGTTTGAGAGGAAACATTCTATTGCTGGTCATCTGCACCTGTGCAATGATCTTCTTACTTGGAGGTATGTCTCTGATTGTACACAAATCATCTTTGAAGAACACGTTGTAACCTTTGTTTATGAGCTGTCCAATGCTCAAAAGATTACATTTCAGACCAGGTACATAGTATACCTCTGGCACAATCATCTGTTCTCCATTTTTTGCTCGGATACTGACTGTATAATAAACAGCAAAAAAAAAAATTTCTCTGCTTAATAAGCTTCTTACAGCTCCTACAGTGAAAAAAAAAACAAACTCTGTGTTTTTGAATCACTGAGTGCCTAGACTAGCTCTGATACCATGATAGAAATTTCTGCTCATTTCAAACACACAAAAAAAATATCACAGAGAACAATGCTCTGGTTTTTATCCAGGATCTTAATCATATAAAATAATAATAAAACTGTTACAGAATTTTCTTCCTCGACTCAGAGGGATTTACAACAGGAACTTCAGTTCCAGAATCTGATTCCTCTATCTCAGAAAGTTATATCTTCAGCACTGCTGTGCGTTGCAGAGAAGAAAGAGCTCTTCTTGCTAATACTCTCCACACGTCTCTGCTTTTGCATTCTTTTTATATTTAACAACATAAAAATATCTTTTACAATACGTGTTGCTTTTCCCTTACTTCCGTGAAAATAAAAAATAGTAAAATTTAAGATTTCACCTACATTTAACAACCCTAGTAAATATCATTTATTACACGACTCAAAATATCCTATTGGAATTTAATGCATGGCTTATCACACCATCGCATCGCAACAAGAGAGAGGATGTGCCACCGCCTCTATAACCTTTAAATCATGCGATTTACGATATGCGATCACATCACAAATATCGCATCGCAGACAATACAAGCATGCAGCGAAGGGTGACGAGGGAAAGTGCGATATGCGATAGCATCGCAGAAAAAGTTTGCAGTTTGAAATTAACATTCCAACAATTGTTGCAATACGGGGGACTGCAATATGGGGAAGTGAGCTCGCCAACCAGCTAAGATATAACAAAGATAAGCCATTGTAGCCACTTGATTTAGTGGAGTCTGGTGCTGCTTTTGTAGGGCCATTTATTTTATATTTCAGCTATGGATTATTGGACTCCATGTTCCAGACTCTGTGTTATTGGACAATCAGAGCTTTGGCAGATGACTCCCATATTCTGAGCAGGTACACTGGACTCTCTAAAGCCGTGCAGAGTGCAGGAACAGCGGTGGGCTGGGATACGGACAGGCAGAGTGTTTCTCTGCTGGAGGAGCTCATAATCAACTGGAGTCTTGTTACAATCAGCTACCCGTTCTTGATTATCCTCATTGCCTTGGCTATAGATGATGGTGAGACTGCTACTTCCACTGAACCCAAAGCAGGCTTCCAAGCTGAAGCGAAGCAAGTATTAGGATGAAAGGAAACAATTATCTACCTTGACAAATGTAAAGAACGCTATGTTTTGATGACATTCCCTTGGAGTGGAACCCTTGGTACTTATTGGTTTTACATCTGGTGAAGCTTTGTCATGGTGTACTGTAGAGTTTGTTTGGATTTTTTTCTTTTTTCCCTTGAATTCGTCTTGAAAAATTGGGCTTTGTTGTCTTTATTCTGCAAATATAGATGTTTGATTGATTGGATTTAGTCTCCAAAAAGAATTATGCTGACTTTTCTTTAGGCTAAAATAATTCTATGTTTTGTGATACAAAGCTATTATTGCATTCCATAAAAATAGGCTTTGCTCTATTTAGAGCAAATGGATGCAATCTAAAATTTGAGTCTATTTTTTCCGAGTCTTCTTCTTTTCGCTATGGTATCTGTGGAACAAGTCTTGGATACTCCACAATTGGGATGTAATGACACAGATTTGTCACACCATGTAAAATTGGTCATTCTGGTAACTTGTTTGGCCTTTCAAATAGATATATCGAGTATAGATGACGAGATAGTCATAAGAGAGGAAATAGAATCACTAGCACATATGCATCCTTAAATAAATATATAATTATGAATAGTTGAAATGTTAAGGTTCAAATACAAGAGTCTATAATGATTATTTTAGGAGAATTAAATAATTCTAATAAATGTATCATAGTGAGCATAAGCTCTTAGTAGAATAGAGGAAAGCATTTGACTTCTCAAAATCGATAAATCCCATATTTGTTTTCTTTCGATATTCATCTCACAGTCCAAGTCGAACTAAATTATTTGGCTCAGCGTCAAGAATGTCTTGTATTTTATAGATCAACAAAAAGTGAACAATAGAAAGATGCAATAAAAAGATTCAATAAAAGTTTGCAGGTTTGCACTCTCATGTCAAGGCACATACAACATGTAACTACTCTTCAATAGTTTTTTATCGTCGTAAAATTTCACTGCCCTATTTTATCCATAGTCGTTAATTGTGACTAATGTATATTATCAATAGTTATTAATGGTGAATACTATAAAATTTTAACAGTGAATGCTATAAAAATTATGCTATGCGAGACAGGTTTATGATGGTATAATCTTGGCTTCCAAAGAAAATTTTAGTTGTTACTTAGGTTTTATAAAAACAGATTTACAACTTATTTTAACAAAGTGAGTCTTTTTATCTTGAACCAATTAAAACAAAACTCATAAAGCCATAGAAACTACAATTTGGATTTTTAAAGAAACTCTAGCTGGATGAGAGATTGCATTAAAGTTTGTAATTTTGTTTTAATATTATTTTGTAAAAATAATAAGATATATGAAATAATTGTTTTTAAAATATATGAAAAAATAAGAAATGTTATACATTATGGCTTAGTAATTAATAATTTTGGCAAGATTAATTCATTAATGAAAGACAGATTAGTTTGAATAGTTTGAATTTAGAGTTCCTATGAAATCAGGGTGATGTGGTTAATTGTGTTTTGTTGCATTGACTTGGAATTTGATCTGTATATATTCATAGTTTCCTGCTGCTACAATAATCTCACTTCTGGTGGAGCTTGTATTGAGTATGTAAACCCTATTCACTTTGGCAGAGACCCTTTAATTTTTTATTTATTTTTTAATTGAATCAATTGACACAATACAAAGCTCACACACTTTCAATTCATTACATACATCTCCTCTAGTATAGTAAACTTATCACATGTGCCCAATTAGAATATATTGGCATGTCAAGCTCAACTACAAAGAGTATTGGAGAGTGAAAATCCTATCACAAACTTCAATTAAATGACGAATTATAGTGATTGGAATATTGTTTCTCAACATCCAAATTTCAACTTGACCCAAAGTTTCAACTTCAACTACAAGCCGCTTGATCCATATGAATCTAAGTAACTCGATCATTTTCCCCTATCTTTTCACACTTCACTATTTCTGACGACACCTTATCAATTTTCCATTTAAATGATAATAAGTTAAGATATCCCTTGTCTTGTTTATGTCTTTGATGGTGCCTTTACATATGACAATGCATTTTTTTGGGGAATCAAATACTATAATGACATGCTTTTGGCATTTGAAACAATAGGGAATGTCGAGTTTGAATTGCTGCTTTAGAAGGATAAAAAAACATTCACTCTAAAACAAAGGTGGTTTTTCCCTAGAAGGGATTTGTTTCACTCATTTTTATATAATGTATCTCCCTCTAGCCAAATATGCATGAAAAATGGTTAGATTTAGTGTGTACTTTAGACACCTTGCTCTGTCTATTTTTTTTTCAATTTATTAAATAGCTCTCATTTTTAGGTTCAAAACCACCTACACTAAAGTTTGGTTTCAAGAATCATTAATGAATCTTTGTTCATGTTGACCTTGTCATACTTATCAAAGCTTCTGTCTGGAATGGGTATGACCATACACATGGTTGGTTAAAATCCAACCTATTAATGGATAACAATTTCAATGCTTATGCATTGGTCTACCCATTTCTAAGCAGTATGAGAAAAATTGGAATAACTTAATTGCACTCTCAAGTTGAATTAAATAAACCAAGATACAAAGCATGACATGGAATAAATATGTTTAAGATCACCCATATTTCCAATAATGATTGACATTATCAACAATATTTATATTTATTATATCTATTTTGACACTTCATTATGAATGTATGTTGTGGATGTCATTAGAGTTGGGCATTGCTTCATTGATTTCTAGTGCAGGAAAGGGACATTGACATTCATGTCACTACAGTATAGGCATGGATGCTATGAGTACCCTTGTTCCACAAGCAATTATCTTGCACCCAAAACCAATTCCTTCATTCCAATGGGAGACTTCCCATATTGTTCCATGATTGTTTGAATATCATTATTGAATGCTCCATATGCTTTATTTCAATCCCTAGATCAGGCATCAACATATGTCTTGTATGTTTGAGAATACCCATATCTTGATGAATACTATGCTTCCCTTGTTGTAGCTCTTTGCAACCATATTCTAGATGGTTGCCTTTCATATGAATTTCCATTTCTTCCAGTACAACAATCCCAATGTTGACAAGCTTGTGAACTCTAGAGTTATCCCTTTCACCAAAAATATGAAATAGAGAGATCTTAATTTTATCACACTCCATTTCAGCCTGACTGATTATTTCTCTTAAGACTTCTTATTTAGATTTATTCTTTGTATGTGAATAAAAAAGAGGATGAAATCAGAAATTTGGTTAGCTTTATTCTTTATATACATAAATGAAATAGGATGCGCTTAAATGGAAAACTTTATGAAAATTCATAATGGTTCATACTAATATTTGGTTTAATAAAGTAATTTATGAACAAACTATAGTGTAATTGAATTAGTGAAACTAAATATATAATTACCTTGTCTTTCATTCACATTAAAGGTAAGTGGAAGCCTGTAAACATGAAGGCAAAGGAAACATCTGACCATTACAATTGAATGTGAAGGTGGTAATTTTATCTTTTAACAACTCCTTCACCTTTAAGGTAAATGCGAACTTATATACATGTAGACGAAGGAAAGATACTACCTTCACCATGGAATGTGAAGACAATCATGTTATCTTTGAGAAACTCTTACCTTCACCTTGAAGGAAAATGCAATATTGTAGACATGAAGATAAAGGAAAGATTTCCACCTTTGCCATGGAATTTGAAGTCATCAACCTATTTTTATCATCTGTTCAAAAATATTTTTCCTTTATGTCCAAAGTCATTCCTATTATCCAAAATTATGAATAATCCAGCATATGAAAATATTATTTCTGTGTCCAAAATTTGTCATATTAAGCATGCAAAGACAATCTAAATGACTGTATGACTAGGCTTTTTCAGATTCCATAGTTTCCCTCTTCTTGGCTCGAGTGATCATTAAGTTGGAAATTAGTCATGAAGTCAAAATTAGATCAAAGTAACTGACTTCAATGACTTCTCATCCAAGGTTCTTTTACGGTTTCTATAATCACTTCTTGTCTTCACCATGTTAGTGATTTCTGTTTATCTTCTAGGTTTGAATGACATTTTGTTTACTAATTTTTATCTTCAATAATTTATTATATGCAATGATTCTTCTATAATTTATGCCTTAGGGTGTTTCCTTTGCAACATGTGGTGCAATTTATAGTTAATTGCATCATAAATTGAGGTTATCTCAGGTGGTTGGAAGGATGGAATGAAATTGTCTCTAGCCAATTTCAATTCTTGCCAATGAACTCTGGATCTACTATGTTCCTAGAGGGATCAAGTATATTTAGATGAAATCCTCTTTTAGAGTGAAAATATATTTGATCCTCTCAACCCTTGGTATATCAAGAGTATACTTAAAAATAAATTAACTATATTAATAAGAAAATAACCATTTTAATATGAAATCAACATTGATTTTATTGCTTTCCTACTTAGAGAATAATTTAGTTTTATTTTAAGAGAGACATTTGTCAATTGCTTTCTTTTTACAAAATAATTTACTTTTATTTTTAGAGAGACACGTGTCAAATCCAAATTGATCACTGACATACTTACACATGGCAGTCACGGTGGCTCTAGAATGAGCCGTTGGGCTCAACTAAATGATATGCATCATGGTTTTGTTGGTTTTGCATTGGTTACTCAAGAGAGTGACTCTGACTTAGATAACAACATTCTCATTTATGGTCTTGATGATTTCATGCAACAAATAGATGTAGAGCACCAATCAATGATATTAATTCCTTGATGTTGATTGAGCCTAGAGGCTCATTTGATAGCCTAGTATTAGGGAAATGTGGAATTTCATTCATGCTCAACTTGGAGTTGACACGTGTCCCTTAAAAATATTTTAAATAAAAAATGTCCTATATAATAAAAACATAAATGAATATAAATATTTGGTTAGTTTAATTAAAAACATTATGAAACATAGTTTTGATTGTGCTTACTTGGTTTATTATTAATATTACAATCCAATATGAAAACATGTGCTAAAAATATTTAACTTTCACTCTTGGAGTTATAAATAAAATATTTAGATATCTATGTTAAATAATATAATTTTATATGACTTGATAAAATAAATAAAAAAATAAAAAAACTTCTATTTCTCTTCTAAATATTTCAATATACAACTTAAATAAGCTATTTGAATATCCATATTAAGAAAGAGTAATTAAAATTAAAACAATTTAGTTACTTCTTGATAAGAGAGAAATGAGAAATGTGTAATTTATTTCACTTTTAATATAAAATATTAATAAGAATAAATTATTCAAAATACAATTTAAACAATGAAAAATTAGGTTTATATATAAAGAGAGATAGATAAAAAAATTACTATAGATCCATCTAAATCAAATATTTATCAATCATTTAAAAGGGATTAAAACTCTTGACTTGTAAATCAATTTTAATTTTTTTCATTTTATAAAGAAGTTTCAATATAATAAGGTTTTATCCCTCTTGGCTCTTGGTAGATCCATGGTTAAGATAGAACTATACTGTTTTTTTTTTCAATGCTCATTGTCATTTTTTAATTTTGAGTTTTAACTTTTGAGACTTGAATTTAGATATTGATGACCTAAGGTTGATTCTTTGAGACTTTGAGTTATGTTAATTTACTATTCCAGTCATTGGACTTATCTACTATAGCTTATTTTGCTTTCAATTTAAATTCTATAATGATGAATGGTGAATTTAATTTTTAAAATAATGTAGGTTTAAGAATAATGAATGATGAGTATGAATTATCTATGTATTAATATTAATGATGAATATGAATTGATGTATTTCATTTATTATTAAATTAGTTATGGATCAACATATTTAAGCTTCTATTACTGCATATGATTTTGATTTTGAATCTCTCTCTGTCACTCACACACACAATTAAAAAATATATACCCGACATCCCTCGCCCAAGCTAATTTTTTCTAAAATGATCTCGCACGCCCGTGTCCCCTCATCTTGGAGTCTTTGTAAGAGAATGATTTTCAATGAACCTATGGAAAGACCTTCTTATGTGAATTCTTCCATAGTAATGAGAGTACCATTTTCTACACACGTTATGCATGTAGGTACCGTTTTCTACACACTTAAGGTATGTATTATAGCTTAGGTACGTGATGTGTATATTTTTAATTATGTTTATACATTCCTTTAGCTTGGATATTGATAATACCACCATGTATTATTTCTATTTTTTAATTTTAAATTATTAAATGAAATATTTATATAGAAATTATGGAGGTGGTTGGTAAGATATATGTATGTTATATTTGGAATTTAGGAGGAAAATTATGTTCTTTTAAACTTCATCCATCTGTCATAATTAAGAATAAATCTATTACCAATCTAAAACATATGAAGAGTTAATTCTATTATATGTTTTACTTTCATGTGAAGTAACAATTATTAGAGATCATAACATACATTTTGGTAAGAGTATCTATAAATTGTTGTAAATATATAAATTAAATGGATGGTAAAGGTTGATAAGTATCAAAATATTTACTTTAAATTATTATTATTTTAATAAATATAAAAAGAATTAATATATGAGTTAAACATGTATACGTTTAAAAACAAAAGTAAGAAAATTCTTAATCATGGCTATTCATCCCCAATTTAGCTTGTAAATAGGTTTTGTTATAACACTATGGACCAATATCATGCCTTATCAATACAACATGCCCAAAATACCATAACTAATTTCAGAGTCAAAATATTTTCTATATATTTTATTTTAATTTAACTTTTCTGTCAAGGGATCTCTAGCCTAATATGGAAGAGATGTTGTAATGTCCTATTTAAAATTTTGACTCTATCAAAAAGAAAATTTAAAAAAAAAAAAAAAAAAAAATGAATACTTTTTAAAATAAAAAATGAATACTTATAATTATCAATAAAACATTTTGACTTGGTCAAATTACATAAAACTAAAACTAAAACTAAAAGAAAACAAAACAAAACAAAAAAGAATAAAATTAATAAATATATATAACTACAATTATAATTAACTACATCATAAATTGGGTTTATCTCGAGTGGTTGGAAGGATGGAATGAAGTTCTCCCCAACCAGGTTCAATTATTGCCAATGAACTTTGGATCCACCACTTTTAGAGTGAAAATAGATTTGATTCTTCCCAACCCTTGGTATATCAAGAGTATACGACATTGCTCAATTAGATGTAGAGGACCAAAGAATGAGATTATCTCCTTGATGTTGATTTCCATGAGAGGGCCCAAATATTAACTCCTTGATGTTGATTGCCCTCAGAGGGCACAAAGATTAACTCTTTCATGTTGATTGAGCTACCAATCAATGATATTAACTGGACCAATCAATGATATTAACTCAACTAGAGGACCAACCAATGATATTAATTTCTTGATGTTGATCCGATAGGGAAGACTAACAACTTAACTTGTTGATGTTGATTGAGCTACCAATCAATGATATTAAATCCTTGATGTTGATTGTAGAGGACCGATAAATGATATTAACTCAAGTAGATGACCAATCAATGATATTAACTCCTTGATGTTGATCCGAGAGGGAAGATTAACAAATTGATGTTGATTGAGCCAAGAGGGCACATAGATTAACTCCTTGATGATGTTGCATAGATTAACTCCTTGATGATGTTGATTGAGCTAAGAGGGAACTCACCAATCAATGAGATTAACTCCTTGATGTTGATTGAGTAGATTTGTGAATGTTGATTGAGCTGAGAGGGCACATAGATTAACTCCTTGATATTGATTGAGGTGAGAAGGAACTAACCAATCAATGAGTTTAACTCCTTCATTTTGATTGAGTAGATTAAGAACTTGATGTTGATAGAGACGAGTAACTCCTTGATGTTTATTGAGCTGAGAGGGAACTCACCAATCAATGAGATTAACCCCTTGATTTTGATTGAGTAGACTAACAAATTGATGCTCATTGAGCTGAGAGGGAACTCACCAGTTAATGAGATTAACTCCTTGATGTTGATTGAGTATATTAACAACTTGATGTCAATTGAGCTGAGAGGGCACAAATATTAACTCCTTGATTTTGATTTAGCTGAGATGAAACTCTTTAATTTCATTCATGCTCAACTTAGAGTTGATACATGTCCCTTAAAAAATATTTTAAATAAAAAAATATGTGGGTTACAATAAAAGCATAAATGATTATACGTATTTGGTTAGCTAAAAATATTATGAAACATCATTTTCATTGTGCTTACTTGGATCATTATTAATGTTACAATCCAATATGAAAATGATGCATTAAAAATATTTCATTTTCACACTTGGAGTTATAAATAAAATATATGACTTATAAAATAATTATATATATATATATATATATATATATATATATATATATATATATATCTATATATATATATATATATATATTTCTCCTATAGATTAACAACTTGATGTTGATTTCCCTCAGAGGACACAAATATTAACTCCTTGATGTTGATTGAGCTCACGTAGAGGACCAATCATTGAGATCAACTCCTTGTACTCCTTGATGTTGATTGAGCTGAGAGGGTAGATTAACAACTTGATGTTGATTGAGTTGAGAGGGCTTAGCCCAGAGGGAACAAAGATTGAACAAAGATTGACTCCTTGATTTTGACTGAGTTGAGAGGGAACTCTTTAATTTCGTTCATGCTCAACTTAGAGTTGACACATGTCCCTTAAAAAATATTTTAAATAAAAAATATGTGGGCTACAATAAAAGAATAAATGGTTATACATATTTGGTTAGTTAAAAACATTATGAAACATCATTCTCATTGTCTCATTATTAATGTTACAATCTAGTATGAAAACCATGCGCTAAAAATATTTCATTTTCACGCTTGGAGTTATAAATAAAATATATGACTTGATAAAAAAAAATAAGAGTATATTTCTTCTATAAATATTCCAATATACAAGTTAAATAAATTGTTTGAATATCTATATTACCTAATATGTATGTGTAAAGTTTGACCTTAGTAAAATATTTCTATTCTAAAAAGGAAAAAGGAAAAAGTAGAAAAAGTAATTAAGGGTCAAATAATTTAGTTACTTCTTAATAAGAGAGAAATGAGAAATGCGTAATTAATTTAACTTTTGATATAAAATATTAATGAGAATAAATTATTCAAAAATACAATTTAAACAATGAAAAATTGAACATGGTCTATATATATATATATATATAGAGCGAGACAAAAAAACCACTATAGATCCATCTAAATCACAGATTTACCAATCTCTTAAAGGTATTAAAACTCTTAGCTTGTAAATAAATTTTCAATTTTATCATTCTAAAAAGTGGTTTTAATATAACCAGATTTAATCCCTCTTGGATCTTGGTAGATTCATGGTTAAGATGGATCTCCAATCTCTTAAAGGGATTAAAACTCTTAGCTTGTAAATAAATTTTCAATTTTATCATTCTAAAAATAGGTTTCAATATAACCGGATTTAATCCCTCTTAGATCTTGGTAGATCCATGGTTAAGATGGATCTATACTAATTTTATTTTCAATGCTCATTGTCCTTTTTCAAATTTTCAGTTTTAACTTTTGAGTCTTAAATCTAGATATTGATCATCTAAGGTTGATTCTTTGACTCACCACTCTTTACTATTTTTGTGTTTGAGAATTTGAGTTATGCTAATTTAATATTCAAGTATTTTCGCTTTAGTTTCTAGTATAGTCTATTTTTCTTTCAGTTTAGATTTTGTAATGATGAATGATGAATTTAATTTTTAAATCAATGTAGGTTCAAGCATGATGAATAATGAGTATGAATGATGTATGTATTAGTATTAGTGATGAGTATGGCTCAATGTATTTCATTTATTAATTCAATTAGTTAATGATAAATGTATTTATGCTTTGAGATCATAACATACTTTTTGGTAAGTGATGGATGGTAAATGTTGGTAATTTTCAAAACACTTACCTTATGGTATATCTCTTGTTGTCAAGATTAAAAAAATAAAAAGTCTCTAAATTATAACTTTATTTTAAATTACGACTAGGGGGCTAGAATATATGCTCATGGGGTGTATTGTTAAGTCACTCCATGATGTGAAGGTTACCAGCTCTAAAAACTGTTGGAAAATATACAATCATGTTAAGGGATGGTGTGGATCATGCTAAGTAAAATTTGTAGGTGATTTTGACAGCTTAGATGCTCTTAGGTAGCGGTTTCTGAAGCCAATGGTTAGGCATGTATTCTTCTTACAAGGACACAAACAACTTGACAATTTTTTTTTACTTTAAATTACTATTGTTTTATTAAATATAAAAATAATTAATATATGAGTTAAACATGTATACATTTAAAAACACATGTACAAAAATTCTTAATCACAGTTATTCATCCCCAGTTTAACTTGTAAATAGGTTTTGTTACAATAATATGGACCAATATCATGGGTTATCAATACAACATGCCTAAAATACCATAACTCTTTTCAGAGTCAATTATATATATATATATATATATATATATATATATATATATATATATATATATATATATATATATATATAGACTTTGACCCTGTCAAAAAATAAATAAAAATAAACAAAATAAAATAAAAGATGAATAATTATAATTATCATTAAATCATTTTGACTCAATCAAATTACATAAAACTAACACTGAAAATCAAATCAAATAAAACAAAACATAAAATTAATAGTTATATACAATTACAATTATAATTAATTACATCATAGGATGGGATTATTTTGGGTGGTTGGGAGGATGAATGGAATCCTCCCAAATGAACTCCATATCTAGTAAGTACCAAGAGGGATCAAATATCTTTAGATGAAACCTCATTTTATAGTGAAAAGATATTTGATCCCTCTCAACCCTTCGTATATCGAGAGTATACTTAAAAATATATTAAATATATTAATAAAAAAACCTTTTTAATATGAAATGGACATTGCTTTTCTATTTAGAGAATAATTTATTTTTATTTTAAGAGAGAGAGAGATGTCAATTGCTTTTCTATTTAGAAAATAATTTATTTTTATTTTAAGAGAGACATGTGTCAACTCCAACATTTTGCCTTCACAGTAGGCTATAGAATGAGCCTTTGATGTAATAATCCTATGTTGTTGTAATAGTATTTTGTTTATACTGAATTACGTTAGAAAGAATGGAGAAAAATCCATGAAGACTATTGGAATATTTATGTGAAGAAATATTTATTAAATTAATAAATGGAATTTAAGTACTAGGAATGAGACACCTGGAAAATGAGATTCTTTCCAAAGAAGGATAAACAAAAATATCATTAGTAAATGAGATTGGAATATTCTTTCATGATAAGAATTCTAGATGAAATTTTAGATAAAATTAATGTATGGGATAGAAATATCGATTAATTTGTGTTATTAAAGAAAGTTTCTAAGTTTGGATACACATAAAAGTGTTGTGAGAGAGAAAGGGGAGCTTTTATGGAAAAGCCTAGGGAAGTGGATAGAATAGGTCCACAAAAGAGGGATGCCACTAAATGAAATTTTATCATGAAATAAAAGTATTAAATACCTATTGAGGGGATCAACATAGGGGTGGATAGCCAGGCAAGAACTTCTAAGCTCGAGGGTGAACTAGGGAGATATAGTTCTAGGTTGGGTGGAAACATGTGTGGAATTCCCAAGTAGTATCCCTACTGATGAATCCTAATGGTATTATAAAATGTTTCATCTATTAGTTATTGTTTTATATTATTAATAGAAGCAATCATATGTGGATACTCTACTCCATCGCTATTAGTATTATAAACTTAGTTCTACGAAATTTGAATTATCCGAGAAGGGTGGGTAAATGGTGATCTGAAATGTGAATCGATGTAACAAGAAGTGAATTATATTAAAGATTAACTTGTTTGTTGATCCAAAAAACATGTACTTTATTACTCTAATATTTAGTTATATGAAGGGGAACCTTGCTGCTATAATACATGTAGTTATAATTAGTAAAATTCTATTAGCAATCCCAATTGGAATATTTCGGTTATGTATTGTATTTCAATTCCTAGTTGTCTTGTCTTTTTAGTAGGAATAACAAAAATCTAGTAGGAATAACTAAAAGTCAAACTACTTGTAGTAAAGGGACCAAAAAAAGAAAATAAAAACTAGAAAATAATGTGTTATCTCAGCCCTTAAAGAAAATACAATTAACATTTTCTGCAAATGAGTGAATACCTGTGACTGGTAAGGATGAGATCTCCTCCCTGTACCAAATACAAATACCTTTCTTATTGACATAATTTTTGATGGAAAGAGAGATAGAGAAATTTAAAGAGGAAACAAGCCTTCAAACAAATACCTTCTAAGGTTGTTCCAAGCATGTGGGCCGAGGAAAGTCCCCAGGAAAAAATTTATAGAAATTAAAATCTCAGGAAATAAAATTTTTGCTTGTAGAACATATGGCGCCCGAGATGGCAGGGCTAAGGAAAGTGTTAAGTTTTCCCTCCCAGGTGGTGCTCAGCGAAGCAACTGGCCATGGTCATAGTGATGCATCTAGATGAGTTGTTCAATTAATAGGATGGGGCTTGTGTCTATGCAGCCTAATTTTGGTCCAGAGGGTTTAGAATGTCGTGCAATTAGACTTTGAATACTTGGTAAGAAGTTTTGAAATATAAGGTTCAAAATTAAAATAGTCAGGGTTACCTTGAAGGTTCTAGTAGTGAGGATTAGGATGTCGGTGAAACCCTTCTATCTGAGCCTTCAATTCCTGTCAAGAATTACAATGGGTGCTTAAACTAATAATAAAAAGATAAAGGGGCACAAATGAAAAAAAAATAAAAGAGCCATAAAACACACCATTGCTACAACTTAAACTAAGAAATAACCCAAAACTCGGCACAGGGTTTCTCCTGCCCCAAATCGAGTGGGAGAACATGCATTTAGAATAAAAAATTCAAAGGATAGCATGTGGATCATAGTGAAGGAAAATAGGGTGAGTATGAGAAATTAAAATGTAAAGTAATTCTATGTATATTTCATGGGTAGAGTATAGGTCTTATCAGCGAATGGATAATGGTGCACACATGTTGGAAAAATAGCCACAAGTGCGACGAGGATCAATGCCACTTTTTCCATTTCCCTAACCTCAACATTATATTTGACACCAAGATAGTGGTGTGGCACCAAGTGGGGTGTCTATGTGAGGAGAATTTGAATTATCCTCTCTATGACAACTTGGTATGATCTTAGAATGACCTCTATTCGATCATTTCCTCAGACTGTCATGGACAAACTAACAAAAGAAAGCTAGTATGTGATAGAACCACAAGATAAAAGTGTTTTAAGGTTTAGGGTTAGTAAGGATAAATCCTCAACCATTAGATCTTATTGATGAACCTGAACCATTACCCAAAGTTCAAGACAAATGTCATCTCCCCACTATGGGATCATCATGTGATTGAGTATGCATGGCACTAGCAGATTGGATAAACGATGCTCAGGTGTATTCCTTCTTCAACGTTTACTAGTGTACATGGCGGAGTGGGGTGGCGAAGAGTTAAAACAAACGTATTTGCATTAATTAAAAATTATGATAGGAAGGGTAGCTATTGATTATAATGATAGGGAAAATTCTTGCATTAATTAATTGAAAGCTGAAAACAACCTTTGATAAGTATGTGTGCCACGCAAGTGTCATTGAGTAGTATTATAAAGTAAAATTACATGACATATGTGACAATAACCTGTGCCCTAATCTGTTGGTTCAATGGTTTTTGGCTGCGACTGACAGCTCTCCACAATTAGATCTCTGAGGCATGGAAGCCTGTCATTTCTGATGAAATTAATATCTACCCTTGTGCTAGGGGTTTCTTTATAGTAGATTTTGAAAATCCTAAAAGCAGACAATGTATTCTAGATTCCGGCCCTTGGTTTTGGGAAAACTCAGGCCTATTCATGAAGCCATGGAACCCATCATTTGATCCATCAATAGCAGTCATAACCTTAGCACCAGTGTGGGTGAGATTTCCAAGCCTACTCTTGCATCTTTGGAATCTCTCCTCGTTAAAAGCCATTGGAAATGTAATTGGGAAATTTTACTGCAGGTGCCCAGAAACAGAGGAATATTCCAAAACCACCTATGCACACATCTGTGTGGAAATGGAGTTCAGCGCTAGATTCCCAGCTGAGATAAACCTAACAAGTAAAGACTATGTGTGGAATCAAAAACTCGATTATGAAAGTGTCCTCTTCAGATGTCGATCCTGCTTTGAAATGGGCTATCTAGCCAAAAATTGCCCAAAAGCCTCCCAGAAAAATTATGCTAGAAAAAACCACCACAGATCTACATGGTGGGAAGGAGCACAAAAAGAACACTACACTGTTATCAAAGAAGAATACTCTAGAGAAAACTTTGAATCACAAGAAATCGGGCAAGAAAGTAACAACTCTCATGACAAACAGGGAGAAAGCCCCACTCAGCAACAAAAAAGTGAACTCGACAACCCCTCAAGCATCAAGAGTTATGAGGATTCGAATACCGCACAAAATAAATTTTCATTTAACAGCAAAGCAGATCTCCTAGACCAAACTTCTTCTTCGTTTATCTTAAAGAGGACGAACATAATAGATCGTAAAGCTAAGACACCAATGCCCCAAGAACCAGAAGAGATGAAGGAGATGCAAGATAAAGGAAGTTGGAAGACCGTAGAGAAAAAAAAAGAAAGCTACAACATCAATCTCGCCAAGAAAGACGAGGAGCCAGACAATTAAAACTAAGAAAATTATAGGTCCGATAGACGAATTTGTTCTCAATGGACGTTAACCACTATCTTCATCATCATCATCATCAAAATATGAAGTTTCATAAAAGGGTGAGGAATTTATATATTCATAGAAATACATAGCTACTCGTAAATTAGCCAAGTGATAGGTATAGAGGAGTATGAATTCAAGGAATGAATACCTATAGAGAATGTAAATCTATATAGGAATCATATTTTTATGCTAAACCCTTGCAAACAATGGACATAGAATTATTATCTTCATAACAAATGAGCCAAAAAAAAAATGATATAGAATGAAGATACATGACAAGTGGTGTTAGAGACTTAGGTTCAACTCTTAGACCTAATGGGCTCATGGTAAAACTATTTTTCTATGATAGTGCATAAATGGATATGCAAGATAGTTCTTGGGTTCTAAAGTACTACTACTTGTTGGTAAGTAGGTTCCTTCATTAAACTGTTGAAAAAGTGATTCTTATTCCTTCAAGAATGAAACACTTAGTAATCTATAAAATTGACAGAAAGAATGTATTAAATTATTGACGGAACAATAAATTCAGGTTTGGTAGTGATCTATCAAACGTTTAGCAACCTAGGTTCATGGAATGTTGTTGTTGAGAATCATTCCTTAATATCACTGGGAAATAAGTGATAAGAGAAAGTTATATCGCATGAGTTGTAATAAACATATTTAGGTGATACCAGTGGAGTGTAATAATTGGGAAACAATGATAACATAAATAAATTGCTTGAATTATGTGTGTGAAGAGGAGTTGGGGAAATAATAGTGGAAATTAACAAAAAAAAATTATCCTACAATGTTTTTCGTTGGAAATGTTGAAAATAGAAATAAAGTTTGCTCCTTAAATTGATAAAAGGCACACATTACTTAGTGACTAATCAATTTGATCTTCCTTAATAGCCTTTGAAGTAGGGTTTAAAAGAAGAATGCACTCATGTCCAGTGAGAAAACTATATAGGTTGGTTATGGGAGAAAAGGTGATGCATTTTAAATATGTTACTTGAAATAGGGTAGTTATAATAATATGAATGACATCATGGACCGAAATATTGTGGAAGTAAATAAAAACAAAAAAAAATGATGAGGGAATATAGAAGAAATATATCATGGAAAAAAGGTTGAAATTACTTTCATCAAAGCCTAGTTTAGCGTACTTGTCTGAATTTGTTGACACCTAATCATTAGGATTGGGTGAATAAATACAATTGATGTAAATAAATAATAAGAAATATGAACAGTCATCGGGAGATGAAGTGAATAGTCTCCCTCATGTATATAATAAAGACCAACCTAAAGGAATAATATGAATTGAATTCGTGAGTTACTACCTGGCCTGACATGGTATCAGAGCCAACTCCCGAAATTAGTTGTAACTCCTTGTATCATCTTTCTCTGCCATAATTATTGCCTGCGCCTCTGCGCTCCCTGAGCTGTTCATAATTGTATTTTCTGTGCCCTCTGGGCTCTCTGCCATAATCATTGTTTGCGCCATCTTAACAGTTGATACAGTTTTTCTGTATGGTCGTAATATCCCTATGTCGTAATGTTTTCTCTACCCTCACAGTTTTCCAGAAGAGGTCTCTCGTTGTCTTTCTTTTTCATAATATTTTTTCCTAACATTTGCATCCATGAAATATCCCTCCTTATCCATCAATACGATAGTTTGCCTTTAGTCTTGAACCTTCCTTTTGCATTGATCAACCACAAAATGCTTTGACAACATTGTAAAAGCTATCGTATCTCTCATACTGAACCCAAACCTTGCAGCACAATGCAGATGTGATGGAAAACCTTGCTCCCAACAACATCAAGGTCTTTGATCTTGCCAAATTTCAAGAAAATACTGTGCGTAACCAGAATAGAAACCTTTTAAGACACACATGGCTATGAAAACCACCACAATGAAATGACTTCTGCTGCGCCACTTCCAAAATAAGAGTATCTGGATGTTGCATTATATTCCTCATACCATACCCTCGACTTCTCGCTGCATAAAACTCCTCCCAACTCATTTTCATCTTCTGAAATTCATCCTCTGTGGGAACCTCCGTCGAGATCCGAGGTATCAGAGGGCAATGGGTGATTTGTTGAGGGTTTGAAGCTGCAGATCTCTGCAGTTCATCCTCGGAGCTAGTTGGTAGCTAGTCAAAATTCCACCCAGTATGGTCCGAGTTCGATTATAAAGGCGGGATACGACCCACCACTATATGCTCGGTATCAGAATGCTGTGGTATGGAGCATTGTGAATGCTATCTTGCATCAGAACGTTGTATGGTATCACGTTGTTGATATATACCTCTATTGAATGCACTGTAAAGTTTTGTGTATTTACGCTGTCCAGTTCAGAGTGTTGTCTACTTGAATGCGCTGTATAGTTTTTTTGTGTATTGGAGCTGTTCCACAAGATATTTAGGCTGCCATATATATACGCAGTCACTCACCATATATTTACGCTGCCTCACCCATATATATTCTATACTTTAATGCTGTCCAATTCAATGTATATTGACATCTGAATTTGCTATCCCGTCATATCAAAATTATACTTTTTTCCCATTAGGAGTAAAAAATTTTGCAGCAGAAGTTTTTTGTGACAGTATGCATTCAATCATATCCATTGTGGGAATAGTTCTCACTGGCAAATATAACTATCTTGAGTGGTCTCGAATGATAAAACACACCCTCATTTTCAACGAACTGTGGAAAGGAGTGTGCATTGGAGACAGAGAAAAAGAGCCAGAACAACCTAACTTAGACAAATAGCTTGTCATTTGGGAAAATAAGAACAATAAAGCTTATGCATTAATAGCAACATCTGTAAATGAAGAGGTGAGTCACCATATTTCGCCATTTTCAACTGCTTTCAAAGCCTTACAAAAGCTAAAAGAACTCTATGACTCACATTTTGCACTTGAAGTTGTTCAACTCATGATTAAACTCTTCACTCTTGAATTACGAAATAATGATCCTCTTGCTCTTGCATCCAAAGTAAAATCTATAATGCATGATATCAAATCCAAAGGTTGAATTGGATAATCCTCTTATCGCTTTTCTCAAGGCACTTTATCCTACTTACTCCAATTATCTTGAGTGATTGCAAGCAAATGGAAATCTCGAAGATATTACCTTTGACTCTCTTGTGAAAATAATTTCTGAAAGAGAAAGATTTTGGAAAGAAGTCAGCCCCTGAATCTTCTGAAGAGGTTGTGTGCCTTGCTCATAAAGAAAATAATCATGCTCAAGATTCTTCCAGAGGAAGAGGTGGTCGAAGAGGAAGAGGAAGATATTTCAGAGGTAGGGGGGGCAGACACTCTCAAGGAGCAAAGGCAGATTTGCACTACATATGTTGCAAAAGAAATGGATCACATGATGCCTCTACATGCAAAATACCTCGGGATAAAATTGAGCAGCAAAGGAATCAACCCAAAGGTAAAAATAATGACACAGAAAAAGGTAAAGCACCTGAATCTGCTCATTATGTGGTGGAACAATGTAATATTGGAGTAAGTGAAGATTTATTTAATGCTTCACTTGCTTCTTAGAAAAATGATTGGTTGCTTGATTCAGGAGAAAGTTTCCACATAACTCATAGAAAAGATTTTTTTGAAGAATTTAATGACAATGTTGATGGAGCAGTATGCTTTGCAGACCAATCAAAAATCAAGCCATGAGGGCTTGGCACAATCAGGCTTAAATTGCCTGGTCTTCCAGACTTTCTTCTGCACCATGTTCTATATCTCCCATAGCTGAAGAGAAACTTTTTTCCTTGCTCCACATCCGCCAGCAAGGTCACTCCATTCACATGTTTGATGGAAAGCTTGAGGTGAGAAAAGCATCTGATAACTCACTTGTCATGAGGGGAATAAAAGCAGAAAGACTTCTCAAGTTGGAAGGTACTTCTGCTCGTGCACAACATTTCTCATACAATTCTCATTATGAAGAAGGTACGCTTCCATCAAGTTTATTATGGCATGCTAGATTTGGACATTTGAACTATGACAACCTCCACTTTTTGAAGAAAAATGGTGTTGCTAGTTTGCCTACAATTCCTAGGAAATTTAAGCAATGTGATGCTTGCATTCTAGGAAAGCATAGCAAATAGTCTTTTCATGATTCACATTCAAGAGCACATAGAAAAATTGAACTCATTCATTGAGATTTATGTGCTCCAATGCCTATTCCTTCTGCAAATGTAAATAAATATATGATGACATTTATTGATGACTACACCAGAATGTGTTGGGCTTATTTATTGAGGAACAAATCTGATGCTTTTCAAACATTAAAGAGCTTTCATAAATGGATTGAAAATGATGCACAATATCATATTAGGTCTATTCGCAGTGATAATGGAAAAGAATACACATCAAATGAATTTGAAAACTATCTTCGCCAACATGGGATCAAACATCAAACAACTATACCTTATAATCCCCAACAGAATGGTGTCACTGAAAGAATGAATAGGACAATCTTAAATATGGTATGCTCCATGCTCTTCTTCAAAAATGTAAAAATAATGTTTTGGGCTGATGCTGTTCTATGTGCTACATATATAAAGAATAGATGTCCATCTAATGCTATCAGAAACAAGACTCCCTATGAAATGTGGTATGGCCACATTCCTTCGGTAAAGCATCTCAGAGTCTTTGGTTCCACCTGTTATGCCTTGATACCAAAGGTACATAGAAATAAACTTGGTGCAAGAAGTCGTAAGTGTATCTTCCTGGGGTACTCAAACAGCTCCAAAGAATACCGTCTCTATGATGAAGTCAATAAAAAGTTTGTTGTATCTAGAGATGTAATTTTTCTTGAATCATCCAAAACTGACAATGTTGTTGAGCGACAACTTGATCGCTTGGATAGATTCGCAAATGCAAAATCATTTCAAGAATTTGATAATCAGATTCCACATCTTGAAGGGGGGATTCCTATACTAGATCAACATGTGGAATCTTCTTCTAAAGAACTCTCTCCCCCGCATGAAACTCCAACAATGGATGATGCTTTAAGTGATGTGATTGATAGAATTGGGAGAATCAATCTTGATTTAGTCCCAACTTAATCAACGGAGCAGCCTCGACCATCTGAGAAAGGTCCCCAAAAGTGGCTAACAAAGACACTTGAAAGTGTTCATCCCTATGAGGTTGGACAGACAGGAACTAGAAATTCAAACTGACAAAATGGAGGTGATGTAGATGACTCGAATTCACCTGTTGATATGGATGTTTCTTATGACTGTGAATTGAACTTGTCTATAGATTTTGAACCAACTTCATTCAAAGAAGCTGCTTCTCATGATGAATGGAAAGAAGTGATGCAAAAGAAGTATGATGCTCTCATAAAAAATGGCACTTGGAAGCTGGTTGATCCTCCATTAGGAACCAAACCAATTGGCTGCAAGTGGGTCTACAAGAACAAGTATAAAGCTAATGGCTCACTTGACAAGCACAAAGCTAGGCTTGTGGCAAAAGGTTTTGCACAGTAGGAAGGGGTCAATTATGAGGAGACTTTTTCCCCCACAGCAAAATGGGCAACCATCCGGACACTCTTTTCCCTAGCAGCTCAAAACGGTTGGAAAGTCCATCAAATGGATGTAAAAACTACTTTCTTGAATGGAGATCTAAAAGAGAATGTTTTTATGTCCCAGCCTGAAGGATTTGCTATGGAAGGACATGAACATAAAGTATGCAAACTTGTGAAATCCTTGTATGGCCTCAAACAAGCATCGCGAACCTGGTATGAAAAACTAACTGAGCATCTTCTAAAACTCAATTTCAAACATTATGATCTTGATGATGCAAATTTATTTGTCAAGAAAATTGGCAGAATAGTTGTATATCTTGTGGTATATGTAGATGATCTTTTGATGACAGGGAACAATGAAAGCTACATTGCATCCATAAAGAAGGAATTGGGGAAAAGATTTGAAATGACTGACTTGGGCTATGTTCATTACTATCTTGGTATTGAAGTAACTCAACATCCGAAGTCCATATTTCTTTCTCAAAAGAAATACATTGGAGATCTGTTGAACAGGTTTGGCATGAAAGAATGCAATCCTATTACTACTCCAATGGAAGAAAACTTAAAGTTCACATCTATAGAAGGAAAATAATTTGAGGATGCAACAAATTATAGACAGCTTGTAAGAAGTCACAACTAGCTAACTACTACCAGACTAGACATTTCATTTGTGGTTGGAATCCTCTCCAGGTTTATGAAAAATCCTTGTGAAGGACATTGGTCTGCTGCAAAAAGAGTTCTAAGGTACTTGAAGGGAACTCAAGACTTTGGAATCAAGTATACACAGGTGGACGACTTTAGTTTGATTGGATACATTGATTCAGACTTTGATGGAGACAAAGAAACTAGGGTATCTACTTCAGGATATGCTATGAGTCTTGGATCAGGAGCTATCTCATGGAGATCACGCAAACAATCAGTTCCAACAGATTCCACAACAGAAGCAGAATATGTGGCAGCAGCTGAGGCAACAAAAGAAATTGTGTGGCTTAGGAAAATTCTTGAAGATTTGCAGGTAAAACAAGTACAATCAACTCCACTCATGATTGACAATACCTCTGCAATAAAGTTGTCCAAAAACCCAAAGTTCCATGATCGAACAAAGCACATCAATACTAAATATCATCTGATTCGACATAATGTTGAGGCCAAGACAATCAATCTCCATCATTGTTCCACTAATGAGAAAATTGCAGACATCTTCACCAAAGTGCTTGGAAGAGAAAAGCTTGAACAATTCAGAATGATGCTTGGATTCACCAACATCCCTTCAGGTTAAGGGGGGGAATGTTGACACCTAATCATCAGGATTGTGTGAATAGATACAATTGATATAAATAAATAATAAGAAATATAACAGTCATCGGGAGATGAAGTGAACAGTCTCCCTCATGTATATAATAAAAACCAACCTGAAGGAATAATATGAATTGAATTCGTGGAGTTATTACCTGGCCTGATAGAATTTGTACAAAGTATTGACCTTTCCTCTATCAATTGAATGTTGTTTGCCAATATTAGGAGAAAAGGATTAGCTAAGATGCAAGGGATATTTTTGGAAATAAGTTGGTTTTTATCTCAATAGTTTAATGAAGACCTATATATGTAATATTTTAGGAGGACTGGAGAGATAATTTGAAATTATATGAACCTAATTGCAATAAAAAAGGAGATGTACAAGTTGGATATACAAGTTGGAATTAAGAAAAAGCAAAATCAAATAGGAGCCAAATTATAAAAGTGTTCAGGAATGTTGCACATACCACTTCTTATTTTCTTATATAAAATCTAAAGGTGATAATCGGTATTCTTACCAACTCGACTAAGGTTGTGTCTAAATTGGTGATACGATCTACCTTCTATGTGAGTAATATAGTCGAGCTTGATGAATGAACAAATTTGTAATAATTGTAAGATATGATTATTGAAAGTTTAGATGATGAATTTTAGTGGTCTGGTCATCATGGATTGTAAATATGAATGCAAGGGTTGAAGGGAGTAATGATGGAGAAAGAATTTTTGAGAAAGAATGTTTGAATTCTATGTTTACTGCATGCTAATAGATGTCTCCTTCATATTGTCATCAAATTACTTTGCTCATAATAAAATTAAATTATGAGTTGTATGATTGCGATGCAAGGACATAACTGAATAAAATACAAACTAATGTCGGTAAATATAGTCCATCCAAGGACATAGATTAAGGGAATGAATTTTATACTTATAAAGATCTTAGGAAAGGATGAAACATAAAAGGAATAAATTTTGAACTCTTATAAGGTAATTGGAAAACAAAAATAAATAAAATAACAAGCGCTCTTTCCATAGATCATGGCCAACATGAGGAAAAAAAAAAAATAAAAGTATATATATGGAATCTATATAGATCATCATGGAAAATTTTAGGGGAAAATTTTCGCCCTTGGGCGAAATTAAGGGGTTTTATATTTTTATTGGGTGAATATTTTGTATCACAGTACATTGTTACAAATCGCCTCAAATTTATTTTATAAAAAAATTAGGTATGGAGGTTAGCCCACCTTATTTTAAGGGAGAGAGTAAAAAAAAGTAAATTTAGCCCTTGAAATTAGGAGTTACAACCTTCCATTCACCCTAATTTTCAAGAATAGGTATTTATGATAGTTATTTCACCCTCCACATTCGGTGTAAAAAAGTTTTTTTTTTTTTTTTCATTTTCCCATATTTCATGGGATTGGGGTTAATTTCGAGAAAATGACCTTATTTTTTGGAACAAATGGTCACAAAAGAATAATTCATTTTATTTAAAAATTCAAGTCTCTTATTTTCATGTTTATTTAAAGATTGAATAATGTTCTTGCCATATTCCAAGTTTGCATCTGTTTAGTCATAATCATATAAAGAATAATGGAAAACATTTTTTTATATTTACTCCATAAGTCACCTTATATTTACGTGTAAATAAATAAAAATATAAATAAAGTGGAGTATGGTAAATAAATAAAACATTTTTTTATACTTACTCCAAAGGTGTGGTAAATAAATATAAATATAAATAAACTAGATGTATGGTAAATAAATAAAACCTCTTTTTATATTTAGTCTATAACCCTTTTTATATTTAAGAAGGCTCAAAAAAGAGGTTTTATTTAAGTGAATCCTATGGGCCAAATACCATATTTATAAAAGAGGTATGGTAAATTAATAAAAATATATATAAATGAGAGGTATGGTAAATAAATAAAACATTTTTTTTATATTTACTCCAAAAGTCACATTATATTTAAGAACACTCAAAAAATGTGTTATATTTAGGTGAGGCCTATGGGCCAAATTATTATTAATACCATGCAAAAAAGCATTATTAACCCATTATCAACCCGAATATTAGTATTAATAAAAAAAAAGATGGCACATGGTATTGACCCATGGTATTCACGTGGAATGTAGGCTATTTAAAGGGAGGAATTAAACTAGCATAGATCCATCTTTACTCTGGATCTACTAAGCCCCGGAGGGATCAAATATCGTGATATGCAAACTAGCATAGAGTGAAAAAATATTTGATCCTTGGGCTTGGTAGATCAAGGGTAAAAATGGATCTTGTAATTGAATGTCACTTAAACATTTTAATTTGGTTAAAATAAAAATCAGTTAATAATTTTATTATTTTTTATAAATTACTAATAGTAGTTTTTAAGCTCTAGGTTTATGATAACCCATGGTAATATCATGGTATTCATGTGAGCATAGAATATTTAAAGGGGAAATTCTATCAGCTTAGATATTCTATCAGCTTAGATCCATCTTAATTCCGGGTCTACCAAGTGCTGAGAGGGATAAATAGATTTCATCCCTCCAAGAGTGGTAGAAGTGGAGTTAAGATGGATATAGGTTGGTTTTTTATGATAATGAAGATATTTTTTTTTTTTCTGTATAAAGACTATTCTATTAAAAGATAAAAGGAAAAAATATTTACAAAGAGGTTTGAACCTCTGAGGGGGCTGTAGCCTGCCCTCTACCAAAAAGACTGTTGCAGGTAGCCCACTGCATTCCTTTTACAAAAATGTGAATCATAGAAGTGAGAATTATGGTAAGCTTGAGAGACCCAAAACTAAACTGAGCTATATGAGATCGAAGCTTCAGAGGAAGCTGATCATTTACAAAAATGTTGTCCTTTACAATCGCTATTACAAAAAGATTGAGAACCAAAATTATGTCCTGGAGACTGTAAAATTTCATGCTGAAATGAAAGGAAGCCATGCACAATGGGAACTTCACACAAATACCATAAATCAGAAGATAGCTTACTGTCATGACGCTGGAGCTAGGAGTGATTAAACTTGCGGAGGAGAGCTTGTCATGTTCTCGTTTGCCTGGTTGGGGGAGCTAACCCAGGTTACCATCACATTGTCTTCAGCTTCGATCATACTGCCTTCTGGAGGAAGAAAAAGATTCAGAACACTTCCAGAGAGGCGTGCAGGCTCACAAACAATAATTTTCTCTTGAGGTGAAGCTGGCAGGGGTTGAATGTCTTCCTGATGGCCCTCCTCATGCAGCACGACAGAGTCATTGAGGACGACTCCAGCCAAGTCACCCTGAAAATCACTTGAATTTTGAGATTGAGACTGTGCCCTGGAGGTTTCATCCAAGCTTGTAAGCTCATCTTCCTCCTCCGAGAAGATAATAGTTATAGTAGCTGAGATGAGAGGCTTATTGAGCCTGCTTCTGAACTTGAACCGGGTCGTTTGAAAGGAGCTGTTCAGGGTGGGTCTAGAATGGTCAGAGGGCGGAGAGGATGGAGAGGCAGAGGCTAACGGAGTTATGTGTTGAGGGGCAGAGCCACCACGACCCCGAGAACCTCCACGAGAGCCTGAATTACTACCACGCCTGGGGATGCCGCGACGTCGGGCCATTACAGAATGAATTGGCAGCTTGAATGAGCAGGGAGACTGAAGGTGGGAGTAAAGCGGCCAGACACAGGCTAATTGAACCCAATTCAAGGACCAGACCTCTGTACAGTAGACCCAAATGCAAAGCTCGCAATAGATGGAATAGACCATAAGAAAAAACCAAGCAAAGACAGAATAAACCCAATGCACAAACCAGACACTTGCAGAAAAGACCGAATCGATACACCATACACAGACGGGCAAGACTAAATCAGTAGACCGGACACAGGCGGAGAAGACCAACTCAATACACCGGACACCGGCGGAGAAAACCAGAACCATATACCAGAAGCAGGCAGATTGAGACCGGTTATGAAGCCATGGGGGCTTCCAAATTCCCTGAGCTGCGCAGGGGCGCTGAGGGCATAACCAACAGAGGAGAACCAAAATGCCAATACCTGAAGAACTCAGAGCAAATGAACCGTGATTAAGGTGCGCCATAATAAAATCCCTTACCTGCAGACCTTGAGCCCAATGATCCATAAATGCCTGTAGATCACATACCACGAACTGCCAGAGCCAGCTAAGTAGAATGACAGCTGCCCAAGTCGCATGTAGTGCGATTAACACGTTATTAATGCACCCGCATCCGGGTATAATGAAGATATTAAATAGACTTAGGAAATTATATTATAAAAAACGTCTTAAGGTGAATGGTTAAAGCTACATTTAGTCACTTCACAAAACTTAGTTAAAAATACCAATGTCTCCATTAATATTGGTTTTTCTGATTTAACAGAAAAAAAATTCAAAGCAATGAAATCTTATCGCTCTTTCCACATCACCCTCGCAGAAGAGAGATAGTCAGTGCCCAGATTTCCCACCATTTTTCAAACGTTCTCAATATGATATCTTCATGAAAAAGTTAAGGTACTGATATTGGATTAGTTGTTTGAAAAATATGCTAGTTTGTACAACCTTTCATCTTCTCTGTTATTCTTAATTTGTTGTAATGCTCTGTAGGGGTTGGCTGAGTGCTTGAAAATATGTTGGTTTGTACAACCTTTCATCTTCTCTCTTTTTCTTAATTTGTCGTAATGATCTGTAGGGGTTGTGCTAGTGCACCATATTGTCCTAAAAGGTGGAGATTGTGCACCAAAAAGGAAATTAATCCACATGTTACAACGTTGTTACAAAATGCAAGATGTATGAAGGTAGTGAATTATGCTAATAAGCAATTTAGATTGGGAGAGACGTAATGAAATTTTGTTATTTAATTGAAGATTTTCAATTAAAATAATAATAAATCTATATGTGTATATTAATATATTGATTGGAAGGCTTCTGACAACGGTCACTTCTTTCCATTAGATCCCCTTTAGGCCTTTGGGATACCTACTACTTTCTTATATTATATAGTTGGCGCTTGCTACTTGTTGGTGTGTTGGGGTAAACAAAATGTGTTTTTTTTTAATCTCGTAGTTGGAGTCTATGGAATAAGAAATAAATTTCATAGCTTGACAAAAGTGGTAAAAAATATGTTTTTTTTTTTAATCTCGTAGTTGGACTCTATGGAATAAGAAAGAAATTTGATAGCTTGACAAAAGTGGTAGCTTGACAAAAGTGGTAGAGAAAAGATTAATCTCTCCTACCTTGATAGAACTGGTGGTCAAGATCAACACCTACAAGAACTTTGTTGTGGAATGTTATCAAAACTAATAGAAGGATATGAAAGAGTGTACAGTGAGAACCTTGAGAAACATGGCCACTGAAACTTGCAACATTGTTTGTAGGAAGAGAAAATTATGTTTCTTTCTTCCAAACATGTATGTTAGTATATTACAATTTAATGAATATGTTTTCCTATTATCACATATGGTTTCATACTTTAACAAAACATTCACCACGACTTCACTTTTTATTATTCAGTGAAAGATTTGCCAAGATTTTATAACTCAGTGATAGATTCGCCATGATTTTACAAGATAATATAATTCGGTGAGAGATTTGCCAAAAAAATTATATATACATATTATATTATTGATAAAATCGCCTCCCATTTTTCCTATGTATCATGGGGATACACCCATTTATTATACATATAAATTTAGGGTGGTTCTTAAAATTTTCCCTGTAGATCATACACAAAAAATTCATGAAATTCTATCAATATTAGCAGAAATTGATGGTTAATTAATTGGTTTCCAACCTAGAATAGCTTCTGAAGGTTTTTTGTTCATGAAATTCCCATGAAATATCATTAAGATCATGAAAGATAGGTCTTTGTATGTGGTATGAGACTACAAATTTTAATTATTTATACTTTTATTCCAATTTAATATTTTTATTGATTGATGCATCTACATGTAATGATGCAATCCATTTTGGAATGTGATTTTGTTGCTGGTTGAGACGTTTAATTCACCTTATTGGGATAATACTCCAAATATACACTATTGGAGGGAACTAAACCTTACAAGGCTATTATTTAGAAATTTAGTAGCAATATTCATATTTAATTAGACATGCATAGTTTGTAATCTACGAGTTTCTTTTGAGTAAATAAATATCTAAATAATTGTAACTAAGATAGATAAGAGGCATAAATTATATTCCAGTCTAGACAGAACTAGGGCCACAGTTGTGAATTGAATGCACAAATGCAATACAACTCACTCTATGCATGTTATAGAATACATCATACATTAATAAATTATGACTCTAATAAGAAGGTCAAGGGCACTGAAACCAAAAGTACATCTAGTGTAACTACATAATGGGAGTGTAAAAGAAACTCCTAGTGCTTCTTGAGTTCAAGTTCACTCAATGTGTCAATTATTATAACTCAAAGTATTCAACCTCAAACTACACAACCTTGATATGCATATAAATTTAGATATAGATGGGGTTCCTTCGAGTAGAATGATTATAGATCTTACAAATTTACTTCTTTTGGTAAGTGATAAGATTAAAATGATCTGTGTGCTTCTACCTTATATGAACAAAGTATATCTGCAGAATATATATGGTGGTTCTTCATGCAATAGAGCAATTTAGAGCAACCTAATGACTAGCAGGAACTGTACGCTAGATTTAGAAAGTGAATTGTCCAAACTAATAAATAATTTTTTGGTAAACCAAAATATTTCACAATTATATAGTGTATGATGATCTAAGGATATTATACTATTGGTAAAATAATACATGAACCATGTAAGGTGTGATATATAAAATGTTCTAGGTGATGAAAAGAGAGGATAAAAAACCATGCAACAACTCATTGTTAAATCAATAAGATGCTTCAACCATATTGATGGAAAAGTGGTACTGGTAATCGAGATTGTTGTGTACAAAAATAATTGGTTTCGATAAAATGATATCTAGCAATCTATTCAAATAAATTGATAATCGTACAATCTGAGATGTATATTTTGTACCACTATTTCCTATCAAGCAATATGGGAGAAGTCTACATGTCAGATTGCATGAATAATATTGTCTGGGTTTGAATATGACAACATAAAAATTATTTCATAAACTATTTATTTTAAAGAAATTAATAATTGATTTGGTTTCCAAGAAATGAATTATATTCTACCAAGTCATGATCTAGTGTTAAGGTATGTTAATGACCTAAGTTCACACCCTCGTAAGCATAATACCCTGGAAATTGAGAGATATGGGATTTTGAGAATATGGTAACATTCGTTTCTGACTCATGTATGGGAGGTGTATGTACTTGCATACTGATTGTTCCATTAGTGTGGAATATACATTGAATTATTCATGGCCAACAAGGTGTTGGAAGTAGTGTTAAAAAGAGAAAACATGAAATCATATGACATAACTAGTTTATGTGTGGAGTACTTTTGAATACCAAACAATTATTTTATTGGCTAAAGACAAAGTTAATGTTGTTAATAGGCTTTAATTATAGCATTGAAGTCCATACTGGATTAACTATCATAATCAATAGTCTGCATTATGATTAAGCAGAGGTCATATTCCGTTGTTTTTAAGACCTTGTCTAAGGGACATATTCAATCCCAAAACTCAACGTCATTGGTATTGTAAAGTTGTACTAAGTAGAATTACATCTATGTTATCATTTTACTGAAATTTCTTGCAACCACAAGATATATGAGAAGGATTAGCTAAATAAAAGCACTTGAATACTTTTGACATAAAATTATGCACTTATGCTCTGGTTGCAAAAGTGGAACATGTCCATGAATTCCTTATTCTCTAATTGACAAACTGAGCATGGTTTGATTGGACTTACCTGAAGGTAATGTGAATAAATAAAGGAATTTTTTTGGCATTGACTTAATGTTATGTTAATTATACTAACATTGTTAGAAAACATGTGGATAAGGTACATGTCATGCATGTGATGCTATGAACATTTGGTATTGCATACACATTGTACATGTAGTACTATGTACATGTGGTACATATGTTACCAGTGTGGATGCAGGTATTGCATTATGTTGGTTGACATGTATAGTTGTATGTGTGTGATGCACACCTTGTGTATGTGCACATGGTTGAGGAGAAAGCATTGGGCAATTTCCTGGTGTGGTAACCAATTGAGAGTGCATGCAGAATAAAGACATAAGTGGAAGTTAAGGAGTGATTCAAGGATAAGTATCAGTCATTTATGTCAGTTTTGTATACATGTGATTTATGATTTTGGCCTATACATGTGATCTATGATTGGTTTTATGATGATTACATGTGATTTATGATTTGATGGTTATGTTTTGAGCTAACCTGATGTGATATTTGTATACATGTTCTAGTTTGACTTGTTGTGACTAATGCAGTGAGACTGCAAGAAGCAAGTGTTCAGTAAGAAGACAAATGCATTGGAAGAACATGCATTTCTTCCTATTATTTAAATATAATTAAAATAAGGAATCATAGTTAAATGGTAGGCAATAGCAACGTGTAGTTACTCAAATAGTAGTATGGTTATATCAAGTTATGACATTCCCTGTGGTAAATAAAATTTAATTTTTGCATCTAAAATCACTCACAAAATTGATTAAAACAAACGTTACAGATAGCAGTGGAAGGATATTTGCTGGTAGAAATCCTTCATAACCTATATATCAGAAGATATGAATCAAGTGGCAAGGCCATGGGAACGTGTAATTTTAGAAACAACTACCTATGCATGAGGAAATAAATTGTGAGATGCAATAATATTCCAAGGACAATGTAAATTTAAGGGGACGCATATGTAACACCCATCCATTATATGTAACACTCTGTTGCTATCATGTTGGACCTAAACTAAGATTGATTTGTAACAGAAAAGCTAGGTTTGAGGTGTAACAATGAAAGTAAATACTTTGTTATTAAATAAATAAAGATAATTTAATCACTTGGAAAATGAGACACAAAGAGATGAGATTCTTGCCAAATGAAATCCCATTGGTGAATGGGAATGGATAATCCTTTCATGATAAGGCTTCTAGATCCAATTCTACATAATATTAATGGATTGGGAGATATATATTCATTAGGCTACTTAGTTGAAGAAATATGCTAAGTTTAAGAAAAATATAATAGCTTTGCGGGAGAAAAAGGCAAGATTTTATGAGGAAAAGCCTCGCGTGAGAGAAATGAGAGCTTTTTTGGGAAAAGCCTAGGCAAATGGATAAAAAGATTCATAAAAGCGAGACACCGATAAAGGAAACCATATTATGAAAGAGGTTATTACATACCCATTGAAGAGATCAATAAGAGGTAGTTGATCCATGGCAAGAACTCTCGGCTTAGGGGTGAAATGGAGGAAGCCAGTTCTAGGTTGGGTGGCGGTGCTCTGTTTTCTAAGTGACAGTCTTTGCACATAATCTGGTTTGATTCGATCACATGTGATGTTCAGTATGTGGCTCCTTACTCTTTATGTTGTCGAATATTTAAGCTTATTGGTATAATTTCATGTGTTACATGAGTTATATTTGTTATAATATGTTTGAATACTTATGCATGTGACGACAATTGAATATAAATTTAATCAAATTTAAATTTAGTGATGAGAGCATAATAGGTGGTTATTGATATTAGGTCAATGAGGTATGTGACAACTTTGATAAGGGAAAGTATACTCAGGTGGGTTCGTGACATAGATTATGTATATAATTCAATTATAATAATGAATCGTGAATCCAAAAGGCCGAGAGCATAATATAAAGAAAAGGATAGGAGGGTTTAGTGGCTTACTTGATATATGAATCATCTACAACTTTCTACAAGAGTTACAATTCAAAAATAGGGCTAATCAGATATAAGTTTGATTCCATTTATTTTATTGAAATATATGGGTGGTGTCATTAGAGGAATTTTGAGGTCTAAAATGGGACTCCTAAGAAAAACGTACAACCAAAATAAAAATTATAAGAACCAATAAGATTCAAGTTGATGATGTCAACCATGGGGCATGATTCACCATTTTTGGAGTAAAAAAGTAAAAAGATTAAAAAATAATAAAATAATAAAACTATTTTTCAACTCGTATTTTCAAATTATCTCCCAAATGTTTTACTCAAATTTGAAGGTAGACTACTTGTTGAATGCAAAATTTAATTCATCATCCAAGGAGTACCCATGTTGGACCGTACTACACGAAAAATGAGAAATACATGAAAAAATGTGATTACAATCACGATTTTCATGTATTTCTGATTTTTCATGTAGTAGTGTCCACTGAAAGTATGAAACATGGGTACTCGAATGAGGAATCAAATTTTTCATACAACTAGTGTTCCCACTCGAAATTTGAGTAAACTCATAGGGATATAAGTTGAAAATACGAGTTTGAAAAAGTAGTTTATGATGTAATCTAATATTATTTTATTATTTCAACTATTATTTTATAATTTACTTAGGAAGTCCATTTTAGAACTCAAAATTTCCCTAGTTCTATTTGTTTTAAAATAAAAAATTAGATTAACATTCCCCACCGTTCATATATTTGAGAGGGTAAATCGTACAATTGATATCATGCAAGTAAATTCCAAAGTATTCTGTAACTCGTCTCAATTAAAGTATCTACCTGTAGCTATGAATTTTGAATAAAGGAAAACGGGTAGTCTCAAGGTGAGTCAAGACATTTCAGCAATAAGTCTACCTATGAATTATTTTATTGCGTATAACTAAGAAGAGAGTTCTGTATATATATATTGATGACGAGAATTTAGTTTAAATCTCAGAATTACAGATTTGAATGTTTATTTGAAAATTAACTCGATCCCTAACGGTAATGGAACCGAGGGGGATGGAAATAACTGTAGTTAATTAAGACAGTGATTTGCAATATAGATACGGAGTGAAGTAAATAGAGAAATTAGATTAATAGCATCGAAATCATATAAACATTCCAATAACACATCTATCAAATTGATGAACTTTCTTGGTTAAATAGAAAAACTACGCATTTGTGGAAGATATCATGTAACCCGGAAACAAACGAAATGGTATATATTATATATAAACAGTCCATAGAAAATTACTAAAGACAAAATATATGGCACTGAATACAAATCTATGTAACAAAGTGATATAAGGACATATCATTCATACCTTCATAAATAATATACTCGGTGCTAATGATTCGAATACACATCCAATAAATTATTAGGGAAATACAAGAAGTAGAACAACCTATAGATACATGTATTCACAATGAACACAATTTAAGTAACCATAAATACATGTGGCTCATAATTCATCTAAACTCGGTAACCACAAAATATTACATATTAAATTATAACTATTTAGTGAAATAGTATAGCTGCATAGCCATAGTTCCAATTTTGGAAATATGTAATAAGTTACAACGAGTCTACGTCAAAATTTTTAGACATCCAAACTTCGAAGAAGTCCAATTCAAAAGAAAACTACCAGTAAAAGGAAACTGCATTGAATTTATGCAACCACTGATTTAGAAACCAAGAAGCTGTGACACAATAGAACCGAGTAGATTCTCAACAGATCGAATCTTGGAATAGGTTAAGTGAACTCATATAAAAGGAATCAAGCACCAACCTAGCAAATGGGGAAAGGGGTTTGCTGAAGTCGAGTGACCTGAACTCCGTAAACTAGAACAAAGACACACTAGCATGTGCACCTGGAAGTAACACAATAAATTGACCCATGAGAATAAGGTTGAAAAAAGAAATAGCCGATAGGCGTAAGTGAGTAAAATATCAAGATAATCCTATACATTTACCTAAATTTATGCATCGACACTGGCATTCATTTCCATGCTATCGAAAAGGGAGAAATAAAATTATTTTGGTGGTAAGAAATCATAATCATGAGTTAAAAAAACTAGAATTTACGTGGGAGAAACAATCAGAGAACTACCTGTAGTGTGAATAAAACCAATAGGGCACAGCTTTGTGCCATGATGGGGCCCTCCTATCTACGGAAGCTCTTTTGTAAGGAAAAATGAAAAACAATAGCAAAGAAGGGTACCACCTCCACGAAACTTTTCTGGGCGTGAATAAAATATGAAACATGAATGAGAAGTTGTATTCAAATGGAAGTGGAAAAATTAGAAGAGGAGTAAACAATAAATAAATAGTCAAACAGTAAAGGAAAGGAAGGTGAAAGTATGCCATTACCTGACGGATCCTTAGTGACGAAGAAGAATTGAGGATTGAAATTAACCTTTGCATTAACTGTGATACATTCATGAATATATTATCACACTTGGGTAAGGAAATGGAACCCCAAAGAAACCAATAAAAACAAGTAATCCAGCTACTGAAAGAGGAATTTAGTCACGCAAGTAATTGGCAAAGAACAAAACCATTGGAGGGTGCAACAGGTTAACATGAAAACTTACATTACCTGTGTTATGTCGATTGATTACTATCCCTGAACTGTAAATGTAAGGTGAAATTAGTGGATATAACACCATTAGAACTGTCGAGTCAAGAAGAAATGCACCAGGGGGCAACGTTTAAATTACCAACAGGCGAAAATGCCGAGTGATTCGTAGCAAGGGGACTATACCATGTTAGGGTTTTGGAGGAGAAATAAGCTTCGTTGGATGGGCACGACAGATCCTTACCATTAATCTACGTGATTTTATGTTGTCGTTTCCTAATATGTAAAGACCATTAGGTGTCATAAGGACTTTGGAATTTGTCTTGAAGAAATTTCTTGAATAATTTTGAATTTGGTTTGAAGATGATGTTTTATACGAAATGGAAGTTCTTTGTATTGATGGTTTAAAGATAACCACACAGTGCTGAGATGGTGCTTTAAAGTTGACCACAAATTGTCGTGTATTAGAAGCAATAAGTCTTCTTCTAAGTGATGTTTTAAGGAGGACCCCAAACCAACTAGTAGTTATGGGATGACTACAAACTAAATCATGCTCATATAACATTATTTTATCTATGACTACAACTATGAATTTGGCTTTAGATGAATCTTACTCTAGGATTTGGTTCTAGATTTGGCTTAAGCTTGCTTGATATGACTTTGAAAATAACAATTGATTATCGATTCGCCCTTGTTATATACAAGGTGACAAGATGAAAAACTCTCCATTGCAAGATGTATCAATACTTAAGAATGAACTAAGTTTTAATGTCATGTTTAACATTTTGACTCCATAAAAAATATATTTAAAAATAAAAAGAATAAAATAAAAGTTGAATAATTATAATAATCAATAAAACATTTTGACTCCGTCAAATGATATAAAACTAACACTAAAAATAAAATAAAATAAAACAAAATAAAAAAACATAAAATTAATAATTATATATAATTACAATTATAATTAGTTACATCATAAATTGGGGTTATCTCAGGTGGGTGGTAGGATGGAATGGAATCCTCCCCAGCCAGATTCAATTCTTTCTAGTGAACTCGGGTTATACTAAGGGCCAAGAGAGATCAAATATATTTAAATGAAAACTCCTTCTAGAGTGGAAAGAGATTTGATCCCTCTCAAACCTTGGTATATAAAGAGAATAGTTAAAAATATAATTTTGTTCATGCTCAACTTGGAGTTGAAAGGTGTCCCCTAAAAAATATTTTAAATAAAAAAATATGTAGGTAATAATAAAGGAAAAATGGTTATACATATAAATATTTCAATATGAAACTTAAATAAACTTTTTGAATATCTATATTACCTAATATAAAGAGAGAGAGACAAAAAACCACTATAAACCCATCTAAATCATAGATTTGTCAATCACTTAAGGGATTAAAACTCTTCAGTTTTAAATCAATTTTCAATTGTCACATTCGAAAAACAGGTTTCAATATAACTAGATTTGATCCCTCCTAGCTCTTAGTAGATCCATGGTTAAGATGAATCTATATTGGTTTTATTTTCAATGTTCATTGTCCTTTTTTAATTTTCAATTTTAACTTTTAACTTACTTAACACAGTTGAATCTCAAAATGATATCTAATATAATGCATTGCATAAACCCCCTAATACTTAAATTCAAAAAGAGTGAAGGGATCTCTACTTGAATGGTTCATGAGGCAGAATACTTGCTAAGGTTTTGCAAATGGAGTAGCAAGCTAAGTGTGCTTGATTGTGGGGAAAATTCCACAGTTAAGCGCGCTTGAGCCAGAGGCGTTCTGGGATGGGTGACCTCTCGTGAAGTCCTCGTTACCGGGTGCAAGCCCCGGAAGTGGTGATGGACACTATGTGATTCATTTCACTAGTTTCAATCCCACTTCTTCACCGTTGTGAGCATATCCCAATGCAATGAGTGCTAAGTGAACTATTGAAAAATCATGAAAAATTAGCCATTTATGACTACCTCTTATGGAAATGGTCATACATGAATGACTTACTTAGTGCATTTGAACCCCAAAATGATATATAATATAATTCACTACGTAAACTATTCCAGTCTTTGGAATTCAATATCTACTATTGTCTATTTTACTTTCAATTTATATTCTATTATGATTAATGATGAATTTAATTTTTAAATCAATGTAGGTTCAAGAATGATGAATGATGGATGTATTAGTATTAATGATGAGTATGGATCACTGTATTTTATTTATTAATTCAATTAGTTATGGATCAATGTAATTATTCTTTCTTTTAAAATTCATCTATCTATCATAATTAAGAATAAATCTATTACCACTCTAAAACATATTAAGGGTTAATTCTATTATGTGTTTCACTTTCATCTCAAGTAACAAATATTTGAGATCATAACATACTTTTTAGTAAGTGTATATATAAACTATTGTAAAGAAAAAAATAAATTGATGGTTAATGTTGATAAGTATAAAATCACTTACTTTATGGTACATCTAACATTGTCAATATTAACAAAAAAAATCCTCTAAATTATAACTTTATCTTAAATTAGGACTACGGGGCCTAGAATAGATACTGATGGGGTGTATTTTTAAGTAACTCCATGATGTGAAGGTCATCAGTTCCAACCTCTTTGGGAAAAAATCCAATCATGTTAAGGGACGTGGGTGATTTTGATAGCTTAAATGCCCCTAGGTTGGGGTTTCTCAAGCCAATGGTTAGGTCTGTAGTCTTCGGAGGACAAAGAACTTGACCAAAAAAAAACTTTACTTTAATTTATTATTATTTTATTAAATATAAAAATAATTAGTATATGAGTTAAACATGTATACATTTAAAAATACATGTAAGAAAATTCCTAATCATGGTTATTCATCCACAATTTAACTTGTAAATAGGCTTTGTTACAATATTATGGACCAATATCATGCCTTATCAATACAACATGCCCAAAATAACATAACTCTTTTCATAGTGAAAACATTTTTTATATAATTTATTTTAATTTAATTTTTGTGCCGAGGGCTCTCTAGTCTAGTATGGTAGAGATGTTGTAATGTCCTATTTAACATTCTCACTTAGTAAGAAAAATTAACAATAAATAAAATAAAATAAAATATGAATAATTATAATTATCAATAAAACATTTCAACTGAGTCAAATTACATGAAACTAACACTAAAAATAAAATAAAATAAAATAAAACAAAAAAACATAAAATTAATAATTATATATAATTACAATTATAATTATGCCATAATTAGATGCCCCTAGCTCTCGGTTTCTCAAGGCAATGGTTAGGTCTTGGTTAGGTCTATAGTCCTCCTGGGAGGACACACATAACTTGAAACAAAAAAAAAGCATTGCCTTAAACTATTATTATTTTATTAGATATAAAAGTAATTAATATATGAGTTAAACATGTATACATTTAAAAACACATGTAAGAAAAATCTTAATCATAGTTGTTAATCCCTAATTTAACTTGTAAATAAGTTTTGTTCTATATTTTATTTTAACTTAATTTTTGTACTAAGGGATCTCTATCCTAGTATGGTAGAGATGTTTTAATGTCCTGTTTAATATTTTGACTCCAACAAAAAATATTTCAAAAATAAATAAAATAAAATAAAAGTTGAATAATAATAATAGTCAATAGACAAATTTTTCATCGTGAAATAACATAAAACTAACACTAAAAATAAAATAAAATAAAACAAAACAAAAAAACATAACATTAATAATTATATATAATAACAATTATAATTAATTGCATCATGAATTGGGGTTATCTCAGGTGGTTGGTAGGATGGAATGGAATCCTCCCTAGCCAGGTTCAATTCTTTTTAGTGAACTCAGGTTCTACTAAGGGCATAGAGGGATCAAATATCTTTAAATGAAAATATGTTCTAGAGTGAAAAGATATTTCATCCCTTTTAAACCTTGGTATATCAAGAGTATAATTTGATCCCTCTCAAACCTTGGTATATCAAGGGTATACTTTGATCCCTCTCAAACCTTGGTATATCAAGAGTATACTTAAAAATATAATTTCGTTCATGCTCAACTTGGAGTTGAAAGGTGTCCCTTAAAAAAATATTTTAAATTAAAAAATATATCAGCTATAATAAACGAAAAAATGGTTATACTTATAAATATTTCAATATGAAACATAAATAAAGTGTTCGAACATCTATATTACCTAATATAAAGAGAGAGAGAAAAAAACCACTATAAATCCATCTTCACACATTTGTCAATCACTTAAAGGGATTAAAAATCTTCACTTGTAAATCAATTTTCAAATGTCACATTCGAAAATGAGGTTTCAATATAACTAGATTTGATCCCCTGTGGCTCTTAATAGATCCATGGTTAAGACGGGTCTATACTGGTTTTATTTTCAATGCTCATTGTCCTCTTTTAATTTGTAGTTTTAACTTTTCAGTCTTAAATCTAGCTATTGATGTTATATGTAGCACCCCTCCCTTATGTACTAAATTATTTCAAACCTACGCTGAGTTAAAGCTAGGTTTGATACCCTCCTTTGTGGGTTAAACTATTCCAAACCTGAGATGAGGAATTCTGGGTGATATGTAATATGAAAAGAAAATGTGTTATTAAATAAATTAATAAAATAAATCACTTGAGGGTGGAGCACCAAGAGAGAGGAGATGCTTGCCAAATCCCATGAGGAATGGGATAGAGATGAATATTTCATGATAAAGCTTCTAGATGTGATTCTAGATAATCTTGGATGGATTGCATATCCATCAAAGGGATGGGAGATAAAGATCCATCAAACATAAAATATTTGCGGGAGAGAAAGGCAAGATTTTATGAGGAAAAGCCTTGTGGGAGATAAAGACGAGCTTTTCTGGAAAAGACCTATGCAAATGGAAAAATCCATAAAATCGAGACCCCACTAATGGTAACTAAATCATGAAAGAGGGTATTAAATACCCAGTGCGTTGATCAATTGAGGACAATTTCTCCTTGGTAAGATCTTTGGCTCGGGGGGAATCAGAGGTGATTCATGGCTGGGTGGTGGTGCTCCTCCCTCCAAGTGATATTTAGTTGGTGTCATTTGCATGGAATGTTTGTATGTTGATTCTTACTCTCTATCTCTCTGTGCTATAGTTCCAATTTTCTTACGAGGAGTTTTCTTAGTTTTGAGAATATTTGAATGAATTACATGCGCTTGGATATTAATAGATTTAATGGTGTTTCCCTCTATTCAGATGAGATTTACTTGCATGGTATGTGTTTCATGTTTAATCCTTACTTGATAGGATGTTAAATCATACAACTCAGTTATATGGATTGCTTAATTACCTCTCTTATGGAAATGATGGATGGAATAATGCATGTGACTCACATGTGATCGCATATGCATGTCAAGGTTATTATGATCATATTTACATTTGATAAGGAGGGATAGTATGCTTGGTATTATGCAAAGGTTCATGCATGTGGAACAGTTATGCAGGAATGTCTCCCATAGAATTGTCGATGATTCACCACTATCTATGTCATGCATAAGGAAGCTTGATACTCTTGCATGCTGCATAAATAACTAATGGTTCCATGTCGTATACGGGTATTAGGATTTTAATCATTCCTCCTAGCCTTATTAGTTATAGAAAAACTCAACATTTATTTCAATTATGATGGGATAGGGATATCAAAGAGTTCTAATAATTGTATGCTATAATTTAATGCTTTGTCCTAGTTGCGTCTTAATGACTAAGGGCTGATCTAAAGAGTACTGTAATCACTATATCTGTAATGATTGATTTAATACACTTGTGATGGCTACTAAAACTCAACTATAAATGAAGAAATATTTAATTTAATGGAGCCTAAGGGTAAAATTCCTGGGTAGGCTAAGGAGGTTCATTACAAATGGTATCAGAGCATAGGTTCAAACACTAAGGCCTATGGACTAATCCATCTCCATAGAGTTTCATTGATGAGTTTTAATTATAAAACCTATATAAAGAAATTAACCCAAGATCTATAAAGATGAAATTAAATCTTGAAACTTAGAACATGTTAATACCATATTGATTTCTTAAGGTTAAATCCAAATGTTAACATGGTTTATTGAGGAATCATTAACATATGCATGATAATTTAATTGGATTAAGCGATTAAATTTAATGAAGAGTTTTATGCATTATGGGAAGATGTTGAATTTTACCCCATTTAGATTGTGTATCGAAGCATGATTTCTTGATAGATCATATGGTGTCAAAAATATTGTATTAAGTCAATGTGAAAAGAAGTCACGAAAGACTTCCATCAATCTCGGATTGCTATCAAATTAAAACTCGCTCTGCCGACGCCTACCTTTAATGTTGATACTTTTGGTATATATATAGTAGTATATATATATTGGCATGGCATAAGAGGCCTCATCCATAATACCGAAATGCCGAGATAAAATCTAATTTGTGCATAATACATGCTGAGTATGGGGATGTATAAAAAAACTTTGATGGGCATATCCCATTATTTTGTTATGACGGGTCAACCCATTGAAACCATCCAAGTGAAATTTCATTGTGAAACAATTTCCAATCAAGCGAATGCGAGATTTATCCTAAATACTGAGATGTGCAGGCTGTCGAATGCATAGTGAAATAAGCACGTTGGCTTAAAGGATCTAGAAATTGGGCATCTGTTCCATCCTCTTGCTGCATCAGGAGTTAGACTTCTGTTAAAAAAAAAAAAGATCTCCATAGAATAAATAACACCAAAAACATGACCATCAAGTTTTTCCCGGTTAAAATCATGGAGTTGTTGCGCGTTCAAATTAAGGTTTGAAGTCATTAATGTAAAATATTACTTGTTTGACTTTTGACATAAAATGTTTATGTTGTAATTCGAACGTGGAATTGCTGCTGAGAATTAGAAATGAATGAAAGCACTGGGAAGTGTTAAAATAAAAATAAAAAATAAAAAATAAAAAATAAAAAATAAAAGAAAATCTGGAGGTATAGAATAGAATATAATCGATTCATAAAAACAATACAAAACATGGCCCATCTCAACATGGGAGATGTAATTTCAACAATTCGATCTTTAGGTCGATAAAAATTAGAAGCGATAACAACGATATTAGAGTTAGAATCAAATGTGGTTTTCATTAATACATTGATTCGATAGTTGCATCATAATCCAAACACCTCAGTAACCTACGCATGGTCCAATAGGACGCGGTTATGCAAAACCATAGATATGGCATTAAATTCAAAACACAAAAAAAAAAACTGGAATCACTCTAAGATTGCTATTTCCTTTTGGGTAAGCTGCCTCTCTGTCTGTTGAACTATCAATTGATGGTTGTTCTTATCACTCACCTGCATTCCATTGATGATGGTCACCTGCTAGCTCCCTAAAAGGCGAGAATTCCAGATGTTCATTACCCATATGGATTCGGGACAGGTTCGACGATATCTACGGCTTGGGAAACATCCATGAGATCTTGACCTCATCCTATGATTTGGAGAGGTTCTATCACAAAATTCAACTTTCTAGGTTACGGATATAGGGATTCTATTCAGTCACATGCTGGTAAAAGTAGTGACGTAAGTAGTAACATGTCACTGTGTGCAAGATATGGATAGGAAAATGATTTATATAAATAAGATAAGCCTTTGCCAATGTGGAGGCGGTGGCATCTATTTTGATTTTAGGAGGATGTGATGCAAAAGTCGTAGGCTTTCAAGTCATGCCGGTAGTTTAATTAAGAAAAGGCTACTGTAAAAGCAACACTATTACTATAAAAATTTCACTCCTAAAAGCTCGCCTTCCTTACCTTGTGAATTACTAGTTGATTAAAAGTATCACCGAAAAAGCACTGGGCTGCTATTCCTTTGTGCAAATCAGAAAATGCCAAACGATTGTTTCCCTTCCAGATCACGAAAACGCTCTCATTGAGAATCCACAAATGCTCCTTCTCTGAAAAAGAAATTCAGAGGGATAAGGGTTATCCTGATTTCCATGCACCAACGTAATCCTTTCTCAAATTTTCCTACACATAGGAGGTGACTCAGAGATGGGGATTGATGGATGCTATTAGGTTTCTCAAACCCAACCGCAAAAGCACACACACTGTCTCAGGAAGTGTAAAAGCAACATGACCTAGTGTGTGTGTATATATATATATATATATATATATTCCAACGAGTTCCATTCTAATCAGCTATGAGAATGATAACTGATAATTAAATAATGTATTTGAATTAATGATGTGGTTGTTGATTTTTCTATTTAACAATTGCATTGCGCTAATATTGGTTGGTTGGTGTTTCACAATTGGAAGGTTGAGGTGAAGCACTTCCATAAAATCGTTTGTCCATGAAGGGATGGAATGTTTTCGAGTGGCATCGCTACTCAATGACAGAATTAGTGCTTGTAGTAGCACAATGTCTAAAAAAAAGGTCTATTTTAAACTATAAAGCTGAAGTGGTCAATAAAATGGCTGACCTATTTTTGTTTAGATTTGGCCTACGTATGGGTAGGAGGACACTACAACACAAAAAAAGAGAGTGGTGATTTTAACTTCCGATATCTGGGTTTCATATTTTAACTCCTGGTAACTGGGTTTCATGGGTTTGGTATATAGGGTTGCATGCTATGTTATAGCAGATGCTTGTTGAATATGAGTAACTTCTGTGGGCGACAATATATATTTTCGTTTGCAGAGTTTAATTAAGACATAGGTAGCATACTAAGCCATGAGAGTTTGCTTCTATACTGGTGAAGTAAAAATCTCTATGGAAAAGGCACCATATATTTCCCCAAAATACTATATCTATTCATTTTTAGGTTTCCCAATTTATTCCACACATCTATCTATGCTTATCATGGCTTGGTTTTGTTCTTTGTTTTTAAATCCCATGCAATCTCAGGTGGACATTGGGTGATTCTACTTGTATGTATTTGTCAACACCTCCTTAAGGTTTTTTTAGAATTAGTGCTTATGACCTCTATACAATAACATTTCTAGGATTTGGAAGGGTTGTATGTCTCTGTGTCATACAAAACCTTGGTTACTTTGCCTTTTGCTTCTATAATGTTTTTTTCAATATTCGTTTCATGAACTGAAGATTGCTTTTTTGTATTTCACTATATTTCATATTTGGTGGTAGAAATAATGAATGAATAATTTACAGTAATTTAAGCAGCTATTGGATTCGCAATTATCATAGAAGGTCGAGGTAAACTCGTGAAATACCTCCATGAAAGTATTCAAAGCGATGGAATGGTGTTAGGCAGCATCTTCGATGAGAAAACAACATGATATATATATATATATATATATATATATATATATATATATATATATATATATATATATTTGAAATTATCGAACACGGTCATTCAAATGGTCAATAAATTGGTCTTTAAAATTTCAGTTGTTTTCATCCTGACCGTCTTTAATTACAATGAATATGAAGTCAATATCTGTGAATGTTAAGTGGTATTAATATAAAAAGCTATGATATTTAAATAATATGAAAATGTACGTGAAAATATTGTGAAACTTGTAGCACGTACAAGAACAGAAAATGGTTGAATAGTAGCGTTGAAGTTGGTATTCCCTTTTATAATGTTTTATCCATCATGCAGTAAGGCACGAGACTAATTAAGATTTGAAAGTAATGTGCGTTGGCACAGTGGTGATTCGTTCCTTACTAAGATTTATTAAACCTAAGTGAAAATATATATGTATACACTTGTCTAAAATACGGTTTGGGAGTCTATTCTCACTTGCTCCATTCTTAGTTCATTGTTATTAAAAATTGCATGAACAATTATACTATTAGGCACATAAAGCTAGAATCTCTTGGCGATCAAATAAGTTTTTGTGTTTCTCAGTGAAAGTCTTTCCGGCATGTCCACTCCAAGATCGGCATGGCATGGAATAATATACTATTTTATGCGTAAATTAAATGGAGCCACATCTGTGGAATTATTACATCTGTAAGATACTACATTTACAGATGAGTCTATGACAATCCTGACATCGATGGTCCAAGATGCTTAAAAAAATAGATATATGATTTTATGAAAATGATATTATTAAAAAAAAATACTATTCCAAATTGTTTTGCATTTAGTTACAATGAATTGTATAAATAGGCCTACATAAGTGAATGAGTCACAAATTGAATTAGGCCAAAAAATAAAAAAATGAAAATCTATAGATATAAGCAAAGGAGAGAAAATCAAGTTTGAATAATTAGCTTCCAAGAGGGAAATCTATTTTAACGTGTTATTATAGATATCATAATCTATGAATTAGATATGCATATTAGTAGTCTTGTGTACCACAAATAATCTTGAGTTGCTTGAACTATATTGAAGTTATATTTTTTTAGAAAACATGCTTGTGTTGTTATGTGCCAATAGTAAATAAGCAAAGTATGCATGATTATGTTAAGATTTAGGTTGGACAAGGAAATTGAAGGTTATTGATCTTACTGATAGGAATTTTTTTATAACTAAAGTGGTTATAGCAAGCAATAGGGAGAAAATGTCTTAAAAGTAATGTTGTTATATTTTGTTTAAAATTGATAACAAGTAATGCATATGGGAGGAAGATATCATTCTCAAGTGGCACACTTACATATCTTTCCTTCATGAATGCAAGAATCACAATTCTGATAAAACTAGACTGTGATTCTGGTCAGCGATTAAACTGTGGTCATCATTTGACGCAATGAGTGCTAAGTGAATTATTCAAAAATCATGAGAAATTAGTTAGTTATGACTACCTCTCATGAAAATGGTCATACGTGAATGACTTACTTAACACAGTTGAATCCCAAAATGATATCTAATATGGTCATCATGTTATAAAAGCAACTTATAAATGGTATAATTTCTATGAAAGTATTATACCAAACTAAAGGATGGTGAGAACATGTTATAGTATAAGGCTATACAACCTGCATAAATTGTCATTAAAACTAATTTTTTGATTAATGCATCTACATACAGTGTGATTTGTTCTTTGGTTGGAAGAAAGTATGGTTAAGAGGAAATTTAACTTAAATATATTTCCGAGACATATGCATCATTTTATGGATATGCATAATAGAACCTATAAGTATCCTTGAGTGGAAACCATAGTAATTGATGAAGTAACAAAAACGGTATGGACCACTAGGTCAATTAAATGGTATTTAATAATCTATTTAAATGGATTGATAACATATCAATTGAAATGAATAAATTGTATTAGGAAATCTTGAGACGTTCTCTTATTGGATTGCATTTATTTGAGAGGTTCTCTTATTGGATTGCATTGATAATGTGTCTAGACAACATGAGAAAGTTTGCACAATTCAAACATGAATTCATAAAATAGATAACTCATCCTTTGGTTAAGGGTGATTTAATGTTAAAGAGGAGCTAACATGTAAGTACCCTGAGATCATAAACACTTACAACTAAAAGGGGTGTAGAATTGAAAGTAGTAAAAACTTTTAGGTATAACTACACTAAATTATGCATGCCCAACAAGTTGTTGAGGCATACAAAGGGAAATAGTAAATCATATGGGATGAATTATGATCTAATAATCTATGAGCTAATAGTCTACTTTAGGACATTAAGCAGAAGGTATGATGAAAATATGCACGAATAAAGTACTATACTACTGATATTGTAACCAAATGAAATATGGAAATGATTTGCACTTGACAAAACTTTCTCTGATTACAAAAATGAACCATGCTCATACAAATTCCTTGTGAACTGAGCACCATTGTTTTAATTGCTAAAGGAATGGTTGGCATGATACTAACATGGTAGAAAAATATGTGGACAAAGTTTTTGTAGGTGATATCATGGGAATGGTATGATGGGCTATAGCACAGATGGTGCTATGTACAGCAGTACATACAGTACCCGCATGACTACATATGTTACATGTTTGAAATATGATATATATATACCAGTGTGTATAATACACATTGTGTGCAGGTATGCATGAAGACATTGGGTAGATGTCTGACAGGACATTCGACTCGTGGTTGCACATAAGAAGTGATTCAAGGATAAGTAACCATGTTTAATTTTTCATACATATGATTACAAAGAATATATATTGTTATGTGAACTAATATGTTATGACCTTGCAAACATATTAATGTGGAAAATATGCTAACTGATGTATTCTATGAAGAGAGACTGCAAGAAGCAGGTGTTTGACAAGAAAACAAAGGCTTGAAAGAATGAAAGAAGAGAACATGCATTCTTTAGAGAAAATAAATGATAAGCAATAGATGATTTAATAATATTGAGTACCAGATTATGATATATATCATAGTTAAAATTATGCATCTATAAATTCTCACAAATGGCTTGAACAATGTTACAGGTAGCTATGAAAGGAGGAGCACTCTTGGTGGCCAATGTATATATGGAAGAGGATCACTCCTTGTGACCGATGTACATCAGAAAAATTGCATCAGATGGCAGAGCCATGAGAGCTGTTGATTCATAAACCAGCTACCTATGAACGAGGACATGATGCAATGATACACCAAAGACAGTGTAAAATTTAAGGGGGGAGTATGTAACACCCCTCCCTTGTGTAATAAATTATTGTAAACCTAAGCTGAGTTAAAGCTAGGTGTGATACCCTCCTTTGTGGGTTAAACTATTCTAAACCTAAGATGAGGAAAGCTAGGTGATATGTAATATGAAAAGAAAATGTGTTATTAAATAAATTAATAAAATAAATCACTTGGAGGGTGGAGCACCAAGAGAGAGGAGATGTTTGCCAAATCCCATGAGGAATGGGATAGAGATGAATCTTTCATGATAACGCTTCTAGATGTGAGTCTAGATAAGTTTGGATGGATTGCAGATCCATCAGATGGATGGGAGATAAAGATCCATTAGACATAAAAGATTTCCGGGAGATAAAGGCAAGATTTTATGAGGAAAAGCATCATGGGAGATAAATACGAGCTTTTCCAGAAAAAACCTAGGCAAATGGAAAAATTCATAAAAGCGGGATGCCACTAATGGTATCTAAATCATGAAAGAGGGTATTAAATATCCAATGCATTAATCAATTGAGGACAGTTGATCCTTGGCAAGATCTTTGGCTCGGGGGAAATAAGAGGTGATTCATGGATAGGTGACTGTTCCCCTCCCTCCAAGTAAGATTTAGTTGGTTTCATTTGCATAGAATGTTTGTATGTTGATTCTTACTCTCTCTCTTTCTATTACTGTTCCAATTTTCTTATGAGGAGTTTTCTTAGTTTTGAGAATATTTGAATGAATTACATGTGCTTGGATATTAATAGATTTAATGGTGTTTCCCTCTATTCAGATGAGATTTACTTGCATGGTATGTGTTTCATGTTTAATCCTTACTTGATAGGATGTTAAATCATACAACTCAGTTATATGGATTGCTTAATTACCTCTCTGATGGAAATGATGGATGGAATAATGCATGTGACTCACGTATGATTGCATATGCATGTCAAGGTTATTATGATCATATTTACATTTGATAAGGAGGGATAGTATGCTTGGTATTATGTAAAGGTTCATGCATGTGGAATAGTTATGGAGGAATGTCTCCCATAGAATTGTCAATGATTCACCACTAATAGAGTTTAGGCTTTTGTGATCCATATCAAGTTAGAGAAAGATTTCGGCGAAAATCACATGGAATGTCATTTGTCAACGCGTTTCGAACCAACCAGTGTGGTTCATCGTCATCTATGTCATGCATAATGAAGCTTGATACTCTTGCATGTTGCATAAAGAACTGATGGTGCCATGTCGCATACGGGTATTAGGATTTTAATCATTGTTCCTAGCCTTATTAGTTATAGAAAAACTCAACATTTATTCCAATTATGCTGGGATAGGGATATCAAAGAGTTCTAATAATTGTATGTTATAATTTAACCCTTTGTCCTAGTTGTGTCTTAATGACTAAGGGTTGATCTAAAGAGTATTGTAATCACTATATCTATAATGATTGATTTAATACACTTGTGATGGCCACTAAAACTCAATTGTAAATGAAGAAATATTTAATTTAATGGAGCCTAAGGGCAAAATTCCTGGGTGGGCTAAGGAGGTTAGTTACAATATAAAGTTTATTCTTTAACTCATCACTCGTTACTATTTTGTGTTTGAGACATTGAGTTATGTTAATTTAATATTTCGTTATTTGGACTTAAATATCTACTATATTCTATTTTGCTTTCAATTTAGGTTCTATAATGATGAATGATGAATTTAATTTTTAAATCAATGTAGGTTCAATTATGATGAATGATGAGTATGAATGATGTATGTATTAGTATTAATGATGAGCATGGATCAATGTATTTCATTTCTTAATTCAATTAGTTGTGGATCAATGTACTTATCCTTTCTTTTAAACTTCATCAATCTATCACAATTAAGAATAAATCTATTGCCACTCTAAAACATATGAAGAGTTAATTCTATTATGTGCTTCAATTTCATCTCAAGTAACAAATATTTGAGATCATAACATAATTAATGGTAAGTGTATATATAAAATATTGTAGACATATAAATTAAATGGATGGTAAATGTTGATAAGTATCAAAACACCTACATTATGGTACATCTCAAATTGTCGAGATTAAAAAATAAAATTGGACTAAGAGTTGTAGTATAGACTCTAATGGGGTGTATTGTTAAGTCACTCCATGATGTGAAGGTCTCCATTTCGAAACTCTATGGGGAAGAATCCAATCATGTTAAGGGATTGTTGGTGTGGCCCATAACGACGGAAATTCGTGGGTGATTTTGACAGCTTAGATGCCCCCAGGTCACACTTTCTCAATAAAATGGTTAGCACTGTAGTCATCTTCAGAGGACATAGACAACTTGATTTTTTTTCTCCTTAAATTATCATTATTTTATTAAATATAAAAAATAATTAATATATGAGTTAAACATGTATAAATTTAAAAACACACGTAAGAAAATCTTAATCATGGTTATTCATGCCCAATTTAACTTGTAAATAGGTTTGGTACAATACTATGGACCAATATCATGCCTTATCAATACAAAAAGCCAAAAATACAATAACTCTTTTCAAAGTCAAAATATTTTTTATATATTTTATTTTAATGTAGTCTAGCATAATAGAGCTGTTGTAATGTCCTGTTTAACATTTTGGCTCTGTCAAGAAATAAAAAATAAAAAAATTGTAATTATAATTATCAATAAAATATTTTTACTAGTTCAAGTTACATAAAACTAACACTAAAAATAAAATCAAATAAAAAAATAAAAAATAAACATAAAATTAATAATTAATTATAATTATAATTATAATTAATTGCATTTTAAATTGGGGAACTATCTTAGGTAGTTGGGAGGATGGAATGGAATTCTCCCCAACCACGTAAGATCAAATATCTTTAGATGAAAACACATTTTAGAGTGAAAAGACATTTGATATCTATCAACCCTTGGCATATCAAGAGTATACTTGAAAATATATCAAATATATTAACAAAAAAAAAATTATTTAATAAGAAATCAACATTGCTTTTCTATTTTGAAAATAATTTACTTTTATTTTAAGAGAGACATGTGTCAACAACTTATCTATTTTGAGAATAATTTATTTTTATTTTAATAGACACACATGTCAACTCCAACTTGAGCTCCCAATTACTTACACATCACCTTCATACTGGGCTATAAAATGAGTCTCTCGGCTCCACTAAATGAGATGCCTTCATTTTGGGCTATAGAATGATCCTCTGAGCTCCACTAAATGAGATACATCATGGTTTGGCTGGTTTTGCATTGGTTACTCAAGAGTGTGACTTTTACTTAGATGATTTCAGGAAACACATAGATGTAGAGGACCAATCAATGTGATTAAATCCTTGATGTTGATTGAGATGAGAGGCTCATTGGACATTTGAGTGATAGGAAAATGTGTAATTTCATCCATGCTCAACTTGGAGTTGACACATGTCCCTTAAAAAAATATTTTAAATAAAAAAATGTCCACTATAATAAAAGCATAAATGATTATATGTATATGGTTAGTTTTAACTATAAATATTATGAACCATAATTTTAATTGTGATTACTTGCTTCATTATTAATATGTGTTGAAAATATTTCACTTTCACTCATGACTTTCTAAAATAATTAAAAAATACTACTTAAATAAATTAGTTGAATATCCATATTACCTAATATATGTGTATGTAAAGGTTGACCTTAGTAAAATATTTCAATTCTCAAAAGGAAAAAGTAATTAAAGGTAAAATAATTTAGTTACTTCTTGATAAGAGAGAAATGAGAAATGTGTAATTCATGTAACTTTTAAATTTCAATATACAATTTAAATAAGTTATTTCAATATTCATATTACCTAATATATGTGTGTGTAAATGTTGACCTTAGTAAAATATTTCAATGCTCAAAAGGAAAATGTAGAAAAAGTAATTAAAGATAAAATAATTTAGTTACTTCGTGATAAGAGAGAAATGAGAAATGCGCAATTAATGCAATTTTTAATATAAAATATTAATAAGAATAAATTATTTAAAAATACAATTTAAACAATGACAAATTAAAGATGGTCTATATATAGAGAGACAAATACAAAAAATCACTATAAATCCATCTATATCATAGATTTATCAATCACTTTGTAACACCATAAACAAATCTTATACGGAAATATGCAAAATTAAATGAAATAGTGAAACAAAGATTATTATCTATCACACATAACACCATAAACAAATCTTATACGGAAATATGCAAAATTAAATGAAATAGTAAAACAAAGATTATTATCTATCACACATAACGGTGGCAGATGTAGACCCTAATGGGGCATTAATCTGATATGATCGTTTTAATTTATATTGCGTAGTGTATAAGGTATGATTTGTCTTGCATTATTTTTTCACATGGTTCCACTTGGGGTGTTATGCCCATAACCAGACTTCCATTTAAATGCATCTGGTACGCCCATACATGCAACATATCCATTGTTTATTCTGCTACATGCATCCGATAGAGAGTTAAGTTTGCATGTGACAACCGGCCTAGTCTTCACCCGTTGATCTTTGGTGGGAAATCTGACGGTGGGGAGGGTTTAGGGTGTTTCCAACTAACCACCTCACTGCGTCCGACCGACTGTGGAGTCATTTGCTATTGGTGGTTTGAGGTCTTCACTGCTTTATGAATAGGTTGGCCTTCGGGTTTCAGGTCAGGTCATGACCACTTCTGTTGTGTGCTATGGAGATATCTATCCACCCTTCATTGGAAGGTATCCTAAAATACTTGCCCTTGTGCTATTTTGGTTTTCTATGCAATTTGAGCTTGGTTTTCACTTCAATATTCATGTGGTTCGGTGTTCAGAAAGTGGCTTTCACCATCTAGGGGTGGCTTGATGGAATTTCGATCCCGCGGAAGGTTGCCATGTCCGTGGACAATTCCTAGAAGGTAAACAAGCTATCTATGTTGGTTTACGTCTTTCACAGTTTTTCTGTTGATAGTCATATGTAGATTTCTTTGTCCCATTTCGATTAACTTGATAATTCCACGAGTTTGAAGGTGGATCGCCAACTGTTGGTTCAATTTCAAGTACACTGGCTACCCTCTCGACATTCTTTCATACTTATTTATAAGCAGGTTTATACTTCTAATGGACTCTGTTGTTGCTGTCATTTTCTTACAGGTGTTACATTGTAGTCAACATGTTATTCGCATGGTTGATAACAACGCGGATTTTCCTGTAAAGTGCTTATGGACCTCTCTGGGTGTTTTATAGGTTGGCAAGCCCCTCCCTAGTTTCCTATTTTTAAAAGACGGTCGTATAGTAAATTACTTCGCGAAAGAATGTTCTTCCTAGCGAATGTTATCCACTGAGTGTTTGCTTAGCCAGACTTTTTTTTGAGTGGTTATATGCACTAGTTCTGTTTTTCACACCGTGTTATTTTTTATTCAGGACTGCTTATGTAAATTTCACCGATATTTAGTCTGGGTATTTTCATTGAAAGATATTTGAACAACACTACTCTATTTATGCATCTCTCTAGTTAAGTTTCTAGATTCGAGGGTCTTGGGTTTAAGTAGGACTTTGACATATTAGGACCGTTGAGCCTGTTTTGCCATTGTGGACTTACGTTTAAGTTTCAAAGTTACAATCTGTTTATGCTCAATCCTTAGTATTTAAAGGAATCAATCTTTTTTTTCCTTGTACACACACACACATATAATTATTATCGTTTGGTTCTAATAGTCTATAACGACTGATAGATTCCTTTCTATTTCATTTCTTTTTAAAAGTAAAAAATTGGATGAACTGACGATGATTTATTAGATATTTAATTTATTTCTACTTCTTTCTATTATCTATTTGAGATTCCAAACCTACTATTATATACGATATTTTTACAGTTTCAAGGACTCGGGTGTATCTACTTCTTATCGTGAACTACCTCTATTACACATGGATATGAAACTTACTGTTTTCTCTTTGAAATAGAAGTTATTTAATTATGCTTTCTGTTCTAAATGTACTTTTATGAAACTGTTCTCCTTGATTTATTCTATCAGTCAAGTGAACCACAGAGGATGGTTCGAAACGTCGATGCACAAAAACAGTAGATGCGATGAATCCGGAAGACACAACCACACAGAATAATTCTCATGTTCAATCATTAATTCCAAAATATAAATCTAAGTACTTATCTATGTAATACTTGCAACATGCAACTCTAATATTGTCTAGAAAGTCTCCCCTCCTAGCCGCGAGCCTGGCAATCACGTCCAGACTGTCCCTCGAGCACTTTCTTTTCTTCACAACTAGAATAGGTCCAACTACAGTCAGGTTCCTTGGGCCTTAGGACTCACTGTCTAGCCTCAAGTCTTGTACTTTGCAGACTGTCTTCGAGTATTTCCCCACTGGTTTATTTCACCTAGCTCTAGGATATCCTCTCTGGACTCTTTCCCCATCTATATCTCCCATCCCAGGGCATATGGGTAATTGTTTCTTTTAACTACTACAAAAAGTTTTTATTTTTTTTAACATATCTGAACTCCTAATTATCCATTAATTAGGTAACCAAATGTATCTTGGCCTTCTAGCCTCACTCATTATCATTTTAAGAACATAATGTAAGAAATTTAATGCAATAAAACATAAAAATAAAACTTAGTAACCACATTAATTTTTTTAGGCATCTTGGGGTGTTACGTATCCCCACCCCGCCATATGAGGAACACCGTCCCTTGCGTTCTTTTTTATTTAAGAAAATAACACCTGATAGGATTTCCACATAAACTTCTCCTCTTCCTAGGTGGCCTCATTTGGGCCAAAGTTCTTCCACTACACTTTAACTTGGGTGATGGTTCGCTTTCGCAAGGTGATTTCTCTCCGATCGCGAATACGAAGAGGTTCTACTAGGAACTCTCCTTTTAGTTCAACCTGCACATACACAATTCACGGTCACAACTTCCTCAAAACAGTTTATCCAAAAGTTATGTATTCTACTTAACTGATTACCTAAATATTTTCCCAGCTAATTATATGCTAAGGGTTGTACAGATATTGTTTTAGCAAGGAAACATGGAAAACATTATGGACTCGAATATGGCTTGGTAACATAAGCTTATATGCTACCGGTCCAATCTGTTCCAAGGCTTGAAAGGGTCCACAGTACCGGGGTGCTAACTTAGCACAACACCTCCATTGTAAGGAACTTCTCTAGGACTTTACTCTTAAATATATGTCATCTCCTAGATGGAATTCTCTATATGTCCTCTTTTTATCTATGTACATTTTCTGCCTATCGTGGGTAGCACTTAGATTTTTTCTAACCTTCTTAACCGTCTCCTCCATTTCTGCTAGCATATCAGGACCCAAGGCTAGCTTATTAGCTAGGCTATTCCAATCTATGAGCACCCTGCACCTTCTCCCATACAACACCTCAAAGGGGCTCATGCCCACTGATTCATGATGTCCATTATTATATGCAAATTCTACTAGATGGAGGTAGTCTTCCCACTTCTGTGGTTTTTGCATCATAAACATACGTAACATGTCCTCCAACACTTGATTTACACGTTCAGTTTGTTTATTTGTTTGAGGATGGTAAGATGTACTAAATTGGATATGGGTGCCCAATCCTAAAAAGAGGGTTTTCCAGAATGTGGATGTAAATTTTACATCCCTATCAGAAATTACCACCTTGGGTATTCTGTGTAGATGAAAAATTTCCTTCATAAATATGTCTGCAATTTCCACAGTTTTGTAAGTGGATTTCACAGGTATAAAGTGAGCAGTTTTGATCAATTTTTCCACCACCATCGTAATTGAGTCGTGTTTCTTCTTGGTGTGAGGTAAGCCGGTGATGAAGTCTAGAGATATGGTCTCTCATTTCCATTTCGGGATGGGAAATGGTTGCAACAAACCAGCGGGATGTTGATGTTTTTCCTTCACCATCTGACATTCCAAAAATTTGGACAAGTACTTAGTGACATCCTTCCTTAACTTAGGCCAAAAGTACCCTTTCTTGATGGCTGAGAACAACTTTTGGTACCTTGGGTGGCCAGCGAATGGTTTCCTGTGAAACTCATCCAATATCAATTGTTTAACAAAATTTTGGTGAGGAACATATATTCTATTTTTGAAGGTGAGGATTTCATCTGAATTTATTTCAAAATTTGATATTTCCCCTTTCAGCTGACCTTCCTTTGCCTATTACCAAAGAAACGTTTACTCTAGATCCTTGAGGGAGGCTTCCTTTATGATTTCAGGGATGTTTGAGCGTACTTGACTAATTTGGACCTCATAAATACAATGTAATTTCCTGCTCAATGCGTTGAACACTCAACTTTCCTTCCCTTTAAGATGTTTCATGTCAAAATCGAACTCACTCAAAAATGTTGTCCATCTGGCCTGCTGAGCATTTAATCCAGAATGGTTAAAGAAATTTGTAAGACTACTATGATCTATTAATAGCATAAATTTCTTCCCCAACAATTAGTGTTGCCACATTTTAAGTGCATGCACTACTACTGTTAATTCAATTCTGTAATCAGAATATCATTGCTCGTACTCCTTCAATTTACGTGATTCATAAGCACTAACTTTTCCCTCTTGTGTCAGCACTCCGCCAACACCTTCTTTACTAGCATCTGTGAAAACTACGAAAGACTTTTCTGGATCTGCTACCTTTAACACGGGTGTAGCGGTGACTAGGTGTTTTAGTATTTCAAAGCTTTGCTGACATTCAATTGTCCATCGGAAGGTGTGTCCCTTTTTTTGTAATGGGGTCACTGGGAAAGCGATTTTTAAAAATTGTTCGATGAACTGATGGTAGTACACGGCCAAACCCAAGAATGACCTAATATCAGCAACATTCTTTGGGACAGTCTATTCCATAATGGTTCTGATCCTTTCGGGGTCCACTATTGTTCCCTCTACTGATATAACGTGACCCAAGTATTGAATCTAACTTTTGAAAAAGTCACACTTGCTATATTTAGCATATAACTGATTTTCCCGCAGAGTTTGCAACACTATCCTTAGATGTTGTTCATGCTCCTCCTGATTCTTAGAGTATATTAAAATATCATCAATATAAATCAGTACAAATTTATCAAGACAAGGTTGGAAAATACCGTGCATCAAACTCATAAAGGTAGTTGGGCCATTGGTGAGGCCAAACGGTAACACCATGAACTCGTAATGGCCATAACGATTTCAGAATATAGTTTTGCAAATGTCTTCCTCCTTTATCCTTATTTGGTGGTAGCCGGACCTTAAATCAATTTTTGAGAATACTTTGGCTCCTTGCACCTAATCAAATAGATCATCAATACGTGGCAAGGGATATTTATTTTTGATAGTTAATTTATTTAATTGATGATAATCAATGCATAATATCAAAGTTCTATCTTTCTTCTGTATGAACAAGATGGGGGCTCCCCAAGGGGACACACTAGGGCAAATATAATTTTTGACCAGAAGTTCTTGAAGCTGCATTTTGAGTTATGTAAACTCTGGTATGCTCATGTGATAAGGGGCCATGGATACAAGGGCTACACCCAGAATTAGTTCGATAGTGAAATCAATATCATGCTTGGGTGGTAATCCAGGAATGGATTTAGGGAATACATCAAAAAATTCTTGAATAACAAGAATATTTTCAAAGGAGGTCATTTTGATTTTGGAGTTTGTAAATCCCACCTAGACAACATATATCTGATAACCTTTCCTAATACATTTTCCTAGCTGACTAGTAGTAATAATATGTAACTTGGTATTTTTCTTGTTTCCTTGAAGTTCCTTCCTTTGGCCCGACTCAGTGATAAAACAAACAGTTTTCTACTTGCAATCAACTAGGGACCAACATTTTTCAACCAATTCATCCCTATTATAATGTTGTATGAACCCAATGGGAGTATATTAAGGTCAACATAAATGGGTTGTCCTGAAATTGTTATAGGACAATGTTTTGTTTTTATGATTACCCTTCCTTTTTCCCTAGTGGCTAATTGCACTAACCATGGTTTTGGAAACTTACTACTCTGTAGTTGACAACTTTTTACAACCTTAGGACTAACATAGCTTAGGATAGCACAGGGATCAAATAAAATAGAAACAGGTTTCTTAACAATCATACCTTCACATTCAATCATGGTGGGCTGGTATTCTGCTTGATGGTCATCAAGAGCAACATTAATTTTGGGCATGCTCCTTGCCACTTCTCGAACTGTGGAAGCTTCTTACATATTTGATAATTTTTCCATCCTTGTTTTATGGAGACAATTTTTGTAATAGTGGGGTTCTCCGCATCCCCAGCATTGCAGAGGTGGTTTGGCCTGTTGGTCATTAACATATTTATTAATTTCTTCCAACTATCTACTTTCAGAATATACAGATTTGGGCTCATTCCTCACTGGAAATTTACTGAGAAGTTTTTTCTGTATATTTTTGCCATTAGTAAATTTTGTTTGTTTGTTTTGGATCAGGTTCCTTCCCTTCCTATTCAGTCCTCCTTTAGGTCCCTCATTTTTCTGTTTCATTTGTTGGTAGCAGATGCAGGCTTTTCGCACTGCATCATCCATGGTTCTTGGGTAATCAAACTCAAGATTCTCCTTCATAAAATTGGGTAGGCTACTAATAAAACATTGAATTTTGGCCTTTTCTTCTTGCATATAAGGCACATAATGTAGTAAGGAGGTGAATCGTTTCACATATTCATCCATGGTTAAGGTTCACATTCTTAACTCGTGAAATTCCTTGATTTTTTCATCATAATAATGTTCAATTAGATACTTATCCTTGAAATGATTTTGAGATTCTTTCCAAGTAACCTATTCTTCATTGATTTTTCTCATTGTTTTGATTTCTTCCCACCAAAGGGTAGCCTTACCTCTTAACCGATAAAATGCCAAATGTGATTTCAGTTTATTGGTGTAATCATAAATCCAAAAGTATTTACTCAAGTCAATTAACCAAGCTTCCGCTGTCTCTTTAGATTGCCCTTCAAAGAGTGACAATTTAATCTTTTTGAATTCTCCTTGTAGCTCAGATTTCTGTCTTTTTGTCTTACGTTGGTTAGAGACATTGTCTGAGCGCCCTTCTTCATATTCCCCATGTTTTACAACTGAATCATCATTCTCTTCTCCATACTGAGCTGTTGGGGTTTTCTCCCGATCTTCAGCACTAGGGTCTGGATCTCGTTGGTTCTATCGATTGGATAGACTTCTATGAATTCTCTCCTCTTCTAGTTGTAGCCATTCATTGTTTGCTCTTAAATTTGTCATCTCAACACACAATTGCTTAATGGTTTCAAGTAGAACAACATTAGCTTGACAAGATTCCTCTCCTAGTTATATCCAAATGTCAGGATTGGCATTCACATAAGTTGTCTTTGGCGGGTTTGGTAGTCTTGGGCTTCTCTGATTCTGGCTTCTTTTGTATTGATTTTGTCACTATGTTCACATGCACACTTACTTAATTATTTGATCATCGTCACATTTATTCATATATACATAATTTCTAAAGAGTCTCAATGTACGAAATTGGCTGTGATACCATTTGTAACACCATAAACAAATCTTATACGGAAATATGCAAAATTAAATGAAATAGTCAAACAAAGATTACTATCTATCACACATAACCGTGGCGGATGTAGAACTTAATGGCACATTAATCTGATTTGATCGTTTTAATTTATATTACGCAGTGTATAAGGTATGATCTGTCTTACATTAATTTTTGACATGGTTCCACTTCAGGTGTTATGCCCATAACCAAACTTCCATTTAAATGCATAGGGTATGCCCATACACATGGCATATCCATGGTTTATTCCATTGCATGCATCTGACAGAGAGTTAAGTTTTCCTGCGACAATTGGCCTAGTCCTCACCCATTGATCTTTGGTGGGTGATCTCACAGTGGAGATTGTTTATGGTTTTCCAACTAACCTCCTCACTGCATCCTGCTGGCTATGGAGTCATTTAGTGTTGGTGGTTTGAGGTCTTCGCCGCTCTATGACGAGGTTGGCCTTCAGGTTTTAGGTTAGCTCATGACCACTTTTGTAGTGTGATATGGCGATATCTATCCACCCTTCATTGGATGGTATCCTAAAATACTTGCCCTTGTGCTATTATGGTTTTCTACGCAGTTTGACCTTGGTTTTCACTTCAATCTTTCATTGAGTTCGGTGTTTAATGGGTGGCTTTCACCCTCCAGGGGTGGCTCGATGGCCTTTCGATCCCGTGGAAAGTAACCAGGTCCGTGGATGATTTTTTGAAGGTAAACAAGTTATCTCTATTGGTTTACATCTTTCACAGTTTTTCTGTTGACAGTTCTATGTAGACGTCTTTGTCCCATTGTGATTAACTTGATAATTCCACTAGTTTGAAGGGAAACTGCCAACTATTGGAGTTCATTAATCTCAGGTACATTGGCCACCCTCTCGACATTCTTTCATACTTATTTATAAGTAGGTTTATACTTCTAATGGACTTTGTGGTTGTTGTCATTTTCTTATAGTTGTTACATTGTAGCCAACATGTTATTCGCATGGTTGATGACAATGCAGTTTATCCTGTAAAGTGCTTATGGACCTCTATGGGTGTTTTACAGGTTGGAAAGCTCCTACCTAGTTTCCTAGTTTTAAAAGATGGTCGTATGGTATATTACTTGGTGAAAGACTGTTCTTCCCAGTGAATGTTATGGGCTGAGTGTTTACTAAACCAGACTTTTGTTTGGGTGGTTATATGCACTAGTTCTATTTTGCACACTACACCATTTTTTATTCAAGACTGCTTGTGTAAATTTGATTGATATGTATTCTGGGTATTTTCTCTAAAAGAGATTTGAACAACACTGCTTTATTTATGCATGTCTTTGGTTCAGTTTCCAGATTCGAGGGTTTTGGGTTTAAGTAGGACTTTGCCATATTAAGGTCGTTGAGCCTGTTTTGCCATTATGGACTTATGTTTTAGTTTCGAAGTTACAATTTATTTATGTTCAAACCCTAATATTTAAAGGAATGAATCTTCTATTTCCCTGTACACACACAGACACAGACATATATATATATATATATATATATATATATATATATATATATATATATATATAATGATTATTGTTTGGTTCTAATAGTCTATAATGACTGATAGATTCCTTTTTGTTTCATTTCTTTTTAAAAGTAATAGTTTGGATGAACAGACAATGATTTCTTAGATATTTAATTTATTTCTCCTTCTTGCTATTATCTGTTCGAGATTCCAAACCTACTATCATATATGGGATTTTTACAATTTCAAGGATTCGGGTGTATCTACTTATTACCGTGAACTAGCTCTATTACACGTTGATTATGAAACTTATTATCTGCTCTTTGAAATAGAAGTGATTTAATTCTGCTTTCTGTTCTAACTGTAATTTTATGAAACTATTCTCCTTAATTTATTCTATCACTCAAATGAATAATTCTTGTGTTCAATCATTAATTCGTAAATATAAATCTAAGTAATTATCTATTTAATACTTGCAACATGCAACTTTGATCCTGTCTAGAAAGTTTCTCCTCCCAGTTACGAGCCTAGCAATCACGTCCAGACTCTCCCCCGAGCACTTTCTTTTCTTCACAGCTAGAATAGGTCTAGCTATAGTTGGGTACCTTGGGCCTCAGGACTCACTATCCAGCCTCAAGTCTTGTACTTTGCAGACTGTCTTCGACTATTTTCCCACTAGTTTATTTCACCCAGATCTAGGATATCCTCTTTGGACTCTTTCCGCATCTATATCTCCCCTCCCAAGGCAGATGGGTAACTGTTTTTTGGTAACTATTTATTTTAACTACTGCAAACAATTTTTATTTATTTTTTAACATATCTGAACTCCTAATTATCCATTAATTAGGTAACCAAATTTATCGTAGCCTTCCAACCTCAGTTATTATCATTTTATACACATAAAGTAAGAAATTTAATGCAATAAGACATAAAAATAAAACTTAGTAACCATAGTATGTTTTTTAGGTACCTTGGGGTGTTACACACTTAAAAGGATTAAAATGTTTGACCTATAAACTAATTTTCAATTTTTTCATTCTATAGAATGATTTAAATATAATGAGGTTTGAACCCTCTTATCTCTTGGTAAATCCATGGTTAAGATGGATCCATACTAGTTTTTTTTTCCAATGCTCATTTTCATTTATTAATTTTGAGCTTTAACTTCTGAGTGTTGAATATGGATATTGATAACCTAATGCTCATTCTTTGACTCAACACTCTTTAGTATTCTTTTGTTTGAGACTTTGAGTTATGTTAACTTACTATTCCACTCTTTGGACTTCCATATCTACTATAGTCTATTTTTCTTTCAGTTTAGATTCTATAATTATGAATGATGAGTATCAATGACGTATGTATCACTATTAATGATGAGTATGGATCAATGTACTTCATTTATTAATTAAATTTGTTAAGGATCAATGTATTTAATATTTCATTACTGAATATGATTTTTAATCTCTGTCTCTCTCTATATATCCTTCTCTTTGAGACACACACAATTAAAAATTATGTACCCCAACATTCCTATTCCCCCCTAAATTTCTCTAAAATTTGAGGGTATTCCCACACTCCCATGTATGCATCTCCCACACCTATGTCCACTCTTCTCAGGGTCTTTGTTGAACATTGATTTTGAATGCACCTATGCCAAGACCTTGCTATGTGAAGTCTTCCATATAAGGAGAGGTACCATTTTGTACACACTTTGATGCATGTAGGTACCATTTTCTACACACTTAATGTATGTATTATACTTTATGTACATGATGCCTATAGCTTTAAATATGTTTATAAATCCCTTTAGCTTGGATATTAATAGTACCACCATGTATTATTTCTATTTATTAATTTTAAATTATTTAAATGAAATATTTATATAAAAATTATGGAGGTGGTTTGTACGATAGATGTATCTATTATTTGGAATTTATGAGGAAAATTATGATCTTTTATACTTCATCAATTTATCGTAATTAAGAATAAATCTATTAGCACTCTAAAACATAAGAAGTGTTAATTCTATTATGTGCTTCACTTTCATGTCACGTAACAAATATTGCAGATCATAACATAGTTTTTGGTAAGTGTATATATAAATTATTGTAAACATATAAATTAAATAGATGGTAAATATTTATAAGTATCAAAACACTTACCTTATGGTACATATCAAATTGTCAAGATTAAAAAAAAAAAAGCCAAATTATAACTTAATTTCAAATTAGAGGTACAAGATGTAGAATAGATGTTGATGGGGTGTAGAATAAATGTTGATGGGGTGTACTGTAAGGCACTCCATGATGTGAAGGTCACTAGTTCTAAATGCTCTGGGAAAAATCTAGTCATGTTATGGGATGGTGAGTCCCATACCAAGTGCAATCTGTGGGTGATTTTTATAGCTTAGATGCCCATAGGTTGCGGCTTCTCAAGCCAATGGTTAGGTCTGTAGTTGTCTTCGAAGGACACAAACAACTTGACAACAAAGAGCTTTAAATTATTATTATTTTATTAATATAAAAAGAAGTAATATAGAGTTAAACATGTATACATTTAAACACACATATAAGATAATTCTTCATCATGGCTATTAATCCCCGATTTAACTTGTAAAAAGGTTTTGTTACAATATTATGTACCAATATCATGTCTTATCAATACAACATGCCCAAAATACCATAACTCATTTCAAAGTCAAAATATTTTCTATATATTTTATTTGAATTTATTTTTTGTGTCAGGGGCTCTCTAGCCTAGTAATGTAAAAATGTTGTATTGTCTTGTTTAACATTTTGACTCTATCAAAAAGAAAATTAAAAGTAAAAAATGAATAATTATAATTATCAATAAAAGATTTTGACTTGGTCAAAATAGATAAAATTAAAACTAGATCTAAAATAAAATAAAACTAAGATAAAACAAAATAAATTTAATAATTATATATAACAATAATTATAATTAATTTCATCATTAATTGGGGTTATCTTGGGTGGTTGGAATGATGGAATAAAATCTACACCATTCTTGCCAATGAACTCTAAATCAGTTAAGTAATCAGAGGAATCAAATCTTCTTTAGAGTGAAAAATTATAAGCGACATTATTTTTCTATTTAAAACATAATTTTTAACTTTTATTTTTATTTTAAATGCAAAGTGACACGAAGGGATAGACGAACAAGCTTTCACATCCCTCTCATACTGGGTTGTAGAATGAGCCTCTCGGCTTAATGAGTCTCTGCGCTCAATAAACATCTGACATTTTTTTACTTCGAATTTCTTTACAATATATTCATTTTTTTTATTGTAGTAGACATTATTCTTCTATTTAGAACATAATTTTTAACTTTTATTTTTGTTTTAAAGGGGAACAGATCAATGGAAAAATTTACACATCCCTCTCATACTGGGCTGTAGAATGAGCCTCTCAGCTCAATAATATCATTTTATATGACTTGATAAAATAATTAAAAAATTAAAAAAACTTATATCTCTCCTATAAAAATTTCAATATACAACTTAAACACAGTGTTTCAATATCTATATTACCTAATATATGTGTGTATGCATATGTGTCTGAAAATGTTGACTTTAGTAAAATATTTCAATGATCAAAAGGAAAAAGTAGAAAAAGTAATGAAAGGTAAAATAATTTAGTTACTTCTTAATAAGAGGGAAATAAGAAATGTGTAATTAATTTAACTTTTAATTTGAAATATTAATAGAATAAATTATTCAAAAATACAATTTAAACATTGAAAAATCACACATGGTCTATATATAAATACAGAGAGACAAAACACCACTATAGATCCATCTAAATCACATATTTATCAATAACTTAAAGGGAGTAAATCTCTTCACGTGTAAATCAATTTTCAATTTTCGCATTCTAAAAAGAGGTTTATGATCCTCTTGCTCTTGCATCAAAAGTAAAAGCTATTATGCATGATATCAAAGTCACTAATGTTGAACTGGACATTCCTCTGATAGATTTGTCGAGGCACTTTATCCCACTTACTCAATTTATCTTGAGTCATTGCAAGCAAATGGAAACCTCAAAGAAATTACCTTTGACTCCCTTGTGAATAAATTTGCTGAGAGAGAGAAAGCTTTTGGGAAGAAGATAGCTCCCCAGTCTTCTAAAGAGGCTATGTGTCTTGCACATAGAGAGAAGAATCTTGCTCAAGATTTTTCTAGAGGAAGAGGTGGTCAAAGAGGAAGAGGAAGAAGAAATTTTAGAGGCAGGGGTTAGATGCTCTCAAGGAGAAAAGTTAGATTTGCATTGTATATGTTGCAATAGATATGGATCACATGATGCATCCACATGAAAGTTGCATTGGGACAGAATTGAGCAGGAAAGAAATCAACCCAAAGGTAAAACTAATGACAAAGAGAAAGTTAAAGCACCTAAATCTGCTTACTATGTTGTGGCACATTGTAATATTGGAGTAAATGAAGACTTGTTTAATTCTTCACTCGCTTCTTGGAAAAATTATTGGTTGCTTGATTCAGGAGAAAATTTCCACATGACTTCTAGAAGAGATTTTTTCGAAGAATTTACTGACAATGTTGATGGAGCAGTATACTTTGCAGACAAATCAAAACTCAAGCCATCAGGGCTTGGCACAATTAGGCTCAAATTGCTTGGTCTTCCAAACTTTCTTCTACATGATGTTTTATATCTCCCACAGCTGAGGAGAAACTTGTTGTCCTTGGTCCACATCCTCTAGCAAGGACACTCCATTCATATGTTTGATGGCAAGGTTGAGGTGAGAAAAGCATTAGATCACTCACTTGTCATGACAAGGATAGAAGAAGAAAGGCTTCTCAAGCTACAAGGTACCTCTGCTCTTGAACAAAATTTGTCATACAATTTTCATTATGATGAAGATACATTTCCATCAAGTCTATTATGGCATGCTAGATTTGGGCACTTGAACTATGATAGCCTTCACTTGTTGAAGAAAAATGGTGTTACTGATTTGCCTGCAATTCCTAGGAAACTTAAGCAATGTGATGCTTGCATTCTAGGAAAGCATAGCAAACAGTCTTGTGATGATTCACATTCTAGAGCACATAGAAAACTTTAACTCATTCATTTAGATTTATGTGGTCCAAGGCCTATTCCTTGTGAAAATGCAAATAAATATATGATGACATTTATTGATGACTACACCAGAATGTGTTGGGTTTATTTATTGAAGAACAAACCTGATTCTTTTCAAACATTTAAGAATTTTCATACATGGACTGAAAATGATGCACGGTCTCATATTGCCTCTATTCACACTGATAATGGAAAATAATACACTTAAAATGAATTTAAAAACTATCTTTGCCAACATGGGATCAAACATGAAACAACTATGGCTTATAATCCCCAACATAATGGAGTAGCTGAAAAAATGAATAGGAAAATCTTAAATATGGTGCGCTCCATGATGTTTTTCAAGAATGTCAAATTGATGTTTTGGGCTGATTGTGTTCTATGTGTTGTATATGTAAATAATAGATGTCCATCTAATGCTATTAGAAACAAGACTCCTTATGAAATTTGGTATGGGGACATTCCTTCGGTAAAGCATCTCAGGGTCTTTGGTTCCACCTCTTATGCCTTGATACCAAAGGTACATAGAAATAAGCTTGGTGCAAGGAGTCGTAAGTGTATATTATTGGGGTATTCAAACACATCCAAAGAATACCATCTCTATGATGAAGTTAATAAAATTTGTGTTGTATCTAGAGATGTAATCTTTCCTGAATCTTCCAAAGCTGACAATGTTGTTGAGTGGCAACTTGATCGCTTGGATAGGTTCGCAAATGAAAAACCATTTCAATAATTTGATAATCAAATTCCACATCTTAAAGGGGTGATTCATATATTGGATCAATCTATGGAATCTTCTTCTGAAGCACTCTCTCCCCCACATGAAACTCCAACCACTCACGGTACTTTCAGTGATGTGATTGACAAAATTGGGAGACTCAACCTTGATTCAATCCCAACTCAATCAACTAAGCAGCCTGGACCATCTTAGAAAGGTCCCCCAAATTGGCTAACAAAGACACTTGAGTATGTTCATCCTAATGAGGTTGGAAAGACAAGAACAATAAATTCAACAAGGAAAAATGGAGGTGATGTAAATGATTCTAATTCACCTGTTGATATGGATGTTTCTTATGATTGTGAACTAAATCTATATACAGTTTTTGAAACAAATTCCTTCAAAGAAGATGCTTCTCATGATGAATGGAAAGAAGTGATGCAAAAGGAGTATGATGCCTTGATAAAGAATGACACTTGGAAGCTGGTTGATCCTCCATTGGGAACCAAACCAATTGGCTGCAAGTGGGTCTACAAGAACAAGTATAAAGCTAATGGCTCACTTGACAAGCCCAAATCCATGCTTGTGGAAAAAGGTTTTGCACAAAAGGAAGGGGTTGATTATGAGGATACTTTTTCCCCCACAAAAAAATTGGCTACCATCTGGACACTCTTTTCCCTAGCAGCTCAGAACGGTTGGAAAGCCCATCAAATGGATGTAAACATTGCTTTCTTGAATGGAGATCTAAAAGATAATGTTTTTATGTCCTAGCCTGAAGGATTTTCTATGAAAGGACATGAACATAAAGTGTGAAAACTTGTGAAATCCTTGTATGGCCTCAAGAAATCACTGCGAGCCTGGTATGAAAAATTAATTGAGAATCTTCTGAAACTCAATTTCAAACATTCTGATCTTAATGATGCAACTCTGTTTGTCAAGAAAGTTGGCAAAAGAGTTGTATATCTTATGGTATATGTAGATGATCTTTTGATGACAGGGAACAATGAGAGATACATTGCATCCATAAAGAAGGAATTGAGGAAAGGTTTTGAAATGAATGATTTGGGCTATGCTCATTACTATCTTGGTATTGAAGTAACTCAACAGTCAAAGTCTATATTCCTTTTTGAAAGGAAGTACATTGGAGATCTGTTGAATAGGTTTATCATGGCTGAATGAAATCCTCTAACTACTCCAATGGAACAAAACTTAAAGATCACATCCATTGAAGGAAAAAAATTTGAGGATGCAACAAAGTATAGACAACTTGTAGGAAGTCTCAACTACTTGACTACTACCACACCAGACATTTCGTTTTTTGTTGGAATTGAATCCAATTTTATGCAAAAGCCTTGTGAGGGACATTGGTCTGCTACAAAAAGAGTTCTAAAGTACTTGAAGGGAACTCAAGAATTCTAACTCAAGTATACACAGGTTCGCGACTTCAGCTTGATTGGATACTCTGATTTAGACTTCGATGGAGACGAAGAAACTGGGGTATCTACTTTTGGTTATGCTATAATTCTTGGATCAGGGGTTGTCTCCTGGAGATCACGCAAACAATCAGTTCTACCAGATTCCACAACAGAGGAATAATATGTAGCAACAATTGAGGGAACAAAAAAAATTGTGTGGGTCAGGAAAATATTGGAATATTTGCAGGTAAAACAAGTACATTCGACTCCACTCATGATTGACAACACCTCTGCAATAAATTTTGCTAAGAACCCAAATATCCATGATCGAACAAAGCAGATCAATACAAAATACCATCTGATTCGACACCATGTTGAGGCCACGACAAACCATCTACGAAATTGTTCCACTAATGAGCAGATTGCAGACATATTCACCAAAGAACTTACGAGAGAAATATTGAAAGATTCAGAATGATGCTTGGAATCACCAACATCCCTTCAGATTAAGGGGGGAAAGTTGACACTTAATCATGGGGATTTGGTGAAAATTTGTAAATAGTGTAAATAATAGATAATGGAAAAGGAAGAGTTATCTGGAGATGAAACCCAAGAGTCACTCCCTCATGTATATACCTATGAGACATCTAAATGAATAAACATATTTCATTTGAGGAGGTACCTCCTGGCCTAACATTAAGAATAAATCTATTACCACTCTAAAACATATGAAAAATTAATTCTATTATGTGCTTCACTTTCATCTCAAGTAACAAATATTTGAGATCATAACATACTTTTTGGTAAGTGTATATATACAATATTGTAAACAAATAAATTAAATGGATGGTAAATATTGATAGGTATCAAAGCACTTACCTTATGGTACATCTCACATTGTCAATATTAAAAAAAAAATCTCTAAATTATAACTTTATCTTAAATTAGGACTACGGAGCCTAGAATAAATAGTGATGGGGTGTATTGTTAAGTCACTCCATGATGTGACAGTCATGAGTTCCAAACTCAGTGGGAAAAATTCCAATCATGTTAAGGGAGGTGGGTTATTTTGATAGCTTAAATGCCCCTAGGTCGAGGTTTCTCAAGACAATGGTTAGGTCTGTAGTCTTCTGAGGACACAAAGAACTTGACAATTTTCTTTTTACTTTAAATTACTATTATTTTATTAAATATAAAAATAATTAATATATGTGTTAAACATGTATACATTTTAAAACACATGTAAGAAACTTTTTAATCATGGTTATTCATCCCCAATTTAACTTGTAAATAGGTTTTGTTACAATACTCTCGACCAATATCATGCCTTATGAGTACAACATGCCCAGAATAACATAACTCTTTTCATAGTGAAAATATCTTTTATATCATTCATTTTAATTTAATTTTTGTGCTGAGGGATCTCTAGCCTAGTATGGTAGAGATGTTGTAATGTCCCATTTAACATCTTGACTTAGTAAAAAAAATTAAAAATAAATAAAATAAAATACAGTTTGAATAATTATAATTAACAATAAAACATTTCAACTCGGTCAAATTACAGAAAACTAACACTAAAATTAAAGTAAAATAAAATAAAACAAAAAAACATAAATTAATAATTATATATAATTACAGTTATAATTATGTCATAATTAGACAACCCTAGGTCTCAGTTTCTCAAAGCAATGGTTAGGCCTATAGTCATCTTTGGAGGACACAGTTAACTTGAAACAAAAAAAATATATCCTTAAACTATTATTATGTTATTAAATATAAAAATAATTAATATATGAGTTAAACATGTATACATTTAAAAGCACATGTAAGAAAAATCTTAATCATAGTTATTAATCCCCAATTTAACTTGTAAATAGGTTTTGTTAAATATTTTATTTTAATTTAATTTTTGTAATGAGGGATCTCTAACCTAGTATCGTAGAGATGTTTTAATGTCCTATTTAACATTTTGAATCCATAAAAAAATATTTAAAAATAAATAAAATAAAATAAAAATTGAATAATTATTTTTTTTCCGAAGAAAAGAACTCGTAATTTCCATTAATTTCAGAAAATTACATGTTGTAGATGCTGAAACGCATATGCTGTAGTGTGGGTAAACCACTAACAATAACCAATACTTCAGGGAAGTATGCAGATAAAGCCCTCAGACAGGGCATCCAGAAACAGGGTATGTAAACCCCAACAGTAGTATACTCCTATCCTAACAAGCTAATAAAAACAGTAAATAAACAGTAGTTCAAAATACCCTCAAACAGGGCAGCAAGAAGAATGGATCTGTAAACCCCAACAGGAGGATACCCCTACCCATCTCAAGCCAAAATAAACAGAAAAATAACAATGGCTCCTGGAGAAATTGCAGAAAGTTCGAAATGACCGCCAAGAAAAAGAGGAGAGGCACGAAATGGAAAGGAGCAGCCAGGGTAGCCACACCCCCCACCCCCTCAACTCTCCTTCTGTGAAGTAGCCAGAGGAAAATACCGCCCATATGTCCAGAGAAGCCATAAGAAAGACCAACCAGAAACAGCCATTGAAGAGACGGCACGAATCGGTGCAGAGAGAGACTCCACACCACAGATCCCTCAACGCTTCCAATAACTGTCCAGGTAAGCCAGCGAAAAACCAAAAAAAGAAACCCACAGCTCAGCTAGGGAACCCATCAGGGCCCAACTAGAGCAGTGGCGTTTCGGGTCCGGGGGCAGAGGCGGGTGGGGCAGCCACCTCGCCCCCACTAGGCAAAACAAGCCCCCGCCCCCGCACCAAGGTTCAGCACAGACTAGGAAGGTCCTTCAAAACAGAGAGTCCGGAGAGAGCCGAAATCCGCCGAAGACCAGTAGAGAAAGTAAGAAACTCCGCCGCCGCCCAAAAATAGAGCACGAAACCGGAACTCTGCTTATAATATAAGCAGAGCAGGCACACCAACCCGGGGACGGCAGACGAAGATCAGAGCCGCGCTGTGGTGAAAAGAACCGCTAGAGAGAAGGTAGCAGAGGCCGAAGCCTGTCCGCTCCACCGGCTACCGGAACCGTTGATCAGCAAAACCCCCCAGACACAGCAACCCCCGGCTGAGATAAGTCACCAAGCGAAGGTGTATGGGCGGCAGAAGCCTCACCAGGGGCAAGCCTAGCCGCCGCAGGCGCAAGCAGCAAAACCAGAGCCGACAAGAAACCCTAGCTTCTCCCGCCTTCGAAAAATCCAATAAAACTTGAATAATTATAATAATGAATAAAACATTTTGTCTCCGTCAAATTACATAAAACTAACAATAAAAATAAAATAAAACAAAACAAAACAAAAAAAAACATAAAATTAATAATTATATATAATTACAATTATAACTAATTGAATCATAAATTGGGTTTATTTGAGGGGGTTGGTAGGATGGAATGGAATCCTCCCCATGCAGGTTCAATTCTTTCTAGTGAACTCAGGTTCTACTGAGGGCCTAGAGGGATCAAATATCTTGAAATGAAAACCCCTTCTAGAGTGAAAAGGGATTTGATCCCTCTCAAACCTTGGTATATAAAGAGTATAGTTAAAAATATAATTTTTTCATGCTCAACTTGGAGTTGAAAGGTGTCCCTAAAAAAAAATGTCAGCTATAATAAAAGAAAAAATGCTTATACGTATAAATATTTCAATATGAAACTTGTATAAATATTTCAATATGCAACTTAAATAAACTGTTTGAATATCTATATTACCTAATATAAAGAGAGAGAGAGAGAGACAAAAAACCACTATAAACCCATCTAAATCATATATTTGTCAATCACTTAAAGGGATTAAAATGCTTCACTTGTAAATCAATTTTCAATTGTTTTAACTTTTCAGTCCTAAATCTAGATATTGATGATATAAGGTTGATTCTTTGACTCATCACTCTTCAGTATTTTTTGTTTGAGACATTGAGTTATGTTAATCTAATATTCCAGTATTTGGACTTCAGTATCTACTATGGCCTATTTTGCTTTCAATTTAGATTTTATAATGATGAATGATGAGTTTAATTTTTAAATCAATGTAGGTTCAAGAATGATGAATGATGAGTATGAATTATGTATGTATTAGTTTTAATGATGAGTATGGATCAATTTATTTCATTTCTTAATTCAATTAGACGTGGATAAATGTATTTATGCTTTCTTTTAAACTTCATCAGTCTATCCTAATTAAGAATAAATCTATTACCACTCTAAAACATATGAAGAGTTAATTCTATTATGTGCTTCACTTTCATCACAAGTAACAAATATTTGAGATCATAACATTACTTATGGTAAGTGTATATATAAATATTGTAGACATATAAATTAAATGGATGGAAAATGTTGATAAGTATCAGAACACCTATATTATGGTACATATCAAATTGTCGAGATTAAAAAAAATAAAAAATCTATAAATAAAAACTTTATTTTAAACTAGGACTACAAGGTGTAGAATAGACTCTAATGGGGTGTATTGTTAAGTCATTCCATGTTGTGAAGGTGTCTAGTTCAAAACTATATGGGAAAAAATCCAATCATGTTAAGGGATGGTTCGTCTGGCCCATGCCGAGTGAAATCTGTGGGTGATTTTGATAACTTAGATGCCCCTTTGTTATGACCCCAAGTCATCATTGCACTTGGGAGAGTCAGACACACACGATGGGTGTGTTTAATCGATGACTTGGCAGAGAAGTCGTCAGGGTGCACATAATCGATGAGTTGGGAGGGCGCACATAACACCATGACCCATCCTTGTGACTTGACAAGCATATATATCTACGTGGAGGTTGGAGTGGAGAGGATCATCGAATACACCAAGGAAATCAAGTCTCAATGCAAAGATTGGGTAGCGAAGAGACAAGCGAACCACATGTTGGATGAGCTTGTGGTTATGGGTAGAATTATAAAATTTTAGAGTTTAGGTTAAGACGCAAACAGAGGATGAGTCGGGTCTTATTTTGAGTGGGTCTGCCCGCAGTTGGAGTGCGGCAAGCTAGTCATAGTGGAGGGCAGAACCAGACTCGGGTAGCGAGGGCGCAGGTTGTAGTTGGGTGATCCAAGATGAACACAACACATTTCTGCAGGAGACATGGCATAATGGGTAGTGGAACACGTTTGTGATAGGTGCAGTGGGTGTGGTAACCAGGTAGAGCTATGGGAAAGGCTGAACAATGCAGCGGTCGAGTCGTACAGAAAGTCGACTGACCAAGCTACAGAAAAACAACAATTGTATTATTTGTAATACGATTGAGTATTTACTCCCGATGAAGTGTAAAAAAAAAATTGATATATTACTGATATTTACATATATTTATGTGTCTCTTACATTGTTCTAGTTATGGTAAAAGATTTAAGTTTATTATGCACTTAAATAATAAAAATTTCAAAAGATGAATGTGTTAGGCATAGTTTGGGAAATGACTTGGAAAATGAGATGTTTAGGCATTTGGTCGGTGACGCACGTAGACTAATTCGTGGAAAAATAATTGGGGGTGTGACAGATGGTATCAAAGGTGAAATAAGACCAAGATGCAAAGACCAAGTATGTATGCAGTCAGAAGCTTTCAAAAAGAAATCTTGGATTCATAGTTTGGGGTTCTTGACTTGGAAGTTCATGGGAAAACTATCCAAGCATTGGTGGACATGGGTGCCACACACAACTTCATGATGACATGATTGGAAAGGAAAGTTGGGATGCAGATTATTCCATCTAATGTGGAAGTCAAGGAAGTGAATTCGAAGGCTAAGGTGTCAGGGTTAGTAGATGAAATGCCAATTTGAATTAGAGAATGGCAGGGTCGATTAGACTTCATGATGATGGAAATGAATGACTTTGACATGATATTGGGGCAAGATTTTATAAATGGAAATAAGTTAATTACTATCCCCTTTTGTGATGATATTATATTGATTGGAGGTTCACAAACTTGGACTTTGCCTACTCATAAGCAAAGGAAGGAAGTTCAAGAGCAACATGTTTCTGCACTAAGCTTGGAGAAAGAAATGTAGGAGTGAGATGTGGAGACATATCTAGTAGTCATCAGGGAGGTTGATAGCAATGATGGAGTGGGGACACCTGTTCCAGCTGATATTTTTGATGTATTGAACAAATATGTACATTTGAGGCATGATGAGCTACCGAAAGCACTTCCACTGAGCTGTGCAATGGACCATAGTATGAGTTAGAGCCAGGGAAGAAACCTGCGGCAAAAGCTCCTTATCGATTATCAGGATCAGAGTTGGGGGAATTGAAACACCAGTTGAAGGAATTGACTGATGCAGGTTTCATAAGACATTCAAGGTCCCGATATGGAGCTGCAGTATTGTTCCATCGAAAGAAGGATACGAATGAGCTATGGATGTGCTATGATTATCGTGCTCTCAACACATAAACAATAAATAATAGGTATCCTTTGCCATTAGTTGAAGATTTCTTCAAAAATCTTGCAAAGGCCTGAGTGTTTTCAAAGCTAGACTTGAGGCATGGGTATTATCAGGTGTGATAGCGGAAAGAGAAGAGAGGAAAATTATGATTGTTACAAGGTATGGAAGTTTTGAATTCCTTGTTATGCCATTCAGGTTGTGCAATTCTCCTGCCACATTTTGCACTTCGACGAATGATGTACTATGTCCATACTTGGATTCGTTTGTAGTAGTATACTTGGACGATATCATGATATACAGTGATAACATGGAAGATCATAAGAAACACTTGGCTTTGGTTTTTGGGGAACTAAAGAAGAATGGGTTGTACTTTAAGAAATCAAAGTGTATGTTTGCATAGACCAAGATTATGTTCCTTGGACACATTATAGGCCAAGGGAGCATATAGATGGACCCAAGAAGAGTGAAGGCAATAGAGGATTGGGTTGAATCGAATAATGTCCATGATATGAGGGTTTTTTGGGGATGGCCAACTACCAGCAGAAGTTTGTAAAGGGGTACTCGAAACTAACATCGTCACTAACAGACCTTCTGAAGAAGGATAAGCAATGGAATTGGATGGAGAGGTGTCGTATAGGATTTGAAGACTTGGAGAAGAGGATGGTTACAACACCGATACTAAAGTTACCCAATTTCAAGAGACTATTTGAGGTACACATAGATGCTTCAGATTTTGGGATAGGAGGAGTCCTTGTGCAAGATGGGTATCTGGTGGCATATGAGAGTCGGAAGTTGCAGGATAGGGAATGAAGGTATCCGATTCATGAGAAGGAGATGACTGCAATCATCCACTGTTTACAAGTACGAAGGCATTACTTGATTGGGAAGCCTTTTGTTTTCAATACTAACAACTTCTCTATTTTGAGAATAATTTATTTTTATTTTAAGAGAGACACATGTAAACTCCAAGTTGAGCATGGATATACTTACACATCACCTTCATACTGGGCTATAGAATGCATCTCTGAGCTCCACTAAATGAGATTCCTTCATTCTAGGCTACAAAATGAGTCTCTGAGCTCTACTAAATGAGATGCATCATGGTTTGGCTGGTTTTGCATTGGTTACTCAAGAGTGTGACTCTGACTTAGATAGAGACATTCCCATTTATGGTCTTGATGATTTTAGGAAACAAATGGATGTAAAGGACCAATCAATGTCATTAACTCGTTGATCTTGATTGAGCTGAGAGGCTCATTCGATATCCCAGTGTTAGGAAAATGTGTAATGTCATTAATGCTCAACCTGGAGCTGACACGTGTCCTTTTAAAAAATATTTTAAATAAAAAAAATGACCACTATAATAAAATGATAAATGATTATATGTATTTGGTTATTTTTAATTTAAAATATTAACAACCATAATTTTAATTATGATTACTTGGATTATTATTAATATGTGCTAAAATTATTTCACTTTCACTCTAGGAGTTACAAATAAATATTTTGTTATCTATGTTAAATAATATAATTTTATGTGACTTTATAAATAATTAAAAAATAAGACTTAAATAAATTATTTGAATATCTATATTACCTAATATATGTGTATGTAAATATTGAACTTAGTAAAATATTTCAATGCTCAAAAGGAAAAAGTAATTAAAGACAAAATAATTTAGTTACTTCTTGATAAGAGAGAAATGAGAAATGTGTAATTCATGTAAATTTTAAATCTCAATATACAACTTAAATAAATTATTTGAATATCCATATTACCTAATATGTGTGTAAATCTTGACCTTAGTAAAATATTTCAATGCTCAAAAGGAAAAAGTAGAAAAAGTAATTAAAGGTAAAATAATTTAGTTAATTCTTGATAAGAGAAAAATGAGAAATGTGTAATTAACGCAACTTTTAATATAAAATATTAATAAGAATAATTTGTTTAAAAATACAATTTAATAAATGAAAAATTATACATGGTCTATATACAGAGAGAGAAATACAAAAAATCACTATAGATCCATCTAAATCATAGATTTATCAATCACTTAAAAGGAATAAAATACTTGACCTGTAAACCAATTTTCAATTTTGGAATTTTATAGAATGGTTTCAATATAATGAGGTTTGATCCCTATTGGCTCTTGGTATATCCATGGTAAAGATGGATCTATAATGGTTTTTTTCCAATGCTCATTGCCATTTATTAATTTTGAGCTTTAACTTTTGAGTCTTCAATATGGATATTGATAACCTAACGCTCATTCTGACTCAACCCTCTTTAGTATTTCTTTGTTTGAGACTTTGAGTTATGTTAACTTACTATTCTAGTATTTGGAGTCCCGTATCTACTATAGTCTATTTTGCTTTTAGTTTAGATTCTATAATGATGAATGATGAGTATCAATGATGTATTTTTTAGTATTAATGACAATTATGGATCAACATATGGACATATTCATGTTTTTATTATAGTTGACATTAATTTTATATTTATAATAATTTTTATTTTAAAAGGGAGTAGATTGACAGAAAAACTTACACATCAACTCATACTAGGATGTAGAACCAGCATAGATCCATCTTAAGTACGGATCTAACATGAGCCGAGAGGGATCAAATTTCCTCACGTGCAAACTTTTTTAGAGTGTAAATTACAATGTTTTATTTTTAATTGATGAAAGTATATATTTGAATGCTAAATAGAGTATATTTATGACACAAATTAAAATGGTTTTTTATTATTAACATATTTTAAGTATATGTCATATTTTTTTTTTATTATAGCCGACATTATTTTTCTATTTAGAACATAATTTCTAACTTTTATTTTTATTTTAAAGGCGAAGGGACAGACGGACAAACTTTCACATCCCTCCAATATTGGGTTGTAGAATGAGTCTCCCCGCTCAATAAACATCTGACACAATTTTTTTTACTTCCAATTACTTTACAACATATTCATTTTTCTTATTACAGTAGACATTATTCTTCTATTTAGAACGTAATTTTTAACTTTTATTTTTGTTTTGAAGGGGACCTATGGACGGAAAAAATTACACATCCCTCTCATGTAGAATGAGCCTCTTGGCTCTATGAACCTCTCAGTTCAATAATATAATTTTATATGACTTGATAAAATAATTAAAAAAATACAAAAAAATATATATTTCTCCTATAAACATTTCAATATACAACTTAAATAAAGTGTTTCAATATCTATTTTACCTAATATATGTGTGTATGCATATGTGTGTGCAAATGTCAAATTTAGTAAAATATTTCAACGATCAAAAGGAAAAAGATGAAAAAGCAATGAAAGGTAAAATAATTGAGTTACTTCTTAATAAGAGGGAAATAAGAAATGTGTAATTAATTTAACTTTTAATATGAAATATTAATAGAATAAATTATTGAAAAATATAATTTAAACAATGAAAAATTACACATGATCTATATATAAATATGGAGAGACAAAACATCACTATAGATCCACCTAAATAACATATTTATCAATCACGGAGTAAAACTCTTCACATGTAAATCAATTTTCAATTTTCGCATTCTAAAAAGAGGTTTCAATATAACTAGATTTGATCCTCTTGGCTCTTGGAAGATCCATGGTTAAGACGGATTCAATGCTCATTGTCCTTTTTTGATTTTGAGTTTTAACTTTGAGTCTTGAATCTAGTTATTCATGATCTAAGGCTCATTCTTTGACTCATCACTCTTTACTATTTTTGTGTTTAGGACTTTGAGTTATCTTAATTTACAATTCCGATCTTTGGACTTCACCATCTACTATAGTCTATTTTACTTTCAAAAAATATTCTATTATGATTAATGATGAATTTAATTTTTAAATCAATGTAGGTTCAAGAATAATGGATGATGTATGCATGTATTATTAATTATGAGTATGTATCAATGTATTTCATTTATTAATTCAATTAGTTATGGATCAATGTATTTATTCTTTCTTTTAAAATTCATCTATCTATCATAATTAAGAATAAATATATTACCACTCTAAAATATATCAAGAGTTAATTCTATTATGTGCTTCACTTTCATCTCAAGTAACACATATTTGAGATCTTAACATACCTTTTGGTAAGTGTATATATAAACTATTGTAAACAAATAAATTAAATTGATTGTAAATGTTGATAAGTATAAAAGCACTTACCTTATGTGATCTGAAATGACCATATACTAAAAACTGATGTAGAATTGGTTAGCCATTAGTGATTTGAATGATAACCGAAAGCACGGAAAACGAGGAATACTTCTGGAGTATAACACTTTACAACATGTGATAAACCATAATGAAGATGGAAAATAGAAGTATAAATAATGAAAACACAGATATACCAGACAACAATATTGATTACGGAGTTCGTCCTTGATGGACTATGTCTTCAGGTCTGCTTTCAAGATGGGTGACCATTTTATTAGAAAGATGTAGTCAGATTGAACTTGCACATATGAAATTCTAACCTCTACCATCGGTTATCTTTCTGAACCAACTTTCCAACGATGCTTATAGTTTCCAAATCTAATTCTGAATGCTCCCGAAACGCTGAAAACAAAATCGCCTCTATCCCTGTGGAACGTGCATACAAAAGCTGAAAAGAACTCCCCTTGTTCTTCAATGGACAAATCCTGCCTTTATAGGCCTGTAAATGCATAAAAACCACCTCTGCTTGATTTAGAGATGAACAAGCTGACTTCTAGGGTTGATTTTGTTGAGTTTAGCCACCTTAGGGTTTTAGTCATGGTATTCGAATTAATACAAAACCAATTTACAAACAAAAACCCAAAAATAACATTATAATAACCGAACCCACTGGCGGTCAGGTTAACCGAGTGGAGGTTGGACTGCCCATGTGAATAGGTTGCAGTCTAACCATAACTTTCCAGCTAACTGCGAGGCTTTCCAAACCTATGTGACAGTTGCCTGTTCCGACACGGTTTTGAAGACTGGCAGTTATCTTGACGGTGGCGGTCATACAAACCATGATCACATGGCACAGTCCTTCGATACGGTCAACAGCTGGCGTTATCTCCGCGTGGTTTCCAAGCCCGACAATTATCCCACAACGTTCACATGCAATCCAGTTTCCAACATGGTCAAGGCTACGGTTAGGGGACTGTTATGTGATTTGCAATGTATTTGTAATGTTTTAACATTTGGAATAGGCTGAGAGGGTTTAGGTGATAGGTTTTAGGACTTTAGGTTAGGATTAATGTGTTTTTCAATGTATTTTAATACTTGGATGTAGTGTATTAGGTGTTTAGCTTGGGTTTAGCATAGGTTTAAACATGGATGTATGGTTTAGTCTTAGGTAAGAGTGCATTAGGATTCTTAGGGTAAACAAAGATAAATAAGATAGCTTATGCGTTAGGGTTTAGGTCTAGGCTTAGGATTGACGTTTCTTTTAACTGTTCAAGACCCATGTCCGCTCTGCACAGTGACATCGGCGAAACTGAAGTCTTTACTAGACTATCGACCTTGGTAAATCCTTGTGGTCTCCGTGCAACATTCGTTAACATTACACGACGATGACCATCACAACTTTGAAATTGATATTGGTGGTGATGATGACAAGACTATGTCGTCGACCAGGCACTTTAACTTGAATCCTTTCACACAATACACTATATCAATCATAGATCCTGCAAGGTCGAATGACAAAACACATGTCATCGACCAAACCATGGCGGAATTGTTGATGACATAAGTTGACAACTAGTTACAACATCACATCAACTCAACGCCATGAAACAATAACATTACTTGAACAACCTGATCATTACCAACACTGTTGATCTGTCGAAGTTGAACTGAAGTGACGACGACATTGAACGACATTGAACAACACTCATGAACATTGATGACGACACTTTAAACACTTGTGCAATTGGATCGATGGATCCTCCTGGATCATTATGGTACATCTCATATTGTCAATATTAAAAAAAAATCTTTAAATTATAACTTTATCTTAAATTAGGACTACGAGGCTTAAAATAGATACTGAGGAGGTGTATTGGTAAATCACTCCATGATGTGAAGGTCATCAGTTCCAAACTTTGTAGGAAAAAATCCTATCATGTTAAGGTACGTGGGTGATTTTGACAACCCTTGGTCGGGGTCTCAAGCCAATGGTTAGGTACGCAAAGAACTTAACAAAAAAAAAGCTTTACTTTAAATTATTATTATTTGATTAAATATAAAAATAATTAATATGAGTTAGTATACATTTAAAAATAGATGTAAGAACATTCTTAATCATGGTTATTCCTCCCCAATTTAACTTGTAAATAGGTTTTGTTACAATACTATGGACCAATATCATGCCTTATCAGTACAACATGCACAAAAGACCATAACTCTTTTCATAGTGAAAATATTTTTTATATAATTTGTTTTAATTTAATTTTTGTGCTTCCTAGTATGGTAGAGATGTTGTAATGTCCTATTTAATATTTTGACTTAGTAAAAAAAAATAAAAATAAAAAAATAAATTAAAATAGGAATAATTATAATAATCAATAAAACATTTCAACTGAGTCAAATGACATAAAACTAATTCTAAAAATAAAATAAAATAAAATAAAACAACAAAACATTAAATTAATAATTATATATAATTACAGTTATAATTACGCCATAATTAGATGCTCCTAGGTCTCAGTTCTCAAGGCAATGATTGGGCCTATTGTCATCTTCGGAGGACACATATAATTTGAAAGAAAAAAAAAACTTTGCCTTAAACTATTATTATTTTATTAAATATAAAAGTAATTAATATATGAGTAAAACCTGTATGCATTTAAAAACACATGTAATAAAATTCTTAATCATAGTTAGTAATCCCTATTTTAACATGTAAATAGGTTTTTCTATATATTTTATTTTCACTTAATTTTTGTATTTAGGGATCTCTAGCCTAGTATGGTAGAGATGTTTTAATGTCCTGCTTAACATTTTGACTCCATAAGAAATATATTTAAAATAAAATAAAAGTTGAATAATTTTAATAGTCAATAGAACATTTAAATTACATAAATCTAACACTAAAAATAAAATCAAATAAACTGAAACAAAAAAACATAAACTGAATAATTATATATAATTACAATTATAATTAATTACATCATAAGTTGGGGTTATCTTAGGTGGTCGGTAGAATGGAATGGAATCCTCCCCAACCAGGTTCAATTCTTTTTAGTGAACTAAGGTTCTATTAAGGGCCTAGATCGATCAAATATCTTATGTCGGCTATAATAAAAGAAAAAATGGAAAAAACTTAAATAAACTGTTTGAATATCTATATTACCTAATATAAAGAGAGAGAGAGACCTTATGTCAATTGAATATCTATATTACCTAATATAAAGAGAGAGAGAGACAATAAAAGAAAAAATGGTTATACGTATAAATATTTCAATATGCAACTTAAATAAACCGTTTGAATATCTATATTACCTAATATAAAGAGAGAGAGAGATAGACAGGAAAAAAACCATTGTAAATCCATAATAAAAGAAAAAATGGTTATAGGTATGCAACTTAAATAAACTGTTTGAATATCTATGTTACCTAATATAAAGAGAGAGAGAGAGAGAGACAAAAAACCACTGTAAACCCATCTAAATCACAGATTTGTCAATCACTTAAAGGGATTAAAACTCTTTACTTGTAAATCAGTTTTCAATTGTCACATCCAAAAAACAGGTTTCAATATAACTAGATTTGATCCCTCCTGGCTCTTAGTAGATCCATGGTTAAGATGGATCTATACTGGTTTTTTTTTCAATGCTCATTGTCCTTTTTTGATTTTCAGTTTTAAGTTTTGAGTCTTAAATCTAGATATTGATGAACTTTCAGTCTTAAATCTAGATATTGATGAACTTAAATAAATCTAGATATTGATGAACTTAAATAAATTGTTTGAATATCTATAATATAATGAGAGAGAGATAGAGAGACAAAAAACCACTGTAAACCCATCTAAATCACAGATTTGTCAATCACTTAAAGGGATTAAAACTCTTTACTTGTAAATCAGTTTTCAATTGTCACATTAAAAAAAAAGGTTCCAATACAACTAGATTTGACCCCTCCTGGCTCTTAGTAGATCCATGGCTAAGATGGATCTATACTAATTTTATTTTCAATGCTCATTGTCCTTTTTTAATTTTTCAGTTTTAAGTTTATCTAGATATTGATGATATAAGGTTGATTATTTGACTCATCACTCTTTACTATTTTTGTGTTTGGGACATTGAGTTATCTAAATTTACTATTCCAGTTTTTGGACCTCAGTATCTACTATAGTCTATTTTTCTTTCAATTTAGATTCTATAATGATGAATGATGAATTTAATTTTTAAATCAATGTAGGTTCAAGAATGATGAATGATGAGTATGAATGATGTCTGTATTAGTATTAATAATGACTATGGATCAATGTATTTCATTTCTTAATTCAATTAGTTATGGATTAATGTATTTATGCTTTCTTTTAAACTTCATTAGCATCATAATTAAGAATAAATATATTACTGGTCTAAAACATATGAAGAGTTAATTCTATTATGTGATTCACTTTCATCTCAAGTAACCAATATTTGAGATCATAACATAATTTTTGGTAAGTGTATATATATAGAATATTGTAGACATATAAGTTAAATGGATGGTAAATGTTGTTAAGTATCAAAAAACCTACATTATGGTACATCTCAAATTGTTGTGATTAAAAAAAAAAAATTTATAAATTATAACTTTAATTTAAACTAGGACTATGAGGTGTAGAATAGACTCTAATAGGGTGTATTGTTAAGTCACTCCATGATGTGAAGGTTTCGATTTTGAAACCCTATGGGAAAATATCCATTCATGTAAAGGGATGGTTGGTGTGGCCCATTCCATGTGAAATTTGTCGGTGATTTTGACAGCTTAGATGTCCCCAGGTCATGCTTTCTCAAACCAGTGGTTAGGACTGTAGTCATCTTTGGAGGACATAGACAAATCGAAAAAAAAAACTACTTTAATTAATTTATTAGATATAAAAATAATTAATATATGAGTTAAACATGTATAAATTTAAAAACACACGTAAGAAAATTCTTAATCATGGTTATTCATCCCCAATTCAACTTGTAAATAACTTTTGGTACAATACTATGGACCAATATCATGCCTTATCATGCTAAGGGATGGTTGGTGTGGCCCATGCCGAGTGAAATCTGTGGGTGATTTTGACATCTTAGATGCCCGTATGTCATGAATCTAAGTCATCATCGCACTTGGGGGAGTTAGGTGCGCAAGATGGGTTCGTTTAACCGATGAGTCATTGGGGCACACATAACCGACGACTTGGACAAGGGCACATAATCAATGTGTTGAGGGGCACACATAATTGACGAGCCACGATGGGTGAGTTTAACCGATGAGTCGAGTCAACCGACTAGTTGTGGGGCGCAACAACACAAGGGTCGAAAAACTGAGATGGGAAAATTTGGCTGAGTGTTGAAAGGCATGGGTTGACTGGGTTTATAGGGGAGCAAAGACTTGGGCACCAAAACACTTGGAGCCAACCTAGTAAATATGCTAATGCAAGAATTAGTGGGTTAGTTGGGTAACACCATGACCCATCCTCACGACTTGACAAGAATATATATCCACATGGAGGTTGAAGTGGAGTGTATCATCGAATCAACTAAGGCAAGAAAGCCTCAATGCAAAGATTGGATAATGAAGAGACAAGTGAACAACAGGTTGGATGAGCTCACGGTGATGGGTATAATTATAGAATTTCAAAGTTTGGGTTAAGCCGCAGAACGAAGGATGAACCAAGTCACATGTCAGGCGGGGCTGCCCACGGTTGGAGTGCGGAAGGTTGGTCGTAGCGAAGGGCGGAACCAGACTTGGGTAGCGAGGGTGCGTGTCGTGGTTCGGTGAGCCAAGATGACCGCAACGTGTTTGTGTAGTGGACATGACAGAATAGGCAGTGGAACATAGTTGCAATAGGCGTAGTGGGTGTGGCAACCAGGTAGAGCTATGGGTAAGGATAAATGGTGCAGTGGCTAGGTTGTGCACCAGGCTGACCTACTGAGCTACAGGAAAACAACAATTGTAATAATTGTAATTTGGTTGAGTATTTAATCCCAATGAAGTGTAAAAACAATAATTCGATATATTACTGATATTTACATATATTTGTGTGTCTCTTGCATTGTTTTGGTTATGGTAAAAGATTTAAGTTTATTCCACACTTAAATAATAAAAATGTCGAAAGATGAATGTGTTAGGCATAGTCTGGGAAATGACTTGGAAAACGAGATGTTTAGGCATTTGGCCGGTGCCGCACATAGACTAATTCGTGAAAAACGAATTGGGGGCCTGACAGATGGTATCAAAGGAAAAATAAAAGAAAGATGCAGAGACCGAGTATGTATGCAGTCTGAAGTTTTGGAGAAGAAATCTTGGATTCATAGTTTGGGGTTTCTTGACTTAGATGCTCACGTTAAAACGATCCAAGAATTGGTGGACATAGGTGCCAAACACAAATTCATCATGACACGATTGGAAAGAGAATTTGGGCTGTTGATTATTCCATCTAATAGAAGTTAAGGTAGTGAATTCAAAGGCTATGGTGTTAGGATTAGCAGATGAAGTGCCACTTCAAGTTGGAGACTGGCAGGGTCGATTAGACAACATGATGATGGAAACAAATGACTTTGACATGATATTGGGGTAGGATTTTCTAAAGGGAAATAAGGAAATTATTGTCCCCTTTTGTGATGATATTATGTTGATTGGAGGCTTACAAACTTCGACTTTGCCTACTCATAAGGAAAGGAAGGAAGTTCAAGTGAAACATGTTTTTCCATTAAGCTTGGAGAAAGCTATGCGGGAGTCAGATGTGGAGACATATGCGAAAGTCATCAGGGAGGTTTATAGCGATGATGGAGTGGAGACGCCTGTTCTAGCTGAGATCTCCTATGTATTAAACAAATATGCTGATTTGATGCCCGATGAGCTACCAAAAGAACTTCCACCGAGGCATGCAGTGGACCATTGCATTGAGATAGATCTAGGGAAGCAACCTCCGAAAAAATTTCCCTATCAATTATCAGGTTCAAAGTTGGAGGAATTGAAATGACAGTTGATTGAATTGACTGATGCAGGTTTCATAAGACCTTCAAGGTCCCCATATGCAGCTCCAATATTGTTCTAGAGAAAGAAGGATACGAATGAGCTGCAGATGTGTTGTGATTATCGTGCTCTCAACAGGAAAACAATAAAGAATATGTATCCTTTGCCACTAGCTGTAGATTGCTTCGAAAAGCTTGCAAAGGCCCGAGTGTTTTCCAAGCTAGACTTGAGGCATGGGTATTATCAGATGCAGATAATGGAAGGAGACGAGAGGAAACTGTGATTTTTATAAGGTATGGAAGTTTTAAATTCCTTGTTCTTCCATTCATGTTGTGCAATTCTCCTACCACATTTTTCACTTTGACGAATGATTTACTACGTCCATATTTGGATTCATTTGTAGTAGTATACTTGGACACTATCGAGATATATAGTGATAACATGGAGGATCATAAGAAACACTTTTCTTTGGTGTTTGAGGCACTAAAGAAGAATGAGTTGTACTTGAAGAAGTCAAAGTGTATGCTTGTTGAGATCGAGATTCTGTTCCTTGGACACATTATATGCCAGGGGAACATATAGATGTAGTCGAGCAGAATGAAGTCGATAGAGGATTGGGTCGAACCGAAGAATTTCCATGATATGAGGGTATTTTTGGGGATGACCAAATACCAGCAGAAGTTTGTAGAGGGGTACTGCAAAGTGACATCGTCACTAATAGACATTTTGAAGAAGGATAAGCGATGGAATTGGATGGAAGTGTCGTACAGGATTTGAAGACTTGAAGAAGAGGATGGTTACAACACTGATACTGAAGTTACCTAACTTCAAGAGATTGTTTTAGGTACACACAGATGCTTTTGATTTTGCATTAGGAGGGGTCCTTATGCAGAATGGGAAGTCGGTGGCGTATGAGAGTTGGAAGTTGCAGGACAAGGAACGAAGGTATCTGGTTCATGAGAAGGAGATGACTGCGACCATTCACTTTTTACAGGTATGGATGCGTTACTTGATTGGGAAGCCTTTTGTTGTCAAGACTGACAATGTTGTAGTGAGTTATTTTTCATCACAATCGAAGCTATCAGTGAAGCAATCTCATTGGAAATACTTCTTGGTAGAGTTTGACATGACTATTGAGTACATACTAGGTAGACTCAATGCAATTGAAGATGCCCATATCAGGAAGGGACAATTAGCCGCACTTGAGGAGGAAGAAGACCGGGAAAAAAGAAGTAGGAGACAGGTACAAATGGCTAATGAGAGGCAAAATAAGCTTTGATCAAGCATTGATACTGATACTCAAGCATAGAGCATTGTGAAACAGGTAGAGGAGGGAAAGACTTTGAGGTTTTTTTCTAAGAGGTTGACTCTTGTTCTTTGGGAACCGACTTTACATTTTGAAGTCATTAGGGCTTATGAGACACTTTTTGAAGGAGTTCCACAATTCTCCATGGGTTGGCCCCCCAGGGCAGCATCGTTCTTTGTCATTGGTGGAGAGAGGATTCTTTTGGGAGAAGATGTGGGAAGATGTAGAGGAGTATGTACATACATGCATTATTTGTTAGTAGGAAAAATTGGATAACCAGAAATAGGGAGAATTGTTGCAGCCTTTTCCAATTCTGAAGGGACCACGGATGAGTGTTTCGATGGCCTTCATTACTCAGTTACCGTAGGTTCGGGGGTATAATGGGATTATGGTCGGGGTTAATCGTTTTCCAAGTATGTTGTCTTCATTCCGATAAAGATACCATGTTGGGCCAACATGACTATTGAGCTATTCTTCAAACCTATTGTGAAGTATTTGGGGATGCCATTAAGTGTCTTATAAGATTTACAAGCAGATTTTGGACCACTTTGTTCAAGTTGATTGGGACAGAGTTGCTGATGAGTTCGAGTTACCATTCGTAGACAGATGGGCAGACTGAATGGATTAATACATTGATGGCGGACTACTTGAGACATTATGTGATGTTTGATTAGAAGCATTGGCCTAAACTCTTGGATGCGGATCAATTTAGCTATAACGTGCAAAAGAGTTATGCAACCAGGTACAGTCCATTTGAGTTGGTAAATGCACAAATGCCAGTTTCTCTACACACCGTATTATCGAGAGGTTCCTTGAGGAGTCCACATGTGAAAAAATTCATGATAGCATAGGAGGAGAACTTGGAGTTAGCACGGGTGCACTTGCATGAAGCTGCAAGGAGGATGAAGAAATGCATAGATAAGGATATACAGGACATGAATTTCAGTGTTGGAAATATGGTTTTTCTAAGGATTACTGGGGATTAGTTTCAACCTAAGGAAAGGGATTGCAAGATCTTTGACGAGGATGTATAAGTGGCCATTCCGGATGAAGATGCGAGTGGGAGAAGTTGCGTATGAGTAGGAGCTTCCAAACCACATGCGTTCAAAACATCCTGTGATCCATATGAGTCAGCTCAAGAGATGTCGACTTGATGCACACCATCTAGATAGGACAAAACCACTGAGATTACCATCAATGATTTAGACAAACCAAACCTTGTTTCGGAGAAGATCATTGATCTTCAGATTACAAGTTTTCGGAGTAACATGAGGTGGGAGTTCTTCATTAAATGGAAGAACGCACCAGAGGAGAGTAGATAGGAGATAGAAGATTCACTATGGAGATGGAGGAAGGATATTGTAGAGTACGACAAGAAGCTGAGAGGTGTAGCTGGATTTCCTAGGACAATAATGACTTCTGGTGGGGGAGTATCTCACGACCCTAAGTCATCATCACACTTGGGCGAGTTAGGCACACATGATGGGTGTGTTTAACTAACGAGTCGGTGGATGAGTCGTCGAGGCACACATAACCGACAAGTTGGGCAGGCGCACATAACTGACAAGTTGGGTGGGTGCACATAATTGAAAAGTTGAGGGGCACACAAAATCAACGAGTGACGATGGGCGTGTTTAACCGACGAGGTGGGTCAGCCGATGAGTTGAGGGGCACACCAACACCAAGGTCAAAAAACCAAGATGGAAAAATTTGGTTAAGTGTTGGAAGGCACGGGTCGACTTGGTTTATAGGGGAGCGATGAGTTGGGCACCCCGACACTTGGAGCTAATGTGGTAAATATGATAAGGCAAGAATTGGTGGGTCAGCTGGGTAACACCATGATCCATCTTCATGAATTTCCAAGCATATATATATCTGTGTTGAGGTTCGAGTGGAGAGGACCATCAAATCAAGAAAGGCACGCAAGTCTCAACGCAAATATTGGGTAGTGAAGAGATAAGCGAATTGTAGGTTGGATAAGCCTGCGATGAAGGGAAGAATTATAGAATTTCAGAGTTTAGGTTAAGCCATAGAACGGAGGATGAGCCGGATCGTAGGATGGGTGGGGCTGCCCATGGTTGGAGTGCGGAAGATTTGTCATAGTGGATGGAGGATCTGGACTCAGGTAGTGAGGGAACAGGTCGTGGTTGAGTGAGCCAACACGACCGCAACGGTTTGTGCAACGGACGCAGTAGAATGGGTAGTGAAACACAGTTTCGATAAATGCAGTGGATGTGGTAACTAGGTAGCACCATGGGCAAGGCTAAATGGTGCATCGGTTGAGTTGTGCCGCAGGCAGACTAACCAACCTATAGAAAGACAATAATTTTATTATTTGTAATTCGGTTGAGTATTTATTCCCTATGAACTGTAAAAACAACAATTCGATATACTACTAATATTTACATATGTTTATGTTCGCCTTGCATTGTTCTAGCTATGGTAAAATATTGAAGTTTATTCTGCACTTAAATAATAAAAATGTCGAAATATGAATGTGTTAGGCATAGTCTGGGAAATGACTTGGAAAATGAGATGTTTAGCCATATGGCCGGTACCACACGTAGACCAATTTGTGAAAAATGAATCGGGGGCGTGACACCCTAGGTCGCTCTTTCTCAAGCCAATGGTTAGGATTGTAGTCATGTTCGGAGGACACACACAACCTGAGAAATATTTTTTTCTTTAAATTATTATTATTATTTTAAATATAAAAATAATTAATTTATGAGTTAACCATGTATACATTTAAAAACACTAAGAAAATTCTTCATCATGGTTATTCATCCACAATTTAACCTGTAAATAGGTTTTGGTACAATACTATGGACCAATATCATGCCTTATCAATATAACATTCCCAACATACAATAACCCTTTTGAGAGTCAAAATATTTCTTATATATTTTATTTTGATTTATCCTAGTATAATAGAGTTGTTGTAATGTCTGGTTTAAAATGTTCGCTTTGTCAAAAAAAAGTTAATAATTATATATAATTACGATTATAATTAATTGCAACTTAAATTGGGGTTATCTCAATAGTTGGGAGGATGGAATGGAATTCTCCCCAACCAGGTAAGATCAAATATCTTTAGATGAAAACCCATTTTAGAGTGAAAAGAGATTTGATCTCTATCAACCCTTGGTATATTAAGAGTATAATTAAAAATATATGATATTGCTTTTCTATTTTGAAAATAGTTTATTTTTATTTTAAGAGAGACAAGTGTTAACAACGTCTCTATTTTGAGAATAATTTATTTTTATTTTAAAAGAGACATATGTGAACTCCAACTTGAGAATTGATATACTTACACACAACCTTCATACTGGGCTATAAAATGAGTCTCTTGGCTCCACTGAATGAGATGCCTACATTTTGGGCTATAGAATGAGTCTTTGAGCTTCACTAAATGAGATGCATCATGGCTTGATTGGTTTTGCATTGGTTACTCAAGAGTGTGACTTTGACTCATGCCTTATCAATACAACATGCCCAAAATAACATAACTCTTTTCATAGTGAAAATATTTTTTATATAGTATGGGTCATACCTGGAGTTCCTGTTTTCAAAGAGGGGAGACAACTGGTAAGATCTAGGGTTCACAAAAATTATTCAGACGTTGAACTCCATGGAGAGGTGTAAAGGGGGGTGATCCACTCCCTCCTATAGTCAGGCAGTCTCCAGCCGAGGCAAGAAACTGCTGGAGGTTGAAAAAGGTCTTTCAGGAGGAGGGAAAGGGAACATCGATGATGAACAGGAGCAGAATAATAAAAGGGAGGAAGACAGAATAAAAGAAAAAGAGGAAGAGGACAAGAAACAGGAAGCAGAAAATAAAAAACAAAAGGGTCCATGTAAGCCTAAGACCGAGGTCATACCCAGAGTGGTTTTAAGTGATCCCGCACTGCAGGCACATAGGGATCATATGAGGACTTATGCTATCATTTGTAAATTCATGGGGTTATGGCCCACAAAGAAGGCACTACAGGCATGGATTAAATATCACTGGAAACCTAAAGGGGATATAGACCTACATCTTGGGTCAAAGGGTTTCTTTATTGTAGTCTTTACTAACATCAAGAATAAAGAAATGGTGTTTGAAGGAGGGTCCTACTTCTATGCAGCTGCAGGCCTCTATATGTGGCCTTGGATGATGAATTTTGTCCCAAAGCGCGAGACCTTCACTTCGGTCCCAGTTTGGGTATGTCTCTACTCCTTACCTCTAGATTACTAGAAACCAAAATCTTTATCAACAATAGGAAATAAATTAGGGCATTTTGTTAAAATATCTGAGGCAACCAGAAGGGGAAAGTACACCTCCTTCGCCCAGATATGTGTGGATATGGATCTCTCTGGAGCTCTACCAGATGAGGTGATCCTGGAATTTTTTTATGAAGAATGGGTGCAAATAGTGGATTATGAACACATGCCTTTTAGATGTCGCAAATGCCATGAACATGGGCATCTATTCAGAGAATTCCCTCTCAAAAAAACACAGAGCGAAATTAAAGTAATAGTAGGGAAAGATACTGAGAGCTTTAATAAAGTAGGAAATAGAGGAAAAGGAAGTAAAAGGTTGCAAAAAAAAACCACACAGAGGGACAACAGGCAAGTTTAAATAGGTGCAAAGTTCTATAAGAAGAGGAAGAGTTAAGCCCAGGGGAGAGGGAAAAGGAAAAAAATATTGAGAAGATACAAGACATTAACCAGCAAAATGGGAATATGTTGAGCAATATGGAACTAGAAATGGACCAAGAAATGACCTTGAGTGAGGTAGAAACGAAGGATCATGAACTGCAGGACATTCTCGAAAGAGAACACCTAGATCTGGAAAGGTTCTTGAAACAGGGCACCATGGAAGGGGTGGATTCACTTCCTCAAGAGGAGTTTAATAGAGTGCAGCAGTTGTTTTTATGGAGAACTCAGACTAAAGGGCCAGGAGGGAAAAGAAACCTTGAAAGGCAGGACAATGAAGGGGTAAAAACCATGAAAACCACATCAAGACTCACTCCCAGAAACCCAGGAAGGAAAAGGGGTAGAAAAAAGAAAAATGAGCTTCTGATTGAATGTGGAAAACTGATGATAGATTCAGGTAAGATGAAAGATCTAACCAGCTACTCCTTTACAAATCATTCTTAATGAAGCTCACGTCTTGGAATATTAGAGGTCTAGGAAGTAAAAGGAAACAAAGGATTCTCAACAACAGAATGAAACAAGAAACTCCAGATATGATTTTTATCTAGGAAACTAAATGTTCAATTCAAAAAATTAGAGAAATACACAACAAATGGCTAAATAGATATGATTTTCTAGAAGTCAAGGCAGACAAGACAGCAGGAGGCATTCTTACACTTTGGAACCCCCAAAATATTGGCATAGTGGATGCAGAGGCATCTAGGAATTATTTATCAGTGGTTATTCAGCCTGTGGGAGATATGGAGATTTATTTAATCACAAACTTCTATGGCCCTCAAAGAACTGATGATAAAATTAGGCTACTCACCTCTCTACAGGATCTAAGAGATAGACATTTAGGAATACCATGGATTCTCGATGGAGACTTTAACATGATTAAATCCCTGTCAGGAAAAAAAAGTGGGACCAGAACTATAAGTAGAGACTCTATAGAATTTCAGAATTTTATAGACAATATGAAGCTAGTTGACACAGACACTAGTAATGGACTCTTCACCTGGAACAACAAAAGAGGAGGAGAGTCTCAAGTAGCCTCAAAGTTAGACAGGTTCATAATATCTGAGGACCTTATGTTCACAGGCCTTGATATGACAGCGAGAATTCTCCCCTTTGGTGGCTCGGACCATTGGCCGGTTCAATTTGAGGTTACTGGCATTGGAACCCCAAAGAACAGACCTTTTAGATTTGAAAATATCTGGCTCACCCATCCAGAATTTATTAGCAACATTGAAAAATGGTGGAAAGAAGATCTGTAGATCCAGGGAACGAGAATGTTTCTATTACACAAAAGATTGAAACACATCAAGCTTAGGCTCAAAGATTGGAATAAGAATGAGTTTGGTAACATTTTTGAAGCGAAAAAAGTTGTTGAAAGAAAAATGCAGGAAATTAATCAAACCCTTATCATAGATGGCTTTGATGGGGAAAGAAATGAACAAGCCAACAAGTATCAACAGGATTGGGAGGACTTATGTAAACAAGAGGAAATATTTTGGAGACAAAAATCAAGAGTTCAATGGCTAAAAGAAGGGGAGAGAAACACAAGGTTTTTCCACAGATCTACAATGGAGAATAGGTCTCACAACAGGATCTCAATGATCAAGGACTCCAGAGGCCAACTTCTCAACACCCATAAAGATATAGAAGATGTGTTGGTGCAACATTTTCAAAGCATAGCAGAGGAACCTCTCTTAGATAGATCACTATTTATCAGGGACTTCACAAAGCACATTCCTAAGCTAGTAACTAGAGAAGATAATCACAATCTTAATAGGCCAGTGAAAGAAGAGGAGGTTAGTGAAGTCATCAAAGAAATGCATAATGGAAAAGTGCCAGGCCCAGATGGTTTCAATGTAGATTTCTTTAAAGCATGTTGGAATATTGTCAAGAAAGATATTCTGAATGTAGTGGAGGACTCCAGGAATAATAGAACCATATTGAAGGTGCTCAATACATCCTTTATCTCCTTGATTCCCAAACAGGACAATGCTATGACTCCAGATAGATTCAGACCTATAGCTTTGTGCAACGTGGTGTATAAGATTCTATCCAAAATAATTGCCAACAGACTTAAACCCCTGCTTCCAACTCTGGTTTCTGTGGAGCAAATGGGATATGTGGAAGGCAGACAAATTCTCAATAATATCCTTCAAGTGCATGAGGTGGTTCATTCATTGATGAGTAATAGGCAGGCAGGAATGATTATGCAACTGGACCTAGAAAAGGCTTATGATAAGTTAAATTGGACCTATATTAGGAAGGTCCTTCTAGCCTTTGGATTTGACCACAACTGGGTAAGATGGGTAATGGCCTTGGTGACTTCCTCTAGTTTTTCAATTCTGGTTAATGGTTCTCCATCTAAGACCTTTAAACCCTCAAGAGGCCTCAGGTAGGGAGATCCTCTCTCCCCCTTTCTCTTCATTCTCATGATGGAAGGACTAGGACGAACCATCACGTCCGCTAAAGAAGCAGGTAAGATCCAGGGCATCAAACTTTCCGAGAACAGGCAGGCCTTGACCCATCAACAATTTGTAGATGATACCATGCTACAGGGCATCCCCACGGTCAAAGAAGCTCTAGCCTATAAACAAATTCTGAGTGACTTTGCTATGGTGGTGGGTACAGAGGTAAGCCTCTCCAAATCAAAGATTTTCTTTTTCAATACTAACATTGCTATTCAGCAGAATATCTCCAGAATTCTGGGCTTTCAAAGAGATATGCTACCTTCCAAATATTTGGGAGTACCACTAACAGACAAACCTCTGAACAAGAATGTTTGGGAGCCAGTTATCAATAAGCTGCAGGACAAGATTCAAAAATGGACAATCAGATCTTTGAACCTGGCGAGCCAATTAGTGCTTACAAAAGCGGTCCTTCAAACAATCCCCATATTCATGTTTTCAGCCCTTCCAGCTCCAAAAGGAGTTATGCAACAATGTAGAAATATCCAAAGAGATTTTCTTTGGGGTAAAGGGGAGGAGAGGAAAAAATGGGCCTTGGTAGCCTGGGAAACAATTTGTAAACCTAAAAACCATGGAGGTCTTGGACTGGATGATCCTAAAGTGATAAATAAAGTTTTAGGGGAAAAATTATGGTGGAGATGGATAAAAGACTCAGATGCTCCATGGGCTTGGATTTGGAAAGAAAAATATGCAAGTAATTGGCAAACCAAGGACCACATAAGGATGTCTAGTATCATAAAAGGCTCCCACATCTGGAATAAAGCTTGGGAGAATAGAGGCATAGTTCAAAAGAATAGCTTCTGGGAAATTAGAGTGGGAGACCTGGCATGGTTTTGGGAGGATAAGTGGCAACAGGAACCTAAACTGTTAAGAGAGGACTTTGTGGATCTCAAGAATGACACTGACACCAAAGGGTTACAATAGGTAAAATATTTTTGGGATCAGACAAATAGTGAAGGAAAATGGAGAACCTGGAAGAAAATGGAATACAGGGATAACAACCCCTTGAAAGCAAAGGCTGATGCTCTAATAGAAATTTTGGATCAAAGAAAAATACTGATATCAACTGATCAAGACCAACTCAGATGGGGCAATAACAATGAAGGCACCTTTAATCTTAAATGGGCAATGCACTTAGCCCTTGAACTTGATTCTACAAAACCAGATTGTGTTTGGAAGAATATTTGGAAGAACAAAGGATGGATGAAAACGAAACTGTTCATGTGGTTGGTACATCATAAGAAAATTCTGACTTGGGAGAACATTGAAAAAGGGGTGTTTTGGGCCCATCTAGATGCCAGCTATGTGAGTCTCAAGAGGAGACAATGGAGCACCTCCTCAACACCTGTATTTTTACCTCCATGTTGTGGGATGGCATTGCCTTAATTTTTAGACAAACAAACAGGGATAGAGGAAGTATTACCAATACCCTTAGTAACTGGCGAAGAAACTTCTCTGATAATGAAACGATAAACAGAGCTTGGGCATTAACTCCAAGCTTCCTAATATGGAATGTCTGGAAAGAGCGCAACAATAGAATTTTCAAAAATAAAAAAAATTCCTCTCAGAGCATTATGGAACAGATCTTAAGACAACTTAAGGAGACGGTTGGCACTCTACTACAAACATCCCCTAAAAATCCCCCTTCAAATGCAGATATGCAGATACTTCTTCAGTTGGGTATGCAGGGGCTTATTCCTTAGGGTATGAACAGGATGGTTAAGAAACCGGTCACTGAGAAAGACTTCTGGCATCCACCCCCTCAGGGATTTATGAAATATAACATAGATGGGGCCTCAAAAGGAAATCCGGGTATAACTGGTTATGGTGGTGTATTAAGGGATGAAAAGGGCTGCATACATCATATTTTTCATTTCAATTTGGGAAGAGCCACAAACAATATGGTGGAGCTAATGGCACTGGAACAATGTTTAGAAATCCTGAAGCACAACAATCTTCAGAATATCATAATTGAAGCTGATTCTGAGCTAATCATCAATTTGGTCAAGAGAATCTGTTGTGGTTCGGCTCCAGAAAAGGTCTCGAGACACTGGAGGCTGCTTCAGGTTTATCAAAGAATTCATCTCCACCTTCAGAACATGAGGACCTTGAGTTTCACACATGTGCGAAGGACGGCCAATAAATTGGTAGACATACTTGCCAATAAAGGGGCTCTCTGTACTAAAAGCAACAATACATATAGATGGCAAGATGTTCCATAGGGCAGACTAAGGGATGACTGCCTCAACCAGGCGAATGAGGACCGAGAGACATATCTGACCAGAGAATGTCAACAGTAGCAGAGGCTAGGTTTAGTCGATATACTTTTAACATGAAGTGGTTCTCCAGAGGTAATTTTGAAAGCGGTACGCAGGCCGTTGTTAGTTATATAAGCCCAGAACAACTCAGACATAGAGTTCTTGGGTGGAAGTTGATCGACAGCTTGTGGAATTTTGCTAAACTTTCTCCTAATACAGATCATCTCAGTTTTGACCGGTGGGAAGAGGGGATGAAGAGCCTTCAGTCAGAAAGTATAGCAGATTCCCACCATAGGTACATAATTGTTGGCAATGGTCACAATGAACTAGTAGGGTTGGTCTACAGGTTTTCGGGTGCTCGGATGGCGGGATTCCCTCTTGGTTTTATTCAAAGGGAGACTCCTCTCATTCGTTGGATCAAGCATCTGAGGATCCAGGGTGGAGAGTCAAATTACAGTTCGATGGGTTCCGGCCAGGGTCTTGGTTTCCACAGCGGACTCGAAGCTTTCCTCATAACAACATGTAGTGTCAATACCGCCCTAAAGGTGGTTTACGGTTTATCGAAAGCTCTCAACACCGGGAGTGGTTTCACCGATTTGAGCCCGATGCCACTCAACATGCAACACGTGGCCACAGTAGGAGAGAGAATACCACCCTCATCGGGTGGGTATTCTCTGGGCTTCTTTGCCTTCCGATATGTTCCTCAGCCATTGGATCTTGCAATGCGGATCAACGGCCCAGATGCATTATGCATGTTGGTGGGTCTGGGTTTATGGTTTAAGGTGGTTTATGGTTTATCGGAAGCTCTCAACACTGGGAGTGGTTTCACTGATTTGAGCCTGATGCCACTCAACATGCAACACGTGGCTATAGTAGGAGAGAGAATACCACCCTCATCAGGAGAGTATTCTCTGGGCTCCTTTGCCTTCCGATATGTTCCTCAGCCGTTGGATCTTGCGATGCGGATCAACAGCCCAGATGCATTATGCATGTCTCTCTGTCATTGTCCGTGCTTGTCCAGCTTAGTGGCAGAACTTTTTCTGGGGAGTTTACCCATGGCACAATGGTTTAGCCTTTGGTTCATAGCCCCATGCCCTTGGGGTTGTAATTTATGTAATTAATCCTTTTTGGTTATTTTGAATAGAAGGTACGACTCTTGCATTAGCGAAATATATATATATATATATATATATATATATATATATATATATATATATATATATATATATATATATATATATATAATTTATTTTAATTTATTTTTTGTGTTGAGGGCTCTCTAACCTAGTATGGTAGAGATGTTGTAATGTCCTATTTAACGTTTTGACTTAGTAAAAAAAAATTTTAAAAATTTTTAAAAAATAAAATAAGAATAATCATAATTATCAATAAAACATTTAAACTCAGTAAAATTACATAAAACTAACACTAAAAATAAAATAAAATAAAATAAAGCAAAAAAAAATGAAATTAATAATTATATATCATTATAGTTATAATTACGCCATAATTAGATGCCCCTAGGTCTCGGTTTCTCAAGGCAATGGTTAAGCCTATAGTCATCTTCGAAGGACACAGATAACTTGAAATAGAAAAAAAAAAATTGCCTTAAACTAATTTTTTTTTTTTAAATATAAAAGTAATTAATATATGAGTTAAACATGTATACATTTAAAAAAACATGTAATAAAAACCTTAATCATAGTTATTAATCCCCAATTTAACTTGTAAATAGGTTTTGCTATATATTTTATTTTAATTTAATTTTTGTAGGGATCTAGCCTAGTATGGTAGAGATGTTTTAATGTCCTCTTTAACATTTTGACTCCATAAAAAAAGTTTTTAAAAATAAATAAAATAAATAAAAGTTGAATAATTATAATAATCAATAAAACATTTTGACTCCGTCAAATTACATAAAACTAACAATAAAAATAAAATCGAATAAATAAAACAAGAAAACATAAAATTAATAATTATATATAATTACAATTATAATTAATTTCATCATAAATTGGTATCTCACGTGGTTGGTAGGATGGAATGGAATCCTCCCCACCTAGGTTCAATTCATTCTATTGAACTTATGTTCTAATATCATTAAATGAAAACCCCTTCTAGAGTGAAAAAATATTTGATCCCTTTGAAACCTTGGTATATGAAGAGTATACCTAAAAAGATAATTTCATTCATGCTTAATAAAAGAAAAAATGGTTATACACATAAATATTTCAATAAGCAACTTAAATAAAATGTTTGAATGTCACCTAATATAAACAGAGAGAGACAAAAGAAACCACTATAAACACATCTAAATCACAGATTTGTCAATCACTTAAACGGATTAAAACTCTTCACTTGTAAATCAGTTTTCAATTGTCACATTCGAAAAAGAGGTTTCAATATAACTAGATTTGATCTCTCCTGGTTAAGATGGATCTATACTCATTTTTATTTTTAGTGCCCATTGTCCTTTCTTAATTTTTAGTTTTAAGTTTTTAGTCTTAATTCTAGATATTGATGATCTATAAGGTTGATTCTTTGACTCATCACTATTTACTATTTTTGTGTTTGAGACATTGAGTTACATTAATTTACTATTGTAGTTTTTGGACTTCAGTATCTACTATAGTATATTTTTCTTTCAATTTAGATTCTATTAATGATGAGAATGGATGAATGTATTTGATTTATTAATTCAATTAGTTATGGATCAATGTATTTCATTTCTTAATTCAATTTGTTGTGGTTCCATGTATTTATGCTTTCTTTTAAACTTCACCAGTCTTTCATAATGAAGAATAAATCTATCACCACTCTAAAAAAAATGAAGAATTAATTATATTACGTGCTTCACTTTCATCTCAAGTAAGAAATATTTGAGATCATAACATAATTTTTGGTAAGTGTATATATAAAATATTGTAAACATATAAATTAAATGGATGGTAAATGTTGATAAGTATCAAAACACCTACATTATGGTACATCTCAGATTCTCTAGATTAAAAAAATAAAATAGACTCAATTGGGGTGTATTGTTAAGTCACTCCATGATGTGAAGGTCTCCAGTTCGAAACTTCATGGGACAAAATCCAATCATGATAAGGGATGGTTGGTGTGGCCCATGCCAAGTGAAATCTGTGGGTGATTTTGACACCTTATCTACCCCTAGGTCGTGCTTTCTCAAGCCAATGGTTAGGACTGTAGTCATATTCAGAGTACACAGACAACTTGAATTTTTTTCTTTAAATTATTATTATTTTATTAAATATAAAAATAATTAATATATGAGTTAAACATGTATAAATTAAAAAACACACTCAAGAAAATTATTAATCATGGTTATTCATCCCCAATTTAACTTGTAAATAGGTTTTGGTACAATAATATTGACCAATATCATGCCTTATTAATACAACATGGAAAAAATACAATAAATCTTTTTAGAGTCAAAATATTTTATATATATATTATTTTAATTTATCCTAGTATAATAGAGCTATTGTAATGTCCTGTTTAACATTTTGGCTTTGTCAAAAAAAAAAAAAAAAAAAAAATATGAGTGATTATAATTATCCATAAAATATTTTGATTGGTTAAATTATATAAAACTAACAATAAAAATAAAAAACTAATAATTATATATAATTACAATTACAATAAATTTCATCTTAAATTGGGGTTATCTCAGGGAGTTGTGAGGATGGAATGAAATTCTCCCCAGCCAGGTAAGATCAAATATCTTTATACGAAAACCCATTTTAGAGTGAAAAGAGATTTGATCTCTATCAACCCTTGGTATATCAAGAATATACCTAAAAATATATCAAATATATTAATAAAAAAAGTATTTTAATACACAAGACATTGCTTTTTGAAAATAATTTATTTTATTTTAAGAGAGACATGTGTCAACAACTTCTCTATTTTGAGAATAATTTATTTTTATTTTAAGAGATACACATGTCAACTACAACTTTAACACCGATATACTTCCATATTGCTTCCACATCGCCTTCATACTGGGCTATAGAATGAGTCTTTGAGCTCCACTAAATGAGATGCATCATGGTTTAGTTGGTTTTGCATTGGTTACTCAAAAGTGTGACTCTGACTTAGATAAAGACATTCCCATTTATGGTCTTGATGAAACAAATAGATGTAGAGGACCAATCAATGTAATTATCTCCTTGATGTTGATTGAGCTGAGAGGCTCATTTGATATCCCAGTGGTAGGAAAATGTGTAATTTCACTCATTCTCAATTTGAAGTTGATACCTATCCCATAAAACAATATTTTAAATAAAAAATGTCTGCTATAATAAAAGCATAAATGATTATATGTATTAGGTTACTTTTAATTAAAATAATTATGAATCATAATTTTAATTGTGATTACTTGGTTCATTATTAATATGTGCTAAAAATGTTTTACTTTTACTCTTGGAGTTATAAATAAAATATTTGGATATCTATGTTAAATAATATAATTTTATATGAATTTCTAAAATAATTAAAAAATTCAACTTAAATAATTCAATATACGACTTAAATAAATTATTTGAATATTCATATTACCTAATATATGTGTATGTAAATGTCGACCTTAGTAAAATATTTCAATGCTCACTCCATGTGTAAGTCACTCCATGATGTGAAGGTCTCCATTTCAAAACTCTATATAAAAAAATCCAATCACATAAGGGATGGTTGTTGTGGCCCATGCCTAGTGAAATCCATGGGTGATTTTGACAGCTTAGATGCTCCTAGGTTGCGCTTTCTCAAGCCAATGGTTAGGACTGTAGTCATCTTCCCATGACATAGACATCTTGAAAAAAAAACTTTTCTTTAGATTATTTTTATTTTATTAAATATAAAAATAATTAATATATGAGTTAAACATGTATAAGTCTAAAAACGCACTTAAGAAGATTATTAATCGTGGTTATTCATCCCAAATTTAACTTGTAAATAGGTTTCAGTACAATACTATGGACCAATATCATTCCTTCTCAATAAAACATGCCTAAAATACAATAAATCTTGTGAGAGTCAACATATTTTTTTATATATTTTATTTTAATTTAGCCTAGTCTAAGAAATATGTTGTAATTTCTTGTTAAACATTTTGGCTCTGTCAAAAAAATAAAAGATAAGAGTAATTATAATTATCAATAAAATATTTTGACCCCGTCAAATTACATAAAACTAAAACTAAAAATAAAATAAAATGAAATAAAACAATAAAAACATAAAATTAATAATTATATATAACTACAATTATAATTAATACATCTTAAATTGGGGTTAGGTTAGGGAGTTGGGAGGATGGAATGGAATTCTCCCCAACCAGGTAAGATCAAATATCTTTAGATGAAAATCCATTTTAGAGTGAAAAAATATTTGATCTCTTTCAACCCTTGCTATATCAAGAGTATACTTAAAAGTATATCAAATATATTAATAAAAAAAAACTATTTTAATACACAATCGACATTGTTTTTCTATTTTGAAAATAATTTATTTTTAATTTAAGAGAGACACGTGTCAACAAATTCTCTATTTTGAGAATAATTTATTTTTATTCTAAGAGAGACACATGTCAACTCCAACTCGAGCACCGATATACTTACACATCACCTTCACAGTGGGCTATAATGAGTCTCTTGGCTCCACTAAATGAGATGCCTTCATTCTGGGGTATAAAATGAGTCTCTGGGCTCCACTAAATGAGATGCATCGTGGTTTGGTTGGTTTTCCATCGGTTACTCAAGAGTGTAAGTCTAACTTAGACAGAGACATTCCCATTTATGGTCTTGATGATTTTAGGAAACAAACAAATGTAGAGGACAAATCAATGTGATTAACTCCTTGATGTTGATCGATCTCAGAGGCTCATTCGTTATCGTGTTAGGAAAATGTGTAATTTCATTCATGCTCAACTTGGAGTTGACATGCGTCCCTTAAGAAAGCATTTTAAATAAAAAGATGTCCACTATAATAAAAACATAAATGATTATATGTATTTGGTTAGTTCTAATTAAAAATATTATGAACCATAATTTTAATTGTGATTACTTGGTTCATTATTAATATGTTCTAAAAATATTTCACTTTCACTCTTGGAGTTATAAATAAAATATTTTGATATCTATGTTAAATAATATAGTTTTATATGACTTTCTAAAATAATTAAAAAATAGGACTTAAATAAATTATTTGAATATCAATATTACCTAATATATGTGTATGCAAATGTTAATGTTAGTAAAATTTTCAATGCTCAAAAGTAAAATGTAATTAAAGGTAAACTAATTTAGTTACTTCTCGATAAGAGAGAAATGAGAAATGTGTAATTCATGTAACTGTTATGAAACCAGCTCACAAAAAGATAGAAAAGATAGATCAACGCCTTAGAATTTAGCCTCTTCAAGGGGGCAACCTCCTTTACATTACATAAATGAACAATTCTTCAATGATTCAAATGACAAAACCTCCTTTCTATATATAGGAGTGTAAGGAGTCACAATATAACCTAGCCGACCTAACAATAATAATATAAAGCCACAAAAATAATAATAGAGGGATTCTATGGGGCACAGTAATAACAATATGGGGACAATGTGGGCACAACAATATTAATAAGGGATACAACTGCAATAGTAATGGGGTAATCACTAGGGATCTAACATGTCCCTCTCCTTCAAAAAAGTGTTGTCCTCAACGATTGAGTAGTTTTGGATGCTTCTGTATAAAATTTTCGTCCTCCCATGTGGAATCTTCAGCGGATAAGTTCTTCCACTTGACAAGATACTACGAAATTGATCGATTCTGTAATTGTCAAGTTCTTGTTTTTGTGACTACTTTTGGTTCCAATATAATCTTTCCTTCCTCGTCAAGTTCTGGCAATATTGTTTGAACTAGGAGCTTGTCAACTATAACCTTCTTTAAACATGAAACATGGAAAACTGGGTGCAATCGAGAAGTTGCAGGAAGCTTTAATTTGTAAGCCATAGTACCAATCTTTTGCAACACCTTGTACGGACCATAATACTTTTCTGATAATTTATTATCCATCTTAGCTTGCTTGAGGGAAATTTTCTTATATGGTTGTAGCCGTAGGAATACCTAATCACCTACATCAAAACTTCTTTCACTGTAATGTTGATCTACCTGTTGTTTCATTCTATTCTGTGCCAACACGAGATTATCCTTTAAGAGTTGGAGGACTTGTTGTTGATGTTCGATGTGATGTTCCACTGCTTGAACCTTAGAATTTTCTCTTAAATATGATGTGATGGATGGTGGTTGATATCCATAAAGTGCCATAAATGGGGTCATTTTTGTTGTTGTATGGAAGGAAGTGTTATACCACCATTCAACCAAAGGCAACCATTTGACCCATTGTGTCTGTTTATCAGATGCAAAGCAACGAAGATATCCTTCCAAACATTTGTTTACTATCTCAGTTTTCCCATCAGATTGAGGATGATAAGATGAGCTATGAGTTAACTGAGTACTAAGACAAGAAAATAATTATGTCCAAAAATTTCCAATGAAAATGGGATCTCTATCACTTACAATAATCTTTGGGCTTCCATGTAGCTTTTGAATTGTTTCCATAAATTCAGTAGAAACTGTACTAGCTTTAAATGGATGTGATAATGCACAAAAGTGTGCATACTTGGTAAGTCTGTCAACTACCACCATGATGACACTCTTTCCCTCAGACTTGGGTAAACCTGTGATAAAATCCATTGAAACCTCCTCCCAACATTGGATTTGAATGGATAAAGGTTGTAACAGACCTGGTGTCTTAATTGTTTCAACTTTATTTTGTTGGAAAACCAAACATTCTGCCACAAACTTTTGAATATCCGATTTAAGGTCATCCAAAAAAATTCCTTAACCCTGTGGTAAGTTTTTAAAAATCCTATGTGCCCTCCTAAGCGAGAAGTGTGCAATTCCATAAGAATCTTTTGTTTTAGTTGGGAATTCTTACAGAGGTATAAGCGATCTTTGTACCATAACAAATCATTTTGCTAGCTAAAAGTATTAGATGTACTAGAATTTTGTTGTAACTTTCGAATAAGTGTCTGCACTTCTTCATCATTCTTCCATTCCTCCCTTGCTTCGTTTATTTAGTCTGGTTGGATAATAGAAATGGCGAACAACAATGCTTCCACATCCTCATCCTTTCTTGAGAGTGCATCTGCCACCACATTTTGCTTCACTTTTTTGTAGATGATTTCAAAGTCATAACCCAACATCTTTGTGACCCACTTTTGTTGCTCTACAGAGGATAATCTTTGTTCTAAAAAGTGTTTAAGGCTATCATGATCCTTTTTTACCTTGAACTGTCTTCGCATTAGGTAGGGTCGCCATTTCTTAAGTGCATGGAGTATTGCAAAAATTTCCTTCTCATAAATATCTTGGTGTAAAAACTTTCCCTCGATTGGATGACTTTCAAAAGCAATAGGTCTTTCATCTTACATTAAAACAGCACCAATTCCATTTCCTGAAGCATCACATTGCACAATAAAGGTTTTTGTGAAGTCCGGTGTAGCTAAGACCGGTGCTTGGCACATTGCCTCTTTAAGATGTTCGAAGGCCTTTGTTGCTTCTGGAGTCCATGAAAATGCATCTTTCTTCAATAATGTTGTTAGAGGTGCTACTCTTCTCCCATAATTCTTAACAAACTTCCAATAATACCCTGTCAACCTGAGAAATCCTTGGAGATGATTTATGGATGTGGGGATTTTCCATTCCTTAATGGATTTAATTTTGCTAGGGTCTACCTTAACTCCTTCATGAGATACAATATGACCCAGATATTCCTCCTCTTTTACTCCAAAGAAGCATTTGTATCTTTTTGCATATAATTGTTTCTCCTCCAATAGTTGTAGCACCCTGTTGACATGTTCAACATGATCCTTCCAAGACTTGTTGTAGATTAGTATATCATCAAAAAATACTAACACAAATTTTCTAAGGAAGGGTTTAAAAATGGAATTCATCAAACCTTGAAATGTAGAAGGTGCATTTGTAAGGCCAAAAGGCATGACCAAAAATTCATAATGACCCTCATGAGTTATAAATGTTGTTTTCGGAATGTCTTCATTCTTCATTCTGATTTGATGATATCCTGAACGAATATCCAACTTGGTGAAGTAAATTGATCCATGCAATTCATCCAGTAATTCATCAATGACAGGAATGGGAAACGTATCTTTGATAGTGAGCTTGTTGAGCTCCCTATAATCCGGACACATGCAACATGATCCATCCTTCTTGTGCACCAATACCACTGGAGCAGAGAAAGAACTTTGACTAGGTTAAATTATACCCGCCTCTAGCATTTCTGCAACCATACCTTCAATTTCACTCTTTTGGGCATAGGGATATCTGTACGGCCTGATGTTTGGAGGAACACTTCGTGGAATTAGATGAATAGCATGATCATGATCACGAATAGGTGGGAGACATTTGGGAGTCTCAAATACCTTGGAATGATTGCCCAATACTTTTTGGAGATCTGGAGAAATAGATGATTCCAATGTGGAAAATCTAGCGAACATAATTGTGCAATTACACCTCTTTGTTCCTTTTTTAGAAGCTTTGTCATATTGTTAGAGCTGATTATCTTTTCCGGTTTCCTTGCAATACCCCTTAATTCAACTTCCTTTCCTTCCACAGAAAATTTCATGAAAATTTCTTGAAATTTAAAAGCTATTGTACCCAACGATTGTAGCCATTGGACTCCTAGTACAACATCAACACCTCCCATTGGAATGGAAAGAATTGAGCTATTCAATACATATTCTCCCATGGATAGCTTGATATTATGGCACTTTCCAGAGTAATTTATCGTTCCTCCATTTGCAACCATCACTTGAAACTATGGTGCTGGATATAGGAAGTAATTCAATTCCTTTGTTACCTTACAATCAATAAAAATGTGGGTACTTCCTGAATCAATCGACACTATTACCTTTTTCTTCTTGATTTGTCCTTCTATCTTGATGGTTTGAGGAGTGGTAATTCCAGCCAATGCATTACAAGATGTGGTTGAATTCATTTCTTCTTTATCTAGGCTTTGTTCCTGGAGTATATCCTCTTCTTTTGACCTTTCTTGCTCCTTTTCTTCTTCCTCTTCACAATCGATGTAAAATAATTTCTTCTCAGCACACTTATGACCTTTAATGTATTTTCTATCACAACTGTAACACAACCCTTTTGTTCTTTTTTCTTCCAATTGTTTTTGTGTCAACCTTATAGGTTGTAGAAGACTAGGGGAAAAGACACTTCCATCTTTATAGTTATGAGTGGTATGCTTCTTGGTTGCCATAATTTTGCTTTCCATTTTTCTTGCTAACCTGAATGCCTTCTCTAATGAATCAAGTTCCCAAAGGTGAACATCATGTTGGATATTATCCTTTAAAGTCCCTATGAACACATCAATCCTATGCTCCTTTGGAATATTTTTTACCCTTATGTTCAATTTTTGGAACTCTTCAATGTGCTCCATTATTGAACCCTTTTGTTTGATACTTATCAATTGGCTAAAAAAAGTGTTGCTTTTTGTATCCTCATAATGTGCTGTCAATTCTTCCGTAAAAATTGCCCAAGTGATAATTTGTTTAGAAGAGCAAAGCCATTGATACCATACAAACTGATTTGGTTCCAAATATAAAGTTCCAATACGTACCTTTTGTGTGTTTTGCACATTATTGAGATCGAAAAATTGCTCCATTTGTAATATCCATGTTGCGGGATCCTTGCCATCAAACTTCCCCATATCAATTTTTGGAATATGGTGGGTCTTCAGTCCAACATTAGAGTCTATGAAATCATGATTAACATTTCTTTTGTTCTCATCATGAGTTTCCTTTACTACCCTTTCACCATTAGTAAGCATTTCTTGTAGAAACTTTGTCAAATCTATCTTCAAATCTGTCTTCAAATCTTCCATACCTGTCTTCAAATCTATCTTCAAATCATCCATCTTAGCTTCCGTGCTATTCATCTTAGCTTCCATTCCCTTTATTTTAGATTCCACACCATTTATCTTAGTTTCTGTTAGCTTTTGTGAGAGTGACATTTGTTGCACTTGGTCTTGTAATTTTGATATATCATGTAACATTTCTTCCTCTTCTTCATGAGTCATGCTAGCGCTTTCAGGTTTCTTACTAGGTGTTTGGATTTTCTTTCCTCGGGGCATCAATTACCAATAATAATGCTCTACTATGCCCTTTGAATTCTTCAAAATAATTTTTCAAACCAAGCTTAAGAAAATTAAAAAAAAAATCTACACACCTTTTTTCACTTTGTAGGAGCTCGATATTGCCTCTGATGTATCTCTATAATTTCGGATCATCCAGTTCTAAAATTGTGACCTATAGTAGTCCCCTATGTCCTCTTTCCAATGCCACCAGTCTGATCCAAATTGGATTCTCCAAGGAAGAGTTATGCCAAATCTCCCACAGTCACCTAATTATAGACTAGTTCAGTAGAGTAAACTTGTACGATGTTCCACGAGTCACTGTTTCGACCTTTTTCTTTGAAAAATATATACAAGAAACTACAATCTATCCTCTTTTTGTACCTTCTTACGAAATTTCAATCTGATGCTTAGAGTGAAAGTTATGATGATCTTACCGAGGTCACATGTTTGGAATGTAATTTAGGAGTCTGCAAAAAGACCAACTTCCTCAGATCATATCTCCGCAAATATAGCGCGAAAATCTCTGAAATTCGGATCTGAGGTTCAGTGTGATTTCTTCTCAAATGGTTTTTTTTTTTTAGCTTCTAAAATGTCGCAAAAAAAAAGTTATAGCAAAAATTTCCACGATCACCTATTTGGAGCAGCGAAACCCTAGAATCCAAAGCTCTGATACCAAATGTTATGAAACCAGCTCACAAAAAGATAGAAAAGATAGATCAATGCTTTAGTAGGCTATTTGAGGGGACAACCTCCTTTACATTACATAAATGAAAAATTCTTCGATGATTCAAATGACAAAACCTCCTTTCTATATATAGGAGTGTAAGGAGTCACAATATAACCCAGCCGACCTAACAATAATAATATAAAGCCACAAAAATGACAATAGAGGGATTCTATGGGGCACAGTAATAACAATATGGGGACAATAGGGGCACAATAATATTAATAAGGGATATAGCTACAATAGTAATGGGGTAATCACTAGTATTATAGGGACCTAAGAGTAACTTTTAAATTTTAGTATACAACTTAAATAAAGTGTGTGTAAATGTTTACCTTAGTAAAATATTTCAACACTCAAAAGGAAAATGTAGAAAAAGTAATTAAAGGTAAAATAATTTAATTAATTAATGCAAATTTTAATATAAAATATTAATAAGAATAAATTATTAAAACTAACTTTTAAAAATAGAATATTTAAAAATAGAATTTAAATAGTGAAAAATTACACATGGTTATTAATTTTGAGCTTTAACTTTTGAGACTTGAATATGGATATTGATGACCCAACGCTCATTCTTTGACTCAACACTCTTTAGTATTTTTTTGTTTGAGACTTTTAGTTATGTTAACTTACTATTCCACTCTTTGGACTTCCATATCTACTATAGTCTATTTTTCTTTCAGTTTAGATTCTATAATGATGAATGATGGGTATGAGTGATGTATGTATTAGTATTAATGATGAGTATGGATCAATGTATTTGATCTATTAATTAAATTAGTCAAGGACCAGTGTATTTAATATTTCATTATTGAAGGCAACGAAGGGGGGCTCCGCCCCCACTCTAACCCCAGGTTCACTACGTAGGTTAGTCGTGGAAAGAATATAACACAACCCAACAGTGTTATAGCGGCTACAACCACCCTCCAAATTTTTCCTTAACTTCGTTTTAGAGCCTCCCTACCAACCTATCATAGCAACATGTCTTGCCTTGTCAAGTACACAAGCTTCAATAATTTTCTTGCAGAATGACAGCCTGTCCATGAGAGCTTGTTGCATCCCCCTAATAGGTTGTTTCTCCAGACTTGGTCCAGTTGCAGGCTAAGCATCTCCCTCAAGAAATTGTGAATTTCTAGAGGGAAACCAACCTTCCCTAAAGAAATTGTGCAATTATGTCTGGCAGCCTACTGGGCTTTAGAATTGCACAAATCTGCCTATGACTATTCACTAAGAAAATTGTGCAATTCCTCCCAGCAGGGTTGCTCAGCCCATAAATTGAGCAATTCTGGGCAACGGTCAACTGCTCAACCCAGAAATTGCACAAACCTTCTAGCAGTCAGCCCAGATCCCTCCTATAAATAAGCATTTTTTCCCCTCAGCTGAGCAGATTGTTGCATGTGCATTTGGGTTGATCGGTTCCACCTAGGACCAAGAAAACTTGACTTGCATGCATGACCTTATTTTCTTGGAATAGAAAAAGGAAACATGAAAAAGGCATCGCCAGATTTTAAGGAGCTATTTTTAGCAGTTGGAGGTTACATGCAAAGATCATTTTAGAATCTTTCCTCCAAGTATTGTTTTTTCCTATATTTGTGGCATGTGCTTCATGAGCCCCAAACTTATTTATTCAACACTTCAGTGCTCACTTATTCGCATCGATCTTGGAGCTCTAATATCCCATAACACATCAAGGAGTCTTCGACACATCAAGCTCAGTTATTCACGGGTAAGTCGGCTTAACTTGTCTTTTGCAACATTTCTGTCGCTTTTTGTGTTTTCGCTTGTGTGAGTGTTGTTTGCTTCATTTCTATGAATGCTTGGTATCACTTACATGCATACTAGCTTGTAATAGCATTGTTTCAATTTTCGTTAGCATCTCATTGTTGTTGCATGCATGAAATTGTTTTGCACGAATGGTCGTCGACTAAGCGACTTGCTTCACCCACATGCATGTTGTTCTGTTTTCTGAATCTGTCATTCATGTTTGCATGCATGATCATTCACTCCTACTTACACTCAGTATTGCCATGCAATCACATTCACATTTGCTTTCAATTGCCCGTCGGCGGGTTTGGGCAGCCTTGGCCCAGACTCTGCCTCACCAAGACAACATTGCATAATCCTGAGAAGGAAGGCTTTATTTTCCTCTCAGGAAATGCACATTTCTGCCCAGTAAATTTCCTCTAGTCTTGCATTGCACAATTATCAGGGACAGTGATTGCTAGCCCAGAAAATTGTATAATGCAGTCACTGGGCCTGCAACCACTGCCAGTTGAAATTGAACATTGCGCAGTTCCAGCAGCTAGCAGGCCAGCTTGGATTGCGCTTGCACAATTCTAGTAGCTATCCAGCCTACCCTGACTTCCTTTTGTGTGGTTCTGGCAGCTAGTATCTCAGACTCCCAAGAAAAATTACGCAATCCTTTCTAGTCAATCCCCAGGTATGTTGCATGTCATTCCTCAAATATGCTTTGGTTTTCACTGAAAAATTTCTTGCCATGCATGTCGCTTTGTATCCATATCTAGCAGGTGTTCGTCCACCTCTTATTAGTTCAGGATCAATGGCTTCCAAGAGAGAAGGATCTAAGGACACTTACGAAAGTTCAACTGGAGCAACAATTGAGCGAGTGTCTACAAGTCGCCAATATATGAAGATACCAAGCTGGTTGTAGAAAAGGACATCAAGCTGAAATGGAAAGACGTCAATGATTCATTTGCAGGCACATTTGGGGAATTTGTCGAAGACCGCCAAGTCTTTGTGAACATACACAAGTCCAACTTATACCAGATTGCATGCAGGTATCCCGTGATCCCATGCGTGGACATGATACATTGGATTGTCTTGCACATTGACCTTGAGACAATGACATTAAGCAGTGTTAGCAGGACGAATATTGCTACCTTTAGGGAACAAAATTATGATGAGATAGATCATATGTCGAAGCCTGTGATGATCATGGAGACTCCATACAACATACCCAACAACAATGCAAACTCTAGAGATATTTTGAAGAACTAGGTGAAGGAGCCGACAAAATTAAGGATGACACCCAACCAGGTCTACAAGATGAAGATACTATGGAAGGCATCTCAATACTTGGTCATCTTCACATGTTGATTATATGACCAAGAAAGCAAAGAAACATTCCCATAAAGTTGGGTGATCGTGTTGGACCAACTAGGCAGAGAAGGCAAAGCATGAAACTGGTTGGACATGTTGGCCCACCAGCTGAAGGAATAGGTAACAAGGGCTCGAAAACTGCCCAAAGGTATGCAAGCAGAAATATACATGTCTTCTTACATCTTGGATGAAATTTGTTCCAGTCAAGAGTTCTGGGGCTTGAAGTGGTCATGGAAACTGATAGAGGCTGTTGTCAACACTTATTGTAAGATGTTTTCTGAATGCAACTTCAGAGGAGTTATCACACAATTGTCTGATAATTTTGTCACCCTGGTTTACAAGATGATATTTGAACATGATCCTCCCTGCATGTGGAAGGAAACAATGGAGGCACTGATCGACATAGATGATTGGTATGCCTCACTGTTCGACACCTTCATATGGATGTACAACGTGAAGAAGCTTCTGCATGTTCTACTGAAGTTTGACTTTGACAAGCTCATCATATACGAAGCATCATATCACATCTTGGTAGGATTGACAACTAGGCTGCACCAGAAGAAGAAGGCACCTTGGCCCGCTCTTCCATTGCAGATTAGGTTATACGAGATATAGAGTTTCAAGAATGTAGATGTCGAATCAGAGCAGATGAAGAAGTATCCATTCGACCCTCGAAGTTACAATCCATATGACCTGCATTGTCTTGTGAAAGATCATTGTGTGAGAGTACAATTCAACTAGATCCACGGGGCATATCATTGGGCAGAGGAAGACCCATGGAGATATTGTTACAACTCCTCCACACTCAATGAAGTAGTTGACCTTGTTGTGGAATGGATAGCGAAGCAGCGTGAAGCAACATCTCTGAGAGCACCAAAAGTAGTAACAACAACAGAGGTAAACACACCAGTGCGCAACAAGGGAAAGAGGAAGATTGTCGACCGCATGGAGGAAGAGAAAAGCTGCAAGTTTCGAGAAGACCCACTTGTGAAGAAATCGAAATTGGCGATAAAGGCGAGGAGGCAACAACACGATAAGAGAAACACATACAGGGAGAGAGAGAAATGAAGAATGGAGGAAACAAATAAGGAGTTGCATGAGTTGAAGGAGCAACTCTAGAAAGAACAGGAGTTGCGCAAACAAGAGAAGGAGGTGCAACAAGAATAGGTACAATAGGGGACACAACTTTTACAGATGTATGAAACTGCACTCGTATAGGTAATGGAATCATCCAAATAGTTGACATCAGGTAGATAGGGTGAACCATCATAGGAGCAGGACTTCGCTCAGGAGATATAGAAACAACTTGAATAGATCGATACAGATATGGAGCAACAGGAGTTAGAGATAGACATCGACCTCATGCCTCATCACCAAAAGGTCGATCCACCAGCTTCACTGTGTCTAGAAGAGGAGCAAGTCCTAAGCGACCAAGGAGACACAAAAATACTTGGAGACAAATTAGAGGACAAGATGCACAACATCTCATTCGACGAGTCTCAACATAGGGTTGTGAAATATCGTAGAGTGTCGACTCCAGATGATCATACATCTCCTGCATAGTTTGAGGAATGAGTGATCATGTCTGATGTGAGAAAACATTGAACAACATTGATCGATCAATGCTACTAGAGCATAAGTCGAAGCCACTAGCTCGAGTGTTCATTTCTTGATAGTTGAGAATGAGCGAATGGCTAAGGAGCTACAGATGGCCAAGCAAGGAGAAGAATTGGTTACAACATTCACCCAAGCAGAATCGAAGAAGGAAATACTGGATGAAGTATTGTCCATTGACACAGTCATGAGAATGTTGTATTCCAAGTTTGGTACCATGCATAAGGCAATCATCCATCTCAATGGTTGGCAGTAGCGATGTGATATAAGAGCAAGTATCATGTCGAACGTGCATGATGTTGTTGATTACATCCAAACATGGATGATGAGATACAATGTATCTCTGCTTCACTTGCCTAAGATGATGAAGCCCAGAGCGGTCGAACTGAAGGCATGCATCCGGAGTTAGATACAAAACTATGAAGAGCTCCCGCAACTCATCACCAGTTTACAGGCTTCCCATGCATGTGTATTCAAGAGTATGAATGTTGGTGTGCACAAATATTTGATGCCATCTATTGGGACACTCACCCAAGCAAAGACAAAGGAACAGGTCCGACTAGAGCTTGACTCGTACTTTGACGAGTTGATGTGCATAGCTACTAGCCCAGACTTGTCCATTAGTGCAAACATGATGCACAAGTATGTTGCTGGTTTGATCACACTCAAGACAATGATGTGCATACTATCAGACGTGTTGGACAAAGGAGCTCGAGCAGTGTACCCGGATGCTTTGGAGGCAAGAGTCAGGTTCCAAAAAGATGTCATCTTAGAGTACATGGACACCATCGCGGACTGCTGATCTTGGCATCAATTCGCTATTGTCGACCACCATGAGAATGTCAAAGAGCTATTCTTCCAATAGTTTTCTGAGTCATAGTGATGTCATGCATGGATTTCTCAAGCCATTTTGTCTCACATGCGTACATGTGCATTGTAATATAATGTCTTGTCAAGTGTAAGTTCAAGTGTCGATAGTTGGATGTAACAGTCATAGAGTAGATGAAGAGTCATGAGGGTAGATGAACTGTCACAAAGGGGAATGTCAAGGGCCACCCCACCCTTTTCTATAAATAGTACCTCATAACTCATTGTAAAGGCTTTTGGTCAGCCAAGCTTCCAGTAGGAGTATCTTAGAGAAAGCTTGGACAACGTTGTAACACGCCTTGGCTTCTCCACTACACAAAGCTAGTATATCTCTTTGGAGGAGCAGGCAATTGTGGCTGTAACGTTCTGCTATCGGAACTAGTGGTTGGACATGGATGTATTATATGACTGGAACTTACACTTTTTAGTACAACAGAGCCATCACATTTCATGCGTATGTCGTATTGTATTCCAACTATCTTATTTACTCTAAATGATATATGTATCTATTTGCTTATGCATGCATGTATGGACTATTCTATATAAGTATGTATGAATCTTACTGAAATGTGTTGATTGGTTTAACCATCACTTTGGATTATTATCCAACTAGGTTTCCATTTTATGATGCATCTTCACTTGTGTGTTCCCTTCCAATCCACGTGTTATCATAGGTTTCCAAGGGGCGCACTCACCCCACTCTCCATGTGTTAGAACCATTCATGCACCTTCCTTGTCTTGCCACAGTTGTCACACCCTTGCTACCAACAGGGACATACTACTTGCCTCTATTTGAAACTAAGGTCAAGGCGATACCTTATGACCCACTGCTGGAACTGCTACACGAAATGGTTTGAGGTCTAATTGTGAATTCTTACTAGGGAGATCCCTAACATGTTGGCGGGTCCAACAACATCAACAGATTCCTGTCCCATCCTCAAATAGTGTTGGTCCTTTACTTCTTAAGGAAATCATAGATGATTATCTAACCCTCCATCATTCTCTCTTCATCACGAGAAGAGGAGAATGCACATTTGATGTTCATCATCACTCTCTATCAACCAGAGAGTATATCCTTATTCTCCCTTAATCTTGAGATATAACCTTGCTCCTTATTCATGGAGACTCCTTTTGTTACTTCTCAAATTAGAGGAGATTCCTTCATTCCAATAGTGGAAGTCAACATCAAAAGCCTTCTAGCTTGGCTTCACACAAGTATCAACTACTTGTTCTCCACAACTACATGGTTCCTTCTTTCCTTAACATCTCTTTCATCGAGCCTACTTCTCTTTTGAGGTATCATGCAACCATCTCCGCTCTTTGTTCTTGTGACAAGATCTAGGTCATCTTCCTTACTCATAACTTTCTTCTTCAATCCTTAAGGCATTGCATTTATCCTCCCCAATCTTCAATCTGATCATGGCTTCATTTTGAAAGTGATATTCCTTAACCTTCGGGTTATCTTCTCACAATACTACCGTTTCAATCCCAAGATGGACTCATATTGACTTTACAGTTTCCAAGTACTAGACATTCTCAACATTCTTCGTCCATACAATTGAACTTGCCGGAACTATCATCATGTATTCCTGTAACATTCTTTTCCTGGTGGCCAGAAAAATGATATGTTAACCAAATAACCAAACCATAAATGAAATAGATTTACCTCACAATGGTGACCTTCTCGTTCCATCAACATCCCTGTTTACCATATCCTCTTGATATTTCCTTCTTGCATCAGAGTTCCCAAGGATCAAACTTGATTACCAAGTTACAACTTTTGTTTCTTAGATTTAATGTCAATCAATATCAAATACATATTCTATAGAAAGTCCTAATATTTTATACATTCTCTGGTAAACAAAATTCTATTCTATTCCAGCATCATAAATACTTGAGCATATCTTTATAACTAAATTTATTCTACAAGATTCTCATATACATGAATCTTATCTATATTTTTCTGATGCTTTCATCCAATCATCTGTGTATTCATATAATTCCCAAAAGTTTTGTATCCTACCCCATTGCAATCCTTCATCCATTTTTACCAACATGTTTCTACATTACATAGAATGCACACTATTTATGTCATGATGTCTTTCCCAAGGACATTCAAATGATAGTCCTTCTCAAATTTTGGTAATCCATTTCGGCAAGATGACAACCTCTGACATAAATTTAGATAATATATAGATGAACACTATGCAAAAAGGTCCAACATTCTATCCTAGATAATCTCTAACAAGAAACACAATCATAAATTTCAAATATGTTACTATCATATGCTTTTATCCTATGATGCTTATGTAAAACATATCATCCAAAAGAGAAACCAACATTCATAAAGAACCTACAATTGAGTGAACCTTCTTTCACCAGTAAATATCCTTCACTTCTTCCTTCTTTGCCTTCTTATCAGGTTCTCCCACTGCTTCAACAACACGAGCTTCACTTCTATCCTTTCTCTTATTGTTTTGTTGATTTGAATAGTCCTTTTGTAGTGTCCAATATCATTTCAATTGAAGCATTGCACCTTGGAAATATCTTTCTTCTTGGACTTGCCAAACTTTCCTTTCTTCATCTTCTTGACTCGGGCTAGAAAGGATTGAGATTGCTTATATTACCCAATATCATCCTTGGCCTTGATCCTTGATTCTTCTAGTATGCATTGTTCCCACAACTCATCAAAGGGAGTTGAATCTTTCTTGGAGTAGACACTTGTTGCAAATTTGCTCCATTCTAGTGGCAATGCATTCAGAACACATACAGTCACCTCAGAATTAGTGATGGGTTCCCCAAGTCCTTACAAATGGTCTCTTAGTTGGGAGAGTCTCATGAGGAAGGATGTCATGTCCTCACTCTTTTATTTATTCATTTTATATAGTTTGTTTCACAAAGACATATTTTAATCTATTGTACTTACAGCGTATGAATTAACTAGTTTATTGTACATTTCCTTGGAAGTCTTCATATTTGCCACAAATGGAACAAGAGAATCTTTGATTGATTCCACTATGATCCTTTGAGCTCTTACTTCCCCTTTCTTGTACCTTCTATTTCTTGTGTCTTGTCTTTTTCTGTTTTAGTAATTTCTCAGGTAACATATCCCATTACATCATGCTCTATGAATAATAAGTCAATCCTCTTCTTCCATGCTAAATAGTTTACTGCCCTTATGAGCTTATCGCTCTCCTTGTAGAAATAATTTATATGACTTGAAAATCATCCATTATGAGATAGTATAGTACTTACTTGAATAGTATTTCCAACCTTCTTGATGTATTCAAGACCTTTAGAGAGTCCATGTTGATGCACTTGAAATATGTTCCCTTGAATTTCTCCACGAACAACTTCCAAGATTGATGCCTTCCAATTAGAGTTCCTTTCACGATATCAACAACCTACTTGTGAGATTGATGTAGTTATTGATCTTCTTCAATGTAGAAACCCTAGGATATAAGATCTTCCTACCAACAAGCCTTTAGCTAGATCCCTTCAAGAGTCAATCTTCTTCTTTTAGGCTTTGAGAGCTTCATATCCCTTGATCAACAATTCTTTCACTTGTCCTTCTGGCTACCTTCCTTGCTCACCTTAGCTCTAATACCATGTTAGAAATTGTGAAATGGTAACAATTATAACTTACTTTCTTCAACCTTGATACTTTCTTGTGAAATTTAGTTATATTCTTTATGTTATTTAGTTATATATTTTCATCAAACAATATCAAGAAACAGTAACAACAAAAGAGGACACAAATATAGGCTCTTAGCCAGGGAAAAACCCTTCCAAGAGGAAAACCAATAAAAGCTTCTCTTCTTAGAATCTTCTTTGAATGAGATACAAAGATCCAATCCCTAAACTAATTCCTTCTCCTAGTACCAAGTAATCCCTTCCTCAAGACCTTCCTTGATTTTGTACTGAACTGCTTCTTCCTTGTAACTTCAACCTGCCAACTACAATAACTTCGACTTCCTAGCTACTACTACTCGACCTGTAACTTCGACCTAGCTAATCCATCCTTGTAGCTTCTTGGAAACCCTTATAGAACCTCGTTCTAAGACCTACTTAGAGCAGGAAAACGTTCCTAAGGTCAACGAGGTCTACACAAGGGTTTTTCCTCTTCCAACTCTAGATTCTACATTTTGTCCCCCAACAACTTGAACCTGCAATTTTAGCCTTATACTATAGCCCAACAACTCCAGAATTTTTCACGTGTGAGAGAGATAGAGCCCAAAGACAAGATATTTCAAACTCCTAGATTCTTCCAAAACTTCGCTCTCCTTTTAACTTTCTGAGCTATAAATTTAATTCTTTCTTGTAGATCAAACTTGTGTGAGTGTGTGTCCAAATGAAGTCAAAATTCTCTTTACATAGCCTTTTCAAGGGGTTGAAATCCATTCTTTAGGCTAACTTGAGGATATTAGGGTCAACTTGTACTCTTGGAGATTCCAAGACTTTTTAGACTCACAAATAATTCTTTTTACAGTCACAAATTGCTTGGAAGAGTCTTATAAACATGATGTTGACTCCATTGATTCATGACAATAAATCCTATGATTTAACAAATCCTAAAAGCACGAAGATCATGCTTTTACCTAGAAGGCTGTCAATAATGAGCATGAAAGCCATGCTGCAATAATACTTTTTCTTTTATTTTTCTTATTTGTTACATAAAATACTATTGAAATGAGTACAATAACTATGAAGAACAAAACTAGTTACTTTGTTCAACAAGCTTAACACCTTGAGCCTACAATATGCTCTTCCTACAATATGTTTTTTGCTATGATGCTTACAAGGTTGTGTCTTAAGACTCGTTGAATAAGAAGAAAGATCAAAAACTTTTATTTGAATAGTATTCATCCTCGACTTTTGCAACATGGTGCATTACATGTCACAGAGGCTACATATTCATTTAATAACTAATCATCAAATTATTTTATCCAATTGGCATCAATAGAAGGTGCCATACATGTGTATTTTATGGCAGATAAACTTGCTTCTTAGCTTCAAATTATCTGTGTTTTTACCAATAGTCACAGTGAACGCTGGTAGGGTCATGTTGCTGAGCAATAACCCACTATTTGGACTGACAAACCCAACTTTTGATGCTTGATCTGCTTTAGGAGGGATCATTGGTCTCTTCTTAGATGTTGTAGGCTACTTGATAACTACTAGAGCTACGATCTCACCCTATAAACACAAATCCGTTTTGTGGTGACTTGTTGTCTCTCCTTTGATTGGTGCAGCTCACCTGCCTCTTTCACAACCATGAAATTGGCCCAGCCTGCGAACTTCTTTGTAGATCAATCCTCAAACTTTTTTAACACAATCCCTACTAGTTTTCTTTTATAGTCATGAATCATAGGTCGTGTATGCAATGAGTAATCTCGAACCTCTCGTTATGTTGAAATATGGCAACAAGAATATTCTAATTTAATTTGTCCTTGAATTAAATTGTGAATTAAAACTGAATTTAGTCTTAACAGCTACTTGGAAATAATTAATTAATTTATTTTAAATTAATTAGTTGGAGAAATTCAAGTTAGAAGTCTTTTTGAAGTCATGTAAGAGTTATCCCTTAAATTAAGGAGATAAGATTAGGTTATATTTGAGTTGTAATTAGTTAACTCAGTGTACTCACTTAGGTCCAGTTAAATTAGTTCCAAACCGTTTGAGGAACTAATAGTGAGTTAACAGTCAGTGAATGCATTAATGCACTCAACTAGTGCTACTCTAGTTAACTGAAGATTCCCTCATCAGAAATTCATGCATGTCTATTATGAGAAAGACTAAGTTGAGATGAATTTTCAAGGACAATGTACTATCAATTGCATATGTTTTCTCATGGAGAAAACTCATGCATGCAGTCAAGGATTTATCCTTGAGGATTGCACAGTTTTGAAGGAGGTTTTCCACTGGGTAATAGGTGAATCATCCACAAAGAACAACTGAACGAAATAGGAGCTTAGAGGGCAGAGAGGAAGGCTAGAGAGAAGCCAAGATTGCCTGTGAGCATATGTGAGGATTGTACTGAGAGCTGGCTAACTGTGAGACCTAAGGCTTTATATAATTCCTATGTATTTCCACCATGTATGATAGTACAATAGTGTGGGGTTTTTAGCTGAGGCTTTCCCCAAAAGTATTTTCATGTGTATTGTGCCATTGATTCTTCTTCTTCTGGTTATATTGTTCAACTCGATCTTTAAGCTTCCATAAATTGAGAGTAGAATTAGGTTATAGCATTCTGCTTTGATTTATATTGTATTATCGGGTTAACCTACACAGATTTTCTACACGTTACAGATTAATGAACTTACCACCAACTGAACCGAAGCCTGTACTATTTAATTTCACAAATTTAACACACCACCTATACAAATAAACATGTATAAAAAAGATTGATCTTGACCTTCCAACAAGATTTTGAAAATTTTCTTTAGAGAACAGTTCGGATATTACAAAACTTTCAACCAGAAAACTCCTCAGATTTAGTCATTTTCAACAATTAGCCTAAAAAAATCCATCCCCAATAATAACCACAGAAAAAAAAAGTAACCTTGAATACCCAACTGTCTCCTAAAATTGGCCAATTCTTGACTGTGATTATAAAGGTTGCATAATCAATTCAAAAACATCTCCCTTTTGTTCTTCCCAAATGGAGGAGCGAATGATCACTATTTATAGTGATTTTGAGGAGATTCAAAAAGGGAGGATGACATAATTTCCTGGAGGGAAATAATCAAACTTAAAAATTTAAATAATAAAATATTTTGGAGCCAGAAACCCCTATTGTATAAGGGCCAATTTTTCCTTTTTGAGAAATTTAGGGCAGCATATAGACTAGATTCTTTAGTTTGATTTCTCTTATGTTTTGAAAATTTCTTGTGATTATTAAGTTTTTTCTTCATTATTATTATTATGTTGTTTTCATTTTCAAGACAAATGCCAAACAAGAAGATCACAAAGACACCTGCGATAGGAATTCGACGGAAAAACCCCTAAGAAGGAGAAAACCCAATCAAAATATTTACTAGTAGAACCAAATAAAAATGTTATAGACCAAGACCTTTTTGACCATGACACAATCTTCCCTCCTTCCATCAAGTCAACCTTTGAGAATCTTCTTTAAAAATTCAATACTTAAACTAAACCAATAGACTTCATCCTTCTGTACTTCTGCAATATTTTGATCTCTTGTCTCTTCTTCATACTCTTGGCCCTGCAATGCATCAAATCTCTGTGGTGCGATGTTCCTCTTACATGTGACATAATGAAAGGATATTTCATCGTCTTTTTCGACTCCTTTTAGGCTATTTTACTTCCCTCATTTTCACTAAAATATTGCAGATCAAAGTTGCTTGTCACTACAACTAGGTTGAGTTCTCTTTGGTAAAAATTGTTGTTTTTTCTGTTATATTGAGGCTGACATGAATAGTAGGAGAGGTCGAATTGATAGGGGGGAAAACCTACTTGATGGAGGAGGAAAAGACATAATTTTGACATTTTTTCTTTTCTTTTCTTTGACACAATAAGCCTAAGAAGAGACTCCTACATAATGACTTTTGAATTTGACTCAATAAAAATCCCAAAGCCCACAGTGGGTGCTTTGACCTATTGAGCAATGACCCAAGCATGGAAACCATGCTTTAATAAGTCAATTTTTCGTTCACAATAAAAAAACCTTTTTTCTTTTGACAAATACATTATATCATGACTCATTTACAATTATGAAGACTTACACTGGTTACATTCTTCAACACTACCTCTTAATTAGCGAGATATTCATAATTACCATATATACATAGGTACAAGGATGAACTCAAAATGATATGTTCTTTAAAGAGTCACAACACACACCATGCTACAGATTAGATACTTGACCAAGGTATCTAACCGGTTGGGACTAAGGTGTATTCCAAGGTTTAGCCACTCTAGGTACCACCAAGCTTCAGCTCTAACACCAACCCAAGGATATAGGTATCGTATCCAAGGCGAGAGCTCCATAAGACCAACGATACCCTCACTGCTCAGGGATCTAGACATCATCTCAGGCTGGCTAGATGTCCTCTCAAGCATCTTGTCACCCCAAGATGATTCATCTCTCCTTATCAACTAAATCAAATATATCCACTAGTCCAAGCATGCTTCAAAATGTTCAACCTTTTATGGAGAGATCATGCATAATCACAACTCCAATTAGTAATAAACTTTTTTTGTGTGTGTGTGTATATATATATATATATATATATATATATATATATATATCAACATGATTTGCTCATCTCTATTCAAATTTTCCATATCCTCCTCTGCATCCATTTTTACTACAACTGACATAATTATCTCCTCCTAGTTTGGGATTTCTAGAGGGGATTTCAGAGCCTTTCTCTTAGCAGATGTTTTGCCTTGAGTCTCCTCCACATTTGAGTCTAGATTCATAAGATCTTTGAGCAACTCTATATCCTCATCCTGATTTGTAAGCATCAAATACTTGTTTCTAGTTGGAATTGAGGTTGCCTCCACTTGAGCAAATTTATTTTTAGGGTTTCTTCTTCTGGTTGCAACTTTTTGAAAACCCTCAAAATTGGTTGTTTGGGGTTACTTCTAGATTTCTTGATGACGAAGCGAGCAATCTTTGAATAAACTTATAAATAAGGGTGTGATCTTTCACATATTGCTTATATCCTTATAATTTATTTGGTTGAACCTCATATTTGGATTTAGTTGTTGCTTTTGGCAAACATCTAGTTTTAAATCAAGATTCTCATTTTGTTGCAAGAATTGTAGTTTTGCATGTGTCTCCTCCATTCGAAGCTCCAGATCCTCCCTCACTAGACTAATTTTCCCTAGTCATAACTTTTTTTGTAAGAAGGGCTTGCGCTTCTCCCCACATGGTCACTCATAGATGAAATCAAATACGACAATAGTGTTGGTATCCAAATTTGAAACATCTCCTTGTTAGGTCCAATAATGGTGTGCAAAGTTTGTAGAAAAATTCTGCAAAACTAGACCCTAACCCTAGCAAAACTTTCTCATAAACTTTTAACATTTTTCTTCAAATATATTTAAAAACAATAAACATTTTGAATCATGAATTTTATTTTAATCTTTAAATATAAAAAAAACTAATTCTTGCCATCTTAATATCCATATGATGGTATCTTTAAAAATATATAAAAAAACTAATTCTTCCCATCTTTTCTAATAAAATATCGATTGGATGGGTTATAATCCTTAAATAATTATTAGAAGTATCTCTTTCTTTTTCGTATCTCTAAAATAATTTTTGATTATTTTTCCATCCGTAATACTGGTCTCTGTCTCAAACTTTTTAATTTGTTGCTTTTCCAAATTTCATTGGTTTGATAAGATTTTTGTCTTTATATCATTATGATAACAGCTTTGTATCTTTCACTTTTTCATCCCTTACCCACTCATTTTCTATGAATTCTCATGTATTGACATTCAAAATTTTCAAGATTCCTGCATCTCTTTCCCATATCTCTGTTTCATTTTTAGTCATATCTCGTTGACTGAGTTTAATCATTTATAGATGTTGCTATTAATTATATTAAATTTATATCTTCAAAGTTGAAGATAATTGGCTTCTAAATAAAATTCATTCAGTAAGCAACCATTCACAATATATTAGCTCTTGCGTCTCTCTCACCCAAAATCAGCAACAAGCAACCATTGTACCACTCTGCAAGCTCTTGCATGTCGCTCTTATATTTGTTGGTTGATTTAGTATCGGTAATACATGCACTATTAGAAAATAGAAAATAGTAAAAATGTTATTTAATTAAAAAATTTAGAAATATCTTAAAAATTAATAAATAAAATCGAAGTGAATCGTTTAATCTATTTTTTTAAAATAAGTTCTTAAATATTTTTAGAATTTAAATCATATGGATAACCATGATACAATCTTTACTGCCCTATTTCCAATATATATGGATAACCATGATACACTATTTATTGTCTCATCTCCACAATGTTTTATAGGTTGTATGGTTATATATGGATGTTTGTTAGTGGAAGTGATGTGTATAAATTTAAATGTTTAAGAGAGGAATAGGTTGTTGATATTAGGTGTGTTACCAAATCAAGTTAAAGTTGTTAGTGTTTATTTTTTCTTAACCCATAGTATTGGGCCATGGTATTATAATGAAATATTTGTATATGTAAGGGTGTGAGTAAAAAAGGAAATGTATGGATGAGAAATAATGAAGCAAGTGAAATGTATAGAGATTTTTATTGTGATAATAAAAATCTACTAAACACTTTCCCTATGGTTTTTCCATGTAAATCTAGCTTCTGTGTCTGAGTAAATTTTCTGTGTTATTTCTTATTTTAGTGTATAAAAAAAATATTTTTTCAGCCATTTTTTATTAACAACTGGTATCAAGGTGAGGTTGTTCTATTTAATTTTTGGTGTATTTGAGGTTATTATTGGTAAGAATTATGAGCATGGAGATAGAGACATTAAGTGATGTGGAGAAATTAAATGGAGCTAATTTTTCCTCATGGAAGGCACAAATGGAGAACATATTGATTTTAAAGGATTAGTATTTGCAGATTGAGGGACTAGCAAAAAATCCTCATCAATGACAAATGAATAATGGAATAAGATGGATAGAAAGACCATTGCCACAATTCCTCAGTATTTGGCAAAGAATGTATATTGTAATGTCATTGGAGAAAAGACAACAAAAGGGTTGTGGAAAAAGCTACATGGTTTATATGAGAAAAACATGACATCGAACAAAGTCTTCTTGATGAAGAAGTTGTACAATCTCAAGATGAAGAAAGGTGATTTAGTGGTGGGGAATTTGAACAAGTTTAATATAATAACAAGTCAACCTGCCTCTGTCAAAATTATTTTGGATGAAGAGACTAGAGCCATCTTATTATTGTGCTCTATGTCAAATAGTTGGGAGAATTTGGTAGTAGATATTAACACTTCAACACTTGCTGGGATCATGAAGTTTGATGATGTCAGTAGTAGTTTAATGCACGAAGAGCTGCGTCACAAATCAATTGTAGAAAACCAGGGAGGAGAATCTCTAGTCTTAGTTGATTGTGGAAGGAAAATTGAACGTGGTAGACAGGGGCATTCAAAATCAAGAGTTATATCGAAATCAAGAACAAGAAGACTCACTTGTTTTCACTGTGGGAGTTATATCGAAATCAAGAATGGGAAGGCTCACTTGTTTTCACTGTGGAAGAGCAGGACATGAGAAAGGATTGTTGGTTTTGGAAGAAGGAACAAAGGAAAAAAAATCAATCAACATAAATAAAAAATCTAGTACAAAGGAAGGTGAGACTATTGTTGTAGCTTCTAAAAGTGATGTTTTATTAATTGTTTCACTAGAAGAAGCATGCTTATATTTTTCTAGCAGTAGCATTGATTGGGTACTTAACTCTAGAGCATCTCACCATGTGATCCCATGTAATTTTTTTTTGTTACATATGAAGAAATGGATCATGGTAAAGTAAATTTATGAAACAATAATTTTTGTAATATTATTGGAGTGGGAGATGTCTGAATCAAGACAAAGGATGGACAAGGTATCTTGTTGAAATCAGTTAGACATGTCCCAAAGATGCATCTGAGTTTGATCTCTATGGGACGATTGGAGGATGGAGGCTGCCCCACAACCTTTGGGAAAAGTCGATGGAAAATTACTAAAGGGTGATTGGTGCTGGCTAAAGGAGAGTTTGATCTTTATAGGACGATTGGAGGATGAAGGCTTCTCAACAACCTTTGGGAAAGGTGGATAGAAAATTACTAAAGGGTGATTGGTGTTGGCTAAAGGATCCAAGATAGGAACCTTGTATACAATGAAGCCAACAACATAGATATTAAATACACTTGTTGTTACAAAAGAAGAAAACTTGGTGGAGTTATGGCATAAGTGCTTGGGCCAGATGAGTGAAAGGGCCTAAAAGTTCTTTTTGGTAAAAATATACTTCTAGGATTGAAATCCTATGAACTTGATTTTTGTGAGAATTGTATTTATGGTAAGAAAAGAAGGGTTTCTTTTATAGAGGCGGTCATGAAAGAAAATGAAATTTGTTAGAATTAATGCACTCTGATGTGTTTGGGCCATTGAATATTAAGTCTTTAGGAGAAGCTTTATATTTTATTACATTCATAGATGATGCATCTAGGAAGGTTTGAGTCTACCCTATGAAAAGTAAAGGTGAGGTGTTTGAGATATTTCAGAAATTTCATGTTTTTGTTGAAAGGGAGACTAATAATTTTCTCACTGGTGTTTGAGAACAAATAATAGTGGGGAGTATTTCTTCAATGCATTCAAGAATTATTGCAATAAGTTTGAAATTAAATGTGAGAAGATTGTGCCTTGTGCTCCCCAACAAAATGGTATTGCAGAAAGGATGAACCACACTATTATGGAGAAGGTGAGGAGTATGTTGTCAAATTTCAGATTGGAAAAGAATTTCTGGGGAAAAGCACTAAGGACAAGTTGTTGCCCCATTAATCGCTCACCTTCTATAGTGCTAAATGGTGGTATTCCTACAGAAGTTTGGACCGATAAAAAGGTAAATTATTATCACTTAATTTTTTTCGGATGTGAAGCATTTATGCATATTCCCAAAGAGCATAGAAGAAAGCAAGATGATAAGTCAAGGAAGTGCATTTTTCTGGGATATGCCGATGGTGAGTTTGGTTACTATATATGGGATCCAATTAATCACAAAATTGTTAGAAGCTCTAATGTAATATTTAACGAATATGAGATGTATAAACAACAAACTCAAGAACAAGATGGACAATGAGAAGAGGAAAACTTGTTGTAGCCATTACAAAAGATTCAAGTGGAAAACACACCAACACAGTTGGTTCGCATGTCTACTAGGCCTAAAAAGCAGTCACAAAAGTATCAGCCTCAGATTATATTTTGCTAACTGATGAAGGCGAGTCTAATTGTTTTCAGGAAGCTTGTGAAGTGGAAAATAGTGAAAAGTGGATGAAAGAAATGGAGGAAGAAATGAATTCTTTATTGAAAAATAAAACTTAGAAGCTAATGAAGCTTCCAAAAGGAAGAAATTCCCTACAAAACAAATGGGTATACAAGATTAAACATGAGGGTGAGGAGAAGAAGGAAAGATACAAAGCAAGGCTAGTGGTTAAGGGATTTGCAAAAAAAGAAGGTATTGACTTTATAGATATTTTTTCAACTGTTGTTAAAATGTCTTCCATAAGAGCTATTCTTGGTCTTGACGATGCTTTAGACTTGGAATGTGAACAATTAGATGCAAAGAAAACTTTTCTTCATGGAGAATTGAAGGAAGAAATTTACATGGAACAAGTGAAAGGATTCAATATAAAAGGTAAAGAATATCTTGTCTGTAGGTTGAAAAAGAGCCTTTATGAGCTGAAACAGGCACCTCGCCAATGGTATAAGAAATTCGATTCATCTATGCTTGACCATGACTTCAAAATACTATAGGATGATCATTGTTTCTACATCAAGAGATATGACAAAGAAAGGTATATTATACTACTGTTGTATGTGGATGATATGCTAGTTATTGGACATGATAAGAACATGATTAATAAGTTGAAGAAGGACTTGAGAAATAAATTTGCAATGAAAGATCTAGGTTGAACACAACAAAGATTGGGCATGAGGATTATACCTGATAGAAAGAACATAAAGTTGTGGCTGTCACAAGAGAAATATATTGAAAAGGTGTTATAAAGGTTCCATACGAAGGATGCCAAACTAGTTGGTACACCCCTAACATCACACTTCAAACGTAGTGCTGATTTGTGCCCTTATGATGACAAGAAGGAGGAGGAAATCAGTAAAACCCCTTATGCTTCAGTTGTTGGTAGCTTTATGTATGACATGGTATGTACCCATCCATACATTGCTCATTCAGTGGGAGTAGTGAGCAAGTTCCTTGCAAATCCAAAGTAGTAGTGAGCAAGTTCCTTGCAAATTGAAACAAACAATATTGGCAAGAAGTAAAGTGGATTTTAAGGTATCTCAAGGGTACTAGTAATTATTGTTTATGTTTTGGTAACAACAATGTTGTTCTTGAAGGTTACATAGATGCAAACATCACTAGAGACGGGGATAATAGAAAGTCCACAACTGGTTATTATGTACTTTGTTGTTCTTGAAGGTTACATAGATGCAAACATCACTAGAGATGGGGATAATAGAAAGTCCACAATTGGTTATTTATGTACTTTTGTAGTAGTATCTTGGATATCTAGATTGCAGAAAGTAGTTGCCCTCTCTACAAAAGAAGCATAATTCATTGCTGCCACAAAAGCTTTCAAAGAGATGTTGTGGATGCAAAGATTTTTAGTAAAGTAGGGAATAAAACAAGATAAATATTTGTTGCATTGTGGTGCTATTCATTTAGCAAAAAACCCAACATATCATTATAAGACAAGTGCTAAATGATGGGTTACTACAATTGGAGAAAATACATACTTCAGAAAATTCAGCTAATATGCTAAAGAATACTTTGCCCACTCATAAACAAGAACTTTGTAAAACTTTGGTCTCAAGTGGGAGATTGTTAGGCATGAGACCAAATCAAGTCAAATTTGTTAGTGCCCATGGTATTCACAACCCATGGTATTGGGCCCATAGTATTATAATGAAATATTTGTATATATAGGGGCTTCAGTAAAGAATGAAATGTATGGATGAGAAAAAATGAAGTGAGTGAAATGTACAGAAATTTTCATTATTTTCGTTGTGATAATAAAAATTTGCTAACCCTTTTTTTGATGGTTTTTCCCAAAAAAAAAAAAAATAAATTAATCTGGTGTTCTATGTTTGAGTAAATTTTTTTTGTTTTTTGTTTCGCATGAAATTTTTTATTTTTCTCTTAAATATTTTTCATACTATCTTTTATTAACAGATTTATAACCGCTAAAGCACAATAGCCAATAAAATTCACGCACAACACTTTTGCACTTCGGTCCAGCACCTCTCGGCCTCCCATAAACTTTAATAAGATTTTAATAAGATTTCAGTTCACGTATCCAATTTAAAGCTGGACTATAGTTTTATAGTACTTCTGTCAAACAAAAATATTTAACTCCTCTTTCCCGTTGTTACACACTTCACACATTGTTATGAGCTACTAGGTTATGGTGGTGGTGGTGTTGGTTGCAAGGCGCTCGCAGGATGGAGACACTGTGAGGCTGGCAGTAGCTAAAGCCATTGAATTAGGCGGCTGCGCGTATAAATCATCCTCCTCAATTTTCTTGGCTCTCAGCGACTGCACTTCTATTTCCAGTCGTCTGTTCTCCTCCCTCAGACTCTCGCAACATCGTTTCAGATTCTCGCATTCCACTTCTTTTTGTTTCAACTTCGTTCTGCACATAATAAATGGATTGAGCATAATAAATAGAATATCAAGATGTAATGGAGTTTGTTAATTTATATATTTTTAAATCGAGTTTGTATAGTTAAAATAGTTAAAGCAATCAGATATCCGTAAATATACGTCAGATTAAAAAAACAAAACAAAAATATTTACAATTCTTTGAACCAAAGATTAATTCTTGCCTTGCTCTACGATTCTGGAACCACACTTCCACTTGGCGCGGTTGCAGATTTAATTTGTTCGCCAACGCGGACTTAAGCTTCTGCAAGTTAAGACCATAAACTAATTATGCCATTATTATTACAGTAAACTAAGGCGAATTAATTATAGTCAAAGAATTTCCAGAGTTTATGGAATAGTTTAATCGGTGATTGTTGTGTTATGAAATATTATGTAAATTATAGTTCCTAATTTAACTTAAACAAAAAATTTTCAAATTTTATTAGCTTTTAAATTTAAATAGTTAATTGATAGAACATTACTTAAATAGTGACAATTTACCAGATTAACTGATTTTTTATCCAATAACTGAGGATGGGAATGGTAATATTTATACAAATCGATAATAGTGGATGGAGTCTACACATAAAGAAAGAAAATACAAAAGAAAATAGAAAATTATTGTGAAATGACAGTTTACCATGTTCTAATTTTATTTTTTCTTTCAAAAACTTAAAAAATCTAGAAAACAGGAAATAAAATATTCTCTGATTGTGTGTCAATTTGTATTGTGTGTCAATTTGTAATAGAGTGCTAATTTTAAAATGAGTGACTAATTTTCTGAGATTTTACCATTTTTTTAAATATGCTTCTATTTATTTTAAATAGTTTTAGATCAATAATTTTTTAAATTACAATAGTATTTTAGATGTAAGTTTTGAAAGGAATAAAAATTTTGGAGAGAAGTGATATTTGTAGTTTTTAATTCAAAATAAATTCAGAAAAGAGTAAATAAAAGGTAAATCAAAATTTTTATATATAGTGTTGAATTATTTTAGAGTTAAAAAGATATTATGTAATAAAATACTATATAAACCATATAATTCAGGTTCAAATCCTTGAACTAGTAGTTCAATCCAATAAAAAACTAAATAAAAAAAGCATAGAGAATTATGTAAACCATATAATTCATGTTCAAATCACATCCTTGTAGTTCAAGCCGCCAAAAAAAATAAAAAATAAAAATGCATAGAGAATTAAATAGTACTGGACTCAGCGTAAAGTGCTCTTTGAAGCTCTTTTCTAAGATGGTTGATTGATAGTTTGACAGGCGCAGTTTTTTTCTGGGTGTCTCTGGTCGAATTAGTTCGTCCGATTCCTCTCTTCCACCTCTGCAACTCACTGCATCCAAGTCCGATATTCCTCTTCTTACAGATGGACAGCTCGCAGCGACGTCAAATTCCAACTTTCCTTCCGGAGGAGTACTTACCATATCCTGGCCTGTATAAATTAAATAACAGCACCATCTCAGCATAATTTTTTTACATGGGTGTAGTAAATTCAAACAATTATCAAGAGAAACTAGCATATACCCACTCAAATTGAGACTTATTACCATTATGATATGCCGCCATGGCTGTTTCAAAGAGAGTATTGCAGGAAAAAGGGCTGTCCTGCTTTGGATATGGATCGATAAAAGGAACTGTTTCCTCCCCACATTGCAGTGTAAGTGTCAAGTCAGTGTTTTGCTCCCCACATTGCAGTGTAAGTGTCAAGTCAGTGTTTTCCTCCCCAATCATATTTTCTAGTCTCAATGGCTGCAATTGCATGCTCCGATGACTCGTTGCAGAGTACTTCTTGTCTTCCCAGGAGAGGAGGGAGCTTCACAGTGCGTGGGAAATGAGATAAAACGAGAAAGATGCAGTCTCTAAATTCATGCCTTGAAATTATTGTACTCATTTCCTAACAGTTCAATGACTGCAGCAAGTACAATGAATGCAACTAGTAAAGGCATTTGGTTCTTTGTGAGTACTCTTTTCGATAATTCCATCAACTATTGCAATGATGGTCCCACTAATATCCGGTTGGGAAAGGTTTGGTTTTTTTTTTTTTCATCATGTAATTTTTAATAAGATTGTGAATTTTACTATTTTAAAGCATAGTTATTAAGTTAGAGTTTTTTTAAATTAAAAAATTATAGATTTAGTTAATAAAAAATAGAAATATCATATATAGTTTTCAAGTTTATAATTAAAATTTTCATTTTTTATTTGGTTATTAATGAATTTTAAAAAATTAGGGAGATATTCATAATTATGTCTAGATTTTTAAAATGTAATAATATAATATGGTATAAGTAAAAATTAGACAAATATTTTTGAGATATAACCACTTTATGGTTGTTGCAATTGGCCAAAGCATATTGGGAAATCTCAAGCTTATCCAGGGCCATAAACCTTTTCATGATTAAATTGGTTAAATTTCACCTTATCTAGAGCCATAAACCTTTTCACCATTAAATTGGTTAAATTTCACTAGTACTTGCTTATATTTTTCTTTTTTGGGAGTTTAGAACTTGAAGGAATATTTGTAGTTCTAGGGATTTGATCCCTCTCGACCCATGATAGATTTGGAATTAAATGGATCTAATTCATTCATGTGTTTCAAAATTTACCAAATCTACTTGTAATCCAAGAATTTTCGGAGGAAGAGTGCCTATTACTTTAGTTTGCCTAGCTGACAGGTCCCTCTCTGAGCTATGAGGAAGGTAATCAACAATGCATATAGTTTCATGTTTTCCATTATCTAGGCAAAGAGAAACTTGTATTAAATCAGCTTTGGTGTCTCCTACCCATATTAAACTCTTTTTGATGTCTCCATCCCTTGTAATCCCTTTATTTCCCCTAACACTCAACTATTCTTTACCCGTCCCTTAAAGACGAAAAAGCTATAGATTGGTGGGTAGGCAACCACTTGTATTAAATCAGCTTTGATGTCTCCCACCCATATTAAATCCTCTTTGACGTCTCAATCCCTTGTAATCCCTTTATTTCCCCTAAAGCTCCTCAACTATTCTTTACCCCCCTTTAGAGATGAAAAGCTATAGATTAGTGGGTAGGCAGCGCTATTGATCCAAGTAATGGGATGAATACATTTTTTAAATATAGCTATTTCGGTAATATGATGAGATGTAATTAGAGCAGTGCTCTTGTCTATAGTGGAACACAACTAGACTTATAATAGTTGTTAGCTACATAGTGTTGTCACACAAGATAATTAATTGGCTCCATAGTATAATCAAACAAAATAAGCCCTCACAAATGACTATTAAATTTGATAATTATGATTTAAAATATATTTTCAAATATTTAAATAAATTTAAAACATTTTAAACAATTGAGATTCACAATTTTACTTTAAAAAATATACCATTAAATATATAAAAAAACAAAACATTTAAAAATTAAATTACTCCATTCATTTTATCTTAATACCACTACTTTATCCTAATACCACTTTATCTTAATACCACTACTTTATCCTAATACCACTGTACTGTAACAATACTTAGTCTATTCCATACTCACTCTATTCTTTTTCATTAAAATTAGATTACACACCATTATATCACCAAATTCTAACTAACAAAAAGTACATAAACTGGGCCCATCAAATTTATGATCCTTACATCAACTTATAGCTTCACTGTATTTAGGTCAGCTTGGGTAGGCGGACCCATGGTGGAAACTTGGCATTTGGTATAAGAAGGTGAATGCCATGGCTGGAGAAGAAATTAACAAGCGAGGGTGAATACAAGGCATGAGCTTGGGGTGCGAAATAAGAAGGCGAAGATAGAAGAGGGCGAGGTGCGGGCAGGTGGACAGACTGCAACACCAAGGCAATGAAACCACAAAACATAGAATGAGCTGCAGTTCGGACGATCGGGTGAATCATAGGTTAGGTCCCTGCATGGCGGGTCTGCCCATGGGCGGTTGTAGGTGGGAAAACCAAGCAGAGGTGAGTTTGGGTGGGTGGTTGGTGTTAGGAGTGGACCAGGCTGGCGGGTAAGTGAGCTAGGCGAGCAGGTGGAGTCACGAGTCAGAGTTTGGTGAATGGTTGTAGAGAGGACGGATAAGCTAGGTGCGCCGCGTGACAACGATGAGCTGGGCGAGCGACCTGAGCTCGGGGTAGGGCTGCATGCCGGGTGAAACGCTTAATGGGTGTGCGACTAAGCGAAGGTTGGTACAGGCACTAGGTGGAACACGAGCGCCGAGTGAGACAACGAGGGCCGAGCATACACGACACGTGATACGAGTTGGTGAATGGGCGAGGCTGCATGAGAGCGGGCAGGTGGCTTGAGTTTGCAATACGAGTTGGGCAAGGCTGTACGGTGGGCTGACTGCCATGGGAAACGCTGCACGATGAGTCGGGCAGGCCGAATGACAGTCAAGTGAAAATTCTAGATTTGGTGATTGGCCTTGTCTGGTCAAGAATAATTTGGGGTTGCGTTGAGAGGCTATTGTACATTTTATTAGTAAACATTTATTGATATAGTGGGCAGACTCATTGTCAGGGAGTTGCCTTTTTCTTTAAAAACACTGTGTATTTATATGATTATGTAAATGAAAAATGATTAAATGAATGTTTTCGTTGTGTGCTATGAATGTTAAATGTTTAGAAAGTGAAATAAACTAGATATGGAATATTAGGCGAGTCCGTACTTGAAAATATTGTTGAAAAGAAATCAGGTGATGTTATCAGACTTGCCTATGATTAGGATTGTAGTCATCTTCGTAGGACACATGCAACTTCACGGAAAAAAAACTTTGCTTCAAATTATTATTATTTTATTAAATATAAAAATAAATAATATAGGATTTAAACCTGTATAAATTTGAAAACACAAGTAAGAAAATTCTTAATCATGGTTATGCATCCCCAATTTAACTTGTAAATAGGTTTTGGTACAATACTATGGACCAATATCATGCCTTATCAATACAACAAGTGCGAAACTTTTTAGAGTCAAAATATTTTTTATATATTTTATTGTTTAACATTTTGTCTTTGTCAAAAAGAAATATGAGTAATTATAATTATCAATAAAAGATTTTGAGTCGGTCAAATCACATAAAACTAACACTAAAAATAAAATAGAAAAAACTAAAACAAAAAATACATAAAATTAATAATTATATATAATTACAATTATAATTAATTGCATCTTAAATTTGGGTTATCTCAGGTAGTTGGGAGGAGGGAATGGAATTCTCCCCAACCAGGTAAGATAAAATATCTTTAAACGAAAACCATTTTAGAGTGAAAAGAAATTTGATCTCTATCAACCCTTGGTATATCAAGTATACTTAAAAATATATCAAAAATATTAATAAAAATAACAATTTTAATATGCAATTGACATTGCTTTTCTATTTTGAAAATAATTTACTTCTATTTTAAGAGATACACGTGTCTACAAATTCTCTATTTTGAGAATACTTTTTATTTTTATTTCTTAAGTGAGACACATGTCAAGTTCAACTTGAGCACTGATATACTTACACATCACCTTCATTCTGGGCTATAAAATGAGTCTCTTGGCTCCACTAAATGAGATGCCTTCATTATGGGAAAGAGCTATCCAGCCATATATTGGGTATTTAATGCCCTCATAGCAGCACGTGACTTAACGCGATAACACGGGAGCGGGAAAATTCGGCATTAAATAATATTTGCTCGCTCCCGTGTTATCGGGCTAAGTTGCGTGCTGCTCTGAAAGCATTAAATACCCAATATATGGCTGGTTAGCTTCAGCCCTCATTATGGGCTATAGAATGAGTCTGTAAGCTCCACTAAATGAGATGCATCATGGTTTGGCTGGTTTTGCACGTTACTCAAGAGTGTGACTTTGACTTAGATAGAGACATTCCCATTTACAGTCTTGATGATTTCACGAAACAAATAGATGTAGAGGTCCAATCAATGTGATTAACTCCTTGATGTTGATTGATCTAAGAGGCTCATTCGATATCCCAGTGTTAGGAAAATGTGTAATTTCATTCTTTGTCAACTTGGAGTTGACAGGTGTCCCTTAAAAAAATATTTTAAATAAAAAATGTCCGCTATAATAAAAACATAAATGATTATATGTATTTGGTTAGTTTTAATTAAAAATATTACAAACCATAATTAATTGTGATTACTTGATTCATTATTAATATGTGCTAAAAATATTTCACTTTCACTCTTGGAGTTATAAATAAAATATTTCGATATCTATATTAAATAATATAATTTTATATGACTTTCTCATTAAATTAAAAATTATGACTTAAATAATTCAATATACTACTTAAATAAATTATTTGAATATCCATTTACCTAATATATGTGTATGTAAATGTTGAGCTTAGTAAAATATTTCAATGCTCAAAAGGAAAAAGTAAATAAAGGTAAAATAATTTAGTTATTGATTGATTAGAGAAAAATGAGAAATGTGTAATTCATGTAACTTTTAAATTTCAATATAAAACTTCAATAAATTATTTGAATATCCGTATTACCTAATATATGTGTGTGTAAATGTTGACCCTAGTAAAATATTTCAATGCTCACTCCATGATGTGAAGGTCTCCATTTTGAAACTCTATAAGAAAAATCATAGATTTATCAATCACTTAAAAGGATTAAAATGCTTGACGTGTAACCAATTTTCAATTTTTGCATTCTATAGAATGGTTTCAATATAATTAGGTTTGATCCCTCTTGGCTCTTGGTAGATCCATGGTTAAGATGGGTCTATACTGGTTTTTTTTCCAATGCTCATTGTCATTTAATAATTTTGAGCTTTAACTTTTGGGTCTTGAATATGGATATTGATGACCTACGGTCATGATTTGACTCAACAATCTTTAGTATTTTTTTGTTTGAGACTTTGAGTTATGTTAACTTACTTTCCACTCTTTGGACTTCGTTATCTACTATAGTCTATTTTGCTTTCAATTTAGATTCTATAATGATGAATGATGAGTATCAATGATGTATGTATTAGTATTAATGATGAGCATGGATCAATCTATTTAATTTATTATAAATTAGTTAAGGATCAATGTATTTAATATTTCATTACTGAATATGATTTTTAATCTCTCTCTATATATATATCCCTCTCTTTCACACACACAATTAAAAGTTATATACCTCTACATCCATATTCCCTAGTAAATTTCTCTAAAATTTGAGGGTACTCCCGCACTTTTTAATCTCTCTATATATATCCCTCTCTTTCACACACACAATTAAAAGTTATATACCTCTACATCCATATTCCCTAGTAAATTTCTCTAAAATTTGAGGGTACTCCCGCACTCTCGTGTCCACTCTTCTCGGAGTCTTTGTAGAACATTAATTTTCAATGCAACTTTAGCAATTCCTTGCTATGGGAAGAGGTACCATTTTGTACACACTTTGATGCATGTAGGTACCATTTTATACACACTTAATGTATGTATTATACTTTAGGTACATGATGCCATTGATTTAAATATGTTTATAAATTCATTTAGCTTGGATATTAATAGTACCACCATGTATTATTTGTATTTTTTAATTTTAAAGTATTTAAATGAAATATTTATATAAAAATTATGGAGGTGGTTTGTACGATAGATGTATGTTATATTTGGACTTTAGGATGAAAATTATGTTTTTTTATAATTCAACAGTCTTTCGTAATTAAGAACAAATCTATTAGCACTCTAAAACATATGAAGTGTTATGTGCTTCACTTTCATGTCAGGTAACAAATATTGCAGACCATAACATACTTTTTGGTAAGTGTATATATAAATTACTGTAGACATATAAATGAAATGGATGGTAAATATTGATAAGTATCAAAACACACACTTACTTTATGGTACAGATTAGATTGTGAAGATTAAAAATAAAATAAAATAGCTAAATTATAAGTTTGTTTCAAATTAGGCCTACAAGAAATAGAATAGATGTTGATGGGGTGTAGAATAAATGTTGTGTGGGTGTACTGTTAAGTCACTCCATGATGTGAACGTCACGAGTTATAAATGCTCTCGAGAAAAACCAGTCATGTTATGGGATGGTATGTCCCATACCAAGTGTGATCTATGGGTGATTTTGATAGCCTATGTGTGATGTGCTATTTTTCATAGTTAAAATTGTATTTTTGAATGCTAAACAAATTATATATCAGACCAAATAAACATTTTAAACATAAAAACTTATTTTTTTCAATGTTTTAACTATAAGTATTAATTTTTTAAACGTTTTAACCATAAAACTTAATTTTTTCAATGTTTCAACGATAAAAAATTATTTTTTTCATGTCATATACATAATTTTTTTAAAATGATATGTAATTGACATTAAAATATTTTACCTAACATGTACATCAAGACATTTTATGATGCAATGTTACTCACAATTTTTTTACTTCTAATTATTTTACAATATATTCATTTTTTTATTATAGTCGACATTATTTTTCTATTTATAGTATAATTTTTATTTTAAAAGGGAACAAACTGACAGAAAAACTTACACATCAACTCATACTAGGATGTAGAACCACCATAGGTTCATCTTAAGTACGGATTTAGAGTGTAAAATACAATGTGTTATTTTTATTTGTTGAAATTGTATTTTTGAATGCTAAATAGAGTACATTTATGACACAAATTAAAATGGTTTTTTTATTATTATTATATTTTAAAGTATATATCATATTCATTTTTTTTTAATATAGTCGACATTATTTTTATATTTAGAACATAATTTTTAACTTTTATTTTTATTTTAAAGGCGAAGGGACATGAAGGGATGAACAAGCAAACTTTCACATCCCTCTCATACTGGGTCATAGAATCAACCTCTCGGCTTAATGAGTCTCTCCACTCAATAAACATCTGACACATTTTTTTAATTCCAATTACATTACAACATATTCATTTTTTAATATAGTAGGCAACATAGTTATCGATCAAACGAGAAAATGACCTAGTACCCATTTTTATGAGGTAGCAAAAAATCATTCGATTTTGAAAAATGGTGTTTCAGAAAAGTGTTGATGAGTATCAACCATTTTTGTTTCGAGGGGTTAGTTTTTACACTTTAAATTTTCTAATGAATAAAGTGAAAAAAAAAGAAAGTTTCTAAATATATATATAATTTAAAGAAAAACAAATTAAACCAAAAATACAAATCTAATTTTTTTTTTCTTAAGTGAAAAAGAAAATAAAAAATAGAAACCTCATTAGAAAAAAAACTTAAAATAATTACCAACCAAAAAAATCAATTAAAATAAAAAAATAAAAAATGTTTATATTAAATAATTTAAATAAAAATAAATAAATTAAGAATTGTTTTTTTAAATTAAAATTATAAAAATAATGAAATAACATAAAATAAAATTAAAAGAAAATAACCATTTTTTTAATTAAAAAAAAAAAAAAACAAAAAACCAAAAAAAAACTATATATATATATAAAACAATTAAAAATAAATAGAAATTAAATTATAAAAAATAAAAAACAAAATTCAAAAAAAAAATTCAAAAGAAAAGTTCAAAACATTTGAAAAAAATTCAAAACATTATAAATTGAAAAAAAGAGAAAAAATTAAAAAACAATATTAAAAATAAATTGAAAAAATAAATATTAAAAAAATAACCCTCCTCCCCCCTTGCTCCTCCCCACCCCATTGCCTCCGTCTCCCTTCGCACCTGGTCGCTCCCTCTGCACCCCTCTCCCCTCCCACTCCTCTCCCCGTGCCATATCGTCTCTCCCCTACCATCCCTCCCCTCTCCCCTCTGCCTACCCCCCCTCCCCCTCGCATCCTTGCCTACCTCCCTCATCCCCCTCCCCTCTCCACCCACTCGTCCCCACCCCTTGGGCCCCAGCCAACGGGTAAGAGGCCGCAGGATGATTCGGGAATCGGCCTGTGGCCTATTGGCCATTGGCTGGAAACCTAGGCGGGACGGGGGCCTGAGCGCAACCCTCCCCACTTGCCCAGGCCCCTAGCCAGTGGGTTAGAGATCACATGCTAATTCCCAGAATCGCCTTGCGGCCTCCTGGTCGCTAGCTGGGGGCCCGGGTGAGTGGGGAGGGCTAGGTGGGGAGGGTAGGGGGGTGAGGGAGGCGGGAGGGTGTTGGGCGGCGGCGAGGGAGAGGGAGGAGAAAGGGGAGCATCGAGGGGAAGGGAGGGGGTAGGGTGAGGGTTAGGATGAGGGGGAGGGGAGAGGGGAGAAAGGGGGCTGAGGTGCGGAGCGGAGGGGCGATGAGGGGGTGGGAAGGGAGAGGGAGGCAGTGGAGTGGGGTGGGGTGGAGCGAGGGGAGAGGGGGATTTGTTTATTAATACATATATTTCTTATAATTGATTTTTTTATAATTTTTAAATTTAAACTTTTTTAAAATTTAAAATTTATTATTTTTTTTTTCTTTTTATTTTATTTTATTTTTAATATAATTTTATTTTTTTATTTTTTTAAATTATATTTTTTTGTTTTAATTTTAATTTTTATTTCATTTTTTTTTATAGTTTAAATTTTATAATACAATTTTTTTTTTTAAATTTAAATTTACCTTTTTTTTTTTTAATTGTTTTGAATTTTTTTTATCTTCTTTTATTTAATTTTATTTTTTGGTAATTATTTAACCTTTTTTAAATGATGTTTTTATTTCTTATCTTTTATTTTTAACTTAAAAAAATGGTTTTATTTATTTATTTTTTCTTAAATTATATATATATATATATATATATATTTCATTTTTACAAGTTAATTTTGATTTTTGCTTTTTACATTTTTTTATGGTTTTTTGTTTTTTGTTTTTTTTGTTTTAATTTTACATGGTATGGTTAAGTCTTTTTACATTATATATATATATATATATATATATATATATATATATTTTTTATATTTGATTTTTTTGTCACGTTTTTTTATGTTTTATTTTTTGTTATTATTTATTATTTTTATTTTTTTCAATATTTGAATTTTTGTTTTCTTTTGTGTTTTTGTGTTTTTCAATTGTTTTTTTCAATATTTGAATTTTTTCATTTCTATATATTTTTTATATTTGATTTTTTGTCATGTTTTTTATGTTTTATTACTTGTTATTATTGTTTATTTTATTTTTTCAATATTTGAATTTTTGTTTTCCTATGTATATATATTGAAGGCTCCCATGCTTGTTTAGCAACCCGATCCCATTATGTGCAATTTGATAGTTCATTTAAATGTTTCATTATAATGAATCAAGTCTGCCCCACAATGTGTTAATTTCATGGTTGGTCTTTAAGTTTTTATTACAATGGGTTGAGCTTACCTACACTACGTGTTAATTTGATAGTTGATTTTTTTTTTTTTTTTGCAATGTGTCAAGCTGTCTAGGCTAAGATTTTAAAATCGCTATACATTTAGCATTTAAAAATAATTAATCTTGGTATAATAACTCTTTCATTTAGGTGTTAATTTTTAAAGTTTTTTTAGTCAATTTTTTTTTCCATAATGTCATGCTTGAAATATTTTGAAAACTTAAGATTGTTTTGTAGTCATAATCTTTGGTTTTAATTCCATGGTTGAAAAATTGTCAAAATTTAATGTTTTTCTAAGTCGTGATATTTTATCGTTAATGTTATGGTTGAAAACAATTATAAATATTTTTTGTTAACACTATGCTTGAAAATTGTTGGAATTTTAAGGTTTTTCAAAGAAGTGATATTTTAAATTTAATGTCACGCTTAAAAATTGTTGGAATTTTAACGCTTTTCAAAGATGTGATATTTTATGTTAATGTCATGATTGAAAATTGTTGGAAATTAAAAGTTTTTCAGAGTCATGATATTTTATCTTTAACGTCATAATTAAAAGATGTTGAAAATGTACCCTAGAAAAAATGTTATTCTGGCATCAACACTTTTATTTCAAGGTGTTTTTTGCACCAAACAAAATGACTTTTATTGTTTTTCACTGTTATTTTTAAAAATTATTGATAATTTACTCGGAGAAAAATTTGGTGATGCAAAATTTTTATTTTTGGGTTGTTTTTCATGTTTTTTTGGCATTTTTGGGCTTGAGTACCCGTTTTGAGGTAATAGTCCCCGTTTGATTGGTAATTATGTTATACATTATTGTTCTATTTAGAACATAATTTTTAACTTTCATTTTTATTTTAAAGGGGAATGGATGGACGGACAAACTTACACATCCCTCTCATATTGGGCTGTAGAATGAGCCTCTCAGCTCAATAATATAATTTTATATGACTGGATAAAATAGTTAAAAAAAAAACTTCTATTTCTTCTATAAACATTTCAATATACAGCTTAAATAAAGTGTTTCAATATCTATATTACCTAATATATGTGTGTGCAAATGTCGACTTTAGTAAAATATTTCAATGATCAAAAGGAAAAAGTAGAAAAAGTGATGAAAAGTAAAATAATTTAGTTAATTCTTCATAAGAGGGAAATAAGAAATGTGTAATTAATTTAACTTTCAATATGAAATATTAATAGAATAAATTATTCAAAAATACAATTTAAGCAATTAAAAATTACACATGGTCTATATATAACAATGTAAAGTTTGAAATGGGAACTCATGCTATTACCCGTTTTGTAGAGATAGCAAAAAAGTGACCCGATTTTGAAAAGGGATGATGCAGAACACACGTTTTTTTAGAGCATAGTTTTTGGCACTATAAATTTTTTTATGTACATTACGTTTTAAAATGGTAGTGTTTTTGATGTTGATTTAAAAAAGTATTAATTCTACACCATGTTCTTTTTTTAAAAGGCTTTTTATTTTTTATTTTCTAATGTATGAAATGTAAATAATTATTTTGTAAAAATTTAATAATTTTTGAAGTGACATTTTTTTCATATTTTCTTGTTCTTATTTTAATTTTAATTTTTTGGTAGGGAAGTTTTTATCGTTTTACATATTTAAAGATGAAGGTTGATATTTTGAATTTTCGATATTCTACATATTTATACATCTTTAATTAATTTTTCAATCCAAATGAAATAATTGTTTCTAGAAAACAATATTTTTTAACGACTGACATAAAAATAACCATTTTTAATATAAATATAACTAAAAAACTACACGTTTTGATAATTTTTTGCTAGAATTGACATGTCAAAATCACAATTTTTATACAAAATTTTAACTAAAAATGGTTCAATAATGGTTTTTTTTTAATGAATTTCATGTCAAAAAATAATAATAATCATTTTTTTTCAAAAAATAATGATTAACTTAAAAATTAATGCGAAAATCACATATTACAAATATTGAACGCATCACAGCCTTAATTGAGTGTATATTCTTCTCATAAAATGTCAAAGTCAAAACATTACAAATATAACTACTTAATAGTTACAAAAAATGAGCTTGATTTCCAAGCATAACTTAAATTTAATCAACAATGTCACGTAATCCAAACTCTTCGTCCTTTAAAGTTTCATCATTGTCTTCTTCCACAATATTTTCTGCTTCCTTTTGCTCATTTTTCTCCTCTAATGGATCTTTGATATTTGCGAATCTCCCAATGTATGTCTTTCCAAACATTCCATGTAATGGTGGTTGAGGTTTCTTTACCTTTTTTGCCACATGTGATTCACTAAAGTCCCCTTTCTTCAACCCAAATTCTTGCATTGCATCTGGAAGAAATTGAAGAGCATTAATTATTTGCTCAATGAAATTGCACTGTATTGGATCTTTTTCAATTGCAATGCAATTTCTTCCTTTTTGAAAGAAACATGCTAGTGTTATATCTAATTATTAGGCACAAAAGAAATAATGAAGTAAATTAGTACAATGACATATTAATTAAAAAATAACATATTGAAATTCAATTCCATATAATAAAACTTACCTGAGCGAGAAAATAAATCCAGAACCCAATCTCCTTCATTTGAACATATGTCTATAAGATAGTTAATCAATAATTCTGGATTTTGATAAATGTTAACTATCTCTTCTTTTTCTTCTTTGTCTTCATATGTTAGTTTTCCCACAACAACATCATTAGTCAATATTTGGCTATGACTCTTTCCATCTACCCAATTAAAAATCATAGATATATAGCTATCATCTTTTGCCCAACTATCAATATGAATGAACTCACAATCATTTATAAATAGTTGATCTTCACGGATAAGAAGATTTTACTTTTTCCTGTAACATGAAATAGTAAAAGTTCAATTAACTTATACATAAATGAATTTTTCAACATTAATCAAATATACATTTTAAACGTCTTACCATGTAAGCTGCATCCTTGAATTTGTTTTTCCCTTCAAGCTTGACAATACCATTTCCAATTGTGTGTCTGAATGAAATGTCGTAAATCTCCATAATGATGATGACGTGAATTCTACAAATCCCGCAACCACTTTACTAAGAGCTTGATAAGTATAAGGGTCACTATCATAGTCAATGTTTGGAATATTGAAACCATGGGGAATATTTGCAATAACTAGGGAATAATCCCTTTTAAGTATGAGTTTAGCAATGTCTTCACAGTCGCCTTGTATTACTTGATATTGAATAGTGTCTAGCCCATTCCAAATGAAATGAGTAAGAGTTGGATCAAGTTCAACATTCTTAATACGTTGCTTCCTCAGTCTTTCGATTTTTATTTTTTCAATAAAGGTTCTGAAACTCTCTGGTGCTCCGTTATCATCCTTATTCATCTTTTATAAAATAAACAAATATATGTGTAATTTATAAACTAAAAATAGTACACAGATGAATAAAAATGAATGTATAAATCAAGATACCATTTTAAATGCAAGATAAAAAACTTTTAATGTTGACGTAGAATTTGAATCTGGATAGTTGCGTACAACATCATCCCAACTATTTACATTAAAAAATTTAACCATTTGTTCTTGAATTTTCATGTAAACTTTGTGACTGCATAGATAAAGTAACAAAAAGCTAATATAATATAACAAATACTACCAAGAACAACGTGTTTTAGTTAAAAGAAAATTATAATCTAGAAATAAATAAAAATAATTCAACAAACTTACTTTTGAAATTCCTCACACATTTCCTCCATTGATAATTTCCCTAACCTCACACAAGATAATATTGTTTTGACAAATTTTTCATCTTTCACTCCTTGCGTTGCTCTCCAAGGTGTGATAGTCATATCTTCTGGAAGCTGCTTAATTTCAGGACTTGATTTACTACTATTACATATCAATGGATTAGACTTTTTGACCTTCTGGTTTTTAATGCCAATGTTTTCCCACATGCTAAAAAATCTCATCAATCAACTCCCATACATCTCCAATTCTAAATGCCAACTGAAAAATGATATCAACATCGAATAAATCACTAATTTTGTTGCCTTTTCCACCTTTTGAATTGATTTTCTCTTCAATTTGATAGCCTATTTCCATACAACATTTATTTCATAAATCTACAGTAACATTTATCCTATCCCCACCACATTTTTCTTGAAATTCACTATAAATAAATCTAACCCTTTAGATGAAAGTCATAGACATCCTATATTCATTATCTGAATTATGATCCCATGTCACTAACTTTGCTTCCGCATTTGATAAACCAACATAAATGATACATTTCATTGTTTCAAAACGTGGGTTATTAGGATATTCCTCCATCAATCGTCTTTGGGTTTCTACAGAATGGTTTCCCGCAAGCACATAATAATTGTATTCAAAACATTTTGACTTATCAAATGCTTCTTTGTTGGGAACTTGAATTGGATCCAAAAGAAGCACATAACTAACCACATGAGCATATGGATTGTACCTCATCAATGTCTTCAAGTTGTGAACATGCAGATAATGTGGCTTTCTGACTTGATATTGACATTGTCTTTCACTTTCCTTGTAGGTTTGTCTGACATTAAGCTGAAATGTACGACCACCATCAATTAAATTTCTCTTTGTTAAATTTTGTCGAATGGCATTTTTCTTTGTTTTGATAATGCCATCCTCTAAATCAGCTCCTCGTGTAATGATTTCTCTGCTTTCTTTTGAAGTTTCACTAGGTTCTTGACTACTGGTAATGACTACTTCAAAATTTTCAACTTTACTTTTCTTTTTCATAACATTCTCATCATTAACTGTAATAGATTTATTCTTGGGCATTGTTACTTTTGGTTTTATATGACTCTTCTAAGTTCCAATGTCATCTTCAGTAATGGCAACATATGCTTCATTTTCAGTTTCAACTTCATCGTCTTCAAAAGTAACTTGTCTACCCTTGCTAGATTTATCCACTAGAGGCCTTTTTTCTGATCCCTTGGATGTAGTTTTGTAGCATCATCAATTACTACATTTTGCTTGTTTTCCATATCTTCTTCTAACACTGAGTAGAAACTATTGACAACTTTCATAATATCATGCTCTATGAAATGAATGCCTCCCAACTTAGTTGAACAACTTTCAACAAAATTTTGCCAAACAAAATATCATATGTTAATAAAAAAAAAGTTAAAAAAATATAGTGAGAGTTACAAGAACGCAAAATACAAATATAAATAACAATGCTTACGATGTTTTGTTTCATCTCATTTACGATTTTTTTACACAACTTTGTAGATACCTCTCTCATGTCATACATTGAATATGATAGCCGGTATTTAATCCTTTGATGTAACTTGGGAGGTTTTGTAAGTATGTAAACAACTTCAGTGTCTGGTACCGAACACATACCTATGAATCTTCCCATCACCTCATAATTTCCATTATCATTCAGTATATCAATATATAGATATATATTCACATTTTTGCTTTCTCTGTCTTTCACATACCAGATTCTTGACGGAAACTTCACTTATTTTGAATTTTTCCAGTATGAAATCATCTTCTTATCATTTGAGGCACTTGAAAGATTTGTAGCCATAAGCTCAGGTGGAGTTCATTCACCAGTGTTTTTTGAAGATGCACCTTTAAGAGTCTTTGGTCCAGAAAGATTCACAGAAATCTTCTTTGATGTCATTTTCCTAAGGAAAACACATAAATCAGTAAATAACGAAAACATATTAACTTAAATTAACAACAAAAATATATCATAAATTTTTAATTTGTATAACTAGATCATTGAAATTAAAAAAATATTAATACTAAGAAAATCATCTGCCACCCTGTGGGCAGGTGGGCCGCCGAGGTGGCGCGGGGGGAGGTTGTGGCAACAACTTCTACCATTTCTCCTCATATTGCTCTCCTTCTCCATCTTCAATCTACCTCTCAGGGGGCAGGCTGAGGCATAGATTGAAGACGGAGAAGGAGATCAATGTGGCAAGAAATGGTAGAAGTCGTTGCCACAACCTCCCCATGTGCCACTTCAGCGGCCCGCCTGCCCATGGGGTGGTAGCCAATGTGGGGTGGGGGGCTACCATAGCCTTCTCCCTGCACCACCCCGGCAGCCTGCCGGGCAGGGTGGCACGAGGGGGGCTGTGGCAACAACTTCTACTATTTCTCCCCACATTGATCTCCTTCTCCATATTCAATCTACCGCTCAGCCTCCCCCTTGAGGGGTAGATTGAAGATGGAGAAGGAGATCAATATGAGGAGAAATGGTAGAAGCACCCTGATGCCACCTCATCGGCCCGTTTGTCTGCGGGGTGGCGGGCGATTCCGAGAATCTCCAAACCTCAACAGGTTGCCGAGGTGCCACAGGGTGGGGCTGCAGTAGCCCCACCCCGTGCCACCCCGGCGGTCCACCCACCACCTCGCGGGGGTTGGGCGATTCCCGTGCCACCCTAGTATCTCGCCTGCCTACCCGCGGGGGTTGGGCGATTCCCGGAATCGCCCAACCCCCAAGGATGGGCGGGCGGGCCGCCGGGGTGGCGTGGGGTGGGGCTGCGGCAGCCCACCCCGTGCCACCCCGGCGGCCCACCCGCCCGCCCGCCCGCGGGGGTTGGTGATTCTCGGGAATCGCCCAATAGCCCCCAGGTGGGCGGGCGAGCTGCCGGGGTGGCACGGGGTGGGCTTCCATCGTGAGTTTTACGGGGCCCACCATGCTCATGATGGACGTATTGGTTAATTTGGTTCACAAAAAATATTAATTTAAAAAAAAAAAATCTACTTCATTAAACTTATTTAATAGGAAAATTTTCAAGGAAAAAAATTTAACTAACCTTTTAATTGTGAGAATTCTTCGTTGAATATGTTGTTGATAGCAATGTAGTTGCTCAACAAATTCGCTCCAAGTCTTTCAACGAACCTCAGAAAACCTTGATGTGATGCGAGTAATAGTGATATTGGAATTTATTATGTAGGTGAAATTACGGAAATGTTTTACCATACGATTAATGTGGGATTAATTTGTTTTAAAAAAAAATTACATGTTAATTTTTTATGGCGACGAAGGAAAATATGATAAAGTGAATATTATGGAATTGTTTTACAGCGGGGTGAATGTGAGATTAATTTGTTTTATAATGTATTATAAAAATTAAAAAAAAACATTCAATTGTTTAGTAAATATTATATACTTTAACTATTAAAATAATTTAGGTAGAAGTTGTAGTTTACAATTTTAACTTTAATGATTTATTTCATAAAAAAATTTAGTTTACATTTTTCGATAAATTGTAGAATAAAATAATGAAGGGAAATAAATCGAACAAAATTTTTGGAGGGAAAATTTCATTTTCTAAGCTATATAATATCTTTAGGAGACTCTCCATTTGTATCATTCAACATCTTTTATTTGAAAGGGATGGATTGTCCTAATAGTGAAGTTTCAATTTATAGAACATCAACATTTTCATTGCGTAACAACTCTATTAATATTGATGAATATAATGAGAATTCTTCCACTATGAATAGAAAGTCAATTCTTCCACTTAGTCCTGATCCTAAGGACTATGAAAGTAGCACTGATGAAAGAGGGGATGGAGAATTTAGAATAAATAAAGAGTCACATATTCCACTTAGTCCTAATTCTATGGACTATGAAAGTAGCAGTGATGATGAGCTTGATCACAAATTTCAAAAGAATGGAGTGCCATGGTGTCCACTTAGTCCTAATTCTAAGGACTATGAGAGTAACAGTGATGAAGAGCATGATGGTGAAGCTCAAAAGAATGGAGCGTCATGGTGTCCACTTAGTCCTAATTCCAAGGAATATGAGAGCAGCAGTGTTGAAGAGCATGATGAAGAATTTCAAAAGAATGGAGATTCATGGTGTCCACTTAGTCCTAATTATAAGGAGTATGAGAGCAGTAGTGATGAAGAGCGTGATAACGAATTTCAAAAGAATGGAGTGTCAAAGTGTCCACATAGTCCTAATTCTAAGGACTATGAGAGGAGCAATGATGAAGAGCATGATGATGGATTTCAAAAGTATGGAGTGTCACGGTGTCCACTTAGTCCTAATTCTAAGGACTATGAGAGTAGCAGTGATGAAGAGCGAGATGATGAATTTCAAAAGAATGGAGTGTCATAGTGTCCTCTTAGTCCCAATTCTAAGGACTATGAGAGCAGTAGTGATGAAGAGTGTGATGATGAATTTCAAAAGAATGGAGTGTCACAATGTCCTCTTAGTCCTAATTCTAAGGACTATGAGAGTAGCAGTGATGAAGGATAGGATGATGCACTTAGTCCTAATTCTAATGAGTATAAAGGTAGCAGTGACAAAGGACAGGATGTAGCATTTTCAGTAAGCAAATAGTTACACTTTGACGTAGTCCTAATTCCATGGACTATGAGAGCAGCACTGACAATGGGCATGAGGAAGAATATCCAATAAACATCGAGTCAAATTTTCCATTGAGTCCGAATTCTAGGACTATGACAGTAGCACTGAAGAAGGGGAAGATGAAGAATATCCTCCAAGTTAGTATTTGAAAAGAACAACTGATCATAGTGTGGATAAAATTCCTCTTAATGATGATGAAAATCCTTATACAAATGATGATCCAATGATGGATATGTTTCCAAGAAATATTGTATTAAGGAGTAGGAGCAGACCTTTTCATATCAATGCAAGAAGTTCTAGTTATATAAGGGGTAGAGCAGAATATTTGATGAGAAGAAGTTCTATCAGCACTCTCATTTCAAGTGAATGTTACCAAAAAGATTGCTTGAAACATATGGATTTCAAATTTGCATTAGAGAGCAGGAAGAGATATTTGTCAATGAATAAAAGCATGCAAAATTCATATTTAGTTGGGTGCATGCAATCTACATTGTCAAGTTATGATTATAATATTAAGACTTTATTTATCTATAGAAAAGCTTTCAAAATGTTTCATTCGATTGGGAATTTTTGTCTCTCGAGAATTCAAGGAAATTTGGAAAAGGATCTCACATTTTATTGAGAAGTACGTCATAAAAGACAGTTTGGGCCATTATCAAATACTGCAATGTCATGGGTGAAAGATTTCTTTTCAAAGCATGGAGAGTGTATGCTAAATAGAGAGACAATACATATTTCAGATAATTTTTCAAGACAAGAAATATACAACTTATACAAAGAATATGCAGAAGGTGCTGAGGGACATGGTTGGTTTATTACATATCAATATTTTGTGAAGGTATGGAAGAAAGAATTCAAAAATATATGTATTCCTAAGAAGACAAGGATGGCGATTTGCAGTACATGTGCTTCTCTTAAATAAAAAAGGGACAAAAGTGAAGGGTCAGAAAGAGGTAAGCATTCATAGCTTTAACTTTTAAAATTATATAGTCATCAACTATGAAAACATATTTCTTAATGGATTTCATTTATGTTGTGTAGATTCAATTGTCAAAGAACTTCAGGAGCATCGCGAACAACAAACAAATGAAAGGAAAAAGTTGTACAAGCATCGAAAGAAGTGTTATGATAATCCGAATAAATATTTGGGTTTGATAATTGATGGTATGGACTAGAAGAAAACACTTTTACCACATTTTTTTCGCACACCCAAAAATTTATAGGAGGAAAATTTTATTCAGTATCACTTGGTCGGTTGTATGGTCTTCAATGGGAAAATGCTGTCAAGGGTGTACTTCACAACTCCAAATATTCATAATAATGCAAATTTGACCATAACCATAATTCATGATGTGCTTTCTCATTGGTTTGGTAATCTTCCTGAAGTTTTGTATCCATAATTGGACAACACATGCCGTGAAAACAAAAATCAGATTGTTTTGGATATCTAAACATGCTTGTTGAATTGAGAATTTTTCAGAAGGTAAAGGTTGGTTTCCTTCTTGTTGGGCACACTTATGAACATATTGATCAGATGTTTAGTCGTTTTTCAGTCACATTGAGGAGGAAGGGAGTTGGGAGCTTGCCATTATCAATTGAATGTATTAAGAAATCATACATGCTAGAGCCTACTTTTGATGTGTTGGAAGAAACTGTTGACATGCGAAGGTTTATTCTGGGATCATATGGTGAGGGGAAATGCATTGAACAACTTAATGACATTAGCTTTCAACATCAATTTCATATCAAAAAAATTGATGGGAAAACATTAATATGGGGCAAGATGTATTCAGCTACTGCAGAATGGGCACCGTTATCAGGTTTGCAATTTTTGAAGTTCATTCTAGATCATCCAATATTTGCATCAAAAATATTGTTATTACAATCAGTTGGTCAAGTTCATAATGCACGAAGACAAAATAGAGATATAAATTATTATGATTGCCTAGAAGAAATTAAAAAATGTATTAGATATACATATGAGTACTTTGACATTGCTGATTCAGTTTGGTGGGAGTAATTTTTCAATAATCAAAGTGATATCATTTGAACAACAACAAATGAAGATATACCTTTGAAAAATCCATTTATTTGGCCACAAAATGTGTCGAATGAACACAAGGAAATAAACATTGTTGAACAACAACAATCTCAAGGTATTATTAATTCTTCACAAGCAGAGGAAAGAGAGATGTATATTGGTTCCAGAAGATCTCATGCACAACATGAAGCCATGGAAGACCTTTACAGAAGTTCAGTACAGGATATTAAGGAGGGTTCCATGTTCGCAGTGCTAGAAGATGGAGATCCCAATGGCTATCCATTCTGGGTTGCTAAAGTTATAAAGGTCTTTACAGAAATTGAGAATGTTACAGGTGTTGAAGTAAATTGGTATGCCACAAATACACACCCATTAAATGGTGTGTATAAGCTAGAGATGGTAGTTGACAAAAAATTGGCGGAAAGAGAAAAAGTATGAGTACAAATATAAATCGCCGCCGCACAGACATATTAAAATTGGAGGATGTTGATATACTTGTTTATGAATTCAATTTAAAAAAGAGAGGAACTCTTCGCTTCAAGACGATAGAGATTCTGAAAAGGTTGTTACCAGAAGGTACAGTTTTGAGATGGGAATCTGCTAAAACCAGTCGTAGATCTAGAAGAATTTTGAAACTTGAAATGGTGGGCATGCATGTGGACTCAGATGGGACACTAGATGATGAAAGAAAAGAATATGGAACATCTTCGTCAACATCCAGTTACTTATCTGAAGATGTGAATTCTGATGGTGTGCAACAAAATATGAGTGATTTTGAATAATTGTTTAAGACAGTTTATATAACTGATGTTAGAGTCGGTCTTAAGCCCTCCATCAACGATCAAAACTCTTTGCATTTGCATATGTAGGTGTCTCATCAGTGTCAATTTATGCATCCCGTTAGGCATGCCAATAACCCTGATGGAGGAGCTGGTGTGTTGTACCCCTCTTGGCATTGCTGGTTCAGGTCATTTTAGTCATTAAGCTCTTTCAAGCTTGTCTTATCTTGTCTTGAGGTCAATTTCCTAGGTCTAGGGTTTTGGTCAAATATGTTTACAGGGTCATGTGTCTGAAAAGTCAATGAGTATTCAGCAAGCCAGAGGGATGATTGTAAAAGTGTTTCTTCAAGATTTCTTATCTGGTACAGCTAATCTTCACCTTGGATTTAAAAACTCTGTTTTTAAAGCCAAGGTCATTTTCCATGTTTTTGTAAATAAGTGATGAAATTTCAAAAGTCTTCAGCGAACAAAATGCAACCCTGGTCCCCTTGCCAAGATCCCTCAGATGATCTACCTGCAAAAAGAATCAAGTCAAAGCACTCAATGAGTCAAATTCAGGACAAAAGAGACCAAAAAGTCAGTGTTATAAAGTGTCAAAGAGAAAACATTAGAAAGTGGGTTTGTGAATGAAATTTTTTCAAATGAAACTTATAAAACCCCAAATTCCCTCCTATCACTCTCATTGTGCATCTTAGACGCTTGCAAGAGAGGTTTGAGAGAGTGATTGAGAGAAAGGAGCGAAAAGAGAGCGAGTTCGGGCATTGGACTGGTGCGCGACCCGTCAGGCCAGGTGCGCGACCCGTCAGGTGCGCGCGACCCGTCAGAGGGTCTTCCACAGTGAGAAAATACAACGGGCGCGACCCGTCAGAGGTGCGCGACCCGTTGGGCGTGGTGCGCGACCCGTCGAGCTGTCTCTCAGCAAAACGATTTTAAATTTGCTCAAACGCTCTCCAAGCCACAAATTTGTTTGAGGTAGGTGTTCTAAACTTGAAATGGGTGTGGTTATGATTGGTGGATATCATAAAACATGTTTTAATGATTGAAATGTACAAGTGAAACCTCTTCATATGACTGCAAGGTTAATGGGTAAAATGTGCTAGGGTTTGTGTTGTTTCAAGGTGTTTTTCCCTTTGTAATTGTTTCCCTCCTTCCCCATTCTATTCACACTTGTATGTATGCCTATTTTTCTCCCATGCTATTTTATAAATTAAATGCAAACCCTCCCTTCTCCCTAATAACTAAAAGTGCAAACCCTACCCCTCTCCCAAAGCATTCAAAACCCTAATCTCCCTCTACCATATGCATGTATAAATAATGGAAAATGTTGGTGAATATGTCAGCAGTTTTGTGCATATGTTTCCCTATTTTCCCCTATTAATGCTGCATGTTTTCATATCCCCATGTGTTCACTTTCATACATATTTTTCCATATGCAGTGATCTTTGCAAATGATTTCCTAATATCCCTGATTTTAAATATGTACTCCTATATGCATAATGGTTTGCAACATTTTCCTTAAAAATTCCCTGTTATATTTTTATATTCCCAATTCCTTGTAAAAAGGTCCCTCCCCTAACATTTCCCTCATGTCTTTTTCCCCTTGGAACAACATAGAATTCAACACTTTTTACAGTCAGAGACAGCAGTACAGTTTGTCCACTTTGCTCCTAAACTATGTCAGAAACCGAAACTTATGAGCAAAGTAATGACCACTCATCATCAACAGAGGAGGCCTCGTAAGGGTGGTAAGGGTGGACATCATAAGCGAGAGGAGCCCACTTCTTTAGCAGAGTTACAGGCCTGTCCTATGGCAGTCACTTGCTTTCAGTACATGTCCTGTTATGAGTTTTGTGAGAGGATCTCACGGATTCAGCACCATAGAGAGTTGGCCCGCCTTTTTGTTTTACACCTCCATGATGGACATGTCAATCTTGCAGGGGTGAACTTTACATTGACACCCGAGGTGATCTCACATGCTACAGGGATACCTAATGTTGGTGAGGTGTGGACTAAGCGCAAGATGCTAGATATTGTTCACTTTGAGCCTTATGTCCGGCCACCATTCATAAGACATTTGGCGGGTGTTTTTCCATTCAGGTTTCTTCGGAGCGAGTATGCTCCCATCATGAGGCTTATTATGCACTATTTTACCTGTGAGGGCAGATTTTCACAGGTGTACTCATATCACATTTGCCTTTTGATGCACTTCACCCGAGTGAGGATGATGAACATCCCTGTTTTCTTTTTTCGGAACATTCAGAGGATGGTGCCCATGTTGCAGAGGAAGACCCCGGCACAGCAGTACAGGAGCCTTCATCATTATGGTTTGATTCAGCTAGTAGTATTGCATCAGTTGACACAGCAGGGTATCTCATGGGAGGAGTTCATCTCTCGTGAGTTTTTCACAGCGCCACCACAGCCACATCCTGAGGTTGTTCATGAGGAGGGAGGACCATCACACCGGCATCACATCCCTGTCACTAGACATGTTAGTGCCTCATCTCAGCTCACTTATCAGAGAGGCCAGAGGGCCTTATTTGCAGCAGCTAGGCGAGTACTATCTCCACAGCAGGTGGAAGGGGTCTCGCCTTCATCTTCAGCTCAGCGAGTGTTATCTCCACATCAGGTGGAAGGGGCCTCGCTTTCTTCACCAGCACAGGTACCAGAGAGGGGCAAAGAGCCCATGATTGATGAGGGTCCATCAGGAGTTCCCGATGTTGAGTTTGTTGATCTTGAGACTAGTTCTCCTAGCCAGGAGGCAAAGGAGATCATTCAGCATCTCAGAGCTGAAAATGATGCTTTGCAGAGGAGATTTGAGGGTGCCCAATGGACCATCACCTACCTGGAGTAGCGCAACAAACAGTTGGAGGAGGAGAAAGCACTTGATGAGTTATGGAGGATTCGTAGTGACCGAACCTTGAACCGTAGAAGACCCGGTGACCCATTGCCTGCTGACCGAGAGTCTATGCTCATTCAGGAGAACGCACACTTGGAGAGGCTGTTGGCTAAGGCCAACCAAGATAAAAAGTTGCTGAGGAACATGAAAAACCATTACTGGGCAAGAATGCATGTGTGCAAGGCCAAAATGAAGATGTTTCAAAGGCGGTTGTCTGAGGCCCTAAAAGGGAAAAAGAAGACCAATCCACTCCGTATCTTGGATGAGGCTTCACTCAAAGATCATGGCACTCAATAGCCTAGCCATAGCTCAAATCCCAAATTTTTTTGAGAATTTTGGGTAATTTTGGCATTTTTTGGTAATTTACAGGTTTTGGCTCTTTAACGGGTCTCCCCCCCGGTGAGACCCTTTGTCATGGCAACTCCTTTTCACAAAAACTTAGCATTTCCTGATTTTTTATGCAAAGTTACATATGCCCATGGATGGACTTGAGTTTTTATGGAGTTTTGGGCCTCCAGAAGGTCAAAATACATGAAAAATTTGACTTTCTGCCACTTTTTTGAACTGCAGAAAGCTGTCTTGGGAGAATTGGGTTTTGATAGGGCAAATGAACTCCAAATTCAAAAATTCCAGTTGGGTTGGAAAGTAGACTCACAGAACTTTCCAACAAGCCCATGTTTGATCAATTTGGCCACCTGCAAGTGCCTCAAACAAAGCTCCAAAGGGGCGTGACCCGTCAGGCAGGGGGGTGCGACCTGTGAGGCAGTTTTTTGCCAGATTGCACTGTACAGCCCAGAAAACGCAGATTTGACTCAGTTTGACTTTTTGGGGTTGAAGATGATTATCTTTGATGTAATTTTTGTAACTCTAAGACACTTTTACTCTTGTTTAACACTTCTAGAAGATTCATTCATGTAATGGGTAAATATGTAATGTATGAATTGGTTTCCAAGTTTATAGAGGCAAGTTGTTTTGACTGCCTAGTTTGTAGTGCTTAGTTTAGAAGTGGTTGAAACAACTCCTAGGATAGTGAGCTCGACCCATGGAGGCAGGGAAAGAGGTTAGATCATCTATATTATGTACTTTCTTGCTCATTTTCATGGTTGGACTCTTGAGGGAGAAGCTATCATTGTATTATTTCACTTGTATCTCTGCAAATTTTGGCTAAGGAAGACCAGGGTTTTGCAGTCCTTTTTGGGATTCTTGTGGTTTCATGTATTGATGGAGTGCTTCTTAATGTTCTTATAAGTGTGTTATGTGATTCATCTCCTTTCTTTCCTTCTGCATATTAAACAAATGAAGTGTTAAAGTAAGAATTCATGCTTGCCATGCTCTGCTTTTAAATTTTTTTAATTTCTATGTTTTCTACTGTTTAAGGAGAATTCAAAGTATTATTTGCTCTCCTTAGCTCCTCACCAGTCCTTTCCATCCACTAACCTCAATCAAAGGCATCAATACGGTCTCCTACCTCGCCCCAAAGAACCCCCTGCAGAAACTGTGTCAAATCCCCGCACCCAAAATTGCAATTCCTCAATTTGTCACCAAAAACCCAAAAAACCCCAAATCAACCTTTTTAATCAGTTTACTAGCCTAATATCAGTGTTACCTTGTTGGTCATCTCATCCCATTGAAGATCTGCCGAGATTGACCGGAGAGAGCCTTCTCCTGCCCCGTAGGGCTAGCTACGAGGCTAAATGGTTTGATGTAGCCTTGAGGTTTACCTTTCTCAGCCTGAGGTGAAATTTCAAGCTCTAACAACTGATGCATGCATCGTATCTTGAAATAAAATTTTTGATTTCCATATGGTGTTAAAGGAGAAGTTATGAGTCATTTTTTTGTTGTTGGATTATATGTCTTAATTATGATAATTTCTATTGTTTAGAATATCTACAATGTAACATTAAATTAGAGATATAATGTATGTTTCATTCAATATACAAATAATGAATTTTGAATTCATTTAGTGATGTAATTTGTTCATAATGTCATGGTTTTTTAATTTTATGGTTGAAAAAATTTCAATTTCTTTTGTATCTAGCATGTTATGGTTGAGAACATGTTGAATTTATACTTAGCAAAGAAAAATGTTATTCTACCAAAAACATTAGTATGTTTTTCCTCATAAACAACTTTGTTTGGCACATAAAAATTCGGTTTTACTAGCATTTTTTAAAATTTTTGAAGATTGACTCTAAAAAAAAAATCATTGTTCCAGTATCATCACTTTTTCGTTTTCAAGCTGTATTTTGCACAAAAATTTAGTTTTCACTGCCATTTTTAAAATGTGTTTAAAATTGACCCTAAAAATAAAAAACCATCATTCCAATGTACACAATTTTCATTTTTAGCACTGTTTTCGATGTTTTTTCGGTGTCTTTTTTGCCAGAGTTCCCGTTTTGAGTTTATAGTTCCCATTTCAAAGTTTACATTGTTATATAAATATAGAGAGACAAAACACCACTATATATCCATCTAAATCACATATTTATCAATCACTTAAAGGGAGTAAAACTCTTCACGTGTAAATCATTTTTCAATTTTCGCATTCTAAGAAGAGGTTTCAATATAACTAGATTTGATCCCTCTTGGCCCTTGGTAGATCTATGGTTAAGATAGATTCAGTGCTCACCATCCTTTTTTAATTTTGAGTTTTAACTTTTGAGTCTTGAATCTAGATATTGATGATCTAAGGCTCATTCTTTGACTCATCACTCTTTACTATTTTTGTGTTTAGGACTTTGAGTTATGTTAATTTACTATTCTAGTCTTTGGACTTCACTATCTACTATAGAATATTTTACTTTCAAATAATATTCTAGTATGATTAATGATGAATTTAATTTTTAAATCAATGTAGGCTCAAGAATGATGACTGATGTATGTATTAGTATTAATGATGAGTATGGATCAATGTATTTGATTTACTAATTCAATTAGTTATGGATCAATGTATATGTATATATATATATATCATAATTAAGAATAAATCTATTACCACTCTAAAACATATCAAGAGTTAACTCTATTATGTGCTTCACTTTCATCTCAAGTAACAAATATTTGAGATCATAACATACTTTTTGGTAAGTGTATATATAAACTATTGTAAACAAATAAATTAAATGGATGGTAAATGTTGATAAGTATCAAAGCACTTACCTTATGGTACATTTCACATTGTCAATATTAAAAAAAAAAAATCTTTAAATGATAACTTTGTCTTAAATTAGGACTACAAGGCCTAAAATAGATATTGATGAGGTGTATTGTTAAGTCACTCCATGATGTGAAGGTCATCAATTCCAAACTTTGTGAGAAAAATCCAATCATGTTAGGGGCATCGGTGATTTTGACAGCTTAAATTCCCCTAGGTTACGGTTTCTCAAACCAATGGTTAGGTCTGTAGTCTTCGGAGGACACAAAGAACTCGACAAAGAAAAAACTTTACTTTAAATTATTATTATTTTATTAAATATAAAAATAATTAATATATGAGTTAAACATGTATACATTTAAAAATACATGTAAGAAAATTCTTAATCATGGTTATTCATCTTCAATTTAACTTGTAAATAGGTTTTGTTACAATACTATGTACCAATATCATGCCTTATTAGTACGACATGCCCAAAATACCATAACTCTTTCGATAGCGAAAATATTCTCTATATAATTTATTTTAATTTAATTTTTATGGTGAGCATTGTCTAGCCTAGTATGCTAGAGATGTTGTAATGTCATGTTTAACATTTTGACTTAGTAAAAAATATTAAAATAAAATAAAATATGAATAATTATAATTATCAATAAAACATTTCAACTTAGTCAAATCACATAAAACTAACACTAAAAATAAAATAAAATAAAACAAAACAAAAAACCATAAAATTAATAATTATATATAATTACAATAATAATTAAGCCATATGAGGTTTACCTCTGAGAAGAACTCCCTCCCATGCCACCTGTCCCTTTGTGTGCCTTTCATTTAAGTGTTAAACTATAGAAATAGCATCTACCATCAGATTAAAAACTAGTAGTCAGTTACAATTCTCTAACAAGATTCCATGTGATGGTGTGATAAACTTAAAGTACCATGATTCACGGAAACGAACCAATGTTCGTTGGGCATCTTGGGATAGAGCTGGCGCTTCTCGACAAAATTAACAAGATGGATAACTACACAGAGGAGGATGGATTTTCCTGCGAGCTCCAGTTGAGCATGAGAATGAGCGTTGCAGAGATAAATCGTCAGAAGAAGTTGAAATGGGCGCATATCAAAGCACACAGACTTAGATTCTTCAATTGGGAATGGTTTGGAGGTTGGGGACTTATAGGCTTATGGCAATGGAAATGTTCTTGGAGCATTCGATTTCAATGTCTTTTTTGACTCTCCAATGAGTTGACCATGAGGCTGAACCAATTTCCATATTAAGATGGTGGTGTAATGGCCTCCATTTCTTCTCAAGTTCTTTATGAGAATACAACATATAATGAGGTTGCTACATATGTCTTCCATGCGTCTTTATGGGAAGATGATATTTAGCAGCTGACAGACATCAATGAAATTCAACATGGGAGCAAGGTATATTGATAGGGGTTTGAACTTGTGAAAAGAATGGAAATGTAATATATGTGTATGGAATTTTTTATGAAAGCGCCTGTGTACAATGTTAAGGAAGACATTGTATTGTTTTTTTGTCTTAATATTATTCATGTTGTAATCAACTGGTTCACAAGAATGAGCACTGAAGTGATAAATCGTCAGAAGAAGCCGAAATGGGTGCAATATCAAAGCATGCAGACTCAGCTTCCTCCACTGGGGACAATTCAGATGTTGGTGAGTTGGAGGCTTATGGAAATGGAAATGTTCTTGGGGTGTTTGATTTCAATTTCTTTCTTGACTCTACTGATGAGTTGACCATGGGGCTCAATCAGTTTCCATATTATGATGGTGGTGTAATCGCCGTCATTTCTTCTCAGGGTCTTTCTAAGAATACCGCATATAATGACGTTGCTGCAGATTTCTTCCATGGCTCTTTATGGGAAGATGATATTTAGCAGATGACATACATCAATGAAATTCAACAGGGGAGCGAGATATATTGATAGGGGTTTGAACTTCTGCAAAGCATGGAAACGTAATATAGGTGTATGGAAGTTTTGATGAAAATGCATGTGTATAATGTTAAGGAAGACTGTGTATTGTTTTTTGGTCTCATTATTATTCATGTGGTAATAGCCTGGTTTTGGGTATTCTTTTCTCTACAACAATCATTACCATAATGAGACATTTCCTATTTTTGCAAATGGGATTCTAGGCATCAGAGCTACATTGTTCTGGGCCAGACATGGATTGATCATGACATCGTATTCCACCGAGGTCAAGAAGGGCATAAAATTTTCCCTTTGCTGGAGTATATACAATCTGGGAGGAGTTGTAGGCATTTTCATTCACTTTATATTAAATTATCATGGCACAATCACCTTTGTTACCGACATAACATATATAGCCTTCATTTGTGTCATGGCCTTTGGGGATTTTGTGAGATTGACCTTGCTTCCACCCAACAAAGTGGTCAGGAGAAATGGAAGCAAGCCTACTATGCGTAAATACTCTAATGTTAGCATGGAGTCCATGGAGGTTCTCAATCTATTTACCAACTGGAAGATGATGTTGCTCTTCCTTGTTGCATGGGCCAACAATTTCTTTTATGCTTATGAATTCAACAACGTTAATGGCAGGATCTTTATGGTGAGAACCAGGGGATTCAACAATGTTTCTTTCTAGGGTACTTAGATCATAGGTTCTGTGTTAATTGGACACATTCCTGAGTAGGAAGAAAAGAGGGCTTTTGGGCATGGCCATTGTTGCAATACTGGGGACTGCAATATGGGGAAATGAGCTCACCAACTAGCTGAGATATAACAAAGATAAGCCATTGTAGCCACTCGATTTAGTGGAGTTTGGTGCTGCTTTTTTAGGGCCATTTATTTTATATTTCAGCTATGGATTATTGGACTCCATGTTCTAGACTCTATGTTATTGGACAATCATAGCTTTGGCAGGTGACTCCGATATTATGAGCAGGTACACTGGACTCTCTAAAGCCGTGCAAAGTGCAGGAACAATGGTAGGCTGGGATACAGTCAAGTAGAGTGTTTCTCTGATGGAGGAACTCATAATTAATTGGAGTCTTGTTACAGTCAACTACCCGTTCTTGATTATCCTCATTTCCTTCACTATAGATGATGGTGAAACTACTACTTCCACTGAACCCGAAGCTGCTTCCAAGCTGAAGCAAAGGAAGTGTTAAGATGAAAGGAAACAATTATCTACCTTGACAAATGTAAAGAACACTATGTTTTGATGACATTCCCTTGCATTGGAACCCTTGGTAATTATTGGTTTTACATCTGGTGAAGCTTTGTCATGGTGTACTGTAGAGTTTGATGGGTTTTTTTTTGTTTTTTGTTTTGTCCCTTCAATTCGTCTTGAAAAGTTGGGCTTTGTTGTCTTTATTATGCAAATATAGATGTTTGATTTAATGGATTTAGTCTCCAAAAAGAATTGTGCTGAATTTTCTTTAGGCTAAAAGAATTCTATGTTTTGGGATACAAAGCTATTATTGCATTCCATAAAAATAGACTTTGCTCTATTTAGAGCAAATGGATGCAATCTAAAATTTGAGTCTATTTTTTCTGAGTCTTCTTCTTTTCACTATGGTATCTGTGGAACAAGTCTTGGATACTCAACAATTGGGATGTAATGACACATATTTGTCACACTATGTAAAATTGGCCATTCTGGTAACTTGTTTGGCATTTCAAATAGATATGTTCAGTACAGATGATGAGATAGTCATAAGAGAGGGAATAGAATCACTAGCACATATGCATCCTTAAATAAATATATAATTATGAATAGTTGAAATGTTAAGGTTCAAATACAAGAGTCTATAATCATTATTTCAGGAGAATTAAATAACTCTAATAAATGTATCATAGTGAGCATAAGCTCTTAGTAGGATAGAGGAAAGCATTTGACCTCTCAAAATCAATAAATCTCATATTAAACTTAGATTTTCTTTCAATATTTTTTTTCTTTTGATATTCATCTCACAGTCCAAGTCGAACTAAATTATTTGGCTCAGCGTCAAGAATGTCTTGTATTTTATAGATCAACAAAAAGTGAACAATAGAAAGATGCAATAAAAAGATTCAATGAAAGTTTGCAGGTTTGCACTTTCATGTCAAGGCACATACAACATGTAACTACTCTTCAATAGTTTTTTATCATCATAAAATTTCACTGCCCTATTTTATCCATAGTCGTTAATTGTGACTAATGCATATTATCAATAGTTATTAATGGTGAATACTATAAAATTATAACAGTGAATGCCATAAAAATTATGCTATGTGAGACACGTTTATGATGGTATAATCTTGGCTTCTGAAGAAAATTTTAGTTGTTACTTAGGTTTTATAAAAACATATTCAAAACTTATTTTAACGAAGTGAGTCTTTTTATCTTGAACCAATTAAAACAAAACTAATAAAGCCATAGAAACTACAATGTGGATTTTTAAAGAAACTCTAGCTTGATGAGAGATTGCATTAAAGTTTGTAATTTTGTTTTAATATTATTTTGTAAAAATAATAAGATATATGAAATACTTGTTTTTAAAATATATGAAAAAATAAGAGATGTTATACATTATGGCTTAGAAATTAATAATTTTGGCAAGATTGATTCATTAATCGAACACAGATTAGTTTGAATAGTTTGAATTTAGAGTTCCTATGAAATCAGGGTGATGTGGTTAATTGTGTTTTGTTGCATTGACTTGGAATCTGATTTGTATATATTTATAGTTTATGTATATATTCATAGTTTCTCGCTGCTACAATATTTTCACTTCTGGTGGAGCTTATATTGAGTATGTAAACCCTATTCACTTTGGCAGAGACCCTTTATTTATTTTTAATTGAATCATTTGACACAATACAAAGCTCACACACTTTCAATTCATTACATACATCTCCTCTAGTATAGTAAACTTATCACATGTGCCCAATTAGAATATATTGGCACGTCAAGCTTAACTACAAAGAGTATTGGAGAGTGAAAATCCTATCACAAACTTCATTACATGACAAATTATAGTGATTGGAATATTGTTTCTCAACATCCAAATTTCAACAACTTGACCCAAAGTTTTAGCTTCAACTACAAGCCATTTGATCCATATGAATCTCTAAGTAACTCAATCATTTTCCCCTATCTTTTCAGACTTCACTATTTCTGATGACACCTTATCAATTTTCCATTTAAATGATAATAAGTTAAGATATCCCTTGTCTTGTTTATGTCTTTGATGGTGCCTTTACATATGACAATGCATTTTTTTGGGGAATCAAATACTATAATGACATGCTTTTCGAAGTTGAAACAATGGGGAATGTTGAGTCTGAACCGCTTCTTCAAAAGGATGAGAAAACATTCACTCTAAAGCAAAGGTGGTTTTTCCCTCGAAGGGATTTGTTTCACTCATTTTTATATAATGTATATCTCTTTAGCAAAAGATGCATGAAAAATGGTTAGATTTAGTGTGTACTTTAGACACCTTGCTCTGTCTATTTTTTTTTCAATATATTAAATAGCTCTCATTTTTAGGTTCAAAACAACCTACACTAAAGTTTGGTTTCAAGAATCATTAATGAATCTTTGTTCACATTGACCTTGTCATACTTATCAAAGCTTCTGTCTGGAATGGGTATCACCATACACACGACTAGTTAAAATCCAACCTATTAATGGATAACAATTTCAATGCTTATCCATTGGTCTACCCATTTCTAAGCAGTATGATTGACATTATCAACAATATTTATATTTATTATATCTATTTCGACAGTTTATTATGAATGTATGTTGTGGATGTCATTAGAGTTGGCCACTTCTTCATTGATTTCTAGTGCAGGAAAGGGACACCGACATTCATGTCACTACAGTATAGGCATGGATGCTATGAGTATGCTTATTCCACAAGCAATTATCTTGCACCCAAAACCAATTCCTTCATTCCAATGGGAGACTTCCCATATTGTTCCAAGATTGTTTGAATATCATTATTGAATGCTCCATATGCTTTATTTCGATCCCTAGATCAATCATCAACATATTTCTTGTATGTTTGACATCCTCAAATGAGAATACCCATATCTGGATGAATACTATGCTTCCATTGTTATAGCTCTTTGCAACCATATTCTAGATGGTTGCCTTTCATATGTGCTTCCATTTCTTCCAGTACAACAATCCCAATGTTGACAAGCTTGTGAACTCTAGAGTTATCCTTTTCACCAAAAATATGAAATAGAGAGATCTTAATTTTTATCACACTCCATTTCAGCCTGACTGATTATTTCTCTTAAGACTTTTTATTTAGATTTATTCTTTGTATGTGAATAAAAAAGAGGATGAAATTAGACATTTGGTTATCTTTATTCTTTATATACATATATGAAATAAGATGAGCTTAAATGAAAAACTTTATGAAAATTCATAATGGTTCATACTAACCTTTGGTTTAATAAAGTATTTTATGAACAAACTATAGTGTAATTGAATTAGTGAAACTAAATACATAATTACCATGTCTTTCATTCACATTAAAGGTAAGTGGAAGCCTGTAAACATGAAGGCAAAGGAAACATCTGACCATTACAATTGAATATGAAGGTGGTAATTTTATCTTTTAGCAACTCCTTCACCTTTAAGGTAAATGAAAACTTGTATACATGTAGATGAAGGAAAGATACTACCTTCACCATGGAATGTGAAGACAATCATGTTATTTTTTAGAAACTCTTACCTTCACCTTGAAGGAAAGTGCAATATTGTAGACATGAAGACAAAGGAAAGATTTCCACCTTTACCATGGAATTTGAAGTCATCAACCTATTTTTATCATCTCTTCAAAAATATTTTTCCTTTATGTCCAAAGTCATTCCTCTTATCCAAAATTATGAATAATCCAGCATATGAAAATATTATTTCTATGTCCAAAATTTGTCATATTAAGCATGCAAAGACAATCTAAAATGACTATATGACTAGGCTTTTTCAGATTCCATATTTTCCGTATTCTTGCCTCGAGTGATGATTAAGTTGTAAATTAGTCATGAAGTCAAAATTAGATCAAAGTAATTGACTTTACTGACTTCTCATCCAAGGTTCTTTTATGGATTCTATAATCACTTCTTGTCTTCACCATGTTAGTGATTTCTGTTTATCTTCTAGGTTTGAATGACATTTTGTTTACTAATTTTTATCTTCAATAATTTATTATATGCAATGATTCTTCTCTAATTTATGCCTTACGGTGTTTCCTTTGCAACATGTGGTGCAATTTATAGTTAATTGCATCATAAATTGAGGTTATCTCAGGTGGTTGGAAGGATGGAATAAAATTGTCTCTAGCCAATTTCAATTCTTGCCAATGAGCTCTGGATCTAATATGTTCCTAGAGGGATCAAATATATTTAGATGAAAACCTCTTTTAGAGTGAAAATATATTTGACCCCTCTCAACCCTTGGTATATCAAGAGTATACTTAAAAATAAATTAAATATATTAATAAGAAAATAACCATTTTAATATGAAATCAACATTGATTTTATTGCTTTCCTATTTAGAGAATAATTTAGTTTTATTTTAACTGAGACATTTGTCAATTGCTTTCATTTTACAGAATAATTTACTTTAAGTTTTAGAAAGACACGTGTCAAATCCAAATTGATCATCGACATACTTAGACATGGCAGTCACAGAGGCTCTAGAATGAGTCGTTGGGCTCAACTAAATGATATGCATCATGGTTTTGTTGGTTTTTCATTGGTTACTCAAGAGTGTGACTCTGACTTAGATAACAACATTCCCATTTATGGTCTTGATGATTTCATGCAACAAATAGATGTAGAGCACCAATCAATGATATTAATTCCTTGATGTTGATTGAGCCTAGAGGCTCATTTGATAGCCCAGTATTAGGGAAATGTGGAATTTCATTCATGCTCAACTTGGAGTTGACACGTGTCCCTTAAAAACATTTTAAATAAAAAATGTCCTGTATAATAAACACATAAATGATTATAAATATTTGGTTAGTTTAATTAAAAACATTATGAAACATAGTTTTGACTGTGCTTACTTGGTTCATTATTAATATTACAATCCAATATGAAAACATGTGCTAAAAATATTTAACTTTCACTCTTGGAGTTATAAATAAAATATTTAGATATTTATGTTAAATAATATAATTTTATATGGCTTGATAAAATAAATAAAAAATAAAAAAAACTTCTATTTCTCTTATAAATATTTCAATATACAACTTAAATAAGCTATTTGAATACCCATATTAAGAAAAAGTAATTAAAAAAAAATTAATTTAGTTACTTCTTGATAAGAGAGAAATGAGAAATGTGTAATTTATTTAACTTTTAATATAAAATATTAATAAGAATAAATTATTCAAAATACAATTTAAACAATGAAAAATTAGGCATGGTCTATATATAAAGATAGATAGATAAAAAGATTACTATAGATCCATCTAAATCAAATATTTATCAATCATTTAAAAGGGATTAAAACTCTTGAATAGTAAATCAATTTTAATTTTTTTCATTTTATAAAGAAGTTTCAATATAATAAGGTTTTATCCCTCTTGGCTCTTAGTAGATCCATGGTTAAGATGGAACTATACTGCTTTTTTTTCTTCAATGTTCATTGTCATTTTTTAATTTTGAGTTTTAACTTTTGAGACTTGAATTTAGATATTGATGACCTAAGGTTGATTCTTTGAGACTTTGAGTTATGTTACTTTACCATTCCCGCCTTTGGACTTATCTACTATAGCTTATTTTGCTTTCAATTTGAATTCTATAATAATGAATGGTTAATTTAATTTTTAAAATAATGTAGGTTTAAGAATGATGAATGATGAATATGAATGATCTATGTATTAATATTAATGAATAATGAGTATGAATGATCTATGTATTAGTATTAATGATAAATATGAATTGATGTATTTCATTTATTATTTAAATTAATTATGGATCAACCTATTTAAGCTTGTATTACTACATATGATTTTGATTTTGAATCTCTCTATCCCTCTCACACACAATTAAAAAGTATATACCCGACATCCCTCATGCAAGCTAATTTTTTCTAAAATTATCTCGCACACCCGTGTCCCCTCATCTTGGAGTCCTTTTAAAAGAATGATTTTCAATGAACCTATGGAAAGACCTTCTTATGTGAATTCTTCCATAGTAATGAGAGTACCGTTTTCTACACACGTTATGCATGTAGGTACCGTTTTCTACACACTTAAGGTATGGATTATACCTTAGGTATGTGATGTGTATATTTTTAATTATGTTTATACATTCTGTTAGCTTGGATATTGATAATACCACCATGTATTATTTCTATTTTTTAATTCTAAATTATTAAATGAAATATTTATATAGAAATTATGGAAGTGGTTTGTAAGATATATGTATGTTATATTTGGAATTTATGAGGAAAATTATGTTCTTTTAAACTTCATTGATTTGTCATAATTAAGAATAAATCTATTACCAATCTAAAACATATGAAGATAATTCTATTATATGTTTTACTTGCATGTGAATGGAATTAGTTCCTTGATAATATATGTTTTACAATCACGATCCCTACACTTCCAAGCTCCTCCCTTTAGGTGGTGAGCTTGTTCAGATATGTAGAGATTGTGTCGCCATATTCACACTTGATTTTCTGAAGCTTTTCTTTCAGCACCAGCTTTCTCTCATCGCTGCTGTTCTGATATAGATCTTTCAATGTTTTCAACATCGAAAATGGTGTCTCCTTCCCATGGAGGCTCGAGACAATGTGGTCTAGGAGGATTCTCCTCACTCTAGCCACACATTTCTTCCATTCCGCTAATTTTGTAGCATTAGCTACTGCCAGCTTGGGGACTTCTTGATCAATGAAGTCCTTGAGACCGTTGTCCTCTAATACTGCTTCCATGCGATCCTTCCAGACTATATAATTCGAGCTGCCATCAAGGGCATACTCGAGTCTTAAACCGTTGAACGCCATTGGTGAAATTGAGATGTGATAAGAAATCAATTTCTATAATTAAGAACTTCAAACTTCAAACATCTCCCTTCTTTGTATATTGTTCTTCACTTTGATCACCTTTTCTCTAATACCGTGTAGAAATTCCCACTGTAGATCACCTGATAATGCAATATACTAAAGCAAAATACTTGATCTACTTCTACAAACAAACTTGTGGAAGCTTAATCGATTTTGAGCAAGATCAAATAGAACACATATAACAAAGAAGAAGAAATCATACACATGAAACACAGAAGAATACTCTGGGGAAAGCCTTAGCTAAAAACCCTGCTATCTGTATTATCATACAAGTGGAAATATCTCAAGATTACACAATGATTTAGCTCACAATCTATCCAGCTCTCAGTACAATCCCTCACTGCTGCTCATAGACAATAAAAGGCTTCTCACAAACCTTCTCCTCTTCCCTCCAAGCCTCCTATTTCCTTGCACAATTTCTCCTAGTTGCTCAAGCTGCCACCTGTGTGTAATTACCTCACGCACTGCTCACTAACCTCTGAAATAACTACGTAATCTTGAAGGAGATAATTCCTTCTACATAGATGAGTTTCTTATATAGGAATATTCCTCCAACTGATAGTACACTATCCCTTCCTTTGATCTCAGCTAGGTCTCTGACTGAACTAACTTGCATGAGTTATTTATGAGAGAATATTCAATTATCTAAATTACATTAGTTACATGCATGCACACATTAACTATCTGAACTCACAATTAGTTCCACAAAATGTTTGAACTAATCTAACTGGACTTAAGTCAGTTAATTGAGCTAACTAATTACAACTCAAAGTACAACTCATCCTGATCTCCTTAATTAAGGGATAACTTCCTCAATCAAAGGGATAATCGTTTCATGTCTTCAAATAAACTTCATGTGGAATGCTACATTTAGCATTTCCATTTTTCATTCCTTGTTGCTATGTCTAACGCTGGTACCTGAAATGATATTTATAGCATTTCTATTTTTAGCATTTCTTGTTGCGATTTTCAACATACCTATGTAAGAATTCCCAACTCAAACAAAAGATTCTTATGGAATTTCACACTTCTCCCATAGGAGGGCACTCAGGATTTTTAAAAACTTACCATAGGGTTAAGAAGGAATTTTTTTGGGATGGCCTTAAATCGGATATTCAAATGTTTGTGGCGAAATTTATAGTTTTCCAACAAAGTAAAGTTGAAATAGTTAAGACGCCAGGTCTATTACAACCTTTATCCATTCCAAGCCAACGCTAGGAGGAGGTTTCTATGGATTTTATCACAGGTTTATCCAAGTCCGAAGGAAAGAGTGTCATCATGGTGGTAGTTGACAGACTTACCAAGTATGCACACTTTTGTGCATTATCACATCCATTTAAAGCCAGTACAGTTTTTACTGCATTTATGGAAATAATTCAAAAGCTTCATGGAACCCCAAAGATTATTGTAAGTGACAGAGATCCCATTTTCACTGGAAATTTTTGGACAGAATTATTTTCTTGTCTTGGTACTTAGTTAGCTCATAGATGATCTTATCATCCTCAATCTGATAGGCAAACTGAGATAGTAAACAAATTTTTGGAAGGATATCTTCGTTGCTTTGTATCTGATAAACAGACACAATGGGTCAAATGGTTGCCTCTGGCTGAATGGTGGTATAATACTTCCTTCCATACTGCAGCAAAAATGACCCCATTTATGGCACTTTATGGATATCATCCACCATCCATCACATCATATTTAAGAGAAAATTCTAAGGTTCAAGTAGTGGAACATCACATCGAGCATCAAGAACAAGTTCTCCAACTCTTAAAGGCTAACCTCACGTTGGCGCATAATAGAATGAAACAATAGGTAGATCAGCATCGCAGCAAAAGAAGTTTTGATGTAGGTGACTGGGTATTTCTATGGATACAACCACATAAAAAAATGTCCCTCAAGCAAGCTAATAAGGATAATAAATTATCACCAAAGTATTATGGTTTGTACAAAGTGTTGCAAAAGATTGGTACTATGGCATACAAACTGGAGCTTCCTACAGCTTCTCAAGTGCACCCAGTTTTCCATGTTTCATGTTTAAATAAGGCTATAGGCGACAAGCTCCTAGTTCAAACAATGTTGCCAAAACTTGAGAAGGAAGGAAAAGTTATATTGGAACTAGAAGAAGTCATAGAAACAAGAAATCAACAGCTACGAAATCGATCAATTTCAGAGTATCTCATCAAGTGGAATAACTTATCCATTGAAGATTCCACATCAGAGGATGAGAATTTTATACAAAAGCATCCAGAACTACTCAAGCCTTGAGGACAACACTTTTTTGAAGGAGAGGGGCATGTTAGGTCCCTATAATACTAGTGATTCCCCCATTACTATTGTCGTTGTATCCCTTATTATTATTGTTGTGCCCCTATTGTCCCCATATTGTTATTATTATGCCCCATAGAATCCCTCTATTGTTATATATTATTATTGCTAGGTTGGCTTGGTTATATTGTGACCCCTTGGACTCCTGTATAAATAAAGGAGGTTTTGTCATTTGAATCATCTAATAATTGTTCATTTGTGTAATGTAAAGGAGGTTGCCCCCTCGAAGAGGCTTATTTCTAAGACGTTGATCTATCTTTTCTATCTTTTTGTGAGTTAGTTTCATAACAGATAATGGATAAGTTTTAAGGTTGAGATAATGATTATCATCATCGAAATCATGGTGCTTATCCTCACAATCCACTGAGTATTTTACATTCCTAAGCATTAGAACTAAATAAGCCAACTCGGTCTTTATACGAGCAATCTCGATCTCAAGATGTGAGAGTTACACCTAAGTGTAAGGCTGTAAGAATGAGAAGGCTTACCCACCACTGTGAATGTGAGATAAGGAAGCTTGTGCCATCACTTCCAATGTGTGGAGATCGGTAATTTTGATAATAGCAGTGACAAATACTTAGAGTGTGCAAAATTATTTGTTCATGTTTGAGGTTTATTAAAACCTAATGCTTGATGTATAGACGATTTATTTTAATACAAATTTTTATGAAAGACAAACATTTTATTTATTTAGTATTATTTATTTATTTTTTTGATGATACTTTTGCTACTAGAAGAAGCAGAGATGTAGTGGTAAGATGAGAGAAAAGCAGGAGATGTTGTAAATGGTGAGCAAATGTGAAGAATGAAAAATGGCTTCCTTGAGTATACATAAGAATATCGTGTTGCACATTAAGGTTTCAAAATACACATCTGTGCCTTTCAGTATTCTGCATTTGTAGCTGATACCTTCTCCACTTCTTAGATTTTTACAATTAAATGCATCGCTTGATGGTGGAGGTAGTCACATTTTGAGTGCGTGAAGAGCCTTTGAAGTTTTACTTTCATGTTGCAACCAAAATAATGGCATTCTCCCGACAAAGGCCTAGAGCAGTTTGTATTCTTTCAGCCAATGATGTAATTTGTCATGTGACACTTTGACAACCATGAATTTTTGGTGGTACCATAGGTTATGAGGAATATAAATCCATAAGCTCTCAGCGATCGAATAAGTTTGGGGTGTTGCTAGGAAAGTCTTCCCATGTTTGGGAGTCTCGATAATGTAGAAGAATCCAATTGAATAGTTTTCGAAGGCTTGGAGTCTCTTCCTTTCTCAAGTTGGACAAGAGAACCTCTTTTTTCCTCACAAGAATGGAAACTACTATCATACTCCCCCTTACCATTCATGTTCATTCCTTCGAAGTGTCGGGCGTCAGGTTCAATAAGACGTGGACACAATGAGCTGGAACTGTGTTGGGAAGAGAAGGACGACATGTCCACTCCAAGAATTAACATGGAAATAAATAATATATTGCTATGTGTGAAAATGTTTGTATGCACTAGGAGTGCCATTGTCTAGATTTCTATATCGGAATTCTAGTTGAATTACACTTTCACTTTGCGTGGGATTTTTGTCTTTTATGTATTTGTTTATGATGTAAAGATGGCATCAGTAAATTCTCTGATGCACACAAATTGTACTGCTTTTGTACATTACTGATACTTAGGTTTAGTAAAGTCAGTTAAATATGTGAGGTTAATTCAATTACAAAACTTGTTTTCATGAAATAACATGGAAATTTAAAACTTCCTTAGGTTCACTGTTTCTCAAAACTATGTTAATGTATATGTATCTGACCTAAAGTAACCTGTAGAGCATTCTAGTTCAAACTAATATAATAATAACTCACATGCATTCAAACGCATTTCGTGCAAATGTTAATTTATAGGAGGAAGCGATCAACTTTACGTTTTTTGGCCCATTATATTTGGGTTCTTCGAGAACCTTAGATCGGAAAAGTAGGTTACTAAATGTGTTATTATTGCCATTATTGGCACAATCTATGGCTTTGAGTCTATCTATTTCCTTTGAACTATTTGTTCGAAGCATAAATTTTATTGAATAGAACTCTCAAAATAATCATGGGGAAATGGTATTTTATTAAATATATAATGTTAAACTACATACAATAGACCATTTTTGAATAGAGTATAGTCGTAACTGCCTTGGCAGTAACAAAATATCAAGCATTTGTAGTGCACTAGTTACCCTTAGAAATGATCAGACTATAATTTAGATGACCCATTTAAGATCAGATAATATGGAATTTAAAGTTGACTTATAAAGCAATGTGAACATGGAGCATTGTTCAATTCCTCATTAGGGTTCAGGTTTCATCGAGGAGATGCTCTTGCTTATACTCATTCAATTTTCATTAAGGATATGGTTGCGCTTGTGCTCATGTTTGTTGTTTATTAATATTCACAATAATGGTTAGGGCTACATGCAAGTCCAGATGTTGGACATCTCTAAACTTAGGCTCTAGTAGAAATATTTGCGTGCTTTAACTACAAATATGTCCATTGAGTGAGAAATTGTGAATTTAATCACCTTTTTTCTTTTTCTTTTGAAGCCAGGAACCTATAATTCATGTTATAATAAGAATATATGTAAGGAAGGATCATGTTGATTGAAAATTTTTAATCTTATTGAAGTCGCCCTAGATATTCTTGTCTTTGCAGAAAATTAAAGTCGGGAATCATTAAATTCAGTTTCTATAGGGAATGAAATAAAGTATTCTAAGAGGTAAATAGCAATTGATGAAGTTAGTGATATATTCATCACGCTACCTCAACTATAAATAAATCAAATTGACACTAGTACAAGTACAATGTAGGGACTTGGCTAAATGAAAGGATGATTGTCTAAAAAAAAGAAATGTTAAACCCTAGTAAGGTGTTATGTAATGAAAAAGGTTCCCATGAATAATGTTAAGAAATAAAGCACAGGTAATGGCACAATTGTTTTTTAGTTTAGTCCTCTATACAAGGAATTTTGGAGTTGGAATTGTTTTCTAAAAAGTGATTAAATAATAACAAGTTAATTTATATATGAAGACCTATGCATTGGAAGTGCATACTTGTACTTATAATCATCCTTGGGTACAACAATATGTAAACCATGGTAATTAATAAGAAGCAAGTTCTAATGCTTCTTGAATGATAATAAAAAGGATTGTGTTAAGCATATATGTCCCTCTTAAGCAATATGAAATTATCTGTGAAGATATAGATAAGGTGTTGGGGTTAATACCTAACAAGCAGGAACCCTTCCAATTTGGGAATTAAGACACCTCCTAGACTCATAGTTGATCTTCTCATCTGGACAAGGTTCTAATGGTTTAAAATTATTGATTTAAGGCTTCTGCGATCTATATTATGGGTGGCGTTGTCTTCTGGAGTCATCACATACAAATTTTTGGAATCGACGTTTCAAACCATCCTCTGTGGTTCATCATCGGGATAGATCCATGAGTGAAGAAGTCAAGACTCAATAGTGTAAATAAATAAAGGAGGTGAGATCTGCCTTCTTTTTTTTTGTAAAATATAAGTTAGATCTCACCTCCTTATTTATTTACACTATTGAGTCCTGACTTCTTCACTCATGGATCTATCCCGATGATGGACCACGGAGGATGGTTCGAAATGTCTATTCCAAAAATTTGTATGTGATGACTCCAAAAGACAACACCACACAAGATTCTAATGGGAAAACAAAAATGATTATGATCTATTATTATTCACAAGTTAGTACTTGTAGATAATTAAAAGCTGGTATTTATTTATACCTTGAATTGTGGAAGAAATTACCTTTTCCTTGGGTTGTCATGCGAGTATGCAGAATTTGACTGTTACATCAATGTGTAGGAATTTCTTTTGCTTGAATTATATCTTAGGTAATATTTAGCATAAATTATCATGTGTTAATGATAAGCAAGAAAAGTGTACAACTCATGAATATGTTATGATTAAACCAATAACATTAAGTTAATTGGGAAAATATACGGTCAGGAGGGATAAGTGTTGAGTTTTGTCACAATAATTAAATAAGGGATGATAGCAAGGATTGAGAAAGGGTAATCATGAGGATGTGGAACAAAAGAGCTTGTTAGTATTGTGTTGTTACTTAATAAAATTGAATTATCATGATATTGACATTATAGTTGGGCATAACTTGCTTTAATAGAAGAAGTCCATGTTTGCATCATTATTTTATTGTTGTATGATACATATGCTCAAGTATTGTCATGGATTGTTGGTCTATTGTTATCATAAGCCTGGTTGAGTGGTCATTAAGATAAACATGTTGTGGAAATAATCATGCTAGAATCTACACATAATAATGAGGCATATGAATATTGCATGTAAGCACATGGGTGTACAATATTATAGCCTTGTAACAATATTGTAGTTATCATTTGGTTGATGATAGATGTCAAGCATCCAAGGAATGAAAGAATCTTGAGTTTAATGGATTGTTGGAATTGTCTTGCAACTCATGATGAATTCTGATATTGGTCTTGGGATCGTTAGACAAATTATATAGAAATCATTGTACAACAATCCTAAATATGTTTTTTACCCCAATGCGTATAAAAGGGGAGTATTTCTGCAGAAGGAAAAAACATGATTGACATAATGATCATGTTGATAAAGTATAATTTAGAGTGGTTAAGTTGTAGATCACCCAAGATTAATTATTTAAGAAGGAAGTGTTGTTTTATGATTCTTAAACTATGATTTAATAGTCTTCTTATGATGAAAATATGCATGAATACATACTATACTACTGATATTGTGTTACAAGCACATGAAATCTGGAAATGATTACACTTGACATAAAAACTTTCTTTGATTACCAAGAGGCACCATGCTCATAAAAATTCCTTGTAAACTGAGTACGGTTGTTTTATTTAAAGGAATGTTTGACATGATACTAACATGGTGGAAGAAAAAATGTGGATAAAGTTTATGTCATGCAGGTGATACCATGAGGATGGTATGATGGGTTGTAGCACAAATGGTACTAAGTACAACAGTACACATGGTAACTGCAAGATTTGATGTGTTACATGATTGAAAAATGAGATGTGTATTGCTGTGTATAATATACCTAGTGGGAAGGTATACAGAAAGATATTGGATAGGTGTATGGTGAGGGCAACCGACTAGGAGGTTACACAAAAGAAGGAATGTAAGATTGGTATAAGTAACCATGGTTAATTGCAATTTGGCATACATACGATTACGATGAATATATATGATGAATATATATTGTTATGTGAACTAATTTGCTATGACCTTGCAGGCATATTAATGTGGAAAATATGCTAACTGATGTGTTCTATGTAGAGAAACTGCAAGAAGCAGGTGTTCAACAAGAACACAAAGGCTTGGAAGAATGCAAGTAGAGAACATGCATTCTTCAAATAAAATAAATGATAATCAATAGCCGCTTTAGTAATATTAAGTAACATATTATCATATTTATCATAGTTAAAATTCTACATCTATAAATTCTCACAAATGGTTTGAAAACAATGTTACAGGTAGTTATGGAAGGAAAGCACTCCTTGATATTGTTATAACTAAGGAAGGAGATGTGTTGGGAGCACTCCTTGTGACTGATGTACATCGGAATATTGGCATTAGATGGAATAGCCATGAAATCTATCGATTCAAAAACTAGCTAACTGTGCACGAGGACATGATGTAGTGATACATCAAGGATGGTGTAAAATTTAAGGGGGGGAGTATGTAACACCCCTCCCTTGTGAGATAAATTATTGTAAACTTGAGCTAAGGAAAGCTAGTTGTGATACCCTCCTTTGTGGGTTAAACTATTCTAAACCTAATCTGAGGAAAGTTAGGTGTCATATGTAATATGAAAAGAAAATGTGTTATTAAATAAGTTAATAAAATAAATCACTGGGAGGGTGGAGCACCAAGAGAGACGAGATTCTTTCCAAATCCCATTTAGGAATGGGATAGAGACGAATCTTTCATGATAAATCTTCTATATGTGATTCTAGATAAGGTTGGATGGATTAGAGATCCATCGGAAATAAAAAGATTTCCGGGAGATAAAGGCAAGCTTCTATGAGGAAAAGCCTCACGGGAGATAAAGACGAGATTTTCTGAAAAAAGACATAGGCAAATGGAAGAATCCATAAAAGAAAGACGTTGCTAATGGAAACTAAATCATGAAAAAGGGTATTAAATACTCAGTGCATTGATCAATTGAGGACAGTTGATGCTTGGCAAGTACCTCAGCTCGGGGGGAATTAGAGGTGATTCATGGTTGGGTGGTGGTGCTCCTCCCTCCAAGTGAGTTTTAGTTTGTATCATATGCATGGATTGTACTGTGTGTGGCTCCCTATCCTGAAAGCGGTTGCAACCCATTCAGTTTATTGTTTTAATTGTATGGGTGTTAATTGTGTAGGAGAATGATATCTTTGCATGATGAATGATTTTGATTCTAAGTTTGTAATTATAGAGGTGAAGGTATTGTTTATCTAATCTATGAATTGTGATGAAGTACACCTAATGAGGGTTCCAGTCTCTTACTCATATTATGTCAGTTATGTGTTAGCTAATGTATCGATAAGTGGTTCCATATCTTATGCATGTGACTTTTACTACCAAAGTAGAGGTAATGGTAGAAGCATAACATGGGATTGTGATTGCTTGTGCATGATAAAACCCACATGGAACCATTATTCAATTATAGGATTACTACACAAAGTTGGCTTATGGGATGAATATGTATAGAAGGGTTAATTATCTAGTAAATCTAAAGTTGATCATCATTATGTTAGAGAAATAACCTAGTATGTGTTAATGTTATACTATATCTCTAGCTTAGTTTGGCCGATAAAGAGTACAAGATATAAATGCATGTACTTCATTGTATAAATCTTAATGGCCCAATTATTCAATGCATGTGTACTCAAGAGTTGTTTTTAACCATTCTACCCATTGTATAATATTAGAATAAGTCTATAGAACTATGATTCTGATGCATTGTCAGATTAGCTACTTTAGACTAAAGTTATTAAATGTTGGTGGGCAAAAGATACCCTTGGCAAGGGTTCAATCTTAATGATAAATAATGAGACATTTTTACATACTGGGAGCCTAGGAGTTGAATTCTCGAGGCGCAGAAGGTATGTTATATCAAGATTAAATAAAATAAAAAAAATCTCTAAATTATAACTTTATTTTAAATTAGGACTACTGGGATTAGAATATATGTTGATGGGGTGTATTGTTAAGTCGCTCCATGATGTGAAGGCCACCAGTTCGAAACTCTATGGGAAAAAATACAATCATGTTAGGCGATGGTGTGGCACATCTTGAGTGCAATCCCAAGGCGACTTTGACAAGTTAGATGCCCCCAGGTACCTATACTTGTCTTCGAAGGACACAAATAATTTGAAATTTTTTTTACTTTAAATTATTATTATTTGATTAAATGCAAGAATAATTAATATATGAGTTGAAGATGTGTACGTTTAAAAACACATGTAAGAACTTTTTTAATCATGGTTATTCATCCCAAATTTAACTTGTAGGTAGCTTTTGTTACAATACTATGGATTAATATCATGCCTTAACAATACAACATGCGCAAAATACAACAACTCTTTTCAGTGTCAAAATATTTTTTATATATTTTATTTTAATTTAATTTTTGTCTCTCTATAGCCTAGTATTGTAGATATGTTGTAATTTCTTGCATAAAATAAAATATGAATAATTATGATTATCAATAAAACATTTTAACTCAATCATATTACATAAAACTAACACAAAATAAAAAAAAAAAAAAATAAAAATTTAATAGTTATATATAATTACAATTATAATTGATTGCATCATAAATTGGGGTTATCTCACCTGGTTGGCATGATAGGTAGGCTCAATTCTTGGAAATGAATTATAGGTCTACTAAGTGCATAGAGGGTCAATGAATTCTATATCTACTAAGTTCGTAGAGGAGTCAAATATCTTTAGATGAAAACCCCTTTTAGAGTGAAGAGAGTTTTGACTCCTCCCAACCCTTGGTATATCAAGAGTGTACATACAAACATATTAAATATATTAATAACAAAAAAACCATTTTAATATGTAACCAACATTGTTTTTCAAATTTCGGGCAACAATTAGATGTAGAGGCCCAATCAATTAAATTAGCTCCTTGATGTTGATTGAGCTAAGAGGGAAATGTGTAATTTCGTTCATGCTCAACTTGGACTTGACACATATCCCTTAAAAAAAAAAAAATTGGCTATAACAAATGTCAGATATACGTATTTGGTTAGTTTTAGTTAAAAATACTATGAAACACCATTCTCATTGTGCTTACTTGGTTCATTATTAATGTCACAATCCAGTATGAAAAATATGTGCTAAAAATATTTCTCTTTCACTCTTGGAATTATAAATAAAATATTTTGATATCTATGTTAAATAATACAATTTTATATGACTTGACAAAATAATTAAAAAATTAAAAACTTTTATTTCTCCTATAAATATTTCAATGAACAATTTAAATAAACTGTTTGAATATCTATATTACCTAATATATATGTTTATGTAGATATTCACCTTAGTAAAATATTTCAATTCCCAATGAAATCCTCCCTAGAGAGGTTTAATTCTTTCCAATGAATTCCATATCTACTATGTACCTAGAGGGCCAATGAGTGCCAGACCTACTAAGTGCCTAGAGGAAATAAATATCTTTAGATGAAAACCAAAGAGTTTTGATTCCTTCCAACCCTTGGTATATCTAGAGTATAATTAAAAATATATTAAATATATTAATAACAAAAAAACAATTTTAATAAGATCCATTTTAGAGTGAAAACAAATTTGATTCCTCCCAACCCTTGGTATATCAGAGTATACTTAAAAACATATTAAATATATTCATAACAAAAAAACATTTTAATATGGAATCCACATTGCTTTTCAGATTTCATGCAACAATTAGATGTAGAGGCCCAATCAATGGAATTAGTTCCTTGATGTTGATTGGGCAGGAAATGTGTAATTTCGATCATGTTCAACTTGGACTTGACGCATATCCTTGAAAAATATTTTAAATACAAAAAAATATAGGCTATAATAAAATCATAAATGATTATATATATTTGGTTAGTTTTAGTTAAAAATGTTATGAAACATCATTCTCATTGTGCTTACTTGGTTCATTATTAATGTTACAATCCACTATGAAAAATATGTGCTAAAAATATTTCACTTTCACTCTTGGAGTTATAAATGTTTCTATATCTATGTTAAATAATACAATTTTATATGACATGATAAAATAATTAAAAAATAAAAAACTTACATTTCTCCTATAAACATTTCAATATACAAATTATATAAACTATTTGAAAATCTATATTACCTAATCTATATGTGTATGTAAATATTCACCTTAGTAAAATATTTCGACGTCCAAAAGGAAAAAGTAGAGAAAGTAATTAAAGGTAAAATAATTTAGTTACTTCTTAATACGAGAGAAATGAGAAATGTGTAATTAATTTAACTTTTAATATAAAATGTTAATAAGAATAAATTTTTCAAAAATACAATTTAATCAATGAAAAATTACACATGGTCAATATATCAAGAGAGAAAGACAGAAAACAACTATAAATCCATCTAAATCAGAGATTTATCAATCATTTAAAGGGTTTAAAACTCTTCACTTATAAATCAATTTTCAATTTTTGCATTCTAAAAAGAGGTTTAAATATAAAAATATTTGATCCCTCTTGTATCTGAGTAGATCTATGCTCATTGCCATTTTTTAATTTTCATTGTCACTCTTTAATTTCCATTTCTAACCTATGAGTCTTGAATCTAGATATGGATAATCAAAGGTTGATTTTTGGCTCATAAATATTTACTGTTTTTGTGTTTAAGACTTTGAGTTATGTTAATTTATTATTCTAGTGTTTGGACTTCAGTATCTACTATAGTCTATTTTTCTTTCAATTTACATTATATAATGATAAATGATGAAATGAATTTTTAAACCAATGTAGGTTCAAAAATGATTAATGACGAGTATGAATGATGTATTTATTAGTATTAATAATGATTATGGATCAATGGATTTCATTTATTAATTCAATTAGTTATGTTTCAATGTATTTATGCTTTCTTTTAAGCTTCATTAGTTTATCATAATTAATAATGAATATATTACCACTTTAAAACATTTGAAGAGTTACTTCTATTATGTGCTTCAATTTCACCTCAGGTAAGAAATATTTGAGATCATAACAAACTTTTTGGTAAGTGTATATATAAACTAATGTAGACATATAAACTAAATCGATCCTAAATGTTGAGAAGTGTCAAATAGCTTACCTTGTGGTACATTTCACATTGTCAAAATAAAAATAAAAATAAAATAAAAATCTCTAAATTATAACTTTATTTTAAATTACGACTACTGGACATAGAATATATTTTGATGGGGTGTATTGTTAAGTCACTCCATAATGTGACGGTCATGTGTTCAAAAATATATGGGAAAAAAATGAAATCATGTTAGGGGATGGTGTGGCCCATATTGAGTGCAATCTCTAGGTGATTTTGAAATTCTTAATGATGGTTATTCATCCCCAATTTAACTTGTAGGTAGTTTTTGTTGTAGGTAGTCTTTTTTAGAATACTATGGCCCAATCTCATGCCTTATCAATACAACATGCCCAAAATACCATAACTCTTTTTAGTGTCAATTTTTTTATATATATTTTATTTTAATTTAATTTTAGTGTTGATGGCTCTCTAGCCTATTATTGTAGAGATGTTATAATGTCCTATTTAACATTTTGACTTTGTCAAAAATAAAAATAAATGTATAATAAAATATGAATAATTATAATTATCAATAAAAAAATTGAGTCAGTCAAATTACATAAAACTAACACTAAAAATAAATAAATAAAACTAAAAAAAAATAAAAAAAATTAATAATGATATTTAATTACAATTACAATTAATTTCATCATAAATTGGGGTTATCCCACATGGTTGGGAGGATGGAATGGAATCCTCCCTAGCCGGGTTCAATTCTTGCCCATGAATTCCAGATCTATTAATTGCCAAGAGGGTCAATGAATTCCAAATCTACTAGGTGACTAGAGATATCAAATCTCTTTAAATGAAAAGCCATTTTTATAGTGAAGAGAGTTTTGATTCCTCGAACCCTTGTTATATCAAGAGTATACTTAGAAATATATTAAATATATTAATAACAAAAAAACAATTTTAATAAGATCCTTTTTAGAGTGAAAATAGATTTGGTTCCTCCCAACCATTGGTATATCAATAGTATACTTAAAAATATATTAGATATATTAGATACATTAATAACAAAAAAACCATTTTAACATACAACCGACATTTCTTTTCAAATTTCATGCAACAATTAGATGTAGAGGCCCAATCAATGAAATTAGCTTGTTGATGTTGATTGAGCCTAGAGGGAAATCTGTAATTGCATTTATGCTCATTTTAAACTTCTATTTCTCCTATAAATCTTTCAATATACAACTTAAATAAAATGTTTGAATATCTATATTACCCAACATATATGTGTATTTATATGCGTGTGTAAATGTTCACCTTAATAAAATATTTGAATGCCCAAAAGTAAAAAGTAGAAAAGCTAATTAAAGGTAAAACAATTTAGTTACCTCTTCATAAGAGAGAAATGGGAAATGTGTAATTAATTTAACTTTTAATATAAAATATTAATAAGAATAAATTATTCAAAAATACAATTTAAACAATGAAAAATTACACATGGTCAATATATAAAGAGAGAAACAAAAAACAACTATAAATCAATCTAAATCACAGATTTATCAATCACTTAAAGGGATTAAAACTCTTCCCCTATAAATCAATTTTCATTTTTTGCATTCTAAAAAGATATTTCAATATAACAAGAATTGATGCCTCTTGGATCTTCGTAGATCGATGCTCATTGTCAGTTTCTAGTTTTAGTTTTTAACTTGTGAGTATTGAATCTAGATATTGATGATTGATTCTTGGACTCATAACTCTTTAATATTTTTGTGTTTGAGAGTTTGAGTTATGTTAACTTACTACTCTAGTCTTTGGACTTGAGTATCTACTATATTATATTTTTCTCTCAACTTGCATTACGTAATGATGAATGATGAATTTAATTTTCAAATCAATGTAGGTTCAAGAATGATGAATGATGAGTATGAATGATGTATGTATTAGTATTAATGATAATTATGGATGAATGTATTTCATTTATTAATTCAATTATTTATGGATCATTGTGTTTATGTTTTGTTTTAAACTTCATTGTTCTATCATAATTAAGGATAAATATATTACCACTTTAAAACATTTAAAGAGTTAATTCTATTATGTGCTTATATTTCATCTTAGGTAAAAAATATTTGAAATCATAACATACTTTTTGGTAAGTGTATATATAAAATATTGTAGACATATAAATTAAATTAATGGTAAATTTTGAGAAGTATCAAGTCACTTACTTTGTGGTACTTCTGACATTGTCAACATTAAAAAAAATAAAAATAAAAATCTCTAAATTATAACTTTATTTTAAATTAAGACTTCTGGCGTACAATATATGTTGATGGGATGTATTGGTAAGTCACTCCTTGATGTGAAGGTCATGGGAAAAAATCCAATCATGTTAGGGAATGGTGTCGCCCATCTTGAGTGAAATCCCTAGGTGATTTTGACAACTTAGAGGCCCCTAGGTAGCGGTTTATCAAGGAAATAGTTAGGCTTAATATATGACTTAAACATGTATACATTTAAAAACACATATAAGAAAATTCTTAATCATGGTTATTCATGCATAATTTAACTTGTAGGTAGCTTTTGTTAGAATACTATGGACCAATATCATGCATTATCAATACAACATGCCCAAAATACGATAACTCTTTCCAGTGTCAAAATATTTTTTATATATTTTATTTTAATTTGATTTTTTGTGTTGAGGACTCTCTAGCCTAGTATGGTAGAGATGTTCTAATATCCTATTTGACATTTTGACTCTAACCTAAAATAAATAGAAAATAAATGATGAATAATTATAATTATCAATAAAAGGTTCATTCATATTGCATAAAAATAACACTAAAAATAAAATAAAATAAAATATCATCAAATAAAATAAAATTAATAATTATATGTAATTACAATTATAATTAATTGCATCATAAATTGTGGTTATCTCATGTGGTTGGGAGGATGGAAGGGAATCCTCCCTAGCCACGCTCAATTCTTGCCAATGAATTCTAGAGCTACTTAGTGTCTAGAGGAATCAAATCTCTTTAAATGAAACCCATTTTAGAGTGAAGAGAGTTTTGATTCCTCTCAACCCTTGGTATATTAAGAGTATACCTAAAATATATATTAAATATATTAATAATAAAAAACAATTTTAATAAGATTAATTTTAGAGTGAAAAGAGATATGATTCCTCCCAATTATTGGTATATCAAGAGTATACTTAAAAATATATTAAATATATTAATAATAAAAAAACTATTTTAATATGCAACCAACATTTCTTTTCATATTTCATGCAACAATTAGATGTAGAGGCCCAATCAATGAAATTAGCTCATTGACGTTGATTTAGCCGAGAGGGAAATGTGTAATTTCATTCATGCTCAACTTGGAATTGACACATATCCCTAAAACAACATTTTAAATAAAACAAAATGTAGGTTACTATAAAATCATAAATGATTATGCATATTTGGTTAGTTTTAATTAAAAACATTAGGAAACATCATTCTCATTGTGATTACTTGGTTCATTGTTAATGTTACAATCCAGTATGAAAAATATGTGCTAAAAATACTTCACATTCACTCTTGGAGTTATAAATAAAATATTTCAATATCTATGTTAAATAATACAATTTTATATGACTTGATAAAATAATTAAAAAATAAAAAAAAACTTTTATTTGTCTTATAAATATTTCAATATACAACTTCAATAAACTGTTTGAATATCAATATTACCTAATATATATGTCTATGTATATGTGTGTGTAAATGTTTACTTTATTAGCATGTTTCAATGCCCAAAAGGAAAAAGTAGAAAAAGTAATTAAAGGTAAAGTAATTTAGTTACTTCTTAATAAGAGAGAAATGATAAATGTGTAATTAATTTAAATTTCAATATAAAATATCAATAAGAATAAATTATTCAAAAGTACAATTTAAACAATTAAAAAGTACACATGGTCAATATATAAAGAGTGAGAGAGACAAAATACCACTATAACTCCATCTAAATCATAGATTTATCAATCACTTAAAGAGAATAAAACTATTCACCTATAAATCAATTTTCATTTTTTGCATTCTAAAAAGAGGTTTCAATATAAGAAGATTTTATCCCTCTTGGATCTTAGTAGATCCATGCTCATTGTCATTTTTTTATTTTCACTTTTAACTTATGAGTCTTGAATCTAGATATTGATGATCTAAGGTGATTCTTCCACTCATCACCCTTTAATATTTTTGTGTTTGATAATTTGAGTTATATTAATTTACTATTGTATTTTTTGGTCTTTAGTATCTACTATAGTATATTTTTCTTTCAATTTACATTATATAATGATGAATGATGAATTTAAATTTTAAATCAATGTAGGTTCAAGAATGATGAATGATGAGTATGAATGTTGTATGTATTAGTATTAATGATGATTATGAATCAATGTATTTATGTTGTCTTATAAATTTCATCGATCTATCATTATTAAGAATAAATATGTTACCATTTTAAAACATTTGAAGAGTTAATCTTGTTATGTGCTTTAATTTCATCTCAAGTAAGAAATATTTGAGATTATAACATACTTTTTGGTAAGTGTATATATAAACTATTATATACTTATAAACTAAATCGATCGTAAATTTTGAGAAGTATCAAATCACTCACCTTGTGGTGCATCTCACATTGTCAAGATTAAAAAAAATAAAAATAAAATCTCTAAATTATAACTTTATTTTAAATTAAGACTACTAGGCGTAGAATATATGTTGATGGGGTGTATTGGTAAGTCACTGCATGATGTAAAGGTCACTAGTTCAAAACACTATGGGAAAAGATCCAATGATGTTAGGGGATGGTGTGGCCCATATTGAGTGAAGTCCCTAGGTGATTTTGACAACTTAGATGCCCCTAGGTCATGGTTTCTCAAGCCAATGGTTAGGCCTGTAGTAATCTTCGGAGGACAGACAACTTAAAAAAAAACAAATATATGTTGATGCCAATAGAATATATGTTGATGGGGTGTATTTTTAAGTCACTCCATGATGTGAAGGTCATAAGTTCGAAACTCTATGGGAAAAAATCCAATCATGTTAGGTGATGGTGTGGCCCATGTTGAGTGCAATCCCTAGGTGATTTTGACAACTTAGATGCCCCTAGGTGCCATTTCTCTCACTCTTGGATTTATCAATAGAATATTACCATATTTATATTCAAAAATAAAATTTTATATGACTTCATAAAATAATTAAAAAAAGAAGAAAAGAAAAAAAACGTTACATTTCTCCTATAAATATTTCAATATACAACTTAAATGAACTGTTTGAATTGTAGGAATTTACAAGGTAAGTTCCTCAAATAGAACAACAAAGGACACCGCTCACAAACATATCACATATTAATACACCAGTATTCTTGACACGGTTAAAACCCTCAAAGAGCAAAACAGTCCATGACCTGAGCCAACACGACCAGTTCACGAAATTTATTAATGTAAAAGAAATAAAATTTACATAAGCTTCTCTCATGAATGGTCACATTACAAATGACCCTCCATGCTCTTTAAACAAAGATCATGGACCAATCGAATGTTAAGTCACAGATCAAGTGTCGATAATACGGAGGAGATAATGAAACATCGGATCACTTCATGTCTAGAACATATCATGACCGTGAGATTGTAATTTACAAAAGTACATAATAAATAAACACACTATACCTAACTCTACACTAGACCAAGTTATACTTAACTATTTCATATGTGTCGAAATATCCTAACATCCCCCCTTCAGAACAACTTTGGATAGGATTGAAGGATGTAAAAATATGACACAATCGGAGAAGGAAGGAGGCATTAGAGTTTGTCCCCCCTTAGTGACAAATTCCTAAACTGCAACCATAAATTGAAGTTTATTAAACTTCGTCTCTATGAGAGCCTTTGTAAAGATGTCTACAACTTGATCATTGGTTGAACAATATTGCACTTCAAGAACATGGCCATGAATGAGATTTCTGATGAAGTGCATGTGTAGTTCAATGTGTTTGCTGTGATGATATTGGACTAGACCTTTGCATAGTTGAATGGCATTTTGATTATCACACCAAAGTGTAGTCCGATGCTACTACTAAAAGCCAAACTCTGACAGGATCTGAGGAATCCACAAGGCTTTCTTACTAGCTTCTATGGCACCACGATACTCTTATTCTACTAAATAAAGAGAAATGGTTCTTTGTTTCATGCAAGCCTAGGTAATAGGTCCAGAACCGAGACTGAAGACATAACCTGCAGTAGAATTCTGATCATCAAGGTCACCAACCCAATCGAAATCAATGAAAGCAACCAATAGAGGAGATGCTTCTGCACTGTAATGAATCCCAAACTGAACTGTACCTCAAACATAACGAAGTATTATTTTAGCTTCTTTCTAATGACTTTAATGTGGGTTTTGCATAAACTAAGAAATAAGGCCAACAACAAAGGAAAGGTCATGACAAGTATGGGTCAGTTATAAAAGTTTTCCTACAAGTTGATGGTATAAGGTAGAATCAACTTTAGGGCAAGTACAAGTGACTAAAAGTTAGGCTCTAGAATGAGAGTGAGAAGGGGCTAGCTTACAATCTTCCATGTGAAAGTGGAAAAGAAGATCACATGCATACTTGGACTGGGAAAGGGAAATACCTTCCTTGGATTGTAAGACTTGAAGACCAAGAAAATAATGCAAGTGTCCTAAGTCTGTCATTTCAAACTACTTTTTAAGGCTAGACTTCACATGGTTTATAAGTTTGGGATCACTACTAGTAAGGATAATATCATCAACATAAAGAACAAAGATGATAAGAGACTTCCCCACTCTGTTGGTGTAGACATTATTGTTAGAATGACACCTAGAAAAGCTAGTATCTAAAACAAAACTGACCATTTTGGCATACCAAGCACAAGGGGCTTGCTTGAGACCATAAAGGGATTTATTAAGTCGACATACAAGGCTGGAGTCTTTTTGTATAAAGCAAGGAGGTTGTTCCATATAGATTTCTTCATGCAAGTCCCCATGTAAAAAGGTAGATTTAACATCCATCTGATGGATTTCCAATTTGAAAGAGGCAACAAGGGAAAGAACAAGGTGGATAGAGCTCATTTTGGCAATAGGGGAGAAGGTATCAATATATCCAATGCCTTCAACTTGTGAAAAACCCTTATCAAAATGACAAGATTTATGTTTATCCACTTTTCCATTTTGTCCAAACTTGGTTCTATAAACCCATTCGCATCTAACAAGTTTTCGACCCTTTGGAAGAGGAACAAGATGCCATGTATCATTTTCCAATATTGAATGATATTCTTCATTCATAGCTGCGTCCCAATCTGGATGGCTTCAAGCTTCTGTAAAGGTGTCAGGATCATAATTCCCTGAACATTGAGCCAATAAAGAAGGGGCTATATAAAACTAACAATGTGTGTGAAACTGATCTATAGGATCACCTGTAAGAGCACCTATTGCATTCAGAGTCGCGCGGACCCATTTTGGAAACTAAGGAGCTGAAGGAGTATCCCAAGAAGGTGGGGGAGGATTGTCATCCTCATTGTCATCATCTGAAGAAGAAATATTTTCAAAAGTAGAAGGGATAGAGAGAGGTGGCACATCCGCCGAACTAGGCTCGTAGGCCAATATATTTTTAGAAAACTTTACATCTCTTCTATTGATAACATTTTTTTATTTAGGTGGAAGAAATCTATATCCTTTGAAATCTTCAGAATATCCAACAAAACAAAAAAGTTCACTCTTAGGTTCTAAGGCTTTATGTTTCTCAACTGGAATATGGGCCCATGCTTCACTTCTAAAAACACGAAAGTGACTTACATCTGGTTTAATTGAGCTGCATGCTTCTCTTGGAGTGATATTCTTTAAAACCTTAGTAGGAGTGTGATTTACTATGTAATTTTCACAGTTAATTACTTCTGCCTAAAAATTAAGAGTAAGTGTTTTAGATTGAAGAATATAATTATCCATTTCCTTTAATTTGCGATTCTTCCTTTCAGCTACACCATTTTTTAGTGGAGTATCTCGAACAATATGTTGCATTTGAATTCCATGCTCATTGCAAAATTTGATTAATTTATTGCTAACATATTCTCTGCCATTATCATATCTTAGCTTTGGAATTTTATGTCCATATAGTTTCTCAACAAAGGCCTTAAAGGCCAAGAACATGTTAAATACTTCACTCTTGAGTTTTAAGAAGTATACCCAAGTGCGTTTGGAGAAACCATAAATAAAAGTTAAAAAATACTTGTAGCTAGAGAATAAAACAACTATAAGTGGACCACACAAATCACTATGCACAAGTTGTAAAGGGGTTGAGGCATGCGAAGAGGGACATTTTTCAAAACTATCCAGATGATGTTTTCTGAGTGCACATCTAGAGAAAAAACCATCTCTACAAGATACGATAGGAAGACCTATCACCATATTTTATTTACATAGATTTTGAAGGGAGCGATAGTTTAAGTGACCAAATCGCTTATGTCAAAGTTTTCTCATTTCATCATTATGAGCAACAAATACCGAGGGAAGATTTGATTACCCAAAGTTGTTAAAATTATACAAACTTGAAGTATAATCAACAATTCCAGTAGCTAAAATTTGTCTAGGATCCCTTAGGTCCTTAATTACGACATCATGAGGTGACAATACAACGGTTTTACCTTCACCTAAATGAGTTAGCTGATATATAAATAGAAGTTTGTAGGTTAAGGTTGGAACACGTAATACATCATTAAATTGACCATTGTCTAGATGAATAGTTCCAATCCCTACAACACTAAGGGATCTATAATCACCAACATATATATTTTTGGTGTTACAATCATTTAAAGAATAAAAAATGGCTTTACTTTTGGCCATGTGATAAGAAGCTCTAGAATTGATGAGCCACTCATGAGAATGAGAAGAATATACATTCCATGCATAACTAGACTGAGATGCTTGACAACCATATGCAGAAAGTGTTATTCCTGAATATGAAGTTGAAGTTGAAGAGTGCTCCAAATGGATGTTATTCTTCTTCATTACTGCTTCGAACGCTTCCATCTTCTTAAATCATTTTGATTCTAAGTGGCCATCTTGATTACAAAATTTGCAATGTCTATCAGTCTTCTTCCTTTGTTTTTATTTTCCTTATCATTTTGTTGAATTGATTTTTCATTTTGAGAGTGAAAGTGCTTAGGACCCTTGGTTGATTTAGGAACATTCCTTTTAGGATGTTTCTTCTTATGATTCTTTTAACTTGGTTGTTTCTGGGTGGATAAGGCTTTCTTAGAAGAGTTTCCAAGATTAATAAGACCAAGATGTAAGAGTTTTTCTTGTTCTCTTATTAAAAAATCACAAAATGCATCAAAAGAGGGGGACTTGTAGTCTTGTCCATGAGAAATAAAGGCTTTTGTAGTAGAATGGAGGGTGGAAATAAACACAAAGTAGACTAGTCCAGACTTAGTAAGAATGGAATAGATAAGGCCACCATCTCCTTTCTTAACCTTAAGACCTTCCAAGAGAAGCCTAAGGGTCTTGAACTCAGACAAAAAATCTTCAATGGAAGAAAAATTATTATGGTCCAACATAAGCAACTCATTTTCAAGTTGATGGGATCTAATTTCATTTTTAATTCCAAAAACTTTATTGAGTTATTTCATTGCTTCATCAGGGGTATCAAGTTTGGTGATATGGACTCTAAAGTCTCTAGAAATAGACATCCCTATCAACCCACATGCTTGATCTTGCCTATTTTCCCATTTGGCTTACTTATCTTCATCTTTAGGTTTAGACTCTTGCCCTAAGGCTATTCTATAAAGACCTTTACTTCTAAGTAAATCCTCCATGTAGGACACCCATTGGAAGTAGTTGGTGTTGTCAACAATAAATTGGCATGGAATTTCTATTTTAACATAAACTGAAGCTATAGATGCTGAAGTTGAGTGTTCCAATGGAAAGATCTTGAAAATTTAGGCCAGTTAAAAAAAACAGCTCTGAAAACGGCTTCCGGATCAAGAAGTTATGGCTTTTTAAATAAAAGTTGTTGAAGATGCCAACGAAGTACATGAATGTGCAAAAGTGAATGATAATGTTGTATTTTTAAAATAATCCCCCCTCTTTCAAAACTCAATATAATTAGCTCACTTAAAAAAAATATATATGTGACCCACTTTTATAAATAAGCGAAAGTCACTTTTACAATGGTACTTTATGAGCTACCCACTAAATTGTAACTTAAATAAAAAAGAAAGAGATTTTAGAATTATAAGTGACTCAACTTTTATAATGGGTGAGAAATTTTTTACATAAAGTAACTTTAAAACATAAGCTACATGTGTTTTTTGAATATGTAACTCAACAAAAAGAAAGGTTTGAACCCAAGACATCTATTCTCTTAAAGTAACTTTGGACCAAGTGAGCTAATTTAAAAGGTTAGTAATTTTTGGAAAAGATGAAGGTTTTCTTTTTAGTTACTGAAGCTTTGGAGTGCATTCTTACTTGAGAAAAAACATTTTTTCCTACAAAACAAAAAACCACACAACCCAAAATGAACATGCAAAAAAAAAAACCTTACGACTTCAAGTTGGATTTCACCGTAAACTAAATATTTTCCTCAATGTTTCTAATTTTCTGAGATCACACTAAGGCACGATGGAAAAGAGCATACACATGAGAAACATCCTTCCTTTCTGTTTCTGATATGCCTAGGTTACACAAACTCACGAGCCAAAGAGAATAAGCAGAAATGAATGGTATGGATCTGGTAATAAATAACAGGGAGATAAACAAACCGAAATAAGTAGAGAGATAATAGAGTTCAGGCTTCTGTGATCCATATCAATTTAAAGAGAAATTTTTCGGCGAAAATCACAAGGAATATCATTTGTTGACGCGTTTCGAACCAACTAGTGTGGTTCATCGTCAGGACAAGTTGAAGAACAGAACCAGCTTAGCGTGTTTAAATAGCTAGAGCAGAGACACCAACGGTAACCAGGGCGAAAGGTTGACTCAAGGAGCAAGGTCAAATTTAGTTATATTAGGTAAAAAATAAATAAATAAAAATCTAAATATATAAATGATGAATTATAAAAATATATAAAAATATAAATTTAGTTATACTAGGTGTAAGAAAAATTAACAAATATAATAGTAAATCGATTATAGTAATATTATTAAATAAATTAATTTAGTTATTTTAGTTATATTAGCTATATAAAAGTAATAAATAAATTAATTTAGTTATATTAGTTATATTAGTTGTATTAGGTAAAAATAAATAAATAATAGTAAATAATTAACAAATATAATAGTAAATAAATTATAGTTATATTAATAAATAAATTAATTTAGTTATATTAGTTATATTAGTAATTTAGTTATATTAGGTAAAAAATAAATAAATATATAAATGATAAATTATAATAAAAATAAATAAAATTTTTTATATAAAAATATAAATTTAGTTATATTAGGTGCAAGAAAAATAATAATAAATTATTCATTTAATATATAAATGAAGAATATTAATAAACGTTTTATTTATTAAAAAAAAAAAAAAAAAATTAATAAATATAATAGCAACGCGTCGACAAATGATATTCCTTGTGATTTTCGCCGAAAAATTTCTCTTTAAATAGAGAGATAAATAACTAAAACTGCAAATAAATATTGTATACCTCTAGATCTTAAAAATAACATAGCTAGGGCTACTTGAAACCTTTTCGCGTGAAACGAAAGGGGTTCCTCACTGGAACAGATGCTCCTAACACAATATAGCAGTCATCTTGGCTCGAAAGAAGTCAAAAACAGTAGATATAGGAAACAACAGTTAGATGAGGTTGTGTCAACTTCATATTTAGATCACCAATAGATACGACCCTCAAATAACTCTGATACCATGTATGAATTTAAAGGGTAAGTTCCTCAGATAGAACACCAAAGGACACTGCTCACAAACAGATCATAGATGAATACACCAGTATTCTTAACGTGGTTAAAAATCTCAAAAAGGGAAACAATCCATGGCCTAAGCCAACATGGCCACTTCAGGAAATTTACTAATGTAAAAGAAAGAAAATATACGTAAGCTTCTCTCATGAATGGTCACATTACAAATGATCATCCATGCTCTTTAAATAGAGATCATGGACTAATAGGGTGTTAAGCCACAGATCAAGTATCGATAATACCGAGGAGAGAATGGACTGTCAGATCACTTCATGTCTAGAACATATCATGACCGTCACATTGTAATTTACAAAAGTACATAGTAAAGAAACACACTTTACCTAACTCTAGAGTAGATCAAGTTATACTTAACTATTTCCTATGTGTTGTAATATCCTAACCTAAATATCTATATTATCTAATATATATTTTTATGTATATGTGTGTGTAAATCATCACCTTAGTAAAATATTTCAATGCCAAGAAGGAAAAAGTCAAAAGAGTAATTAATGGTAAAATAATTTAATTACTTCTTAATAAGAGCGAAAAGAGAAATGTGTAATTAATTTAACTTTTAATATAAAATGTTAATAAGAATAAATTATTCAAAACTATAATTTAAACAATGAAAAATAACACATGGTCAATATATAAAGTGAGAGATACAAAAAAACCACTATAGATCCATATAAATCACAGATTTATCAATCATTTAAAGTGATTAAAATTCTTCACTTGTAAATCAATTTTCAATTTTTGCATTCTAAATAGATTTTAAATATAACAATATTTGATCCCTCTTGTATCTTAGTAGATCTATGCTCATTGTCATTTTTTAATTTTCATTTTCATTCTTAACTTATGAGTCTTGAATCTAGATATGGATGATCTAAGGCCGATTTTTGACTCGTCACTCTTTGCTATTTCTGTGTTTAAGACTTTGAGATATGCTAATTTACTAGTCTAGTCTTAGGAATTTAGTATCTACTATTGTCTATTTTTATTTCAATTTACATTATATAATGATGAATGATGAATTTAATTTTTAAATCAATGTAGGTTCAAGAATTATGAATGATGAATATGAATAATGTATTTATTAGTATTAATGATTATCCATCAATGTATTTCATTTATTACTTCAAATAGTTATGGATCAATGTATTTATGCTTTCTTTTAAACTTCATTAGACTAACATAATTAAGAATAAATATATTACCACTTTAAAAAATTTGAATATTCAGTTCTATTATGTGCTTCAAATAAATTAAGTATCAAATCACTTACCATGTGGTACATCTCACATTCTCAAGATTAAAAAAATAAAAAATTTATAAATTATAACTTCATTTTAAATTAGGACTATTGGGCATAGAATATATATTCATGGGGTTATTGTTAAGTCACTCCATGATGTGAAGGTCACCAGTTCGAAACTCTATGGAAAAAATGAAATCATGTTAGGGGATGTTGTGGCTCATCTTGAGTGCAATCTGTAGGTGATTTTGACAACTTAGATGTCCCTAGGTGGTGGTTTCTAAACCCAATGGTTAGGCCTATCATTATCTTCGAAGGAGATAGACAACTTGAAAAAAAATTACTTTAAATTATTATTATTTGATTAAATATAAAAATAATTAATAAATGACTTAAACATGTATACTTTTAAGAACACAAAATTATTAAACATGGTTATTCATCCCTAATTTAATTTGTAGGTAGTTTTTGTTAGAATAGTATGGACCAATATCATGCGTTATCAATACAACATGCCAAAAATTCCACAACTCTTTCTAGTGTCAAAATAATTTTTATATATTTTAATTTAATTTAATTTTTGTGTTGACGACTCTCTAGCCTAGTATCGTAGAGATGTTATAATGTCGTGTTTAACATTTTAACTTGGTCAAAAACAAAAATAAAAATAAATTAAAAGATGAACAATTATAATTATCAATAAAAAATGTCGAGTTAGTCAAATTACATAAAACTAACACAAGAAATAAAATAAAATTAATAATTATATGTAACTACAATTATAATTAATTGCATCATAAATTGAGGTTATCTCATGTGGTTGGGAGGATGGAAAGGAATCCTCCCTAGCCAGGTTCAAGTCTTGCAAATGAAATCCAAATCTACTAAGTGCCAATGAAATCTAGATCTACTAAGTGCCTAGAGGGTCGATGAATTATAGATCTACAGGGCCTACTAAGTGCCTAGAGGGCCAATGAATTCGAGATCTACTAATTGAATAGAGGAATAAAATCTATTTAAATGAAACCCCTTTTAGAGTGAAGAGAGTTTTGATTCCTCTGAACCCTTAGTATATGAAGAGTATATGTAAAAATATATAAAATATATTAATAACCAAAAAACAATTTTAATAAGACTTTTTTAGAGTGAAAAGGGATTTCATTCCTCCCAACCCTTGGTATATCAAGAGTATACATAAAAATATATTAAATAAATTATTAATAAAAAACCATTTTAATATGAAACCGACATTGCTTTTCATATTTCATGCAACAATTATATGTAGAGGCCTAAACAATGAAATTAGCTTCTTGATTTTGATTTCATTCCTACTCACCTCGGACTTTATAGAGTATGAAAAAGATGTGCTAAAAATATTTCACTTTCACTCTTGGAGTTATAAATAAAATATTTCAATGCCCAAAAATAAAAAGTAGAAAAAGTAATTAAAGGCAAAATAATTTAGTTACTTCTTAATAAGAGAGAAATGAGAAATGTGTAATTAATTTAACTTCTAATATAAAATATTAATAAGAATAAATTATTCAAAAATATAATTTAAACAATGAAAAATTTCACATGGACAATATATAAAGACAATATATAAAGAGAGAGACAAAAAACCACTATAAATCCATCTAAATAATAGATTTATCAATCACTTAAAGGGATTAAAACTCTTCACCAGTAAATCAATTTTCAGTTTTTGCATTCTAAAACGAGGTTTCAATATAACAAGATTTGATCCCTCATGGATCTCAGTAGATCCATGCTCATTTTCATTTTTAACTTATGAGTCTTGATTCTAGATATTGATTATCTAAGGTAGATTCTTCGACTCATCACTCTTTAATATTTTTGTGTTATAGACTTTGAGTTATGCTAATTTACTATTCTAGTCTTTGGACTTTCATATCTACTCTAGTCTATTTTTCTTTCAATTTACATTATATAATGATGAATGATGAATTTATTTTTTAAATCAGATTAGGTTCAAGAATGATGAATGATGAGTATGAATGATGCATGTATTAGCATTAATGATGATTATGGATCAATGTATTTCATTTATCAATTCAATTAATTATGGATCAATGTATTTATGTTTTATTTTAATCTTCATTGATCTATCATAATTAATAATAAATATATTACCACTTTAAAACATTTGGAGAGTTAATTCTATTATGTGCTTCAATTTCATCTCAGGTAAGAAATATTTGAGATCATAACATACTTTTTGGTAAGTGTATATATAAACTACTGTACACATATAAATTAAATCGATCATAAATGTTGAGAAGTATTAAATCACTTACCTTGTGGTACATCTCACATTGTCAAGATTTAAGAAAATAGAATATATGTTGATGGGGTGTATTGGTAAGTCACTCCTTAATGTGAAGGTCATGAGTTCAAAACTCTATGGGAAAAAATCCAATCATGTTAGGTGATGGCGTGGCCCATATTGAGTGCAATCCATACGTGATTTTGAAACATAGATGCCAGCGATTTCTCAAGCCAATACTTAGACATGTAGTCCTCTTCAGAGGACATAGACAACTTAAAAAAAAATTACTATAAATTATTATTATTTGATTAAATATAAAAATAATTAATATATGAGTTAAATATGTATACATTTAAAAACGCCTGTAAGAAAATTCTTAATGATGGCTATTCATCCTCAATTTAACTTGTAGGTAGTTTTTGTTAGAATTCTATGGACCAATATCATGCATTATCAATACAACATGCCCTAAATACCATAACTCTTCCTAGTGTCAAAATATGTTTTATATATTTCATTTTAATTTAATTTTTGTGTTGAGGGATCTCTAGTAGGGTATGGAAGAGATGATAATGTCTTCTTTAAAATTTTGACTCTCACAAACATAAAAATAAAAATAAATAGAAAATAAAGGATGAATAATTATAATTATCAATAAAACATTTTGCCTAAGTCAAATTACATAAAACTAACACTAAAAATAAAATAAAATAAAATATAACAAAAAAAATAAATTTAATAATTATATTTAATTAGAATATTAATTAATTGCATCATAAATTGGGGTTATCTCAGATGGTTGGGAGGATGGAATGGAATCCTTCCTAGTGAGGTTCAATTCTTGCCAATGAATTCTATATCTACTAAGTGCATAGAGTCAACTGACATTGCTTTTCAGATTTCATGCAACAATTAGATGTAGAGTCCCAATCAATGAAATTAGCTCCTTCATGTTGATTTAGCTCAGAGGGAAATGCCTAAAAATATAGTAAATATATTAATAATAATCAAAAACATTTATTAGATGTAGAGTCCCAATCAATGAAATTAGCTCCTTCATGTTGATTTAGCCGAGAGGAAATGCTTAAAAATATATTAAATATATTAATAATAATAAAAAACATTTAATATGCAACTCACATTGCTTTTTAGATTTCATGCAACAATTAGATGTAGAGGCCCAATCAATGAAATTAGCTCCTTCATGTTGATTCAACCTAGAGGGAAATGTGTAATTTAATTCACACTTAATATATCTTAAAAATTATTAAATATATTAATAACAAAAAGAAATTTAATAAGACCCTTTTTAGTGTGAAAAAAATTTAATATACGTAAAAAATTATTAAATATATTAATAACAAAAAAAAATTAATAAGACCCTTTTTAGTGTGAAAAAAAGTTAATATACCACTAATATTGCTTTTCATATTTCATGCAACAATTAGATGTAGAGGCCCAATCAATGAAATTAGCTCCTTAATGTTGATTTAGCCGAGAGGGAAATGTGTAATTTCATTCAAGCTCATCTTGGACTTGACACATATCCCTGAAAAAATATTTTAAATAAAAGAAATGTCGGCTATAATAAAATCATAAATGATTATAAATATTTGGTTAGTTCTAGTTAAAAACATTATGAAACATCATTCTCATTGTGCTTACTTGGTTCATTATTAATGTTACAATCCAGTATGAAAAATATGTGCTAAAAATATTTCACTTTCACTTTTGGAGTTATAAATAAAATATTTCCATATCTATGTTAAATTATACAATTTTATATGACTCGATAAAATAATTAAAAAATAAAAAAACTTATATTTCTGCTGTAAATATTTCAATAAACAACTTAAATGAATAGTTTGAATATCTATATCACCTAATATATATATTTATGTATATGTGTGTGTAAATGTTTTCCTTATTAAATTATTTCAATGCCCAAAAGGAAAAAGTAGAAAAAGTATTTAAAGGTAAAGTAATTTAGATACTTATTAATAAGAGAGAAATGACTGTAATTAACTTAAATTTTAATATAAAATATTAATAAGAATAAATTATTAAAAAAATATAATTTAAATAATGAAAAATTAAACACGGTAAATATATAAAGAGAGAGAGACAAAAAACCACCATAATTCAATCTAAATCAGCAATTTATCAATCACTTAAAGGGATTAAAACACTTCACTAAATCAATTTTCATTTTTTGCATTCTAAAAAAATGCTTCAATATAACAATATTTGATCACTCTTGGATCTTAGTAGATCCATGCTCATTGTCATTTTTCTATTTTCATTTTTAGCTTATGAGTCTTGAATCTAGACATTGATGATCTAAGGTTGACTCTTTGACTCATGATTTTTTAATATTTTTGTGTTTGAGACTTTGAGTTATATTAATTTACTATTCCAGTATTTGGACTTCACTATCTACTATAGTTTATTTTTCTTTCAATTTACCTTATACAATGACTAATGATGAATTTAATTTTTAAATAAATGTAGGTTCAAGAATGATGAATGATGAGTATGAATGATATATGTATTAATATTAATGATGATCTTAGATCAATGTATTTAATTTATTAATTCAATTACTTATGGATCAATGTATTTATGATTTCTTTTAAACTTCATTGGTCTATCATAATTAAGAATAAATATATTACCACTTTAAAACATTTGAAGAGTTAATTCTATTCTGTGCTTCAATTTCATCTCAGGTAGGAAATATTTGAGATCATGACGTACGTTTTGGTAACTATATATATACTACTATAGACATATAAATTAAATTGATATTAAATGTTGAGAAGTATCAAATCATTTACCTTGTGGTACATCTCTCATTGTCAAGATTAAAAAAATAAAAAATAAGAATCTCTAAATTATAACTTTCTTTTAAATTAAGACTACTGTTAGTAGAATATATGTTGATGGGGTGTATTGGTAACTCACTCCATGATGTGAAGGCCAGCACTTATGGGAAAAGTCCAATCATGTTAGGGGATGGTGTGGCCCATCTTGAGTGCAATCCTTAGGTGATTTTGACAGCTTAGATGGCCGTAGGTCTTGATTTCTCAATCCAATGGTTAGGCTTGTAATCCTCTTTGGAGGAGACATACAACTTGAAAAAAATGACTTTAAATTATTATTATTTGATTAAATATAAAAATAATTAATATATGAGTTTAAAACCTATGCATTTAAAAACACATGTCAGAAAATTCTCAATCATGGTTATTCATCCCCAATTTAACTTGTCCGTAGCTTTTGTTAAAATATTATGGACCAATATCATGAATTATAAATACAACATACCCAAAATACCATAACTCTCTCCAGTGTGAAAATATTTTTATATATTTTATTTTAATTTAATTTTTGTGTTGAGGGATCTCTAGCCTAGTATGGTAGATATGTTCTAATATCGTACTTAACTTTTTGCCTTTGTCAAAAATAAAAATAAATATAAAATAAAATATGAATAATTATAATTTTCAATAAGTCCACTTGGGTATCTCAAGTGGCAATGGCCTTGAAATGAAGTCTCACTGAACCAGAGATACTGGGTTCAAATCTTATGCTACCTTCCCCATAGAGGGGTGAATAATGGATATGTAAACTTGAAAATTGGATAAACAAATTTTTTTTAATTAATTTCATCATATATCGAGGTCATGTCACGTTGTTGGGAGGATGGAATGGAATCCTCCCTAGTTAATGAATTCTAGAACTACTAAGTCCCTAGAGGAATGCAATCTCTTTAAATGAAAACCCCTTATTTTAAATTAGGACTAATGGGCATAAAATATATGTTAATGGGGTGGATTGTTAGGTCACTCCATGACTTGAAGGTCACTAGTTCAAAACTCTATGGGAAAAAATACAATAATGTTAGGTGATGATGTGGCCCATCTTCAGTACAATCCCTAGGTTATTTTGACAACTTAGAGGACTCTACTCCTCTTCTAAGGAAGTAGACAACTTAAAAAAAGAAATTATTTTAAATTATTATTATTTTATTAAATATAAAAAAATTAATATATGAGTTAAACATGTATACGTTTAAAAACACACACACACACACATATTTTAATTTACTTTTTGTGTTGAGGAGTCTCTAGCCTAGTATCATAGAGATATTGTAATGTTTTAACATTTTCACTCTATCAAAAATAAAAATAAATATAAAATAAAATATGAATAATTATTTTTATCAATAAAAAATTTTGACTCACTCAAATTACATAAAACTAACACTAAAAGAAAATAATAATAATAATAATTTATAATTACAATTATAATTAATTGCATCATAAATTGGGCTTATCTCATGTGGCGGTTAGGAGGATGGAATGGAATCCTCCCTAGCCAAGTTGAATTCTTGCCAATGAATTCCACATCTAATAAGTCCCTAGAGGGCCAATGAATTCTAGATCTACTAAGGGCCTAGAGCAATCAAATCTCTTTATATGAAAACCCTTTTTAGAGTGAAGAGAGTTTTGATTCCGTATATCAAGAGTATACTTAATAATATACTAAATATATTAATAACAAAAAATCAATTTTGATAAGCCTGTTTTACAGTGAAAATAGATTTGATTCCTCAGAACCCTTGGTATATCAAGAATATACTTAAAAATATATTGGATATATTAATAACAAAAAACCATTTTAATATGTAGCAAACAACATTGCCTTTAAGTTTTCATGCAAAAATTAGATTTAGAGGCCCAATCAATGAAATTAGATCCTTGATGTTGATTGAGCCGAGGGAAATGTGTAGTTTCATTCATGCTCAACTTGAGCTTGACACATATCCCTGAAAAAATATTTTTAAATAGAAAAATATCGGCTATCATAAAAGCATAAATGATTATACCTATTTGGTTAGTTTTACTTAAAAACATTATGAAACATCATTCTCATTATTCTTACTTGGCTCATTATTAATGTTACAATTCAGTATGAAAAAGATGTGCTAAAAATATTTCTCTTTCACTCATGGGGTTATAAAAAAAACATTTTGATATCTATGTTAAATAATACAATTTTTATGACTTGATAAAATAATTAAAAAAAAAAATCTATTTATCCTATAAATATTTCAATATACAAATAAAATAAAATGTTTGAATATTTGTATTACCTAATATATATGTTTATGTATATGTATGTGTAAATGTTTTTTTTTCTAAATAAAGCTAATCTATTCACATTAAAGGGGTACAATTACATCATGACCGAAGTCTAAAGCAACTGCCCAGAAGGAGTGGCACATAGAAACAGAAAATATTGCCCAAGACAGAGAATTTGGACGAGACCTTGTAATCCAATCCCACACAGGGGAACCAGAGATGACCTTCTGGACATTACAGAGCTTACAAATTTTCCAAAAAACTTGCATTTGAACCCTAGCTTATCAGCATTAACAAAAATTATTAGCAGTGACAAAATTTTGCCCTCTATAATGGGCCACATGACCTAAAAAAAAGCAGCAGAGAAAGAACTAAGCATCAGGAAGCTCTTCCACGATTCTGCACCAGCCGAAGTCAAGCGGATCCCGAGCATGAGCAACATCATTCTCAGACCGACCCTAGGCCGTCGGCTCCATCACCATGTCAATAGCATTGCTCGCTGGAACCTCCGTAGCCTGCATAGAGACCAAACCAGGACCCTCCTGCTGAGAGCTGGACTCTCCCACCTCCTGGGCTTCCTCGAGAAAGAACATCAAAACATGAGCAGTAATCCTGGGATGATTCCGGGAGCAATTGAAAGTGAAAATTGTAGAGCTGAAAGAGGGCGAGGACAAGGAGTCTGGAGGACAGGGCTAAAGGTAATGGCTGGGCAGATTAAGATGCCCTCTCCCACTGCGATTGTGAGGGTAATGGCCAAAAGTGAAATCACTGGAGAGGGAGGGAGAACTGGAGGTCGGGCTAGAGGGTGCCCGCCGTGGAGTGCCTCTGCAACATCTCATCCTATGGCGTCGACGGGGCATTACGAAAGTGACACTGGCACTGTGGGAACAAGACCAAACAATTATAGTAGCAGAACACTGGCAAATCAAATGTTCAACCAGACGAGAGCCCGATGCCTTAGAGAAAATCCAGGGAACTGGCAAAGGCAGCATCGCAGGTGTACCAGATCCAGCATCCACCAGGCCATACCCCGACCAACAAGACATAAGAGGCTCCAAAGCGATCCCATGGCGGAGGCTATATTTATTATCCTCATTCCTACCTCGAATTGCACCCGCCATTACTATGGCATTCAAGAGAGTCGAGGTCGAGAGTAGATCAGAGCGTACGGAGGTGAAAATGATATCGAAGGACAGGTTGGTAGTATCAAATTTTCCTGCATTGAAGCCGTTAAACGATGCGATATCCAAATGCCAAGGATCATCTATCGTCCGGCTATAATCTTCGCTGTACATGGCAGGCAGGTGGCATTCAAGATCGCTCCACCCCTATCCCATCACGTTAATCTGCTGGCGAGTCACTCACATCCGGGGTATGTATGTGTAAATGTTAACCTTACCAAAATATTTCAATGCCCAAAAGGAAAAAGTAGAAAAAGTTATTAAAGGTAAAATAATTTACTTACTTCTTAATAAGAGAGAAATGAATAATGTGTAATTAATTTAACTTTTAATATAAAATATAAATAAGAATAAATTATTCAAAAATACAGTTTAAACAATGAAAAATTACACATGGTCAACTAATTCTGATTAAATAATTTAAATAATTTAATCTAAATATTTTCTTAGAATTGCTGGCAGCCTCTAAGAGGTGAATCTTAAAGAAAAGGATCAGTGTGATAACTGATGGAACTACCCTTCAAAAGGGGAAAAAACCCTAACTTGGGGATTCTGTGCTGTGAGGACAGACAGAGGAAAAAGAAAAGAAAACAAATCTTGCTCCAAGGGGGGGCAAGGAGGTTAAGTCTGGTGAGGACCAGATAACCTGGCACCAGGAGTGCACTGTTCCTGTTGAGGGCTGGAGGCCTGCAGGATTGCTCGGGGGGAGAACACCGTCCGAAGGATGGATCTCATTGGCTGGGAGGAGAGCAGAAATTAAGCAGGTGACCTTTGTTTGAATAAAACCATTCCTGACAGAGGAAATCAGGTACGGTTCCAAACTGGTAAGTCCCTGATAGGAAAATGAACATGCATTCAAGTTACAGTAATTTGAATGGGAAAGGACTGTTGTTTTTCCTAGATATTGTTAAAAGATTTTACCATGTGACCTTGAGGTAGAAAACTGTTAGTTAATGGAGTAGTCAATAACTCAAACAGACATTAACCTGTGCAAAACTACTTAATGACTTTGTGTAGAGAGTGTTATTAAACGGGCGTACTTATAAAACAAGGAATCTGTGACAAGGTCGTAACCATGCACCGATGGATACAAACAAGTGAAAGCACTGTGTGATGTTGTACAGGCGAGACAGTGGTATTAAACTACGTTACATTGCATGTAGCCAGAAAAATGAAAACATTTTAGCCAACCCGAGAGCGGAAGTAAATAACTGTAAGAGATGATTTAATCACAGCAGAGAACCTGTGCAAGCACGATGATGGGCATTATTCCTAGTATGGCCGAGAGGCGATGCATGCGAATAAAATGACAGACCCTCGTATTCATTATTCCTAGTATGGCCGAGAGGCGATGCATGCGAATAAAATGACAGACCCTCGTATTCATTATTCCTAGTATGGCCGAGAGGCGATGCATGCGAATAAAATGACAGACCCTCGTATTCATTATTCCTAGTATGGCCGAGAGGCGATGCATGCAAATAAAACTACCAACCCTTGAATTTAGCACATGAACTGTGAAAACCATGCATGCACATATAAAATACAAACCCTCATATCAAACAGATGAACTGTAAAAAGTTATGCATGAGCGCTCAGACGCGGAATAGCCGCCAAACATATTATGAGGAATAATAATATACAACTTTAGAAGTTACATAAGCATGAACTGAAACTGTTAACATAACCCCGTACCCCCGAGGCGGAGGCCGCGGGTGAGCTAGCAAAGCCATAGCGAAATATAACCACATATCTATTTGCAAAAGCGGCAAACAACAATGAAAATTCCATTAAAACACAGGAATGCCCGAGAGCTTAATGTCTATCTACTGTGGCAAATACTGCTAGCTTCAACAGAACACTTTCGAATTCAAATATATATATATATCATTACATTCAAAAAGGGGATCAAGCCCCATAAAACTAAGACGGGTTCTGATCTGAAAACCCAACGAGTATTTGGACCATACAATCAATATCAAGTTGTTACAGGATGGCCTGGTAATTAATAGCACAAGATTGAACATACATAACAGAACCGAAGACGGTCTACAAGCATAACTCTCGCAAGAGAGGATTCTCCATCGTATGCAGCGAACGCAGCTGTAGGGGTTTCCCACCGGGATTAACCGACAATGGGAGCAAGGAATCTGTGCTGAAACAATAAAGATTCATACCCAATCATATGTAACAGCTCTTGTCTGAAACCTCTAATCACTATAAACCAGGGCAGGGTACGAAAGGTCATAGCATACCTGTGTTAAGCCGGTGAGATGCGCTGCTGGAGAGAAAGCCATAGATGGATCTGCAACGTAGTAGGTTGCAGCTACAAACCCGACAATGAAACTATAAGAACTGTAAGCGTTACTCCAGGTTAACAAAACCTAAAACTTAACCCAAGGATTGTCTATGAAAATTACCTGTGAGGACTCGATGCTGAACGGGAAGACAAACCCTGGAGGGTTACAGTCTGGAGGCACAAGGGAGCTGGTGTCGAACTGTGGAAGGAACATCGAACCAGATCCGCAAAGACCGCGGCACCAAATGAAGAAAATGATAAACTGAATTTCACTTAAAAAAGTCTTAGTAAAACCCTTGACAATTGACAACCCTCCGATCACCAAACTTAATCTGGACCGTCGAAGTAAGGCGGGAGCCTGTGGTGATAAAACCGAAGTCCGCAATCCCAAAGCATCACGTGGCTGGTGAAACCAGGTCATGCCACCTGCCCCGGACGTACTGCCGCGTTTATGGTAGGATGAGTTGTCAACAGGCTCTGTGGCGGGATATCAAGTCCACACCATTAACCATTGTAAATATCTCGAGCAGATTGTCATAGGTAGAATAAACCAAGGTATGGGTTATGTTAATTCGGTGAGGTGGGTGTATTGAAAGGTATATTGAACATGTATAACCGTAAACTTTGGCATAGATATATATATATATTAATACACCCCGACTTATGTATATGTTTAACAATGTTTATGGTTGACAATTGCTTATGCTTTATGCAAACGTTTTTAATAATAGGAAAATTGAAGGTAAAGTGCACTTTAATCATATAGATTGATATGGTTATGGTCATAATGATTGGAAAAAAAATCATATGAGCATTATGTTTAGGCAAGTTGGTATGTATAACTAAAAAAAAAAATTGGATATATGGCTAGGGACGTGACAAGTGGTATCAGAGCCCAGTTTCAACGCTGTGGCCTCAAGTAGAACATACCAGTATGCAGAAGGGTACACCAAGCAACTCATGCAAGCTAACAATGTACTTAACTGTGTTCTGTTTATTTGCACTGATATACAGAATTGCAACAAATCAACAGTTAAAACCAGAAAGGAGACAAAATGCAAGAACCCGGCAGTAACCCTCAAGAAAATGCAGAACTGTGGGTGCAATTGGATGCAGAGTCACGGAGTACTAATCTTGCAATCCTGGAAGCCGTCCGGGAATTGAAGAATGAAATGGCACGGCTGCGAGAGGACAACGCACGTCTAACAGTTGAACAGGAAAAGATTCTGAAAAGCCTGTCAAACAGGCAAAACCCACCCCTGTCCAACCCCAGTGCAGAACAGCAAAGGGTAACAGAAGAACAAGATCATCAAATGGAACCTGAAAACTTCCAAGACAAGGAGGATCACTCTGATAATGCACCTCAACAGCAAACATCAAAACGTCAGAAAGTGGAATTGCAGGGAGAATTCCGAAAGATTAAACCTCCACATTTTGATGGTGAGCAAGAGGAAGCTGCTGAAGCCTGGTTGATCAATATGAACAAGTATTTTCAGTTGTATGAGTACGACCACAACCTGAAAGCAAGATTGGCAATCTTCCAATTACAAGGCAAGGCAACCTTGTGGTGGGAAGAAATCAAGATAGTCAAAGGGGTCAGCGAACGAACTATTACATGGGAGAAATTCCAGAAGTATTTCAAGGAGAGGTACCTGACAGAACGCTTCTATGATGAGAAGGCAAGAGAATTTCACGACTTAAGACTGGGACAGCAGACCATGGACGAGTTCATTAATCGTTTTACCTCGCTGCTACGTTATGTACCTTACATCAAGGAAGAAAAAGCCAAGGTTCAGAGGTTTGTGAGCAGCCTACCTTCATACATAAGGGAAAGGATTGAATTCGATAATCCTAGAACCATGGATGAAGCCATCCGTAAGGCGAGAATCTGTTACCAGCAGAGTAAACAGAAGGGGGACACTTCCATCAAGAGATGGAATGAGAAAAGAAGTGGTCGGGTGGTTGGAAGCAGCAAAGGAAGTCGCAGCAGTGGGAATAAGAGTGCCGGTAAAGGACTGAGTAGCAGACCTGCTGCAAGGAATGCGCCCCGGTCCAGACCAATGAGCGAATCTAAGGCAAATGAGCAGTCTGTTAGATCAGCTGATGAAGGGATGACCAGACCACCAGTGCAATGCTGGGGTTGTGGAGGACCCCACTATGTTAAAAACTGCCCGCAGAGGAAAGGAACAGACCAGATATCTCAGATACATGAGGCTTCAACGGTTGGGGACGTGGCCCGTAGTGTGCCCAGAATCAATGCGGCGCTGGAGGACCGTCAAGCGGAGTACCAGCCATCTATGATTGAATTCGAAGGTAAAATCTCAAACCTGTCCTTAGCTGTTCTTATAGACCCAGGGGCTACCTTAAGTTATATTAGTCCGAATATAGTAGAACAGTGTAAACTGCAGGCTGAAAAATTCAAAAATCCGTGGCTGGTCCAACTAGCTACAGGAGCCAAGAGACGAGTCTTGGCCAAGGTGAATAATTGTGCCTTAACCTTAGCAGGGCAGCCAATAGTGGCAGATTTGAATGTATTACCGTTGGGCTCCTATGATATTTTGATTGGGATGGACTGGCTGGAGAAACACTGGTCCTTGGTTAACTGCAAGACCAAGACCATATATTATAAGGATGACCTGGGAGACCAGCAGGAATTGCAAGGAATTAGACACCCTGTGCAGATTCGACCTATTACAGCTACCCAGTTAGCTAAGTGCATCAAGAAGAAATGTCAAATCTACGCTATCCAAGTGGGATACGCAAATCAGAAAGACACAACTGCCATGCTGGGTAACATGCCGATAGTGCAGGAGTTTGCAGATGTTTTTCCCGAGGAAGTGCCGGGATTACCACCAAAACGGGATGTGGATTTCACTATTGAGCTAATTCCAGGGGCAGCACCTGTATCACGGGCACCCTATCGTATGAGTGTGCCAGAACTGACAGAATTAAAGATGCAGCTACAAGAACTGTTAGATAAAAATTACATCCGTCCCAGCGTGTCGCCTTGGGGAGCCCCAGTGCTGTTCGTCAAAAAGAAAGATGGAACTTTACGGATGTGCATTGATTATCGCCAGCTAAATAAGCTTACAATCAAAAACAAATATCCTTTGCCTAGAATCGACGAGCTCTTTGATCAGGTGAAGGGGGCAACGGTATTTTCAAAAATTGATCTGCGATCTGGTTACCATCAGATCAGAATAAAAGAGGAGGATATCGCTAAGACCGCCTTCAGAACGCGGTATGGGCACTATGAGTTCGTGGTGCTACCTTTTGGGCTGACAAATGCACCTGCCACTTTCATGTGTTTGATGAACAAGGTGTTTCAGCGGTTTTTAGACAAATTTGTGCTGATATTCATAGATGACATTCTGATTTACAGCAAATCAAGGAAGGAGCATGAGGAACACCTTAAATTGGTGTTGCAAACTTTGCGGGAACATCAATTATATGCAAAGTTCAGCAAATGCGATTTTTACAAGGAGGAGATACAATATTTGGGCCACGTGATCACTAAAGAGGGCATCGTTGTGGATCCTGAGAAGATTAGAACTATAATGGAGTGGCCTATTCCAAAGGACGTGGCAGACATTAGGTCCTTTATGGGGTTAGCAGGGTATTATAGAAGATTTGTCGAAGGCTTTTCGAGAGTAGCATACCCAATCACCTCTTTGCAAAAGAAAGGAAAAACATTTAAGTGGACCTCAGCGTGCCAAAAGAGCTTTGAGTAGCTCAAGCACTTACTTACTACTGCACCTATATTAAGTATCGTTGATCCTAACAAGGATTATGTAGTCTGCACGGACGCAAGCAAGGAAGGTGTGGGAGGAGTGCTGATGCAGGAAGGAAGAGTCATTGCTTATGAATCTAGAAAGTTGAAAGAGCATGAGCAGAAATACTCTGCTTACGACATGGAGCTGGCTGCTGTCATTCATGCCCTGAAAATGTGGCGACATTACCTTGTGGGCAGAAAATTTCTGTTATTAACAGACCACCACAGTTTAACGAACTACTTCAGTCAACCCACCTTAAATACAAGACAAGCTCGCTGGGCTGACTTCTTAAGTGGGTTCGACTTTGAAATTAAGCATCTAAAGGGTAAGGAGAACCGAGTAGCGGATGCATTAAGTCGGAAGGTGCAATGTGTGTGCAGGATTTCAGTTAGTGAGTGGCAAAGTACCTTATTGGAAAAGATAAAAATAGCGGCTGAACAAGATGCTATTTATCAGCACATCAAACAGAAATTACAGCAGCAATCTAATAAGGAATTACTACAAGGGTACAAACTAGGTGATGCTGATATGTTGTGCTTTAATAATAAGCTGTATGTGCCCAATGAAGACAGCATTAAGAAGCTGATTTTAGATGAGTTTCATACCAGCCATTATGCGGGACACCCGGGCTACCAGAAAATGGTTACCACACTCCGCAAAGAATACTACTGGCCAAAAATGAAGCAAGAGATAACTGAGTATCTAGCACGCTGTCTAGAATGTCAGCAAATTAAGGCGGAACACATGCACCCAGCAGGACTGTTACAACCTCTACCCATTCCAGAATGGAAGTGGGAGACTATATCCATGGATTTTATAACGGGACTGCCCAAGACCAAGAAGAATAATGATTCCATTATGGTGGTGGTGGATAAGTTGAGTAAGGCAGCACACTTCATACCTATGCAATCGACATATAAGGCTGTACAAATTGCCCATATTTTCATGCAGCATGTGTTCAAATTACATGGGCTGCCGAAAGTGATTATCTCTGATCGGGACGTCAAGTTTACATCAACCTTTTGGAGGACACTGTTTGCGGGACTGGGAACACAGCTGAATTTTAGTACAGGTTATCATCCCCAAACTGATGGCCAAACAGAACGAGTAAATCAAGTTGTGGAAGACATGCTGAGAGCATGTGTTTTGATGAAGCCAACTCAATGGGAGGACTATCTCCACTTAGTCGAATTTGCATACAACAATGGGTACCATTCCTCAACTCAGATGAGTCCTTTTGAGGTTATTATGGGCGGAAGTGCTGCACACCCGCAAGCTGGGGTGGACCGGAAGACAGGTTGCGAATTGGTCCTGATATGTTACAGGAAATGGAGAATACAGTGAAAATGGTGCGTGCTAACTTGAAAGCCGCTCAAGACAGGCAGAAAAGTTTCGCTGATCGAAAAAGAAGATTTAAGGAATTCCAGGTTGGGGATCATGTATTTGTGAGGATCCAACCAAGAAGGAGTACCTTGCAGTGGAGGGGATGTGCCAAGCTAGCACCTCGTTACTTTGGGCCTTTCTAGATCTTGGCCAAAGTAGGACCGGTCGCCTATCAACTTGCCCTACCAAGCCATATTAAGATTCACAATGTGTTTCACGTATCCGTATTAAAGCAATACGTTTACGATCCTAAACATGTGATTCAATGGCAGAATGTGCGGGTAAGAAGTAATCTGGTTATTATGGATAAGCATTGTTTATAAACTGAAAAATAACTAAATCCATTCTATTTGCAGGTCGAGCCGGAAGGCGAGGTTCTGGTCGAACCACTGACCATTCTCGACCGGAGAGAAGTGCAGCTGCGGAAACGAGTTATTTCCCAAGCTAAAGTGCAGTGGCAGCACTATGGACCAGAGGAGGCCACTTGGGAAGATGAGGAACTCCTTAGAGAGGCTTATCCAAACCTGTTTACAGGTGATAGACATCGGGACGATGTCCAATCTCAGGAGGGGGAGATGTAATGACCCCAGATTTATGTAAATTTGAAAGTTACTGTGGTAAAAGACGAATACAGTTGTTATTATGTTTTAAACAAAACTGTGGCAAACTAATTCTGATTAAATAATTTAATTTAAATATTTTCTTAGAATTGCTGGCAGCCTCTAAGAGGTGAATCTTAAAGAAAAGGATCAGTGTGATAACTGATGGAACTACCCTTCAAAAGGGGAAAAAAACCCTAACTTGGGGATTCTGTGCTGTGAGGACAGACAGAGAGGAAAAAGAAAAGAAAACAAATCTTGCTCCAAGGGGGGGCAAGGAGGTTAAGTCTGGTGAGGACCAGATAACCTGGCACTAGGAGTGCACTGTTCCTGTTGAGGGCTGGAGGCCTGCAGGATTGCTCGGGGGGAGAACACCGTCCGAAGGATGGATCTCATTGGCTGGGAGGAGAGCAGAAATTAAGCAGGTGACCTTTGTTTGAATAAAACCATTCCTGACAGAGGAAATCAGGTACGGTTCCAAACTGGTAAGTCCCTGATAGGAAAATGAACATGCATTCAAGTTACAGTAATTTGAATGGGAAAGGACTGTTGTTTTTCCTAGATATTGTTAAAAGATTTTACCATGTGACCTTGAGGTAGAAAACTGTTAGTTAATGGAGTAGTCAATAACTCAAACAGACATTAACCTGTGCAAAACTACTTAATGACTCTGTGTAGAGAGTGTTATTAAACGGGCGTACTTATAAAACAAGGAATCTGTGACAAGGTCGTAACCATGCACCGATGGATACAAACAAGTGAAAGCACTGTGTGATGTTGTACAGGCGAGACAGTGGTATTAAACTACGTTACATTGCATGTAGCCAGAAAAATGAAAACATTTTAGCCAACCCGAGAGCGGAAGTAAATAACTGTAAGAGATGATTTAATCACAGCAGAGAACCTGTGCAAGCACGAGGATGGGCATTATTCCTAGTATGGCCGAGAGGCGATGCATGCGAATAAAATGACAGACGCTCGTATTCATTATTCCTAGTATGGCCGAGAGGCGATGCATGCGAATAAAATGACAGACCCTTGTATTCATTATTCCTAGTATGGCCGAGAGGCGATGCATGCGAATAAAATGACAGACCCTCATATTCATTATTCCTAGTATGGCCGAGAGGCGATGCATGCAAATAAAACTACCAACCCTTGAATTTAGCACATGAACTGTGAAAACCATGCATGCACATATAAAATACAAACCCTCATATCAAACAGATGAACTGTAAAAAGTTATGCATGAGCGCTCAGACGCGGAATAGCCGCCAAACATATTATGAGGAATAATAATATACAACTTTAGAAGTTACAGAAGCATGAACTGAAACTGTTAACATAACCCCGTACCCCCGAGGCGGAGGCCGCGGGTGAGCTAGCAAGCCATAGCGAAATATAACCACATATCTATTTGCAAAAGCGGCAAACAACAATGAAAATTCCATTAAAACACAGGAATGCCCGAGAGCTTAATGTCTATCTACTGTGGCAATTACTGCTAGCTTCAACAGAACACTTTCGAATTCAAATATATATATATATATATATCATTACATTCAAAAAGGGGATCAAGCCCCATAAAACTAAGACGGGTTCTGATCTGAAAACCCAACGAGTATTTGGACCATACAATCAATATCAAGTTGTTACAGGATGGCCTGGTAATTAATAGCACAAGATTGAACATACATAACAGAACCGGAGACGGTCTCCAAGCATAACTCTCGCAAGAGAGGATTCTCCATCGTATGCAGCGAAGGCAGCTGTAGGGGTTTCCCACCGGGATTAACCGACAATGGGAGCAAGGAATCCGTGCTGAAACAATAAAGATTCATACCCAATCATATGTAACAGCTCTTGTCTGAAACCTCTAATCACTATAAACCAGGGCAGGGTACGAAAGGTCATAGCATACCTGTGTTAAGCCGGTGAGATGCGCCGCTGGAGAGAAAGCCATAGATGGATCTGCAGCGTAGTAGGTTGCAGCTACAAACCCGACAATGAAACTATGAGAACTGTATGCGTTACTCCAGGTTAACAAAACCTAAAACTTAACCCAAGGATTGTCAATGAAAATTACCTGCGAGGACTCGATGCTGAACGGGAAGACAAACCCTGGAGGGTTACAGTCTGGAGGCACAAGGGAGCTGGTGTCGAACTGTGGAAGGAACATCGAACCAGATCCGCAAAGACCGCGGCACCAAATGAAGAAAATGATAAACTGAATTTCACTTAAAAAAGTCTTAGTAAAACCCTTGACAATTGACAACCCTCCGATCACCAAACTTAATCTGGACCGTCGAAGTAAGGCGGGAGCCTGTGGTGATAAAACCGAAGTCCGCAATCCCAAAGCATCACGTGGCTGGTGAAACCAGGTCATGCCACCTGCCCCAGACGTACTGCCGCGTTTATGGTAGGATGAGTTGTCAACAGGCTCTATGGCGGGATATCAAGTCCACACCATTAACCATTGTAAATATCTCGAGCAGATTGTCATAGGTAGAATAAACCAAGGTATGGGTTATGTTAATTCGGTGAGGTGGGTGTATTGAAAGGTATATTGAACATGTATAACCGTAAACTTTGGCATAGATATATATATATTAATACACCCCGACTTATGTATATGTTTAACAATGTTTATGGTTGACAATTGCTTATGCTTTATGCAAACGTTTTTAATAATAGGAAAATTGAAGGTAAAGTGCACTTTAATCATATAGATTGATATGGTTATGGTCATAATGATTGGAAAAAAATCATATGAGCATTATGTTTAGGCAAGTTGGTATGTATAACTAAAAAAAAAAAATTGGATATATGGCTAGGGACGTGACAAGTATATTATATGTTGTAGGGGCTATGTTTGTGATTTGAGCTGAAATATTTTGTGCACCTTGAATTCAATGTTGGATCAGGATCACGAGACCTGAAATGACTTATCATTGAATGACATGATATTGGTTGGGCTAGATCTAATTGTGTACACCTGTTTTATTCTTTAAATGTCATGATCTAGGTTTGCCTGAATTCTCAAATAGCAGTGAAGTTGTGAGTTAATATTTTCATATCTATACACTGGTTTTATCGGTAAAAGCGCGTATACATGCAGGTTCAACCCTTCCAAGTAGCATATACAAAGGAAAAGCCTATTCTTCAGAAATGACTGATTTATCTGATCAGTTATGTTGTTTTACTGCTATCTATCAATGAAGTCTTCTTATATCTAAATGTAAAACTGAATGTATAAGTAGTTTGGTGTTTGATTGATTGATAGTCTAAGTGAGGAGGGATATCTCTGCTACTACCTCTGTAAGGTTCCGTAAATTGACAATAGATGTTTAGTATATTTCTGGTTGGTACAAACTTGATTCAGATGTTTTATTTCTTAGTAGTTTTGAAGGTATACACAAATTTGGTTAAAGAAAGTAGTGTATGCAAGTAGTTTGGGTTTAGTAAACTAGCGTATACATTCTGATGCATGATTTTTGAGGTTGCAGTTGGTTCTGAATGATGATGCAAGTTTTTGGGTTCAGCATAGTGTTCTTGTGACACTGATCTAACTCATCAGATTATCTGATTATTGGTTGATGCAGGTTGAAAGTTTTGATAGGTCCAGCATGAAAATTTGATGAAATGAGGCCTTCATTCATATTGTTGTGTAGCAGGAGCATCCAGTTTGAAAATTTATGAAATGTGGTCCCTGGAAGAAGAGAGAAGGTGAGAGCCTTATGTAGGCCAGTGCCTATGTACTAGTAAACATGTTGGCTAGTACAAGAGCTAGGGGGTTGCAGCTTCCTTCCAGTACAAGCTGGAAAAGAATAGAAGGTTGTAGGCTTCTGTAGGTGGGTGCCTACATACTAGTATGAGTTTGCACTAGTACAAGATTGTAAACAAATTTTCTTAATATTAAAAGAAGATGGAGACGATAGCAACAGGAGGTTTTTCTCCCACATTGGGTTTCCACTTTAAATCTTGGTGTTCATGTGTATTTCTTATGTGTGATGATTTATTTTGTTCTTAATACACTTGTTTAATAAGTAACTGATGCACTGTTAATGATCAACACATGATAAATTTACTAAATCACAAGTTCTCTAGGTATACATTGGTTTCTCTAATCACAGCAGCGTGTAAATACTGGTTCACCTCCCAAAAGTAGAGTATATAAATTTGTTTGGGAAATGAAAAATTATTGAACTAATAATATTGATTCACCCCCCCCTCTCAGTATTATTTCCAACACTAAGTGCGTAGAGGGATTAAATATTTTTGCATGAAAACCCCTTTCAGAGTGAGAACAGATTTCATCCCTCTCAACCCTTGGTATATCAAGAGTATACTTCAAAATATATGAATAACAAAAAAACCATTTTAATATGAAATTGACATCCTTTTCTATTTAGAGAGTAATTTATTTTTATTTTAAGAGAGACACGTGTCAATTTGTTTTATATTTTAAGAACAATTTATTTTTGTTTTAAGAGACACACGTGTCAACTCCAAATTGAGCATCGAAATACTTAACACCACCTTCACATTGGGCTATAGAATGAACCTCTTGGCTCAACTAAATAAGATAAAACGTGGTTTGGTTTGTTTTGCATTGGTTACTCAAGAGTGTCACTCGGAATTAGATAGGGACATTCCCATTTGTCGTCTTGATGATTTCATGCAACAAATAGATGTAGGGGACCAAACAATGAAATTAACTCCTTCATGTTGATTGAGCTTAGAGGTTCATTCGACAACCTAGTATCAAAGAAATGTGTGATTTCGTTCATGCTCAACTTGGAGTTGACACGTGTCCCTTAAAAAATATTTTAACTAAAAAATGTCTCCTATTTTAACATTATGAAATGTCATTATCATTTTTCTTGGTTCATTATTAATATTACAATCTTGTATCAAAATTATGTTGTAATGAGCCTAGTCACATATACAAGTTTTTTTTCCATATAATTTGTTATTTTAATGATTGCTTATGATATTAGAAGTGGAAAAGGTGTATGGTGTACTAGAACATTCAACTTTTTAACTCAATTTTCCTTCTACTGCATAACGCTTTTCTATGTTCGTTAGCATAGATAACCTACACTTACCTTGATTCATCTTTTCTAAAGGTTACAATACACCACAACCCCAATTTTGTTGTAGTCTCTCACCATTGTTTTGGTTCACATGATGTCATAATTTCTTATGACTACAATTCACATATACTATTTACATTTAACTATATATAAGCTTATCGATGCATAATTTATCAAGGTCACTTCTTACTTATTGTTATAGTGTTGGTTGCGTATTGTTTGACATTAGGGAATAATCCAATTTGCTCCATCTCCTATGTTGTCTTCACTAGATCTTTTGGCTATTGTATGGGGTGGGTGCTCTACCTTGGTCATCACAATATCTTCTCTAACATATGCACTCCAACCTGTCCTTTGTCAGAGCCACCAGAGCACCACCGCCTCCTATTTATGGCAGTTTCTCCCCCCCACCATACCTTCTTCCATTCAAATTCTGCCATTCTATTCTGGGCACTTGGTCTCGTCTTCCTCTTTGGTATTTTCATCGACCTCGTTGTTAACCCAACGACGTGACTTTAATGGTTGATATTTCTATCAGCAAATGAACGATGATGGCTGTAACATCTCAAACCCTAACACATCGCTTCATGGTTTGGATACCTCTCTCCTTGGTGACCCATAATTGTTTTTCTAGTTTTGAGTGTGTATTGTTTGTTCTACCCTCTGAGCTTACCCTACTACAGACGTGGAGGTGGTCTTATTGCTTCTGGAGTAGTGTCATGGCCACCCTTAAGAAATGGAAATGCTCGATCCATGAGGGGTTCATCACTCTTCTTATGGAACCCTTAATCCATTTCACTAGAGTTTAAGGGTCTGCGATTGCCCAGGTAATAGTATGCCGTCTATTTTTTTTCTTTTTCGTTATTAATTAAGAACTACTCCTTCCTCTGTGAAATCTGAGCATTCACTATTTGTTTGCAGGTCTTAGATGAGAATGTAGTGGACAGTAATATGGATGCATAGAAGGTGTGTTGACCCTCCGTCTTCATGAGACTTTAGTGGGTTTCCCTTTTGTGTTCTTGTTTTATCTTCAATCTATGTAATTTCTAGTTGGTTCCTTTGCCCTCAATCGCTGCCTTACATGGTTAGTTGACTCACTGTCCAGGTTTCTTCAACTCACGCATAACTCAGTTATATTCGCAGAGAAGGTATAGGGGCTTGACTTGGTTGTCCTTATCCATTGTAGTGCTATGTGGTAGCTAACTATTGATTTCTTCAATTAGTTTCCAATTATTTTTCTAGCTCATCTCTTTGTTGCTTCTTATGCACGCGCATGTAATCTCCAAAACCATTGCCTGCAAGCGTGGTGACTGTTTAGATATTCACCCAGATAATCTAAAGTTCGAAAATTATCCATGTTGGTTTCAGATTCTCGTAATTTCTACTCATATTTGCCTTACTCTGCATGAGCACCTTCATGTTTGAAGCTTTCTCTATATCTGTTGAGTTCGTTGTAGCTATTCGAGGTGTTTTAAATATACTTTTTGGGTATACCCTAAAAGGTGGAATAGAGGAGGGTTGATTTCTGCATCAGTATTCCTTTCTTTTTTCTTTTTGAGAGACGGGTTTTTCTCCCGAGGGTTTGTTGCAGCCCAAATGTGCCATTTTCATATTGTAATTCAAACTGTTGTATAGGAAATTCACCCTCTATCTAATGTTTATTTTTCATTGAAATGTCAGACTTGGATGGTATTGTTTGGGGTTATTTAACTTTTGTGACCATTGATAATTTATTGGGGTTTTCCCTTATGTTATGGACCTATTTGTTTCACTGTTGTAATACTGGTCAGATTCTTGTTGTGTTTATGGAAAAACTAGTTGATGATGGTTTGTGTTTATGATGTTGACCTTTTGTATTTTCCATTGCGTACGCAATGCAGGAGATGATAACCCTCCTCCAATTTATGTCAAGGCGTTTCCCTTTTTTTGTAGTTTGTTTTTATATTATTCCTCTTCAAAGATGCCCTTTATTTGGGTAGAGTTGTACACGATATTCCTTGGGGTAGCCTTTGGTTGTGTTCGAGAAGTTAGGATGCTCTACTATGCGCCCTACATGTAGCTTAATTGATTCAAAAGACTCACTTCTTGTAATTTGAATTCCTTCTCAATTACCATTCCTATCTAGTGTTTCAGATATTTTGAGTTAGCTTCGTTTATGCGTAATATGTGCATTTATTCTCTATTTCCTTAAGTGTTTAATTTATAGTCTATATTTATGCTGAGTAATTGTAGTAACATTTGATCTGGGAGAGTGTTGTTGAGGCCAAATGAGTGTATGATTTCAAGTTAGCCAAGGCTGTGCCCAACCTATATTGTTGTACTCTATTTTCTTGAGTTTTTAGTTTGTGTTTATACCAGTATACTGGGAAATATAGGTAGCCATGCTAGTTTGGAATACTTACTATCTGAGTTTTGTTTTGCAATTAAGTGTCTTTTCTAATTCCTACACGAATTTAGAATGTCTCTAGGTACTTTGAGCTTCTGAAGGGTTTTGTATGTGCTGCTACCACACAGTCAGTTTTTGAACGAATAGTTATCTTTACACTTCTCATCATTAACGTGGGAATTATTTCTAATACTGAAGAAAGGAATTGTTCTAGCATCTCTGTGTAATTAATGTTTAACTTATATCTTTCATGTGAATCATTTTTGTTTTACAATAATTCCCTTATAGTCAATATTACCAAATGGTTTTCTCACCTATGAATTCATTCCCAGTTATTAGCTTCACCTATTGATATGTTTGCATGCTCTATTTATGACGTTATTGTGTCACCTGTTTAAGTCTTGACCTGTTAGTTAAGGCGTTATTCTCACAGATAACCCTTGTAATAATACGAGACTTTGGGCATACATTTTTGTACCCAACAGTCTCACTTTATATTCAAAACACATCCTTGATCGCCTATTTATGAGAATTCCTACACTGTTTTCTCATTTTACTTCTAATGTAACATTCATATCTGAACTAAAAGTTTCAACCAGGTGAATTACCTGCTAGAGAGCAACAATATACATATTTACAATATTAACAAAACCCATGTGTGAAATACAATCTAATTAAACTTATGCAAGGAGACTCATCGAGCTCTCTGCAACTACATTACTTACATAATCCATATCGTTGTTGGTGTCACACCCATGCAAAACTTAAGAGATCATTCATGCCAAATGCATCTACATTCTCTAATTAAATACCCATACTAAGAGAGAAAGTACGATTATCCATGGTCATAAAATTGAACAGAAAATAATCAAATTAGTTCCATCAGAAAAGAAAATTTATAAGAAGATAGATACTTTGTTACAAGAAAATCTGATTACCAACAATCGAACACAACCTTGAACTGTCACCCCCAGTTCCCCCTAGTTTGAGATCTATTTTCTTCCCCAGAGTCAAAAACCTATGTTTCCCTCGTGAAGGCATTTAAAAAAGTACATAGGGTGGTAAACCACCCTTTAGAACATAAGCTATATAGAACACAAGCTAGATAGAAGTCAAACACCAACAAGGAATGAGGATGGATTCCTACAAGGCATGGTGTTCCTGGGTTTGTCACCATCTCAGGAATGAAATTGACCATACTCGTATGCGGCTCACTCCATGCAGGCAATATTGAGCTTGAAGCAACACTGAGCCGTAAGCCATTGGGTGTAAAGAATAGTACGTCACACCTTTAAAAAGGGCCTCAACATGCCTATGCCTTGTCCTGGAATCACTAAGGCACTGAGTAGATGTGGGGCTATCATTAATGAGGGTCTCTACCCTAGCTCATCGTGAGTACAGTGGGCTAGGTGCCCGGGTTAGCCGAACAGGGCTTTGTGCCTTGGCCAAATCTAGAAAATGAAGGCAAGACAACCAACATAAAGTTAGACACCAAGATAAAGCTAGACAACCAACAAACAACAAGTCAAACACCAACATAAAGCTAGACAAGTCAGTGGCATAGGATGGTAGGCCAGATAGATAGGCAGGATGGATAAATAGATGATCAGCAAAGGGATAACCACTACCAACACTAGGAGGTTGGGAGGTCATGCCTGGTAGCCCTGTAGGCCCACTACAACGAGTGGCAACCTGTTGCTCCTTGCTCCCTAACCAAATGATTGACAGCCTCTAATGCAGCAGTGAGGTTGAGAGTCATGTTTGCCCCTCAGGTCCACTCGTCCGTAACAACTGGTGGTACCATTTGCTTGAGGCAAGCTGAAAATCACCTTGGCTCTCTAACATCATCCTTGAATCTGTTGGATATCCTACACCTAATGATGGACCCATGATGGACAACCTCCAATGCAGCAGTGCGGTTGAGAGTCATGTCTGCCCCCTCAGGCCCACTTGCTGGACAATCGGGTGGTACCATTCTGGTGAGGCAAGGCAGTCCCCTGGCTCCCTAACATCTGCCTAACTTGTGATGGTATCCTAGCGGCTAACTTGTGAAGGTATCCTAGAGATATGGGACACCCCATATATTGAAGTCACACCCAATATATAAGTTGATAAATTGAAGTCACACCCAATATATGGGCTTGGAGACAGATCCTGGTAGCCCCTGTTGGCCCACTCGTTCATCACCAGACGGGTGGTAACATTTTACCTCCAATAAGGTTGCCTTGCTCCCTAACCACATTAGTTAAGCTTAGGGCCAATAGAGATATGGGCTGGGATAACAGTGCCTGAGCTTGTTTATCTATAGAGGATGTAAGGAGACCCACACTTAGCTTGTCTCTTTGTTGAGGATGGATTTCTATGAAATACCTATAGAGGATGTAAGGAGACCCACACTTAGCTTGTCCCTTTGTTGAGGATGGATTTCTATGAAAGACTTATATTGGGTGTTACTTCCACAGGGCTTTGTCCCTTAGCCGAGCGAGGAAGGTCAGTGTCAAGTTTAGGTACTGATTCTGTAAAGGAGGTACACCCATCCTTGCAAGGGCTGGGATAACAGTGCTTGAGCTTGTTTGTCTTGAGGATGGCTGGGAAGAGGTGGGAAAAAGGTAGCTGGAAAGTTCTCTCTATCAAGCTGAGCTAGCTGGTGGGGAGATCAAAGGCGAACAATAGCTTAAAAAGTTCTAGGGCCTTAAAGCTAACAAAAAGGTTCCCTGGCGATATAATGGAGGGAGTGTCGTGTCTGGGCCTTTATGCGGCTTATCTCTCTATCCATATTCTTTTCTATTTTATTACTATTATTTATTCACTTATTCTTCAGCTTATCTGGCGTCATAGAAGAGAGAGCCGAAAGACTACTTTATTTAGTTGGGATTATTGGCACTATTTACTATTACTATACTACTATGAAAGAGAAAGCTTGGCCTTGTATAAAGATATGGATAGCCAGTCACTATCTAATCATTCCTAAGCATCATTGGTCGGTACCATTATCCCTAGCATACATTCGATAACAACGTCCCATTTTTCTAGGATCTTCCAATCCCTGATATCCTAGGCTTTTCCTGTTTTTATTTTCTTAAAAATGATTATTTTTCATCCTTTAAAGCCCCTGTTATGAAATCATCTCACAAAAATATAGAAAAGATAGATCAACGCCTTAGAATTCAACCTCTTTAAGGGGGAAACTTCCTTTACATTACACAAATGAATAATTCTTGGATGATTCAAATGAAAAAACCTCCTTTCTATATATAGGAGTCTAAGGGGTCACAATATAACCAAGCCGACCTAACAATAATAATATAAAGGCACAAAAATAACAATATATGGATTCTATGGGGCACAATAATAACAAAATGGGGACAATAGGGGCACAACAATAATAATAAGGGATACAACAACAATAGTAATGGGGGAATCACTAGTATTATAGGGACCTAACATGCTCCTCTCCTTCAAAAAAGTGTTGTCCTCAACGCTTGAGTACTTCTAGATGCTTCTGTATAAAATTCTCATCCTCCCATGTGGAATCTTCAGTAGATAAGTTCTTCCACTTGACGAGATACTTTGAAATTGATCGATTTCGTAGCTGTTGAGTTCTTGTGTCTATGACCAGGGAAAATTTTAAGAACCCCCCTAAATTTATAAATATAATAAATGGGCGAATCTCCATGGTATATAGGAAAAATGGAAGGTGATTTTATCAATAATATAATATGTATATATAATTTTTTGGCGAATCTCTCACCAGGCATGGCGAATATTTTACTCAATTATAAAATCTTGTAAGATCTTGGCGAGTCTTTCACTAAATAATAAAACTTTGTAAAGTCCTAGTGAATCTTAGTATAGGCTACATGCTGGTTTAATTCCCCCATTTAAATAGGCTACATTCCAGGTGAATACCATGGGTCAATACCATGTGCCATTTTGGTGAATACCATGGGTCAATACCATGTGCCACTTTTATTTTTATTAGAATATTTTACTCAATTATAAAATCTTGTAAGATCTTGGCGAGTCTTTCACTAAATAATAAAGCTTTGTAAAGTCCTAGTGAATCTTAGCATAGGCTGCATGCTGGTTTAATTCCCCCATTTAAATAGGCTACATTCCAGGTGAATACCATGGGTCAATACTATGTGCCATTTTTATTTTTATTAATTCTAATATTAGGGTTAATAATGGTTTTTTGCATGGTATTAATAACAATCTAGTCCATGGTATTTGTCCCATAGTATTTTGGCCATAGGTTTCACCTAAATATAACCCATTTTTTGAGTGTTCGTAAATATAAGGTGACTTATGGAGTAAATATAAAAAAAATGTTTTATTTGTTACCATACCTCTCGTTTATTTATATTTTTATTAATTTACCATACCTCTTTTACAAATATGGTATTTGGCCCATAGGATTCACTTAAATAAAACCTGTTTCTTGAGCCTTCATAAATAGAACGAGGGTTATGGACTAAATATAAAAAGAGGTTTTATTTATTTACGATACGTCTAGTTTATTTATATTTTTATTTATTTACCATACCTTTTGAGTAAGTATAAAAATACGTTTTATTTATTTACCATACCTCCACTTTAGTTATATTTTTATTTGTTTACACCCTTACATGTCTATAAGGTGACTTATGGAGTAAATATAAAAAATGTTTTATTTATTTACCATACCTCTCATTTATTTATATTTTTATTAATTTACCATACCTCTTTTATAAATATGGTATTTTGCCCATAGGATTCACTTAAATAAAACCTATTCTTGAAAATGGGCGAATGGATTCACTTAAATAAAACCTATTCTTGAAAATGGGCGAATGGAAGGTTGTAAGTCCTAATTTCAAGTGCTAAATTTACCTTTTTTACCCTCTCCCTTAAAATAAGGTGGGCTATTTGAGGTGATTTGTAAAAATGTACTATGATACAAAATATTCGCCCACTAAAAATTTAAAACCCCTTAATTTCGCCAAAGGGCGAACATTCGCCCCTAAAATTATCCTTGTCTATGACTGCTTCTGGTTCTAATATAATTTTTCCTTAATCATCAAGTTCTGGAAATATTGTTTGAACTGGGAGCTTGTCGCCTATAACCTTCTTTAAACATGAAACATGGAAAATTGGGTGCACTTGAGAAGCTGCAGGAAGCTCCAATTTGTATGCCATAGTACCAATCTTTTGCAACACCTTGTACGAACCATAATACTTTGGTGATAATTTATTATCCTTCTTAGCTTGCTTGAGGGACATTTGTTTATGGTTGTAGCCATAGGAATACCCAGTCTCCTACATCAAAACTTCTTTCGCTACGATGCTGGTCTGCTTGTTGTTTCATTATATTCTGTGCCAACATGAGGTTATCCTTTAAGAGTTGGAGAACTTGTTGTTGATGCTCGATGTGATGTTCCACTGCTTGAAACTTAGAATTTTCTCTTAAATATGATGTGATGGAAGGTGGCTGATATCCATAAAGTACCATAAATGGGGTCATTTTTGCTGAAGTATGGAAGGAAGTGCTATACCACCATTCAACTAGAGGCAACCATTTGACCCATTGTGTTTGTTTACTAGATACAAAGCAATGAAGATATACTTCCAAACATTTGTTTACTATCTCAGTTTTCCCATCAGATTGAGGATGATAAGATGAGCTATGAGCTAACTGAGCACCAAGACAAGAAAATAATTATGTCCAAAAATTTCTAGTGAAAATGGGATCTCTGTCACTTACAATAATCTTTGGGTTTCCATGTAGATTTTGAATTGTTTCTATAAATGCAGTAGAAACTATACTAGCTTGAAATGGATGTGATAATTCACAAAAGTGTGCATACTTGGTAAGTCTGTCAACTACCACCATGATGACACTCTTTCCTTCAGACTTGGGTAAACCTGTGATAAAATCCATTGAAACCTCCTCCCAACGTTGGCTTGGAATGGATAAAGGTTGTAATAGAACTAGGGTCTTAATTATTTCAACTTTATTTTGTTGGCAAACTAAACATTCCACCACAAACTTTTGAATATTTGATTTAAGGCCATCCCAAAAAAAGTCCTTCTTAACCCTGTGGTAAGTTTTTAAAAATCCCGAGTGCCCTCCTAAGGGAGAAGTGTGCAATTCCATAAGAATCTTTTGTTTGAGTTGGGAATTCTTACAAAGGTATAAGCGATCTTTGTACCATAACGAATCATTTTTCTAGCTAAATGTATCAGATGTACTAAAATCTTGTTGTAACTTTCGAATAAGTGCCCACACTTCTTCGTCATTCTTCCATTCCTCCCTTTCTTTGTTTATCCAATCTGGTTGGATAATAGAAATGGTGCACAACAATGCTTCCACATCCTCATCCTTTCTTGAGAGTGCATTTTCCACAACATTTTGCTTCCCTTTTTTGTAGATGATTTCAAAGTCATAACCCAACATATTTTTGACCCAATTTTATTGCTCTTCAGAAGATAATCTTTGTTCTAAAATGTATTTAAGGCTATCATGATCCGTTTTTACCTTGAAGTGTCTTCCCATTAGGTAGGGTCATCATTTCTTAAGTGCATGTAGTATTGCCAACATTTTCTTCTCATAAATAGCTTTGTGTAAATACTTTCCCTTGATTGGATGACTTTCGAAAGAAATGGGTATTTCATCTTGTATTAAAATAGCACCAATTCCATTTATTGAAGCATCACATTCCACAATAAAGGTTTTTGTGAATTCCGGTGTAGCTAAGACCGGTGTTTGGCACATTGCCCCTTCAAGATGTTCAAAGGCCTTTGTTGCTTCTGGAGTCCATGAAAATGCATCTTCCTTCAATAATGTTGATAGAGGTGCTACTATTCTCCCATAATTCTTAACAAACTTGCGATAATACCCTATCAACCTGAGAAATCCTTGCAGATGCTTTATGGATGTGGGGATTTTCCATTTCTTAATGGCTTTAATTTTCCTAGGGTCTACCTTAACACCTTCATGAGATACAATATGACCCAGATATTCCACCTCTTGTACTCCAAAGAAACATTTGGAGCTTTCTGCATATAATTGTTTCTCCTCCAATAGTTGTAGCATCCTATCAACATGTTCGACAGGATTCTTCCAAGACTTTTTGTTGATTAGTATATCATCAAAAAATACTAGCACAAATTTTCTAAGGAAGGGTTTGAAAATGGAATTCTTCAAACCTTGAAATGTAGAAGGTGCATTGGCAAGGCCAAAAGGCATGACCAAAAATTCATAATGAACCTCATGAGTTCTAAATGTTGTTTTCAGAATGTCTTCAATCTTCATTCTGATTTGATGATATCCTGAACCAAGATCCAACTTGGTGAAGTAAATTTATCTATGCAATTCATCCAATAATTCATCAATGACAGGAATGGGAAATTTGTCTTTAATAGTGAGCTAGTTGAGCTCCCTATAATCCAGACACATGCACCATGATCCATCCTTCTTGTGCACCAATACTACCGGAGCAGAGAAATAACTTTGACTAGGTTGAATTATACCAGCCTCTAGCATTTCTGCAACCATACGTTCAATTTCACTCTTTTGGGCATAGGGATATCTGTACGGCATGATGTTTGGAGGAACACTTACTCGAATCAAATGAATAGCATGATCATGATCACGAATAGGTGGGAGACCTTTTGGAGTCTCAAATACCTTGGAATGATTATCCAAGACATTTTGGAGATCTGGAGAAATAGATGATTTCGATGTGGAAACATCTACTGAACATAATTGTGCAATCACACGTCGTTGTTCCTTTTTTAGAAGCTTTTTCATACAGTTAGAGCTAATTATATTTTTGGGTTTCCTTGCAATACCCCTTAATTCAACTTCCTTTCCTTCCACAGAAAATTTCATGAAAAGTTCTTGAAAATTAAAAGCTATTGTACCCAAGGATTGTAGCCATTGGACTCCTAGTACAACATTAGCACCTCCCATTGGAATGGAAAGCATTGGGCCATTCAATACATATTCTCCCATTGATAGCTTGATATTATGGCACATTCCAGAGCAATTTATGGTTCCTCCACTTGCAAGCATCACTTGACACTTTTGTGCTAGATATAGGAAACAATTCAATTCTTTTGCTATCTTACAATGAATAAAATTGTGGGTACTTCCTGAATCAATCAACACTATTACCTTTTTCTTCTTGATATGCCCTTCTATCTTGATAGTTTGAGGAGTAGTAATTCCAGCCAATGCATTACAAGATATGGTCGGATTCATTTTTTCTTTATCTAGGGTTTGTTCCTAGAGTATATCCTCTTCTTTTGACATTTCTTGTTCCTTTTCTTCCTCCTTTTCACAATCTATGTAGAATAATTTCTTCTCATCACACTTTTGATCTTTAGTGTATTTGCTATCACAACTATAACAAAGCCCTTTTGCTCTTTTTTCTTCCAATTGTTGTGGTTTCAACCGTATAGGTTGTGTAGGGTTAGGGGCAACAACACTTCCATATTTATAGTTGTGAGTGGTAGGCTTCCTTGTTGCCATAATTTTGCTTTCCATTTTTCTTGCTAACCTGAATGACTTCTCCAATGAATCAGGTTCCCAAAGGAGAACCTCATGTTGGATATTATCCTTTAAAGTCCCTATGAACACATCAATCCTATGCTCCTCTAGAATATTTTACCCTTATGTTCAATTTTTGGATGTCCTCAATGTGCTCCATCATTGAATCATTTTGTTTGAGACTTATTAATTGGCTAAAAAAGGTGTTTCTTTTTGTATCCTCATAATGTGCTGTCATTTCTTCCGTAAAAATTGCCCAAGCGATAATTTGTTTATGAGAGCAAAGTCATCGATACCATACAAATTGATTTGGTTCCAAATATAAAGTTGCAATACGTACCTTTTGTGTGTTTTGCACATTATGCAGATCAAAAAATTGCTCCATCTATCGTATCCATGTTGCGGGATCCTTGCCATCAAAATTCCTCATATCGATTTTTGGAATATGGTAGGTCTTCAATCCAACATTAGAGTCTGTGAAATCATGATTAACATTTCTTTTGTTCTCATCATGAGTTTTCTTTACTACCCTTTCGCCATTAGTGACCATTTCTTGTAGCAACTTATTCAAATTTATCTTCAATTTTTCCATCTTAGCATCCATGCCATTCATCTTAGCTTCCATGCCATCCATCTTAGCTTTCACACCATTCATCTTAACTTGCATTCCATTCATATTATCTTCCATGCCATTCATCTTGGCTTCATTTACCTTTAGTGAGAGTGAAATTTGTTGTACTTGGTCTTGTAATTTTGATATATCATGTTGCATTTCTTCTTCTTCTTCACGAGTCATGCTAGAGCTTTCAGGTTTCTTACTAGGTGTTTCCATTTTCTTTCTCTGAGGCATTAATTAATGTTAATAATTCTTCACTATTCCCTTTGAATTCCTTCAAACTATTTTTTCAAACCAAGCTTATGCAAAAATTTAAAAAAATCTACATACCTTTTTTCACTTTGTAGGAGCTCGATATTACATCTGATGTATCTCTATAATTTCGGATCTTCCAATTCTAAAATTATGACCTGCAATAGCCCTCTATGTCCTCTTTCCAATGCAACCAGTCTGATCGAATTTAGATTCTCCAAGAAGGAGTTATGCACAATCTCCGAGGATGACCTGATTATATACCTTTTGAGAAGAGCGAAATTGTATGAAGTGCCACATGTCACTATTTTGACCTTGGGATGTAAAAAATATACACAGGAAACTACAGTCTATCCTCTTTCAATCTAATTCTCAAAATAAAGGTTATGACGATTTTCGCTAGGTCACATGTTTGGAATGTGATTCAGAAGGCTACAAAAAGGCCAACTTCCTCAGATCATATCTCTGCAAGTATAGCATGAAAAGGTCTAAAATTCAGACCCAAGGTTCAGAATGCTTTCAACCTAAATGGGTTTTTTTTTAGCATCTGAAACATCATATAAAAAAAGTTATAGTACAAATGCCACGATGACCTATTTGGAGCAGTGAAACCCTAGAATCCAAAGCTCTAATACCAAATGTTATGAAACAAGCTCACAAAAAGATACAAAAGATAGATCAACGCCTTAGAATTCAGCCTCTTCGAGGGTGAAACCTCCTTTACATTACACAAATGAGAAATTCTTGGATGATTCAAATGACAAAACCTCCTTTCAATATATAGGAGTCTAAGGGGTCACAATATAACCAAACCGACCTAATAATAATAATATAAAGGCACAAAAATAATAATAGAGAATAATAACAATATGGGGACAATAGGGGCACAACAATAATAATAAGGGATACAACGACAATAGTAAGGGAGGAATCACTAGTATTATAGGGACCTAATGCCCATATTTTTCTACTAGGGTACTTTTCCACCCTTTCTAGTGTTGTTTCCCCCACACTGAGTGATTTTCAAGATTTTTCTCTACTTATCTACTAAATCACATGATTTCACTCCTGGGGTTTTTCTTTGGAGTGATTTCGGAAAGTTTGATATTTTTATTATTTTCTGTTATCCAATCTATCCATCCTAGATTATGGATTAGGATAATGATCTCATTTGTTCCTTTGTTCTTTCCAGATAATTCCTTCCAATACAACATTTAATTATTATTATTATCAGTATTTCACTACTAAATATAATGTCTTAACTATTATAGTTTCTAAAATAAAGGGGCATTGCATCCTCCCCCCCTAAAATAAAATAACATCATCCTTGGTGTTCATTTATTAGAAATTTCTTTTGCAAACCAATCTAGATGATTTTCTTTCATGTTGTCATCTAGTTCCCAAGTGGCCTCCTTGGGAGTAAAGTGCCTCCACTGCACTTTATCGCGAGCCACAACCCGATTACGAAGCATGGTCTCTTTCCTCTCCTAGATACAAAGTGGCTCTGGTAGAAAGTCCCCTTTGGGCTCCACTCGTAACACATTCTAGTCAGCTATATGAGAAATATCATGAACATATTTTTTTAATAACGATACATGAAATACATTATGAACTTCAACATGACTAGGCAGAGCCAGCTGGTATGCCATTGGATCCATGCAATCCATAATTTCAAATGGCCCACATAATTGGAGTGTTAATTTCGTACACTCTCTGGTTCTAAGAGTAATTTTCTAAGGCTTAACCCTCAGATACACATGCACTCACACCTTGAACTCCCTATGGGACCTTTTCATGTCTGCATAACTCTTTTTTCGATCTTAGGCAATTTTAATATTCTATTGAATTTTCCACACTATCTATTCCATTTCGTGCAAAACCTTTGGTCCAAGAATCAATCTATCCTTGGGTTGGCTCCAATTGATTGGGGTATGGCATTTCCTTCCATATAAGGCCTCGAAGGGGCTCATCTTGATAGTAGTTTGGTAGCTATTATTATAATCAAACTCAAATAGATGTAGAAAATCTGCCCACTTCGTGGGCCTATCCATCACATACATTCAAAGCATATCCTCCCAAATTTGGTTCATTCTTTCAGTTTTCCAATCCATCTGTAGATGGTATGCAATAGTGAAGTTTAGCTTAGTTCCCAAACCTTGAAAAAAGACTTCCATAAGTTGGAGGTAAATTTTGCATCTTTATTCGATACTATAATCTTTGGTATCCCATCTACCCTAAAGATATCCTGCTTGAAGACGTTAGCAATCTGTGCAGTGAAAAAAATGGACTATACTGGGATAAAATTTATTGATTTAGTCTGGGACTATATGCAACTTTCAAGTCTCAATGGCCCCTTCAATAAGCCAGATGCAAGGGAAGATCACAATGATTTAGGCTAGGATGACCCCATTAGTTCGCGGAGTATGCATGGGGATGACGACCGAGGGATCCAACAACTTACTATTCACTCATTGTTTCAACTTTTTAGTTCCTCTGCATTAGAGAGAAATTGATCCACATATAATATCATCCATTATATCAAGAGGAATATACTTTCTTCTAGGAGAGCAGAGAAGCTAGTCAAAGTGCACAGTTCTGTACATCTTGCACATAGTAAGACACCATATTATTAGAGGGGATTGACAACAATACAATATTTGGATTCATAAGATGGTGTACACATAGATGAGGAAGATGGGCTGGATGAGATGCATCATGGTTATTTTTGTTTTGCATTGGTTACTCAAGAGTGGGACTCTCACTTAGATAATGACATTCCCATTTATGGTATTGATGATTTCATGCAACATATAGATATAGAGGACCAACCAATGATATTAACACCTTGATGTTGATTGAATTGAGAGGCTCATTTAATATCCCTGTATGAGGGCAATGTGTAATTTCATTAATGCTCAACCTAGAGTTGACATGTGTCCCTTAAGAAAATATTTTAAATAAAAAAGCAATGTCGAGTATAATAAAAACATAAATGATTATACATATTTGGTTACTTTAAATTAAAAACATTATGAAAAATCATTCTCATTGTACTTACCTGGTTCATTATTAATATTACAATACAGTATGAAAAAGGATTGTTGGGTTGTGTTATATTCTTTCCACGACTAGCCCATGTAGTTAACTGGGGGTTAGAAGGGGGGTGGAGCCCCCCCTTCGTTGCGCAGATTGCCTAGTGGGGGGGTCACAGAGGTTTTGAGGGGTGCAGGTAACCCCACTCTATGGTGTTCAGGGAAACACCCTAAAAAATTTGTTTTTGGACCCTATATTAGGTTGGGCAGACCTACCTATGGTTTTGTGCATGATTTCTCGCACATGGTTTTGGGTCTATGGTATTGGATGCTTCAGCATGTATAAATATGTATTGTAACATTGAAAGGAACATAATGAAAAATCATGCTGGTAGTCCTAGTTTTGGGATCCAGGGGAAAATCTTTGTGTATATGTGTTTTATGTGTTATGCTCTCGCATTGTTTATTTTTTGTGTTTTAGAATTAGTATGCAGGTAATTTCTGTATGGGGTTAAAACCTACATTTGGTATTAGAGTTGTTTTGGCTTCAATGGGACGCCTTTGTTGCTGAGGGGTTTCGCTCGGGCTTGTGGTAGACCATGTTCAGTGGGAGATCTGCAAGATTGATTCTGGTGGTGAAAGAAGGTGGTGAGCAGTGGAAGGATAGAGATTGAGAAATTTAATGGTCAGAGTTTTGAGTTGTGGAAACTCAAGATGGAGGATCTGTTGGTGGATAAATATTAGTGGATTGCGGTAGATCCAGGTACTAAACCAACGGGAGTGTCCAATGAATATTGGAGGAAGTTGGATCAGAAAACAAAGAGCACAATACGATTGTGTGTCTCAGATTCAGTATTCTTGAATGTATCAGGGGAACATATGATGAAGGCTTTGTGGGACAAGTTAGGGATTTTGTACCAATATAAGTCTCTAGTGAATAAACTCTTCCTATGGAAAAAGTTCTATAACCTGAGGATAAAAGATGGAGACTTGGTGACAGAGAATCTGAACGCATTTAATACGGTGGTAAGTCAATTATTATCTGTTGATATTAAAATTTCAAATGAAGATAAGTGCATCAATTTGTTGTGTTCTCTACCAGATTCATGGGATAGTTTGGTTATTGCAATAGGTAGCAATACAACTGCCTTGAAGTTTGATGAAATAGTCTCATCCTTGCTAACGGAGGAGATGAGACAGAAAAATATGGAGAGCCAGAATGGTGATGACTTGTCTGTACGAGGACAGTCCCAGAAGAGAAACAAAAATAAGTCATCGAGTGGGAGATCTAAATCTAGAGGTAGATCTAAATTTCTAGGAAAACCTGTAAAGGTGGTGTGCTGGAAATACGGAAAGGAAGGGCACTACAAAAGGGACTGTAAATCTAAAGTTCTTGACAAAGGAAAGGGATCTGATGATACTCCTTCTACAGAGGTAAAAACCACCTCAACTAAAGGTGGGGATGTGTACTTGGCTTCTTCAAGTACACATGTAGATCATGAGGCATGGTTGATTGACTCAAGTGCATCCTTTCACTTCACTCCTCATAGAGAGTGGTTTTGCGAGTATGAGAAATATGATGGTGGTGATGTCTTCTTGGGGGGTGATAGGAAGGCTAGAATCATTGGTCGCGGAAAAGTAAAGTTGAAGTTGCAAGGTGGAAGGGTTAGAACACTTCTGGGTGTTCTGCATATTCCTGCATTAGCCAGAAATCTGATTTTTGTAAGAAAGTTGGATGATGCAGGTGTAAAAACAGTGTTCGAGAAGGATACTTGCAAGATAGTTCAGGGGGCACTGGTATTGATGCGGGGAGTTCAAATTGGAACTCTGTACAAGCTGCAAGATATCATTCTTGTTGATGGGTGCAATAGTTCTATGGTTCTTGAAAGTGGAGCAGAAAATTTAGTGGCCTCTGGAGAGATGACCATGCTATGGCATCGAAGGCTTGGACATATTGGAGATAAGGGCCTTCGAATACTTCATGGTAAAGGTATGGTAGAAGGTATGGGTAATAGCTCTCTAGATTTTGATTTCTATGAAAATTGTGTATATGGGAAGCAAAATCGGGTGAGCTTCCCCTCTGGTGGTAAGAGGGTGAAACATATATTAGAGTTTCTGCACAGTGATGTGTTTGGACCTGTGAAGGTTCCATCACTGGGTAAGTCTGTGTACTATGTATCATTTATAGATGACTTCTCAAGGAATACATGGATATATTTTCTTAAGAAGAAGTCTAAAGTCTTTGACAGGTTTAAATAATTTAAGGCTCTGGTGGAAAACCAAACAAAGAAGAAGATCAAGGTGTTGAGGACAGATAACGGTGGAGAGTTTTGCAGTAAGGAATTTGAAGAAGTCTGTAAGAAATGTAGTATAGCACGATAGAAGACTACTCCATATACACCTGAGAAAAATGGAGTTGCAGCAAGAATGAACAAGACATTGATGGAAAGGGCAAGAAGCGTGCTCAGTGGTGCCCAGTTAGGACAAGAATTCTGGGCAGAGGTGATGGAGGTGGCATGTTACCTGGTCAATATATCACCTTCATCAGCATTGGAGGATAAGAATCCACAAGAGGTATGGACTGGTAAGAAACCCTCTCTTTCACATCTGAGGATATTTGGATGTGATGCATATGTACAGGTTCCAAAGGAGAAAAGAACCAAGTTGGATAGTAAATCTAAAAAGTGCATCGTTATTGGGTATAAGGATGGTTTAAAGGTTTATAAGATTTGGAATTGAGTAACAAGGAAGGTTGTGTACAACCGAGATGTGGTGTTCAGAGAGGTGAAAGATGTTATTAAACATCAATTCCCATCAAAGGAACTTGAGAAGATAGAGTTTGATCTAAAGGAGGAAGAATTAGACTCTACAACAAGGGAGGAATCAAAATATGAAGAGCCACAAAATCCGGGTGTGAGAAGATCAGTTCGAGAAAGAAGGTAGCCAGAAAGGTATAGTCCATCTGATTTCTATTCAAATTTTGCTTTATCTATTACTGATGATGATCCTAGAATTGTGAAGGAAGTAGTAGATTCAGAGGACGGAAAACTCTAGAAAGAGGCCATGGTTGATGAAATGGCATCTTTGGACAAAAATGAGGCTTGGGATCTGGTGGAGTTGCTGGATGGAAGGAAACCCATTAGTAGCAAATGGGTGTTCAAGAAGAAGTCAAATGAAGAAGAAAAGGTGGAGAAATACAAATCTTGGCTGGTAGCATAAGGTTATTCCCATGTGCTAGGAATTGATTTTGGTGATATTTTTTCTCCTATTGCCAAGGTAGCTTCTATTAGATTACTTTTATCTATTGATGTTGCTTTTTATTTTGAGGTAGAACAGATGGATGTGAAGATAGCATTTCTTCATGGGGACCTGGAAGAGGAGATCTACATGAAGCAACCTGAAGGTTTTGCGGTGAAGGGTAAGAAAGAAATGGTAATCAAGTTAAAGAAGTCTCTATATGGGTTAAAACATTCAGCAAGGATGTGGTATCAAAATTTGATACATTTATACGGGGACTTGGCTTCACCAGAAGCAAAGCAGTTCACTGTGTGTATTTTAAATTAATTGGTCACTGTGTTATTTATCTGGTCTTTTATGTGGATGATATGTTGCTGGCTGGAAATGAAAAAGAAATTATCCAGGATTTGAAGACCCATTTGTCCTCCAAATTCAACATGAAAGATCTTGCTGCTGCAAACTATATTTTGGGCATGGAAATTAAAAGATATCAGACAAAGAAGAAGCTCTAGTTAAACTAGAGGAAGTATGTCAAGACAATATTGCAGAGGCTTAATATGCATGATAGTAAACCGGTGAAGGTTTCTATTCATGTAGGTGTAAATTTATCTGTTGAACAGTGTCCCAAGACTAAGAAGAGGAAGAGGACATGTCCAGTGTTCCATATGCAATTGCACTCGGTAACCTGATGTATGTGATGGTCTATACTAGACTAAAAATTACACATGTAGTGGGAGTATTGAGCAGGTTTATGTCAAAACTAGGGAAGGATCACTAGACATTAGTGAAGCAGTGTTTCAAGGATTTGCGTGGCACTTTTGATTATGGTTTGTGCTACCAAGGAAGACCAGGATTGGATAGAGTGTTGGATATTCATGGCTTTTTTTATGCAGGCTGGGCTAGAGATCTGGATCAAAGAATCTCTACAAGTGGGTATGTGTTTAACCTATTTGGAGGTGTAGTCAGTTGGATGAGTAAGAAACAATTTGTAGTGGCACTATCAACTACAAAGGCATAATACATGGCAACCACTCATGCAGGAAAGGAAGTAGTTTGGTTGCAAAGATTGTGTTCATGTATGGGATTAGTAGAGGGAGCTATAAGGATACACTCTGATAGCTAAAGTGCAATTTTCTTATCAAAGAACCCTGCATATCATTCAAAGAAAAAGCACATTGATGTTCAGTATCACTTTGTGAGGGATATGATAGAAGAAAAAAATATGTTGTTGGCAAAGGTGGACACTTTGAAGAATACTACAGATGCATTGACAAAATCTGTGAGCTTTGAGAAGTTGTCTTGTTGTAGAGAAACAATGGGCATTGTAGGGTTGGATAAAGAACTAAGTTGTCTTGTGGCCCCCTGTGGAATGAAAACAACAAGTGGGAGAATGTTGGGTTGTGTTATATTCTTTCCACAACTAGCCCACATAGTTAACTAGGGGGGTTACAAGGGGGGTGGAGCCCCCCTTTCATTGCGCCGATTGTGTAGCGGGGGAGGTCACAAGGGGTTTGAGGGGTGCAGGTAACCCCACTCTATGGGGTTCGAGGCAACACCCTAGAAAATTTTGTTTTTGGACCCTATATTAGGTTTGGTGGACCTACCTATGGTTTTTTGCATGATTTTTTGCACATGGTTTTGGACGCGATGGTTTTCAGTCCATGTTTTTGGACGTGATGGTTTTCAGTCCATGGTTTTGGATGTGATGGTTTTCGGTCCATGGTATTGGATGCTTTGGCATGTATAAATATGTATTGTAACATTGAAAGGGACATAATGAAAAATCAAGCTGGTAGTCCCAATTTTGGGATCCAGGGGAAATCTCTATGTATATGTGTTTTATGTGTTACACTCTTGCATTATTTATTTTCTGTGTTTTAGAATTCGTATGCAAGTAATTTTTGTATGGGGTTAAAACCTACAAGGATGTGCTAAAAATATTTCACTTTCACTCTTGGAGTTAAAGATAAAATATTTTGATATCAATGTTAAATAATATAATTCTATATGAATTTTTCTTTTTTGTAGGCTTGGTAGATCCTTCCATTTTAATTAATATAAAAGAAAGTTACATCCACATATGAATAGTTAGCTGGCCTCAACTTTCCCTAAGGGAAACCTAGTCTCTTGGCCACCTAACACCATGACATGCCATCCAATAACAAAAAATAATTAGTCTTTCTAACAAAGCTATATAATTCTATATGGCTTTTCCTTTCCTGAATATTATTTTCCTATAAACATAAATAGAAACATTCTAAAAATTAAAAGCTTCTCACATACATAATAAAACAAAAAATTGAGAAACTAGCTATCAGACTTGTCTTCTCCCTCGGCGAATGCAAACTCCACCGGAGCTGGGTCCTTAGCATTGGAACCCAGAAAATTTGTCTGTGAGAGAATGAAAGGGAGGTGATATTCAATTTGAAGAAGGCATTTATCTTGTTTTTGCATATGATACTAGATATTCTGGAAGTCCTATTTATAGTTAGGATATTCAGGCACCATTGTTGCCATTGCCACTGAGACCTCCTCCAAGACCTTTCCCAAGATACTCTTCATGGAACAGTACATGTACAGGGTTTTCTTAAACTGAGTAACATGACCACAGGTGTGCCCTGGGTCCAACACCATAGCCCACCAATCCTCCACCTAAATGTCCATTGAACCAGCCTATCGGTTTAAGTCAACATCCCATTCATCAATTAACTGTTGGATTTCCTCGCTCATTCTTTCCTGGTATGTTCTGGCCACATCGATTATGATGTTAGCAACTGGTTTGTGACCCCATGTTTTTCCCCCAGAGGAGGTGGGTTTCTTTGCCTTCTCTGTCACCCTGTTTTTCCTACAATGGCCTCTAGCAGACACTGCCTGAGCCATTTCCTCAAACTTACAGTGTGAAGTGGAGAGAAGGGTAGGGAAAATTTCTTTCACGGGTTGTAGCCCAAACCCAAAAGTTTTTTTCTTCTAAAACAACCAACCACCCCGTGCGCCTACCAAGGGAGAAGCACAAAATGGTGATTTCTAGTGAAAAACTAAAGGGAATCCCTCTCTTTTCCTCCAATGCATGCCATCCTTGCCATCTGACCCAAAGAGAAATAACTTCCACACCCCAGAGCCCGTTTACATTACAGTCAGAAGAATGATTTAAGAAAATAGTGAGGCTTACACCATAATTATTGGCCCCATACCGAGACCATCACATAACCACAATTATGCACCTGGAAAAACTTCCACAGATGCAAAGGTCATGGGAATTGGCTCTAACATAAACAATACAAATCCAGGACAGACAGAGGATAGATCACAACCCTTCCCAAAAAATACAGTAAAATGAAACCCATAGGTGACGTTGTTGGCATCCCATCCCCGAACCCTAATACTATCAAGCTAAGCTAGAAGAGGGAAGTCCCAGGGGCCAACTGTAGAGACACAAACCGCGTATCATGCATTATCAATAAAACATGCCAGAAATACTATAACTCATTTAAGAGTCAAAATATTTTCTATATATTTTGAATTTAATTTAATTTTTCAATTGAGGACTCTCTAGCGTTGTATGGTAGGGCTGTTATAATGTCTTGTTTAACATTTTGACTCTATAAAAAGAATGAATAAATTATATTTATCAATCAAACTTTTTGACTCGGTAAAATTACATAAAACTAAAACTAAAAATAAAATAAAGTAAAACTAAACTAAGAAACATAGAATTAATAATTATATATAACTAAAATTGTAATTAATTGCATCATAAATCGAGGTTATCTCATGTGGTTGGAAAGATGGAATGAAATCCTCCCCAACTAGGTTCAATTCTTGCCAATGAATTCTAGATCTATTAAGTGCCTAGAGGGCCAATGATTTCCAGATCTACTAAGTGCCTAGAGGAATCAAATCTCTTTAGATTAAAACCCATTTTAGAGTGAAGAGAGTTTGTATTCCTCCCAACCCTCGGTATATCATGAGCATACTTAAAATTATATTAATAAGAAAAAATATTTTTAATAATACCCCTTTTAGATTGAAAAGATATTTGATTCCTCCCAACCCTCGGTATATCATGTGTATACTTAAAAATATATTAAATATATTAATAACAAAAAACCTTTTTAATATGAAACTGACATTGCTTTTCAGATTTCATGCAACGAATAGATGTAGAGGCCCAATCAATGAAATTAGCTCTTTAACGTTGAATTGGCTGAGAGGGAAATTTGTAATTTCATTCATTCTCAACTTGGCCTTGACACATAACCCTCAAAAAATATTTTAAATAAATAAAAATGTAAGTTATAATAAAAGCATAAATGATTATACATGTTTGATTAGTTTTAGTTAAAAGCATTATGAAACGTCATTCTTATTGTGCTTACTTGGTTCATTTTAATGTTGCAATCTAGTATGAAAAAGATGTGCTAAAACTATTTCAATTTCACTCTTGGAGTTATAAATAAAATATTTCGATATGTATGTTAAATAATACAATTTTAGATGACTTTTTTGTTTTTTTTTTCACTTCTGGTTCACGGATACCATGGTCAGTGGTCCGCTACGTCCAGGATCGGAAGTCTCTAAGGTGGACCCCACCCGAAGGGGGTCACACCCCTCGGCCATCATAGACCTAACCCCAAGAGCTTTCGGGTTTCGACCCTGTGACCTCCCATTGGCGAGGCCCCGGCTTGACCGATTGAGCTAACCCTTGGGGCCTAAATTTTAGATGACTTGTTTAAATAATAAAAAAATAAAAAAACTTATATTTGTCCTATAAATATTTCAATATACAACTTAAATAAAGTGTTTGAATATCTATATTACCTAATATATATGTGTATGTATATGTGTGTGTGAATGTTTTCCTTAGTAAAATATTTCAATGCCCAAAAGGAAAAACTTGAAAAATTAATTAAAGGTAAAATAATTTAGTTACTTCTTAATAAGAGAGAAATGAGAAATGTATAATTAATTTAACTTTTAGTATAAAATATTAAAAAGAATAAATTATTCAAAAATACAATTTAAACAATGAAAAATTACACATGGTCAATGTATAAAGATAGAGAGACAAAAAAACACTATAGATCCATCTAAATCACAGATTTATCAATCACTTAAACGGATTAAAACTCTCACTTGTAAATCAATTTTCAATTTTTACATTCTAAAAATAGGTTTCAATATAATAATATTTGATCCCTCTTAGATCTTAGTAGATCCATGCTCATTTTCATTTTCAACTTATGAGCCTTGAATCTAGATATTGATGATCTAAGGTTGATTCTTTGACTCGTCACTCTTTAATATTTTTGTGTTTGAGACATTGAGTTATGTTAATTTGTTGAAATGTGGCAACAAGAATATTCCAATTTTAATTTGTCCTTGAATTAAAATTGTGAATTAAAATTCGAATTTAGTCTCACAAGCTACTTGAAAAATAATTAATTAATTCATCTTGAGTTAATTAGTTGGAGAAATTCAAGTTAGAAGTCTTTCTGAAGTCATGCAACAGTTATCACTTAAATTAAGGATATTATTCCTTAATTAAGGAGATAAGATTGAGTTATATTTGAGTTGTAATTAGTTAGCTCAATTTACTAAGCTAAGTCCAGTTAAATTAGTTCCGAACTATTTGAGGAACTAATTGTGAGTTATTAGTCAGTTGATGCATGCATGCACTCAACTAGTGTACTCCAGATAACTGATGATTTGCTCATTAGTAACGCATGCATGTCTATTCTAAGAAAGACTCAGTTGAGATTAAAGACAGGGATAGTGTACTATCATTTATATGTGTTTTCCTATAAACAAAACTCATCCATGCAGAAGGAAAATTTATTCCTTGAGGATTACGCAGTTTTACAGGGTGTGAGATCAGTGTTCCACTTGGTAACATGAGGATCACCCAGGAGAAACTGCGCAAGGAAATAGGAGCTTGGAGGGTAAAGGAGAAGGCCTTTATGTAATTCTAAGATATTTCCAACTTGTAATGATAATACAAATAGTGGGGTTTTTACCTGAGGCTTTCCCTTGAGTATTTTCTGTGTTTTCATGTGCATTGATTCTTCTCTGGTTATATGTGTTCTTCTTGATCTTGCTAAAATATTTTAAGCTTCCACTAACTAATTGTAAAATTAGATTAAATTATTTTGCTTTAGTTATATTGCATTATCAAGTTAATCTACAATTAGAATTTCTACATGGTACTAGAGCAAAGGTTATCGAAGCTGTGAACAATATACTGAGATGAGAATTCAAAGTTGAAGTTCGGGTTTGCAGGTGCAAATCGAATTCATATCATACTTCAAGTTGGTTGATGGAATTCTATGGCTTAAGACTCGAGTATCCCTTGGAAGGCAACTCGAATTACATAGCATGGAAAGATAGAATGGAGGTTGTATTAGAAGACAATGGCTTCAAGGATTTCATTGATTAAGAAATCCAAAAGTGAGCTACAACTAATGCACAAGAGTGGGTGGAGTGGAAGAAGTGTGTAGCAAAGGCGAGATATATCATCCTTGAGGGAGTTCGAGACCATATTGTCTCGATTCTCCATGGGAGGTATACTCCATTTTCAATGTGGAAGACATTGAAGGACCTCTACCAAAACAATAGCGACTAGAGGAAATTGGCACTCAAGGATAAGCATCAAAAAATCAAGATGGAAAAGGGCGATACTATTTCCACATATCTAAACAAGCTCACAACCTGAAGAGATGAGCTTGGCAGTGTGGGAATAGCTACTGTTGATGATGATATGGTGAGCCTTGCTCTCCTTGGGCTTCCAAATGGTTGGAATAGCTACCAAGACTTTGTGAATGCAAGGGAGAAATTGTCGGATTGGGAATGACTGTGGTCGGATCTAATGCAAGAGGAGATCAGGAGGAGCACATGAGATGGTTCTTCATCAAAGAATGATGATGAAGAAAATTTGGCCTCATCAAGTAAGGCAAGGAAAGGAAAGGGGAAGGCTTCCCATTCTAAATCGAATTCTTCTCTTAGAGGGAAGAAGGGTGACAAGTCTAAAGTGAGATGCTTTAATTGTCATGAGATGGGACATTATGTGACTAATTTCCCATCAAAGAAGTCCAAGAAGGGATCCACAAAAGGATCAGAAGGTGAGGCATTATCCTCTCAATTCGAGATGGAGTTTACCCTCATCTCATGCATGGTGTCATTGATGGTGGGTTGTGTTTGCTATCTTGATAGTGGAGCCTCATTCCACATCACCGACGATAAAATTTTATTCAGTACCTTGGAGGAGAAAGACCTCAAGATGCGCATCGAGATGGGTGACGACAGAAAGTACAGTGTTTCAGGAGTGGGCACGGTTGCTTTTCAAAGGGATCATGGAGCTCCTCTCACCTTGACAGATGTGAAGTATGTGCTTGGACTGAACAAGAACTTGGTATCAGTCACAATGTTGGAGTACAAAGGCTACGATATTGTCTTCAGGAAAGGAAGGGCATTCCTAAGACACATAGCCACAGGTCAGACCAAGAGGATAGGGATTTAGGTGAAGAATATCTATAAACTAGAGGTAGATGATTGTACAACATTGAGTACGAAAGCATAATTGGTGCAAAGAGAAGATATTGGTGAGTTGTGGCATAAGCGGTTGGGCCATTTTCATCATGTGGCTTTGAAAATAATGCAGCAGATATCTACAGGACTTTCCAAAGGTAAAATTGAGCAAGTTGACACATGCAAAGGTTGTACCTTAGGAAAGTACACAAAGTCTTCCTCTCGTGATCAAGACATTCAAGCCGAGGCTATCTTAGAGCGATTTTAAACTAATTTGTGTGGACCATTCTCAACGGAATCCATAGCGAAGAAAAGGTATTATGTGATTTTCATTGATGATTTTTCTCATAAACGCTAGTCTTATTTCATGCAAAAGAAGGACCAAACCTTCACAAAGTTTTGTGAGTTCAAAGCTTTGGTCGAGAAAGAGTTAGGGAAGAAGATCAAGGCCTTGAGAAGCGAAAATGGTAGAGAATATGTCTCTGAATAGTTTAAGGACTTTTATGCAGTTGAAGGAATTAAACGAGAGTTGATGGAACCTCATAACCCACAGTAGAATGTGGTGGCTGAGAGGAAGAACAGAACTATTGTAGGGGCAGCATGGGCGATGCTGCATGACCATGGCCTACCACTTCACTTGTGGGCTAAGGCATGAAACACAGTGGTCTATTTACAAAATAGAAGCCTGCATCGCATACTTGGGATGAAAACACCAGAGGAAACTTTCTCCAGTAAGAGACCAGATGTGGGTCACTTCAAGATCTTTGGTGCATCGGTATATTTCCATGTGACAAAGGATGCACAGAAGAAGCTTGAATCAATAGCAGAGTTGGGGATACTTGTGGGGTACATTGATACACCTCATAACTATCGAGTGTACTTGACTACCAGTTAGAGGACAGTGGTTCACAGAGATCTCAAGTTTGAGGAGTAGAAGGCCATGCGAGCTTCTATTGAGAGGGAGCTCCAATTACATGCTATGGAGGAACTGTTGGTTCCTAAGGAGGAGGAGCCTCAGACTGATGTGGAGCAGCCACATGTAGAGGTTCTAGCAGTGGAGACATCCACTCAAGTAGAGTCTTCCAAAGGTTGACGAAAACACACAAGAGAAGTTAACAGATTGTTGGAGGATGATAGAGAGAATGTGGGAGCACCATATTATTAGCACAAATAGAGGAGGTCACCTAAGAGGTACACTGGATACATGGTCCTTGTTGTGGAATGTGTTGAGACCAAGCCATCTTCCTTTGAGGAAGCAGTGTAGCAGCCAATTTGGGTTGATGCTATGGTGGAGGAGTATGACTCCATAATTCGTAACAGTGTTTGGGACGTGATTCCAAGACTAGAGAACAAGTCAGTTGTGAGTTCTTGTTGGCTTTATAAGGTAAACCAAGCTGTTGATGACAGTGTGGAGAAGCAAGAAGCAAGATTTATTGCTCGTGGCTTTTCACAAGTCGAGGTGATTGACTATGATGATACTTTTTCTCCTGTCACAAGGTACTCATCTATCAGATTGATGTTGGCTCTATCAGCATATATGGGTTGGAAGTTCCATCAGATGGATGTGAAGACTGCATTCCTCAATGGAAAGATTGAAGAAGAGGTGTACATAGAGTAGCCGGAAGGTTTTGAGACCTTCGATCATGAGTCGCATGTGTGCCGACTCAAGAGAGCGTTGTACGAGCTGAAGCAAGCACCTTGTGCTTGGTACACCACGATAGACAACTAATTCACTGGGTTGGGCTTCACAAAGAGTGAGGCGGATGAGAACCAGTACCACATCATGGTGAAAGGTAAGTCATTGATCATTGTAATTTATGTTGATGATCTCATATTGACAGGTGATGATTAGTTGATCATGTCTTGCAAGGAGGACCTTGTAAGAGAATTCAAGATGAGGGACATGGGTCTCATGCATTAATTACTTCCTTGGCGTGGAAGTGTGGCAGAAGGATGGGGATTTGTTTGTGTCTCAGCAAAAGTATGCCAATGAGATACTCAGGATATTCCACATGGAGAAGTGCAACCCATGCAGACTCCTCTAGTATGTAACTGGCGGAAGGAGGATGCTACTTCAGGTGAAGTAGTAGAGGTTACTCTGTATAGGCAGCTTGTGGGTTCACTGATGTACTTAGTGAACACATGACCAAATTTGTGCTATGCGGTGAACCAGTTGAGTCAAGCAATGGTTCAGCCTACCAAGATGTTTTGAAAGGCAAAAAAGCATGTATTGAGATACCTCATAGGCACATCTCAGTATGGATTATGGTACAGACGGATAGAGGGAGTGAAGATATAGGGCTTCACTGATGCAGATTGGGCAGGGAGTCCATCAAATCGAAATAGCACATCAGGAGGATTTTCAACCTTGGGTCAGTGGCAGTTTCTTGGTACAATAGGAAACAGAGGTCAGTTGCACTCAGCTCAATAGAGGCTAAATACATGGCTGCAAGTCAGGCAACATGTGAGGCCATTTGGATGTGGAAAATGTTAGTTGGTTTATTTGATCAGAGGATGGATCCAACTATGATCTATTGTGATAATCAGAGTTATATCAAAATCTTTGAGAATCGAGTATTTCATGATAGTTCCAAGTACATCGACATCCAGTATCATCATCTCAGAGACTGTGTAGCAAGGAGGATCATGTTGCTGCAGTATATTTCGACAAAGGAGAAAGATGCTAACATTTTGACAAAGGCATTATCAAAGTGTAAGTTCAAGTTCCATAGAGGCAGGATCGGGTGGCAGATAATCCCTTTCTTCCTGAGAGGGAGTGCTGAAATGTGGCAACAAGAATATTCCAATTTTAATTTGTCCTTGAATTAAAATTCAAATTTAGTCTCACCAGCTGCTTGAAAAATGATTAATTAATTCAGCTTGAGTTAATTAGTTGGAGAAATTCAAGTTAGAAGTCTTTTTGAAGTCATGCAATAGCTATCCCTTAAATCAAGGAGATTATCCCTTAATTAAGGAGATAAGATTGAGTTATATTTGAGTTGTAATTAGTTAGCTCATTTTATTTAGTTAAGTCCAGTTAAATTAGTTCCAAACTGTTTGAGGAATTAATTGTGAGTTAACAGTCAGTTGATGCATGCATGCACTCAACTAGTGTACTCAATATAACTGAATATTCTCTCATTAGTAACTCATGCATGTCTATTCTGAGAAAGACCCAGTAGACATTAAAGACAAGGACAGTGTACTATCAGTTGCATCTATTTTCCTATAAACAAAACTCATGCATGCAGAAGGAAAACTTGTTCCTTGAGGATTGCAGAGTTTTACAAGGTGTGAGATCAGTGTGAGTGATTAGTGTTCTATTTGGTAATAGGAAGATCACCTAGGCAAAATTGCGCAAGGAAATAGGAGCTTGGAGCGCAGAGGAGAAGGATTTTGTCTAATTCTGAGATATTTCCAAGTTGTAATGATAATACAGATAGTGGAGTTCTTAGCTGAGGCTTTCCCCTCAGTATTTTATGTGTTTTCATGTGCATTGATTCTTCTCTGGTTATATGTGTTCCACTTGATCTTGCTCAAATCTTTTAAGCTTCCACTAATTGATTGTAGAACTAGATTAAAATATTTTTCTTTAGTTATATTGCATTGTTAGGTTAATCTAGAGTAAAAATTTCTAAATAATTTACTATTCTAGTCTTCGGACTTCAGTATCTACTATAGTATATTTTTCTTTCAATTTAGATTATATAATGATGAATGATGAATTTAATTTTTAAATCAATGTACATTCAAGAAATATGAATGATGAGTACGAATGATGTATGTATTAGTAGTAATGATGAGTATCGATCTACGTATTTCATTTATTAATTGAATTAGTTATGGATCAATATATTTATGCTTTCTTCTAAACTTCATCACTCTATCATAATTAAGAATAAATATATTACCACTTTAAAACATTTGAAGAGTTAATTCTATTATGTGCTTTAAACTCATCTCAGGTAAGAAATATTTGAGATCATAACATACGTTTTGGTAAATTTATATATAAAATACTCTAGACATATAAATTAAATTGATCGTAAATGTTGGGAAGTATAAGATCACTTACCTTATGGTACATTTCACATTGTAAAGATTAAAAAAAATAATTCTAAATTATAATTGGGACTACTCAATGTAGAATATATGTTGACAGGGTATATTGTTAAGTCACTCCATGATGTGAAGGTCACCAGTTCGAAACTCTATGGGAAGTAATCCAATCATGTTAGGGGATGGTGTAGCCCATATTGAGTGCAATACCTAGGTTATTTTTGACAACTTATATGCCCTTAGGTCACAGTTTCGTAAGCCAATGGTTAGGCATGTAGTCATCTTCAGATGACACAAACTACTTAAAAAAAAAAACTTTAAATTTTTATTATTTGATTAAATATAAAAATAATTAATATATAAGTTAAAGATGTATACATTTACAAAAACATTTAAGAAAAATCTTAATCATGGTTATTCATCCCCAAGTTAACATGTAGGTAGTTTTTGTTACAATATTATGGACCAATATCATGCATTTTCAATACAACATGCCCAAAATAACATAACTCATTTCGGTGTCAAAATATTTTTTGTATATTTTATTTTAATCTAATTTTGGTGTTGAGGGCTCTCTAGCCTAGTCTGGTAGAGATGTTGTAATGTCCTCTTTAACATTTTGACTCTATCAAAAATATAAATAAATATAAAATGAAATATGAATAATTATAATTATGAATAAAACATTTTGAATCAGTAAAATTACATAAAACTAACAATAAAAATAAAAATAATAATAATAATAATAATTATATTCATTACAATTATAATTAATTGCATCATAAATTGGGGTTATCTCATGTAGTGGGCACGATGGAATGGAATCCTCCCTAGCTAGATTCAATTTTTTCCAATGAATTCCAGATCTACAGAGTGCCTAGAGGGCCAATGAATTGAGATCTATTAAGTATCTAGAGGAATCAAATCTTTTTAGATGAAAACCCCTTTTAGAGTGAAGAGAGTTTTTATTTCTCCCAACCCTTCTTATATCAAGCTTATACTTAAAAATATATTAAATATATTAATAAAAAAAATTAATGATACCCCTTTTATAGTGAAAAGGGATTTGATTCCTCCCAACCTTTGGTATATGAAGGGTAGACTTAAAAATATATTAAACGTGTTAATAACAAAAAAACCATTTTAATATGCAACCAACATTCATTCTCAACATGGACTTGAGACATATCCATCAAAATAATATTTGAAGTAAAAAAAATGTTGGCTATAATAAAAGCATAAATGATTATACATATTTGGTTAGTTTTAGTTAAAAACATTATGAAACAACATTTTCATTGTGGTTACTTGGTTCATTATTAATGTTACAATCCAATATGAAAAATATGTGCTAAAAATATTTAGCTTTCACTCTTAAAGTTGCAAGTAAAATATTTCAATATCTATGTTAAATAATACAATTTTATATGACTTGATAAAATAATTAAAAAAAAACGTTTATTTCTCCTATAAATATTTCAATATACAACTTAAATAAATTGTTTGAATATCTATATTACCTAATATATATGTTTATGTATATGCCTATGTAAATGTTAAGCTTAGTAAAATATTTCAATGCCCAAAAGAAAAAAGTAGAAAAAATAATTACAGGTAAAATAATTTAGTTACTTATTAATAAGAGAGAAATGAGAAGTGTGTACTTAATTTAATTTTTAATATAAAATATTAATAAGAATAAATTATTCAAAAATACAATTTAAACAATGAAAAATTACACATGGTCAAATTATAAAAAGGGAGAGACAAAAAACCATTATAGATCCATCAATCACTTAAAGGGATTAATACTCTTCACTTGTAAATCCATTTTCAATTTTTCCATTCTAAAAAGAGGTTACAATATAGCAAGATTTGGTCTCTCTTGGATCTTAGTAGATCTAGGCTCATCATCATTTTTTAATTTTCATTTTTAACTTATGAGTCTTGAATCTTGATATTGATGATCTAAAGCTCAATATTTGACTCATCACTCTGTAATATTTTTGTATTGGAGACTTTGAGTTATGTTGACTTACTATTATAGTCTTTGGACTTCAATATCTATTATAGTATATTTTTCTTTCAATTTACATTATATAATGATGAATAATGTTTTTAATTTTTAAAGCAATGTAGGTTCAAGAATGATGAATGATGAATATGGATCAATGTATTTCATTTATTAATTCAACTAGTGATGGCTCAATATATTTATGCTTTCTTTTAAACTTCATCAATCTATCATAATTAAGAATAAATATATTACTACTTAAAGCATTTGAAGAGTTAATTCTATTATGTGCTTCAATTTCATCTCACTTAAGAAATATTTGAGATCATAACATTCTTTTAGGTAATTATATATATAAACTAATGTAGACATATAAATTAAATGGATCATACATGTTGAGCAGTATCAAATCATTTACCTTATCGTACATCTCACACTGTCAATATTAAAAAAAAAAAAATCTCTAAATTGGAACTTTATTTTAAATTGGGACTATTTGTCATAGAATATATGTTGATGGGGTGTATTGTATATGTTCAAAACTCTATGCGAAAAATTCAATCATGTTAGGGGATGGTGTGGCCCACCTTCACTGCAATCCCTCGGTGATTTTAAAAGCTTAGATGCCCATAGGTCACGGTTTCTCAAGACAATGGTTAGGCACATAGTCATCTTTGGAGGACACACACAACTTGAAAAAAAAAAATTAATTATTATTATTTGATTAAATATAAAAATAATTAATATATCAGTTAAACATGTATACATTTAAAAACACATGTAAGAAAATTCTTTATTGTGGTTATTCATCCCCAATTTAACTTGTATTTAGTTTTTGTTACAATACTATGGCCCAATAGCATGCCTTATCAATACAACATTCCCAAAATACCATAACTCTTTTCAGTGTCAAAATATTTTTTGTATATTTTATTTTAATTTAGTTTTTGTATTGAGGGCTCTATTTTTGTATGGGTAATTATAATTATCAATAAAACATATTGATTGAGTCAAATTACATAAAAATAACACTAAAAGAAAATAAAACAAAAAAATATTAATTATATATAATTACAATTACAATTAATTGTATGGTAAATTTGGGTTATCTCATGTGGCTGGGAGGATGGAATGGAATCCTTCGTAGCTAGGTTCAACTCTTGCCAATGAATTCTAGATCTACTAAGTGCCTAGAGGAATAAAATCTCTTTAGGTGAGAACCCCTTTTAGAGTGAAGAGAGTTTTGATTACACTGAACCCTTTGTATATCAAGAGTTTACTTAAAAAGTATATTAAATATATCAATTAAAAAAAAACATTTTAATATGCAACAGACAGTACTTAAAGCATAAATGATGATACATATTTGGTTAGTTTTAGTTAAAAACATTATGAAACATCATTCTCATTGTGCTTACTTGGTTCATTATTAATGTTACAATCTAGTATGGAAAATATGTTCTAAAAGTATTCTTCTTTCCCTCTTGGAGTTATAAATAAACTATTTCGATATCTGTGTCAAATAATACAATTTATATGACTTGATAAAATAATTAAAAAAATAGAAAAAAAAAACTTCTATTTCTTCTATAAATATCTCAATGTACAATTTAAATAAATTGTTTGAATATCTATATTACCTAATATATGTGTTTATATATATGTGTGTGTAAATGTTCATCTTAGTAAAATATTTCAATGCCCAAAAGGAAAAAATAGAAAAAGTTTTTTAAGGTAAAATAATTTAGTTACTTCTTAATAAGAGAGAAATGAGAAATGTGTAATTATTTAACCTTTAATATAAAATATTTGTAAGAATAAATTGTTCAAAAATACAATTTAAACAATGAAAAATTACACATGGTCACTATATAAAGAGAGAGACAAAAAAACACTATAGATCCATCTAAATTAAAGATTTACCAATCACTTAAAGATATTAAAACTCCTCACTTGTAAATCAATTTTTAATTTTTGCATTCAAAAAAGAGGTTTCAATATAACAATATTTGATCGATCTTAGTAGATCCATGCTCATTGTCACTTTCTAATTTTCATTTTAAACTTATGACTCTTGAATCTTGATGTTGATGATCTAAGGTTGATTCGTTAACTCATCACTCTTTAATATTTTTTTGTTTGAGACATTGAGTTATGTCAATTTACTATTGTAGTATTTGGATGTCAATATATATTATAGTCCATTTTTCTTTCAATTTACATTATATCATGATGAATGATGAATTTAATTTTTAAATTAATGTAGGTCCACGAATGATGAATGATAAGTATGAATGATATATGTATTAGTATTAATGATGAGCATGGATCAATGTATTTATGATTTCTTTTAAGCTTCATGAGTCTAAAACAATTAAGAATAAATATATTACCACTTGAAAACATTTGAAGAGTTAATTTATTATGTTCTTGAATTTCATCTCATGTAAGAACTATTTAAGATCATAATATATTTTTTGGTAAGTGTATTTATAAACTATTGTGGACATATAAATTAAATCCATTGTAAATGTTCAGAAGTTTCAAATCACTCACCTATCATACATCTCACATTGTTAATATAAAAAAAAAATAAAAAAACCTCTAAATTAGATCTTTATTTTAAATTAGGACTACTGGCATAGAATATATGTTGATAACTATTTTCAGCATCAAAATATTTTTTATATATTTTATTTTAATATTAATTTTTTGTTGAGGACTTTCTAGCCTAGTATGGTAGAGATGTTGTAAATTTCTGTTTAACATTTTGACTTGTTCAAATTACATATTAGTAACACTAAAAATAAAATAAACTAAAATAAAACAAAAAATAAAGTTAATAGTTATATATAATTACAATTATAATTAGTTGCATCATAAGTTGGAGTTATTTCACGTGGTTGGTAAGATCAAATGGAATCCTCCATAGCTAGGTTCAATTCTTGCCAATGAATTCTAGAAATATTAAATACATTAATAACATAAAAAACCATTTTAATATGCAACCAACATTTCTTTTCATATTTCATGCAACAATTAGATGTCGAGGCCCAATAAATGAAATTAGCTCCTTGATGTTGATTGAACCGAGAGGGATAATATGCAACCAACATCGCTTTTCATATTTCATGCAACAATTAGATGTAGAGGCCCAATCAATGAAATTAGCTCTTTGATGTTGATTGAACTAAGAGGGATTGTGTGTAATTTCATTCATGCTCAACTTGGACTTGACAGATATCCCTCAAAAAATATTTTAAATAAAAAAAATGTGGGCTATAATAAAAGCATAAATAATTATACATATTTTCTTAGTTTTAGTTAAAAACATTATGAAACATGATTCTCATGGTGCTTACTTAGTTCATTATTAATGATACAGTTCAGTATGAAAAATATGCGCTAAAAGTATTTCATTTTCACTATTGGATTTATAAATAAAATATTTCAATATATATGTTAAATAATACAATTTTATATCACTTGATAAAATAATTAAAAAAAATAAAAAAACCTATATTTCTCCTATACATATCTCAATATACAGCTTAAATAAAGTGTTGAACATCTATATTACCTTATATATCTGTTTATGTACATGTGTGTGTAAATGTTCACCTTAGTAAAATATTTCAATGCCGAGAAGGAAGAAGAAGAAAAATTAATTAAAGGTCAAATAATTTAGTTAATTGTTAATAAGAGTGAAATGAGAAATCTGCAATTAAAAATAACTTTTAATATAAAATATTAATTAGAATAAATTATTCAAAAATACAATTTAAACAATGAAGAATTACATATGGTCAATATATAAAGAGAGAGGGACAAAAAACCACTATAGATCCATCTAAATCATAGATTTATCAATTAGTTAAAGAGATTAAAATTGTTCTCTTGTAAATGAATTTTCAATTTTTGTATTCTAAAGAGAGGTTTCAATATAGCAAGATTTGATCCCTCTTGGATCTTAATAGATCCATGCTCATTGTCCTTTAAATTTCATTTCTAACTTATGAGTCTTGAATCTAGATATTGATGATCTAAGGTTGATTCTTTGACTCATCACTCTTTAATATTTTTGTTTTTGAGACTTTGAGTTATGTTAATTTTCTATTCTAGGCTTTGGACTTCAGTATCTACCATAGTCTATTTTTCTTTCAATTTACATTATAAAATGATGAATGATGAGTATGAATTATGTATGTATTAGTATTAATGATGAGTGTGGATGAATGTATTTCATTTATTAATTAAATTAGTTATGGATCAATGTATTTATGTTTTTGTTTAAACTTCATTAGTCTATCATATTAAGAATAAATATATTGCCACTTTAAAACATTTGAAGAGTTAATTATATTATGTGCTTCAATTTCATCTCACATAAGAAATATTTGAGATCATAACATACTTTTTGATAAGTATATATATAATATTGTAGGCATATAAATTAAATGGATCATAAATGTTGATAAGTATCAAATGACTTACCTTATGGTACATCTCACATTGTCAAGATCAAAAAAAAAAAGAGTCTAAATTATAACTTTTTTTTTTTTTTTAAATTAGGACTATTGGGCATAGAATATATGTTGATGGGGTGTATTGTTAAGTCACTCCATGATGTCAAGGTCACCAATTCAAAATTCTATGGGAAAAATCAAATCATGTTAGGGATGGTTTGGCCCATCTTGAGTGCAAACCCTAGGTGATTTTAATAACTTAGATGCCCCTAGGTCATGTTTCTCAAGGCAATGGTTAAGCTTGTAGTCATCTATGGAGGACATAGACAACTTGAAAAAACTAATACTTTGAATTATTATTATTTTATTAAATATAAAAAAATTAATATATGAGTTAAACATGTATACCTTTCAAAACATATGTAAGAAAATTCTTAATCATGGCTATTCATCCTCAATTTAACTTGTAGTTAGTTTTTGTTACAATACTATGGACCAATATCATGGAATTCTATCTCACCTTCTTTGACAATATTGGACCACACCTACTCAATGTGATCGAGGAATGTCGCTCATCAAGTAGAATAACCTATAAATTCCACCTATATAGCCCTCATACCCAATATGAACAACCCAATATCCTTCAGTGACTTTCGGCTTATTTCCCTTTGTAACTGCCTATACAAAATTATTGAAAAGATCATTGTTAACCACATCAAGCTAATTCTATTGGACAACATATCCTCCTAACAGTTTGCGTTCCTAAACAATCGACAAATACATGAGGCCATCATCACAGCATAAGAGGCCTTACACTCCATCAAACAGAAGAAGCTTAAAAGGGGTTATGCTCAAAATTGACCTCTCAAAGGCCTTCGACAGGCTTAGCTAGCTATTTATTAGGATGATCCTTACTCACTTGGGCTTTCCACTAGCTTTCATCAGATGGATCATGTGGTGTATCACAACTATATCCTTTGTAGCCTTAATCAATGGATCAGCCTCCCATTCCTTTCAGGCAGAGGAAGGAATCAGGCAAGGATGTCCACTCTCCCCATTGCTTTTCCTTATTGTAATGAAAGGTTTAAGTAGGTTGATTGCTTCGAAAAAAAGAGTCAAGAGGCTCAAGGGCCTCAAGATCATGGAGCAATGCACACTTACACATTTTCTTTTTGTGGATGATATTTTGATATTCTTAGATGGAGGCATTCAGGACAAAAATACTCTCTCTAAAGTGTTGTAACTATTTTGTGTCATAATAGGGATGGAAATTAATGGGGCCAAATCCACTATTTCTATATCAGCTTGTTATCAATAGCAGACCTATCAAGCACACCATAACTTCCCCTTCCAAAACCTAATAATGGAGGATGGATTGAAGTACTTGGCTTTCAGGATCAAATCAGATGATACAAAATTGCAGATTGGACCTCGTTGATTACCAAGGTGGAAAAAAGATTAAGCAATTGGAGCCATCGGTTACTATCCAGAGTTTGTAGACTGGTGCTCATTAAATCTGTTCTGGAAGCAACTCCAATCTTCTAGATGTCTCTGGCATGGATCGCCCAAGGCATTTTATAAAGGATTTAGTGAGTATGTCTCCATTTCTTATGGAAGGTACATAATGAGGGGAAACCCTATGCATGGGCCAAATGGAATAGAATTGCATCTCCCAAAAGTGGGGAGGTTGGGGCCTCAAGAACCTTTCTGCATTTACACAAGCACTTGCGGCTAAACTAGGATGGCTTCTCCTGAAGCACAAGAGCCTTTGGACGGAGGTGGTTACATATAAATATATTTGGCCTCATATAGTTATGGACTAGATACAGTTACCTACTTGGAATAGGAAAGGAATATCAGTGATTTGGAGAGTTGTTATACACACCCTTCCCATTATAAGAAGTGGTGTAACTTGGTGGATTGGAAATGGTATGTCTGTTTTCATTGAGACTGATACATGGATCGGATGTGGCAACTTACATAATATCTTTCCTGGTTTGACTGGTTTCCTTAACCATTGTGGAGTGGCAACCATCGCATAGATTAGGGACTTATTAAACACAACCATATATCAGCAAGCATGGCTATCAGCGGAGACCCTTGATATACCAGTCCAATGGCATATGGAGTGGAGGAGATATGTTGTTTCTTTAATTGAATCCCATGTGATCCTTAGGGATTTTGATGATGAGCTGATATGGAGCCTTGCTCAAAAGGGGATTTATACACCAAAGAAGGGATATCCTATTATCCATGCTAGCCATAAACCTAAATCTTTGGCAAGTTGGTGGAGTTGGATATGGAAGCTAAAAGTCCCGTCGTGTACTCGTTTCCTGATGTGGAACATAATTATGGACAAGACCCCATCTGGAACAAACCTTAGGAAACACTCTTTTTAGGGACCTTCATGGTGTGTTTTATGTCGTGCAGAGGAGGAATCAAATCACCATCTTTTTCTCTCATGCCCTACAACTTAGTAGGTCTGGGAGTAGGTGATGCATACTCTAAATTTATCTCAGCGTTGGGTTGGAAATTGTATATTGAACGCCTTGAACTATTGGTGGTCTGAAGCCCCTAATACAAAAACATGAAATCTCCCTTTAATCGTGTGCTGGCACATTTGGATGAGTAGGAACAAAAACATATTTTGTGGAAAGAAAATAATCTGGCCACTCATTGTACCTAAGATATGCAATAGTTACATGGAAATCCCAGATGATGAACTGGTAGCCACGGTTTGAACCTCATCCGGAGGTCATAGAAAAATCATATCGTTGGGCCTACTTCAATGGTTCAACACAATACCAAGGTTGTGGCAGTGGCATTATCCTACATATTTATAAGACACATATCTTCAATATTTGCATGGGGTTGAGGGATGGCACAAATAGTTTTGCAGAGCTCCTTAAACTTCGTCATCTCTTATAATTTGCTTTAGACAAAAAATGCAGGCATTTACAAGTTTTTGGGGACTCTAATATTGTTATTAACTGGTTCAACTGCATTTCTATATGCCATGCTCATACTCTCATAACCATATTGGATGATGTTTTTTTTTTTAAAACTCATTTTGATCATATTTCATGTGCTCATATCTACAGGGAGCGGCAACACATCATCCTAGAGGGGAATGGTTGATCAGTGAGCACAGACCAAAGTATATCTACCAGTACTTCCATAGACCATACGTTGATCATGCTCTGTAGAGGGCTAATAGGCCCTAACTTATTTTTTCAGTTTTTTCTATTGACTTTAGAATAGTAATCACAATGGGTGACATTTTGAAAATTTTTGAAAATATGTATATATAATGTATATGATCATATACAAGCAACATACCCTCCTTTGGTTTTTCTCCTTTGTATAGACTCCTTCAGATCTAATAGATCATAGATGACTATAGTCGCTTACTATGCATATGCCTATGGCATTTACCAAATGTATTTTTCCTTGATAATGAAAATTACAATACCTTCCCGTGAGAAAAAAAATCTAAAAACATATGTAAGAAAAATTTTAATCATGGTTATTCATCCCCAATTTAACTTGTAGGTAGATTTTTTTAGAATACTATGGACTAATATCATTCGCTATCAATACAACATTCCCAAAATACCATAACTCTTTCTAGTGTCAAAATATTTTTTATATATTTTATTTTAATTCATTTTTTTTTGTTGAGGGCTCTCTAGCCTAGTATGGTAGAGATGTTCGAATGTCCTGTTTAACATTTTGACTCTGTCAAAAATAAAAATAAATTTAAAATAAAAGAAGACTAATTATAATTATCAATAAAGCATTTTGACTCAATCAAATTACATAAAACTAACGCTAAAAATAAAATAAAATAAAATATCACAAAAATAAATAATAATTATATGTAATTACAATTATAATTAATTGCATCATAAATTGGGGTTATCTCATGTGGATGGGAGGATGGAATTGAATCCTCCCTAGATTGGTTCAATTCTTGCCAATAAATTCCAAATATACTAAGTGCCTAGAGGAATCAAATCTCTTTAAATGAAAACCCATTTTAGAGTGAAGGGAGTTTTGATTCCTCCAAACCATTGGTATATCAAAAGTATACTTATAAATATATTAAATAAATTAATAACAATAGAAAAATTGAGACTTCATGCAACAGTTAGATGTAGAGGCCCAATTAATGAAATTGTCTCTTTGATGTTGATTGAGTCGAGAGGGAAATGTGTAATTTAATTCATGCTCAAATTGGACTTGACATAGTATGAAAAGGATGTGCTAAAAATATCTCACTTTCACTCTTGGACTTATAAATCAAATATTTCGATATCTATGTTAAATAATACAATTTTATATGACTTGATAAATTAATTAAAAGAAAAATTACTTCGATTTTCTCCTATAAATATTTCAATATGCAACTTAAATAAATTGTTTGAATATATATATTGTTGGTTCAAGCAGTTAATTAAGAAAGGAATGAATGAAATGAAAACTAAATGGAAACCAAAAATCACACAAGTAAACAAAATATTTTTACACGGTAAAACCTTGACAGTGTGTCAAGGAAACATCCATGGGGCAAGGGATTGGATCTTTATTTAATAAAGAATGATTCTCCATGATTACATTATCTTGGACATTCATTAGTTTTATAAGAGCCTCTCCTTCATTACATAACTGCTATTTGGTATAAAACTGACTAGCAGTAACTAATAAAGTTTTTACTCATTTTTACACAATTCGTTGTCACATTTCAACAAACTCCACCTTGACAAAATTTTTCCTAATCCCTTTCCCATGCCCATTCATCATCTCTTTTGCAAGCCAAGAGAAGTTAAACACCATCGCAACTTCTCTATTGTAACTGGCCTCATGAATATGTCTACACAATTCTCCCATGTATGGACCTTCTTTAGAGCTACTTTTCCATCAACGATCACATGTCTCAGAAAATGATACCTTACATCAATGTGCTTGGTCTTTCTATTATAAGCTAGATTTGTAGCCAAGTGAATAGCACTCTGATTGTCATAGAATACATTCACTCTCTCCTACATCCTTCTAATCTCATCAAGTAGACCCTTTAACTAGATTGCTTCTTTACTAGCATTTGGAGTAGCTATATACTCTGCTTTGGTAGTGGATAACGCAACTCTTTCTTGAAGCTTTGACATCCAACTAATTGCTCCACCTGCAAGAGTAAATACATAACCTGAAGTAGATCTCTTTTTTTCCAAATCACCTACATAATCAACATCCACATATCCATAGACTGATCCTTCACTACCATTAAAAATGATGCAATGATCACTTGTGCCTCTTAAATACCGAAGCACCCATTTCACTACTCGCCAATGTTTTTCACCTAGATTTGCCATGAACCTGCTGCCAACTCCAACTGCATGTGAAATGCCAAGTCTTCTAGATACCATCGCATACATTAAGTTGCCTACAACATTATCATATGGTACATGAAACATGTACTTATTTTCTTCATCAATTCTAAGACTCAAAACCGAAGAAAGCTTAAAGTGGGAAGCTAATAGAACATTAACAAGTTTCACATTGTTCATATCGAAATTTCCGAGTATGATTTCCACATTCTTTTGCTGTGATAACCAAAGATTACCATTTCTATCTCTCTCTATCTCCATGCCCAAGATATGTTTTTCTACTCCAAGATCACTCATATCAAATGTCTTAGAGAGCTGAGCTTTTAACCTGTTGATCTCTTCCATGCTTTTGCTTGCAATAAGAATATCGTCAACATACAAAACTAAGATAAATTTCTGGCTCACCATGAAGGAGTCAAACTTCTTGTACCATTTCCCGCGGGACTGCCTCAGGCCATACAATGATTTCCTGAGATTGCAAACTAATCTTCTGCTATGTTTTTTTACAAAAACTTCTCGCTATTCCATATATATTTCTTCATCCAAATCGCCATGTAGAAAGGTTTTTTTAACATATAACTATTCTAACTCATGGCTATGTAATATAGATAGTGCCAACATAGTACGAATAGAAATAACTTTTACAACTAGTGAAAAATTATCATGAAAGTCAATACCTTCAACCTGAGAATACCCTTTTTCTTCCAGTCTCACCTTATACTTTTCAATACTTCCATCAACTTTCAATTTCAATTTGAAGACCCATTTGCATCCAATAACACATTTCCCTTAGGGAAGTTCTACAAGTTCCCAATTATTCTTCTTGGCTAAGGAATCCATTTCTTCCTCCATAGTTGTTTTCCATTTTCTGCTATTTGTATCATCCATTACTTCCTGATAACAAGAAGGTTCCCCATCTTTAGTAATCAAAGAAAAAGATGAAGAAAAATCTTCATACATTTTGGGAGTTTTTCTTTCCCTAATATACCTTCTTAGAGTGACTGGTTACTGAACTGGTTTAGAATCTTCAATAGTTCCCTTCGTATCTTCATTACCTTTTCATCCAGAAGTCTCTCCTTCCTTTCGACTTTCGAAAAAAGTTCTAGCCTCCAACTGAATTTGTTGATTTGGAGATACCTGTTCCCATTCAATTATTTCAACATTTTATTTTAAAAGAGAAGATTCATCAAATGTTACATCTCTACTAATGACTATCTTCCGCGACGTAGGATCCGACAACCTATATCCTTTCACCGCATAGTCATATCCAACAAAGACATAACATTTCGATTTTGGATCTAATTTTGAACGTTTATTTTTAGGAATAAGAGCATAGGTATCACAACCAAATATCCTCAAATGTGAATAATCACAAGACTGACCTGACCAAACTTCTTCAATAATTTTACAATTGATCCCTACTGAAGGTGATCTGTTAACTAAATAACAAGTAGTAGATACTGCTTTTGCAAGTTAGCATTGCTGATCATGCTTCTGGATCTTTCCATAAGAGTAGGATTCATACGTTCAACAACACCATTTTCCTGAGGAGTATAAACATCAATTTTATGTCTAACAATTCCTTCATCCTTACAGTATTGTTCAAATTCTAGAGAAGTAAATTCACCACCATTATCAGTTCTTAAACATTTAACTGATTTGCAGGTTTTTCTTTCTACCATTGCTTTAAATTGTTTAAATACATTGAATACATCATCTCTTTTTTAACATAAAGACCCAAACTTTTTAGGAGAAATCATTAGCAAACGTTAAGAAATATAAAGCACCTCCCCACAATACAATAGGAGATGGTCCCCACAGATCAGAATGAATATAGTCCAAAATTTATTTACTATTATGACTTCTAGTTTTAATCATCTATTTACATTGTTTTCCATACACACAATGTTTAAAAAAATCCAACTTCAAGGATTTAAGATGAGGAAGTAATTTATGGTTCATCAGTACCTAAAGACCTTTCTTACTCATGTGACCCAATCACCGATACCATAGGCGAGTACCTTCTTCTTCTTTCTCTGACACAATCGTTGCTTCACTCACCTGAGTACTTCCTTTGAGTCTGTAAATATTTCTGACCTTTTCTGCTTTCATAACAACTAGGGAACTTTTCAAGACTTTCAGAACTTCATTCTGACCTGTAAACTTACAACCATCCAAGTCCAAAACTCCCAAACAAATCAAAATTTTCTTCAATTTAGGTACATGTCTAACACTAGCTAGTGTTCTAACTGTGTTATCATACATTTTAATCCTGATATTTCCCATCCCAACAATCTGACATGATACATTATTACCCATAAAAATAGAACTATCATTTACAGCTTCATATGAAATAAACCAATTTCTGTGTGGACTCATGTGATGAGAAGCACCAGAGTCTAACATCCAACTTTCAAAATTCTAAGAGACATTACATACAGGTAAAGTTTAATTTATCATACATAATTATTCAGCAGATAAAACTTCATGTATCATACCTGAATCAACTTGATTTGCTTCCTTCTTTGGATTATCAAACTCTTTCCATTTCCAATAGTCTTTCTTGAGGTGTCCAATTTTATTGCAACACCAACATTTGGCTTTACACTTTTTACCCTTTGATTTAGACCTAGAAGAGCCCCTTGTTTTCTCCCCTCTTTCTTTTGACCAACTCTGGCTACCATGGCTTCTGATGTAGAAGTTTCAACATTGGACTTCTTCCTTACTTCTTCAGCTAACAGAGCTCCCACAACTGAATCAAAGTCCAAGGACTCAGTTGTACCCAAATTGATAGAGGTAACAAAGTGGTCCCATGACTTAGGGAGGTAACACAACAAGGTGATAGCTTTGTCTTCTTCCTGAAATTTAACTTCCATATCTGGAAATTCGCAAATAAGTGTATTAAAAATATTTATATGTTCTACAATTTTTGTAGCCCCCTTCATCCGAAGACTGTATAATTTTCTTTTTAGATAAATTATGTTGGTTAATGATTTGGTCATATATAAAGTTTCTAGTTTTCCCCACAAACCTGCTACTAAAGTTTCTTCAACTATATTGAAGAGAACTTCATCCACCAGGCATAACCTGATGGTATTGAGAACTTGGGAATCTAAGTCCTCCCAGTCCAAATCTCTCATGCTAACAGGTTTCTTCTTCACCCCGTCTAATGCTTTGTGCAACCCTTGTTGCACAGGAAAATCTCTAACTTTCAGTTTCCATAAAGCAAAGTTCTTGCTAGTGAATTTCTCCACCTCAAACTTTGAATTCTTAATATTTTCCATTTCTTCCCTACAAATACTTCCTTGTAGGGTTTCTTTTTTTTTCAACTAGGGTTTATTTTTACTTTCCCTTCAAAATTATGAGCCCCTTTTAAATAAACAAATTCCTTGATACAATTATGAGCCATTTTTTTTTTAAATGACTCTTATTTATTTAAAAAAACAAATTTCTAAACCTCCCCTTCTAAAAAAAATTATATTTCAATTTTCTGAATTCTGTTATTTTTCTGGGGAGAAAAACAAAGAGTTGCCCTCCCCTTTTTTTCTTGAAACAGAGAAACCATTCAATAGATTTTACTGAAAAAAATATTGTTTTCCTTTCCTTAATGAAACCCTACTCTTCTCTCATCAATTTTAACAATTTTATGGAAAACAATTCCACTCATTTTTTAGCCCAAAATGAAATTTATGGGAAAATTATTCTTTCAAAAAATTATTGTCTTTTTCTATAAAAAAAAAACTACCTAAATATTCCACAGTGGATTGATGAAAACAAACCCTCTTCTCAAACTTGCAGCAGTGGCCTTCATTCTTCCACAGTGGTTTGACTGCTCAGCATTGATAACTTTTCATTTCTCTTGGCTGCAGTGGTAGGGTCAGACATTTAATTGGTAGAAAAACCACAACGTGATTTTAATTGGGCTTCTCATGGACAGACAGAAAAAGCTCAACTTCTTTAGCGGCAGTAGTAATTAGTGGTAGCATTAATCACTGTGTTTCCATTTTATCTAGTGACAGCTGGCAAAAAAAAAAGATTGTGTGTGGATCCCTCCACAGCAAAAAATGGGCAGACTTCCTCCTTCAGTGACAGGACCTCTGGAAAAATAGTGGGCTCTTTCAATGATAGGATCTCTAGAGAAACAATGTGCTCCCTCAATAGCAGGCTATCTGAAAAACACAGAGCTGAAGTGGCTTCAACTGGTGGCTGTCAGTTCTTCCATGAGAGGCTTACTCCTTCATTAACAATGGCGGTGGAGGCTTACAAAAGGCAGGCTCTAATACCACTTGTTGGTTCGAGCAGTTAATTAAGCAAGAAAGAAATGAAATGAAAACTGAATGGAAACCAAAAATAACACAAGTAAACACAATATTTTTACATGATAAAACCTTGACAATGTGTCAAGGAAACATCCATAGGGCAAGGGATTGTATCTTTATTTAATCAAGAATGATTCTCCATGACTACATTATCTTAGGCATTCATCAGTTTTATAAGAGCCTCTCCTCCGTTGCATAACTGCTACTATTTGGTATAAAATTAACTAGTAGTAACTAATAAAGATTTTACTCATTTTTACACAATTCGTTGTCACATTTCAACAAATATTACCTAATATATATGTGTAAGTATATGTGTGTGTAAATGTTCACCTTAATAAAATATTTCAACGCCCAAAAGAAAAAAGTAGAAAAACTAATTAAAGGTAAAATAATCTAGTTACTTCTTAATAAGAGAGAAATGAGAAATGTGTAATTAATTTAACTTTTAATACAAAATATTAATAAGAATACATTATTCAAAAATACAATTTAAACAATGAAAAATTACACTATAAATCCATTTAAATCACAGATTTATCAATCACTTATAGGGATTAAAACTCTTCACCTGTAAATCAATTTTCTTTTTTTGCGTTCTAAATAGAGGTTTCATTATAACAAGATTTGATCCCTCTTTTATCTTATTAGATCCATGGTCATTTTCATTTTTAACTTATGAGTCTTGAATCTAGATATTGATAATCTAAGGTTGATTCTTCAATTGATCACTCTTTAATATTTTTGTGTTTGAAACCTTGAGTTATGTTAATTTACTATTCTAGTATTTGGAATTGAGTATCTACTATAGTCTATTTTTCTTTCAATTTACATTATATAATGATGAATGATGAGTATAAATGATGTATGTACTAGTATTAATGATGATATGGATCAATGTATTTTATTTATTAATTAAATTAGTTATGGGTCATTGTATTTATTATTTCTTTTAAACTTCATCCATCTATCATAATTAATGCTAAATATATTACCACTTTAAAACATTTGAAGAGTTAATTCTATTATGTGCTTCAATTTCATCTCAAGTAAGAAATATTTGAAATCATAACTTACATTTTGGTAAGTGTATATATAAACTATTGTAGACATATAAATTAAATCGATCATAAATGTTGAGAAGTATCAAATCACTTACCTTATGGTACATCTCACATTGTTTTCAAGATTAAAAAAAATATATGTATCCCTAAATTATAACTTTATTTTAAATTAAGACTACTCGACGTAGAATATATGTTGATCAATCCAATCATGTTGGTGGATGGTGTGGCCCATCTTGAGTGATTTCCCAAGATGATTTTGACAACTTAGATGTCCCTATATGCCCCTAGGTCCCTGTTTCTTAAGCCAATGGTTAGGCCCGTAGTCGTCTTTGGAGGACACAGAAAACTTGAAAATAAAATTAGTTTAAATTATTGTTATTTGATTAAATATAAAAATAATTAATATATGAGTTAAACATGTATACATTTAAAAACACGTGTAATAAAAATCTTAATCATGGTTATTCATCCCCAATTTAACTTGTAGGTAGTTTTGTTAGAATACTAAGGACCAATCATGGGTTATCAATACAACATGCCCAAAATACTGTAACTATTTCTAGTGTCAAAATATATTTTATATATTTTAATCAAATTTAATTTAATGTTTGTGTTGAGGGCTCTCTAGCCCAGTATGGTGGAGATGTTCTAATGTCCTATTTAACATTTTGACTTTGTCAAAAATAAAAATAAATATAAAAGAAAAGATGAATAATTATAACTATCAATAAAACATTTTGACTCAATCAAATTACATAAAACTAACACAAAAAAAAAAAAAAATATATATATATATATATATATATATATATATATATATATATAACAAAACAAAAAAAAGAAATTATATATAATTACAATTATAATTAATTGCACGTAAATTGGGGTTACCTCCCGTGGTTGGAAGGATGGAATGGAGTCTTCCCTAGCTAGGTTCAATTCTTTCCAATTAATTCAAAATCTACTAAGCGCCTAGAGGAATCAAATCTCTTTAAATGAAACCCCTTTTAGAGTGAAGAGATTTTTTATTACTCCGAACCCTTGGTATACCAAAAGTATACATAAAAATATATTAATATAATAAAAACCATTTTAATATGCAATACCCTTTTTAGAGTGAAAAATGATTTGATTCCTCCCAACCCTTGGTATATCAGAGTATATTTAAAAATATATTAATAATAAAAAAACCATTTTAATATGCAATCAACATTGCTTTTCAGATTTCATGCAACAATTAAATGTGGAGGCCCAATCAATGAAATTAGCCCCATGATGTTGATTTAGCCGAGAAGGAAATGTGTAATTTCAATCATGATAAACTTGGACTTGTCACATATCCCTGAAAAAATATTTTAAATAAAAAAAATGTCTATAATAAAAGCATAAATTATTATACATATTTGGCTAGTTTTAGTTAAAACATTATGAAACATCATTCTCATTATGCTTACTTGGATCATTATTAATGTTACAATCTAGTATGAAGAATATGTGCTAAAGATATTTCACTTTCACTATTGGAGTTATAAATAAAACATTTCCATATCTATGTTAAATTATACAATTTTATATGACTTGATAAAAAATTAAAAAATTAAAAAAACTTATATTTCGCCTAAAAATATTTCAATATACAACTTAAATAAGTTGTTTGAATATCTATGTTACCTCATATATAGGTGTATGTATATGTGTGTGTAAATCTTCACCTTATTAAAGTATTTCAATGCCAAAAAGGAAAGAGTAGAAAAAGTAACTAAAGGTAAAGTTTTTAATAAGAGAGAAATGAGAAATGTGTAATTAAATTAACTTTTAATATAAAATATAAATAAGAATATATTATTCAAAAATACAATCTAAACAACAAAAAATTACACATGGTCACTATATAAAGAGAGAGTGACAAAAGCCTACTATAAGTCCATCTAAATCACAGATTTATCAATCACTTAAAGGGATTAAAACTCTTCACCTATAAATCAATTTTCATTTTTTGCATTCTAAAAATAGGTTTCAATATAACAAAATTTGATCCCTCTTCAGTCTTAGTAGATCCATGCTCATTGTCCTTTTTTTATTTCAATTTTAACTTATGAGTCTTGAATCTATATATTTATGATCTAAGGTTGATTCTTCAACTCATCACTCTTTAATATTTTCTTGTTTGAGACTTTGAGTTATATTAATTTACAATTCTAGTCTTTGGACTTGAGTATCTACTATAGTCTATTTTTCTTTCAATTTACATTATATAATGATGAATGGTGAATTTAATTTTTAAATACATGTAGGTTCACGAATGACGAATGATGAGTATGAATGATGTATGTATTAGTATTAATGGTGATTATGGATCAATGTATTTCATTTATTAATTCCATTAGTTATGGATCAAATTATTTATGCTTTCTTTTAAACTTTATTGGTCTATCATAATTAAAAATAAATATATTACCACTTTAAAACATTTGAAGAGTTAATTCTATTATGTGCTTCAATTTTATCTCAGTTAGGAAATATTTGAGATCATAACATATGTTTTGGTAAGTGTATATATAAACTACTGTAGACATATAAATTAAATTGATCGTAAATGTTGAGAAGTATCAAATCACTTAACTTGTGGTACATCTCACATTCTCAAGATTAAAAAAGATAAAAATAAAAAATCTCCAAATTTTAAGTTTATTTTAAATAAAGACTACTGGGGGTAGAATATATGTTGATGGGTGTACAGGGGTAGAATATATGTTAATGGGTGTATTGGTACATCACTCCATGATCTGAAGGTCACCATTTCGAAACACTATGAGAAAAAATCCAATCATGTTAGGGGATGGTATGGCCCATATTGAGTGAAATCCCTAGGTTATTTTAATAACTTTGATGCCCCTAGGTCACGGTTTCTCAAGCCAATGGTTAGGCCTATAGTCGTCTTTAGAGGACAACTTAAAAAAAATTACTTTAAATTATTGTTATTTGATTAAATATAAAGATAATTAATATATGAGTTAAACATGTCTATATTTAAAAACACATGTAAGAAAATTCTCAATCATGGTTATTCATCCCCAATTAAACTTGTAGGTAGTTTTTATTATAATGCTATGGACCAATATCATGCATTATCAATACAACATGCCCAAAATACCATAACTCTTTCCAGTGTTAAAATACTTTTTATATTTTTTATTTTAATTTAATATTTGTTTTGAGGGCTCTCTAGCCTAGTATGGTAGAGATGTTCTAATGTCCTGTTTAACATTTTGACTCTGTCAAAAATCAAAATAAATAGAAAATAAAAGATGAGTAATTATACTTGTCAATAAAACATTTTGACTCAGTAAAATTACATAAAACTACCACTATATATATATATATATATATATATATATATATATATATATATATATATAATTACAATTATAATTAATTGCATCATAAATTGGGGTTCTCTCACGTGGTTGGGAGGATCGAATGGAATTCTCCCTAGCCAAGTTAAATTCTTTCCAATAAATTCCTTATCTATGGTAGTGTTCTCTGGTAGCTAAGTATTGATTTCTTCAATTAGTTTCCAATTATTTTGCTAACACATCTCTCTATTGCTTCTTATACACTCGCAGGTGTGATGTAGGAAATGTTCTCTCTGTAGATAGAGGCAACCCCTCTAGCCTTAGAGTGGGTCTAGTCACAGCAAGGCAAAACAACAGCTAATTTCCTTAAACATTCATTGTTGAAAGAGCCTACCTCAAACCGGTGTTTAATGAAGTTTTCGTCGCGTCGCTTTAGCTATTGTTTCCTTCTCCTCGATCAGTGATTCACCTAAAACAACACAAGAGAACAACAGAACATGTAATAGAGTACAACAATGATCTATTTACTTACAGAGTCAAGGAACCATAAGCTATCAAGTATAGTTTACACAAGACATAGGAAATCACCATTGATTGTATTAAAATGAATAAAACAAAAGATTACAACGAAACCTTGACATCGTAAGCCCTCTCGAAGGGTCCAGCTGGTATGTTTCTTCAAGTATTCACTCTCAAGAGGGTCTCCCAATAGGTGATAGCTCTCTCTCTCACTCACAAGCACTAATATAAGGCTAAGGAAATCCACAACCAGTTGCTAAAGTATCAACAATTCACACTGCAAACTTATCAAACTCACACCAAAGCTAGCTAATTTTCTCAATCCAAAAACTAGTTGATCATAGCAAGAGGGAGTGCTTTTATAAGAGGAGGAGCCTCCATAAAATGAGGGAGAGGGAGCTTATCCTCAAGGGAGGTTTCTCAAAATGTGGAACCACCATCCTAGAGGAGGAAAGGCGAACTCCCTCGACCCAACAACCAGTTCTAGAACCATCTAGAAGCATTTTGTTTGAACTAATTCGCCATATGTGGATCATTGCAAGTCATACACTAGTGCTCAGTGACAATGTCACAAGGAAGCAGTGTATTCAGAGCCATCATCACAAGAAATATCTTGAGGATTTGCACCAAGCCCTAAAATTCGACTGTCACAGGGAACATATGTACCCCTGTGACAACATCATGATGTTATAGTTCATTATAGAGAATCATCACAGGAAAAATGGGGTTTACTTGCAACGATGCAGAAACATGGGACAAAAGGGCCTATCTTCAGGATTAAAGAGCACTTGTTAATCTTCTTGAATGAGTGGGAATATGTGGACACATTCATTAGATGTATGACACAGTGAAGATGTCGCTCTGGGACTGACTTAATCCGAGACCAAGGGATATGAGGCCAGTGACAAATTACTGCGTAACAACAGGTAATCTCCAAAACCCTTGCCTACCATGGTGACTATTCAAATATTCACCTGGCTAATCTAATGTTTGCAATTATCTAGGTTGGTTTCAGATTCTCATAATCCCTACTCATATTGGTCTTACTCTACATGAGAACCTTCATGTTTGAAGCTTTTTATGGATCTGCCGAGTTCGTTGCATCAATTTGAGATGTTTTAAATCTACTTTCTGGGTATACCCTGAAAGGTGGAATAGAGGAGGGGTGATTTCTACATCAATTTTCTTTTTCTTTTTCTTTTTGAGAGACGGTTTTTTCTCCTAAGGGTTTGTTTGCAACCCAAAAGTGCCATTTCCATATTGTAATTCGAACTGTTATATAGGAAATTCACCCTTTATCTATTGTTTCCTTTTCATTGAAATGTCATACACTTGGACAGTACTGTTTGGGGTTATTTAACATTTGTAACCATCGATAATTTGTTGGGTTTTCCCCTATATTATGGACCTATTTGTTTCACTGTTGTAATATTGGTCAGATTCTTGTTGTGTTTATGGAAAAACTAGTTTATGATGGTTTATGTTTATAATGTTGACCTTTGGTAATTTCCATTGAATACATAATGTTGGAGATGATAACGCTCCTCCAATTTATGTCAAGGAATTTTCCTTTTTTCTATAGTTTGTTTTTATATTATTGCTCATAAAAAATTCCCCTTATCTAGGCAGAGTTGTATGTGGAATTTCTTGGGGTAGTCTTTGGTTGAGTTTGAGAAGTTAGGTTGCTCTACTATGCTCCTTGCATGTAGTTTAGTTGATTCAAAAGACTCACTTCTTGTAATTTGAATGCCTTCCGGATTACCATTCTTATCTATTGTTTCAGATATTTCATTGTAGCTTCATCTATGTGTAATATGTGCATATATTCTCTGTTTCCTTAAATTTTTAAATACATTCTCTATTTATGCTGAGAAATTGTAGTAAAATTTGATTTGGGAGAGTGTTGTAGAGGCCTAATGAGTGTATGATTGTTATTTTCAAGTCAACTGAGGCTATGCCCAACCTATATCGTTGTACTATATTTTCTTGAGTTTTTAGTTTGTGTTTATACCATTAAACTAGGAAATCGAGGTAGCCATGGTAGTTCGAAATACTTGTTATCTGAGGTTTCTTTTGCAATTGAGTGTCTTTTCTAATTCCTACATGAATTTAGAATGTATCTAGGTACTTTGAGCTTTTGAAAGGTTTTGTATGTGGTGCTATCACACAGTCATTTTTTGAACAAATAGTTATCTTTACACTTTTCATCATTAACGTAGGAATTATTTCTAATACTGAAGAAAGGAATTGTTCTAGTAGCTTTGTCTACTTAATATTTAACTTATATCTTTCAAGTGCATCATTTTTGTTTTCTAGTAATTCCCTTACACTCAATATTACCAAATGGTTTTCTCACCTATGAATTCATTCCCAGTTATTAGCTTCACCTATTGATCTGCTTGTATGCTCTACTTATGATGTTATTATGTCACTTGTTTAAGTCTTGACCTATTAGTTAAGGTGTTATTATCACATATAACCCTTGTAACAATACAAGACTTTGGGTATACATTTTTGTACCCAACAGTCTCACTTCATATTCAAAACACATGCATGATCGCCTATTTATGAGAATTCCTACACCTTGTTTTCTCATTTTACTTATAATATAATATTTATACCTGAACTAAAAGTTTCAACCAGGTGAATTACATGCTAGAGAGTAGTTATATACAATAGTTATAGTACTAATAAATCCCATGCGTGAAATAAAATCTAAATAAAATTATGCAAGGGGACTCCTTGATCTCTGCAACTACATTACTTACATAACCCATATCGTTGTTGGTGTCACAGCCATGAAAAACTTAAGAGCTCATTCATGCCAAATGCATCTACATTCTTTAATTAAATATCCATACTAAGAGGAAAATTACAATTATCCATGGTCGTAAAATTGAACAGAAAATAATCAAATTAGTTCCATCACTATAGAAAATTTATAGGAAGATAGATACTTTGTTACTAGAAACTGGAAAGAACAATTTGCCACCCAACCTTGAACCGTCACCCTCGGTTCCCCCCTCTCTAAGATCTCTTTTCTTCCCCAAAATCAACAATCTTTGTTGTCCTTGTGAAGGCATTTTGATGGCTCATTTTTCCTAGCAAACTTTCTATAATGGCGTCCCATTTTTTTGGGATCTCTCAATCCCCTATAGCCTAGGCTTTTCCTATTTTTATTTTCTTAAAAAAGATTATTTTTTCATCCTTTAAAGCCTTGTATTTTCCACTATGGTACTTTTCCACCCTTTCTAGTGTAGTTTACCCCGCACTGAGTGATTTTCCAAATTTTTCTCTACTTATCTAGTAAATCACATGACTTCACTACAGAGGTTTTTCTTTGGAGTGATTTGGGAAAGTTTGATATTTCTATTATTATTATGTTTTTCCTTTATCCAATCCATCCATCTTATATTATGGATTAGGATAATGATCTCATTCGTTCTTTTATTCTTTCCATATAATTCCTTCCAATACCACATTTAACTATTATTATCAGTATTTCACTACTAAATATAATGTCTTAACTATTATAGTTTCTGAAATAGAAGGGCATTACATCCGCCCCCCCCCCCCCCCCCCCCAAAAAAAAACAAAATAACATCATTCTCGGTGTTTATTTCTCAGAAATTTCTTTTATAAACAAATCTGGATGATCTATTTTCATGTTGTCATCTAGTTCCCAAGTGGCCTCCTTGGGAGTAAAGTGCAGTCACTACAATTTATCCCAAGCCACGACCTGATTATGAAGCATGGTCTCTTTTTGTTCCAACATACGAAGTGTCTCTGGTAGAAATTCCCCTTCGAACTCCACTTGTAACGCATTCCAGTCAACTATATGAGAAGGATCATGAACATATCCTTTTAGTAATAGCACATGAAATACATTATGAACTTTAACATGACTAGGCAAAGCCAACTAGTATGCTACTGGACCCACGTGATCTAGAATTTCAAATGGCCCACATAATCAGGGTGTTAATTTAGCACACTCTCTCATTATAAGAGTACTTTTCTAAGGCTTAAACCTCAAATACACATTCTCTCCCACCTTGAACTCATTATGGGACCTTTTCATGTCCGCATAAATATTTTGTTGATCTTGGGGAGTTTTAATATTCTATTGAATTTTCTGCATTGTCTATTCCATTTTGTGAAAAACCTCTAGTCCAAGAATCAATCTATCCTCTATTTCGCTCCAACTAAGTGGGATATGGAATTTCTTTCCATACAATGCTTTGAAGGGGTTCATCTTGATAGTAGTTTGGTAGATGTTATTATAATAAAACTCAACTAGATGTAGAAAATCTTCCCACTTTGTGGGCCTATCCATCACATACATTGTAATGTACCCCTTTGGGCCTGTCCCGAAAAAATAGCTACTAGGCTCTATTAATTAAAAATTTCTTTTATTTATAGTTAAATTTCAGTGGACTCATAGGTGGAGTTAACCAATCATTATATGCAAAGTAATCATCCATGCAGCTATACTCGAAATCTTAGCTACTGAATACTAGCAAGATAATGAACCATATTTCACACTCTTTAGATTAGCCCTTAATCTTAATCTCAACTTGGAGAAAGGGAATGAATCATGACATGAAACCATCAAAACTCTGAAATAACTCTTGCAAGAATTAATGGATATTAATTTAAGTTTATTGTAGCTATCATGGTTGTACATCATGATCATAGTCTTGTACACAGATTCAATATGTTATTGGAAAACATTTCATTCACATGCATAACTAGCTAGAATTAGCCTAAGTGGAGGCAGTCTTATTGACTTGCAAACACAGATAATTGAATCATTGGTCATATAATGAGAAGCATTATTTCCGCGATTATTCTGCTTGCATAAGCAATTACCAATTTAGAAAATTATAATCATGCTATATTCCTTTATTAAATGCAATATGATCAGGGATATTTATATATTATCTCCTCATAAACAAAGTTAGTATTTACAATGACATATTATGCTTCCGCTATTAACTCTGCTCTTGAATGTAAAAGGAGTCACATGTATAAAACTGCAGTCATTCTCATAAGAAAAACATTAATACAATTAATATATTTAAGAATAATTGTCACATGAAAATTCTACCATGAATGGATACTAGAACAGTTACCCAATGAATATGCTTCCATAGTTAAGTTCACACTAGAATGCAACATGCATAAGAAAATTCGTCATTCCAATAATAGAGATAAATTCAACCATCAGTATATGTGAGCTAAATGATTTAGCCTCATAACAAGTAAGCGTTAACATAAAACACATACCATGCAAGTGAATCTCATTAGATTAGTGGGAAACACCATTAAATCTATTAATACATAAGCATATGTAATTCACTTAAACATTCTCATGGCGAAGAGACTTAAGAAATATTCTCATAAACAAACTAGAACTATAATAGAGAGAGAGAGAGAGTAAGAATCAACATACAAAACATTCCACGCATATGAAACCAACTAAAACCTCACTTGGAGAGCAGAGCACCACCACCCAACCATGAATCACCTTGGATTCCCTCCGAGCCAAGGTTCTTTCTAGGATCAACTATCCTCAATAGATCAATGCACTCGTTATTTAATACCCTATTTCATGTTTAGTTTCGATTAGCGGTGTCCTGCTTTTATGGATTTTTCTATTTTCCTAGGTCTTTTTTGGAAAAGCTTGTCTTTATCTCCCATGAGGCTTTTCCTCATAAAACCTTTCCTTCATCACCCAAAAATCTTTTATGTTCAACAGATATTTATCTCCAATCATCCAAGCTTATCTAGAATCACATCTAGAAGCTTTATCATGAAATATTTATCTTTATCTCATTCCTCAATGGGATTTGGCAAGAATCTCTTCTCTTGGTGCTTGACCCTCCAAGTGATTTATTTTATTAATTTAAATTTAATAACATATTTTCTTTTCATATTACATATCATACATAGCTTTCCTCAACTTAGGTTTAAAATAGTTTAACCCATAAAGGAGGGTATCACACCTAACTTTCCTCATCTTAGTTTTAAAATAGTTTAACCCATAAAAGAGGGTATCACACCTAGTTTTCCTTAGCTTAGTTTTACAATAATTTAACACACAAGGGAGGGGTGTTACATACTTCCGTCCCCCCCCCCCTAAACTTTACACCATCCTTAGTGTGTCACTGCATCATGTCCTCGTTGACGGGTAGCCAGTTTCTAAATCCACAACTCTCATGGCTCCTCCATCTGATGCAAATCTTCCGATGTACATCGGTTACAAGGAGTGCTCCCAGCATATCTCCTTCCATAGCTACCTGTAACATTATTTTCAAACCATCCGTGAGAAGTTATAGATGCAGAAATTTAACTATGATAAATATCATGATTTGTTACTCAATATTACTAAAGCAGTTATTGCTCATTTTTCATTTTATCTGAAGAATGCAGGTTCTCTTCTAGCATTCTTCCAAGCCTTTGTGTTCTTGTTGAACACCTGCTTCTTGTAGTTTCTCTACATACAACACATCTGTTAGCATATTTTCCACATCAATATGCCTGTAATGTCATAACAGATTAGTTCACATAACCGTATATATTAATTATATATTTTCATCATATATATTCATCATAATCGTATGTATGTCAAACTGCAATTAGCCATGGTTAGTTATCCTTGAACCACTTCTTACTTTCTTTCTTCTGTATAACCTCTAGGTTGGTTGTCTGCCAGACATCTACCCAATGTCTTCATGCACACCTACACACAAAGTATATTATACGCATTAATATACATATCCTATTTTACTCATGTAACACACATAATCATACTAGTACAGTATATATTGTTGTACATAGTACCATCTGTGCTACAACCCATCATACCATCCTCATGGTATCACTTGCATGACATAAGTTTTAACCACATGTTTTCCACTATGTTAGAATCATGCCAAACAAACCTTAATCTATTTCTGATAAATCGAACAACCATACTTAGTTTATAAGGAATTCACATGAGCATGGTTCATTTATGTAATCCAAGAAAGTTGTATGTCAAGCGCAAACCATTTTCAAAATTCATTTGGTTGTAACACAATTTCAGTAGCATATTCTTGTATTCATGCATCTTTTTATCTTAATCATACCTTATGCTTAAAGTAGACTATTAACTCATAGCTTTTGAAGTTTAATATTCATCATATCATACTTCATTCTTAATTAATTCATCTTGTATGATTTACTATTTCCCTTTTTATGCCTCAACAACTTGTTGGCCATGCATAATTTAGTGTAGTTATACATGAAAGTTTTTACTACTTTCAATCCTACACCCCTTTTAGTTGTAAGTGTTTATGATCTCAGGGTACTTACATGTTAGCTCCTCTTTAACATTAAATCACCCTTAACCAAAAGATGAGTTATCCATTTTATGAATTCCTGTTTGAATTATGCAACATTTCTTATGTTGTCCAGACACATTATCAATGCAATCCAATAAGAGAATCTCCCAAAATTTCTTGGTACAAATTATGCATTTCAATTTGTATGATATCAATCTATTTAAATATATTGTTAGATACCATTTAATTGACCCAGTGGTCCATACAATTTGTGCTACTTCATCAATTACTATGGTTTGTACTCAAGGATACTTATAGGTTCCATTATGCATATCCATCGAAAGATGCATGTCCTGGAAATCTGTTAAAGTTAAGTTTCCCCTTAATCATACTTTCTTCCAACAAAGAACAAATCACATTGTATGCATTAATCAAAGGATTAATTTGAACAACAATTTGTATAGTTATATAGTCTTATACTATAACATGTTCTCACCATCATAACACTATTTCATGAAAACCTTTACCATGGTATAATACTTAGGGTGGAACTGACTTATTTAACCCCCAACCTCCCATGAGATATATAATTCCATTTGAATTTTTACTTATGAACTAGTTACCTTACCAAGGTTTAACACTTCTTTCTTTATATAATAACCCCTTCAAGTATTAATTGGGATTTTTATTTAACTATGTCCTTTCATAGCAATTATACCATTTATAATTTGTTTTTTTATAACATGATGACCATAGTTTAATCTTTGACGGGAATCAATTAACCACATATTCTCTAATAAGCATGGTAAATTTCTTTTTTGGTTTTATCATAGTCTAGTTTTATGAGAAAGTGTGATTCTTTCACACATGAAGGAAACATATGTAAGTGTGCCACTCAAGTAATCATATCTTCCTCCTGACAAAATTGAACAACATTAATTTTAAGTTATTTTCTCACTATGACACATAACATGCTATAACTAGTTAGTTAGAAGATTTTTTGTTTTCTCATGATAGTAAGGATTTATATCCTTCAGTTTCTTATCTAGTTCGACTTTTAAACATATGCATATTTTTCCTACAACCTATGCATATAGTTCAAACAACTCAAAATTCCATTCATGGTTGAAAAAGTCAATTCTGCATGCTTGCATGACATTCCAAGAAATAGATAATTCTTCCACAATTCAAGGTAGAAATAAATACCCACCTTTAATTATCTACTAGTACTAGCTTGTGAATAAGACTAGAACATAATCATTGTTGATTGTCAATTAGAAATCTTGTCTAAATGAGAAGTTCAATAGTCATTTTTCTAATGTTATAGTCAAGGAGGTGTCTCAATTCCTAACTTGGAAAGGTTCTTGTTTGTTAGGTATTACCCTAGAACCTTATCTGTATCTCCACAGATATATAGATTAAGGTACACCCTTAAGCTGCAAGGTTTCATACTATTAAGAGATAATTATAACTTAGCACAATCTCTTTACCAGCAATCAAGAAGCATTATGACTTGCTTCTTATTAATTACCATGGGTTATATATTATTGTATTCAAAGATGCTTATCGATGCAAGTATGCATTTCCAATGCATAGGTCATGGTGTATATATTAGCATGTTATTATTAGATTCCCCTAATTTCTGTCCTCATCCATATCCTTACTTAGAGACATCATGCCTATTTTTACTTAGCACGTCACGCATACCTGATAACAATATGTCTATCACTTGGAAAAAAACATTATCATTTAATCCAATAGAGTGAGGATAATCATTATCCCACCTTCGTGTTTAACTCCTCCTTGATAGAAGGTGCCAAGCCTAATTCCAGCTTTTCTTCAACTTCCTACCAACTCTCTTACCTCCAAAATGGTGATAAAGCGACATTTTTAGCACGGCTGCCTTTCTTCTGATTTTCAATTTGCGTTGCTGCCCTTTTTTTTCTTTCTAAAACCTAATCTCATTCTTGGGTAATAATTCACTAATCATTTGATACTTAGGTTCATTCACCTATCTGATCGAATAAGTAAGTCGGAGGTAGATTCAATGGACCTGGAGAATCGATATGTGGCTTTTCATTAATAAAAGGCATAGGATCTCGGTGCTTATGTACGTGGGAGGCGTGAATTCCAACCCATGAAGTGTAGCAAAAGTCATGCTATAAACCTACCTACAATTAGAAAGCTGAGTTATCGAGTCATTTGACGGATCGAACTATCAACCATAGTTCTTTTGTTGGTTTTGAGATTGTCATTGCAGTTCATTGAACTGTCTCCTCTCAGCAGCCAAGATAACCAACATTGTTCATCAAGCTATGAAGCATGGATAAAATCTAATTCATCATCTTCCCATAGTTGTATTTAATACAGAGATCTTTGGAACACCTGATTATGTGTTTTAAACCTTGGCTAAACACATATGGTTGTATGATCTTATCTTATGGATTACCCTCTTCAACCTTGGCATCGACATGTCTCTGTTGGGTGAATCTTCTGCCATCTTCATATGCCTGGTGCCATCGCAGCCTATAATGTTACTCATAGCCAAGTCACATATGAGGAGCCAAGCTCTTGATTTACAATTACGGATGCATATTCCTTTCCTCTTCTGGTTTCCTTAGCGTTTCAAGTGTGGGCACTGTCTCAATGTGCATGTGTTGATCTCGTTTATTGGTCGGTGTTATGTAATTGATCTTGGTCGATCTCAGATATGGAGATTGGGGTTGGTTGTTGCTCGGTAATTTGACCAAAGTTGAGTCCTTCAGAAAAATATCAACCCTTAACCAATTTAAGATATTGGGCCTTCAAAATTTTAAACGGCACAGCCATATTCACCTGGATGTACTGGTAGGCAGACCTTGTAAAACTTATAGTTCAAACAATTTTGTATAGTTAAGAAGCCATATATTTCAATCATGATTCAACAATGCTTTCAATTATTTTACTCCGATAGCATATCCTATGTCGCTGCTAGGCAAATGTATATGCAATAATATTTTTCTCCTACATTAATATTTTACCATTGTTCTACGTAACATTTTACTTGGATGATTGTTATATGGACGGTTGTGTCCCATTATAGCAACTATTTCACCGAAAGAGAATACTTATACCATTCACGATTTATACAATCATGTATAGAATCAATCCCCAATCTTATATGGAAGGTTTATTAATTTTTTTCAATTTCTATATTTGATTCTATCTTAAGGAATAATATCTCCATGTTCCACGCTTCAAAAATCTAACTTTACCTTATAGGTTTTAAAACTTCTTTTTGTTGGAAATAATACTGAGAGGGGGGGTGAATTAGTATTAGTCAAGTCAATAATATTTTCCTTTTCATACTCAAATTTATATATGCTACTTCCATGTGGGTAACCCATGTGTACATGCAATTATGCTTAAAGAAACAAGCATATATCCAACGAACTAATGATTTAGTTAATTCATCATATGTTGATCTTTAATTTGTGCATCGATACTTATTTAGACATTAAATAGTAACCATGTGTAGTTAATAATAGAATGAACCATCACACATAAGAAACACACATGAACACCAAGATTTGAGGTGGAAACCCAATGTGGGTGAAAACCACCTGCTGTTGTCATCTCTGTCTTCTTTTAATAATAAGAAAATCTATTTACAACATTGTATTGGTGCAGAATCATACCAGTACATAGGCTTCTACCTGCAGAAGGCTACAACCTTCTCTGGTTCTCCAGCTTCTACTATAAGGGAGCTACAAACCCCTAGCTCTTTTACTAGCCGATATGTTTACTAGTACATAGGCGCCGACATACAGAAGGCTACAACCTTCTTTCTTCCTCCAGGGACCACGTTTCATAAATTTTCAGACTAGATACTCCTGGTACACAACAATACACATGAAGGCCTTGTTTCATCCAATTTTCATACTGGACACATCAACAACATTGAAGCTCAAAATCAATCACCGTTGCAATACAATCATCAACTATATCTGCATCAACCAATCACTAAAACTCACTCATTACTTTGTGAATCAACCAAACTCAATCAATCACTGACAACCTCTGAACCTTTGACTCAACTGTATCAACCATTCATTCATACTTAATCAACTTCAACAAATCTATTGGAACAGATAGATCACTGAAGCTAGTACATAGATCTGAACCCAAAATACTGCATCATCATTCATAACTAGCTGTGACCTCAAAAACATGCATCAGAGTGTATACACTACTTGGCTAAAGCCAAACTGCATATATACGCTACTTCCTTTAGTCCAACCTACGTATATCTCTAAAGATACTAAATCATAAAACTTCTAAACCAGAAACTGCACCAATCAGTAACATTCTAAATATCTACTGTCATATTACAGAGTTCTAAAGAAACAACAACGAGGATCATCCTTCCTTCTCAATTAATCAATCAATCAAACTTAGTTTCCTTATACATTCAGTTATACTTTCAAATCTAAGAAGACATCATTGAAAAACAACATTAAAACAGTAGTACTGATCTGATAGATCAATCATCCTTGAACATCAAGATTTTCTTTTGCATACGCTACTTGGAAGAGCCGAACCAACGTGTATATGCAACTTCACCAAAGCAAACCAATGTATAGATCTGAAAATACTTACTTATAACTTCGATGCACTTCCTGACTTCAGACATACCTAGATCATCACATATAAAGGATAATACATGTGTTAGCAACGAGATCTAGCCCATCAAATCACATAATGATTATGATCTTGATCCATTATCATCACTAAAGCAAATCACAATCATTCAATCTGAACATTGTTACCAGAATGCAGTCACCAGAGCATAAAGAAAAACTCAGAACTCTGCATCAACAACCAGAACCAATTGTAACTTCAAACATCATAGTTCACAAGGTATACACTACTTCAATGTGTCGAACTTGCATGTATACGCACTTTGCTCAAAGCCAACCACCATATACATCTACAAATATAAATTCAGAGTTCTGCAGCTATTCCAAACTTTAATTATACCCAAATCATATCATTTACAGAATAATATATGCGTTAGTATTCAGATATAGATTATATATGATCAAACCATATAAAGATAGTTCATTTTAAGTCTTAAGATCTCGATCCATCATTAGATCTTATCCTCCATCAACTGCTAAGGTTCCTCCTTGGTTCAGATCAAGCAGAGCATCACAAACCCATAACCTGCATATTAGATCTCATACTTCATCAGATATTCAGTGTATTTCTCACTCCATGGCCTAATGATCTTCTCCTCCTTTTATAGTTTTAGGCCTTCCTCAATACCATGGACCAATACCACTTAGGACTTATACCTTGGACCAAATACCTAGGGTCAATACCTCGGACCAGTTACCTTGGACAAATACCATGGATCAAAATACCATGGACCAAATACTTCAGACCAAAAACTTAGTTTTCCAAGGTATATGCGCTTCTCCTTTTGTGAAAGTGCATGTGTATGTTATGCGCTTATTTTGTTCTATTAACCTATAGGTATACGCAGCTTGGTCAAGGTGAACCTACGTATACCTATCTTTCCTCATTCTTTGTATTCTGAACTATTATTCTTTGTTGTTGTCATGTTGTACTATGATCTTTCATCTAAGTGAGTTGCCTTCTGAACTGTTTCCTTGAAACTACCTTGCATTTCATCACATTTGTAAACACAATTGTCATGCATTCAGTCACATCTGATATCCCTTTTGTAGATTCATCTAGTTAACATATACAAGTGAGTTGTTCTGCTACAAGTGGGTTGCCATCTAGTACAACGCATGCATCATAATGCCAACACTTTTTTAGTTTTTACATAATGTCACCCAATTTAGATGGGTAAGTTTTCGTATATATATATATATATATATATATATATATATATATATATATATATATATCTATATATATATATATATTAAAACTACATATATACCATTGTCGATACGTTTTAGCTAAAAACCTTATTAATTTTAAATGCTTTAAAATATTAACATGTTATATATTTTGATAATAGCCATGTTGTTATTTGAATTCCTATTTCCTGTACTATCAAGGAATCTAATCTACTGTTCAAACTTCACCTTTTTAACAATGTTGGGTTAACTCTCTTATTTAATTTTCATCCTTAGTCATAGTACATAGAAACAGATTAGCCCATAGGCCAAAAGGCTTGAACTTGAAGCTCTGATACCATTTTTAATGTACCCCCTTGGGCCTACCCTAGAAAAATAGCTACCAGGTGCCATTAATTAAAAATTTCTTTTATTTATAGTTAAATTTCAATGGACTCACACGTGGAGTTAACTAATCATTACATGTACGGTAATCATCTAGACAACTATACTCAAATCCTTAGCTACGAAATACCAGCAAGATAATAAACCATATTTCACACTCTTTAGATTAGCCCTTAAGCTTAATCTCTACTTGGTGAAAGGGAACGAATCAAGACATGCAACCATTAAAACTTTGAAATAAATCTTGCAAGCATTAATGGATATTAATTTAAGTTTACTGTAGCTATCATGGTCATACATCATGATCATAGTCTTGTACACATAGTCAATATATTATTGGCAAACCTTTCATTCACATGCATAACTAGCTAGAATTAGCCAAAGTGGAGGCAGTCTTATTGACATGCAAACACAGATAATTGAACCATTGGTCATACAATGAGAAGCATTATTTCCGCAATTGTTCTTCTTGCATAAGCAATTACCAATTTAGGAAATTATAAGCATACTATATTCCTTTATTAAATGCAAGATGATCAGGTATATTTATATATGATCTCCTCATAAACAAAGTTAGTATTTACAACTACATATTATGCTTCCACTATTAACTCTTCTCTTGAATGTAAAAGGAGTCACATGTATAAACTACAATCATTCTCATAAGAAAAACATTAACACAGGTAATCTATTTATGAATAATTGTCACATGCAAATTCTACCATGAATGGGTACTAGAACTATTACCCACTGAATATGCTTCTACAATTAACTTCACACTGGAATGCAACATGCATAAGAAAATCCATCATTCCCATAATAGAGATAAATTCAACCATCAATATATGTGAGCTAAATGATTTAACCTGATAACAAGGATTAACATAAAACACATACCATGCAAGTGAATCTCATCAAATAGTGGGAAACACCATTAAATCTATTAATACATAAGCATATGCAATTCACTCAAACATTCTCATGGCGAAGAAACTTAAGAAATATTCTCATAAAAAAATCGGAACTATATCAACATAAAAAACATTTAATGCATATGAAACCAACTAAAACCTCACTTGGAGAGCAGAGCACCACCACCCAGCCATGAATCACGTCTGACTCGTCCCGAGCCGAGGCTCTTTCCAAGGACCAACTGTCCTCAATTAATCAATGCATTGGGTATTTAATACTCTCTTTCATGATTTAGTTTCCATTAGCGGCATCCAGCTTTTATGGATTTTTCCATTTGTCTGGGTCTTTTTCGAAAAATATTGTGTTTATCTCCCATGAGGCTTTTCCTCATAAAATCTTTCCTTTATCTCCCGCAAATATTTTATGTTCAATTGATATTTATCTCTAAGCTATCCGATGGATCTCAAATCCATCCAAGCTTATCTAGAATCACATCTAGAATCTTTATCACGAAAGATTTATCTCTATCCCATTCCTCAATGGGATTTGGCAAGAATCTCTTCTTGGTGCTCCACCCTCCAAGTGATTTGTTTTATTGATTTATTTAATAACATATTTTATTTTCATATTACGTATCATGCCTAGATTTCCATAGCTTAGGTTTAAAATAGTTTAACCCACAAAGGAGGGTATCACACCTAACTTTCCTTAGCTTAGGTTTAAAATAGTTTAACCCACAAAGGAGGGTATCACATCTAGCTTTCCTCAGCTTAGGTTTACAATAATTTAACACATAAGGGAGGGGTGTCACATACATTCAGAGTGTATCCTCAATAATTTGGTTCGTTCTTTTAGCTTTCCTGTATGTCTACGGATGGTATGTAATAATGAAGTTTAACTTAGTTCCCAAACCCTCAAATAAATCTTTCCAGAAGTTGGAGGTAAATTTTGCATCTATATCCAATGCTATCATCTTTGGTATCCCTTGTATCCTGAAGATATCCTGCATGAAGACATTAGAAATCACTACAATGCAAAAAGTGGACTGTTGTTATACAACAAATTGACCTCCTCATCAACTCAGAAGGGAAAGACATGATGGCTGAAGCAAAGACCACAATCATAGGCCTGGTTTCCACACTAACACTGGTTGAGCACTAAAAACCTACTTTATAAAGCTTGTTTGCAAGCCTAAGGGTGCGTTAGTGACCCTACTAACTCAAGTTGCTAGTAAGGGGACAACGTTAGTTAAACTTGGTTAAGTTCTAAGGGTCAAAGGAATGAATTGACTCATAAATACCTAGATATGTGTTCCTAAAATCATTCAAGAAAAGCAAGGAAACATCCAAAATCCACCTATTTGGAAGATTTCTAATCCAAAAGAAGGAGGAAAATGGGAAAGAGCTAAAAAGCATGGCAACTTCATCGCTTTTTCCCTAGGGAACTCAAGGAGGAACTTGGCAACCCTAACTCAATTCCTACATAAGCAAAGTTAGGGCTATGGTGAAAGAGGTCAGAGAATTTAAAAGGATAGCATACTTGACTGTTGAGCATTGTGTCATATCATAAGAAGTTGGGAAGAAGGGAGAGAGAGAGAGAGAGATAAGCTGGAGGGGTGAAGAAAGGCTGATGCAACAGATGGTGTAATTACTCTTCCAATATTAATATAGAATTGCAGTTGTACTGTCTACCCCATGGTGTTGGTACTATCAGTCATTCAATTGTTTATCCAATACCTTGTAGCATGAGTAGCTTAGTTATATGTAAATATATGTTATTTTATGTATTCATGTATTAGTTATCAAAGTTGTATGCTATGATTATGCTTGTCTCTTCTATGTGCAGGACTTGATTTGGAGCCGGCTCAGGGGACTTCCACCTAGCTACATTTGTGCTCTCCAACAAATCTACAAGGAGGCTTGAATTAATCTCCTTCTCATACTTTGATAGTTAGTTATTGTTTATGAACATGCATGTAACTTTGTGATGGTTGCAGATAATCTTATAGTCTGTCGAAGGTCCCGGGAAGACTTTTGAGGGTATCTTCATTCTCCATACACCGTGCATTTTACCCCATAGCAGAATTGGTGACTCCGTTGGGGACTATACATCTAGTTCCTGGTTTACCCGAACAATTCTCAGTCTTCTCCTCCTTCGAATAGCTCCCTATACTTCTGCAATCCCTTTTTGACCCACCAAATATCTTACTGCATCTTTCCTACATGTATTCATCTCTGAATTTGATCTAGAAAGCCCTATTTTTGACCAATTTCCCACTCTAATGTAGGTTAGCAGACTACACACAGCTTTATAAAGCATTCTGTCTACTTACAGGGAGTGTTAGTGGACCTATTAACTCTCTGTGGCCACTACGACAGAGCGTTAGTCCCCCAAAAACTTGGTTTCCAAGTGTGTCTATAAGCCAAAAGGGATGGGAAGCCTTCTTGTTGACTGAAAGAAGATCTGTAACTGCATTTTGCTAGCAAAATAGGTGTCATTAAAAGTTTTTTTTGGAAAACAAGTTTTGTTTTTCTTTCTTAAAAGCATTTTTTAGGAAAGAAAGACCCACATTTTGTATTCATCCTGCTATTTAGCTAGTTAAAAGCTACTCTATTTTGGTTTCAAGTAGTTGTTAAGAAACATTGGAAAGAAGTCCTTTGGTTATGCATGTGTTAAATGACTAAGATGCATGGAAAGAATATGAATATGTGAAAAACTCTCACCTGTAGAATACAACTTGTTTTCATCGAATTGAATTTTTTTTTAAAGCATTGTCTTGTGCATGATTTATTGAGTCAGTGTCTCATCACATTTCATACGTCAACTCCCCTATCGAAGAAAATAATCAAGTACACATAAAATTTACCTAAAATAAATCAGTAACTCTTTATTGAGCAAACAAACATTAGTGTAAGCTAGGATCTTGGGCTAGGTAGTGTGAGTAAACTTCCCAAGGTCAAAAACCAAACTAGTGTCATTAAAAGAGAGAAAAATTCCTTCTGCACTCATATTATCGGGACCACTCTAGTAAAAGCGGAGCAAAATACGAGACAGCATAAGACTGCAAGTGAAGGTAGTCCGCCTTCTCTTACAACTCCTTTGGGTATTCTGTGTATTGGGGATCCCTTCGGGGATTTCGGAGCTAAGTCGGGGACTCAGGTATCCTGCCCACACAATGTGGTGTCTATGACTATGTCCCCCTCATTGGTGTCTGTGATCTGAGGTATATTTAGTGGCCAAAATTTTAGGGACTTAGACAAGGTGATTGGGATGGGCTGTCTTGGTACCTAACATAGATGGATCTACTCTGTCTTTAGTTTTTGGGAGGGTGCTTGTCTTCACGAGAGTACTTGGCCCCTCAATCTAAGGTTCGGGTGAAGCTCCAAGTAACTATAACTGTACATCTAGCCATCTGTCTCTATTATTCATTAAGATACTGGATTTCATCTCGAGTGATCAATGCTTATCAGACAGGGTAATTTCCCTTTGTTTTTTTATTTATCAACTTAGTGTATTTTTTATATTTTTTAAGCACCCAAGTGTTATCATTTTGAGACTAACAAATATCACGATAAAATTTATTGATAAAAATTAACGGTCATCGTGGCTACATCCAGCCCTCATCGTCAATCTAGATGATTTCTAGTACTTCCCCCACTCATTGTGGAAGATCCGTCGAGCTTTAGTGAACTAGATTCCCCATCTTCGGGGAATCAATCTCCCAGATCTCACTCAGGATTTGTTTGGACAACTGACGATTCAAGTTTGCCGGAGAATTTCTTTACTGAAGGATTCCTTCCTCCCTTAAACCATCCGCTTATGAATCTATCAGACCCAACCTTGGATCCCACAGTACATGTACTTCCTACTCCAATAGTTGGAACATTTCCATCTATCCCATTGATGACTAACAGGTCATGGGACTTAAGGGACACTTTTGGTCCCCCACCAATTCCCCAGTTGACAGTCACCACAACACTAGTAATGGCGAACCCCACTATCCCATTGTCCCAGGTACAACCACTCACATGACACCCTCTACAAGTGGAACCCAACCGATGCCAGGTTCCACCCCTATAGTGTCAAACTCCATACCTTTGACAAGTGTTACATATAGCGCTCCCTATAACGCTCAATATAGCAATATAGGCATGGTTTCCATCCACCAACAATATGGTCGGTCACCATTGTATAGTTAAAATCCCCAGATTCAAATATCTGGGGGCATTCCCAATATGCACATGCTGGTAGGGAACGTAACAGTTCCCCCTCTGTTCTCAGGCATGCATAGTAAGTCGCTAATTGACATGAGCATTCCTTATGTTAATCAAGGACAAATGGTTAGTTATGTGATGGGCGAGGATCCTCTAGGAGGTCCCAACCAATCCATGGGGGCACCCTACTCAAAAATTCAAATAAGTCAAGGGGGCACCACTTATCCTGGGGGAAATTTTATACCCTAGTATCAAAATCCTCATGGAAATCCACTCTGCATCACCATACCTCAAAGCAACTGCTACACCACGCATCCCATGTATAATATTGGGAGTTAAATGATGGGAGGAGCACAAGGTTCCTCAAGTCATATGTCATCGCCTTGGTCCAAGTTAGGGGCACCACACTCTCTGCCTTTCTTGGCAACATTGGATATACCCAACTTGTACAAACTTACAAATGACCCCATCTATCATAACTTACAATGGCCATTGATCTGACATAAAATACAAATGGACAACCCCAAGTTCGATGGCAAGCAAGGGGAGGATCCAGGCACCCATATCACCACCTACCATATTTGGTATGTTTCAAACTCTATGGTGGATGATAGTGTCCGGTTACATCTTTTTCCCCGCACCCTCACTGGAAACACAACTAAATTGTACATTGCGTTACCACACGCGTAAGTAAACTCCTTCGACACTTTAGCGATGGAATTCCTAAAGCACTTCGAGCTACCCATCCGCTATGAGACTGGGACAGAGCTCCTCACTTCATTAAGTCAGGATACCTCCACCCACATCTCCGATCATATACATGAATGGAGACATAGGGGGAGACTAGTCAAAGCTCCCCTCCCAGACTATCTCCTATCAGACTGGTTCTGCAAGTCCTTACTCCCGCAAATCGCTAAAGATGTCGCTTTAGGTGGTGTAGTCACAGAAGATGAATCCATAAGTCGTGCCCAACACTTGGTTATGATATATTCGCAGTGTGGCACTCTTTATGACGTAATCCCCAATGCCCCTCATAGCTCTAATGTATCTGCCACTTAACACCCTAGAGCGCACGCTGACGGGATTGTTAGCACAACCTCTAGGGTTGTTGTAAAACAACTTATTGGTCGCATTGCCCAAATAATGGTGGACTCCTCTACCAAATTGATTGCTCTTCCTACCACCGCAATCAACTTTGTGTAGTTTATGCAAAATACTAGTGGTAAGAACAAGAAGAATAAGAAAAAGACCGCTCCTTCTAAGGGGCAGTCAACAAAGCAGCCAAACCCAAAATAGAAGGCCATTGCGCCCCCTGATGATGAAATGGATAAACCCGCTAGATTTCCCTGCAAAATCTGTGCTGAAGACCACATGACCTATCACTGTCCGTGTCTTCAGGAATGCACAAAATACATTGCTAAAAAGGATATTGGTCAAACCCCCGTTGCCCTCAAAAAACCTTTTCCCACTCAATAGTAGCAAAACCTTATTGCAAACCACCCACAACCCTCGCAAGGGGGCAACAATGGTTCACAACATCCTTCACCTGGTGAAGGATCTTCCACCATTTACACATTTGAAATGGTAGATCTACAAACACGATCCAAATCTTATGGAGCTCCTATTGCTCATGCAGAAGAACCTTCCTCAAGTCAAAACCCACCGCCACCCAATGATTTTCATATCGAAAGGCCAGTTGCTGACCTTGTAATTTGACCCCCAAAAGGGGCACTTCAACGCACAATGCACAATACATCTGCACGTGCTGCCCAAAACTACTGCATTGTAGAAGACTTGGCACAAGCATCGTTGGCTATGTCGGCGCTCGAAGTATTACAAACATGTCAAGCACAAAGGAAAGCTTTTCTTTTGGCTGTTGGTGGTATCAACTGACAGGGTTCCATGCTTGTAGTTTTCGACATGGAAAAGTGTAAACCTCCCCTTTCTCACCACCTTGCATTTCAAGTACAAATATTTTCAAAAGGTAAAGGTATACGTAGAACTCTCATCGATTAAGGTGCTTCTACCTGCATCATGTTGGCTTCATGTTGGCTCACCCTAGTTTCTCCAACCCTATCCCCGCCGTCAAATTCCCTTAAAGCGTTCGACAGCCACACTTTCATCCCAAAAGGTTACCTAGCTAGCTCTCCCATCACCTTGAGTGGGAAAACGGTAATGGTAGATATTGAAGTCGTGGATCATAAACTCGACTATAATCTACTTTTGGGCCACACTTGGACTTATGCCATGAAGGTCGTTGTGTCTTTGGTCTTCTGTATCATCCTCTTTCCCTTCGATGGAAAGATAGTCATAGTAGACTAGCTGTCCCTTTGAACCCTAGATTACTCTCTGTTACCTAGCAGCTCTGTACCCTTAGTAGGTGGTGTACATAACTCTTATGTCAGTATAGGTACCAGTCTACTAAAGGCTTCTTCCCTCATGGGTTTCTTCCCTCTTCAGCCATCTAAGGTTTCACAGACAGTCAACATGCTTTCATCTATTCCTCATGAACAAACCGATCCATGGATCCTACCGGCTCCTTTAGACCTTGACACATATAGAGACCAAATACTGCTGTCACCAACTGAACAGGCCTACCAGGCCATTCAATTTGCATCCGCATCTCTATTCACATTGGTTATGGCCAATGGTACCACCGCCCCTCCGATAAATGCTCCTCCTTTCGATCTACTCGATCAATTCCTACCTACGGACAAAGCTATTCAAGGAATCATAAGTTAGGAGAGCGACCTTGGGAGGATTGGCACCATCGTGTTTCGATCTCTGATTCAAACATGACGCCTCTTCAAATCCTATCCCTTCACATACCAGAAATCGTTTCCTCACCCTATACGATCTTCCAAACTTTGGAGGCGGAAGGAAACATGGGCAATATTTCAAAACCATTGCTCATCGATATTTCTATCAAGACAGGCACCGTGGAAAACATTCAAATTTGAGCGGATTGCAATCTTGAGGAAATTATAAGCTTCACTTGCCCGTATAAGGAATTTTGCAATGTTTTCCCTTGGTCTTATGGGGAAATGCATGGCATAGACCCTTCTATTGTCAAGCATGAGATCAAGGAAGATCGAGCATTCCTTTTCTAGTATTTTTCTTGCTCGTTAATCCAAAAAACCCTTGAGTCTCCTTCTTCGAGCTCATTAAACTACCATGAAGAAGATCGAGCATTCCTTTTATGGTATTTTTCTTGCACGTTAATCCAAAAAACCTCGAGTCTTCTTCCTTGGGCTCGTTAAACTATTACAACGAAGATAAGAGAACTTTTCTTTTATGGGATATTCTTTTTCTCTCAAAAAATGAAAAATCTCCAAGTCTTTCATCGTTGGGCTTGTTAAACATATACGATGATGGTCTGAGAAACTCTTTTTCGATCTTTTTATAGCTCATTAAACTGAAAAAGACCAATAGAGCATTCTTTTTATGTACTTTTTTCTCGCTCATTAGATAGAAAGAATCCCAAGTTTTGTTTTTAGGCTAGTTAAACTTTATAAACATGACCCGAGCATTCTTTTAGGTACTTTTATCGCTTGTTAAACTGAAAAATCCCAAGTTTTTGTCACCAGGCCCGTTAAAAATATACAGCAGCAACATGAGCACTTGATTTTTTAAGACTATTTCTCACTCTTAAATCGAAAAAGTCCCCGATTTTTTCCCCTCGTTCTGGCTCGTTAAATCTACGAAAGAGGAATGAGTAGTTATTTTACCTCTTTTTCCTAACTCACTAAACTGAAAAAGGATACCTTGAGTTTTCTTCATTTGACTCGTTAAAATTTGATGAAGGCATTGAGTTTGTCGTCGCGTGACTCATTAAACATTCACAACGAAAAACGAGTTTAGCCCATCTCCTCATACTCGTAACAAAATGAGGTTGACATCTATTGAATGTAGGTTTCTCTTTATCCGGATTCAATAGATTAACTAACGGAAAAAGTAATTGATCCATGAATACTATTAACCATTTGTTGCACCCAGTTAATAACTATGACAAAGGGACCACCATGGAGTTGCTCTTTACGATCTTTTCAAACTCTCTAAATATGAAAATACCACCAAGTTGTTTAGTCTAGACTCTTTAAATTACATAGACAAGATATAGAGTCTCTCTTTTTGCGGTCCTTTTTAGACTCTTTAAATATGAAAAGATCGACGAGTTTGCCTATCCGCACTCATTAAACTAATTAGATAGGGCAGAGAGGCACTCCTTTTGCGGTCCTTTTTAGACTCTTAAAATATGAAAAGATCGACAAATTAACCCATCTAGACTCACTAAATTAATTAGACGGGGAAAGTGGACAATACAACCATATTCCGTATTAGAAAGAGTGGTTTGGCAGCAGTTGTTCCCTTGAACATGGCACTCCATCAGATAAACCTTCCTTGTGATGGCCTCTCAATATGAACCCTATCATCCTATGAGTTTAGCCTATATACCCTGATGATTGCATCTCTGTATCCTAACACTCTTTGGTGTTCATGAGTCTAGTGTTGTTTGGTTAAAACCATTGTTGTACCTTCTATTGTTCAAGGGTTAACCTTTTGTTTCTTCCATCAACCCATCAAGCATATCCTTTCATCATGCACTCTGTTGTTTAGACCCAAATGCTCAAAATATTCATCAAAAAATAAAATCATTCTTGTCTTGTTTCATGTCAATTGATGTAGGACACATTATTGCCTACCTTTCAACAGGTTTCTTCCTATCGAATTCAACACTCTATCTACGAAGACAACCCAGAAACACATTCAGTGCCTTGTTACTTGCAGACATTAGTGGCAGGTTTCCTTGTGTTTGATGAGGGGTTCTCATTATTGTCTCATGGTCAAGCGATTCTACGAGTGTTTGACGACAAAGACATCTTTCACACTCGATAGATTATACTGTGCATCTTGGAGACCATCACCATTATCGGTGGCCTTCCTTGCATCTGTTAACAGTCTCCATTATTGACTGGTAATCAGATGATTTCGTGCATGTTCGACGTCAACGCATATATTCACATGTATCAATCTATGTTGTTCGGTGAAGCGAAAATCAAGACCTTGGGTAGAGGCTTGCATCACTCAGCCTTGTTTCCTCTCCCAAGCTGCGGATATTTTTTTTTGGAGACAACTTATCAGGATGATTTTATTATGACACCGGATCCACATTGTGCTTATCGGTGGCCAGTATCATCATATCTCTTTGCAGAAAATCACTCTGATATAGCTACTGAGCATGGGAATGCCCGACTCAGGACATGATTTTAGTAGTTGTATATATATGTGTTGTATTAGCTTTCCCTTGCCGCCCGAAGCTTCGATCCTCTCTCTCTTTTTGAAGGAAAATTACATTTAAAGTAAAGTATTTCAGCCATCGTCACAACCTCCGCTCTCATACTTTAGGGGGCATCTATTATACAACAAATTGACCTCCTCATCAACTCAGAGGGGAAAGACATGACGGCTGAAGCAAAGACCACAATCACAGGCCTGGTTTCCACACTAACATTGGTTGTGCACTAAAAACCTACTTTATAAAGCTTGTTTTCAAGCCTAAGGGTGCATTAGTGACCCTACTAACTCAAGTTTCTAGTAAGGGGACAACGTTAGTGAAACATGGTGAAGTTCTAAGGGTCAAAGGAATGAATTGACTCATAAATATCTAGATATTTGTTCCTAAAATTACTCATGAAAAGAAAGGAAACATCCAGAATCGACCTATTTGGATGATTTCTAATCCGAAAGAAGGAGGAAAATGGGAAAGAGTTGAAAAGCATGGCAAGCTCATTGCTTCTTCCCTAGGGAACTCAAGGAGGAACTTGGCAACCCTAACTCAATTGCTACATAAGCAAAGCTAGGGCTATGTTGACAGAGGTCATAGCATTTGAAAGGATAGCATACTTGACTGTTGAGCATTGTCTCATATCATAAGAAGTTGGCAAGAAGGGAGAGAGAGAGAGAGGTTGGAGGGTGAAGGAAGGCTGATGCAACAGATGGTTGTAATCACTCTTCCAATATTAATATAGAACTGTAGTTGTACTTTCTACTCCATGGTGTTGGTACTGTCATTCATTCAGTTGTTTGTCTAATAACTTGTAGCATGAGTAGCTTAGTTATATGTAAATAGATGTTCTTTTATGTATTCATGTATTAGTTATTAGAGTTGTATCCTGTGATTATGTTTGTCTCTTCTATGTGCAGGACTTGATCCAAAACCGGCTCAGTGGACTTCCACCTAGCTGCATTTGTGCTCTCCAACAAATCTACACAGAGGCTTGAGGTAATATCCTTCTCATACTTTGATAGTTAGTTATTGTTTATGAACATACATGTAACTTTGTCACGGTTTCAGATAATCTTACAGTCTATCGAAGGTCCTGGGAATACGTTTGAGGGTATCTTCATTCTCCATACACCGTGCATTTTATCCCATAGTAACTACATTGGGATAAAATGTGTTGATTTAGTTAATGTATTAACTACCACCATAATGTAATCATTTTTATGTCTCATCCAGGGTAGTCCGGTGATAAAATCCATGGAGATCACCTCCCACTTTCACTCAGGTATGGGCAGTGGATTGAAAAAATGTGCTGGATGCTGGTGTTCCACTTTCACCTCTTGGCAATCTAGACATTTGGCTAAATAGTCTGCCACCACTTTCTTCATACCTCGTGATTTTTTTTTTCTTAAGGTTGTTATCACTTGCTGATACCCCGGATGACCGACATACGTTCTCTTATGGAATTCATCTAGAATCATTTTCTTTAATACTACTACCCCTGGAATATACAACCTATTATGATATGTAATTAAACCTTTTGCACTTAAGCCATATCCCAAGATTTCCCCTTAATGTACCTCCAGCTGGATTTCTTGATAACCCTGGTCTTGTTGCATTGCTAAATCTATATTTTCTTCAAAAAAAGAAATAACACTGTTTTCTGCATTATCAATCAGTGAATGAGAATATCTCCTTAGTGCATCAACAATTCTATTTTATTTTCATTTAACGTGTTTGATCTCCATTTCAAATTATCTAAGGAGAGTTAACCATATTTCCTGCCTGGAATTTATATCAAGTTGGTTAAATAAAAAATTTAAACTAATATGATCAGTTACCAAGAATACTTTGGTCGCTCTTGCATTCAAACTTGCCAAAAATCTGGCATTAGTTCCATTAGTTTCCCTTAAACATGTTATAACTTAGGAGATCCATCATAAATGTTGTGATTAGAGGGTCATAATCTGATAAATAGTCTATAGAAACAATAGTTGATTATATGTTAGGAAGAGCACTAGCATCTTCAAGTCCTATGAGCTTGGATGAAAAACAGTTAATTTAGATGAAAATGATGTGTAGAAATAATGAAGTCTAGAAACATTTGGGGTGCCAGGGATAATGATAATCCTAAAATAAAATCTAGGAAAGATATTGATAAGTGGGAGGAAATAAATTCAAAATATTGCAAAAATTCAAGTCAAACAAAAATAAATTAAAAGAATGGTAATCTAGCAAGGGACTGTGATAAGGTATCTGGTAAAAGCAAGGAAAGTTATGATCCACAGAGTCATTGTAGACTTACAAGAAAAAACATAGAATGCATTCTCTAGTTTGTCCAAAAACATGCTCACAGGAATAAGAGAGACCCCTCTACATTATGATGTGAACAATAACCATCTTGCATGTGTTTCTCTCTTGCTTAGACATGGAGCCAATAGAGATGTAAAAGGTTTGCGAAATCAAAAGCCTATTCAGCTTGCACATTCATCTGATTGCATTGTTGAGTCTAGATGAAAAATAATTCATTAATGAATCATGTGATAATATTATAACTTCTCAAAGTTGCATTTTGTCTTCCATTGAGCAATATTTAACAAGGTTCATGTATTCACATTCCAAAAAATAATGTGGGACTCATTCAATGATTACAGGTAGTTTGTGTACTTCCAAATATGTATCTTCTTTGCAACCTATTTCTCATCCTAGAAATCCTCCAATGGCTAAATATTTCTCACAAATTGTTGTAAAGGCTCCACAAAAGTTCTAGGTAGAGTCTTCCTCACAATTCCCTTCTTCCAATGGACATGAATCTAAGCATCCCACATATTCGACTTGGGAAATGGTCTAGAAAATGTCATGTAAGAATATAAACAGTTCAGATTCAGCTTTGAATGTGAAGGAGATATCTGTTACTAAGATAGTTACATTTCCTCCTTACAACTTTATTTATGTTCATTTGTATTTGTATTCATGTGTTAATAACTTAATACAACTTTAATTGTTAGTATTTTGTAACAGAAATGGTTCAATGGAGACTAATGATTTTTGAAGTTAGAAAAAGGAGTTTTACAATATGCTTGTGTGCTTCATTTTGATGAGATGTTGTGGCCTTTTGTTAGGTTCTGAAAAATTCACACCTGCAGATGTTGATGTTGTTGATGCGGTAGATCAGTGTTCAGGATTACATTTTGCAATTTTTTATCATTCTCATAAATGTGTTGATCTTCTTCTGAAGAAGGAGGAAAATCCTTCTCTCTTGGCATTCAAGGATGCATATAGAGGAAGCTTTATGGAGTCAAAGCCTTGATGTTGACTTGTACTTCTCCACTTATGCATCTCAAATTGTTAAAATAATTGGGGAAAACGATCTAATAGTCCTAAAACAGATTGGTTTTGTTGTATATGAAAAGAAGAAAGATGCATATGAAGTTGTATGGAGCCTCTACATTCCATTCTAGGGATAAAGAGTATAACTTAAGAAAATAATGACTCGTACTGCATTAGATGTGGGAGATGAGGTGGGAAGGAAAAAAAAATATCTTTGGGGTTATCATCTCTAGCTAGTACTCATCCTTCTCATCCTTCTCCATCTTACAATTTTTGTATGCTTGATGGTGGATTACATTCACCAAGTTCAGATGTAGTAGGTTACCATTAGCATTTGACACAACCATCTTCATTTCTTCAGCTCCCCTAAGCATTGGTTGGGGATGGTCTTTAATCCTTGCAACTCTATTCCTGCCAACCTATAGGTTATTTGTTTGAGAATAACAATTTGATTCCAAAAAGTGAACAAATAAAATATTTTCAAAATAATTCAAACATTTTCCCTGTCATTCATGAAAATTGTATTTTGGAAAATAGTCTTAGCTCTATTAGTATGAACAATATCCATTTTCCTAGCAAACTGAACATTCATTGAAGGTAGATGATTCCATTTATAGTTCTTCACTTCTTTCTTCCTATACGTCCTCTTCACCAACTCCCAGTACTATGCCTTCAAGATTTTGTACTTCCTTTTCAAATGGTAGTAAATGCATGAGTCTCTCAAGCACTAAACCATTTACTTACCTCAGTAATGGTGCATCTAATGGATTTTTCAGCATTATGCCTGAACTTGTTGGTTCAAGTCAAATTAATGGTGCTAATGATGATATGGATCTTGAATTTCTAGGGTTGATCCCTATACTAAAGCCAACATGGCGAAAATAGTATGCATGTAAAACATTGGCTTCTAACTGTGGTGTCACTCTAGCTATACCCATAATTTGTTTTCACAATGTTTGGGAAGGAGATAGCTTAGCTATCACTAAAATTGGGATTCTCAGTTTTCGTATGGTGAAAATTGGTATGGTTATGCTCGACAAAAAACAAAATATGATTCTCAAATTTCAGGCGGTTCAAATTGTTATTATATGCCTAAAAAGTTAGGACCCAAAAATTTGTCACGTGATTTTTGATATAATGGTTTGTTACCCGAAGGTTTTGGATATGGTGAGGATTATCAAATTTCAATTGGGTCACAAGGACCTCCAAAAGTATCTCCACTGCTGAATGAATTGTCACTTTAGAGATATTCCACTAGCAATGGAAACTTTTAAGGATTTAATAGCTCACATGAAACTATTTCTTATGATTTAAGACATTTGAATAGCATTTTGTTTACTAATTTTTATCTTCAATGATTTTTTATATGTCACGATGCTTCTCGAATGTATGCCTTACGACGTTTCCTTTGAAACATTTGGTGCAATTGCTAGTATCCATTTATGTTAAGTGTACCCAATACTATGTCTTATATTATTCTTACTTATGTCCTTTATGTTAGGTGTATCCAATATTATGTTTTGTATTATTAATACTCGTGGCTCCTTTTTCCCTCAGTTATGTCCATTATCTTTTATAACATATATTTATATATATGTTTTTATATTAGAAAGAAGATTTTAATTTAAATTTTACAAGATTTTTAATAAATATATTTAAGATTTAATAAATAAAATAAAAATTTAATAGAAATTTAATAAAAGTTTGTAATTGAATTTATTGAGTAAGTTGTTGGGTGTCATAAACAACCTAACATTTAATTTTCAATCCAGGAGTTCGTAAACTTAGAGGTGCAACACTGGAAATGCCAAAGGAAGACTAGCAATCTGCAAAACAGAACCCTAGTTTCTCACGCGCACAACAATAATTATCCACTCCAATCCTGTAATCAAACTTATTCATTAAAAGTGAAACACTAATATTTCAAAATCATTAACAATCTTCTAAGTTCTAGAAAATAGTGCATAAATTCTCAATTCAATTCCTACACTAGATTTGATAATTTCATTAAAAGAAAAAGAACTTGATCAATCTGGACACTAGCTACTTCACTCATTAACTTATCAAGAAAACTAAGATTTCAAACTAGATAAATAATCAAAAGTCTCAAAGGAACACAAGTCTCAATCCATTCAGTTCAAAAGAGTGCTTAAAATTAATCAAACAAATCTCTAATCATTCATGCACTATCTAAACTTCTCATTTCTTGTACATTCAAAAGTAAATTATGGCACTATGGTGTACAAATAAAATGTATAAACTTTCATAACAGAAAAAACATACTCTATTATATCTTCTCAAACCAAAAGGCATCCCAAATCATAAGTCTAAAACTGCACCTAAGAGAAAGGTATGCAAGAGAAAGAAATTGAAACCAACAATAAGTCAATTCTTAACAACCTTCTCACACTAGTTCATTTAAGTCATCAAATATTCTTGTTCCACACTTGCAAAATCAACCATAAAATGTAATCGATTGCACTCACTAACCAATCACATTGTATTCAAATGAACAAATTTAACCATTGTTCAATGGTTGGGTGATACAAAGGCTTCCCCTTAATGTGGCTCTGTTTCTTAAACCAAGAAAAAACAAGAATTATAACAGTAGGAAAGTCTCGGGTAAGGAAACGTAACAAGGTCAATCCTGCACTTTAACCATACCTGTTGTAATCATTGAATATGACTTGAATTGTTACAAGACACTTTAGGGTCTTAAAAATTTAGCGTGACATTACTTATTATAAGATCTTCATAAATAAGCAAGGAACCCTCAATATCTTAGATCTAGAACAACTCAATGGTTTCAAAGAGAAATATCATTAAGTGATCATCACAAAACATTAAAGTCTTCAAGCCACAACTACCAATACGAAAAGACATGATTCTGAATAAAAGTTTCACAACTTCACCAAGTCATATAGAAAGAATGTAATCACCTTCAAGGTAGATCTCACAAACCTAGAAAATATATTAATGGAACAAGGTTTCAAAAAATAGAGTGTTTCATGAACCAATGTTAAATCTCAGACCTTCAAAATCCTCTTGAATTCAAGGCTTACCAAAATAAAAAGGGAAAACCTTGAGTTGAAAATAACTGTAACCAAATCTGAAAGGAATGAAGAAGTGATTTCAAGAACTGATCTGCACACAACTTAACCCATATAAGAATTACAAAATGATCTCAAATGTATGCAATGACTATTTGAATAAAATAGAGTAATGGAAATAAATAAAAGAATAGTAAGCAAGCCTCACAAGAATAATCAACCAATAAACATGCTCACTACAATGTTATATTTCAAAGGAAATCCACACAATAATACCTGATTGAGGAGTAACGAGTTGTACTGGTTGGACCCAAACAAACCAGCTTGTACCCTCCTTAAAGATAAATTAAACTACAGCAAAATGAGAAACATTAACACAATTAAACTGCGATGGAAGAACCTGACATTGATGCTTTATATTAAAAAGATCTCAATCTTTAATACATTACAAGCTTTAGTATTCCAGCTCCAATTGACCACAGGAAGGGGTAGAACCCCCAACACTCAGCTCAGTAGCACGAGAATACCAACAATGATTTTCTAGCTATGCTATGATTATTCCAAATGGCATTTTTATTTATTGTTTCTATATTACCCTACCCTAATTTAAAGAGAGGAATATTTCCTTCAAGTGTAGGAATACTTCCAATGTAACCATGTGCATAGCAAAATACTAAATATACTCACACTCAGGTTTAAAATGTAAACCTTAACACATATCGGAGTATGAGAAACAAACTTACTTACTGGATATGGTACCAAGAGTTTTTGAGTGATGAGGGAATAGGGTGTACGAATAATTGTTTGGAACCAGGATTCAATAGGACCCACATATTCATGGTTCTCCAATTTGTATAGGTCTTCCACAGCTTGAAGTTTTGTCTCTTTAGATTGACAAGGATGGTTAAGGGAATCTATAGGGTTTTCTTCTTTGTGAGGTTTAACAACAGTTTTCAAACAAGTTCCAATCATAGATTGTTTCTCTAATAGTTTATAGATTAAAGTTTCTTCCCGAGGTAAATGATGTGTGGTAATAAGGGAAGTTTTTGGATTCACTCCTCTTACCTCTCTAAAAGATATGACATTACATTTGATAGGGGAGTGAGTAGGAAAAATAGGTGTTTCAAATTGATGTGAAACTTGATTGTTGAAATTAGGGTCTGGTTGCACAAATGGTTCAGACCATAGAGAGGGATAACATGGTGGTACATTGGACAGGAATTGCAATTGTTGTGGCTCAGGTAATGGAATCTGCATGGCGAATTTCCCTAGAGAGGAGGCTCCAAACCATCCTTGAGGCTGTGGGAATATCTGGTTCAAGGGAGAGGGCCATTGTGCAAATATGGTGGGGTATTGAATCAAAGGAGGATTATAAGTGTACCATGGAACTGTGGGGTTGCAGATGTGTTGAGGAACCTGCTGGGGACAATAAATATTACTCCAAGTATTAAATGATGAGGAGTTTTGAGTTATACCTGGCGGTCAATTTATTTCCTTAATTTATTCCTTAAATACTCGTTGAAACCCCAACAGTGATGGGAAATAATTTGTTGAATGATCCTCCTTACACTTCTTTAGTTCTTCTTGCAAATCATCCAATTGTAAATTTAGAAAAAAATTTGTAGCTCTTATTTTTGTAGTAGATTCCAAAAATTGAGAAGAAATTTCTCTATAATTCTTATCAATATTAGAGATTCCTCTTGAATAACTAATGCACAATTTACAAACATTGTCATATAGTAAGTGAGAAACATCACCTGCTCCTATCAAATTTAAAGGTTCTAAAAATTCATCTTTGATTCCTTTGAGTAAGAGTGTTTTCAATGTCTCTTTTACCAAATTCTTATGTTTTGAATTTTGGAGGTTGTATCTAAATCACTCCACATAATCCTCCAAGCTTTCATTTTTCTCTTGTTTTATTCCAAAAATGTTTTCACAGGCCTAGAAGTAGTCTTGATATTTCTCCAAGAATACAATTCTTCATGTCTTCCCATGTTTGAATGTAGTTCCCACCAAGGCTCATGAACCATCGGAGAGATGCTCCTTTAAGAGTAAGAGAAAACACTTGCAACCTTCGAGAAATAGTACAATAACCATATCCTCTACAAGGTACTTCAAACTCAAATAAGAATGTATCTCGGTCTTCATTTTCCAAACCATGAAATTTTGGTAGTGCAGATGGGGGAATATTATGCATTTGAGCCACTCCTAGATCTTTGATAGGAAATTCAAAAGTAACAATGTTTTCCATTTCTTACCAAACAAAAAGTGGTTCTCCATGTACTACTTTGAGACGCCTTCTTTGAATGTTCTTGGAAACTAATCAACGAAATAGGTGCATTGATGAAAAACTCTACATTGAAAAGTGCCTCGAAATACCATTTCTATGCCTTTACAAGCTAGTTGGTATGTATTGTTAGCACGTCGTTGAATAGATAAAGGGGGGGTTCTTACAACACCCAAGAAATTAAAAAGTAAAACTTTAAAAGAATGTAGGAAAGAAACAAATTCAAAGAATAAATTCAAAGTAAATAAAATTTGCAAAAAAAACTAGGTAAAGAGAAAACCAAACTACAGTAGGTTACCGAGTTCAATCCCATAAGCGCCTCGCTGGAAACGGCACAAAAATGTTGGGTGTAACAAACAACCTAACATTTAATTATCAATCTGGGAGTTCGTAAACTTAGAGGCGTAGCACTGGAAATGCCAAAGAAAGACTCTAGCAACCTACAAAACAAAACCCTAATTTGTCATGCAAACAATAGTAATTATCCACTCCAATCCTGCAATCAAACGTATTCATTAAAAGTGAAGCACTTATCTTTCAAAATCATTAACAACCTTGTAATTCCTGAAAAATAGTGCATAAACTCTCAATTCAATTCCTGCACTGGATTTGATAATTTCATTAAAAGAAAAAGAACTTGATCAATCTGGACACTAGCTACTTCACTTATTAACTTGTCAAGCAAACTAAGATTTCAAACTAGATAAATAATCAAAAGTCTCAAAGGAACAGAAGTCTTAAGTCATTCAGTTCAAAAGAGTGCTTAAATTAATCAAACAAATCTTTAATCATTCGTGCACTATCTAAACTTCTCATTTCTTGAACATTCAAAAGTAGATTGTGGCACTATGGTGTACAAATCAAATGTATAAACTTTCATAACAGGAAAACCATACTCTATTATATCTTCTCAAACCAAAAGGTATCCCAAATCATAGGTCTAAAGCTGCACCTAAGAGAAAGGTCTGCAAGAGAAAGAAAATGAAACCAACAATAAGTCAATTCTTAACAACCTTCTCACACTAGTTTATTTAAATCATCAAAGGTTCTTGTTCCACACTTGCAAAATGAACCAGAAAATTTAATCGGTTGCACTTACTAACCAATCACATTCTATTCAAATGAAATTGTTAAATTTAACCAATGTTCAATGGTTGGGTGATACAAAGGCTTCCCCTCAACGTGGCTTTGTATCTTAAACCAAGAAAAAACAAGAATTATAACAGTAGGCAAGTCTCGGGTAAGGAAAAGTAACAAGGTCAATCCTGCACTTTAATCATACATGTTATAATCATTGAATATGACTTGAATTGTTACAAGAAACTTTAGGGTCTTAGAAATTCAATGTGACTTTACTTATTATAAGATATTCATAAAGAAGCAAGGAACCCTCAATATCTTAGATATGGAACAACTCAATGGTTTCAAAGAGAAATGTCATTAAGTGTTCATCTCAAAACATTAAAGTCTTCAAGCCACAACTACCAATACCCAAAGAAATTATTCTGAATAAAAGTTTCACAGCTTCACCAAGTCATATAGAAAGAATAAAATCACCTTCAAGGTAGATCTCACAAACCTAGAACATATATTAATGGAACAAGGTTTCAAAGAATAGAGTGTTTCATGAACCAATGTTAAATCTTAGTTTCCTTCAAAATCCTCTTGAATTCAAGGCTTACCAAAATACAAAGGGAAAACCTTGAGTTGAAAATAAATGTAACCAATCTGAAAGGAATGAAGAAGTGATTTCAAGAACTGATCTACACACAACTTAAGCTAAATAAGAATTACAAAATCATCTCAAATGTATGCAATGACTATTTGAATGAAACAGAGTAATGGAAATAAATAAAAGAATAGAAAGCAAGCCTCACAAGAATAATCAACCAATAAACATGCACACTACAATGTTATATTGTAATGCCCTGTTTAATCTTATCTTGCAAATTTACTAGGTGTTTAAATTTCCTTAAATATGGACTTATAATTATCAAGAAATATTGGTACATACCTACATTGGTGAAATTGTAAATTTGTTACTAATATAAATTTTGTTTTTAATCCCAATTTATTAGTTACCCAATTTTATATTCGTATCACATCCCCCCAAAAAAATATCCTCTCACATTTACTTGGGAGAAGACATGGTCCTCTCCAATTAATTACCAATTTATATATTCATCTCTCATCCCCAAAATATTTACTTCAGAGAAGACATGGTCGTCCCCAATTAATTACCCAATTTTATATTCATATCACATTCCCAAATGTCCTCTTAGATTTACTTCAGAGAAGACATGGTCCTCTCCAATTAATTACTGATTTATATATTCATCTCTCATCCCCAAAATATTTACTTGGGAGAAGACATGGTCCTCCCCAGTTAATTGCCTAATTTTATATTCATATCACATTCCCAAATGTCCTCTCAGATTTACTTGGGAGAAGACATGGTCCTCTCTAATTAATTACCAATTTATATATTCATCTCTCATCCCCAAAATATTTACTTGGGAGAAGACATGGTCCTCTCCAATTAATTATCCAATTTTATATTCATATCACATTCCCAAATGTCCTCTCATGTTTACTTGGGAGAAGAGAAGTCAAATGTAAGGATGAGGGAGAATTTATGGCATTAATGAGAGGTGGTTGAGGAGGACAAGAGAGGGGGGCATAAGATGGGAAAGATGAGGGAAGGAAAGGGCATCCTTGGTCTTTCTTTGGTTTTGGTTGGGTTGTGGTTTTGCAGGAATTGTTTGAGAGAGAGGAGGGGAGTAGTTTTTTATTTTGGACACACTACATCTGGTTGGACTTAGGTTCGGAGGGCTAGGGAACCTATGGAGGTTTCCTAGTCTAGGAAATACTTCCTAGTTAGCTGGGAGGTAAATCCAGTCATTAGTCAAGAGGAGCATTCCAGCAGGAGCAGCAGCTCAAGGGAATCTCCACCGGGCTATCGGTACAGGTATTCCTCTATGCATAGATTACTGATGTAAGTGATGGAATTAAAATGTTCGCTATTTAAATTGTAGGAATTAGATTTTAAATGGTAAATTATCATCATTAAATGTCTTGTTGGAAAATAAATAATTTCCCTTTTATTACATTTAAAATTAGAAAATATAGATATGGTAAAGGACCCTAGGAGGGGACCTTACACATGGTATCAGTGCGGGTTCAAAATCTAGATGCAAGACCCACTAGACACGAATCTCCACTAAGAAATTAAAAAAAAAAAGGTATGCGGAAATGATTTCTCCACCTTACTCTCAATAAGTCATTGTTTCAATATATTCAATTCGTTGGCTTCTCACGGTCTTCTATCCTTAACTACCGATTCAAACAAAATCAGTTATTTAGAAAATACTCGTTCCATTTTAAACGGCAATAGTTACAATGTTGACTACCTATAACATTCAATCTGGATATTCAAATAGCGCATATGGCACTGCAAGCACAGTTTCATAGTCCACTTGGTTGTTATGGAGTGAGGATATCTTATTGCGACTCCCATCCAATAACTGACTATGGTGCCCTTGTGAAGATGATGGGATACTTTGGTATATTAGGAGAAGGAGCCATTTTCCATGTATCAATTTCTTTAACATGGTCAGCATAATTGTTATCAATACATTTTATCGCTCCAAAAAGAATAGGCATAGTAGCAAGCAATTTCACATCTTCTAATGGGATACCTGGCCCTTCAAGCTTTATACAACTATGAAGAAAGTCCCAATGATTGATGACATCTATCATATTGTTAATATTATATGTATCAATGTTAGTTGATAGGTTTACCACTTGTTCCAATGGCCAAATGGACCCATTGTGAACGACTCCAACTTGACTTGTGTTTGGTTCTGTAGCTAACATTGCCAATCTCAAAATTTTCAGTCTCTGAATTACCATTTGTTTTTTTTTGCTGAATCACCCTTCTAGTGACCATCAGCACCTCTAAATGTCTTAGTAGCCTCAGCCTTAGCAAGCTTATTTTCCAGTTCTTTAACTTTGGTCTTGAGAATTTGAATCATAATTGTGTGTTCTGGCAACTGGATCTTATGTTCCTATTCAACCTTCATAATATGTGCTACTTGATTCTTAGTTGGGCATTATGTTCTTCTTCATATTTCTGTTTCTCTTGTAGCATTACACTCTCTGTTTTTAGATCTGCCTGCAATCCAAATGCAACTTTCCAAGTTCTTTTTTACTTCGTTGAATAAGAGAAGAGATTGATCATCTACCTCTTTCAGCACTTCCTCTAAACGCATAACCTCTTTCCTTACCTCTGAAAATTCCTTTTCTTTCATATATCTCCTTGTGAGCTTCATTTACCACATCTCCCCACTTCTTCATGATATCATGATTTTGGAGACCTAGTTCAACATTTCGAGCTCTTGCAGCAAAATTTAGAGACGATATTGTCTCATGTACTTCTACATGGCTAGGACTCATGTTAAGAATAATCAAAGTCTTGCAATCATCACTTAGAGAATATGAGAGCATTTGAGTGAGCCTTGAGTTGTCATAAGGGACGCGGGCCTTCTTTGATGTCAAGAAAAATAAAGCATCCCCAAACGCAGACAATGATTTATGTGCATGCAGCAACTCTTTCAGGCAATCCCCATTAGCTTCCTCCTTAGGCAAACACCCAATTCTAGCTAAATCAACTAGTGAAAGCTTGTTATATTGTCACTCCCCAGTGAGGTTTCTAGACAATTGTATATGAATTGTAACAACCAAACGAGAATAACTACATTCTTCAACATTCATGGTGTCCATTCCTCAGTTTTGTATTCCCAATTTTAGCACACTCAAAAGTCAGTTGGATTTTCAACTTTTCCTATACAAGTTCAACAGGAAACTTTGTTGGACCCATACACATTTCTTAGGGATTTCCATTGGTGTTGAAAAGCAAATCATGAACCTCCTCATTGGGGAGCTCAAACATTGTAACATAGAAGTCGAATTTATAAGAATATGCATTAGCATTAGAAAAATCGAATAGCTCCTCAAACGCCCTAAAATAAAGTCTGTGGTCATGGCTTGAACCTTCCATTGTATATGTTTCCCCATAGCCATTTGGCCATAAGAAAATACAGAGATGTTGTATCCATCAAAAGAAGACCGTACTAAAGGCTAAACATCTTGAAAGAAATCCCCTTGGCTAATAAGAGGTCCATCAACTCTGTCAAAATCAAAATCCTTTATAGAACTTGTAACAGGATCACCACCAAGATTTATTCGTATCATAAAATCATCAGGAAAAATATTGCTAGTACCCCCCTCATCTTCAAACATAGGGCGAACACGGCAAAATACCCTTATATTTCCTTTTATAGTTACTAATTCATTAAATAGTTTCTTCCTTTCTATGACCAATGGACTGGTTCTGGCCTTAGTTTCTAGAGAAATCTGATATAGCTTGCGAGCTTTCTCCACAAGTACACTCAAATACCATGTAATGCGAGGAATTCCATAGAAACTATATCATCTTTAAGTCCCATGGTCATGGCATTCTTTTTCTTGCTAACTCTGCAAGAACAATTCCATCTCCATCCACATAACAATAATGAGGTTGTGAACTGCAAATTTCTTCCATCTTTCCAATCAGGGAAGTTTCTATTCCATAGCATACACTAAAAGGTGTTCATGTGTTGTGCCAAAAATATTATAAAATTTAATTCCATCTGGTAGCTTTGTTGTATCAAGGATTCGACGAGTTTCCAATGACCATTCAGAGATGGCCATATTGAATGGTACAGGTATTGACTTCCCATCATAGTTCAACATGTTTCTTTCAGTGCCTTTTGGAATATTGAAATACTCTTGCTAGGACCATATGATTCTTGCTTAGCAGATGATGCCCCTTCCTTTGTATATTCCTTACGCCAAATTTGTATTTGTGGCAGTTCGTTCCAATTGAACTCTATATTTGTCATCATCTCATATATTGATGGGAATTCAATCAACAGTTGATGCATGGTCCAGCGAGATATAAACAGGCAGCTCTCTAACCCATAAACAAATTGCATACCAGTCAAAAGACAATCATTAATGACACTTGGACAACCTTGGAAAGGACTAGCAATGCACACCCATGTGCTTACATAGTTCTCAAATATATCTGGATATAGTGAAAGAAAACACTTGACAAGCAATCCACCCATCGAATGAGAAACTATGTTCACTTTCTTTCCACCAGAAGCCTTGTAAGCTGCCTTCAGTTTTTCTTTCAATCCATCCATTGTTTTGGTAATTCTATTGCTTTGTTGAAAGTCAAAGCCATAGCCAAATAATGTGACCCCCTTTTCGTAACCCAATCAAGTAGTGTATCAATCAGATCATGAAAATAGTACAATTCCTTAATGTGGAGAAGTTTTGGTAGCCATGAGGGATCCAACATATCAATTGCATAAAGACCATAGTCATCATCTGGCACTTTAATTTTAATATAGGAATCCAAAGGCTCTGCATACCCTGTTTTATGATTCCTTGATCCATCACTAAACTCAATTTTATTATCACAAAAGCCTTTTGTTGTAGCAATGTCTAGGCATTTTTTTTGTATGTAAGAGAGAACACTATGAATCAAGTATGTGAGGTTGAAATTGAAATTTGCATATCCACTATTTCTTAGAGGGTAGTTTGAATGATTTTTTCAAAAGCGTGTGATCAAATTGCTCATTAAATATTCATCTTGTAGGATGTCACTCTGTGATAGTAGTTTATATGTTTTCAAAAAAAAGGATATATATATATATATATATATATATATATACACGTTTTACTAGCCTATGTAAGTGTTCTATTTTCCATGTTGCATTCATTGCTAAGAATCTTACTTCTTTGATTACTTCTCATTCACATGAAAGTTTCCTTGTGTTAATTCCTTGAGAAGATACAATGAATCCATGGTTTTGGCTTATGATAATGTTGTGTATACTAATCCATGTGTCGATATCCTATTTGGATCAAATGCATATCTATCTAAATTAAATCCTTGAGTTCTATGTATCATTTGAACACATGCTAACTAAATTGGAAATTGTTTCCATACCATGAATTAAGATTGTACCCAGGTACATAGAAATTTTTTTACAATGCATATGAATGGGGTCCAAGTTGGTGGTGTATATTTGTCACATAAGTCATGGTATTTGTTCTTTAACAATTTTCCAATGCTTAGAATGGTAAATTGTATCCAAAAAACATCTAGGTTTGTGGTTTTCTTTGTATATGCCTCCAATGTTCCATCAACACTAATGGCAAGGCCATATTTTATGTTGTGGTTCCATGAATATAGATCACCTAAAACATTTCATTTGATTATTATCTTCATGCATGTAGCACTAGCCATTCTATATACATCAATTGGATAGTATACATCTAACAATAATGTAAATATTGAGTTGATTGAGATAGCTAGGCACCCACTTTAAAAACTAATCTAACGTTGTTGATGAAATTTCAAAAGGGCACCTAGTTATAATAATGTGATTGTAAATGGTAAGTTAATGATTATGTGAATGCTCAAAATGTATAAGGTGGATTTAGTATGATTGTTTAGGGATATATAAGGATATTTGAGGGTGACTAGCAGTGGGTGGTAGCACTTGCTTAGATAGCAATGCGAGAGAATTTAGTAGACCCACAGTTATCATCTCTATATTATAAATAGTCGTTACAAGTATAACAAAAGGAAAAATTGCATCTATCATTATGCAAAACATGTGTGAACCGAGTAAGAATTGAGAAGGCCCTAAGTTGTGCTAATAAATCTTAGGTATCATGCAGATTTTGAACAATTCAAAATGGTGAGGACACGAAGAAATCAATGTCATGGATAGTCATCACAAGGACCTCCTACAAATAACCCATTACCCTCATCGGAGTTGACTCTCATCTTGTGTTCCCTAGAAGAAATTAATGAGACCTTAAAAGGGCACTAAAAAAATGAAGTGGAAGTGGAACACCCTCCATCAGGGTTAGGGAATCTCGAGGGATCTAGAGACTCTGATAGAGGACCTCCAGTCGAGGACATTACTAGGGAGCTCCAGAAGATTAAACTCCCAGAGTTTGCAGGAGGCTATGCTAGTGAACATGCAAAAGCCTAGTTAGAAGGAATAAGAAGGTGCTTCACACTAAGGGATTACAATTCCAATTCAAAAGCTAAAATAGCAATATTCCAACTCAGAGACAGTGCTCTAAATTGATGGGGTAATTTGGAGCGTCAACTACGCATCACTCCAAACACAATTACTTTGGAATTATTTGAGGAGAGATTCAGGAAAAAGTACCTGCCAGCATATTATGAAGAACAACAAGTAGGAGCCTTCCATACCCTAGTACAGGGAAATCGTATGGTGGAGGAATATGAAATTAGATTCATGGAATTGGTCAACTATGTCTCCTACATGGATACTAATCAGTGCTAAGCAGATCATTTTATTTATTGATTGAACCCTAAGATTAGGGAAATGGTTCAAATGTGGAAACCATCCTCAGTTGCAGAAGTTGTGGAACAGGCTTGTTATGTTGAAGAACACTTAGAATTAAAGGGTTAAAACAAAACCATTTTCCATGCCAACCAAGATTTATGGGGAAGGCCCCTCATACCTTCCAAAGGGGAGGAATTCTGAGGCCACCACCATATGGAAACAGGGTCGTACCCAGAGCACTAATAGTGGGGATTTCAATGGTTGCTAGCGCAACTTCACCTGTAGCTTCAAGGGCACGTTTAAACCAAGGCCATACGTGAGGAGCAACAAGGAAGGGCAGGGGTCCCAAGAGAACAAACTCTTTCCAAAGAACTCCACAACATTCGGTTCAAGGTTTACTGCACATCACTTGTTGGGGATGTAGAGGAACTCATTACCAGCGAGACTCCCCTAAGTTACAAGCTAGTAACAACTGTAGAGAAGGAAAATCACCAGTGGGGGGGGGGCAGTAGCCACCATCGAATCTATGCAGCAGTTGATAACCAGCAATTTGAACACCAGTCTACTGTGGTAGAAACTTCAGGTATGATAAACAAAGTAAAAGTTAAAATTTTGTTTGATTCTAGTGCTACAGATAGTTTCATTTCACCAGTTGCATTAGAAAAATGTGGGTTGGCAGCCTATGAGCACGATGACTTTAAACAAGTTGAGATGGCTTCTAGGATAAAACAAGTAGTAGGACCTAGTGTTGACCATTGTTAGGTAAACCTCAGGGTGTGTATGACTAAGTTGAAGGCATACGTCACAACATTGGGGACGTATGATGTAATTATTGGAATGGACTGGCTAGAAGCTCATTGAACTTTGGTAGTCTATTTCAAGAAGAAGGTGATTTGTTTAGATGGTGAAGGTAGGTCAATTGAGATCTTTGGAATCAAGAGGGGAGTGTCGTTACGATTCATATCCATGATGAAGGTAAAACATTGTCTCCGACAAGGTTGCAAACTATATGTGTTCGAGGCTGTACGTGACCAGAAAGGACCCTCCCTAGATCAACATCCAATTTTGTCAGAATTCAAGGATGTTTTTCTTAGGGAATTGTCTGGATTACCTCTTTTAAGGGAGATTGATTTCACAATTGACCTAAAGCTTGGTTTAGAACGAATATCTAAGACACCCTATAGGATGACAACTCCGGAACTTTGTGAGTTGCAACTGTAGTTAAAAGAGCTCTTAGACTTGGGATTTATCAGACCTAGTATTTCACCTTGGGGTGCACCAGTGATTTTTTTCAAGAAGAAGGATGGTTCCTTGCGGCTATGCATAGATTATAGAGACTTAAATAGAGCCACAATAAAATGTAGGTACCTGATACCTCGAATATATGACTTATTTGATCAAATGAAGGGAGAAACGGTTTTCTCAAAGATCGATCTATGATGTGGATACCACCAATTGAGGATTAAGTAGGAGGACATCTCAAAAACTGCATTTCGAGCTTAGTTTGGGCACTATGAGTTTCTAGTTGTTCCATTTGGTTTAACCAATGCACTAGTAGTATTCATGAGCCTCATGAATGGTGTGTTTAGGAAGTATTTGGACCAATTTGTACAAGTCTTCCTTGATGACATTCTTGTGTATTCCAAGAATGAAGAGGAGCATGAAAAGCACCTAAGGGTGGTATTGACTTGCTTAAGGGAAAATCAATTGTATGGGAAATTGTCAAAATTTTCCTTCTTTCAGAAGAAAGTTCATTACCTTGGGCACATAATTTTAGGAGAAGGGATTTTAGTTGACCTGGAAAAGGTGAAGGCCATAATGGATTGGCCAGTACCAAAAAATGCCCATGAGGTATGTAGTTTTATGGGGCTAGCATGGTATTATCGTAGGTTTGTGGAATGGTTTTCAAGGATTGCAAAACCCATCACCACATTACAACAAAAGGGGGTCAGGTATGAATGGGCATATGAATGTGACACTACCTTCACAGAACTAAAGAGGTTACTAACTAGTGCACTAATCCTTCAAGTACCAAACATGGAAAAATACTTCATTGTCTGCACCAATGCTTTGTCTCAAGGATTGGGTGCAGTATTGATGCAAGAAGGTGGCGTAATAGCTTACACATCTAGAAAATTGAAGAAACATGAAGAGTTGTATGCTACCCATGACTTAGAATTAGCAGTGGTGATGTTAGCCTCGAAACTGTGGAGACACTACCTCATTGGGAGAAGATTTGAGTTAAGAACAGATCATCAAAGCATGAAGCATCTCTTCACTCAAAGGGATTTGAATGCCAGACAAAGGCGGTGGAGCGAATTCATGAGTGAGTATGATTTTGAGATCTCATACATCAAGGGAAAGGAGAATTTGGTGGTGGATGCACTAAGCAGGAGACCATGAACCTTCTCCCTAGTAGCCTTAAAGGTAGATTTAAGGGAACGTGTGTTGGAGAAACTCTTTGAAGATAGTTGGTATCTATAGATCATCTCAGCACTCCAGAGTGGGAAGCAGATAGAACCAAAGTTTTAGGGATATGTCCTTGAACTAGATGGGCTATTGATATTTCAAGGGATAATGTACGTACCTAAGGAAGGGGGTATAATAAGAACCATCCTCGAGGAGTCACATAGAGCACTCTATTGTGCACATCTTGGAGTAAAGAATATGTACGCAGACACGAAGAAACTCTTCGGCATGAAGCACAACATAGTCTATTTTGTCACAAAATGTCTTGAATGTTACCAAGTGAAGGTGGATCATCACCATCCAATAGGACTCCTATAACCTCATGACATCCCTATATCTAAATGGGAGGAAATTTCCATGGATTGTTTTGTGGGTTTGCCACTCACTTCATAGAGGCACAATGCTATATTGGTTATAGTTGATAAATTGACCAAAAGTGCCCATTTCATTCCAGTAAAAGACACTTAGGATGTTACTGATGTGGCATGAGTGTTTATAAGTGAACTTATTTGACTACATGGGTTACCCACACAGATCATTTCTAATAGAGACTCTCGATTTACATCTAGGTTTTGGACAAGTTTGCAATCAGCACTAGGTACTCAGTTGAACCTGAGCGTTGCATGTCATATAGAAATAGATGGGCAAACTGAAAGAGTAAATCAGGTTATGGAAGACATGCTTAGGATGTAGGTCATGGATAATCAGACTCAATGGGAAAGGTACTTACCATTGGTATAATTTGCCTATAATAACAGTTACCAAAGTTTAATCAGGATGCCTCCTTATCAAGCTCTACATGGAAGGCCATGTAGGACGTCGTTGAGTTGGGAAAAGTTAGAGGACCGAGTAATAGTTTCGCCAGAATTAGTTCAAGAAATGGAGGAACAAGTAAAGCAGATTTGACAAAGGTTAAAGGAAGCACAAGATATACAGAAGAGTTATGCTGACTCACATAGGAGTGATTGCATTTATGAATTAAGGGACCAAGTTTTTATTTGTATCAGACCCAAAAAAAGCACCATTCAGTTTGGGAAGGGGACTAAATTGTCACCTCGGTTCGTAGGACCTTTTAGGATCAAGGAGAAGATTGGACCAGTTTCCTATCATCTTGTACTGCCACCCCATTTGCATAAAACTCATGATGTTTTTCATGTATCTATTTTATGACATTATGTTTTTGATGAATCTCACAAACTGGATTGGAGGTAATTGCAGGTCTCAGACATGGGAACCGTAGTGGTCGAACCATTACGCATATTGGACCGTACAGTTCGACAGCTCAGACATCGCACGGTGGACCAAGTTAAGGTCCAGTGGGACAAGTATAGCCCAGGATCTACTACCTAGGAGGATGTAGAGACTATACGTCGAGACTACCCCCCACTTTTTGAGCATCTGTGATGCCCATATTTTTACTTAGATAGCTACCTATGTTAAGGTTCTATTTTGCAATTCCATGTTATTTATTTATGAACATTATGTAATATTGATGCATTTGGTTGGACACGTGAAACTACTTATATAAATCAATTGATGGATTTGGTATTAATGATGGAAATGGTTGATGTATGGCCTAAATGTATGACTCACTTAGTGATGAATTATCTAGTGCGTGACTTATCAGAATTATTTTGTTTCATATATGGCCCTAGTGGATATGATTTGTTTAAATGAATGACTTAGTGAATTTATGATTTATTTCCAATATAAACTGGAAGATTGACACGTGGATACTAGACTTAATAACATGATGATTAAGGATCACATATATATCTTGTTGTTATATAAATGCATGAATGAGAGCTAACCCGTAGGTTGGAAAGAACTATATGATAGCCGAGATCTACTCTCTCATTGAGGGAAGGTCGAGAAATCTCATGGGGAAAGATATAATGTACATTGTTCTATTACATTTGGTATCTACTCAATATGCACTCTTATGACATGAGTAAAATGTAAATGATAGGTGACAGGAAGATCTCATTGGATTATTTGATGACAAGTCCAACCAGCGTTGTAGTGTGGTCCATATTAGGGTGTTGACCGTAGTTGTGAGGAGGGGTGGAGGTATTTCCCACCATGTAACCTCCAAACCTAGAATTATGGGAGGGCAATGGTTGACACTCTCCCCTAGACATGTGATGATAATTTCCAATTGCTTGTTGGGGAAGTTAGGTCGATATAGTCATTGCTTCCTCCATGATGGTTTTATTAGTGGTTAGATTAGTATAGACGATGCCACCGTATATCTTAACAGAGGATGGATAGGGTGGGAATAGAAGTAGGTCAGGAGGGATAGGAGGATATGGATCAGTTGGAGACTCTTGATGGGAAGTAATTTCATTGTCTAGCTTATCAAATTTTACTACTATAACTCTCTCTCCATTGTTATGCCTTATTGCCAAACTGCTTCAAACTCTTGTATCTTTTACAATGTAACTTTGGAACGAAGTTTTCTGAAGCAGGAGTGTATGTAATGCCCTATTTAATCTTATCTTGCAAATTTTACTAAGTGTTTAAATTTACTTAAATATGGACTTATAGTTATCAAGAAATATTCGTACATACCTACATTGGTGAAACTATAAATTTGTTACTAATATAAATTTTGTTATTATTCCCAATTTACCTCCCCAATTAATTACCCAATTTTATATTCATATCACATCCCCAAAAAAAATTTCCTTTCACATTTACTTGGGAGAAGACATGGTCCTCCCCAATTAATTATCCAATTTTATATTCATATCACATTCCAAAATGTCCTCTCAGATTTACTTGGGGAAAGACATGGTCCTCTCTAATTAATTACCAATTTATATATTCATCTCTCATCCCCAAAATATTTACTTGGGAGAAGACATAGTTCTCTCCAATTAATTACCCAATTTTATATTCATATCACATTCCAAATGTATTCTCATGTTTACTTGGGAGAAGAGAAGTAAAATGTAAGGATGAGGGAGAAGTTATGGAATTTATGAGAGGTTGTTGAGGTGGAGAAGAGAGGGGGGCATAAAAGGGGAAAGATGAGGGAAGGAAAGGGGATCATTGGTCTTGCTTTGGTTTTTGTTGGGTTGTGGTTTTGGAGGAATTGTTTGAGAGAGAGGAGGGGAGTATTGTTTTATTTTGGACACACTACATCTGGTTGGACTTGGGCTCGGAGAGCTAAGGAACCTGTGGAGGTTTCCTGGGCTAAGAAATACTTCCTAGTTGGCTGGGAGGTAAATCCAGTCGGTAGTCCAGAGGAGCATTCTAGCAGGAGGAGTAGCTCAATGGCATCTCCACTGAGCTATCAGTATAGGTATTCCTCTATGCATAGATGACTCATGTAAGTGATGGAATTAAAATGTTCGCTATTTAAATTATAGGAATTAAATTTTAAATGGTAAATTATCATCGTTAAATGTCTTGTCAGAAAATAAATAATTTCAATTTTATTTCTTTTAAAAATTAGAAAATATAGATCTAGTAAAGGACCTTAAGAGGGGACCTTACATATATTTCGAAGGAAATACACATAATAATACCTAATTTAGGAGTAACGAGCTGGACTAGTTGGGTCCAAACCAACCAACTCGTACCCTCCTTAAAGATAAATTAAACTACAACAAAATGAGAAACATTAACACAATTAAACCAAAATGGAAGAAGAACTTGACATTGATGCTTTATATTGAAAAGATCTCAAACTTTAATACATTACAAACGTTAGTATTCCAACTCCAGTTGACCAAAGGAAGGGGTAGAACTGACAACACTCATCTCGATAGCATGAGAATACCAAGAATGATTTTCTAGCTATGCTTGGAGCCATAGCTCTATTTTTATAATAATTTTACATTACAAGTTTGGCTTTAGCCAAGCCAATCCTTTGCAAACAAGTTGAGGGATTGAATCCCAACTAATTCCCATCAATAGGAGACCAGTAAAACCATTCTCCCATTGATAAAATACATATCTGATACGAATTTTCCATTTTTTTGGAAAATTTGGTTGAGATCCTAAAATTTTGGAAAAATAGTCCTTTTTTATAAAACTTCCTCAAAGACCCTCGTGTAACTTTCAAGCTATTGTGAATATTTGGAAATGGTTTCACTTCTAGATAAATTGTTATACTGGTAAAGAACCCATATGCTTAGATTTCTGAGATTCTCCTCCATATTCATGGAAATCGAGGTCAAACTTGGAAGTTTGGAAACTGTGTGGATTTTGAGCAGATTTGTTGATATTCTTCTAGAGAACCACACGTGCGACCTGGGTGTAATCCATCTCATGGGAAGGTGTTAGAACATCATTTTTAACAAAAACCTTCCTCAGCTTTCCCTGGAAGCGTGTCGAGATGTCGAAGCTTCAAATTGGTTGCTCTCTAGTGTAAGAACGCTGCTCTTTAGTGAACGAACATGTCAATGAAAGATGCGTGCACCTATTACTATAAAAAATGATCCAAGATAATTCTATACACGTGTTTAAAATACCAGCTAGCATTTTCCTCCGTGGAAAGCTTGAATGATGAAGTAGCTGACATATACCTCCATTTTAGTGCAGGATCTCTATGGAGTGCAGGACCTATATTAACAACATTAACGAACATCAAACCTAAGAAATGCATATAGAGAAGGTATAAAATTCAAACCAAATGTAAATCTTTGCTATTTGATCAAAATAATATGTAAGTGCAACATAAAGGTTCATAAACTAGTAAAACAAGGGAATAAGTGAGGTATCAAATGGGAAAAAAGATGCATTGGATACAACAATTTTGGGGCCTAACATTAGTTGTATTTTATAAATGGGGACTTGTGCTTATTTGTATTATTAAAATGTATTTTAGTTATTTTGTAGACTTCCAGCTCTAAAAATTGAATTCTTGTTGACATTGTTAGTGTAATATCATTTTTTTCTATTTATTATGTCTTTTTAATTTCAATGATATTCTTTTATTTTTAAAAATCAAAATTCTTTATATAATTTCACATTGTTTTTTGTCTCAACCCTTCTATTTTATTATCATTTAATAACTACAAATGGATGGGATTCATTTGTATAAATTTAAAGGTTACTAGGAACCAAGAAACTAGGTAGATCAAAGATCTAGTATTATAATAGAGAACCAAATCACACTTCAGTGTATATATATATATATATATATATATATATATATATATATATATATATATATAGGAATGATGAATTTCCATATACCACCCCATCAATACAATCCATTAGAGATTTTAAAGGTGGAATTACTTATGTATACCCCATTATATTTTCAACTTCTTTAAGCTCGAGCATACCCTAAAGTTTTATAAAATTAATTTTTGATAGATTTTTTGTAAATTTATTAGAAACAAAAATCATTTATCTTGCAATAAACAAGATCCATAACCTTATCTTGTACTAACAATCTCAAGTAATGATGATGAATGATCTAGATGGATATTGGTGGCCATTTGCCTATTTCACCTAGACCTCTAGTTGGCTTCATTAGTTTCCTTGTTTAAAACAACATTTACTATTTTTAGCAATTTTTTGGGTCCTAAATTTCTGCAGAAGTTTTGACCCCCTAAACGAAAGTTCTTTGAGGTACACAGTAGTCTCATTGCCTTTGAAAAGGTGTGGAAACTCCTATAAAAATCAAAGAGATCTTTCTAATGAGGTATCGTATGCCCCAAATGGAGATACAATGACCAAGTTACGACCCCAGGAAGTTGGCTGCCCAAATAACCCCAACGAGGCCCACAAACTCTTGGTGTTCCAGCTCCTGGGTTATGGTTTTGGCTATTTTGGGTTTTCCCTTATTGTTCAATAGTAAAAAGGCCTTTGAGCCTCATTGTAACATAGTTCATAAGCATGTAGCTGCCACATCTCTTCTCATAGATAAGCTACCATCACCCGAGCTAGTTTATTTCCATTTTTGTGTGTAAGCATATTTCAGTTCTTAATATTAATGAAATGAAGTTTTATTTTTTTTGCATCTCTATGTTTATGTGTATATTTGTATTTTGTTGCATTCCTACATATGTTTGGATCAGTGGTATCAAAGTGGTCTGCTCTTTCTCTTTTTTATTTGCATGTCCCCAACGAGGTTAGGGTATAAGGATTTAGGGCTCGAACTAGTTGAACCTTTGCAAGACCAGCCTCGCAAACCCTAGTGACCTCCCATGGTGGAATGAAATAAAGATGAGGGGGAAGGAGATTCTTTCAAAATATTACTACAGGAAGCCATCAAGCGACAAAGGAAAGTGATGATGGATAAATTTTCCCAGATCCTTTGGTGGCTACGCATCTTCATCCACCAGCCACTCTGGAAGCACCACTCCTTTTAAGGTACAAGTTAACTTTTACATTCCCATATTTGAAGGCTAGAGAGATGTATATGTCGTAGATAGATGGTTAAATCTGTTGGAAGTATATTTTTTAGTTCATGACTTTTCCAATTGAGAAAATATTACTTTTTCACTCCTCAAAGACACCCCACATGTCAAGGACTAGTGGGAAACCTAATGTGAACAAAAAAACGAGAGCAAATCCTCACTGTTTTCAATTGCACCCATTTAGAATTCTTTTTGAAATTCCATCAAAGGAAAATATTACCCTGTCGGGAGCTATGAATATAAATACATAAGGTGAACCATGTCGTAGTAGGGAAGGGACCAAGATGTGTTCGAGTTTGCAAATTTTTTTCATACCCTTTGCACGAAGCTGGGTATCAAGGATTCTGAGTGGCATTTGGTACTGAAGTAATATAGCTATATACACAAGTACATCCAAGACGAGATGGATTTCCTGGACATCTCCTCTCTTGGTTCCCCCTATTGATATGTTGTCAAGATCGAGCAAAAATTTAAACAGAATAAGTGAGACTTTTGATCTTCTAATATAAAGCAAGGGAAAGCACCCCCAAACTGCAAAAAAAAAGGACAAAGTAAAGGCGGGGTGACCCAAGACAACCCCTTGAAGTTGAAAGAAAATATCAACACCACAAAGATAAAGAAGGACATGGGGAAATGGTGTGAGTTCCATAACAGCCCCACTCACAACACAAGTGAATGTTGAGCCAAGCAGTTACCTATGGACAAGCTGAAGGCTTCTGAATCAAATGCATTTTCGGACTTTGAGTTAGAAACTGACAAGGGGAATGAAAAAGGGAAGAAGATTATTGATGTGGAGCTAGTGCCACTATTTCCACCACTAAGATCCAGAAGGATGAGCTTGAAGATCTAGAGGAGGGGCAGCGGCTCTTCCACTCACATATGTGATTGAATGGTTCTCCACTATAGTTCATTGTCAACAAAAGGAGCCAAAAGAACCTCATTTTAGAAGAGGTTGTGAATCAGTTGGTCCTACCGACCACACAACACCCACAGTCATACACCATCAGGTGGATTTACCAAGGGCAATTTCTCCACATCAGCCAACAATGTTGCCTTCCCTATAGCATCAAGCCCTTCATAGATGAGGTATTGTGCAATGTTTGTCCTCTTGAATTTTGTGATGTTTTATTAGGCCAACCATAATTATGGATGTGACACATTATGTATGAAGCTAAGCCTCACATTGTTTTTATTACTTTGGGAAATAAGTTGTACAGGATACTGGAGGTAGCACTGCCTACCACCACTTCTTTGATCACTATGAAGCAATGCAGTAAGATCATTTCCAAAACTAGGAATTTTTTTTTCCTTATTATTCTCCCTTAGGGAAAGAAGAAGATTGTGACCATGACCTCCACATAGGGTTCCTTTGCACAGTAGTAGTATATGGACAAGGTTGTAGAGGAGTACAAGGATATATTCACCTCACCCACATGGGTACCTCTACATTGTCAGGTCAAGCACTCCATCGATATGACCCTTGACACTCCACTACCCAATGGACGGATCTATCATCGCTTTATTCTGGAAAACGGTGAAATCAAGAGGTAGATTGACAAGTTTTTATAGAAAGGGAACATCAGGCCAAGTTCATCACCCTGTGGGAACCTGATCATGTTGGTACAAAAGAAGGACATGACCTGGAGACTCTATATTGACTATCAGGTGCTGAAAAAATCATTGTCCAGAATAGGTCTCCAATCCCATAGATTAATAACCTTATGTACCAAATCAAAGAGGCCAAATATTTCAGCAAGATTGACTTGAAGTCCGGTTATCACCAGGTACTAATTGAACCCTCTGATGTGTGGAAGACTTCCTTCAAATGTGAGGAGGTTCTTTTCAAATGACTAATCATGCCTTTTGGGTTGACGAATGCACCTGCAACCTTCATGAGGATAATGGATGACATCTTGTGACCCTTCACCAACTCATTCCTGGTGGTATGTTTGGATGACATTCTGATCTTCGGCCAGATTTGGGAAAAGAACCTCCACCATATTCGATAGGACCTTTAAACCTTGTGACAACACAAATTGTGTGCCAATTTTGAGAAATGCACTTTTGGTATAACCCAGGTTCAATATCTAGGGTACATCATTAATGAGTGGGGTGTGCATGCGGACAAATCCAAGATACGAGTCATTCAAGATTGGTTAACCCAAACCATTCTAATAATGCTCCACATCTTTCTGGGTCTTTTCAACTTATACCGCAGCTTCATTTTTGGGTTATCTCATATCACTTGGCCTTTGATTCAAGTCACAAAGGGAGTAGCGAAAGAAAAGTTATTTTAGTCTGAATCCCAACAGAAGGCATTTTCCGAGTTGAAGCATCACCTCTACTCTACACTAGCGCTCACATTACAAAACCTGCAAAAAGCATTTGAGATCGAGATAGATTCCTTTGGTTATGCTCTTGGTGTAGTTCTCACTCAGAAGGGGCATCTGGTGGCATATCACAGTGAGACACTTTCATACACATTTTGAAAATATCCCACCACGACAAAGATATGTATTTCATTAAGTAGGCCTACCAAAAATGGAAGCATTACATTCTGGGAAAGGAAACAATCATCCACACAGACCACCGACCCTTGCATTTCATACAGACACAAGGGAAGTTTTAGAATGATCGCCATCAGAAATGGTCCACATACTTGCAACATTTCCATTTGAACATTACGTATAAGAAGGGAAGCACCAACAATGTTGCAAACTACCATAGCTGACCATGGGTCATGGTGCTAACCATTGTGCTTGATTACTGTGGGCACAAGACTATGCGGTGGCTGCATCTTTACAAGAGTGATCCATAATTTGAAAACACATACCAAACGCTCTCGGAAGGCAATCAAGTTGCAAATTTTCACCTCCAAGATGCACTATTATGCCACTTAGGACACAGATGTGTTCCTTCAAGCAAGCATGCCAAGATGATTTGTGAGGTGCACTACAGTCAGGTTGCTGAACATTTTCGGGTAGAGAAAATAGTGGCAGTGTTGCAGAAGTATTTTTATTATTTGAACCTTCAACATGATGTTGGGAAGTACATAATATCCTAAACTTCATGTTCCATTTCCAAACGAACCTTAAGAAGCAAGGCCTATATACCCCTATGCCTACTCCTAGTCAACCTTGGAATCCATCTCCATGGATTACATGTTGGACCTTCCTTCCACTAAGCATGGAAACGAATACATTTTTCGTGGTCGTCACCAAATTCTCTAAGATGGCCAATATGGTAGCCTGCAAGAAGAGTATCACAACAAAAGCCACTAGTAGGCTCTTCTTTGACTGAGTGTGGGTACACTTTGGGATCCCACAGTCCATTATCTTAGATCGAGACAACAGGTTCCTAAGCACATTTTGGTCAAGTCTACGGTTGATGTTGGATACCAAACTCATTAAGTCCAAGGATTTCCACCCCCAAACTGATCGCTAAACAAATATCATCAACATGACAATCATACACATTCTGCGCATGTACAACTCGAAGCATCCACGCACATGGGATGAAATCCTCCCCTTTATCTAGCACAGCTATAACATATCTCTCCATAGCTCAACTAGCGACAACCCCTTTCAGGTGGGATTGGGATTCTAGCCACCATGTCCCATTGATGTGGTCATACATTTTCATCTACTCAGGTAGATTCAGCTCATGTCAAATCTAAAGCTAATAGGGCTAATAGCTTCACTGAGTGCATTCAGCACATCCACCAGTAGGTCCATGACATATTGAACAAAGCCAATGCTAAGTACAAGAAGTGACATGATCAACATCTGTTGCCACACAAGTTCTAGGTGGGTGATAAAGTTTAGCTACATCTGCAAAAGGAACACCTTTCTAGGCCCCACCATAAGCTTTTCTCGCTCTGATATGGGTCATACACCATCAGCAAGGATGTAGGGGACAATGCCTTTGAGCTCAACATTCCACCATTCCTTGGCTTTCACCCAGTATTCAATGTGGACCACCTTATGCCATATTTTCCACCATTGATGAACACATCTGACATTGCATAACAACTCACACAAAGTGAGTTAAACCTAGACTACATGGAATAGGCCACGATTGACTAGATAATGGACACACAGATCAAGAAAAATTGTGAATGGAGGATCTATCTATATCGAGTTCTCAAAGCGAGCCAACTCCTTCACCAGGGAAAGTGATTCATCAGGGACTAGGCTCAACAAAAATTTCCTCACCTCATGAGGGCTTTGCACACAATGGGGACCATTACTTACTAAGGATGGAGGAATGATCTAGGTGGATATTGGTTGCCACCTACCTATTCCACCTGTACCTCCAGTTGGTTTCATTAGTTTCCTTGTTTATAGCAACATTTATTACTTTTAGCAATTTTTCAGGTCTTGAACTTCTTGAGCAGTTTTGACACAGTAAAAAGTTTTTTTTTAGGTCTACAGTAGGCCCATGGCCTTAGTTACGGGCGTCCAACAAATCTTGTAGTACTCGAAGAGGTATTTCTAACGAGGTATCATACACGCTAAACAGAGATAATGTGACAAAGTTATGACCCCAAGAAGTTGGCTGCCCAACTAACCCCAACGGGGCCCACAAACTCTTGGCATTCCATCTCCTAGGGTTAGGGTTTAAGTTGTTTATTGTTTTCCCTTATTTTTAAATAATAAAAATGCCTTTGAGCCTCATTGTAACACAGTTCAAAGGCATGTATCTACCACATCTCTTTTTAGAGATAACCTACCATCTCCCAAGCTAGTTTATCTCCATTTCTGTATGTAAGAAAATTTCAGTTCGTGATATTAATGAAATGAAGTTTTATTTCTACTACATCTCTGTGTTTATGTGTATATATGTATTCTTTTGTGTTACTGCATAAACCTGGATCAATAAAATCCACACGATTCATCTTGTTATGTGTAATAGTATTTTCTAAAACCTATATCACATTTTGATTGTTTAAATATACCCAAAATCAATGTCTTGAGTGAAAGAGAAATTACAGCCATGGGATGTTGAATTCAGATGGAATCAATGTTATCATGCATTGAATTATGATGCACTAATTTTGTGGTCGAAAGAGATATCACGTTCTATATTTTGCAAGGCCAGACAGTGGATCTAAAGCCAAGACAAAACACATAAGTAGGTATATACATCCTATATCACCAAATCTATCCAAATCTAAGTTGGTGTAATTGATGAACTAGTTCACTTTATCACTAGAATATTTTATGCCAAGATGGTAGGTTCCTTGATATAACAAGCAATTCTATTTACATCATCAAGGTGGTTTTTCCATGAAATGTACATAAACAAATAAACCACACTAAAAACATAGAAAATATCAAGTGTGGCATAATTTAAATATATAAGGCTACTAAGAATTTTTAAATAAATTGTAGCATCAACCTTTGAAGAACCATACTCCTTGGTTATCTTCACTCTCAACTAATAAGTTTAAAATGTGGTTTATAGTCTTCCATTATGAACCTTTGTAAAATATTCAACATATATTTGGCTTAATAGAAAAAATACCATCATCCATTTGTAAGAATTAGATTCCTAAAAGAAAATGCAACATACAAAGGTTAATTTTCTCAAATGTATGTGTTAATTTTTTTTCCCATCCAAAATTAAATTAGCATTAATTCTAGTATGACTAGACCATCCACATAATGCAACATTTAATAATTAACCATTTACATGTAGTAAATAAATAGTGTGATTAGATTCATAGAGTTCGAAATTTGGATTGAAGAAAAAGTGATTAATTTTCTCATACCAGGCTCCATGGGCCTATTTCAAAACACTTAAGTATATATTTAGCTGGCATGCAAGAATTCAATTTGTTAAGAACCATGCACCTAAAAATGATAAGAATCCAATAATTGTAATTGGACTTCAAGAGGGAAACCTAATTTTGCAATAATTCAGTGTATGAGAAAAAATATGATGATTCTAACACTAGCTCTCCTTGGTATATATACAAGAAACAAAGGGAAAAATTACAATAAAAAAATTCTATCTAACCTCCTAATATAACAAATAAACTAATAATGAATACTTATTAAGGCCTTCATATAGGGGCCCAAGGGCCTTAACATAACCCCCCTCTTTTAAAAAATATTTACCTTCAAAGCTTACAATTCAGGGTGTTTCTTCATGCACTGCTCATTTTCCCATGTAGCCTTTTCTAGAGGCATATTCTTCCACTTGATTAGATATTCCATGATGATTTTATTGCAAAAGGATAGAGAACATTGATCAATAAAATTTGTTTGGTTGAAGAATAAAATTCCCTTCTTCATCTAATTCTAGAATTTATGTTTGAATTGACATAACTTGCCACACAACCTTTTTTATGGAATATACAAGAAAAATTTATGAATACAAGAAGGAAAATATAACTCATACACCACCTTCACTATCATAAGAATAACCTTGTATGGTCCATAAAATTTTGGGTTTAATTTTTATTCTTTTTTTCTTGAGCACGGATTTCTTACAAGGTTGTTGTCTCTGAAATACCTAATCATGCTCCACAAATTATCTTTCACTTCGATGTTGATATTATTGTTTCTTCATCTTGTTTTGTGCCATTTGAAGGGTTTCCTTAAGAATTGTCAAAGTTTCTCTAGTTTTCTCCATATGTGACTCTATCACCTATACTTTGAATTTATTTTGCAAAACATATGATATAATAGGATTTGGATATCCATAAAGAGCCTCAAACGGATCCATTTTAGTATATGCATGATAGCTAGAACTATACCACCATCTTTTTTTAGCGGAATCCACTTCATCTATTGAGATCTCTTATCTAAATAATAACATTGTAAATAACCCTCTATTTTTTTTTAACTATTTTCGTTTGACCATTTTTTAATGGATGATATGTTGAACTCATATTTGGTGTTGTTCCACTCATATTCCACAATAATTTCCAAAAAAATCTTGTGAATTTTGGATTGTTGGAACTTAATATTACCTTTTGGAAGACTACAAAGTCTATGAATTTGTTTCATGAAATTCTTTTCCACTTGGCTTGTTGTGTATGTATTTTGAATTGGGAAAAAATATGCATATTTTGTGAGTCTATCAATGATCACAAAAATGTATTCTCTACCTTCATATTTTGATAACCTTGTAATGAATTCCATAAAAAAAATTTACCATATTTGATTAGATATATGCAATGGTTGATGCAGTTTGGCATTGACTTACAATGTTTTGAATAAATTTCTTCATTTCTTCCCAAAAAAAATATTTTTAATCCTTTGATATGTTTTAGGGAACCAAAAATGCCTTGTCATCACAGAGTCACTCGACTCACTTAATATTATTTGTTTCAACCTTGATTGAGGGCATAAAATTATTATACCTTTTTACCAATGTATATCTCCTTTCAACTCCCAATGTTCCATATAGTACATTTCTCCTTTATACATTATATTTTTTTATTTAGTAGTATTGCCATTTTTCCATTCATGGTGAGCTTATTCTACCCATACTCGAATAGAATATGTAATAGAATGTAAACTTGCGGGTTCTTCTATTTTAGAAAGAGAATTTACTACCGCATTGTCCTTCCCTTCTTGTAGATTATTTCAAAATCAAACCTTTGTAGTATTGCTGCAAAAAGAACTTTAGACAATCTCATAAGTATCTCCCTATGAGATATTGTCTCCATTTTTTAATTGCATCTAGAATTGCTAATTTTTTTGTGTGTGTCGATTTCATCAAATATTTTCCCTTCAATTTTTTTCTTGCAAAATCCAATGGTATCCTTATTGTATCAATATTACTCCAATTCCTTTTCCTAATGCATCACATTCTACTATGAATGTTTTGCCAAAATGAAGTATTGTCAATACTCATGTATAAGATATGGAATTTTCTAAGAGACAAAACGCCAAAGTAGCCACATCATTCCATAAAAATGATATTTTCTTCACAAAGAGATGTGAGTGCTCCTAGAATGTAATTATAATAATCTTTAGGTACAATACATAACATGTATACATCTAAATAAATCTTATTCATAAAAAAGTAGTTGCATCCTCATCATAAGTCTTAGATAATTGTTGACAATGTATACACCTATATATAATAATAAGAAAAAGAATCATTGACCTATAATATATGCATTTTCCATGTTTAGAAAAAGAAACATCATGGGTTGTGTTTGTAGAAATCTCTTTATATGTTTTTAATATTTTTGCCACAAAGATATTATTACTTCCTAAGGGGAAAATAGTCAAAGAGGTAACCCCAAATGTGTGCGATGTTGAACTATAGAGGTTCTTTTTCTCAAAGTAGGTCTTGATATTCTAGAGACTTCACGTAAAATTAAATTCTACAAATAGATATCTCAAAATCCATGGATATTCATATCAAAATCTTTTTCTTTCTTATACATTACTTCTATAATAGCTATATACTTATCCAAATCCTTAGTATTAGATAAATGAATATCCTTCGCATTTGGTGTTCATCACCATTTGTAGGTCTTTCATTAGAGGAATTTTTAGGTAAAGAATAGGTCTCAAAACAAAATATGTACTAAAAGAGTCAACTTTAAAAGAACCAATAGGTGATGTCATCCCTAGGGGTAAATATTTTTGAAGGGAAGAGAAAAAAATTACTCTGTTAATTGTATTGTCAACTTATCTCCTAATTTATTTACTCAAATGTGAAGTGTAGGCACCCATTAGATGTAGAGTTAATTTATGCATATGATAAGTACCTACTCTATATACTTTTGAATAAGCCCACATTCAAAAAAAAAGAATATACATGAAAAATCCTATTTATTATATATTAAATATTTTTGGTGTGGGTCTAATCAAAATTACATTGAGTGGGTAGAACATAGCTACTAATCAAACGAAAGCCATTACCTCAAAATGAGAACTTTAGCCAAAAAAACCCCAAAAAGACATGAAAAAACAGGTTGAAAATAAAAAGTGTTGATGCTGGAATAACATTTTTTTCAGGGTACACTTCCAACATTTTTTAAAAATGCAATAAACCCAAAATATTTTCTGCAAAAAACACCTTGAAAACAAAAATTATTGATGCTAGAATAATGTCTTTTTTTTTTCACAGTAAACTTTCAACATTGTTTAATAATGACATTAAAAATAAAATATCATGACTCTGAAAAACTTTAAATTTCCAATGATTTTCAAGCATGACATTAAATACAAAATATCATGTCTTTGGAAAACCTTAAAATTCCAACGATTTTTAGGCATGATATTAAATTTAAAATATCACGTCTTTGAAAAATCTTAAAATTCCAACAATTTTCATCCATAGTGCAAAGAAAAAAATGCATATCATTGTCTTCAACCATAGCATTAAAAATAAAATATCATGACTTAGAAAAACATTAAAATCTTGATAATTTTTCAACCATGGAATTAAAACCAAATATTATGACTACAAAAAAAAAAATTAAGTTTTCAAAATATTTCAAACGTGACATTATGGAAAAACTTTATGACAGAAAAAACATTAAAAATGAACACCTGAATGAAAAAGTTATTATACCAAGAGTAATTCATTTTTTAAATGTTAAATGTATAGTGATTTTAAAATCTTAGCCTAAGACAACTTGATACATTGCAACAAAAATTTCAAAATCAACCATCAATTTGACATAGAGTGTAGATGAACTTGACCCATTGTAATGAAAACTTCAAGACCAACCATGAAATTGACACATTGTGGGGGTAGACTCGATTCATTATAATGAAAATTTTAAGATCAACTATCAAGTTGCACATAATGAGATTTGGTTGCTACATGAGCACTGACATGGACCCTCTAAAAAAACAAAAAAAATTAAAATGAAAAATACAAAAGAAAACAAAAATTCAAATATTGAAAAAAAATAAAAACACAAAAAATAATACAAAAGAAAACAAAAATAAAATTATTGAAAACAAATAAAAATAATAAAAAATAAACAAAAAAAAATAAAAATAATTAAAAAAATAAAAAAATAAAATAAAAAAATAAAATAAAATTTAAAGCTTGACCCAAAAAAAAGTAAGATGTAAAAAAATCAAAATTGACTTGTAAAATTTAAACATCAATTAAAAAAAAAAAAAAAAAACGAAACAAAACAAAAACAAAAAACAAAAAACTATAGAGTGTAAAAAAATAAAAAATAACTTAAAAAAAAAAAAAAAAAATATATAGATATATATATATAACTAACAAACAAACAAACAAACTATTAAAAAAAACTTGTAAAATTTAAACAAAAAAAATAAATTAAAAAAAAGGGAAAATATTTCAAAAATACACATGATTTATGAAAATAGGTTAAAAATTAACCAAAAAAATCAAAAACATTTTTTTAAGTTACAAAAAAAAAAAACAAAAACAAAACAAAACAAAAATTAAAAATTACAAAAATAAATTAAAACACTAAAATAAGAAAACCCTCAAAATTAAAAAAATAAATTAAAAAAGAAGAAATAAAATTAAAAATTAAAAAAAAAATTAAAAACGAAAAAAGAGTCCACGCAGTCCACCATCCTAGCTGTGGGAGGGAGTTGTAGGTAGCTCCTTTCCCATCCACCGCGTCTCCCACCCAGCCGCTGGCCACCCTAGGCCATTTCAGCCATGGGGTGGGCGGGAAGGGTAAGCCGCGGGAATTTTTTTCGTTTTTTAAGTTTTATTTTTTTTTATTAGGAGGCTTTTTTAATTTTTATTTTTTATAACTTAAAAAAAAAAATTGCTTTAGAATTTTTTTTATTTTTTTATTAAATTTTATTCTTTTTTCTTTAAATAATATGTTTTTGAAATATTGTCCTTTCTTTATTTATTTATTTATTTATTTATTTTTTTTTTTTTTTTTTTTTTTTACAAGTTAATTTTGTATTTTTTACAATTTTACGGATTTTTGTTTTATCTTTTCTATATTTTTATATATTTGATTTTTTTTTTCATGTTTTTTTTTTTTTATGTTTTATTACCAACATGAAAATCATCAGCATTTAAAAGAAAATAGACACACTTAATACATTAGAAAATTTAAAGTGCAAAAAACAAGCCCTCTAAAGAAAAAGAGTTGATGTTGCATCAACTCTTTTCAAAATCAAGATGAAAATCACTAACAAAAAAAAAATTGTGCATGCTTGATACAAAAAAAAGTTAAAGTTGTAAAAATAAGCCCTCTAAAAAAAGTGTTGAAGCTGCATCAACATTTTTCATATTTGGCATGAAAATCACTAACATTTAAAGAAAAATGTTCATACTTGATGCATAAGAAATTTTAAAGTGCAAAAAATATGCTAAAGAAAAGGTGTATTCTGAATCACTGCTTTTCAAAATAGTGTGATTTTTTGCTACCTCAAAAAAAACAGGTACTAGGTAATTTTCTCGTTTGATTGGTAACTGTGTTGTAGCTATTGGATGTAGAATTTTAATCCACATCCAATGGGTGCCTACACTTGAAATTAAAGTAAACCTATAAGGAGAGAAAGTAGAAATGTAATTAAAAAAAATAGTTTTCTTTCTTTTCATTTAAAAATTCACATCTCTTATTTTATTAATTTCCTTAGGAGACCCATTTAAGACCTCAAAATTTCCCTAATGCACCTCCTTCAAAACTGATGGAGGGATGTCCTTTATTTGTATTGTTGTGGTGAGATGAATAATTAGAAAGCCAAAAGTTGCCTATTTTGTATCACCTTCACCTTCACCATTGAAATGCACCTTACCTTTTCCTTCTCCCATGTTTTTACCCCCTAACAAGACAAACTCAAATTCTTGATTGGGAGTTTCTGGTTCCATGTTTATATTGAAATCCTCTTCAATTTTTTATTGTTTTCTTGGTTCACCTATTACTATCACATTCACTATAGGATGTATTGGAGAGGCTTTAGGATTCAAGATCTTTCTTTCTACAGATTTGTACGTCCTTGAGCTATCCACTACAAGCCTTGTGTTTGATTATATAATTGGAGTTTTTTCTAGATATCCTCTTATTATAGATTTTCCTACCAGAAAGTAGTATATGAAGTGGTATGGCATGGGGTGATCGAAGCTTCTCTACCCATTCCATTCCTAAGAAATCCTCCTTTTTGTGTGGTGACAATTCTAGTTACACAATTAATTGGTATTTTGTTAGTGTTCTTGCTTCAGGCATCCATTTGTTTTGGGCTTTTGGTCATGGTTGCTTGTTGAGTATTCAAAGGTTTGAAAACCTCCTATTCATTATGCCTCCTAGTAAACACATGCATTGCAAGAAGGGAGGTGGTGAAAATAGCTTGCAAGGATAATGTAGAGCTCGTTTATTTTCTGAGGACATGGTTGCAACATATTTCAATGTGGTACCTCCTGAGACTTAGTGTGATATCATAAAACTAGAAATTAAGGTGAATATCGAGAAGAAATCCTACTTTAATTGTGAGATACTAGAGGATGACTCTTACTCAGTTCCTAACCCTAGTCACACTAGGGGACTGAAAAAGAAATACCTCAACTCTCTAGCACTACATTGGTAAATAAAGTCTCTATTTAGACTAGTATTGAAAGATAAACAAGTGGAAAGGTACAACGTGTTTGATAATTCACTGGAGGATATTAAAAGGATTATGAGGAACTAATGTTTCCCCATGGATAGGCTCGACAAAAGAATGACCCATGTAAAAGGGCATCTTCATTGTGATTTTGATACTACTACAACTCTTGGTTCGAGTGCAAAGGAACTAGCTCCCATTTATTCTTCTGACTCTTAATGGTTTTTAAGTTTGTTACTTTATCTGGACTCTACCTATGTTTTGTATTTACTATCCAGAATGTCTATTTCTGTCTTCTAGACATCTTTGAAAAGAATAGTATTGAATTCTCTTGAATTCTCTAGAGGCAATGAGAATCCCCACATATGATAAGATGTAACAATTATGTACTCTGAAGATATTCTAATAATACAAATTATTTTAATTTACAAAAAAATATGTTCTTGAAATCAAAATTGAATCATAAATGCTATAATTATAAAAGTGAATCATAAATTTTCTAGTTCTTTTCAATGTTTCCTCGAAAAAAAAAAAAAAAAAAAACTAAAAATATCAAGCAACTAAATTGCTAAATCCTATTTCAACATTGTATTTGTAAAACTAGTACATAAATATTCCTAAGCCATGGAAGAAATTTTACAGTCTAACACTTTAAATCATGCACTGAAAATAAAATTCTATCAAAATGAAAATTAAAAGGATATAGAGGTGAATTTGGTCATTCAGCTTACGCTTATGAGAGAATTTTATGAGCACCAATCATAATCCTCTTTTTGGAATCAATGGCATGAAGTAGTTCTATGATACCTTGAGAAGTGCTTTTGTTTTTCAACCTTCAATGTATAACTTCAATATGGGAAGAACACCATTGCAACTATATTTTAAAATCGAATTAGAGAGAGTAAAATACAACAAATATAATTTAGATCCATGGGATTATGTTTACAAGAGAAATTTATGAGTTCCAAGCATAGTCCTTTGTTCGGAATCAAAGGCATCAAACAACTTTTTGATTGCTTGAGAAGAAATTTAATTGTTCAACCTTTAGTTCCTACCTTTTGTAGGGGAATCCACATTTTATTAATTAAAAGTGGAAATTCAATTAGGGAGAAAGTAAAATGCTATAGGGGTTTATAGGATCAATGGGATTATTTTTATGATAGCACTTTATGGGCTTTGATCATATTCCATTGTTTGGAATCGGATACATCAAAAGGTTTTGTGAGTTCTTGAGAAGAACTTTCATCTCTAGCCTTCAATGCCTAACCTATGTAGGGGAAATCCACACTTTTACAGTGAAAAGCATGCAAGACTTTAAGAAATTTAAATGATAAGAATTGAAATATTAATATATGGAATAGAAACATGGATACAAATCTATCTAAATTAAATAATATAACTAAGAAATTAATGGATTCACAATGCAAACTAGGAAGGGGTGGCTACTTATTGATGTGTGTTGTAAAGAAAACTACAGTACAAGTATTTTGCTACATAATGAATATGGGGAAAATAACATTTATATTAAAGGAGTAATGCAAAGGTTCACATTATAGTCATGAAAAGGGCTTGCAAATACTTAGCATGCATCTTCACACATTATGTCATTAATCTATAGTATGCATCAACACAAAACCATCACATTGGACCTATTAACTCTGAGATATACAAATTGACTACTTCATTGACCAATCTCTCAGTCTCATAAACATCAGCATATTCGACCAGTCCAACTCTTTCTTTTACATTACATCGAGTTTATATAAGACAAGGAAGGGCATTTTGAGCCACAACTAGCTCTTGGGAACATCCATACATATTAGTTGTTTACATACCCAAAAACAAAGTATGGCATAATTCCATTGAAAATGTGACTCTGGATGACATGGGTAACAAAGTGCTTGTTGGATAGGATATTTCTGTGACACGGAATGCATGAAAATATCCATGCCACATGTCAAAACCTTGAAATCTATCAATTTTTCAATTGTTGTCACATTGTATGTGCATGATGCCTCACATTTGATTGAGACATTGACCATAATATGGTACCTTCCTTATTTGACATGGGAGTGATCTAACCATGGGGGCTTCACTCAATGAACCTTTGACATATCATGTGTGTTCGTGACATATTAAACAATACTGTTATTTAACTAAATATTGGAAAATATCTCTAACAATCAGAGTATTTAATCCCCTACCAATTCGTACCCAATACACCTTCCAAATTTAAAAACCCCTACTTTCACTACATATTGTAGGTTTCCATATTTTCATTAACATTTTTTATACCCCTCTATATTTTTTCATTAACTTTGGGCTCCATCTTTTATACCTACCAATACGAAAACCCCCTACCCCCCATATATCCCCAAATATATTATGTCATTTTTTCCTCAATAAATACCCCCCAATATCAACCCATGTGATATGGTATTTCTCCCCCACTGAAGCCCTGTGGATCTAACCAATAATGATCCATCTAAAGCCACACAAAAACAAAACCCATGTGGAACATTTCCCCTAGGATGCACACACATATGCCAACCAATGATTTGTGTTACTAACTCTATACTGAGTTTACAAGATTTGGTACCCATATTAGCAAAAGCATGCTCTAGCTCAAATAATTCATTAAAAATAAAGGAAAACATTGTATTTAACAACATCATACCTCATGAGTTTTTGATGGCCATAATATAAAATTTTGTGAAAAGTAGGAATGATAATAGGGCTATAGGAGGGAGTGGAAATGATAAGACTTGCACTTCTAATAGAAGTGAAGACCTGAAAATGGGCTTAGGGAAAGTAGTGAATATAGGTCACTTGGCTTGTGCATGGATGACCATATTGGCTTCTTTAGATTTATCACAAGATTCCAACCATGTTTAAGAGCTACATCATGGCATGTGCTCAAACTTCTTCCTTAAGAACACTAATGAAACATTCTTTAAAAAATGAATTATATAAGCCTTGTGTGTGATTGTCAATTTCTCAAATACAATAATATAATTTATAGTTGTGCTGATATGGCATAGTTTTATTAGGTATCCCAAATGGTGAGTGTCACATTTAAAACAAACATAAATTATTTGCACAAAATAAGTCCATGAAACATAAGCTTTATAAGCCTTTTTATACCATTTCCACCACTTCCAACATTCAACATAAAAATATATGATCCCCACTTTTAGTTTGTGTAGGTCATTAGTAATTCCATGGAAAAGAAATAATGTTCCATTTGGATAGCCCAACCTAAATAACTAAACCCATTAATTTTTTCATATTTCACTTCAGAAAACAAAGACATGATTTGTGATATTAAAAGTGTGGGCAAGGATTATACAAAAACATGTGTGTGTCCTACACTTCATGGGAAAAAAATTCCACCTTAATTGGATCAATGATTGGATCTATTACCTTGAGATTCAAGTGCTCACCTAACACTTCCACTATGTGATTTCATTTTTTCATTCATGATGTTAAGTACAACCTCAATTCCAATAATCTTGTTATCCTTGTCTTGGTGTTGAGTGGGTTGGGTCTCTTGTTGGCTCTTTAAGTTCACCATTTTGTGAGTCGAAATCTTGGGACCACCAATATAGTGTAGAATTTTTAGTTTCCATTTATCTAATTGTAATAAATGACTTGAAAGATTCCTATTAAGATACACCTTGGATTGTTGTAATCTTGTGCCCACACACAAAAAAAGGGTTGTTGGAGAGGGATATATATGTGATTAGCACATCACTAGGAGTCTTCAAAGATAGGTCTCCCATAATGGTGTTAGTAGAACCCATTCTCTTTATTTTTTCTGAGTAGTATTCTTATGGTAGCATTACTCCTAGCTAACTATTACCATGGTAACATAATCTCTAAATTTTTCCCAAATGCAAATATGTAGGAATTTTTTGACTAGCTTCAAAAGCTAGTCTTTGTAAGGTCTTAGAGGCACATGAGTGTCAAGTTTTATAGATGTTTGATATACCTATAGTGTCCAACAATAGAACTTAACCCAATACCCCAAGGCACTAAACTAAGGAGGATCAATTGTGCCCTTAGCCATATGACCTCACTACCTAATTACTAGACAATGGTATCCTCATGTGTTCATGGTGTATTGTAGAAACAAGGAAACCAATTGGTTGGTCTATGGTTATTTTCAAATATACTTATGGCACTTTTATATACCTGAAGGTACATGGAAGTGAGATTCCTTATGTAGGTCTTGCTTGAAGGGATACTACTTGAAAGGGTACCAATAATGGTTACAAAGGTTTCCAACAAAATTATTTCATTTTTATATCATACATGTATTCTTCCCCAACCACATCATTTCCCATCATGATCATTTTGTTATTTAAATTTAATAAAGCATGTCTCTAGCCTTACAGAAATTTTAGTAAAATCCACAGATTTGTTGGCTCAAGAAAGATCTCTAATAGAATTTGTGTTGTCACTTAACCATTAAAATTGAAACACAACTAACTATAAAGAGAATATAGTTTCAAATTCTAGATATAACAAATAGTCGAGTTATTTTAAAGATATTAAAACATGTCTCTCACTAGAAAAAAAATCACTAAAAATTCAAGGTATGTTGGTTCAGGAAATATCTCTAATAGCAGTGTTATTGTTCTTTAAGCCTTAAAATTGAACCACAACCAAGTATATAGACAATATAATTGTAATAACTAGATATATGAGAAAATAATATCAAAGATGTAATAGATATCTTTATGTTAAGATAATTCAAAGAAGAAAATAATGTTCACTTGCCTCCTAAGGTGGGGTGATCATTCACTGATTAGATTGCTATATACTTAACATAAGACAAACATTACATAGTCTCTTATATCTTTAAATAGAATGCTAATAGAAGAAAAGAAAAAAAACCTAGCTACTTGTTATCTCCTCAAGTATATAATTATACACTATTATCAAATAGGTGTTATTCAAAGACAATGACAACTACAACAATTATTAACTCCTCGTTAGCCTAAAGTAAGAAGTTAAGGGTAACCTCCTAACCATTGTAGTGGAAAAGTAACATGTAGCATATCACTATTAGAACATGATCTTTTTGAGGTATACAAATTTTTCAAAATAAAAATTTTATATTCTACAAACCAAGTCAATTTCCTAAGTTTCATTTTTTAAACTATATTTAAATAAATTGTATATATGTACTTTGAATAGTTTTCCTTGTCAACATATTCATGCTTTTCAAGATTTTCATTGCAATTAACCCATCATAAGGAGGAACTATGTTCTTGCACCACCACAAAACTTATAGATTGCCTTGTTATCCCCATTTCACTATTTCAATTCTTAAAATATAGATATAGTTTTCTTCAACTTTAATTTTTTTTTGTATATTTAATTAATTTTTGTATTTTAAAATTATAACTTTACAATTATGTTTCACATTCTCTTAACTACTTCTTAATATTTTTCATACTTATCTCTTTATTAAAATAACACTCTCATCACTCCAAACTATTTCAAAAGAATTCATCATAATCCTTAATTTCATCTTCAGATTTTTTTAAATAACTCTTAGCAACAAAGAATGACAAGTTATCATCATTCATAACTATGGAAAATTTTAAAGATGTAAAATTATCTTGAAGTTTAAAAATATTGGCTAATCTCACTAGTCTCTAATATGAAAACTATAAAATGTTTATTGGTGTATTTATAAAATTATTCAAATTTATAATGATTTTATATATACTCTCCATATAAAGCTATTTTTAAAATAAAATAATTTTATATTGTAAAATTTGGGCTAATCATTTTTATAAAAAATGGAAATTAGTGATTTTTTTTTGAAAATTCATGGAAAATTAACCCACCTCCAAATATTAACCCCTAAAATTTTCCATATTCATAACCTAATATGCATGTAAAACAAATAATAAAAAATATAAATATCAAACTTCTCAAAAAAAAAAAAAAATATATATATATATATATATATATATATATAAAATAACATTATCCTATAATCCTTCCACATATCTTACTCCCAATATTAAACAAAATTTTATAAATATTATTCCAAAAAATATTATATTTTAATTTTTTATATATTAAATTCTCAATTTTCAAAATAAGTGATTTAAAAAAGTTAATAAATATTATTGATTTATATATATATATATATATATATATATATATATATATATATATATATATAAAAACAAGATTATAGAGCATATCTATCTCCTGTCAAATAACTATCCTATGATGATCCCCCAAACTAACTCCACCAAAAACTTCTTTGGAGACTGTCACATAATTCCAATAAATAAGAAAAAACTATTTAACCTGGTAAGTTTTAACACAGCAAATCTGACATGGAATCTCATCACAGCTCCTTGACATGGAAATCTCTTTCCTTGACATGGAATCTTTTTACAAAAGTATGGTTCCTAATGCATTTTGGACAGGTTTTAAGTTCACTTTCTTCAATTCATTTCATCTCCCATTCCCATTGAAGGGGTTTGGTTATTTTTGGATATCATATTTACATCCCCAATCCCCATAATTGCATGGAGGGATTGTTGTGACCTCGCGGTGGAAGAAGTGGCGGCGCCGCGGTTCTTGATTGCAAGGCCCTCGCAAGACGGACACATTGCGAGGGTGGCGGCTGCCAAAGGCATCGAATTAGGTGACTGCGGGGCTTTCATGGCTCTCAGCGACTGCACTTCTTTCTCCAATCTTCTGTTCTCCTCCCTCAGACTCTCGCAACACCGTTTCAGATTATCGCACTCCACTTCGTTCCGTTTCCACTTTGTTCTGCACACAATAAATACATTAATTGCCCTGAGAACAGCAAGATTTCAGTAAATAATGGCCTCTGTAATTCTAATAACAGAAACAAATGTCCCAACTATTCAATCTTGCCTTGCTCTCCGGTTCTGAAACCACACGTCCACTTGACGGGGTTCGAGATTTAACGTGCTCGCCAACGCTGACTTATGCTTCTGCAAGTTTCATCCATAAGAAACTTACGTTACAATTGTAACAGTAACAGTAAACTATGGCGGCGAATTAATTAGCAGACGTGCTGAGGAAATAAAGTAAAGTGCGGGATGTGGGAATTAAGTGGTACTGGACTGAGCGTAGACTGCTCTCTGAAGGTCTCTTCCAAGATGGTCGATTGATACTTTGACAGGCGGAGTTTTTTTCTGGGTGTTTCCGGTCGAATTGTATCATCTGATTCATTTCTTTCACCTCTGCAACTCATTGCATCCAGTTCGGATATTTCTCTATTTCCAAACTCACAGCTCGCAGCTACTAAAATAAGAGAAATTTTAACAAAAGGAATTTACCAAAATAAGAGAGAAATTTTAACAATAGAAATTTATTTTAAAGTATAAAAATGCTCAGTAATCCCTATTTCTCCAGAAATTGTGACGATAGAAATTTGAGAAATTGTAACAATAGAAATTTATTTAAAATTATAGAAATTTTTAATAATCCTTATTTCTCCAGAAATTTTAACAGTAGAAATTTATAGAAATTTATTGTAAAGTATAGAAATTCTCAATTATCTTTATTTCTCTATAAATTTTACCAATAAAAAACTATCTTATAAATTTATCTTGAAGTATAGAAATTTTCAGTATATTCAAACTTTTAAAAAATTTATTTATAAGTTCAATGGAATTTGGATTTTTTTTCCAATTGGTAATTTTGAGGATTAATCTAGAACAGACTCACAATCAAATCACACCTAACATGTATTTGGAAAATAGGACTAGAATGAACCTTAATTAAACCTTTTTAAAGTAAGAATTTATAGTATAAGAATTAATTAATGTTTCTTTGGAAGCCTCATGAAAAATTAACCAGCCTGCAAACGTTAAGCCTTGAAATTTTTTTGGGTAGATAGGGATTTTTATTATTTGAAATGTGTTTTTAATTGTATATATAGATTCAGTAAGGTGAAAAACTAGAGTACTCAAATTATAGAGATCAGAACTCAATTTTGTGATTCCCAGAAATTTTTGCTAGATTTTGAATTATTAGAAATTTTGGAATTTTGGAAAAATGAGGTAAAATAATTTTTGGAGAAATAATAATTTTTATTATTTGAAACGTGTTTTTAATTACATATATAAATTTCCACCCACTAAAAACTATCAGCACTCAAATTGCAGAGACTTCACGACTCAAATTTGTGATTTTTAACAGATTCTAAACAATTTTGACTAAACACATATGCACCCAGAAATTCCAAAATATCTAACAAATAAACTACCCCTTAAATAACATCACCATCTCAAAATGAATATCTTTCTCAGGCTCAGTATATTTGATTATCTTTCTCAGGCACAGTATATTCAAACAACTGTAGAATTTACTTTCAGATATCCACCTTAAATTCAGTTCAGATTAAGGCTTATTACCACTCTGATATGCCGCCGCCGTTGTCGCTTCTGCATACAGTGCCCTCCAAGAAAACGAGCTGCCCCGCCTTGGACGAATAAATGATACAGCTTCGTCCTCACATCGAAGCTTGAGGCTCAACTCAGTAATTTCCTCCTCCTCCATACTATTTTGTGGCAATGATTGTAATTTGCTTACTCTGATCACCTGTTGCCTGTACTTATTGTCGTCCTGAGCAAAGTAGGCAGCTTCGCTGTGGGTGGGACATGGAATACAACGACTCACGAGAAAGGTGCAGTCTGTAAAAATCATTCATTGCAATAATTATACTGGTTTCATAACAGCCCCATGATTTTATAAAGTGCAATGATTACAAGTACTGGCATCTGGGCAATGTGGTCCGGAGATCATGGCGTTATCTTACACAGTAATGGTCCACAAATTTTCTGTCGGTGATACCTGACCACGCTTGGATGTATCGATCAGAGCAAAAATCACCGAAAAAAACACATTTCTTATAGGACTTTACCCATTTATTAATCAATCTTATCATCGTGTCATTGACAAAAATACAAACTCAGTAGGATAAATTAAAACAACTAAAAGTGTGCTTATATTTCAATAACTCATTAGTTTTGGAAATGAAATTGCATTATTCAATTTTTTTATTATTAAAAAAATATAAATATTATTTTGTAAATTAATATTGTTTAAGTATCATCATATTTTGTAATTTCATATTGTTGAAGTATAAGTCTCAAAGGATAGTTTAATTAGTCTAGTTTTTGTTGTTAAGTATTTAGCTTATTTTATTTACAGGTTATTTTGTCAAATTTTCTAGAGGCTCTTGAGGTTAGGCCTTGTTAGTTTAGTTGATTAATAGATACCTAGATTTTGGGCCACTCAAGTGAACTACCCTTAAGAAAAGCCCCAAGGGATAGCTGAGTTGGTGGAGTTCTTGTTGCTAAGTACCTTGCCTATCATGAGGTCACTTGGTCAAATCTCCTTAAAGCCGTTGGGGCTAGAACTTGCTAATTGATCTACCCCATAAATATAGGCTCTACCCCTTGAATCTACCCATAAAATGTGACATAATTATTTGTTATGAAAATTTATATAAAAAAATAACAAATATAGAATGTTATAATCTTTAACAATACAAAATATAAAAAACTTCAAACTTAATGTGAGGTTTTCAAAAATATTATGAAGTTACTCAACATTTTAGTCTTTTATAATGCTCAACAATATACTTCTATCTCTTTGCTTTGTTAGTACTCCTCTCAACTTTTCTCATACTATGGACTAACCAATTCCTTGTAAAAAGTGAATCATCTTCCTTCTTACAAGGTTTTTAATAGTGAGAATTATGTGAGATATAATTTTAAGTTTAAAACTCTTTTAAAACTTTCGCATTAGTAATTTTTTATATTTAATAATTTTTAATAATTTTTCATATTTAATTATGATGAGATGACATGATCCTCTTTCAATATGTGAGAAAATTTAAGGAAAATTTAAACCATTACCATATTCGTATTTAATCTTTTTCCCACCAACTGCATTTTAGGTAAACTATTATCCATGAAAACCATATTTATGAAGTCTTAATTATATATATATATCTATATATAAACTAAAACATTTTTCAAAACTAAAAAATCGTTATTCAAATAATTTGCATAAATAAGCACCTATATGTTCCAAATTTTAGCGTAGATAGATCCATTTCGACCACAAGCTCAATGTCAAAGCTGGAGAAATTCCAGTTGAATACAATGGATTGGGATCGATAGGAATGGTTTCAATGGCTTCTACCTTGGACCCACCATAACTTACATGGTTCCAATATATACTGTCCTTATAAAAAAAATGGGTGAGAAATGCAATGTTGCAGTAATAATGTATACTAAGTTTGCAGTGAGGAAGGTTCGTAGTCAAATTCTTAGTAAATTTATGTATGGTAAATTGCTAATTAGTTTAATGAGCGGACAATGTTATTGTTATATGGTAAATTGCTAATTAGTTTAACGAGCGGACAATGTTATTGTTGAATTGGGATTATTACTTATAAGGTCTGAGTGAAAATTTGTCATTCGTTAATTAGTTTAATGAGCGCCCAATGTTATTATTGAAATGGGATTACCAGTTATGGCTTCTCAGGTGAGGTGTTCAGTTGGTCAGGAATAAGTGGAAATTTGCCAACGAAATTCCGTTAAAAGTTTCATGGAAAATCATATAATAAAAAGTATTAAAATCTAATTATATTTTGTTAGATTTGAAATTTTTGTTATTTATATGGTAGATAAATGTTTTTGAGATTAATTATATATTAAGATTGGGTTGACTTTTAAAATTAATTAATGTGATTGATGCTTAAAATAAAATTCCAAAAATCAACTAAATCTTAATGATGTGATTAATCAGAAAAACATTTATCTATTTTAATTATTTTTATTTTAATTAATGATTTGAGAACACATGAGTGTATGTTGGGACAGTTGGGGCAGTCCGTTTTCATGTCCCCACCTGTATGATGTACTATGTATAATTGTAATTAGACTTACATAGCTTCTTCAAAAAGATTCGCCAAATAAAAATATTTTTTTATTTTTTTTTCAAAACTTATTAAATTCAACTTTAAACCCTAACAATATGTGCTATCTCACTAAAATTTTTTACAATAACAACCATCTAAAATAATATTTACGGGAATATGACGGTGGCCATGATTTTACCCTAACAACCATCTAAAATAATATTTACAGGAATATGACGGTGGCCATGAGAACGCCCAGATTCATAAAACAAACAGAGACTTCACTGTTTATCCAACTCCGTTATTCTTAGCTTTTTAGTCACAGGGTGGCTGAAAAAGCGTGATAATGAGAATGACAGTCACGTCTCCATCTAATTATTCATATTCATGCCCATCATTCCAACACTGTGAAGTCTTCCAAACACGCAGAAATCATGTTACACAGTTGTCAAATCTGAGGAGAAGGTCACAGGTCATATCATATATCAGAATTGGAGGAAAATTAACTGAATGTATGGGCGCAGAAAATTATGGCAGTGGTTGTTTAATATTGTGGACAGCTTTGTGTCACTCCAACACTAGTAGCGAGCCCGTATGATTTGAAGCCTGTCGATTTTGACTTTAAGTTACTAAGCTATGACAAATTAGGCTTATACACCGGATATGTTCTACACAAATTATTACTCACTTCGTACCTGCAATGCAACATTTTCTTACATATTGACAATTTATAAAGTTCATTGTATTTGGAAAAATCTAATCTTGTTTTGGTCACCGATGGTTAAATTTCTAATATTCAGTTCTCTCGTTATGAAAAATGGTACATCTACCTGGTTTCATTAACTAGAATTGTATATTTCATGAGTAGAATATATTCAAATAACTTAAGAAAAAGGGTGTTGTTAAATTATTACTATTTTGGGTTTCTGTAGTTTTGATGTTCGTAATGGATGTGTAAGTAGTTTCATTTTGTGTTCAAATATGTGGAAGTGTTACTCATACGCTTATAGTATAGGAAGATATAAGTAATATAAAAGCAAGTCCCATCACCAATTCAGGGCTCTAAAATTTTGACGTTTGGAATCAGGAATTTTGGTGTTTGGAATTCATTTGCAGGTAGTCCCACTCTTATTCTATATTATTCTGTCTTTTGTTGAAATCCTTGAAATTCTTCTATAATCTTATTGTATTTTTGTTGTTTAAATTTCATTTTAAATGTATAAATAAATTTAACCTCATAAAAATGAAAAAATTCTAAAACATTCGAATCCACAAAACTTATACATTAAACTTGTAATTCCAATGAATTTTTCTAAAATTTTAAATTATATATAGATATCACAAAAAAAAAATCTTAACATATATATATATATATATAACCGAAATACTTTCCATTATATTTATTTATGGTTGATAATTCTTGAATTCCACACATGTCCCATACAGAAATGCATTCAGTATCAAGAAATGTTTGATGGAGAAACAGTCATTATCTGCCCGGATGTCCAAAATTGACTGCTAACTCATTAGAATCTTACCTTCTTGACTTTAAAATATAATATTTTATAAATTTAGTTATAAATAATACATAAACCAACCCAACGAACCTTACAAAACTCAAAACTAATATTTTCAATGAAAATCTCATAACTAATATTACGATCAACGAACAATAATATCCAAAGAGAAAAGGCATGATTAATATTAGTACAGGATAATATTTATTGAGTGAACGGTTTGGGCTTTCCTTAAAAGTATTTCAAAGTTTATTTAAAATAATTCAATAAATTAAAAAATTTAATTTTTAATATATTTTTTAATTTTACTTTTTATTAAAAAAATTGCTACTTGGGTCGCTTTGATATTAGGTGATACGGGTCTATTCTAACAGTTAGTGATATAAATTCCAGGTGTTAGGTTTTGAAACTCAATATTTTGATACATATCACTTATTTTTCACTATACATGCAATTTTAATCACAAATTTCTTAATACATATTACTTAATTTTATCTCTCGAAACATATTATTTAATTTTCACCATAAAAACTTAATAACATAATAAAAATAAAAAATAATAATATGAAAGTAATTAATATTAATATCTTTGCTAGGTATCATTTGGTTTTTAATTAAAAGGGGATAAATTGATAAAGCATTTGAATTTAAAATTAAAATTTAATTGTAAAATAAATAACAATTGATAAAATTAAAAATCTTAAAATAGGGACACTGAATATTTGTTTTAAAATGTATTTTTGATAAATGGTTTCTTATTATCTTGATTGAAGATCATATTTTTACTAATTTTTCATATGAAAATTAAAATCAGATTATATTTTTACTAATTTTTCAAGAAAATCATATTTTTACTAATTTTTTATATTGAAAATAAATATATTAATTTTTTTTTATTTTTTATTTTTTCTTCTAATGTGAAAGATTATTTTATTTGTCCTAAAAAGTAACAAAATATAAAATTTTTATATGAAAATTTAATCAATTCAAAATGTTTATATAATATAATATGATAGAAGGACATTACAACATCTCTTCCATATTGGGCTAAAGGCCCAAACATGCTTGTTTATGCTTAAATTTTTTAAAAAATTATGTATTTATTTATTTTTGTGTTCTTATAAGATGTTATTAAGTCCATTTTACCTTGATATTATATTTTGTTAGAGGTGATTCCTTAATTGAGATTTCATTGATGTGCACTCAAATGTATACAATGGGTAATTGCTTGTTTCGTTTTTCAAAGGATTTTTTATTTTCAAACATTTTTATTTTTATTTTTATTAAATTTTAATTATAGGAAAAAAATCTTGAGGGTTTATTTCAACATTGCCCCTTTAAGCTAAAGGGGAATTTGTGGGCCAAGCATCATTCTAATTTTTTCAAATTTTTCTCCTCCTAATACTTTATTGATGTTTGTGATTTGCTCATTTGTGGAACAATGTCTTAAATGAATAATATATGTCTCTAAAACTATTGTATATCTTGTCGTGTATGAATTTCAAACCCTTTAATCTTGATGATGCAACTCTATTTTTAAAGAAAGTTTAGAAAACTATTGTATATCTTGTAGTGTATGTCTATAATATTTTTTGATAAATGGTTTTTCAATTGAAAAGAAAATTAAATTAAAAGATCGTATTTTTACTAATTTTTTATATTCAAAATAAATATATAAAAAATTATTTTCTTTTTCTAATGTAAAAAAATATTTTAACCAATTTAAAATGCTTATATAATAGAATATGATAGGATACTACATTACAACATCTTTTTCATATTGGACTAGAGAGGGTCTCTCAACCCAAACATGTTTTTTATGCTTAAAATTTAAAAAAGCTCTTATGTATTTATATATAATTTGTATTTTTATAAGATATTAGTAAGTCCACATTACCTTGATATGATATTTTGGTAAGATAATTCCTTAATTAAGATTTCATTGATGTGCACTCAAATTTATACAATGGGTTATTGTTTGTTTCATTTTTGAAGGAATTTTTTTATTTTCATAAATTTTTTTCAATTTTAATTATAGGAAAAAAAACCCCGATGGTTTATGTCCAATATTCCCCCCTTAAGCTAAAGGGGCATTTGTGTGCCCAAGCATTATTATAATTTTTTCAATTTTTCTCCTCCTAAGGCTTTAGTGAATATGTTTATGATTTTCTCATTTGTGGAACAATGTATTAAATGAATAGTCTATGCTTTTACATAATATCGAATCAAATGATACTTTGTGATGATGTGTTTGGTTCAATCTTGGAACCTAGGATTCTTAGCCAACTTGATTGTAGTATTATTATCAACCAAAAGAGGAGTAGATTTCACTTGTTCCTCCTACAAGTCTTCAAGCATCTTGATGAACCACGTAATCTCCTTTGTTGCTTTTGTAGTTGCCAAATATTCTACCTAAATTATCATGGAATTTATTGTAACTAGTTGGTTTCCTAACCTCTAGGAGAATAGTATTGGTCCAAGACTCATGAGATAACCTAAAGTTGACACTACATTTTCTTTGTCTTTGTCAAAGTCTTAATCAAAATATTCAATCAAACTAAATTCATCCACTTGTGAATCATTAGAGAAATTTTGAGGTCAAAAATGGGCCTCAAAACAAAAATGTACAACCAAAATCAACTTTATAAGAACCAATAGGATTTAATATGACGATGTTAACCATGGAGATCATTCACCATTTTTGGAGTAAAAAAGTAAAATGATTAAAAAAAGTAATTTTTCAACTCGTATTTTCAACTTAACTTCCTACCCTTTTGCTCAAATTTCAAGCAAGAGCACTCACTTGATGCAAAATTTAATTCCTCGTCTGAGGAGTACACATTTTTCATACTTTCAATGGACCTTCCAACATGAAAAAAATGTTAGAAAAAAAAAAAAAAAACTATTTTTTCAATCGTATTTCCAACTTATCTCCCTACATTTTCACTCAAATTTCAAGTGGGGGCACTTGTTGGATGTAGAATGTAATTCCTTATTGGGGGAGTGCCAATGTTGGTACCTTTGATCATTTCTACTACAAGAAAAATGAGAAATACATGAAAACATGATTGCAATCATGTTTTCTCATGTATTTGTTATTTTTCCTGTAGCAGGGTACATCGAAAATATGTAACATGGGTACTCCTTTGATGAGGAATTAAATTTCGCATCCAATGAGTGTTCCCACACGAAATTTGAGTAAAATTGTAGGGAGATAAGTTGGAAAAATAAATTAAAAAATATTTTTTCCTTTTTTTCCTTCTAAATTTGTTGATGTAATATAATTTTATTTTATTATTTCTACTATTACTTTATAATATTCCTTTGGAGGCCCACTTTAGATCTCAAATTTTATCTAATGATTTGAGTTCAAAGTTATGAGTTCCTTTCAGGTACTTCAAAGATCATTTTGTAGCAAACTAATGTCTTTCACAAGTCTTTCCCATAAATATGCAAAGAATACCAATAGGAAATGAAATATTTGGTTTGTTAATCGTGAGTTCATTAAGACTTCCCACAAGCTATTTATAGTAGGTTGCATCCCCACTTCAAATTATTTTCCATCTGGGTAGATATACATTGCACTCAACCATCCCAAACTTGTTTAACAAATCTCTAATGTATTTCTTTTGGAAGATAAATATATACATTAGATTTTGAGTCACTTAAATTCCAAAGTAGTAGTGAAGATGTAGCAAATCTATCATCTCACAACTCTTTTTCAACTCTTTCTTTATGTATTCATCATAGTTTTCATTGTTCCCTATTATCAACAAATCATCAACATACACGACAAGATATACAATAGTTTTCTAAACATTCTTGAAAAATAGAGTTGCATCATCAAGATTAAAGGGTTTGACATTCAATTTCAAAAAATGATCTGTTAACTTTCCATAGTAGGTTCGCAGTGTTTATTTTAGGCCATATAAGGTTGACGGCTTTACATACATTCTATTCTTCTCCCTTCACAACAAAACCTTTTGGCTTAGACATGAAGAAAATTCTTGCGAATCTCGATTCAATAAAGTATTTTTCACATCTAGTTGACAAACTCTCCATCCATTTTGAGCTACCAAGGAAAAGAGAGTTCATATTGTGGCCCATTTTTTTGTGAGTACACAAGTTTCTTTATAATCAACACCTTCTTTTTTTGTAAGTGTTTCTTCCACAATCCTTGTTTTACACTTTTCAAATGACCCATCTAATTTGTACTTGTTCTTGTACAACTACTTGTATCCAATTAATTTGGTTTTTAATGGATGGTCCATGAACTCCCATGTTCCATTATTCATGAGAGCATTGTACTCCTTCTACATTGTTTCTTTCCATTCATCATGAGAATGAACTTTTTTAAAGGAACTTGGTTCAAATTAGTAAATAAGTTTAATTCATAATCATATGAAACATCAATATCATTTCTATCTTTTAAATCAAAATTATCCACATCACTTCCATCATGTCAAGTGAAATGACTCATTCCCATCTTTCTAACCTCATCAAAATGACCAATTTCAAATGTTTTGATGAGACATTTTGGGGAACCTTTCTGAGATGTTCTAGGTGAGGGATAATTTTAGGGATGAATTTTTTCTTAAAACTTAGAAAACTTGGTGAATCTTACTAGTCCTTAATGTGTAAATTGTAATTGGATATATTTATGTAAAAATATTCGAATTTATAATGATTTTATCTCAGTCTCTATAAAAGTTTGGCGATTTTTAGGGTAAAATAAATTTATCCTAAAAAAATTGGGTGAACCATTTTTAGAGAAAATGGAAATCGTTGACACTTTTTTGCAAAAAGCATGGAAAATTAGCCTATTTTCAAATGCTAGCCCCTAAAATGTTCCCTGTTCTATGTTGCTCCACTGATTGGGATGGTGGTAACATCAAGATTCATCCATTCAATCCTCTCAATCACATTATTGAAAGGATCTTCATGACCTATTGAAGTGGTTGGAAGTTCATGAGGTGAAGATGGCGCTTCAAAAGGATATTTTGAATATTGTCCAAGAAAGCGATCCCCCTTTCAAGGTGTGTAATCTCATTATCAAATTCATGATGTTTATTTACATGACTGGATCTATCCAAATGATCAAGCTACAAGTCAACAAAATTGTCAATCTTGGAATATTAAAAAAAACACATATATGGAATGAATAAACTTTGTACTTACCTAATTATAAAGATGATATGCCTTGGTGGTATCTGAGTACACCAAGAAGGTTCACTTCCAAATCCTTACATAAATAATAGGTGGAACTAAACACCCTAAGATGCCTTATCGAAGGAATATGTCCATAACACATTTCATAAGGAGTCTTATTTCTGAGAGGATGAGATGGACATCTATTTTCACATAATTGGACATAGAACTGCATCATCCCAAAACACAACTTTACATTTTTTAAAAACATCATGAAATGAAGCATATTCAAGATAGCCTTGTTAATTCTTTTAGCTACATCATTTTGTTAGGGATTGTATGAAATTGAAGTTTGATGTTGAATCCAATGTTAGTGAAGATAGTTTTAAAATTCATTAGAAGTATATTCCCTTCCATTATCAGTATGAAGGGAGACAATAAGTGATTGTTCTTCATTTTAAATCCTTTCCTAACCCCACACATTTTGGTGTAATCATCAATAAAAGTCAAAATATGTTTACCACCATTAGTAGAAGGAATATGCATAGGGACATACAAAATAGAATGTTTTAGTCCAATTGTTCTACATGCTCTGCAAGTGGAATCATTAAAGGGTCATTTTCTATGCTCTCCAAGGTTACAAAAATCACATTGATTTAGTTCCTATGAATAGTAGGAAACCCAAAATATCTATTATTTTTCAATAACAAAGGATTTCGTAATTAATATCCGCAAATCTAGCATTCCAAAGAAGAATAGATATTAATGTACTTTCATTGTGATGAAAAATGTATTTTGGCCCAAAGGTCACATTGAGAGGGGGGATGATTTAGTGTGAGAGAAATTTTACCATCTCATAACTTTTCATAATCAAACAATCATGTAGAAATGAACCATATCCATAAGCATCATATTAACATATAAAACAATGTATCATAGAGATACCATCACATCAATAACACATTAAGGATCCAACACATCACAAAGAGACACAAACTTTTACATGGAAACCCATACAGGAGAAAAACACAAATTATTCTTCTTCATATGCTTCAATTCATTACATAGATTTGCAGGCTCTGACATACTAAAGGAAACCACCCCAAGAAATGCAAGTTACCACTTGCAGTAGGTTACAACTTAATTGAGGCACCAACTGCCAAATTATACAAGTAGTTGCTCACTATATGCTAGAACTAATTGAGGCACCAACCTCTGGAGTATGCAAGAAAAAATGCATTGTAGGCTACAACCTAATTAAGGAACGAACCTCGATGATAAGTAGAATCCGACCTACTCTAGGCTTCACCCTAATTGTGGTTCCAACCTCGGTGATGAGTGAGCTCCAACCTCATTGAGGTTCCAATGTTAGTGGAGAAACCCACTCCCTTCTTCAACTCCTTGCGGAATTCTATTTAAAATTATTTTCAAATTTGATCCGCTATCATCATTTATAATTCTTAATGACTTAAATCATAAGTAAAATCAAAATATGCAAACAAAATCTACAATCACTTTCATTGCAAAACGTATCATAATATGCAATCATTGTTATTGCAACACATGTAATGACTAGACTTCAAACATTTTTCTCCATGAAGACTAAGACTTGATTGAGCTACTAATATGTTACTTAATAACTTATTTTTAAATTAAGTATCTTGGGAACATATTTTGTAGTGTTTCATGGTTCTCAACTTATGGAGGGTCAACCAAATGACCATGGATTTGACATGTCAAATAGGGTCGACATACATTAATATGTGAGCCAAAAAACCAAGGGCTTGGCCCTACCATGTGACTTTAACTTCATTTCTTACCATATGACTAGGGGTTGGCCCTAACCATGTGACTTTAACTTCATTTAATTTGTTTCTTCTACCTAATAACCAAGGGTTGGCCCTACCATGTGACCATTCTCTCCAAAATGCTTTAACTCGACTCCTTAAACCTAGTGCCTTGGTCCGATGTGACGAGGATATATGACTAGGTCACTAGTCATATGTGTGATGATGTCAACATGATGTCATCATGCCACATGGTGGCCCAGGAGGGGTGCCACATATCAGCCATTTTGACCTTCTTTCGACCAAAATGCATCAATTATCTTTGCCATGTGGCAGATCTTGATGATGATCTTTCAACATGTTCATTTCATCCAATTACATGTCGTGTCATGTGTACAAGAATTATGTAATATTATGCTATGTATCAAGGCTTCCAAGTCATCACACCAGACTAATATGCATGTGACATGTGTCCATCTTCTTAATCATCACAAAGATCCATTTAAGGACTACCATGTATCACTCTTAGCTTTCCATGTGTCTGCCCAATCACCAACATGATCCACTCTGGCCTCACCATGTGTCTTCCTAGTCATTAAACTTATCCACTCTAAGCTTGCCATGTGTATACCCAATCATCAACCTGATCCACTCTGAGCTCACCATGTGTCTTCCCAGTCATCAGCCCGATCCACTTTGGGTTTGCCATGAATCTACCCAACCATAAATTTGATCCCCTACAGGTTCAACATGTGTCACTCTATGATACTACAATGGTAAGTTAGAGGCTTGTTAATTGTTGTGCAAATTGTCATATCATCTATATTTCAATCTCCACTTCCATTGTCAATGCGTCAGATATGTGACATTTAATGAAGTTAAATGTCATGCATGTTCTTTGGTCATCCATCATTGACCTGATTAATGTACCATGGATTTGCCTAAAAATTTCACCCTCTTTAACTCATTATTATTTTGGTTACAGCCTTTAGGCCATTCATAAATACTAAACTTCTAATGGCCATAACTTTTCATCTGAGAGGACTTTTTCAGAGTGGGAAATATTGTTGGAAAGTTATCGATGATGCCTCTACAACTATATTATTTATAACATAATTAGGACACCATAACTACATCAAAAACATAAAAAAAAATTAGGGTCCTTTAACTTTTCCTATTGAGATCATGTAAGAGACCTATATGTCATATGCTTCATATAGGGTACAGTTGCTTCCTTAGGCATCAGGAATAATACTCCTATTGTCTCTAACATCTGTTTGAAATCAACGATATCTTATTGTCATAAATGAAAACACTATGTGTAATGATGTACCCCTTTCTCACTGATGGCTACATCATTATACATTGATGGTCACCGATGTCAACAAGTCAAAAAATACCCCTACACAAATGCATTCCTTAGTCGATGCCAATGTCTGTATCAACGTTTGTAATCTCTCCCCCTTTGAAATCAATGGCAGAAGGTCATGGATGTCTATAATAACTCCGAGTTTATGGGTGAACTTGATCTTGCATTTTCTAAGTACTTGTCAAGTCTCCATAACTTGTTCATGTATGGTCCTATGGACCTAACTGAACCATGCTCCTTTCCTGCTACCATGTTGTCATTATGATAAGGTCTCCCACTAAGAAAACACTTCCCATGCTACTCATAATTGTTCCTATACTTTTAAAGTCTCCCCCTAAGACCATACTTCCCATATTGCTCATAATTGTTCATGTACTTTTAAAGTGTCCCGCTAAGACCATGCTTCCTTCATTTATATTTTCATTTTATAGTTTCCCTTGAATTATCTTATGATCTTATGTATGTGATGAAATATTCCCCTCTTTAGTATATGCCTACTATCTACCTTCTCATCAAGTCATACTAACCAAATCCTTTCCTCGTTACGTTTTCATATGTTGTCTTCAAAGTGCTCATATTGTTGGTAGACAATGCTTCTTGAAGTTTTGATTCAACGGACAATAGTCTTGAAGAATATTTTTGTAGCCTTTTGTAATGCTAGTGAGATATTCTTCCAGTGACGACGATGAGACTCCCATACTTTTCTAACATATTCAAAGGCTTCCCATGGCTAGGGTTTGGTAAATATATTACTGGTATGTTCCTTAGTTGGAATATATTATAGTTTGACTGAATTCTCTGCAACTTGTTCTCGCAAGAAATCATATTTGATTGGAATATTCTTTGCTTTTTAATGTATGGTTGGATCTTTTGAGATATTAATTGCACTCATATTTTCACACATGATAGCAACATGCTAAATTATGTTCTTAAAGATCCTTCAAGATTTTCTTCATCCATAGTACCTATGTACAACATGTAGTTGTGGAAATCTATCTTGATTCAACAATGTATAGAAAGATAAAAGATTATTTTTTGCTAAGCCAAGAAACCAAACATTTTCCAAGAAATAATTCTCCTCCGCTAATACTTTTGTTGTCATCCATGCTTCCAGCATAGTCTGCATCAATGCATGCCTTAAGACTAAGATTTGTTCCTCTAGGATACCATAATCTATAATTTTGCATTGCCTTGTAAGTATCTGAATATCCATTTAACTACATTTACATGTGATTCTTTAGGGACTGATTTAAATCCACCTACCAATCTGGCAGCCTTCATAATGTTAGGTCTTGATGTTGTAAAATAGAGAAGTGCTATGTTGATTATTTTTAAAGTTCATTGTATTTAGAAAAATCTAAGCTTGTTCTAGTCAGCGATGGTTGAATTTGTAATTTTCAGATCTCTCGTTATGAAGATTTGTACATCTACCTAATTTCATCTACTAAAATTGTATATTTTCATGAGTAAAATACACTCAAATAGCTCAACAAAAAGGGTGTTGTCAAATTATTTTATGCTATGCAATTTTTGGTTGGAATCCTTCAAATTATTCTTTAGTATTATTGTGTTTTTGTTGTTTAATTTTGTTTTAATATATAAATGAATTTATTGCAATGAAAAAACTTCTAAAGTACTCAAATCCACAAAACTTACACATCAAACTTATGATTCCAACCAATTTCTGTCAAATTTTAGACAAATTTAAAAGAAAAATATATAAAAAAAAAACTTAACATAAAAAATAGAATAAAAAAAAAAAAATGGTATTTATTACTAAATTATTTTCCATTATATTATTTATGATTGATAATTTTGGGATTCCACATATTTCTAATACAAAAATTCATTGAGTATGAAGACATGTTTATGGAGAAACGGAGTCATTATCTACCCGATATGTCCAAAATTGACTACTTCAGCTAACTCGTTAGAATTTTACTTTCTTGACTTTAAAATATACTAATTCATAAATTTAATCATAAATAATACATAAACCAACCCAACAAACCTTACAAAACTCATAACTAATATTACGATCAACAAATAATAATATCGAGAGCGAAAAGGCATAATTAATATTAGGACAGGATAATATTTATTGAGTGAAGGGTTTGGGCTTTTTTTATAAGTATTTCGAAGTTTATATAAAATAGTATAATAAATTAAAATTTTAATTTTTAATATATTTTTTTAATTTTATTTTTAATTAGAGAAATTGGTATTTAGGTTGGGTTGATACTTAATTTCAGTTATTATTATAATTTTTAGGTGCCTATTTGTGATGTAGACATAGGTAGGTCTTAAATTTGAAACTCTAATCTTTTATAACTCTCACTTATTTTTGGCCAAGCTTGCTATGTAAGGCTCGAATCTTTTTATACGTACTACTTAATTTTATTTATTGATGCATATTTACTTAATTTTCATAGTGCTTGCTAATTGAGTTGGTCATATAGAGCTAATGATATAATACAAGTTAGAATAATTAATATTAATATTTATATTCATTGATGCATATTACTTAATTTTCATAGTGCTTGTTAATTGAGTTGGTCATGTAGAGCTAATGATATAATACAAGTTAGAATAATTAATATTAATATATTTAACGCGAATCATTTGGTTTTTAATTAAAAGTGGATAAATTGGTTTTTAATTAAAAGTGGATAAATTGATAAAGCATTTGAATTTAAAATTAAAATTTATTTGTAAAAATAAATAACAATTAATAAATCTTAAAATTTTATAATAAGGAAAGAAATCAATATTTATTTAAAAATAATATTTTTTGATAAATGGTTTTTCAATTGAAAAAAATTAAATTAAATTAAAAGATCATATATTTACTAATTTTTTATATTCAAAATAAATATATAAAAATTTATTTTATTTTTCGAGTGTGAAAAAATATTTTAATCAATTTAAAATGTTTATATAATAGAATAAGATAAGATACTACAATACAACATCTTTGTCGTATTGGACTAGAGAGGGTCTCTCAACTCAAACATATTTGCTTATGCTTAAAATTTAAAAAAAGTGTTATGTATTTATATATCATTTGTATTTTTATAAGATATTAGTAAGTCCACATTACCTTGATATTATATTTTGGTAAGATAATTCCTTAATTAAGATTTCATTGATGTGCACTCAAATTTATACAATGAGTGATTGTTTGTTTTATTTTTGAAGGAATTTTTTATTTTCATAATTTTTATTTACAATTTTTTTCCATTTTAATTATAGGAAAAAAAACCCCGAGGGTTTATGTCCAATATTCCCTCCTTAAGCTAAAGGGGCATTTGTGGGCCCAAGCATTATTCTAATTTTTTCAATTTTTTCTCCTCCTAAGGCTTTAGCGAATATGTTTATGATTTTCTCATTTGTGGAACAATGTCTTAAATGAACAGTCTATGCCTTTACATAATATCGAATCAAATGATATTTTCTGATGATGTGTTTGGTTCAATCATGGAATCTAGGATTCTTAGGCAACTTGATTGTAGTAGTATTATCAACGAGAAGAGGAGTACAATTCACTTGTTTCTCCTACAAGTCTTCAAGTATCTTGATGAACCACATAATCTCATTTGTTGCTTTTGTAGTTGCCACATATTCTACCTCTGTCATGGAATCTGCTGGAACTAGTTGTTTTCCTAACCTCTAGGAGAATAGTTATATATCCAAGACTCATGAGATATCCAAAAGTTGACACTACACTTCATTTGTCTTTGTCAAAGTTTGAATCAAAATATTGAATCAAACTAAAATCATCCACTTGTGAATATTTGAGTTTAAAGTTATGATTTCCTTTCAAGTACTTCAAAACTCTTTTTCTAGCAAAGAGATGTCCTTCAAAATCCTTTCACATAAATCTGCAAAGAATACCAATAGGAAATGAAATATTTGGTCTAGTAATAGTGAGGTCATTAAGACTTCCCATACGCTATTTTTACTTGGTTTCATCCCCACTTCAAATTCTTTTCCATCTGAGTAAATAGACATTGCACTCAACCATGCCAAAATTGTTTAACAATTCTCTAATGTATTTCTTTTCAGAGATGAATATATACATTAGATATTGAGTTACTTCAATGCCAAAGTAGTAGTGAAGATGTCCCAAATCTTTCATATCAAAGCTCTTTTTCAACTTTTTTCTTTATGTATGCATCATATTTTTCATTTGTCCCTACTATCAACAAATCATCAACATACACTTCAATATATACAATAATTTTGTAAAATTTCTTGAAAAAATATAGTTGCCCCATCAATATTAAAGGGTTTGAAATTCAATTTTAAAAGATGTTTGGTTAACTTTTCATACAAGGTTCTAGTGCTTGTTTTAGGCCATATAAGGTTGATGACTTTACATACTTTCTATTCTTATCCCTTTGCAACAAAACCTTTTGGATAAGACATGAATAAATTTCTTACAAATCTCGATTCAATAAAGTAGTCTTCACATCCATTTCACGAACTCTCCATCCATTTTGAGCTTCCAAGGAAAAGAGAGTTCAAATTGTGGACCATTTTGTTGTGAGGAGAGAATTTTCTTCATAATCAACACCTTATTTTTGTGCAAATCATTTTTCCACAATCCTTGCTTTGTGCTCTTCAAATGATCCATATAATTTGAACTTATTGTTGTAGAACCACTTGTATCCAATTGGTTTGGTTTTGAATGGATGGTCCATCAAATACCATGTTCCATTCTTTATCAGAGCATTATACTCCTACATATTTTATTTCCATTCATCATGAGAAGAAAATTATTTAAAGGAATTTGGTTCAAAGTTAGTAAATAAATTTAATTCATAATCATATGAAACATCCATATCATCTATATAAACTGAATCATAATTATCTACATCGCCTCCATCATGTCTAGTGGAACTTCTAGTTTCCATATTTGTAACCTTATCAAGATGAACAATTTCAAATGTGTTGATGAGACATTTTGGGGGACCTTTCTGAGTTGATCTAGGTCAGGGAAAATTTTAGGGATGAATTTTTTTCTTAAAATTTAGAAATCTTGGTGAATCTTACTACTCCTTAATATGTAAATTGTAATTGGATATATTTATTTAAAAATAATAAAATTTCTAGGGATTTTAACTTAGTCTCTTTAAAATTTTGGTGACTTTTAAGGTAAAATAATTTTATCCTAAAATTTTTGGGTGAAACATTTTTAGAGAAAATGGAAATCAGTGGATTTTTTCACAAAAACCATGGCAAATTATCTTATTTCCAAATGCTAGCCCCTAAAATTTTCCCTGGTCCAGGTTGCTCCATTGATTGATATAGGGATAGCATCAATATTCATTAGTCCAATCCTCTCAATCACATTATTGAAAGGATCTTCCTCACGTATTGAAGTGGTTAGAGGTTCATGAGGTGAATATGGTGCCTCAAAAAGGATATTTTGAATATTGTCCAAGATAGGGATCCCTTTTTCAAGATGTGGAATCTTATTATCAAATTCATAAGGTTTCTTTACATGAATGAATCTATCCAAATGATCAAGCTACATTTCAACAATATTGTCAATATTGTAAGATTCAAGGAAAATCACATCTCTGGAATGAATAAACTACTTTCTTACCTCATTGTAAAAATAATATGCCTTGGTGGCATATGGGTACACCAAGAAGGTTCATTTCCAATTCCTTGCATCAATAATAGGTGTAAATAAAGACCCTAAGATGCCTTATTGAAGGAATGTTCCCATAACACATTTCATAAGGAGTCTTATTTCTAAGAGGATGTGATGGGCATCTAGTTTCACATACATTGGAAAAAAAACAACATCATCCCAAAACACAACTTTACATTTTTTAAAAACATCATGGAATGGAGCATATTCAAGATAGTCTTGTTAATTCTTTTCGCTACACCATTTTGTTGGGGATTGTATAAAATTGTAGTTTGATGTTGAATCTAATGTTGGTGACAATATTTTTCAAATTCATTAGAAGTATATTCTCTTCCATTATCAATATGAAGGGAGATAATAACTAATTGTGTTTCATTTGAAATCCATCGTGACCCAACACATTTTGGTGTAGTCATCAATAAAATTCAACATATGTTTACCACCATTAGTAGAAGGAATAAGCATAGGGGCATACAAACTAGAATGTTTCAGTCCAATTTTTCTACGTGCTATGGAAGTGGAACCATTAAAGGGTTGTTTGCTATGATTTCGAAGGTTACAAGTATCACATTGCTTTAGTTTCCTAGGAGTAGTATGAAAACTATAAAATCTATTATTTTTCAACAACAAAGGATTTCATAATTGATATATACAAATATTTCATTCCAAAAAAGAATATATGGAAATGTACCTTCATTGTGATGTCATATGTATGTTGTCCCAAAGGTCACACTAAGAGGCAGGATGAATTAGTGTGAGAGCAATTTTACCATTTCATAACTTTTCATAATCAAACAATCATGTAGTAATGAACCATATCCATAAGCATCATATCATTAGATATAGCAATGCATCATAGATTTACCCATACATCAATAACACCTTAAGAATCCATCACATCACAAAGAGAAACAAGATTTTACATGGAAACATACATGAGAAAATCACAAAGTCTTCTTCTTCATATGCTTCAATTCATTACATAGATTTGTAGGCTCTAACCTACTAGAGGAAACCACCCCTAAGAAATGAAAATTTCCACTTATGGTAGGCTACACCCTGATTGAGGCACCAACTGTCAAAGTATGCAAGCAACTGCTCATTGTATGCCACAAACTAATTGAGGCATGAACCTCCAAATTATGTGAGCAATATCTCATTGTAGGCTACAACTTGATTAAGGCACCAACCTTGATGATGAGCGGGCTCTGACCTGCTTTAGGCTTCAACCTAAATAAGGTTCTAATGTCGGCGATGAGTGAGCTCCGACATACTCTAGGTTTCAAGATCATTGAGGTTTCAATGTCAATGGAGGCATCCACTTCCTTCTTCAACTCCTTGCAGACCTCTATTTCATATCATTTTAAAATTGGATCCATCGTCATCATTTATAATTGTTAATCACTAAAGCATAAGTAAAATCAAAATCTACAAACACAATCTACAATCACTATCATTGTAAAACCTATCATGATATGCAATCATTGTTATTACAACACTTGTAATCACTAGACTTCAAACAATTTGCTCCACTAAGATTGAGACTTCATTGAGCTACCAATATATTACCTAATAACTTGTTGTTGAATCAAGTAGCTTGGGAACACATTTATAGTGGTTCATGGTCCCAACCATGTGGAGGGCTAACCAAATGTTCATGGATTTTTCTTATGCAATAGGGTCGACATACATTAATATGTGAGCCAAATAGCCAAGGGTTTCACCCTACCATGTGACTTTAACTTCATTTCTTGCCATACAACCAGGGGCTGGACCTAACCATGTGAATTTAAATTTATTTATTTCATTGCTTCTGTCATATAACCAAGGGTTGGCCCTACCATGTGACCATTCTCTCTCGAATGCTCCAACTCAGCTCCTTAAACCTAATGCCTTGATTCCATGTGACCAGGATCTATGACCGTGTCACTAGTCATCTATGTGATGATGTCAGCATGATGTCATTATGCCACATGGAAGCCTATGAGAGGTGTCATGTGTCACCGATTTTGACCTTCTTTCCAATCAAAAGGTGTTATTTATCCCTGCCATGTCGCAGCTCCTAGTGATGCTCTATAAACATGTTAATGTCATGAAATTATATGTCGTGCCATGTGTACAAGAAGCATGTAATCTTCTACCATGTGTTAGGGATTCCAAGTCATCACACTAGACCAATTTTCATGTTCCATGTGTCAATCTTCCAAGTCATTACAAAGCCCATTGCCATGTGTGTTATAGGCCATTTTGTCACATCTGATTAGTGAGCCTCCTAATGGGATCAATCAACATCTCATTGCCCCTTGTCACCATCTTGCACAAAGCCCTAAGCATGTTCCCTTCATCCCCTGGAGTTTAAGCCCTAAACTACTTCATCTGAGCTAGGCTGATGACCAACGCTCCTCGTAAGCCTACTCGGGTGTGTTCACCAGCAGGGTGCTCCACTATGGCATGTGTTGGTCACCAACAGGTTTCTCCCCTTTACACCTATTTTGTTTCATGAATTTGGGAGAATGATCAAGATTCCAAAAACTTCCCCTTATAGGAGTTTCTAGAAGTTCTTTCAACTATTTACCTTCGATAAAACATTTAGATCCTATCCTTCCCTACTTTGGATTTTTCACCACTTATCCTTTTACCATATCCCTCCATCAAAGGTGAATCTCTTGCCCTAGATTGGTAATTGGATAAGAACTCCCAATTTACCCTACTTCTTTATATATTCTCAACCTTCTATGTGGTTAGGGGTTGCCTTTTGGAGATTGATTCTTCCCTTATGCCAATGTAGTGAGTTGTCATCATCTCATTAATTTAGGGTGATTGGAGGTGCATATTCTGACAAGGAAAGGACAAGTCAACAACTTCGAGGAGCTCTTATACAAGATCAACTGCTACTTATGGTTGTAATCTCCTTCCATTTTTATTAATGAAAATAATTCATTGCTTTCCCATATGTGATTTTGTTATTTCACTTATTTCAATACCATGTTAATCTATTAAATGAAGTGTTTAGATGATACTACATAGATCTTGTAGTTTCTTGGTTTGTGTTATTCGACTGTGCAGGCTCTAATTTTAGCATTCAGAGCTAGAATTGGAGCTTTCAAGCTAAATAAGGAGAAAAGTGTGTGAAGGATTCCAAGTAGACCTCACTCCATCATCTATTTACATTAAGGAAGAGAATTGTGTTCCTTGTCTCTCTATTCTTCTAGGTTAGCCACCAACCTAGGGGAGATACTTATTCCACAATCGTAAATCCCATATAATAAATTGGCGACTCCACTGCAGAATGAAGTATTCCCTTGGTGGTTTCCTTGTCCCTTTGTTTGATTACCTCCTTAACAAACCTTTGTTGTATAAACCAACTAAGAAGAGACCTAGGAAGTGTTTTGATTTAGCCCTTTTTTCAATTTTTAACCTAGAATTCTCTTTCTGAAGCCCAAACCACCCCCTGTTCCTTTGACAGAGCATTGCACCTCACCCTCACCCACTCTACACCAGCATTGCACGCACTGGTGCCTCTTCTGCACTAGCATTGGCCCCTATTTTTGCATGAATTTTAGCTTGGTTCTTGATCCTATATTTGGTCAGCCTACTTCCAACTAAATTTCCCTAAGAATTAAGTTTCTTGTGGTCTCTCTAAAGCCTCTGTTTGGTTTGCATTTGTGTTTTTTTCCTTTGGTAATAATTGGTTTTCATGTTTCTTTATTCTTATCATCTAGTCACTTGCAAACTGATTTCGTTTGATTGTTGGTCGCTTTGATGAACTGTTTTTCTAGTCCTCATTCTGAAAAGTGTAATTGAATCAGTAACTAAAAATTTACATCTTAATTTTCTTCATTTCGAAAATTAAGTGTGGTGAAAAAAAAGAAATTGCATCGGCATCTAGGGTTTTGCATGTGCATTAGCATAGGAACAATTGCATCAAAAATGAAATTTCATCTTGCATCTTGTTTGATGCATATTGTGTGTTGTATGTTGAGTGTTTCTTCCCTTCCTTAGCTAGATGTTCATTGAAAGAGAAAGGATTTCTATTTTCTCATGTTAGATTTGCATTTTAGGATATTCAAGTGACATTGTTGGTGAGCCCAAAAAATGAATCATAATCAAAGATAAACAGCAAAATCAACCTAAGAAGCATTTGTAAAATTATAGCAAACATTTATAGGTCTAGGCTATAGAAGTGTTCTGATGTCATTAAATGTAGGAGTTGTCATTATCTTTAGGCGTTGCATCCTATGGGTGAAATCTCGTTCCACGAACGTAAAGTATATGGGAACGCTCTCATTGAACAGTTATGCATTAGACAACATAACTACAGATTGCACTCCCATGTACTGTCATGTATATTTTAGGAGTCCCCAATAGGTTTCTATCCATCCATATGTAACCGATTCTATCGCCTTGTAGAGTCTGATACACCGAAAATATCATTTGGCGATGTTGGTTGTTGTACATTAAGTCCTTGATTTGCTAAGATCTATATTGCAGTTCACGGTTGCTTGGTAATCCTTTATGCCTAGATTACCCTCTTTTTGATTTATTTCTTTTTGTGTTAATAAAATTTATTGCCCAACATGGAATAACAAAATCCCCCTCCCCGTTGTTCACATAGAATGAAAATAAAGCTTCCTCTTCCTCCAGAGGCTACTCTTAATTGTTGTCCAAGACATAGGTAAATACAAACTACCGAATTAGGAAAATTGGGAACTACTTCTGGCCCTCCTCCCGATGTTGATCAACCATAATCATCCGTCCCTTTGACTTGTGAACCCGAGACTACATCTATTCTAGTTGGTAACATTGACACAATTGAAATAGAAATCCCTGAAACTTTATTACCTGTGATCACTGAATCTGATCTCCCCAAGTCAGAAACTTTGTTTCCTAAGGTTATTGAACCTGAATAGCCTCAACAATCCTTACTTGATTCTTTGGGACCTTCCTCCCCTCTTCCTTTGTCTTAGACATAACCAATATATCTTGGGCCTGATGGTGAACCTCTTCCACACGAAATTCTGAGCATTGAAGAGATCCCTCAAGAAGAGCCTCGTCCTTCTACTCTTATTCATTGGGAAATTTTTTATTTTTATCAAACCAATCCTCTTTCGTCCCAGCAACCTCAGACACAATTTCCTTTACCTGATTCTTTGGGCCTACTTGCGGACCTCTCGTTCCAATCTTCATTGGGATTACTAACAATGACTACAATTGATTCAAACTCCTAGATTGTGTCCACCACTATGGTTGAGACATCAAGCGTCGTATCCTCATCTATGTTTGTAAAATCACTAGAAGCTCATTTATATGGTGGTTCCTCTGTCCCACCTGGCTATAAATCATTATCTGTTGCCTTTTCTAGTGTGGCTTCCAGTCCTTAGACCTCTCCCATGTCATCCAATTTGGGAATAATGTCTGGTACTTCTCTTATGAATGCCACAAGGTCTGCGCCTCTTCCTCCATATACACCTAGAATAGAGCAACACCCTAGCCCTTATATTAGTGGGAAAATCTACCATCAATAGCCCAACCCTCCTTATGTTGGCTACTCTTAAATTACTAGATATAACTCGGCTTATTAATGACCTCATTGTGCATTCGCCATGGTGGCTAAGTATTCCCACTAAGTTGTCATCTGATATCCCAAAATTCAATGGGAATCCTGGAGAAGACCCATTGACACATGTTATGACGTATCATCTATTGTGTTAATCTAATTCACTTAATGATGATTCCATTCAACTTCGTCTTTTCCAATGAACGTTTACAGCTACCACAACTAAATGGTATGTTGAATTACCTAGACCATCATTTCACGACTTTAGTACTTTAGCTACTACCTTCCTCACACATTTCTAGTTTCCCATTAGATATGAAACTGGAGCAAAACTATTGGCTAAATTCAAACAATTAGACTCTACTCACATTTTGGATCACATTCAGAGTGGAGGTGTCATCATTGGTTAGTCAAGACCTCTATTTCCGATCAGTTGTTAGTGAAATGGTTTGTCAAATCTCTGTTATCTCCCATAACAGAAGATGTGGCCAAAGGAGGAGTCTTGACTGAAGATCAAGTTATTTCTCGTGCTCAAGATTTAGATCTAGTTTATACCCAATCGAGTAGTCTATATGATAAGATACCAAATGATATGAGACCCTCGAATATTATTCCTTCTCCACTGTTATACAGCAAAATGACCTCCTCATCAGCTCAGAGGGGAAAGACACGATGACTGAAGCAATGACCAAGTACACAAGCCTTATTTCCAAGCTAACGCTACTTATATACTTACAACCTACTTTATAAAGCTTCTCTACAATCCTAAGGGAGCGTTAGTTACCCAAGTAACTCTACTTGTTACATCGGGGACAACGTTAGTGAACCCTAATGAGGATCTAAGGGTCAGAGGAGCGAATTAACTAAGAAATATCCCTATATTCTCTCCTAAATCAACTCAAAAAAGCAAGGAAACATCAAATTTCAACCTATTTGTGGGATTTCTAATCCTAATGAAGAAGAAAAATGGGAAAGAGCTAAAAAGAATGGAAACATCATTACTTTTACCTAAGGAAACTCATGGAGAAACTTGGCAACCCTAACCTTGAATGCTACATAAGCAGAGGTAGGGCTATTGTGAAAGAGTTCAAATCATTTAAAAGGATAGCTTACTTGACTGTCAAGTAGTGTCTCAAACCTAAGCATAAGAAGTTGGTAAGAAGGGAGAGAGAGAGAGAGGAGATGGAGGGGTAAGGGAAGGTTGATGCAACCAATGGTTGTAATCATTCTTTCGACATTAGTATAGAACTACAGTTGTACTGTCTATGATATGATAATCACTCTATGAGTGACCTCAGTTTGAAAATTTATTAAACAAAAGGTATTACAAACTCATGTGCTGGTGTGTGTGTTCTATGTTATTGAAACAACAGATCGATAAAATTTCCAATACACAAAAATGAGTGGAGAGACAGCAGAGAAACACAGTAAGCAACACAAAGACACAAGAATTTTTAATAAGGAGTTCACCTTATTCTCGAGGGCTACATCCCTGGTCCAGCTCTCATTGGTGGCCTTGTTTTATTGTGTCTTTAAGTAGAGAATTACAAATGCAGGGACTCAATGCGAGTTCTCGTGAAGTAGGTTTGCTTGGCAGGGTGGTTCTTGGATTCCCCAAGCCACTCGAAGTACACAAACTCTTGTTCTTCCTACCAACTCTGTGACCCTTGTTCTACAATGGATAGAGCCAACTGTGATGCTCGATCCGGATAAATTCCTCTATGGGAAGGCTTGAATCTTCAATCTCTCTGGTGCTCGATTCTGCCTGTGTTCAGCTCAGCCCTCTGTCTCCTCTGCTTGGCTTTACTGCTCTCTGTGTTCACTGTCTCTCTTAGTTGCTTGGACTCCTCTAAATTCAAGTTTCCAATTAACTCTTCTCTTCTCTCTGTCTCTTACCACTTGATCTCTTGTTCCGACTATCTCTGTTCATGGCTTTAGTCATTTGATCCCTATGCCTGTTCGGTTCCTCTCCCGCCTGCGGCGATTCACCTTCTGCAGCTGTGCTTGGAATTCCTTGTTCGGCATCATCACGAATGCTTAGGCAGTGACCACGTGCCTCCATCTAACTGGTGCCAGCACGCTCCGTCGGTTCGTTTCTTCCGTTATCTCATGTATGTGTTCTTTCTCCATCGTGGTGGTCAAACAGACTCCAAATCTCTTTAAAACTCGGCTTAATCCCCTGTTAATTCCGCTTCCTCCATCGGGCACAATCTCAGCCATCCGATCTGGGCTCCTCTAGATCCAACATCATACGCACGTCGAGCGCGATTGACTTTCTCGACCGATATCACTCTATCAACGACAATTTTTCTCTCACCTCTGCTGCCACGCGTCGATCGCTGAGTGGGATCGCTTCGCTCTCCTCCAAAACCTCTTACTGTTCAAGGGCGCCTTGATCAATAACACCAGTTTTCCAGAGCACAGATCCCGCCTTTGTCCTTTAGCTCTTTTTGTTTCTTTGCCTGTATTTCTCTGGCTCCCAACGCAACTGAGTGCTTAAGGCTCTTCCACTTTGGCCCTGTTTGCCCAGCGATACACGATTAGCACTAAGCGCCTCCTTTTCCCAATCCGGGGCTCCCAGGGGCTGCTTTGACCTCCCGTGCAGTCTCCATGGACCTCGGTCAGCGTGCTTTGACTAAGGTCCTCATCGTTCTACGTTGGTAGCCATTGCCACTGGTTCAAGGCGTTTTTTATCGTTGTTTTGGAATTTTCAAGGATTTGTTCAACTCGATACAGTCAAGGTTCCCGACAGTCTTTTGTGGATCCAATTTGGATCATCGCCTTCTCACTGAAAAAACTTTTGGACCACCAAAAGTTGGTTTTCTTCAAGCATCGACTAAGTGAGGAAACTGTTGTCTCACTTGTCCAATCTCAATCCACTTCACACTGCTCAGCTTCAAACCTTTAAGCCCAATCCTGAGGTATTCCACTTGTCCACTGCGCATTGTCCTTACCTTCCTGTCCAGCACTGTATCTACCTACAATTCATTAATATATTTAGGTAGCAGGTCGTTAACAGAAGGTAATTGACTCTACTCTTCAGGGTCCTCAATCATTGAAGGTTCAAACAACCTCAAACAATCTGCATTTACGACTGAGTAGATGTGCATGTAAGCTGGCAGCTCAAGGCAAAAGGAATTTTCACCAACCTACTCAAGTATCCTAAAGGTTCCATACCTGATAGGTTTTAGCTTTTTACCTTCACCTTGCTTCCTGTCCTTGCTAATATACAGCCAGACTTGGTCTCCAACTTGAAAACTATGCTCCATCCGATGCTTATCATGCCTAGCCTTGTACTTGGCTTGGCTCTTTTCCAGTTGTTCCTGTATTGCCTGGTGGATCTCCTGGATCTGTTCAATGAACCTAGTTGCCTTGTCTACATCAATGTGTCTATCAACCTTGGTATCTTTACCAAAGAAAAAATCCAAAGGAGACCTCGGCACGAAACCAAAGCAAGTCTCAAAAGGAGATCCCTGTGTAGAAGAGTATTTGGCTCTATTGTAAGCATGTTGCACATAACACAAGTGTTCATCCCAAAGCTTAGGGTGTTTGCTACAATATCCTCTCAGTAACTGGATCTCCATCCTGTTAACTACTTCTGTCTGGCCATCTGTTTGTGGATGAAAAGTTGTGCTTTTCTTCAACTTGGTGTCCATTATTTCCCATACACTTGACCAAAACTTCCCCTCAAATTGGGTGTCTCCATCAGATACAATAGAAGTGGGTAATCCGAAATGAACCCATACATGTTCAAAGAATAATTTTGCAGTTTGTTCAACTGTAATCTGTTTACTACAAGGTATCAAAATACATTTTTTTCTAAATCTATCCACAACAACATACATATAATAATGATCTTTCCTAGATTTGGGCCATCCTCCAACAAAATCCATGGAAATGCTCTCCCAAGGGTGAGAAGGAACTGGTAATGGAGTGTATAAGCCTAGTTTTCTGTTTCTAGGCTTGCTTTTTGCACACATAGCACACCCCTTTACATATCTAGAAATTGTTTCATTCATTTTCGGCCAATAGCAGAAGCTTTGCAACCGTGCAACTGTTTTACTTACCCCAAAGTGACCTGATATTAGAGAAGTGTGGGCTTCCCTAATCATCTTTACTCTCTCAGTTTGTGGAATGTAGAGTTTCCCACAATGATATAAGAGTCGGTCCTTCACATGATAGTCCAATTCTTCTACTCTTTTGCCTTGACTCAATGTTGCATATACATCTTGAAAGTGTATGTCCTGCGCATATTATTCTATGTAGCTTTCATGCAGCATAGAATTATTCTTAAATATGGTAGATGCATATATATTGGGTGTCGATAACATATCTGCAACCTTGTTATGTATGCCCTTTTTATATCTTATAACTAAATGAAACTGTTGTACAAAACCCATCCATCTGTAATGTCTTGATTGTTGCAACTTAGTTTGGGAGTGTAGATATTGAAGTGGCTGATGATCAGTGTGTATTACTGTTTCTTTGCCCATTATGTAATTTTTCCACTTTTTCACACTCTGAACTAATGCACACAATTCTTTATCATAGGTAGGATAGTTAACTACTGTAGGATTAAAAGTCTCAGAATGATAACATATGGGTTTACCATGCTGTGTCAACACTGCTCCCATCGCATAGTCACTAGCATTAGTTTGGATCTCAAATGGTCTTTGTAGATCTGGAAGTGCTAGTACAGGTGATGTACTAATCCTTTCTTTTCAGGTGTCGAAGGCTTTCTACTGTTTGCCCCCCCACTGGAACACCTTGTTCAATCTTGTCAAAGCATGTAAGGGAGTTGCAATTGAGGAAAAATTTGAAATGAACTTCCTCCAATATTATGCTACTCCTAAGAAGCTTCTCACTTCCGTAGTAGACTGGGGTTTAGGCTAGTTTACAATGACTGCCACTTTAGAGGGATCTATTTTGAATTTACCTCCCCCTACTATGTGACCCAAATAATTTAGAGAGGTTTTGCCAAATTCACATTTGGAGAGTTTAACATAAATTTTTTCTCTTCTCAAAACATCTAATGTCTACTTAACATGCTTTAAATGTTCTTCCCACGTTTTACTGAAAATCAGAATGTCATCCAGATACACGATAACAAAATCATCAAGAAAAGGTCTGAGTACATCATTCATTAATCTCATGAAAGTAGCAGGAGCATTAGTTAGGCCAAAAGGCATAACCAACCATTCATACAATCCCTGCTTTGTTTTGAAAGCAGCCTTCCATGCATCTTGCTCTGCAACTCTAACCTAATGGTATCCACTGTGCAAATCCAGCTTGGTGAAATAAACAGCTTCCTTCAATTGATCTAAAAGATCATCTATGCGAGGAAGGGGATAATGATTTTTTATTGTTATCTTATTTAGTGCTCGATAGTCAATGCACATTCTCCATGAGCCATCTTTCTTTCTCACCAAGACGATGGGTGACCCACATGGTGATGTGCTAGGCCTAATGAACCCTTTCTCGAGCAACTCCTGCACCTGCTTCTTGATTTCAACATTCTCTAAAGCAGACAACCTATACATCCTAATGTTAGGCAAAGGAACATCTTGTTGCAAAATAATATCATGTACTATTCCCTTTTTGGGTGGCAGACCTTTAGGTTCTTGAAATAAGACATCATACTCTAAAACAATCTTTTCTATATCAGCTTGCTGATCGGCATTACAGCCCCCAAATACATTGGTTTTATCAAATTTATTTTCCTTTACAACCATTAGTAAGAACTGTTTTCATGAATTTATCATTCTTTTCATCTGTCCTAAGTTGATGAGAGTATAGTTATTCTTGAGCTTATGAGCCGTTACAAAGTACTCGATTCCATCTTTAACAAGTAGATACTTGTTCTCAGCTCTATAGAAAATAGCTTTTCTATCATACAAGTAGGGACTTCCTAAAACAATTCCACATATATCTAAAGGAATTACATCTAACTCAACCTCATCTACAAATGCTGACCCAAAAGAAAACTTGAGTTTGCACTGTCTAGTCACTTGTAGTTGTGCTTTATCATTCAACCATCCTAATGGGTATGGCTTCTTATGAGGTGTAGTTGTTAATCCCAATTTCTTTACAATTTCTTCAGAAATCAGATTTACTTGTGAGCCACTCTCAAACAAGGTATCAATCTTTTGATTTTTGGAAACAACTCGAATATGGAAAAGCTCATGTCTTTTTCTCTCATGTTCTTCATCAATAACAGATTGAGCAGAATTACTAGTAGATGCTTTAGAATTCTTACCTTTTATACCTGTGGCTACAATGATTGTTTCATCTCCTGAGTCTGACCCCAAATCTTTCTAAATAGCTGCAGCAGTCTTCTTCTTCTTGCCCTCGAACTTCTTAGGTCTCAGCTTTGGATGCAGAATCCAACAGTGCTCATCATCATGCCCCTCCTTTTTACAGTGAGTGCGTGAAGCTTTGCCTTTTTGTGCAGTGTTAGCCTTCCTTGCTTTCCACTTCTGCTTCCTTTTCTCCTTGCTCTTGCTTACAGTGGGTTGGGATGGTCCCCCAACATCTCGATTTTCGTTCTTTCCTCTAGCTTCTAGATGAGTAGCTTGTACAGATACCTCATCTATACTAGTGGGATTAAACATGAGGATGGTATGCCTCATGTAGCTGTGTAGACCACCAATGTACTTCAAAAGAGTCTCTGGTGAGTCTAATGAGAAACCCAACATCAATTCTCTCGTTTTGAACTCTTGAGTATACCCTTGTACACTTTGCCCTTTCAACTGTCGAAGAGTTTGCCAACTCATCATGGCTTGTTGCATGTAGGCCAATGGATAGAACTGATTTTTGATTGCAGCAACAAATTCACTCCAGACAGAGATGGTGTTACCATGCTTCTTCATATCATCTTGGGTTTTTCCTTCCCACCAAACCAAGGCAGTGCCTCCTAGGCATAGGCTTGCCAGCTGAATCTTACTCTTGTCTGAGTCTATGTTTTGCACCCTGCAATACACATCAATTTTTCTTATCCAATTGTCCAAATTTTTAGCATTTAGATCTCCATCATATATAGGAAAATCAAATTTAACATCTAACTTAATCAAAGATGCTTTCTTATCATGCACAGGGCTATTAGGAGGTGTGAGAAATCTTTCCTCTTTCCCCTTTCCTTTGGAGTGGTCATGGAAATGAGACTCATATTTTTCTTTATCTTGTTTACAGCCTAATGATTCTTCATCCCTATGCTTTCTAAAGTCCCTATACATTTCTTCTACCATAGAATTTATAGCTAGGAAACTTTCTATGAATTGAGGGTCTGGGCCTATAGAACCTTCCTCTGACATTGTCTTCTGAGAATAGACTCTCCCAATTTCAGGATTAGTTTCCACTAACTCTCCTTCTCCTAATTTGAGCTTTGATCTAGTGAGCATTCACAGCCTAACCAACACAATCTTGTCTAACCTTATGGCCTAGGGCTCTGATACCACTTGATCTGATAATCACCCTATGAGTGACCTCAGTTTGAAAATTTATTAAACAAAAGGTATTATAGACTCATGTGCTGGTGTGTGTGTTCTATGTTATTGAAACAACGGATTGATCATATTTCCAATACACAAAAAATAAGTGGAAAGACAGCAGAGAAACACAGTAAGCAACACAAAGACATAAGAATTTTTAATAAGGAGTTCACCCTATTCTCAAGGGCTACATCTCTGGTCCAGCTCTTAATGGTGGCCTTGTTTTATTGTGTCTTTAAGCAGAGAATTACAAATATAGGGACTTAATGCGAGTTCTCCTAAAGAAGGTTTTCTTGGCAGGGTGGTTCTTGGATTCCCCAAGCCACTCGTAGTACACAGACTCTTGTTCTTCCTACCAGCTCTGTGACCCTTGGTCTATAGTGGAAATAGCCAACTGTGATGCTCGATCTGGATAGATTCCTCTATGGGAAGGCTTGAATCTTCAAGCTCTATAGTGCTCGATGCTTCCTGTGGTCAGCTCGGCCTTCTGTTTGCTCTGCTTGGCTTTACTGCTCTTTGTGTTCACTGTCTCTCTTAGTTGCTTGGACTCCTCTCAATTCGGGTTTCTAATTAACTCTTCTCTTCTCTCTATCTCTTACCACTTGATCTCTTGTTCCGACTGTCTCTGTTCATGGCTTTAGTCATTTGATCCCTATGCCTATTCGGTTCCTCTCCCACCTGTGGCATTTCACCTTCTGCAGCTGTGCTTGGAATTCCTTGTTCAGTGTCAGCACGAATGCTTAGGCAATGGCCACGTGCCTCAATCTAACTGGTGCCAGCACGCTCTGTCGGTTCATTTCTTCCATTACGTCATGTATGCATTCTTTCTCCACCTTGGCGAATAAAAAGACTCCAAATCTCTTTAGAACTCGGCTTAATCTCCTGTTGATTCCACTTCCTCCATCGGGCGCAATCTCAGCCGTCCGATCTGGGCTCCTCCAGATCCAACGTCATACGCATGTGGAGCATAGTTGACTTTCTTGACCGATAGCTCGCGATCAATGGCGGCTTTTCTCTCACCTCCACTACCATGCGTCGATCGCTGAGTGGGATTGCTCCACTCTCCTCCAAAACCTCTTACCGTTCAAGGGTGCCCCGATCAATACCGCCGGTTTTCCAGAGTGCGGGTCTTGCCTTTGTCCTTTAGCACTTTTTGTTTCTCCGCCCGTGGTTCTCTAGCTCCCAATGCGACCAAGTGCTTAAGGCTCTTCCACTTTGGCCCTGTTTGCCCAATGATGTGTGATTAGCGCTAATCGAGCATCAAAATCGCCTCCTTTTCCTGATCCGAGGCTCCCAGGGGCTGCTTTGACCTCGTGCATAGCCTCCATGGGCCTCGATCAATGCGCTTTGAATGAGGTCCTCGTCGTTCTATGTTGGCGGCCATTTCCACTGGTTCAAGGCGTTTTTTATCGCTATTTTGGAATTTTCAAGGATTTGTTCAACTCGATACAGTCAAGGTTCTCGACAGTCTTTTGTGGATCCAATTCGGATCAGTCTACTCCATGGCATTGGTATTATAATTCATTTATATGTTTATTCAATGTCTTTTAGCATGAGTAGCTTATTTATGTGAAACTAGATGTCTTTTGTATATTCATGCATTAATTTTTAGGGTTTTATGTTGTGATTACGCTTGTCTCTTCTATGTGTGGGACTTGATCTGGAGCCGGCTCAGGGGACTTCCGCCTAGCTGCATTGTTCTCTCTAGAAAATCTACATAGAGACTCGAGGTAATGAAACTGTTTTTCTTTGATAGTTAGTTGTTGAATATGGACATGCATGTAGCATTGTGACAACTGCAAATAATCTTACAGTCTGCCAAGGGTCCCGGGAAGACCCTTGAGGATTCCTTCATTATCCATACACAGTGCATTTAACCCTATAGCAGTCTTGGCGACTCCACTAAGGACTACACTCTAGTTCCCGATTTACCTAGAAAGTTCCTAGTTTCCTCCTCCTTCCAGGCCTTCCTGTACCTCTTCATTCCTTTTCTGACCCCTTAGTACCTTCCATCACTCTTCTTTCATTACTCAGCCCTAGATCTAATCCTCACATCCCTCTTTTGAAGTGTTTTCCCTCACTAATGCATGTTAGTAGTGTAAAAAAAGCTTTATAAAGCTATGTGGCTGCATAAACAGAGCGTTAATGCATCCAGTAACTCTCTGTGGCCTCTAGCACAGAGCATTAGTCACCCAATTTTTGATATACAATTGTGTCTATGACCTCAAAGGGTTGGGAAACTTGCTTCTAAACTGATAAGGGATCAGTAGCTATGTTTTGTTTGACAGATCTGTGTCCTAAAAGAATTATTTCTTTTAACAAAATAGTTTTTCTTCTTAAAAGCTTTTATTTTCATAAAAGAAAAAATCAAAATTTTTTATTAGTTTTTATGCTTAGCTAGTTAAGTTTTGCATTATTTGGTCTCAGTAGTTGTTAGAGAGCATTGAAAATTTATGTTAGTTATGCTAGTGTTGTAATGAATAGGATGCATGGAATGAATATTGATGTATGAAAGACTCTCCCTTTGTAAAAAAACAGCTTATTCATCGAAATTGAAAATTTACAAGCATTATCTTTTGCATGATTTGAGTTAGAGTCCCATAAAATATCATACGTCAACACCCCCACCGAAGAATCTAAAAAGGTACACTTAAAATCTACCTAAAATCAATCTGCAACCCTTTCTAGAGCAAACATACATTAGTTTAGGCTAGGATCTTGGGATAGGCAATGTGAGTAAACTGCCCAAGATCATACACCAAAACTAGTGTCATTAAAAGAGAGAAATCCTTTTGCACTCATACTACCAGGAACACTCCAGTAAAAGTGGAGCTAAATACTAGACAACGTCAAACTATAAGTGAAGGTAGCCTGCCTCTTCCTGCATCTCCTTTGGGTATTCGATGTATCGGGTATCCCTTTGGGGATATTGGAGCTAGTTTGGGGACTCGGGTATCCCACCTACACAGTGTACTATCTGCGACTATGTCCCCCCCGGTAGTATCTATAATTTGAGGTATCCTTAGTGGCCATACTTTTAGATACTAACACAAGGTGACTGGGGCGAGTTGGCCTGGTACCTAACACAGACAGACCTACTCTGTCTTCAGTTTTTGGGAGGGTGCCCGTCTTCACGAGAGTACTTGGCCCCTCAATCTGAGGTTCGAGCGAAGCTCTAGAGTTACCATAACTGTACATTTGCCCAGCTCTCTTTGTTATTCATTGTGATACCAGGTTTCATCTCCAATGATCAGTGCTTATTAGACAAGGTCATTTCCCTCTGCTTGCTGATTGATTCACTTAGTGTATTTTTTTATTTTTTAGGTGCTAGAGTGTTATCATTGAGACTTTAATAAACATCATTGTAAAATTTATTGATAAAAATTATTGGCCACCATGGCTACATCCAGCCCTCATCATCAATATAGACGATCTTTAGGACTTCCCCCACTCATTGTGGAGGATCCTCCGAGCTCCAGTTAACCAGATTCCCCGTCTTTAGGATATCAGTCTCTAAGATATCACATAGAATTAGTTTGTACATCCGATGATTCAAGCTTACCAGAGAATTTTGTTACTATAGGATTTCTTCCTCCATACAATCCTCTGATCACGAATCCATTCAGCCCACTCTTGGTTCCTGTTGCATCTATACCTACTTTGTCTTCAGTTGGAACACTTCCACCCATCCCGTCGATGACTAACGAGTCGTGGGACTTTTTTGCCACTTTTTGTCCCCCACCACTTCCCCAGTTGACATTAAATACCACACCTTTGATGGTGAACCCTACTGTCCCATTTGTCCCAAGTTCAACCCCTAACATGACACCCTCCACGAGTGGAACCCAGTATATTCTGGGTTCCACCCCTTTAGTGTCAAACCCTATACCTTCAAAAAGTGCTATATACAGCGCTCCTTATAATGCTCAATATATCATAGTTAGCATGGGTCCCTTCAACCAACAATATGGTTTCCATCCATTGTATAGTTCTAACCCCCAAATTCAAGTATCTGGGGGCACTCCTAATATGCATATACTAGCCGAGAATGTAACAGTTCCCCCTCCGTTTTTAGGCATGCATGGTTAGTCACTAATTGACATGAACACTCCTTATGCTAGTCAAGGACTTATGGTTAGTTTTATGGCGAGCAGGAATCCTCAAGGAGGTCCTAATCAATCCATGGGGGCACCCTACTCACAACCTCAAATGAGTCAAGGGGGCACTGATTATCCTGGGGGAAACTCTATACCCCAGCCTAACAATCCCTATGGAAATCCACATTACAATACCATAACCCAAGGCACCTACTATACCACACAACCTGTGTATAATATTAGGAATAACACGATGGGAGGACCGCAAGGATCCTTAAGTCATATGTCATTGACTTGGTCCGATTTGGGGGCATCACACACTCTCCCTTTCTTGGCAACGCTTGATATCCCTGACTTGTAGAAACTTACAAATGACCCCATCTATCACAACTTACTATGGCCACCAATCCCGCATAAAATACCAATGGACATCCCTAAGTTTGAAGGGAAACAAGGGGAGGATCTGGGTACACACATCACCACCTATCATCTATGGTGTGTTTCTAACTCCATGGTGGATGATAGTATCCAGTTACATCTTTTTCCCTGCACCCTTACTAGCAACGCAGTCAAGTGGTACATCGAGTTACCACGCGTGTCAATCAATACCTTTGACGCTCTAGTGATGAAATTCTTAAAGCACTTCCAGCTACCCATTCGCTATGAAACTAGGACATAACTCCTAACTTCATTACGTCAAGATACTGCCACCCACATCTCTGATCATATACATGAATGGAGACATAGGTAGAGGTTAGTCAAATCTCCCCTCCCAAACTATCTCTTAGCGGATTGGTTCTACAAGTCTCTACTCCCCCAAATCACTAAGGATGTCACCTTAGGTGGTGCGGTCATCAAAGACCAATCCATACGATGTGACCAACACTTAGATTTGATATATTCGCAGTCTGGCACTCTATAGGATGTAATTCCCAATGCCCCTCACAACTCCAATGCTCCCGCTACTCAACAACCTATAGCACATGCCGATGGGATTATCAGCACAACCTCCAGGGCTGTTGTAAAACAACTCAGTGGTCACATTGCCTAGATGTCAATGGACCCCTCTACCAAATCCACTACTCTTCCTACCTCCATGATCAGCTCTGTGCAGTCTACACAAAAACCCGATGGTAAGAACAAGAAGAATAAGAAAAAGACCGCTCCTTTTGAAGAGCAGTCAACAAAGCAGTATAAACCCAAGAAGAAGGTAGTTACACCCTCTCACAATGTAAAGGATAAACCCACTAGATTCCCTTGCAAAATGTGTGCACAATACCACATGACATATCTGTGTCTGCGTCTTCAAGAATGCACAGATTTCATTGCTAAAAAGGACACAGGAAGGACCCTTGTTGTCCTGAATAATCCTTTCCTTGCTCAATAGTAGCAACACCTTATTTCAAACCAACCCCAACCCTCACAAGGGGGAAATGGTGGTTTGCAACATCCTTCAGCTAGTGAAGGACCCTCTACCATTTACACCTTTGAAACGGTAGATCTACAAACCAAAGCCAAATCTTATGGAACTCCTGTCACTCATGCAGAGGAACCCTCCTCAAGTCAAAACCCACTACTGCCTAATGATCTTCATATCGAAAGGCTGGTTGCTAACCTTGTGATTCACCCCCTTAAATGGTTAGTTCGACGCACAATGCACAATACATCTACATGTTCTGCCCAAAACTACAACATTGTAGAAGACTTGGCGCAAGCGCCATCAGCTATGTCGGTGCTTGAAGTATTACAAACATGTCTAGCACAAAGGAAAGCTCTGATTTCTGCCATTGGTGGTATTGACCCACAAGATTCCATGCTTGCAATTTTCAACATGGAAAAATGTAAACCTCCCCTTTCTCACCAGCTTGCATTTCAAGTGCAAATATTTTCGAAAGGTAAAGGCATACATAGAACTGTCATTGATGAAGGTGCTTCTACCTGCGTAATGTTAGCTTCATGTTGGCTCACTTTGGGTTCTTTAACGCTATCCCCATTGTCAAATTCCCTTAAAGATTTTGACGGCCACACTTTCATCCCAAAAGGTTACCCAGCTAGCTACCCCATCACTTTGAGTGGGAAAATGATAATGGTGGATATTGAAGTCGTGGATCATAAACTCAACTATAATATACTTTTGGGCCGCAATTGGACTTATGCCATGAATGCCATTGTATCTTCGGTCTTCCACATCATCTTATTTCCCTTGGATGGAAGGATAGTCACAATGTACCAGTTGTCCTTTTTTACCCTAAATTACTCCCCATTACCTAGCAGCTTTATACCCTTAGTGGGTGGTGTACCTGAATCTTACGTTAGTATCAGTACCATTCTATTGAAGTGATTTTCCCTAATGGGTTGTTTCCCCCTTCTACTGCCAACGGCTCAATAGATGGTCAATATGGTTTCATCCATTCCTCACGAACCAACGGATCCTTGGATCCTACTAGCCCCTTCAGAGATTGACACTTATAGAGAACAAATGCCACTGTCACTAGCTGAACTGGCCTATATTCAATCTACATCTGAGTCTCCGGTCACTTTGGTCATGGCCAATGGTACCACTTCCCCTCCCATAACTTCTCCTTCTTTCGATCCCCTCAAGCAGGTCCTACCTATTGACGAAGCTATTAGAGAGATCATGAGTTTAGAAGAGCGACCTTGGGAGGACTTGCACCATCGTGTTTCGATCTCTGATTCGGACATGATACCTCTTCAAATCTTGTCACCTGACACACCTGAAATCACTTCCTCAACATATACGACTATCCAAACTTTCGACTCAGAGGGAAACATGGGCAATCTTTCAAAGACATTTCTTGTCGATATTTTAGTCAAGACAGGCATCGTGGAAAACATACATATTGGAGCCAATTGCAGTCCTAAGGAAATTGTGAGCTTCACCTACCCTTTTAAAGACTTCCGCGATGTTTTCCCTTGGCCTTCTGAGGAAATGCATGGCATAGACCCTTCTGTTGTCAGGCATGAGATCAAGAAATATCGAGCATTATTTTTATGGTATTTTTCTTACTCGTTAATCCAGAAAATCCTTTAGTCTCCTTCTTCAGGCTCGTTAAACTACCATGAAGAAGCCCTAACATTCTTTTTATGGTATTTGTCTTGCTCGTTAATCCTAAAAACCTCGAGTCTCCTTCTTTGAGCTCGCTAAACTACGAAAAAGAAGCTATGAGCACTTTCTTTTACGGGTTTTTTCTCGCTCTAAAATTGAAAAATCCCCGATTTTTTCATCGTTGGGCTCGTTAAACACATACGATGATGGTCCGAGAAACTCTTTTTTGCTCTTTTTCTAGCTCATTAAACTGAAAAAGATCAATTGAGCATTCTTTTTAGGTTCTTTTTTCACACTCATAAAACTGAAAAAATCCCAAGTTTTTTCTTGAGGCTCATTAAAACCTTATGAAGATGACCCGAGCATTATTTTAGGTACTTTTATCACTCGTTAAACCAAAAAATACTAAGTTTTTGTCACCGAGCTCATTAAAAATCTATGGCAACAACAAGAGCACTTGCTTTTTTGGGACCATTTCTCGCTCTTAAATCAAAAAATCCCCGAGTTTTTCCCTTCTTCGGGCTTGTTAAAATCTACGAAGAAGGAATGAGCAGTTCTTTTACCTCTTTTTCCTTACTCACTAAACTGAAAATGATACCTTGAGTTTTCTTCATTTGAATCGTTAAAATTTGATGAAGGTATTGAGTTTATCGTCGCATGACTCATTAAAAATTCACGACAAATATCAAGTTTAGTCCGTCTCCTTGTAATCATAACAAGATGAGGTCAACATTTATTGAGCATAGGTTTCTCTTTATCCGAACTCAATAGATTAACTCACGGAAAAGTAACCGATTTGGGTATACTATTAAACTTTTTTCGGACCCGGTTAAAAACTATGACAAGGGACCACCATCGAGTCGTTCTTTACAATCTTTTCAGACTCTCTAAATATGATAAGACCACCAAGTTGTCTCATCTGGACTCATTAAATTACATGGACGAGGTGTAGAGTCACTCTTTTTACGATCTTTTTCAAACTCTTAAAACATGAAAAGATCAGCGAGTTTGCCTATCTGGACTCATTAAACTAATCATATAGGACATAAAGTCACTCTTTTTGCAGTCCTTTTCAAACTCTCAAAATATGAAAAGATTGATGAGTTTACTCGTCTAGACTCACTAAACTAATCAGATGGGGAAAGTGGACAATACAATTGTGTTCAGTATTTGAAAGCGTGGTTTGGCAGCAGTCGTTCCCTTAAACATGGCATTCCCTCAAATAAACCTTCCTTGTGTTGACCTCTAAATATGAATCTTACCATCCTATGAGTTTAGCGTAAATACCCCGATGTTCTTGCATCTATTTATCCTAACACTCTTTGGTGTTCATGAGTCTAGTGCTGCATGGTTAAAACCATTGTCGTGCCTTCTATTGTTCAAGGGATAACCTTTTCTTTCCTCCATCAACCCATCAAGCATATCCTTTCATCATGCCCTCTGTCATTTTGACCCAACGCTCAAATATTCCTCAAACCTCTTGTTGGTATACCTCAATATGGTAATCCACCTAGTTATATTCCTCCTTATCCTAGAATGGCTTCCAGTGTTTGGAAACCTACTTTACCCGTTCAACCTGGCTCATTTTGAGATCGATTGTTGAATTCTCAAAATATACCGTCTTCATCGCAAATTCCTACCTATCCATCAACACCTCAACAAGCTCAAATACATGTGAGCCAACCTTTACAGCCCATTCCAATGATGTCTGGTTCTCCCCAAATCCTGATTCGTCAACCTGTACAAGGTCCCTCACCTTCTCAATTTCTTGCAAAAGGTACTCCTAAAGTTTCGGTAGGTCAAATTATTCAAAATTTGGCACAGTCTCAATCGAACACGTACCAGGTGGCAATGCAAACCCCTATTGGGAAACAATATGGATCACATCAAGTGCCTTTTCAAGGCCAAAAAATCCAAACCCAACAATTCTAGCAGCTTTATTGCCATCCTGGGACTGGTAAACAAACCCACTTGTATGCTACTTATCAGAACCCTCCATATTATGGTAACCAGGTTCCTTATTTTAAGAACCCTCCTTATCTAGGGATGCAAGTGCCTGTTGCTAAGGCTATCCCCTCCTATCTAGGTCTTCCACCTTCATAATTTAATCGAAAATTTCCTTTTATGGCTACTCTTGAATTACCGAATATAACTCAGCTTACTAATGACCTCATTTCTCAATCATGGTGGCTAATTATTCCCACTAAGTTGTCATTTGATATCCCAAAATTCAATGGGAATCGTGGAGAAGACCCGTTGATGCATGTTATGACATATCATCTATTGTGTTAATCTAATTCACTTAATGATGATTCCATTCAACTCCATCTTTTCCAATGAACACTTACAGGTACCACAACTAAATGGTATGTTGAATTACCTATACTGTCGTTTCACGACTTCAGCACTTTAGCCACTACCTTCCTCACACATTTCTAGTTTCTCATCAGATATGAAACTGGAAAAAAACTATTGACTAAATTCAAACAATTAGACGGTACTCACATTTCAGATTACATTCATGAGTGGAGGTGTCATCAATGGTTAGTCAAGACCTCTATTCCCAATCAGTTCTTAGTGAAATGGTTTGTCAAATCTCTGTTAGCTCCCATAATAGAAGAAGTGGCCAAAGGTGGAGTCTTGACTGAAGAGAAAGTTCTTTCTTGTGCTCAATATTTAGATCTAGTTTATACCCAATCGAGTAGGCTCTATGATAAGATACCAAATGATATGACACCCTCAAATATTATTCCTCCTCCACTTGCTAAATAATCTCATGATGTCAATGGCATTATATGTTCTTCCAGTTCCTAGTCAATGAGTGAACCATTTCGTATTCCTCTTACCACTTCTACAAAAAATCTTCCACCTCATCCTACTATGGCTTCTTCTTTTGAGACAAATGTCGTCTCATCTGATAATGGAAAGTCTCAATAAAAACCTAGAAGAAATAAGAAAGGTAAAGGTAAGAAAAAGAAGGATTCCTCGCCGCAGGATAAACAAACAAATTCCTCTTCCAATGAGAAATGAAAGCCTTGATACTCGTGCTTCATTTGTAATGAGGATCACTTTACATGTGATTGTCTACACCACACTGAAGTGAATCAGTTTCTTAAATTATCCACTCCTGTCGTTGTGCTGACTGACCCATTTCCCAATTGGGAAATTCATATGGTTGCCCAGGATGCCTCTTCCTCTAACATAGTTTTGATGCTTTCCCCCTCAAAGCTGAAATCCGATGTTACGGTGGCCACTCAGAATAACGACTATGGTAATGAATCCACCGAATGATTAGGCTACTAATTAACCTGCAAGTTCGGAACCATCCTCATCTGATGTTGTTCCACCTTTGGTTTCTACGGAATTGACTCTCAAACCTCCGAAGAGTGTTATCCATAAGTCTACTTTCAACCCTTATTCGAGAGCCACTCAAAATTACAATGTAGTTGAAGACTTAGCTCAATCTCCTTTGCTTATGTTGACTCTGGAGGTGTTCAAAAATTGCCCCACCCAAAAGAAGGCCTTATTGTCAGATATCGAATGTTTGGATCCATCAGATTCCAGCCTAGTGGTTTTCTCTCATGAAAACTATATCCCTCAACTTCCGGATCAGTTAGCTTTTATGGTTCAGGTTGTTTTCCATGGTAAGAACATTCATTGCATCATGTCTTTGTCTTGATGGAAGGAGATTGATTCACCCCAACTGAGTCAATCACCCACCACATTAAAAGCCTTTGATGGAAGGACATACAAACCTTGTGGGATTCTGAATTCCCTCCAAGTAGAGCTATGGGGGAAAGCCCTCTCCGTTTTAGTAGAAGTTATCGACAGGCCTCTAGATTATAATATTCTACTGGGACATACATGGGTTTATGCTATGGTTGTTGTCATTTCAACTTACTTATTAATGATCTGCTTTTCCTCATAAAGGTGGGATCGTGGCCATAGATCAACTCACCTTTTTTACCTCTGATTCCAATATTTCTGGAAGTGTGCCTCTTGTAGGGGAAGCCCTACATTCCTATCATCATGTTGGATTTGGTTTATTAAAGGATTCATCGCTTATCAAAACATTTTCCCTCCTTCCTCCTCCCCTTAATAGCTCCTCCCCTTTGGTTTCTTATATCAACATGGTATCGTCATCTACGATCTTGGCTGATCTATGGGTTGTACCTGGTTAAACTAACATCAAATTTTTTTTCTTCCAAATACTGCTTAGCCCCGTTGCACAAGATTATGAAGCCATATACTCAGCTTGTATGGCCCATACTTTTCTTCGATCAATTGGGTAGATTGATCACTGGATTATGGCACACCCTCTGATCCTTTCTCACGTACATTCTCTATCGACAAAAGCATCATGGAAATCATGATGTTAGATGATGCGTCATGGAATGAACATCATCATCATTCCTCCTTCCCAAATACCACTAAAGCTATTCTCAATGGTGTATATCTACCTAATTTTTTCGAACCCTTTACCAATTATGTTTCCATTCATGAGATCAAATCTGAAAAGAACCTTTTGAATATTGAAGAAACCATTCCTCTCGATATTTCAATTAAACCAAGAATAGTCGAAAATTTATACATCAAAGCATCTTGCTCTTCATCTGAAATCGATATTTATCAAGCCCTTTTTTGTGAGTTCAGAGATGTATTTGCCTCGACATATGAAGAAATGCCAAGTATCGACCCAAACAAAGTACTGCATGAAATCAAGATGTATCCTGATGTCAAACCCATCTGGAAGCATCTCCATCTGGTCCATACCAAGAAGTCTACTGTGATGAAAGCTGAAATTGAAAAGCTTCCTCAAGCTGGGCTCATATACCCCATTCCTTTGACTAATTAGGTATCAAACGTTGTGACCCATTCCATGAAGAAACAAGGCATGATCTGAGTATGTGTCGATTATTGGGATGTAAATCAAGCTTGTTCAAAAGAAAACTACCCAGCCCTATTAAGTAACCATATTGTTGATGATTGTGCTCGCTGTGAGATTTATTTGTTTATGGATGGATTCTCGGGCTATAATCAAATCAACATTCTCCCTGCAGACCAACCTAAAACAACATTTATTTGTCCTTGGGGTAATTTTGATTATAGAAAGCTCCCTTTTAGCTTAAAGAATGCAGGGGCCACATTTCAACGTGCAATGGAAAATGCTTTCCATGACGTTAAGCATATCATACAGCCTTATCTGGAATATCTCTCTGCTCACTCCAAGCATTGGGTTGATCACTCCATGCTTTTATGTGCCATTTTTCTCGGTTGTAAACATTATAAAATTTGACTTAACCTTCAAAAATGTGTGTTTTGTGTTGGTTTAGGTAAACTCCTTGGTTTCTTCATTTTTGAAACAAGGAATTTGTATTGATCCTTTAAAATTCCAAGCAATCATTGTCTTGTTTTCACCTTCCTCCCTCGTTCAGTTATAAAGACGCCAAGGGAAAGCCAACTTCCTGAGGAGGTTCATCCCTAACTATGTTGAACTGGCCAAAGGATTTACTCACTTAATAAAAAAAGGAATTTCCTTCAATTGGAATGATGCTACACAGAAAGTGTTTGATGCCTTAAAAAATGTATTGGTTCGAGCATCTCTCTTATATCCCCCTGACTATCAGTGCGACTATTTCCTATACCTAGTTGTCACCATCTATAATATAGCTATGGTGTTGGTCCAAGAAGATGATATGGGAACTGAACATCCCATTTATTATCTGAGTCAGAACCTCAATGATAACAAGATCTGGTATACTCATCTGGGAAAGTTAGCTTTGGTGGGCGTTCAAATCATCCAGTGATTTCGACATTATATCTTACTTCACAAAACTACAGTCATTTCAGATTGTAACCCTATGACATACATACTGTCAGGTCAATTATTAGGCAGAAAATACTTTAAGCGGATCATTATTCTCCAATAGTTTGACCTAGAATTCATCAAATCCAAGTCAAATAAATCCTTAGCTTTCACCGAGCTAATTTGTGATCTCCCTTCCCTTAATGTTGAATCTACATCTGAAGATTCCATCCCATATGAGTCATTGTTTATGATCTTGTCATCTAACCCATGTGTTGACTTGAGGGGCTTAGACCCAGGTTAGAGTTAGTTGTGCTAACCAACAAAACCTTATACTACTGGCCCTTTCGGCAACGATCTTCTTGCATAGACCAGAGTCTCACCCGAGTTGATATTGGGGGATGCTAGAACCAGGTTTCTGCACCCAGAGGGACTATGCAGCTTGGTTGTAAGGTATTTAATAGTTTAGGGCTTAACTCGACCTTTTTGAACCTCTTATCCTTATTCTTATAGTTGTAAATGGTTTTCCTACTTAAAGGATTTGCAAACTGCGTGAAACTATTCTAACATGGATTATTCAGGATATAAAATAATATCTGAACCTTCACGATGAAATAGAAGAAATACATAAAACAAACCATAAATAGGCTAAAACATAGAACTTATGTGAACATACATAGATACACATATTTGTCCTCAAATTTCTTCTTTATTAGTCAAGTCTTCTCAAATACATTCTTTTTGACCTTGCGCACATAGTTCCAAGGGTATGTGCATTCAGCTACATAATTACAAAGGTCTGCATGCACATAGTTGTAGGATCCTTCCCCTTCACCTGATTATAGAAAGATCTTACAAAAACATATTTAGATGTATTTCATCAATTCAATACATGTCCCATAGACTTGCTAAGACATCCCTTCATATATGTTTTTACCCTTACAATACCACGATCTGCATTCGTGGAGCTCAAAATTCTCTAGATAACCCCATCCCTTTGCAAAAGAAGGGTATTTGACCCACCCTAAGCCCCTTTTATTGTTACAACCCTACGCTAATCACGCTCCACTCCTCAAAATGCAAAATCTTTACATGAATCGGGAAAAATCTAGACCTAGGGGACCCCTACCCAATAGGCCCCGAACACAAAGATTTGACGTGTCTTCCAGTCACTCAGCCGGTACATCCTTGATCTTGCCTTTTAGGCCTCTGTATGAATTATGTAATGGATGGAGCATTATTGTGCATTGCTTTGGGACCTATCGAACTTCATCTACGATATTTTCTATGGTCGGCCCCTTTGTTGCGAGGCAGATTGTCCTCTGCATTTGTTTATTGCTCTTCAATTTTCCCTCGATGTCTTGTGAGAGATAGTGGGCCTATTCTTCCCAAAGTTGTGTACATGCGGAGATGTTTTGTGCCTTTCTCTGTAGTTCATCGATCTATCCTTGTAGAATTGTGCCTTCCTGAAGACGAGCGAACCGTTGCACAGGTGCTAAGGTCCACGTCATGGATTTAAGCTCATCAAACTACAGTTTCTTTTCTTTGATCTTTGCTTCGATCTTCTGTACATGTGGTTCTTCCTACAACAAGGCCCACACTTCCATTGTATCTTCAAAAGGTTTACTACAGTCCTTGACTACAGTTTCTATCTGAACCTTAACAGTTTTGATGGCATCTTTGCGCTGCTCATGAACTTCCAGTGGCGTCATAGACTGCAGCTTCATCTAAAGCTTTGTAATATGCATCTGTAGTTCAAATAGAACCTTTCCCACATATTCCTTCAATTCTCTAACTTCTCCTGCCAGTTTCTAAATAATTTCTACTGAAGCTGCCTCAGTTGGGATCTAGAGCTCTGGAAGCTCGCTGCATGCTTTGGTTATGGCCTCTTCTAGGTGTTGGTTGCGCACAACTACCTCGTTGCGATCATGCATCACTTTATTATTTTCCTTAAACATATGTTGGTTATTGATTTTGACTTCATTGATGACCAAGAGAGATCGCTACTCCCATATATTAAGCTCATCTATTATGCCCTAATGAAGCTCATGCAACGTCTGAAGGGGGAGGGACGCAAGATTTAGGCTCAGATTCTTCAATGTTTGTGCACTCTCTCTGTCCTCTATAGCCTCGATGTGTAGTGATCCTTCTGGCAAATGGACTACTCAAAGGCCTGTGGGAAGCTCAGTTGTTACACTTGCCTGAACCACGCTCGTCTTAACCTGCAATTCTTGAAGGCCCTATTGGACCTTTGTCAATATGGCCCTATCTTGATCCTCAATGATCCCCCACACTGCCTCTATTGCAATGTGGATGGTGTCTCCGATTTCATCAAATTCCCCCTCAGTGAGGACCAAAGCTTCGACAATACTGGATTTATCTAACTTTTTCTTCTTCCGTGCACTGCCAACACTCTGCTTCTTTCGCTTCTTTATTATAAATGGAGAATCAATGTCCTTCATGTCCACAACAAAGTCTCCACGACTGTGTTCCCCTTCGTCAGTCGCCTTCTCAACTGTAGGCTCATTATTCTTTCCCTCGAGGTCAATGGTGACCATCGGAGGCACTTTCTCGATATCCTTTTTAGCTGCTGATTTTTCGACATGTGCACCTGAAGTGGTCTTACTTGTGCCTACCTTCTCTATCACTTTTACAATTGTTTGGGTAAGCCAATTACTCGACCACTTACTGATGACCATCAAGGTGTCATCTTCAGGAACTAAGTATGGTATCTCATGCCATACCTTCTCTGAATATTTCTTGGCGTGGATAGAGACACTTTGAAAGTCCACTTTAAAATCAGCAATGTCACCATACTGTTGAAATAATGTAGGAGACAACTCTGGCCTTTGGTTGATGACTGTGCATAGACCCATCTCAACGAGAACCGACAATATTTTTTTGTCCATAACCCGGGTTGGTTCCTTAGAGGCCCATTGTGAGGCAAACTTCGTAGCCTCACACACATCAGGTTCCACATTAGGGGACTGTGAATCCTTTGGTGCTCACCATGCTACCAACATGATTAAGATTAACAACCACGCATAGTGGAATGACTTACCTTCTTCCTATGCTTCGTGATAGTCATCCAGAAACTCTTGACGGAGATACATGGCCCAATTAAACTGGACCCCCTTACTACACTGCACAACCAAGGATACGACTGTGGTCAGCACTTCATCTACTCGACACTTCCTCTTGATTTTACAGGCCAAAATGGACACAGAAAAAACAAACAGCCTGATCATTAATAGAACTGGTAGCATAGCCCTAGGACTTCTTGATGATTCCATAGTCATTCTTCATCTAATTGGCCAACTTTTTCTCCTCAGATTTCCCAAAAAATGTGTCATTATGGTTCACTCCTTAATGAGGCAACGTGGTAATCCTACAAATTAACATATCATTAATTGGGATTGGATATCTGAACCACAGATACACATCATATACCAATCCCAGTAGTTGGCACACATAGATTTATTTTTTATGTTGTTGTTCCCAAAATGTGGAACATAAAGCATGTTCAACAACCCAACGTGTTTAATCCTAATTACCCACTTCATTCGTTCAACCCTTGTCACTCCAGCTTATTCGTATTAAACAGATTGAAGGTACTTGATGGGCTTGAATTAGGGATACTTTTTGCGATCATTCAAATCCTAGTACTCCATGCGCAGGTGTGGCACCTTGGCCAACAACTCTCCCTCAATTGGCACTTCCTCTGGTAACAGGGGTGTAAATACCTTGTATTTGATGGAATATGGGTCCTTCATCACCTTCACAGTTGGCTTCCTCGACGGCATATAGGGTGGTAACTTGGAGATTGGTTCCACCTCATCTACGCTGATATCCTCAAATCTATCAGCTAATTCTTCCTCATCCAGATCTTAGGGCTCCATTGGTTGTTTCTACAGATCCATCTTCTACTTCATAGTTCTCCAAGGATTTTCCTCAGTGATTGTGTAACTGGGATCCTTTAGGGCTTATTCTGCTTCTTAGCCACTAATGCTATGACAGTATGCAGAGTTCTTGGTGATCTAGGTGCAATTGTATGCATTGGTTGTGAGGAGGTCATAATCGATTCTAGCCCTCGACTCAAAAAATCCTACTCAAGCTTCTTTCAACTCTAACCAAACATGCAGTAGAATGCTCAGCTGACACCAGGGAAAATTTTAAGAACCCCCCCTAAATTTATAAATATAATAAATGGGCGAATCTCCATGGTATATAGGAAAAATGGAAGGCGATTTTATCAATAATATAATATGTATATATATTTTTTTGGCGAATCTCTCACCAGGCATGGCGAATATTTTACTCAATTATAAAATCTTGTAAGATCTTGGCGAGTCTTTCACTAAATAATAAAACTTTGTAATGACCTAGTGAATCTTAGCATAGGCTACATGCTGGTTTAATTCCCCCATTTAAATAGGCTACATTCCACGTGAATACCATGGGTCAATACCATGTGCCATTTTTATTTTTATTAATTCTAATATTAGGGTTAATAATGGTTTTTTGCATGGTATTAATAACAATCTAGTCCAAGGTATTTGTCCCATAGTATTTTGGCCATAAGTTTCACCTAAATATAACCCATTTTTTGAGTGTTCGTAAATATAAGGTGACTTATGGAGTAAATATACAAAAATGTTTTATTTGTTTACCATGCCTCTCATTTATTTATATTTTTATTAATTTACCATACCTCTTTTACAAATATGGTATTTTGCCCATAGGATTCACTTAAATAAAACCTCTTTCTTGAGCCTTCATAAATAGAACGAGGGTTATGGACTAAATATAAAAATAGGTTTTATTTATTTACGATACGTCTAGTTTATTTATATTTTTATTTATTTACCATACCGTTTGAGTATGTATAAAAAGATGTTTTATTTATTTACCATACCTCCACTTTACTTATATTTTTATTTGTTTTCACCCTTACATGTATATAAGGTGACTTATGGAGTAAATATAAAAAATGTTTTATTTATTTACCATACCTCTCATTTATTTATATTTTTATTAATTTACCATACCTCTTTTATAAATATGGTATTTGGCCCATAGAATTCACTTAAATAAAACCTGTTCTTGAAAATAGGCGAATGGATTCACTTAAATAAAACCTATTCTTGAAAATGGGTGAATGGAAGGTTGTAAGTCCTAATTTCAAGGGCTAAATTTACCTTTTTTACCCTCTCACTTAAAATAAGGTGGGCTATTTGAGGTGATTTGTAAAAATGTACTATGATACAAAATATTCGCCCACTAAAAATTTAAAACCCCTTAATTTCGCCAAAGGGCGAACATTCGCCCCTAAAATTATCCTTGGCTTACACTTAGGTGTAAAATCACACAGCAAATTATCAACAAACAAAGTGTCTAAATTGTGGAGTGGGGTGCCATATTTATAGCGTTTTTCAAATTCAAGCCACTCAATTCCCTCCAGATATTCCTCATAAATGTGGATTTGAAAGCATATTTGCCGAGATATGCCCCTTATTCCTATCAAATCATCCCCAATAGTCATATTCTAGATGAACTACATCAGATCCCTTCCTACAGCATAGTTACCCCTTCTTTGTCGTAGCTTTCTCCACCCGCACCATCCTCCTAAATGTCACACATTGCTCTTTCTTCGACAAGGTCCTCCATTGGTAGAGTACTTTATAGTATCATGCTTCCTTCCAAATGCCTGTAGAACTAAGACTCTTCTCCATTAATATACTCATCGCGTAGTCCCAAATATGGAGTTGTCCCTCTATATTTTCAACTTACTCCCATTTACTCAACCAACAATTAATTCTCCATTCAGCTTTGCAAGCTGAACTATACCACCATCTGAGATATCCTTTATAACATATAGGCATATCCAATGTATCTTGAATTTACCAGGAAACTGTGCGAACTTACTATCGTATAGCAAAACAAAGTCTCCACTCTTAAAAGTTCATTTCTTAATATGTCAATCATGCCATGCCTTTTCCCAGGCTTTCTGTACTTGTTGGTGAAATCCTACAAGAAAGCAATCTTCTTCTAGTGCGAGTAGTTGTTCCAATATTTATTCCATAATATCATTTTCTACCATATTCGTGACTGTTGCGATTCTAATATTGGGTACTATATATTCCATTGGCATTACAACTTCCTTTCCATACACTAGCCTAAAGAGAGTCTGCCCTGTCAGATTTTTTCAATTAGTCTTGTATGCCCATAACATTGTAGGTATCCCAATCATTCCTATTGACGTTGCACACCTTCATCAAAGCATTCTCCAAAATTTGATTAAAAGCCTCAACCATGCCATTCACTTGAGGGTGATAAGGTGTGCTCTTGTGCTAATGTACCTGAAATTCTTTTGTTAATGCTTCAATCATATATTTGAGGAAGTGCATTCCTCTGCCACTCATTAGGATCTTTGGGCACCCAAAAATCAACAATATATAGTCAAAAATGACGTGATAATTAGTGTCTATGCTGCAATCCTTTACCAGTTGTGCCTCATCCAACCTGGTTAGATAATATGTTGCAGTAATAATATAGCGCACACCAGTCTTCTTGCCTGGCGGATTGATCGGCCCCACAAAATCAATCGTCCACTTATTAAAATCCTGCAAAGTAACTTGTAGATTCAACGGTAATTCATCTCTCCATGATGGTCTTCCAGTCCTTTGGAAAACGTCACAAGCACTACAATATTCATTATAATCCTTATGCATTGTGGGCCACCGTAGTCCCACCCTCAAAATTTTATGTGTGGTTGCCTTGCCCGTGTAGTGCCCTCCTACGACACCACCATGCATTTCAACCAAAATATTTTGTCTTTCATGCTTAGGGACATATCTATGTACCATTTCATCAAGGCCCATTTTATACAGATGCCCAACAATCAAAGAAAAAATAGCCACTCTGACTACTAATTCTTTCTTCCATTGCATTGTATACTCCACAAGGGCTAGTCTGATAGTCAAAAAGTAAATAATATCTGCAAAATGTTCATTGGAAACACTTACAGTGAAGAGTTATGCATCAAACAAACATTCTTCATTGTTGGTAGGTTCTTCATCATTCTCAATTCGAGATAGATGATCCGACCTAGCGTTCAGTCGTCGATCTGTAAAGGAGTAAGCTTCCTATCCTCATACATTTTCCATAACTTCGTCTATGAATGGTGTTGGGAAGGGGTCATGTACGCATGCATCATTAAGCTTCCTTAAGTCAACAAATATCCTTATTTTTCCCTCGGCATTTTTCTCTTGTACTACCATTGGACTCACCCAATCATATTCTTCCAGAGGTTCGATTATGCCAACTGTGACCATCTTCTCAAGTTCCACCTTTACCTTCTCCTTGTACTTTGGGTTGAGCCTATATAGTCGTTGTTTTACAGGCTTCACATCTGGCTTCAAAGTGATTTTCATGACATCCAGGCCTCCCACGATCCCTTTTAACTCCATAAAATTCTTTGGGAACAGCTCTTGTTAGTCATGTAGTAACTCAATGACCTTTCCTACTATATCTTCATCCCAGTAATCTCTTATGCGTGAAAAATTAGGCTCCGCCTTTGAGCCTATGTTGACCTGCCTCATCTTAACAGGCTACATTACATCAGGGATTTTAACATCTGGTCCTGCCACTTCACGTTGTCCTTCTGACTCATGAATATTAATGATTCATGGATCTTCCTCACCTTCCTTAGTAATCATATTATAGCACTCCAGTGTGTGTTGCAACTATGCGTTCCAGTCGGGCTATACCCAAGTCATTGGCTCCTTAGGTGTCCTGAAAATTACTGCTCTAATTTCTTGGAGCGAATCATCTATGCACTGAAAGGCATTCTCAAAGCTAAAGGTCAATATGAAACTTTCCTTCATATCATTCTAATTGGCGGTACCATGGCACAACTCTACTTCAAGATACCAATTCATTGGTATCACATCCAAAGTGTGAACAAATACATGCACCCATTATGGTTGAGGTTCTTCGCCCCATGCCTTAGTCCAATGAGACAAATGATTTCAAGGATCATCTTTGCCATTGTACTTCTCTATGATTCTTGTGTTTGCAAGACCAAACCTAAGCATCATCAATCATCGGTACTCCCACCAATCTCCTATATTATCCTTATGTGTACCCTAGTTGAGGATCATCTTTGCCATTGTACTTCTCTATGCTTCTTGTGTTTGTAGGACCAAACCTGAGCATCATCAACCATCGGTGCTCCCACCAATCTCCTATATTATCCTTATGTGTACCCCACCAATATGTAGGTGTAGCCCTCAAATCCAAATCCAAGACCTAGAATTGTTTTTCTTCCAGTACATCCCTTTCAAATTTATCCAGAAATACACTAAAATCTTTTATCCCATCATAATATGGTAAGTTACTTACCTCAGTGGTTATCAAACAAAGAGATTTTGTCATTATATTACAGTGGAGAGTAGAAACTTCATGCAACCCATTCTGCCAGTTCTTCATCCAAGTTTGAATGACATGAACTATTCTTCTCCCAACTTATCCATCCATCTGGGTTGGGGTTGATCCAATCCTCATCGCATGTAGTTAACTTATATATGTACTCAATATCGTCATCACCGTATTCTTCATAGACAAGCTTTGTATATTGCACTCTTCACAAGTATCTAAAGCAAGAATGACCTTCATACCACTCTTTTCAAATACCATACTCCTCCTTTTTATATTAATTATGGCGTCCATATCAAAAGGCCAATCGATTTTAAGCAAAGATGGATATGGATTACTGTCATCCAAAGTCTCAATGACTTCAAAGTTTTCCCTCACTCTTGCTCCTTTAGTATCCACCATAATGCCTTGGAATTGTCCCATTGAGATAATATTTAGTTGTTTGGCCATGCACAACTGAATTGGTGATCATTACAACTTTGGTTGCCCCATCCACTCCCAAGTCTACTTCGACAACTTTGCATCTGATCCTAAGTCCATAATTACTTGATCCACTTCAAATTCACTAATATGCATAGTTAATCACATCTCCTGGCCAATCCTTTTCTTATTCTTGTTAACCCTATTTACTATGAGTTGTTTAGGTTGTGGCTTCTCTTTACTAGCACAATTTTCGATCAATTCTTGCAACCCTTCCACTATTTTATGGTCCCTTGACAACTTCATACATGTCTATAGAAAGGACTTTAGAATAGTCAAATCAGGGTCTTCCATCACAGTACCTACTTTAGGAGTGTTCTTCTTTGGTGCTAGTTTCATATGTGTCTTTGATGTCGAAGTTCCTATGTCCATGAAACTCTTCTTTGCCTCCAAGAAAGTTTCCTTTTCCTTCTACAGATCGAACCTAATATTCTTTTCTCCTACCTTTCTAACCATGTATCTGCCTCAGCCTTTTTACCTTTTTCCTTATCTTCTTTGGTAGTTGTACCACTTCATGTCACTATATTAATGCTTGGATCATCCTCACACTGTTCGGATCACATCATTTGATTCTACGCAAGCTGTTGATTCTTCTTTTCTTGCATCTTAGCCATTAAAATAGGGAAATCCTCTATCACATGGTCAAATTGTCTACAATACTGACATGAAGGATGAGTGGACTTCTAACAATCTCACACATAATGCCCATCTTCACCACAATTATAACATATGATCTGACCCCATCCTCATCCAACACCTTCTTTATGACCACGTCCTCGACCTTGAAATCCTCTGCAAACCATAGGTGAACCATTCTCTTCATGCATGTGGCCTTCATCTTGCATCCAATATGTCGGGCTTCGATTTATCATGAAGTCATAGTTGCGACAATGACTCTCATCATGTCGAAATGATCGACAGAACTTACAAATAATTGTTGTGGTGACTGCACATATTTCTATAGAAAATAGCAGTGATCAGTCAGGTGTTGGCCTACAACTCAGCAAATACTACACCATACGCTCGGTCTGGTACTCAGTCCAGCACTAGGCTCTCGCTTCAAAGGATTGGGACCTCCGCCAACTAAATAATCATGGTAGATAGGACATTGGTCCTTATAATTACCTTCCTTCTTACACTTTAAGCACCATACTTTTGAGCGCATCTCAAACTGAACGTCCTTTCCTTTCTTTAGGTATTGCAGCTCCATATGCAAACTTGCCAATTAGGACCGTATTTTCTAAACCCCTATGTGAGTCTCTTATACCAGAGAAGCTTCTGATTTCATCATGATTTTTAATGCCTCCGCTTGCGTCCCAATATTTTGTTACAATAGTGGTAATCTTAGGTGTGGCAATAGTGCAATTATATACTACTCTTTGTCTAATTCATTAGAGATTTGGAAGTTGGCTTGTCCCATCTAACATTTTAACCTCTGATTTACATCCCAAGAAGTTTCATTCATGGCATGCTTAATCTCCTTTATTTCTATAATACACTGTGACCGTGACTTGGGCTTCTTAAACTCTGTGTTTAGTGCATTCTTTGTCGCATCTAGTGAAGCAGTTGGATTCGTCGTATTGTACTTGATATACCATGACAACACTCTATCCTATAGCGTTGTGACAAGTTTCACTTTCTTCATATAATCATCATTGATCTGTTTTTCTTTGCACACAGCTTCTATGACAAACCAAAATTGATCAAGATCCTCTAATCCCTAACCCTTAAAGATAAGCATCTTCACTACATTAGCCATGTTGAATAGTGGAGGTGGAGGTGGAGGTGGACGTGTAGGTGTATGAGGTGGAGGCAAAGGTGAGGGTTGAGTGGACGGGTGAGGAATCCCAGAAGTGCCTTGAATTTCTATTGGCTTGATGGGGCCTGACCAAGGTTCAGAGTTATTTAGCCAAACAAATCCCTGTATTATTGGCCCTCTCGGCAATAGCCCACAGATCGCGGACTGAGATCTCACCCGAAGCCGTATGGGGGGATGCTGGAACTAAGTTTCTTCACCCTTAAGATGTATGATGGGTCGATTTAGTCCAATTGTGAAAATCTTCATGTAGGTCACTTCGCGCACTTTTCTGAGCTGCGAGGCCTTTGCGCCCTGTTAGACTCACTTTCACACAACCCTAACTAGGGACTGAGGAGCTTTTGCACTGCTAAAGCAGCGATCTGTGCTATTTCCCCAAGTTACACTATGGACCTTACTTATCTTCTTATAACAGTTAGTTATCTTCGCGTAAACAGATACTTTATCTTATACTCACTTATTTAACACATTCATATAAGTTCGTGCATCAAATAAATAGTAAACTTGAAATTCATACCCAATATACTTCAATGCATAAAATAGGAAAATATACACAAAAATATTGTAAAAATTCTCTTTATTAATGCTTCAATCTATTACAGACTCAACCTACCATGCGCACTCAGCTGCAGGGGTCCGTGCACTCAGCTGCAGACAACTAGGCCTCTGCACACTCAGCTGCTGAAAATTCTCCTACTCTACAACCCAAAGACTCAACTTTACACTTAGACTCAATGCTTCATCATTAGATCTTCTATAAATGACTTATCTCTCTTTACACTTAGAGCCTCTCTCTACTTATACAATCCCATAGTTTGCGGACTATGGGTAGAACTCTCAAGCTGACATTACATTAAAAAAGTAAGGGTGGACAACCCTATGACTTAATTACAACTTCGCACTCCATGCCCACAAATCGCAAAGTCTTTACATCGGACTTAGTCAAAACCTGGGCTTTAAGCCCCAAAACTTGCCTTGAGGGGGGGATCCTAGACCTAATAGGCCCCCAACACAAACATCGTGACTCGCCCTTGAGTCACTCTATCGGTGCAGAGATCTTCACGTGGAGGCCTCCTAATTCTGCTCGGATTGCTGCAAGGTCAATAACACACTGAGCGGCTACCTGTTGTATCTCTTGGATGCGTTGTTCAAAGACAACAATATTTGAACTACTTCACTGTATCTTCTCCTGTGTTCCCTACATCTACGCGATCTTGCCTTCAATTGTTGTTGTGATTACAAAGGCCTTGTCGATCCAAGGCTAGACACGTGCCTTCAAAACCGCTTCTCGATGTCGCATTGCATCTACCTGCTCCTTAAGCGCTTTGGCCTGTTGCATCTGCGCAAGCCCTGTGTAAGGGCCACCATCTGCGTGGTCCCTTTGACATTTTCATACTGTTGCTCTAGCTCACACACTTCTGTTTCTAAGTGTTGTATGTTTGGGTCTTCCTGGAGAGTGGTGAGGACCTCGAATGATTCTTCCAACATTTTGGTGCAGTCCTTCACTACACTACTGATCTCCTCTATCCCCGATGTAATGGCGCTAGCATGTTATTCCGTTACCTCTAGAGGAGTTGAAAATTGCGCCTTCAACTGCCTCTCTGGTATTTGAAGGTTCAGCTCCAGCTGAACCTTGGATATCTCTTCTCGCACCTCGCGGGCTTTTGCTACTAACCTCTGGTCAGGCCTCTGGTAGGATGGCCAACTCAGGGACCATCTGGTACGCTTCCTCAACCACCTGCACCATTTGTCGGTTTTGTGCCACAACCTTGTCACGCTGCAGGCTCAGTTGCTCCATGTTGATTCTTTGTTCACTCAACACCTATAGCACGCTGCCCTCCCTAGCCCACAGTTTTACAGTCACTCCGTCCTGCAGGACATAGAGCGTCTCCCGAAGGAGTGTAGCCATGTTGATTCCTACCCTTTTCAACGCACTGACCATAGGCCGATTGGCCTCATTTTCTATGACCAATGCCCCTTCTAAAAGAACTATTGTGTTGGTTGTGTAGGCACGCAACGTTTCCTCAGCCACGGCCATTCCTACTGTGACGCTGGTCGAGAGAGTACTAGCCTGGGGAGTGTGCACCTACAACTCTTGAATCTGTGCCCAGAGGGCCCCCAACACAATCTGATTCTCCTCCGCCAACTGCTAGAGGGCCTCTGTGGTGACTTCATGCACCATATCCTCTATATCGTGCAGATCTCCCTCAATGAGGGTGATCGGGTCAAAATAAGTCTTAGATGCTTTCGGCTTCTTTCGCGGCCCTAGCTGCTCTCTCGGGTGCTGATGCTTTAACTATTTCATCGTTGTTTCTAGATCTGCGCCACCCTCCTCTATCTCTATCTCCATTTCTTTTTCCTTCTCAGGCAAAGGTGACTTCTAACCCTCGTACTCCTTATTTTCTACCTTTTGTGCTTTTTCTATGGCCTTCACAATGTCTCGTGCCTCCTGTGCCTGTGCGGCTGCTGCCTCTTTTCTTCTCTTCTCTGCCAACTATGCCATCCGCAGTTTTGTCTCCTCCTTCTTCCGCTCTATAGCAAACTTTTTCATTTCCATCATGGAGAGGGCTAGAGCACATCACTCTGGCGGCCACGCCTCAAGTACGTCGAAGATAACATCATCCATGGCGAGGTATGGTAGTTCATTCCAATTCTTCGTGGGTTCCTTGCGTGGCCTAATATAGACGTGATGGAAGTCCGCCTTAAACTCCATGAAGCTTTGTAGGCTATTGCAAATAGTGGGCAATAACCACAACTTGTCGTTAATCCCCATTTTGATGTTCATCTCCATGGACACCCATAATATTTTACTGTCTCAGATCCTGTGCGCATCTTTAGTGGCCCACAACAAAGCGTACTTCGCAGCCTCTAAGAGATCCCTCTCAATTGGGGGGAACTGACTATCCTTGGGCAATTCCCCAGCCACCAGCACTATGGACAGCAGAAGCCATGCATAGTGGAAGCTCTTCCCACATTCCTATGCCTCGTGGAAATTCTCTAGGAACTCCTTTCACAAGAATTTAGACCAGTTAAAATGGACCCCCTCTGCACACCGCTCGACAAGTGCAACCACCGGCGCAGGCACCTCATCTGCGCGGCACTTCCACATGACCTTACCCACCAATATCTGAGTAACAAATCAGACTTCCTTGTTGTTGATACTGGAGATCGTGTAGCCCCTCTTTTTCTTCTCTAGCTTATATTTCTTTTTCATGGCCTCCGCGACGGCCAAATCATTGCTTTTACCCTCCGAAATGTCTGCTGCGTCTTCCCCTTTACAAGGGAGTCAGGTAATTCTATGGATTAGGTGGTCTGTGATAGGGATGGTCTCCTCCAACCACAAACACCCATCATGCACTAGGCAAAGCAGCTTCCTAATGACAAAGATAGTTATTGGGGTGCGATGGTAATGCGGCACTTAGAGAAAGTTTAATAAACCTGCTTTCTCTACCCCTCGCAACCACTTATGCGACTCCAATTCTACAACTCCCATCATACTATTTTTCTTTAGCTTCATGAGCTGCGTGGTTTCCAAGTGTGGGAACTTTTCCTGGTCTGCGGGGTCATAATCTTCAAACTTCAGACTCGACACCCATCCTAAGTGTGCTACTTAAAAAATGATATCGTCAGGTAGTAGTGGAGTTTGCAGAGAGCTCTTTCTCTCATCTAGGTCCTTGGGCACCTTTGTCTTCCCCTTTTGCAGAGGAACATACATAGGTAGCCTGGTTGGAGGGTCTGTGCACTCCCTCCTCCTCATCAGTTTCCAAATTAACCGCTTTCTCTTTTTTTTCCATGGTCAATTTAGTTCTCAGCGAGTTTCGAGGGGACATGTGCACCAGAATCATGCGTTGCTTATCTTTCTTGGGCTTCAGCATGAACGATGATTTAGGGGTTTCTGCAACTATCCTGGCACTGTCAAGGGCATCCTCTACTGTCATGGCCTGCATAGCCTCTTTGGCGGTCATTTCTTTGATTTTCCTGGCTTCTTCATACCCCACCATTTGGTTTGTCCAGAAACCTCTCAACTGCTCAACCGGAGATTCAAACAATGCTCTCAACAGGTTAAATAGATCTCAGTTTAGAATACTCTCGGTACATGATAGCTCAATTCTAAAATGACCAAGTGTTGTTTGTTGGGCAGCCCTTTGCGATATATAGTGCCTTTTGAATTCAAATTTGAATATTCCCCCCAAATCTGGTTCATTAATGCTCCCTTGGTGACAGATTTTCCCAAATCTTTCCGATAAAGCTCATCTTAATTGCCTACCGCCCACTACATTTTGTCTCAAACCAAGAATCACATCGTGAATAGTGACTATAACGGTCACTTTCTAGCCAACCCACGCGGTAGCGCAACTACCATTGCGCTCTCGTAGACGCCATGACACTTCGCTTCTATGCACAACCCTAACATTGCGCAGCTCTCAGGAAGAGTAGTTTATAGTCCCGCGCCTCCTTTTAACTGCCTGGAGTGCTAATACTGTGCTTCCCATAACTAGTCAGGTGGCTAGGCCACCTATATATAGCTTTAATCGACCATTAATCACTTTTCCTGGAAGAAATCTGCCTTTTACCTTTACTGTCTGCATCGTGCAGTTCACCATCTGCATTGTGCCACCATCAGTGATCCCTCTAGTAAAATACGGTTCAATCCAAGGCATCAAGCTAATCAACTCTCAGTGTTAGTCTCCAAATTTGTCAACGTAATCGTGCACATCATGTTTTATTACCACAGTTTTCTTATCGAGAAAGTCCTTCTTTATTACTTCCTCAAGCTTCTGGACTTCTGTTTCCACCAGAGCACTTTTCTTACTTAACCAAGTTCTTTCATTCATGAGTTCTTGGAGCATAAGATTACCCTATTGGATCTCTTCATTAGGTCCCAAGCATTCTTCTTTGTTCAGCTGCGGGATCCCTTCTTCCAAGGCTCCGTGAACCGTCATATCCACGGGCATTATTATGCACAGACTAGGCATAATATACTCCATCGATATTATAGTGTTTGCTCCATAGGCCAGCCTAGAAGGTGTTTGTCCCGTCAATTTCTTGCACATTGTCATATAAGCCCACAAAACTGTTGGTACGCACAGGTCCCAGTCACATCGCTGCACATTATATACCCTGTTTAGTGCTTCACACACTTCGTTAAATGCTTCTGCGTGGGTAACCTTCTGCAGACTCATTATTTCCACAATTTGTTGTTCCAACTGCAGGGAATGTTCGTGCAATTTCCTCCCCAATACATGCTTATTGACCATATTCTCGAATGCAAAGTTCATGTGCATCCACATAGGTTGTTTACCATATGCCTATACCCACCTGGACAGATGTGCATGCAAAAAATCCTGCACATTGTATTTATCTGTTAATCACATTTTAGGCTTCCCAAAATGCATGCACATCATTCTCCTGCATTCGCACCAGTCATCCTAGCTTCCTTGGTGCATACCCCACCACCTCGTGGGTGTAGCGTGTAGTACCCACTTCAAAGCCTAGAACTTTTCTTTTCCGGCACCTCCCTTTCAAATCTATCCAATAAAGCATATACCTCACCTAATCCATCATAAGTAGGAAAATCTCTCATTTTTGTCGATATGCAGTGCAACGATCTTGTCATCATGTTATAATTCAACATGGTTACCTCGTGTAACTAGTTCTTCCATTGTTCTATATCTTCATCTGAATCCGACGTACAAGAGCTTCTATGCTCCCATAAGGTTCATCCATCTACGGTTGGATTTACCCAGTCTGTCTCTCACATGGCTATCTTGTAGATGTAGTCCAAATCATCGTCACTTTCATAGTTGCACACCGAATTTGTATAGCATGATCCTTCTGCAAGGTCCAAAGGTACGACTACGCGCAGAGACTTTTTCTCAAAAATCATCTTGGGCTTCTTCAGATTAATCACCCCATTCATGTCAGTGGCCCAATCGATTCCTAAGAGTGTGGGGTAGGGATTGTTGTCATCAACAATCTCTATCACTTCAAATTCTGCTAGCATGCTTGCCCCTTCAATATCCACGGTGATTCCCTCAAATCTCCGCATAGGTATTATCTTTCGTTGGTTAACCATTCGCAGCTAGATAGGAGACCATTGCAGCATAGGCCTTCCCATCCACTCCCATGTCTACTTCAGTCGTACGTTTGCATCCGATCCTAGGTCCATAATTACTTGGTCCATCTCATATTCTCCAATCTGCACGGTTAACCTCATTTCTCTTCTCGTCCTTGTCGCATGCTTTCCAATCTTGTGGACTACGCGTGACTCTCCTGGCGCGGTGTCAGCGCATCTGTTAATGAGTTCCTGTAATCCATTTACAGCCTTACTATCGTGCAGTAGCTTCATGCATGTTTCTAAGAATGTTGTAAGCATAAATGGGTCCATTTCTGGCTCTAATCTATCTTTTCTTCCTGAAGTGGAGGCTTCAACAAAGCTCTTCTTAGCTTCCATGAAGGTTTCCTTAGCACATTTCAAATCAAGCTCTACTTCTTTCATCGGAGCCTTGCGAACCCAAGTACTATCTTTGGGTTGTTTTCCTTTATCATCTCTCGTCATAATTCCACTTCAGAGCACAATGTTCACATTTGAATCTTCCTCGTGTGGCTCAAACCTCATCATCTGTAGGTTCTGAGTCGAGGGAGGTTGTAGCCCTCCCTTATCGCACAACCTAGCTATCAGCGTAGGACAATCCTCTGTCTCATGATCAAACAAGGTACAATACAGACATGATGGACACATTGGATTCATACAATCATGGGCATAATGTCCTGGCCCTCCACAATTGTAGCATATCAGTTGTTCCCGACCTCTTCCAGGTCCTCCTCCACCTCGGCCTCATCTACACCCCTGAAATCCGGTTCGCACCCCTACTACATTCTGGTCAAGGGGCTGCATTTCCACCTAAACCTTGTAGGTCAGATTTCTATCCCTCATCAGCTCATAAATTCTACAAGTGTGCCCATCGTGTCCAATCGATCTACAAAAATTACAGAACAATTGTTGTGAATTTTGTGTGTACTTCTGTAACAAATGGGAGTTGTCTGTAGCATGCTTTCTGTTGCACAAAATATTTCCACCATGACATTCTGCAATCAATGTGAGTCTATCACCACTCATACTTTCCTCCTTTACAAGTCTTAAACCTCAGCTCTTCATGTCAAGCCTTGAAAAATAAGAGAAAGCCCTTAAAAATCTCTAAGACTCTAGTTCCGCACTTTCTCTTCGCATTACCTGTGGTCCCGCACCCACTGGTCATGTCCCCTACGGACCTGCCCGCTCTGTTTGTGTGTAATGGGTGAAGACTCTTGTAAAAGTAAAAAAGGCACAAGTATATTCTTAAAAACTCACTTTGGGTTATTTCTGGAAGCTTCTAGAGGGAATCTTGAGGTGGCAAGTTTTCTCCTTTGAGGTTCATACATCCCATACCTAAAGGAGCTAACCCCTTGATGTGAGGAGCTTATCCCTTTGAACGAGGACTCTCTCCCTTTGTAGGTGGACTTGTAACTTCCTTCCTGTGCACTATAAAATGAGGCATTGGTCTGGTTACTAATGAGGTTGAAAGCTGAATATTTTTTAGGGTAAATGTTGTTGGAATTTAGACTTCCTAATTGAGCTTGAGATGAGAGATTACATACCTTTTGATCTTATTGGGAAGAGTTTGAGGCTTTTCAAAGTAGAGGAGATTCTTGCTTGGACCCTGGGAGGAGCTTGTACAACATCAAGGCACCAAAGGTTGTAAAGTTTCTTCTTATTTTCAAAGTTAATACAATCAATTTTATTTTTCTCCATAAGCTATGTTTTATGGTTTATTTCATGGATTCCTTGATAACCATGATGAATATGATTTATTATATTGGCTATGCAGGTGTTATTTGATGTGTGCTTGTTTGTGCTTGCAGGTTCTTAAAAGGAAACTCATTTGGACGATCGAAGCATGGCTGCCACAAACTAGCGTTGGACCTAAGGTAGGGTCTAAAACACCTCTTGGTTTTCATTTATAAATTGTAATATTTAGAGAAAGGTAGATTTGCTTGTTCTGCTTGTCGCTAGATATCTGTAGATACTAGGGAGATCAGTCTTGTCCACAAGAACGATTTATCTGGTCAAAAAATTGGCGACTCCGCTGGGGACTTGAATTTTGGTTTTTGCCTTTACTTTTACTCTGACTTGAGAAACTTTTTCTCTGTTTCTGGTTTTTACTTGATGTGTGTGAGATTGGGTAGTTTTTTAGGTTCTGAATTGTTTTTTGTTTTTTCACGTTTTTGAAAGAGGACCACACGTTTTATTTGTAACACAGTGTGGAAATCCCCGCACTGTTGCTTTACTACACAGAGTGGTACCGCATCTGATTATACTGGAAGCCTGCGGACCTTGTCAAATTTTTGAAAAAACCTAAAAACTTTTCATCCAGTTAAGCTTAGGATTTGTTTACATCTTTTAGCCTCTGCCCAGATCTGTATGTGTCTTGTCAGAAACATCTTGTAAGTGAGTTCCATTGGCATTTTGGTTTTAGGTGATTTTCTAGAAGTTTTGCGTGCCTGGTTTGATTTTCGCTTGGTCTTTGTAGTAACTCAGAGATTAGCAGCCTAAGAAACCTCAAATTACCCTAGTATTTTTGGTCTTCTTGATGAGTCTGACCAATTTGTGAAATATACCTTTGGTGAGAAATAGATCTCGTTTTCTCTTTGCAAAGCTTTGAAAGAACTTGTTTGAAAGTTTTGAATTTCATTTTTTAAAAAGAAAACATAGCTCAGTGCTTTTTGATTAATTTTTTATTCTGAACAAATTAGGCCTTAGTTTGTTGAATAACTAAGTAAAACGTCCTCAAAAAGAAATTTTGTAAGCTTTACTTCAACTAGGCTTTTAGAAATTTGTAGATCTCAAGATTAGATTTTTCATAGTTTTGAGTGTTTTCTAGAAATTTTAAAATCTCTTTTGAAAGAAATTGCTTTTTGTAGTTTTTGAGTGTTGAAAAGAAAGGGATATTTTTTCATGAGCATAATTAGAAGTCTCGTTCTTGATTTTATTGAAAAAAACAAAAAAGATTTTCTTTTAATTTATATGTTGAAGAAAGATTTGTTTCTCAAAGAAGTGCATTCTCAACTCTTTCTTTAGCTAGAAATTCATTGAAGAAAAAGAATCGTTTATCATCTTAGGTGCATTTTTAGTGTTTTGGAGTTGAGTCTTCACACCACAAATTTTCATCTCCATATCTTTTGACTTAAGAAACAACCAATAAAAAAAACGCTTAAAGTAAAATTTATCTAGCAATCTTTTTATTTCTAGGGCTCTTTATAACCAACATAGCTTAGGCTAGTATCTTGGAGTAGGGAGTAATTAACTCTCCAAGATAGTTAAAACAAACAAGGATCTATATCTTGTGGTAGGGAATAAATTCCAATTGTTACATCTATGCTCTGGGAAGCTCCTCTTAAAGGAGTCAAGCACAAGATCATATCCAAACCAGTGAGGTAATCAATCCTTCCTCATTGGGAAGGATAGTAGATATACACGTATTAAAAACGGTAAACCTCGGATTGACCATTGTCGAGGAGCCTGGGGTCACTTGTTGGTAAACCTTGGATTATGTCAAGGAGCCTTCAAGGGGATTGAGCTAAGTTACTCTGCCTTTGCGTGTGTATCGGATCACAGAATATTCCCCCAGGTATGTTTGTTTCTGTTGGTAACCATAGTGACCATAATCTATAAGATTCTTCCTAAGGTGATGGTGGAGGGAAGATCCCACTGTACCTAGAGCAGAGGTCGACTAAACTCACTTGGACTCTCTGGGGGGTTCTCTTCACTCGAGACGATTTAGTGAAGAAACTTGTGCCAGTCTGTTTCATTAAGCAGGTTGTCGGGGTAACTGTTCCAACTGCCCCTTCTGTATTGAATTCTGTGACGTTGGATTTCATCACCAACTAGTGTTTTCAGTATGGAAAGTTATTGTTTGTATGTGGTTTGAACTCCTAGATTTTTAGGCATGTGATTCAAATTTTTTGGTTCTTTGGAGACTTTAGGTGATTTTATTAAGACTTTTCTTTATTTACGTGTGAAGTAATTAAAATATTTAATCGTTTCTAAATTACGGAGACAATCCCGCAAACTTCGAGGGCAACCTCCTAAGTATTCTCCAAGCCAGCTTGAAGGGCTATGAGCTCTTGTAATTCCTAGTGACAGTAGAGTTGGGTCACCGGAAGAAAGAGAATCTTCTATAGTTGTTCATCCTGATTATCAAGTTCAAGCAACAAAGTATATTTCTGAACCAATTTCATTTTCCGAAGTTACTGGTAATGTTTCTTCTACTAGTGAATTAGCTGAAGAACCTGAAATTTCTAAGCCTGAAACTGAACCTGCTGCTACTCCATCCTCGGGATTTGCTTCTCCAACTTCCAGTGGTCCTGGTTCACCCAGGGTAGGAAGGACCATTACCCAAAATCTTCCCTCTGGACTTATTTCTATTGAAGAACTTGTTAGTCCGGAAGAAGGTATATCTATCCTTGGAAATCAACCAAATTTAGAACTTAGGGAGCGTGAATCAATCTTTTACAATCCACCTAGGAGGGATGCTTGGTACGTCTCGTTGACCAACTTTTTAGAAAATCCAGGTCTAAGTTTTTCACCACCTCGCATTTATTTTCATCCAACACCTAGAGGTTATTATCCTCTTTTGAATATGTCGAGACAGTAATCCATGTTTTCCTAATCACCAGAAACATTTTTGTATGGCAGTCCTTCTGTTCCTTCTGGGTATCAGTCACTCACTGGTACTTTTTCAGGAGCATCTCCTCAACCCATTGAACATGGGCTATCAACTGGTAATAACGGAACTAAACCGTTGAGTGTAGAAGACATTCTTATGATGTCAGGTAACCATTCCAAATCCGCAACCTCAAGGTAGTCAGTTACTGCCTGGGGGGCAACCTTAAGGTACTGAATTATCGCCTGGGGGGAAACCTCAGGGTAGTCAGTTACTGGCTAGGGGGCAACCTCAAGGATAGTACATTCCTCAAGGTCAACCCCAGACTTAGTACATACCTCAAGGTCAACCCTAGTATCAATATATACCTCAAGTTCAACCCTAGTTTCAGTACGTGCCTCAAGGTTATCAACCTCAAGTTCAGTACCCAACCCAAGGTTTCCAACCACCTTCTGGTCAATCATTTGTACAAGGAGCTAGAAATGTACCTTTGAATTATCAGCCCTACACTCAACCCGATTACGGTCCTCAATATCTTCAACCTACTATGGGTCAATACCCCAGAATGAACATGGTGTGGGATCCATCTCAATCTCAATAGATCTTGCAACCTAATGTGCAGTGGTCATCTCAATCTAGACAACCTTTGGTTTCTCGTTCAACCCAGCAACCTGTCCAGTCTACTATTCAAACTTCTGCACCTAGTGTAGCTCATCAGTCTGGGCCTAGCTCGCCTCAAGATCTGCCTCAAACAACTGTTGCAACTACTCCAGCTTCTGTTCAATCTACCCCACCTGCTTCTGGAGTATCGGCAGCTCCTGTTTCTACTATTCCTACATCAACTCCTCAAGCCTCTTTACCTCAGTCTGGACCTTCAGTTCAGACTTTGGTTTAGATTCCTGTAGGATAACCTGGTCCAAGTATGGTTGTCACAAGTCAACCTCAATTTACTTATCAACCGTACCAGGGACAGTACCAATTCGGTCCTGTTATTCAAAGCCCAGTTTACCAGTATCAACCGTACCCTGGATATACTTATCAACAACCTCAACAACCCTAGTATGGTCCAGTTAATCCTGGTTTTCCAGGAGGATATAATATCCCAAATGAAATTCCAATTTCAAGTTATCCAAGATATCCTCCTCTTGGGGCTGGTCTTATGACCCAGGGTTTTCGAGACCCTGACCGTCAGTTACCATTCATTGCAACTTTGGACTTTCCTGATTTGTCATGCCTTATGAACGATCCAATTAATTATCTTCCGTTTTGGCCGCTAATACCGAATAAGTTGCCCAATGATATCCCAAAGTTTGAAGGTAAATCAGGAGAGGATCCGTCAAACCATGTGATGACTTATCACCTCTGGTGTGCATCTAACTCCATTATAGATGATTCAATTCGTTTACATCTTTTTCAACGCACTCTGATTGGTCTTGCGGCCAAGTGGTACATTGAGTTACCATGAGCCTCTTTTTATAACTTTAGTTAGCTAGCTACTTCATTCTTAACTCATTTTCAGTTGCCTGTCAAATATGACAATGGCACGGAATTATTAACTTCATTAAAACAGTCAACGTCCACTTATATTTCGGATCACATTGATGAATGGTGACGTCGACGACGTTTAGTGAATGTTTTTATTCCAAATCAAATTTTAGCTGAATGGTTTGTTAAATCATTATTACCTAAAATCACTGAGGATGTAGCTAAGGCAGGAGTTGTTACTGAAGAGAAAGTAATTGCTCAAGCTCAGTACCTTGACCTCGTTTATACACAGTTGGGTACTTTACACGAAAAAATCCCTAACCTTCCGAAACAAAATCAAATAATTGCAGCTCCTTCAGGGTCTCATGCCGTTGATGGTATGATTGGTTTAATTAATACCAAAAGTAAGAAGAAATCTTCAAAGAATTCTTCTCATATTATAACTTTACCAGATTCCCTGACAGGAGACTCTTCCACTGAAATTCCTGCTGATATTCATGTCGTAGAATTATCTATGGCCAAATCAAAATCCGGTGGTAAAAAGAAGGGGAAGAAGAAAAATAAGCAAAATTCAAAAGAGAAATAAGATAAAACTGAATCTACTGACAAGAAATGTAAACCTCACTATCCTTGTCTCATTTGTGACGAAGAGCATTTTACAAGAGACTGCCCACATCGTGCTGAGGTTGCGAAAGTTGTCAAAGGTTCTCAAACGCTTGTTGTCTTGAAGGATCCTTTTCCTAGTCAAGATAGTAAGATGATTGGTTCTTCCTCAAATGCCTCAGAAGAACCCATAATGATGATGTCTCATGTTAGGATTGCGACGCGATCGCAAGATTATGGTAGTAAAAGTCCTGTTGGTGGTAAGGAAGCATAATCTTCTAATTCAAACCCATTAACTTCAACTCCTGGTTCTGATCCGCTACAGATCGAGAAACCTAACCCAAACTTAGTAATAAAACCGCCTACTAAAGGTATACTTCGAAATTCAGCTTTCAATCCGCATGTGAGAGCTGCTAAGAATTATAACATTGTTGAAGACTTAGCTATTTCCCCTTCAGCAATGTCGACTTTGGAGGTGCTGCAATCATGCCCAGCACAACGTAAATTGCTATTGTTGGCTATAGGAGCTATTGATATTCAGGACTCAAACCTTATAATCTTTGATTTAAAAAATAGTACACCTCGCCTTCCTCATCAAATGGATTTCCAGATTCCAGTGTTAGTCAAAAACAGACCTTGCTTTAGGACTGTGATTGATGAGGGAGCTTCTACGTGTATTATGTCGATTCAGTGTTGGAGATCGCTTGGTTCTCCTACACTCAATCAATCCCTGATTAGTCTAAATGCTTTTGATGGCTGTGGGTTCCATCCTTTTGGCATTCTACAGGATTTACCTATAGGAGTTGAAGGAAAAACTGTTAATCTAGATGTGGAAGTGGTTGATGCCCCTCGAGATCACAACCTTCTCTTAGGTCGCAGTTGGTCTTATGCTATGACTACTGTTGTTTCATCGGTCTTTCGGCTTATAAAGTTTCCTCATAATTGAAAGATCGTAACTATAGATCAACTAACATATTTCTCATCCAACCCAACCTCTTCTGAAAGCATACAACATGTCGGTAAAACAATTATCCCTTACAAGGATGTTGGAGTAGGATTAATTAAAGATTCTGGTTTACTAGGAACTTTTTCCTTTCCTCCTCCTAACGTATCGCCTTCTACTGCAACCATTCATATGATTTCATCAAACACTATTGTTTATGATGATCCTTGGATCATACCTTCCAAATTTGAGGTGGATTCATTTGGTGATGCGATGCCTTTGAGTCCCTATGAAATTGCGTATCAAGTTGTATAGTCATTTTCCAACCCTTGTTCAACCAAAATTGATCTAATGAATGTGGTCCATGGAGAATCACTTTCAACATCAAACTCAGATTCAACAATTTTTTCCAAGCTTATTCATACTAATGAGCAGATTCATGAAATTTTGGCTGTTGATGACTTACCATGCGAAGATCTTCATCATCGATCTTCATTCTTACCTGAGCTTGATCACTTTGAGAATGATTTTTCATCTATTTTTACTACTTATTATGTCAAAGAACCACAAAATCCATTGCAAAATCCTGATTCTGAGTTAAATTTGGGAAATATTTCTCGAACGGTTCCCATTGACATTTCAGTTAAACCTGGAATTGTTGAAAACATTCATATAAGTGCCTCCTGTACAGAAAATGAACTCCAAACTTATAAGGCCCTATTTCAAGAATTCTGTGACGTGTTTGCCTGGTCATATGAAGAAATGCCAGGAATTGATCCAGCAATTGTTTTTCATGAAATCAAAACTTACCCAGATGCTAAACCCGTCTGGCAACATTTGCGTCAGATCCACCCGCGAAAAGATGCTGCTATTAAAGCAGAAGTTGAGAAATTACTTAAAGCAGGTTTCATTTATCCAATTCCCTTAACGGATTGGGTATCAAATATTGTTCCTGTTAACAAAAAGCAAGGAATGATAAGAATATGTATCGATTATAGGGATATTAATCGAGCTTGTCCCAAAGACAATTACCGAACTCCCTATATCGATCAAATCATTGACAATTGTGCCAGCAGTGAAATGTTCTCCTTTATGGACAATTTTTCCAGTTACAATCAAATCAACATTCTACCTACTGATCAACCGAAAACGACTTTTATTTGTCCATGGGGGACATTTTCTTATTTCAAATTACCTTTTGGGTTGAAAAACTCTGGAGCAACTTTTCAAAGAGCTATGTCTTACGCGTTTCATGACATCAAGCACATTGTGCAACCTTATCTCGATGATTTACCTGCCCATTCATTACGTAGAGCCGATCATCTCACTCATTTACGAGCAATATTTATGAGATGTAGGCATTATCGAATTAGGCTAAATCCACACAAATGTGTTTTCTGTATAGAAATGGGTCATTTACAGGGATTTGTTGTTTCGAAAGCCAGCATTCGTGTCGATCCCTCGAAGGTTGAAGCTACTGTCAAATTGCCTCCTCCTTCAACTCTTCACCAACTCCAAAGTTTGCAAGGGAAAGCAAACTTTTTACGTCGATTCATTCCTAACTACACCGAGATAACAAAGGGTTTTACCAGGTTGTTGAAACAGAATACTCCATTCTTTCGGGATGAGATAGCTGACAAATCTTTTGATGCACTCAAACATGTGTTGACCCATGCACCATTATTGCATCCTCCTAACTACAACCAGGATTACTTCTTGTAACTCGCCACTTCTCATTCCACCATTGGGATGGTGTTAGTTCAGGAAGATGAATTCAATAGTGAACATATGATTTACTATCTTAGTCGAACTTTGAATCCGACTAAGCTAAAATATTCACATGTGGAGAAGTTGGCCTTGGCAGCTGTTCAAGCTATCCAAAGATTTCGTCATTACATCTTACTATGCAAAACTACCATAATTTCTGCATGTAACCTTATGACCTATATTTTGACCAAACAATTGCTAGGGGGCAAGTATTCCAAATGGATTGTTATCCTGCAGGAATTTGACTTGGAATTTGAAAAATCCAAGTCAAAGAAATATTTAGTTTTTGCGGAGTTGATGTGTGACTTCCCGCGTGTTGATACTGAAACTATGGCGGAAGAGCCCATTGCAGACGAATCCTTGTTTCTTATCAGCACTCTTGATCCATGGTATGGAGATATCATTGTTTATCTCCAAACCCAATATTTTCGGCCTGAAATTTCATGATCTCAGCGACAGAAAATACGTTTCCAATCCCAACAATACAAGATTATTGGAGATACACTCTATCGTTGTGCGGTAGATTCTATTTTCCGATGTTGTTTAAATCATGAAGAAGCTGAAAAGGTTTTACATGACTGTCACTCTAGAGTGTGTGGCGGTCATATCTCTGGGTATGCCACAGCCCAAAAGATATTGCGCGCTAGCTATTTCTGGCCGTCTTTGTTTAAATATTGTATTTACATGATCCGAAAATGCCACAATTGTCAAATTTTTTATCGAAAGATGCGTGCTCCACCTGCTCCTCTCCACCCTATAATTGTCGTCGGTCCTTTTGCAAAATGGGGTCCTTATTTTATTACATGTAACCCTCACTCGGCCGGGGGGCATGCGTATATCATCCTTGCGGTATATTATTTTACCAAGTGGGCCGAGCCGATGCCTACATTTTCACCAGACGGCAAAACTGCTGCAATTTTCATTTTCAATCATATAATTACTAGATTCGGTGTTCCACAAGAAATTATCACTGATCATGGGCATCATTTTTGAAACATCATGATGACTGAACTAACAGATCAACATGGCCTACGTCACGATAGTTCTACTCCATATTACCCATAGGCTAATGGTCTAGTTGAAACCATCAACAAAGTTCTATTCATTATGATCCGACGAATCATTGGTATTCATAGGTCAAATTGGCATAACATGTTATTTTCAGCGCTTTGGGCGGGGCAAAACTCAGTAAAAACATCAACTGGTTTCACTCCTTTCCAACTAGTTTACGGTTTGGAAGCTGTGTTACCCATTGAATGTGAAATCTCGTCATTGCAAATAGCTATAGAATTACTTCCAACCACTTTCGAAGAGGAGAAATGTTTATTGTACTTAGCTCAGCTAGATGAGAATCGACATGATGCTGCACTAGCAATTGAAACTCATACCAAACAAATTAAAGCTCAGTATGATCGAAATGTTACACCTCGTAGTTTTTCAGAAGGAGACCTAGTCTTACTATATGATCAAGCAAATGATAAGCTAGGGGCTGGAAAATTCGTACCTATGTGGCATGGTCCTTATGTTGTTAAGCGAAAGCTGGAAAAAGGGGCCTATGAATTGCTAGATTTTGACGGTGTCTCTTTGGGTAAACCCACAAATGGTCTTTATCTGAAGAGATATTATGCTTAAATTTGGGTGTGGAGATTTTAGTTAGATTAGTTCCTTTCTAGCTGGTGTGTTTTAGATTAGAAAAGTGTGTTTAGTTTAGAGAATGTTTTCATCATTATTCCTACTTATCTTGATTTTACTCTTGATATTGCAGATGTCGACGTCTCTTCAAACATACATTGGTTTTGTTGATGGTGCTTGTCGTAATACAGGGAACATTTCTTCTGCATCTTGGGTCATCTATTCACCTTCTGATGAGTTGATATCTATGCATGCGGTAAGCCTCGGTCAAAAAATAAACAACATTGTAGAGTATATTGCAGTGATTGAGTTATTATCTGAATCCATCTCATTTTGGATTCGAAGTTTGATTGTTAGGTTAGATTTTGAACTGGTTATATTACAACTTAATAGATTTTATGCCATTACAAATCCAGTGTTATTGAGATTATTTTTGAGAGTTCGTCTCTTGGAACGTGAATTTGACTACATTAAATATCAGCATATTCCAAGATATTTAAATACATTAGCAGATGCAATTGCTTCTCGAATGTTAAATAGACCTTTGCAATAGTAAAACAATAAATTTAAAAACATTCCATAACATGTTTTACAAGATAGCCAGTAATAGTGATATAGCATAGCATAGAAGTCTGTCAAATATACATCATCTTCGATCATAGGTTGAAAAATGCCTTATGATCGGCAAAAATGATAGTACAAAAAGAAAAAATGTCGTATCAAGTCTACAAAAGCGATCATCCTATCACTGGTGATGATCACGATAAGAAACCACTGCTCGGGCCACCCTACAAAGGAACCTCCTGAAAGGTCCTGGGACCCCAATCACATAGTGTTGTAACCTAAGAGGGATGTCATCTATGCTAGTCTCTGGAATGTCTGCTTTCAAACACTCTAGATGATTTTCCAATTCGGTCAGGGTCTCTGTAGATTCATCCCATGGGGCTGGTACTGCTACAGCTGGGTGTCTCCTCTCATAGGGTCGGAGAGTGGCTAGTCATCGTGGACCCACATCTGCATTTGAAACTTTTTACTATCAGTTTTGGACGATTTAAAAACAAAAAAAAAATTAAAACTTAGAAAATGTTGAGAATGATTTTACCTGAGTCATCCCACTACTCTCCTGGTGGAAGAGTCATGTCTGGATCACCATGATATTCCATCCCAGCATAAGGAAAATCCTAAATAACAAAAATTTGGTTCTCCAACCAATGAAAATACTCAAGAGGAAATCAAACAACCTCTAAACCCTCCTTAGGATGACGGGACATAATTGCAACCCAACGCATCAGCTTGGGCTCTTGGGGAAGTCCAACTCCAACGGAAAGATGTTGTGGGACCAACATTGGAACCCTCTCTAGACCAAAGCTCACAACTAAGAAACCATATCCAAAGTTTTTTAGTTGTCCGTTCTTTGTTCTAGTTAGTTTCCCTTTTACATTCACCAACATAGCGTCGCACCAGTTGAATATGGTGCCTCGATAACAGTCTACTACCATTCACATTTGGGATCCGGTAGCTACATGCAGTGCTGCGCTTCCACAGAGTCTGGTGATAGTAAATGAAATCACTTTGAGTTCAGGACAGGAAATGGTTTTGATATCAATCCCTTTGTCCTTTATTTGGTCATTACAAAACTCTAGTCGGAAGCTACCGACAGACTGGCCACCTGGCCTAGTCCCGAAGAGAGATAATCATTCACCTCCCTTGGGAAAACTAGTCAAGAAGTAAATGTCCTCTGGCTCCATTTCAAGCTGGTGGCCACCAATAATGAAACACTGGTCCTGTATATTCCATCTGTCCACCAACCACTACAAAAATTCCACTTGAGCCCTCATGCCAGGTATGGCCCAGAATTTAAATAGCCTGCATGCCCTCAATGCATCTATTGAGGGTTGATGATTAATTGCAGCAAGATCCACATCTTCTTGCTCCTGTTCTTGCCAAATGAGCATTGTGTATATCCTACATTGAAAGAAAAAGACAGATTAGAACATTTTACTTCAAAGTTTTTGGGCGGAAATTGAAAAAATTGAAGTTGTAAAACCTATGTCGTAAGGTCCGCACTCTCCAGTTAGGGACAGTGCGTAGGTCCGCACTCTGCCCAAGCAGTAGGTGCGGGCCCCTCGCTCTTTCCTTTTTGGGAAAAAGTTGGGGTCCGCAGGTTTCGCATTTTGCGCCTATAGACCCCCGCGAGCGGTCTTTTAAACTAATTTTTCTCTAAAAATCAAAATGGGAGCCTAAAAACAAAATTCAAACAGTCGAAATGCAAGATTAAAGTGATGTGGATTACCTGGAGGTGACGGTTTGCGATTCCAACGGACGATTTTCTGCAATATTCACAGGAAGTTTCTTACCCAAAAGCTCTCTTTTCTCACTCTGAAGTCAAATGATAAAAATGAATTTACAAAAGCCCTTTTTATAAGCTTTTTTGAATAAATGAATTTTTAATTTGTTTATTTTTCACTTAAAAAAAGGTAACTTTTTGATACATTTTTATTTATTTTAAACAAGTATGAGTAATGTTTGAGTTTTTGTGCAGAATATTGGATTTTCCAGGAGAAATTGATCATTTTCAACAAAAAACAATGGAGTCCTCTTTAAGCTCTTTTCTGACTCGTAAAATATGAAAAGATTGCCAAGTTTTTCTTTTTAAGCTTGTTAAAACAGAATTAAAAGGACGATCCACTTACAGCCCTTTTTCTGACCATATAAACATGAAAAGATTGTCAGACTTTTATTGTTTCAAGTTCGATATTGGTTATAAACCGACGTGTCCTTGATCGCTTTTTTACTTTTTCAAATCAGAGACACTAATTATGAAAAGTACTCCTTGATCGTAATGGTCAAGCGATTCTCTCAAGTATTATTTTATACTTTTTTGGGCTTGGGAGACAGAAATTTACGAAAAAGGACAACCATGGAGTTTTCTTAAATTTTTCTTTTGACTCCCTAAAATTGAAAAACACCGAGTTTCTCCTATACTAAACTCGTTAAAATTTAACAGTAAAGGACCTGTTCAATTTCAAACAGGAACGGACCACTCCTTCTTAGGGTTCGAATTTTAAACTAAGTTGGACTCATCTAAAGGATGAGCTTGTAACCAAGAAAATGTTATCCTCCTCAAGCTTGTCAAAAATAAAGAGGTACTTGCCAGAAATGGTGGGGGAAAAGAGAGAAAAATGAACCTGTTTGTTATACTTTATGTTTCAGAAAAGCATTCAAACACTCTTGAACACGACACTTTTTGTTCACCTGGGTTGGGAAATCCTTTGCCTAATAGTTAATCAAACCATATTGAAAGTCTTCATCCGGTTTCTGGGTATTAGCTTTGGGTCAATTGTCACCAAACCATCTGCAGTGTCGTTATGTGTTCAAGAGGTCAGTTCAAATAAACCATTCATCTGCAAAATATCTGTCATCCATCTTGACCATCCCTGAGTTAATCCTTGCAAATATATTTCTTCAAACTTGCTCTATGATTTCATGTTGTGGGCTTGCCTACGACGGATCGCTTTCTATCGACTTCAGCTCATTATATAGAAAGATGATCTAGAAATCGTCAATACCTTGGAATCTGCATGCCTCGTGATAGGTTTCTCTCCTTCGACGACAGGTTGCATCATTGACCTTCGATCAAAGGATTCCGTGAAATGTTCGACATCAACTCATCTATTCACATTTCATGGATTGTACTGAGTACTTTGAGAGCCATTGACATTACTAGTGGTTTCTCTCACACTTGTTAACAGTTTACATCATTGACTGGTAATCAAGTGGTTTCTACCATGTTCGACTTCGACACATGCATTCACATGGATAGAATTGTACTATTTCAGGAAGTAGAAATCAGGACCTTGGATCTAGTTTCCACCATCCAGGTTGCGAGGAATTTTTTTATTCATTATACAGTGGACTATTCATAAACAGATGGTTGCGCCCATACTATGTCTACATATGTCTATAGTTGTGATGTATTACAAGATCATTCCTATATCAGAGCAGTTTAGTTAGTTCTCTAGTCAGTTTTGATCTAAGTATGGGAATGCCTACCTCAGCGATGATATGTTCACATATATATATTTTGTATTGAAGGTTTTTATAGGTTCCAACCAGGGCGTCCAGAGGATGATCTTTGAAATGATAAAGTACTTCACTCTTCTTAGATGACAAATGAAATGCTCATCTATTACAGACTTCTCACTTTAGGGGGAAATCTGTTGCACAAAATATTGTCACCATGACATTCTGCAATCAGTGTGAGTCTATCACCATTCATACTTTCCTCCTTTTCAAGTCTTAAACCTCAGCTCTTCATGTCAAGCCTTGAAAAATAAGAGAAAGTCCTTAAAAATCTCTAAAACTCTTGTTCCGCACTTTCTCTTCACATTACCTGTGGTCCCGCACCCACTGGTCATGTCCCCTGCGGACCTGCCCTCTCTGTTTCTATATAATGGGTGTGGACCCCTGTAAAAGTAAAAAAGGCACAAGTATATTCTTAAAAACTCACTTTGGGTTATTTCTGGAAGCTTCTAGAGGGAATCTTGAGGTGGCAAGTTTGCTCCTTTGAGGTTCATGTTATAGACATTTTTGTGCCTTACAGCATTGAGCATGAAATGTCCATAATATAAGGGATCCAAAGTCCCTAAACATGTTGTTCCTACCCCTAGAGGAACAAGGCTAACAAACCACAGCAATTCACAAAAGTTCTCCACCTGAAACTGCTCAAAAACAGGTCAATTCAGGATCATGTCAACTGCTCCACTGACCATCTGCGCTGAATGTCAATGGCTCCACTGGCTACCTGCGCTGAATGTCAACTCCAACACTGGCTACCTGCGCTGAGCGAGATTGGACAAGTGGCAGACTCATTCCTCAAGGTGTCAGAACGTAGGAAGCTTCCAAAATGACACTTGCCTCAGGGAATTCGACTGGTGATGAGTAAGAGGTTCCAAATCTCCAAGTGGAAGCAAGAACCTCCAAGTGGACTCAAGAACTGACAGAGGGAGAGGACACTAGTCAGATCTCAAGCTGACTCATCCTCTCTCCAAACATCTATATATGGATCTCTCCTCCATGAGATCTAGAGGCTGGAATTTTATTATTGCAAAGAATTGTTGTTGGTTTGAGACTAGAATCATTGGGTGCTTAATGCTTTGAAGGGGCTGAAGATAGGAATTCCATTTGCTAGGAAGGAGATGCTGGATTGGAGCCCTCTGGGTTGTATCTCTTCCTGAACCTTGTTATTCATCAATAAAGCTATCTTGGTTTCTCCTATATGCTGATGTATTTTGATGTATAAATGTATTAGTGTATTTGGTTTATTTCTAATCCTAAACTAGTTATGAATGTGAACATCTATCTTTGTGTAGCTGTTCTCTTGTGATGTTGCAGGTAGTTGTAGCTGGATAAGCAAGAAGGCAAGTAGCTGTGAACACCCAAAGAGAAGGGAGATTGGATCGAGGGACAAACGGAAGGCACCGGTAAGTCTATTGATCTCTCTTCTTTCACATTTCATAAAGGAAGAAACCAGTATAGCTGTACTCGTTTGTTGCTAAGGCACTGTCACACCTTAGGTGGATAGGATCGTCCTGCATAGGCATTTTTCCCCACAACAAATTGGTTTCCCCCTAAAGTATGAGGCTTTTTATCGGACGAAATTCTTTATCAGGGGGATCCGAAGTTCATCCAATGCTTGGAGGAGACCTGTAATACAATACAATACAATACATTATTTTCCATACTGCTTTCATGATCTAGCTGAGGCGGGCATTCCCATGCTCAGCTTTATAAATTCATTTTTCTGTACATAGAACAGACAATCGTCTCATGATAGACTGATAATTTTGATGAAATTATCATCCTTTGAGTAGGATGATTATCTGCTGCAATGATGTACATGTCAATGTCTTTATCTTTCCTGAATATATATCGCAGCCCGGATGGATGAAACTAGATCCGGTGTCTTCAAACTCGTTCGATCTTCACTCTAAGTACAAGTCGATCCATGTGAGAATTGTTCTAAAGTCAAACATGGACAGACATCGCTTGATTACCGGTCAATGATGTAAACCGTTAACAAGCGCGAGAGGAATCACCGATAATGATAATGACCCTCAAGGTACTGCAGTACAATTTACGTGGTGTGAATAAAGGACTTGGCGTCGAACACCACGCAAAATCTTCTGGTCGAAGGTCATTGATGTATACCTGTCGCCGGAAGTGAGAAACTTGCCATTGTGGCATGCAAGCTTCAAAGTACTGAAGGGGTTGTTCCTAGATCAACTTCTTGGATAATGAGCTGACGTCGAAAAGAAGCGATCCGTCACAGGAGGACCTTAATGAATCCCACATCAGTGACATGGAACGGAGCTAATGATTTTAATGGAGGTGAAAACGATCTATGACATATGATTCAGGGTGGCGGTCATGAATGGATGAAGGATAATGTATGGCAGTGGATGGGACACGGTTGACTCTTTCTGAACGACTTCTCTTGAACATATGGCGACACTGATGCGATGGATCGATAGCATTACCCCAAATATGGATGGTATGGCGAGACCATGGTGATGTGACCGGTGAATGAAACAACCCAACCTGATTGTGGTACGGAGGAAAAGTGTCATGTTCAAGAGCGACTTGCTACCATCAAAGTTTTCTTTAGTTTCTCCCAATTTTTCCCCAGTCATTGCTGACCAGTACCTCTTTATTTTTGTCAAGCTTGAGGAGGATAACATATGCTTGTTCTATAACCTGCCCTTCGGGCAAGCCCATCGCTATGTTTTAACGAGCCTAGCGATACTGAAACTCGTTCTCGTCTAAAGACAAGTTTGTCGCTATTTAATGATTTTAACGAGTCTAACGACAAGGATAACTCGGTCCTTTTCATTTTTAGAGAGTCTGAAAAGGTACATAAAGTTAACTCCAAAAGTTCTTTTTCGTCATCTAATCCCTTAAGTCCGAAAAAGTATAAAACAATACAGAAGGGATGAGTTTTCGATAGTTTTAACGAGCCGAATAAAACAAGCGCTCGATCTTTTTGTGCAATAATCCCTCAGGTCCAAAAAAGATTAAAATCTAGAGGAGGGATAGCTCTTCCTGACCCTTTAACGAGCTGGAAGGCCAAGGACTCGACAATCTTTTCATATTTTACGAGTCAGCTGAAAAGAGCTTAAAGAAGACTCGTCTTTTGAGGAACGAGTGATAAACAGGGTTAGCAGCTGATTCCAGGTACAGGTTGGAATTTTCAAATCACGGCAGTGTCACAAGGATGGCTAGTGAAATCACTCTTCGCAGCTGTTCCTCAAAATGGGTAAACAATCATATGGAGGTGAACGATCGGCCAATGGAAAAGTGGAGGTGACGGTGCAAACACGACCAAGGCTTTAATGGCTGATGATATTATATTCACTGTGGTTATTTACCGAGTAGCTTCATTTTTTATTTTAAAATGAGCTTAAACACTGGAGGAAACTCTTGCTCATTGCTTATGTTTATTTTTTAACGCGCATGAAGTCCGCGTTAAAACTGCTCGAATCTTGCGTTTATTTTTTAATGAGCATGAACTTTATGCTAAAACTGCTCGATTACCCAGTCATATGATAAGAGTGTCTCATCAAGATTCTATTTTTTATGGAGCTTCATCTCACTAAGCTTTGCTCTGGATCCTTTCTTTATGCAAGTTTGGAAACGACTAATCCTACGAGTTTAAAGGGTTAGAGGTCCTAAAAATTTAAAAAATAAATAGTTGCCCCTTGCTTGCACTCCAAAAGGTTTGCATGCCCCCAGGTATAAAGCAGAGTTTCAAGGTTACCTCTACTTCTCTTCCACCAAAACATTTGTTTTAACGAGAGAGGCTTACCTCTTTCAGGTTACCCAAAGATTGTCTCGTTCACGGAGCAAACAAAACATTTCTTCGGCGATGTCTACCGAAATAGGCAAAGGTGAGCGACGTAGCCCGACAACTCACATAACTTTGACAAAAGAATCTTATTCTAGAACAACCCTCTTCCTAGACGGACGAGGTACGGACTAGTCATATTCTCCCGCGGAAACCTACCCTATACCCAAAGTTTTCCTGCCGAAGCAGACCAGGACGCATGCCCCCTGGGTTCCAGTCATATCCTCCCGGATTACTCGCGCTCATCAGGAGGACGGACCGTGGGTTGAGACACTTCTTGCGTGAATAGACCATTTAGGGATGGTACATGACTATTTGCGATGCGTGATCCGGGAAACGAAAGTTGGTCCACGAGCTTGACCACTCTTCCTTCATGCAGAAAACACATTACTCTAAAGAGTGAGGAGACGATGGCTCCCATGCAATATATATAGTCTCGTCCAAGGAGTAGGTTATAATCCAAGGGTCCTTGAACGACCATCACATTCATTTGAACGGTCTTCCCTTTCAATGTTATGGGCACATTGGGGAGGATCCCTAAAGGTCGACTGGTTCCTTTATCAAAGCCTGATAGATTTCTCATTTCAGGCAAAAGCGCTGGCGAACCAAGCGCTTTCCAAGCAATAGAGGAAAGGATACTCACAGATGCCCCTTCATCAATGATAGTGCCAGCCATTACCATTCTGTATATTTGAACGATAATTCTGAATGGTATGCTTGCTGGCAACCGGGGTCTGCCTAGTTGGTTCCAGTCGAACGAGACAACTAGGTTTCTTGGTGGTGGGACCGAGTAGACGGCCAGATATCGCTCTGATGAACTTCCTTCCTGCGATAAAGGAATGGTGGCATTGCCCCCTTGTTCATCAGAGTCAGTGCTGATGAAGAGAATTTGGACGGTGTCGTCTTTATTCTCCTCTGTGATGGTATCATTCGAAGATAGAGCCTCTGAAGGCAAAACAGGGTCAACTTCCGTATCAACCTGTTGACTTTCGTCAGGCATGGATCCAGACGGTTCATCTTCAATGACAGGTGCTTCGGCTGACCACCTGGGCGGGTCAGCTAGGTTCTCAACTAGCGAAGGACTTGGCAGGAGTCTTTGATATCCAGGAGGAAGTTGCGCTCGTAAAATCGGGCGATCTTCCAGAACTCTTTTTGCCTCGTCTAAGAAGGGACAACGGTGGATGGCATGATCGCCTTCACATAGTCTGCAGGGAAATTTAGCTTTCCCTCTCTATCCTGGGGCTTCACTCCCACTAGTTGACGATGAGCAATCAACATGGTTATCAGAGGTTGATGCTACCGAATTGTGTAAACGGGGAGACCAGTCCCTTAGTATTCGAGGGATACAGGGACAATCTCTATGGAAGTGGTCTCCCTTGCATATGATGCATGGCGATTTAGGCCTGGTCAGTACTGTGTGTGGATTTTTGTCAGACGACTCTCGTTTTCCCCCAGTCGCCTTTGGCTCCTTCTTCTTCTTTTCTTTCTTCTTCTTCTCCTTCTTCTCCTTAGGAGCCTGGTTTTTGGTTTTACCAGTTCTGTCAAGCGAAGAGGAAGGAGGAGAGGAAGATGAAGTAGAAGGTTGGTGGGCGACTCTGGTCTGGTCTGACTGTTGACTCGACTGTTTAGGAATGGTGACGTTCTGAATGACATTGGTTGAAAAGAGCCAAACTGGCAGGCCAGTTGTCAGTCCTCGAAGCGACAATGTGGCCATGTGGGGCGCACCAACATCTCCCCAAGAGGAGAAGGGACTAGGATTTCCATCAAAGGGAATTCCTTGGTTGGTGTGCTCCATCTTTCAACCTAAAGATCAACGCAGGAATTAAAGGGTGATTGTTCCGTTTAAAATAAATTTTAACGACGCTTTAGACACAACTTGCTTTTTCAGTTTTAAAGAGTCGAGAAAAAGCTAAAGATGACTCTAGTCTCCTTCGATGTTTTAAGGAGCCCAAAGTGACAAATGCTCGGATGGACTTTTTCTGTTATAGAGTCTGAAAAAGGCCAAAAGAAACTGCTCTGGAGTTCTAGGCAGAGGGTGTGCCAAACTTTTCGCAAAACCGCAGAATACTTTTTAAGGTACGGGCGGTCGATCTTCGTGAATCCTGTGTTCACTGCATTGCGATCAGTAGGGCGGCCGACACGTTTTCCTAAGGATAAAGGATATATGCCTATAGGGGTATCCCAATATATACGCGACGGTACGTGGGAGCACAATCCGTACTAGCGCTATCGTCCCTCAAGAGGAATCACCCACCTTCCACGAGATCGACAGTCACTATGCTTAACGACGCCGGAACACGTCTCTAGCCTAGACCTCTATGTTGTGCGTTATGTTACAAAGCGTTGTTAGGTTCATTCAGTTTATTTTAGGTTGATCTTTTTAAAGTTTGCCTTTCAAGGTTCACCACGAGATTGTATGATACAAATTCCTAAATGCAGTCTAAAGATGATAAGCAAGCTTTATATCTTTTCAACTTTGAAAATCCTAGCTACTAAGGGAAAAGAAAGACACCATCTTTTCTCAAAGAGAAATCAGCACACTCTAATGCACTTTTCCTAAATCCAACATGCAAACTATCAAATGCAAATATGCACAATGCAGGTGTTTGTTTTCCGCTTTCTTAGTATTGATGCCTACAAAGAAAGCTTTTTGTACAACTTTGAATTTGCTTTTAAATGATCAATACAAACAAGTTCACTTTCTCGAAATCAGAGAAGATAGAAGAGATTACAACACTTAACGATTTTCGAAATAAAGACTTGTTTTGACACTTCAAAAGAGACAAATTCAAACCAATAAGCAAAATTAAATGTATAATCAATCTGCAAACAGCCAATGAACTCTCTTCTAAGATCACAATCAATCAGATCTGAATTAAAGGCTACAGGATGACTACTTTACTCATGCAAAGGAAAACTGTAAATGACACCACAAACACATAAAAACACTCACAATCCTTTTGTAAAAAAGGAGGCGGAATCTAAGCAAAGAAAAGGAGTTATCTGACTGGTACCTATGTTGCTTAAAGGCTGCAAAAAACAGAGATCAAAACAGGGCAACAGAGAGCAGAGAACCCTAGCTGCACAAGGCCAAACTGGTTCAGCGCAACCTCAACACTGAGGATTTGACATTCAGTGCAGGTAGCCTTCACGGGACCTGCGTTGAAATGCAGACTGCCTTCACAACAGTTGCGCTGAAGGAGAAACTCTTGTTTCTCCTAGGTTCTGGGTCACAAATTACTCAAAAATCAATAGTTTCAGGCCAAATCAGAAACACAAGCAAGGTATAATCAAAGGGATGCTTTGAAAGCTACTAATATCTATCAAAAGGATCATCAAATCATTTGTGAATCCATTGCTCAAATCATAGACAAGTCCAGCAACTGGATCAAAGCAGCAACTTTCTACTTTGCATCCGGGAAAGATGTAGTTCGATTGTTGCTGTCAAGTCTATGAAGTAAACAAATGATAGAAACACAAATAAAATGACTAAACAAATAATCCCCAGCGGAGTCGCCAATTTGTTGTGGGGAAAAATTCCTATGCAGGACGATCCTATCCACCTAAGGTGTGACAGTGCCTTAGCAACAAACGAGTACAACTATACTGGTTTCTTCCTTTATGAAATGTGAAAGAAGAGAGATCAATAGACTTACCGGTGCCTTCCGTTTGTCCCTCGATCCAATCTCCCTTCTCTTTGGGTGTTCACAGCTACTTGCCTTCTTTCTTATCCAGCTACAACTCCCTGCAAGATCACAAGAGAACAGCTACACAAAGGCAGATGTTCACATTCATAACTAGTTTAGGATTAGAAATAAACCAAATACACTAATACATTTATACATCAAAATACATCAGCATATAGGAGAAACCAAGATAGCTTTATTGATGAATAACAAGGTTCAGGAAGAGATACAACCCAGAGGGCTCCAATCCAGCATCTCCTTCCCAGCAAATGGAATTCCTATCTTCATCCCCTTCAAAGCATTAAGCACCCAATGATTCCAGTCTCAAACCAACAACAATTCTTTGCAATAATAAAATTCCAGCCTCTAGATCTCATGGAGGAGAGATCCATATATAGATGTTTGGAGAGAGGATGAGTCAGCTTGAGATCTGACTAGTGTCCTCTCCCTCTGTCAGTTATTGAGTCCACTTGGAGGTTCTTGCTTCCACTTGGAGATTTGGAACCTCTTACTCATCACCAATCGAATTCCCTGAGGCAAGTGTCATTTTGGAAGCTTCCTGGGTTCTGACACCTTGAGGAATGAGTCTGCCACTTGTCCAATCTCGCTCAGTGCAGGTAGCCAGTGATGGAATTGACATTCAGTGCAGGTAGCCAGTGGAGCCATTAACATTCAGCGCAGATGGTCAGTGGAGCAGTTGACATGATCCTGAATTGACCTGTTTTTGAGCAGTTTCAGGTGGATAACTTTTGTGAATTGTTGTGGTTTGTTAGCCTTGTTCCTCTAGGGGTAGGAACAACATGTTTAGGGACTTTGGATCCCTTAGATTATGGACATTTCATGCTCAATGTTGTAAGGCACAAAAATGTCTATAACAGTTCATGCATCCCATACCTAAAGGAGCTAACCCCTTCATGTGAGGAGCTTATCCCTTTGAAGGAGGACTCTATCCCTTCATAGGTGGACCTGTAACTTCCTTCCTCTGCACTATAAAATGAGGCATTGGGCTGGTTACTAATGAGGTTGAAAGTTGAATATTTTTTAGGGTAAATGTTGTTGGAATTTAGACTTCCTAATTGAGCTTGAGAGGAGAGATTACATACCTTTTGATCTTATTGGGAAGAGTGTAAGGATTATCAAAGTAGAGGATATTCTTGCTTGGACCTTGGGAGGAGATTGTACAACATCAAGGCACCAAAGGTTGTAAATTTTTTTCTTATTCTCAAAGTTAATACAATCAATTTTACTTTTCTCAATAAGCTGTGTTTAATGGTTTATTTCATGGATTCCTTGATCACCATGATGAATATGATTTATTATATTGGCTATGCAGGTGTTATTTGATGTGTGCTTGTTTTTGTTAGTAGGTTCTTAAAAGGAAATTCATTCGGATGGTCGAAGCATGGCTGCCACAAACTAGCGTTGGACTTAAGGTAGGGTATAAAACACCTCTTGGTTTTTATTTATAAATCGCAATATTTAGAGAAAGGTAGATTTTCTTGTTCTGCTTGTCACTAGATATCTGTAGATACTAGGGAGATCGGTCTTGTTTGCAAGAACGATTTATCTGGCCGACACTTTCCTCCTATTTGACAAATTGCGCACCACAAAGAAAGGACTGCGCTAGGTCCTACTTGTGCCTCTGGTCTTAATGGCATCAGTCCTCCTCCCATGAGGTAGTTCACAAACACTGGTCAGTGGTCCTTGTCATGACCCTGACCCTTGCATTTTATGCACCATACCTCTTCGCGCACTTTTCGTCGGGCTACCCTGTCCTGTTTCAGACTCTGCATCTCAAGGCATAAGTTTTTCAATTGTGCGTGGATCTGTTGAACTCCCAAGTTAGGATCTTGTATCAGGGTCTCATGCAACCTCATCACAATCTCCAAGGCTTCTTCCTGAGTCGTTAACCTTTGTTGCGATAGCACGTTCCTCAAATGTGGCGTTAGCGAGGTGACAAACCATTCATGGTGTTGTCCATCCGTCAAAGTCATGTTAGCTAAGATAATTGTGCACTTTAGGCTCTTATCCAACTCCTAAGGAGTCTCGCCTGGTAGCATTGTGATCTCTTTGAATCCAATGGTCGACTGCACCTCTGACTTTTGCCTGCTAAATTCTTTGTTCAGCACAATTTGGATATCTGCGATCCCCACATTCGGATTGTCATTAGAATGCTTAATATACTAGGCCAGTGCGCGATCCTGCAGAGCGCTGAACAATGTCGCTTTCTTTATATTATCACCTGTAACTCCTTGTGCTTCCCACACATCTCTTATTACAAACCAAAACTGGTCCGGATCTTCATTTCCTACTCCCTTGAACACAGGCAACTTTATCATGCTTGCCATATTGATTCATGGTGGTGGCGGAGGTGGTACGGGCGAGGATGGAAGTGAAGTCGGTGAAGCTAGTGGTGATGTGGGTGGGGGTGGTATGCGCGGAATCCTCTGCCTTATCAAATTTATCACACTTCAAGGCGAGACCTTCGCGAGCTCTTCCTCATCCCCTCGCAGAGGTGAAATCAAAGAGCTATTCTCTGGTCCCTTACTTCCTTTATTTCTGTAGGTTTTTCCACTTCGCGTGGCTCTGGACATTAAGGTAATTGCATAACCCTCTTTTCACACAATAACATTTTAATCCAAGTATTCAGATACTTTACATACTTAGCTCGCGGTCCTTTGAGAAAGCGTCATTCTACCTCGCTATAGCTAACTAATTTATCTATCATGAACTTAGTAATGAATTCTCCCATAATTTGATCGAGCCAGTGATCAACAACATACGTGATCTTATCCTTCGATGCTTCCAATCTACACACCAACTCTGGGGTCCACACAATAGTATTGTCAAGCTTCCACCTTCCTTGGTTATCTACTATCTTCATGATCCATGCGTACAACTCAGTAGGGAAAGATGCAAAGAAAATTTTGTGGATCTCTATGTATAGGTAGCAGTCTAACCACTCTTCCTTTGATAGTTGCGAATTCCGATTCTCTTGCACCGTGAACTCGTGAATAATCCTGTCCAACCAACCTTCAATTTCCATCTTAGTTGGATTCCAATGACACGACATCAGGCATCTCTATGCAGATTCTGGTCCCAGAAATGGAACCATTTGTTGGCTTGATGGGGCCTGACCCAGGTTTGGAGTTATTTAGCCAAACAAATCCCTATACTATTGGCCCTTTTGGCAACAACCCATGGAACTCAGACTAAGTTCTCACCTGAAGCAGTATGGGGGGATGTTGGAACCAAGTTTCTGCACCCTTGAGATGTCTGAGTGGCCGATTTAGTCCAACTATGAATATCTTTGCGCATGACACTTCGCGCACTTTCCTGACCTGCGAGTCCTTCCCGCCCTATTATACTCGCCTTTGCGCAACTCCAACTAGGGGCTGAGGAGCTTTCACACTGCTAAAGCAATGATCTGCGCTATTTCCCTAAGTTACACTATGGACCTTATTTATCTTCTTATAACAATTAGGTATCTTCACGTAAATAGATACTTTATCTTATATTCACTTATTCAACACATTCATATAAGTTCTTGCAACAAATAAACAATAAACTTGCAATTCATACGCAATATACTTCAATGCATAAAACATGAAAAGATACACAGAAATATTATAAAACTTCTCTTTATTAATGCTTCAATCAGTTACAAACTCAACCTGGCCTGTGCACTCAGCTGTAGGGGTCCGCACACTCAGCTCCAGACTACTGGGCCTCTACGCACTGAGTTACAGAGCCTTCTCCTACTCTACGACCCAAAGACTTGACTTTACACTTAGACTCAATGCTTCATCATTATATCTTCTATGGATGACTTATCTCTCTTTACACTTAGAGCCTTGCTCTACTTATACAATCCCATGGTCTGCAGACCATGGGTAGAACTCTCAAGCCGACACTACATTACTAAAGTAATGGTGGACAACCCTATGACTTAATTACAACTTCACACTCCGTGCCCACAAATCGCGAAGTCTTTACATTGGACTTATTCAAAACTTGGGCTTTAAGCCCCAAAACTTGCCTTGGGGTGGGGGATCCTGTGCCCAACAGCTTCTGACTTTTCTTCACCTCTAGGTGTACTAGGGTTGCTCATTTATTCTTCGTTGTCTGATTCACCCAATAATGGACTGTACTCACCCTCAATATATTTTTCATGATCAGCTCTGAATATTTTTTCACTTCGCGTAGATCCAGTCTTCCATATTTTAAACATCAATCTATAGGCATAACACCCTTTTCACATAACAACATCTTAATCTAGAGCTTTAAGGAATTCAAATACTTACCTTGTGGACCTTTGAAAAATTTGTGCTCAGCTTCACTGTAGGATATTGTTGTGTCAATTGAAATTTCAGTAATAAATCCTCTGAGGATACTATCAACCTAGTAATCAATAACTCTTATGACCTTATTTTCAGACTCCTTAATTTGTTTAATCAATTCTGGGGTCCACACAATAGGATCATCATGTTTCCAATAGGGTTCATTTTCCACTAGCTTTTAAAGCCACTTGTGCAACTCATTAGCAAATAATGTGAAAAATATCTCATGCTATTCTATATAGATATATCTTTGTAACCACCTTTCTTTCAACTAGTGTGGATCTCTTCATTCCTGTGCTGTAAATTTGTGTAACTTCTAATCTACCCAATTTTGGATCTCTTTTCTACTTAGATGCCACATGACACATTCGTCAGATATATCCCAGTCCCGACGATGGAACCATTTGTTGGCTTCAGGGACTTAGAACTAGGTTCAAAGTTAGTTGTGCTAACCAAGAAAACAATATACCATCGGCCCTTTCGACAACAATCTGCTTGCGCAAACCGCAGCGTCACCCGAGGTTATATTGGGGGATGCTAGAACCAGGTTTCTACATCTAGAGGGACTATGCATGCTGTAAGGTCTTTAACAGTTTAGGGCTTAATCTAACGTCCACAGACTACTTATCCTTATTCTTATAGTTGTAAAGGGCTTTCCTACTTAACGGATTTGTGAACTGCGCGAAACTATTCTAACATGGATTATTCAGCATATAAAACAAGATTTGAACCTCCGCGATGAAATTGTAGAAGAAAAATATAAAATGAACCATAAACAAGCTAAAACACAGAACTTATGCCAATGTATATAGATACACAAGTTTATCCTCAAATTTCTTCTTTATTAGTGAAGTCTTCTCAAATACATTATTTTTTACCTTGCGCACACACCTGCAAGGGCCTGCACACTCAACTATAGACTTACCAAGGTCTCTGCACACATAGATGCAAGAGCCTTCCCCTTCGTCTGATTATAGAAAGATCTTACAAAAACAAATTCAAAATTATTTCATCAATTCAATACATGTCCAATAGACTTGCTAAGACATCCCTTTATATATATTTTTACCCATACAATTATTCCATGGTCTGCAAACCATGGGAGGAGCTCAAAATCCTCTAGATAATCTAATCACTTTACAAAATAATGGGCTTTGATCCACCCTAAGCCCCTTTGACTGTTACAACCCTACACTAATCACGCTCTACTCCTCAAAATGTAGAGTCTTTACATGACTCGAGAAAAACTTAGACATGGGGGACCCATACCCAATGCCATGGTATGGAGATTTTATGATCTATCTCTAAACCCAGGCTTTTTGACCTCATACCTCTCACTCAGAACATCGATGCATCCAGTATCAATCCCAAAATTATGTAATTGTTGGAAACACCCTTTACCATCGTGGTATCGATACGACTTTACGGACGTGCCTCACTCTTGAGGAGGCTGAAAAATTCTAAAATGAATGCCACTCGGTGACATACGACAGACACTTGTCTGGTTATGTGACCATGCAAAATATCTTATGCACTAGTTACTTTTGGCCGACCATTTTCCATGACTGTATCCTCGCATTCCAAAAATTTCACATGCGCAAGATCTATGATCAAAAAATCTTTTCTTCGCCTACTCCTTTTCATCTCGTTGTCACCATCGATCCCTTTGCAAAATGGGGTATTGATTCTATAACATGTAACCCTCGTTTGACCGGGGGACATGGCTATATTATTATCTCTATTCACTACTTTACCAAGTGGGCCGAAGTGATGTCTAAATTCAATAAAACTGACGAAACAACTACTTAATTTTTCTTCAACCATGTGATTGCTAGGTTTGGTGTTCTGCAAGCAATAGTAACAGATCATGGGAAACACTTTCGGAATCATATGATGACTGAATTAGCTGCCAAATTGGGAATTTCAAATTAAAATTCCACTCTCTATTATCCTCAAGCTAACGTACAAATTGGGGTGATTAACAAATTTCTTAAGACTATAATTCAACATATGATAGGGGTCCACAAATTAGACTTGCACTTGCTTCTCTTTGCTGCCTTTTGGGCATACCGAACCTCAGTTAGAACTACTTCTAGATTCACACCCTTCCATTTGGTGTATGGTCTGGAAGCAATCCTTCCCATCGAATGTGAAATTCCATCGTTGAATATAGCTATTCAACTTCTTCCTGCTACTTCTACAGAAGAGAAGCATCTTTTACATCTAACTCATTTGGATGAAACCTGACATGATGTCGCATTAGCCAATGAAGCCCATAAAAGACCCATCAAACCACAATATGAAAAAAGTGTCAAGCCTAGAGTCTTATCGAAAGTAGATATGGTTCTCTTATATGACTAGGAGGTTGACAAGTTAAGTCGAGAAAATTTCCAACCTATGTGGTTGGGCCCATACATTGTGAAATGTGTCCTTGCAAAAGGGGATTATGAGCTAGTAGATATTGATGGAGTTCCATTAACGTGATCTAGAAATGGGTTGTACCTCAAAAAATACTATGCATGATCCCATGCGTAGTACACTCTGTACATACTATCTATAAGTTTGTTGAGTGTGTTTGTAGTGTTTTTTTTCAGAGTTTCCCATGGTCTCTATTGATTCTTTTTACTTTTGGATTGTAAATGTTGACCTCTCTAGAACCATATATTGGTTATGTTGAAGGTGCTAGCCGTGGTACTCAAAACCTATCCTCCGTGGCATGGGCTATATTTGTTACAAATGGCGAGCTAATGAGTATGCAAGAGATTTTCATTGGTCACTCTACTAAAAACATCGCTGAGTATAGTGCAGTGGTTGAGCTACTATCTAATGCTATTTCACATAGTATCCATAGTATAGTCATTAGGCTTGACTCACATCTCTTAGTACTACAACTCGCTAATATCTATTCAATGATTAATCCCGCCATCCTTCGCATGGTTTTGAGAGTGCACCTTCTAGAAAGAGATTTCGATTTCATATGATATGAACATATTTATAGAAATCTAAACACATTAGAAGATGTCCTAGCTAATTTTTTCTAGATTGACATTTGCAATGATTGCAATTAACCTTCAATTCACATCACAATATATTGAAAGCATAATAGGAACTAGGAAACACTTTATACACACACACACACACACGCATACACACGTGTGTGTGTGTGTGTGTGTATAAAGTGTTTCCTAGTTCCTATTATGCTTTCAATATATTGTGATGTGAATTGAAGGTTAATTGCAATAATTGCAAATGTCAATCTAGAAAAAATTAGCTAGGACATCTTCTAATGTGTTTAGATTTCTATAAATATGTTCATATCATATGAAATCGAAATGTCTTTCAAGAAGGTGCACTCTCAAAACCATGTGAAGGATGGCGGGATTAAACACACACGCATACACACACAGATATATATATATATATATATATATATATATATATATATATATATATATATATATATATATATATTAATTTGGTTTTACAAAATGTGTACCCCAAGACACATATGGCTACATCGCTCATATAAAAACTACATGCAAAAAAATTGAGTAGAAAAATCAATGGTTCTCATGATAAAACGAAATCACGCGAGCTATCTTGCATAGTAATCAACCTATACGACTAGGCAATCTGATTACGTGTCGCTAAAGTCGAAATGGAAGTTGATCGACCACGATCTCATCAATCCTGTGTGTTAGTCCTTCCTTGTGGCACTCCACCTCTGATAGGATCTCAATTACTTTAGGATCTCGTAGAGATCCCGTCCTACTGCAGTGACATGTACTGGTCTCACTTCCTCCCCCTGTGGTTGTCTCTCTGTGTGATGGAGATATGTAGCACGTATTGTTCAAACAAGTCCAATATTAGCCTGAAACATGAAATATTTTATTCTTGGGAACATCAAAAAACACAAAAAAAATTGTAAAACTTTAAAAAACATAATGGTCGAAGTATCTTACTTGAAACATCCCATTTCTCACCCTCAGGAAACTCAAGTTTAGGATAACCATGGAAATCCATCCCTACATAAGGATAATCATCAATAATGATGAACTATCTGCACAGCCACCCAAAGAAGTTTGGTGAAAATTTGATCGTTGATGGGCTTGTATCTCATCTCATATGGTCTATCCACCCCCTCATCTATGGGATCCTCATATCGATGGGCTCAAGTACAATGTGTTGAGGTTGTAGTAATGGTACCAATTCTAGATCAAAAGAGACTAAGGTCGCGCCATAAAAGAAGTTCTTCAACTTCCCATCCTTTGCTTTAGTAATTTGTTCCTTCAAATTGAACAAGACACCCTCACTATAGTTGAATATTGTCGGTTCTAGACACTCGATCCCATACTACATGTATGATTTGCTTGCTACATATAGTGTTGAGTTTCCTGCCAATCTTGTGATAATGAACAAGATTGTTCTTAAAGGTAATTGGGTCACATACTTTATTTTGATATTTCCATCCCTAGTAGGACGGTCTCGAGGCCTACAGTTGGTAGTGATATAGTCTTTCACCATTTCACTACCACCTCTTCCACCTAGAAGAGAGATAGGGGCATCTCACTTTGACAATCTTGTCAGAAAATAAATATCCTCTACCTGTATCTCGAGTAGATTCTACCCAAACTTGAATGCCTATGCCTGAATATCGCATGAGCAGACAACGTATTTCAACAACTTCATCTGTTGCCTCATACCAGGAATCCAGAATAATATCAATAACCCACATTTTTTGAGCGCCTAGATCATAGCAGGGTTGTTTTCCACATTCAAGTCTTGTTTCTTATGTTCTCTTTCTCTCCAAATGAATGCCATATTGTGCTAATGGGTACCTGAAATTTCAACAAGAGATCCATTAGGCTCTTTCCCATGCAAAAAACCTGACAAAATTTGAGGCAAAACTGAAAGGAAACCTGGAGAATGTGCCCAATGCAGCCCAGTAGTGTCTATTAGAGTGTTTCACCTCTACCTATGGTGTTTCTCTACCTAGGTACAAAGTAGTTTTCGACACAGGGGAGGTGCGCAAGGAAAATTTTAGGGGCTAATATTCGCAGATGGGCTAATTTTCCATGCTTTTTCCAAAAAAAAGATTCATCAATTCCCATTTTTTCCTAAAAAAGATTCACCCAAATTTTATAAGAAAAAAATATTTCACCTTAAAAATCGCCAAAATTTTATAGAGACTATATAAAATCATTAGAAGTTTGAATATTTTTACTAAAATATCACCAAGCATTTTATAATTTGCATATTATGCACTAGTAATATTCACCAAGGTTTCTAATCTTTAAGATAAATTTCCATCCTTAAAATTTTCCCTAGAGGTGCATTGGGCCCAAGAAATTTTTTATGAACCCTAGGGGCCCGCAAACCTCAAAAAAATTGCATGAAAACACAAAAATGGACCGTATAAATATATAAAAATATTTCAGTTCCTACTTGGAAGTGACATCACTCGAAATGGTTCCTTGGATTGGCCGCAATCAGTTGCAAAAGATCAAGGGAAAAAGGGCTCCAAATACTCACTGTTGAAGGTAAAATGTAAAATGGTAAACATGACAACTCATTTTGAATATTTATTGTCATTTTCTCATTATTTTATTCATTTTTAGTATTTTGACCCAGATATGCTTCTTTCTTACTATGAAACAGGTATGTGTAATCCTTGTTGTGGTGTTTTGAGTAGGACAACAGTTGTTAGGAGGTTTTCACTATGTTTGAGCATATTACTTTTACCACAGTGTACACTTTTATCTGTTCTGGGGCTCTTTAACCCTATGAAAAAGGAACCCCCTAAATTCCTCTTTCAGCTCTTTTCAGACACCCAAAATATGAAAATATTGTCGAGCACTTATCTTTTCTAACTCATAAAAGTAAATGAAAAGACATCTACTCAATATAAGTTTAACCCTTTTCTAAACTGAGATAGACTAGCTATGAAAAAGGAGTACCTGAGTCAAACATGGCTAAGAGGTTCTCTTGGGTATTGTTTTCTACCTTTTCAGACCTAAGGGACTACCTATGAAAAGGGACATTTGGAGTTTCATTTTTCGTCTCTTTATCAAACTCTCTAAACATGAAAAAGGTGTCAACTTTTACCTTCTTTTGACTTGTTAAAACATCAAATAGTGACGGACTCGTCAATCATGACGAGGCCGAACCACTCCTTCTCAGGGTTCATTAAATATACTTGGAGGGATTCATCCGAATGATGAACTTACAGATCAAGCATATGTTATCCTCCTCAATCTTGTTAACAAATAAAGAGGTACTGACCAGTATGGTTGGGGAAATTAGGAAAACAAGGGATTCCATTTTGCTAATGGCAGTGAGTCGCTCTTGAACACTACACTCTCCACTTCATCTTCATGGTTGCTGGATTGGGTAATCAGTTTGTGTTTTGGTCATCATACTATTTTCAGAGCCTCCATTTTGGTTTTTGGGTCAATGCTACCAACTCCATTCAATGTTGTCGGTGTCTTCAAGAGAATTCATTTAGTTGATCTCGGTTACAATACTCTTAAGCCTTCATTTCATGTCTACCATTCAATTCTGATCGAGTTCTATTTTAGCATCATTTTTATCATTCTATATCAATCATGATACCCATTTCGTGTCGTTGATGGATGATAAATCAAGGCACTCTTACGATGGTTCGCTTCTTGTCGAAATTAGTATGTCATCCAGGAATTTGACTTAGAAACACACCTTTGGTATCTTAGTGCTTACATACATCAATGGCAAGTTTCATCACTCTCAGCAACAAGTATACATCAATGGAGTTCAACCGAAAGATTATGTGTGGTGTTTGACATCAACTAATTTATTCACACCATACGATTATACTATAGTACCTTGAGAGCCATTAACATCATCAGTGGTTTCTCTCGCGTATGTTAACGACTTACACCATTGGTCAGCAATCAGATGGTGTCTACCATGTTCAACTCCAACTCATTGATTCACATTGTTAGACTCGTACATTGGTTGGTCACATGAACAAGATAGAAGACCCCGGATCTAGTTTCATCCATCTGGGCTGTGATTTCAGGAGTTATATAAAGATCAAAATGTATGATGGTCGTGATCATATAGACAGTCATCCAATCATGGGTCCACCAGTTGCATTTGTGGATGCATCTTTTGATCACTATACATGTTATATTACCTTATAAGTTGAGTATGGGTATGCCTCCCTCAAAAAACAAATATGTCATGTTGTAAATGTATTGTAACAGATTAAGCTCGTCAGTTCTCCTTGATCCCAACTTGTCACAAGGTAAATCACTTTAGTCATCAGTCATCATCTCTTACTTTACACTTTAGGGGACATTCTGTTATAGGCCATTTTGTCACATTCAATCAATGATCCTTCTAATGGGATCAATCAATAGTATATTACCCCTTGTCACCATTTTGAACAAAGCCCTAAGCATGTTCCCTTCATCCCCCAAAATTTCAGCCCTAAACTACTTCATCTGAGCCAGTTTGGGGAACAACGCTCACTGTAAGCCTACTGGGGTGCGTTCACTAGCAGATTTCTCCACTATGGCATGTGTTGGTCACTAGAAGGTTGCTCACCTTTGCACCTATGTTGGTTCTAGAAATTTGTGAGAATTATCGGGATTCTGGAAGCTTTCCTTCTAGGAGTTTCTAGAATTTGTTTCAACTACTTACCTTGGATAAAACATCTAGATCCTATCCTTCCCTACTTTGGAGTTTTCACCACTTATCTTTTGATCCTATCCCTCCATCAATTGTGGATCTCTTACCCTAGATTGGTAATTGGATAAGAAATACTAACTTACCCTACTTTTCTATATATTCCTAGCCTTTTATGCTTTTGAGGGTTGGATTTTGGAGAGTGATTCTTCCCTTATGCTACTGTAGTGAGTGGTCATCATCTCATGCATTTAGGGTGATTAGAGGTCCATATTTTGACAAGGACAAGTCATCAACTTGGAGGAGCTCTTCTACAAGATCAACTACTACTTATGGTTGTAATCTCCTCCCATTTATATTAATGCAAATAATTCATTTCTTTCCTATATGTGATGTTTTTATTTCACTTATTTCAATACCACCTTTATCTATTGAATGAAGTATTTAGATGATATTGCATGGATCTCGTACTTTCTTGGGTTTTGTTATTTGACTGTGTAAGTGCTAATTTTCTTCATTCAGAGCTGGAATTGGAGCTTCCAAGCTAAAGGAGAAAATTTTACGAAGGATTCTAGGTAGGCCTCACTTCGTCATCTATTTACTTTAAGGAAAATCATTGTGTTCCTTGTCTCATTGTTGTTCTAGATTAGTCACTGACCTAGGGGAGATACTTTTGTCTGCAATCATAAATCCCATATAATTATGTGTTTCCCAAATCACCAACATGATCCACTATGGGCTCACCATGTGTCTACCCAATCATTAACTTGATCCACTTTGAGCTTGCCATGTGTCTACCAAATCGTCAATCTGATCCACTCTAGGCTCACCATGTGTCTTACCAGTCATCAAACCAGTCCACTTTAGGCTTTCCATGTATCTTCCTAATCATTAATTAGATCCACTTTGGTATCACCATGTGTCACTTTGTGGGACCAGAGTGGCAAGTTAGAGGATTTTTAATTGTTTTGCAAGTTTTCATATCATCTAACTTACAATCTCTACTTCCATTATCAATGCATTGAATCTATGAAAGATGTGCGAACTTTAACGAAGTTAAAGGTTATGCATGTTCTTTGGAAATCCTTCATTGACCCGATTAATGTACCATCGATGCACTATTTTTGGTTTTGTTATGCAGTATTTGGGCCCTTCATAACTACTAAATTTCAAATGGCCATAACTTTTCATTCGGGAGGTGTTTTTTAGGGTGGGAAATATTGTTGGAAAGGTATCAATGATACCTATACAACTATATTATTTACAACATCATTAGGACACCATAACTACATCAAAATATCAAATGATTCAATATCCTTGAACTTCTCTTGATGATATCATGTAAGAGACCTATCTTCATATTGCTTCATAGAGGGTACAGTAGCTTCCTTAAGCATCATGAATAATACTTCTGTTGGCATTATGACATAGGTGTTGTCCTTGATGGAAACTCACTCACATGTCTGTTCATATTTGATAAAGGGAAACTCACATTGTAACAGGTCAACTCAGAGGTAACAAGGCTTGGTACACAAGAACAGGAAGATCGAACAAAGTTCTACTGATCAGAATCAAGAAGTTGAAGGAAAAGGATATTGTAAGGTAGTTTAAGTTGTATACACAAGTTCACCTTGTCAAAGCAACGTATGCATGTGGGTTAACAGAACAAAAATAGCATATACATATGCACGCACTTTCACAAGAGGAAAAGCGCATATGGGTTGGAAAATAATGAAATTCAATATTAAAGAATACCAAGGGTCAATACCACGGTATTAGCCCACAATATAGAGTATAGTAACAAATATTTGATCCCGTCCAAGAATACCACAGGTTCTAAGTGCTATTTTGGTATGAGGTATTGAGAAAGGCCAAAAACTATATAAGGAGGAGAAGATCAAAGGGCCAAGTGGGCAAGTGAGAGGGTTTCTGAGGAATACTTCTATCTGAAGTATATTTTATTTTGCAGGGGCTATGATTATGATTATGATATGAAATATTGTGTGCACCATGAATTCAATGTTGGATTAGGATCACGAGACCTGAAATGACTTATCATTGAATGATCTGATATTGGTTGGGCTATATCTGATTTCTTAAACATGTTTTATTCTTTAAATGTCATGATCTAGGTATATCAGAAATCTAGAATAACAACAAAGTTGTAAGTTAGTATTTGCAGATATATACGTTGGTTCGCCTTGGTGAAGGCATGTATACACGCTGGTTCAAAGCTTCCAAGTAACATATACAAAAGAAAATCTTGTTATTCAGAAATGACTGATTTATCTTATCAATGTTGCTAGTTTACTGTTGTCTATCAATGATGTCTTCTTAGATCTGAAAGTAGAATTGAATGCATAAGGAGATTGAGTATGATTGATTGATTTATTAAGTGGGAAGGGTGATGTTTACTGTTGACTATCTAGATATGTTTTATTTGACAGGAGATGTTCAAAATATTACTGGTTGGTAAAAATTTGATTTAGAAGTTTTTATGATTCAGTAGTTTTGGAGGTATACGTAGGTTTTGTTGAAGGAAGTAGTGTATACATGTAGGTTGGTTTCATTAAAATAGCGTATGCATTCTAATGTATGATTTTTGAGGTTGCAACTGGTTCTAAGTGATGATGCAGGTTTGCGGGTTCAACATAGTGTTCTAGTGACAGTGATCTAACTGTTCAGATTAACTAATTGTTGGTTGATGCAGTTATTATTATAGAATTTGAGCTTAAAAGTTTCTAATGGGTCCAGTGTGAAAATTTGATGAAACCATGCCTTCATATTATGTTGTTGTGTACCAGGAGTATCTAGTCTAAAAATTTATGAAATGTGGTCCCTCGAGGAAGAGAGAAGGTCATAGCCTTTTGTAGGCTAGCACATACATACTAGAAAACATATTGGTTGGTACAAGTGCTAGGGGGTTGTAGCTCCCTTCCAGTAGAAGCTTGAGAATGAGAGAAGGTTGTAGCCTTCTACAGGTGGGTTTCTACATACTGGTATGAGTCTGCACCAATACAAGATTGTAAACATATTTTCTTTATATTAAAAAGAAGACAAAGATGACAACAACAGGTGGTTTTTCTCCCGCATTGGGTTTCCACCTTAAATCTTGGTGTTCATGTGTGTTGCTTATGTGTGATGGTTTATTATGTTATTACTGCACATAGTTACTGTATAATAAAGTATTTATGCACTGATTAAAGATCAACACATGATGAATTAACTAAATCATAATTTCTCTGGGTATACATTGGTTTCCTTAATCACAGTTGCTTGCACACGCAAGTTCACTTCACTGAACTAGCATATATAAATCTGATTGTGAGATGAAAAATTATTGAATTGTAAATACTGATTCACCCCCCCCCCCGGCAGCGTCAACAAGGTTCCAAAAGATTCAAAGGTAAGCTACCATTCAAATTCTTTGCTTGTGGTAGAGTTAGCCATTATGTTGCAAAATGTCCTCATAAAGATAATCATGAAAAAAGAAAGAAGTCTACAAAAGGAAATAGAAAACAGGTTGTTAATAGAAGAAGTTACTATACTCATGAATATAGTGATGGATTATCTAATAGTGATGAATATGAAATTGAGCAAGATTATAAATTACTCATGGCTTATGACAATGATGATTTTTTTGATGCCTTAGAAGAGGAAGGCTTTCTTGAAGAAATCACTAAACTCAAAATATGTTTGGAAGAAAAGAATATGATCATAGACACGTTGACACATCAAGTCACTGAAAGAGAAAATCACAATGAAAAACTAGAATGTGAAGTTGTGGGTCTAAGAAAAGAACTTGAGAAGACAAAATATCTTAATCTTAGATTTGCTAAAGGATCAGAAAATTTAAATGAAATCATCAAGATTCAACATTCTCCTCTTATAAATATCGGTCTTGGGTATACTAAAGAATCATACCAATCACAAAATCCATTAGCCTCCACCAGAAGCTATCTTAATGCAGCAAAGACCAGTGAACAATATGTCAATCGTCAACAAAAGCCTAAAAGTACTCATCAAGTAAATCATTCTCAATTTACTCCGAGGATGAACATCAATAGAAGCATCAACCAAAAGGTAAACAACACCAAAATATTCTATGATCACAGAAACTTCTTTAATGGATAATGCTTTTCATGGCATAACTTTGGGCATAAGGCTGCTCAATGTGTTGCTTATAAAACTATCATGACTAGAGTTCAGCACGAAATCAAAGGAGTGTAACAAGAATCAAGAAAAGTTCTTATAATAAATTTTCTCCTCTTGAAGATGAAATTGAATGTTTATTTTGTAATAACTTTGATCATGAAGAATCTAAATGCAGGAGAAAATTTTGGCAAACACTTCAAAAGGAGAAAACATCATCAAATTCAAAGGTATGGAGAAATAACGAATTTCAATCAAAAAGATGTGGCATAGATCTGTTTGCAGAAGGACAAGAGAATTAGTGGTATATTGACAACGGATGATCTAAACACATGACAGGTGATAAAGAGAAACTTCATTCATATAATGCTTTAGAAAAGGAAAAGGGTGTCTCCTTTGGAAATGACACACCAGTTGTCATTAAAGGTAAAGGTTATGTTTATTTGAAAGAAAAGGTTAAAGATGGAAATGTCATGTATATTGATGGATTAAAACATAGCTTGTTGAGTGTTAGTCAAATGCGTGATCAAGAAAATGAAGTTGTGTTTCGATCAAACGAATGTGTGGTTTGTGAGATTGATACAGGAAAGACTGTAATCGAAGGCACAAGAACTCCAAACAATCTATATATACGACAAGGAGGACAAAAACAATGATATCTAAGCAAAACAGATGAAAACTGGTTACGGCACAAAATATTGGGGCATCTAAGATTTTCTCAAATAAGAAAAGCATGCAAGCTCAACGCGATTCATGACATTCCAGATATCATCATCCCAGAAAATACCATTTGCAAACCATGTCAAGTCAGTAAGAAAAACAAAGTTCATTTCAATGAAAAAGAAGGGTCAACAAGTAAGCCACTTGAACTCATCCATACTGATTTGTGTGGACCAACAAGGAAAAAGTCACCTCGTGGAGAAGAATACTTTATTTTATCCATTAATGATTTTTATAGAATGTGTTGGATAGGTCTACTAAAGCATAAAGATGACACATTTGAAAAGTTTAAAGCCTTCAAAGCTTTAGTTGAAAATGAACCAAATCTAAAAATAAAATGTCTCGGATCTGATCGAGGGGGAGAATTCATATCAAATGAATTTTTTTTTATTTTTGTGAACAACATGGAATAAAAAGGAAGTTCTCTATTGTCAGGACTCCTCAACAAAATGGCGTAGTGGAAAGGATGAACAGAATAGTTCAAGAAATGGCTTGAGCTATGCTTTATGAATCTGGACCTCCTGCCACCTTCTGGGGTGAATTTGCATTTACTGTCGTGACTATTCTCAACAAAGCTAATGTTTAGGTAAATAGTGATCCAACTCCATATGAACTTTGGTATGGTAATCCTTCTACCGTAAAATAGTTAAGAGTTTTTGGAAGAAAATGTTTCATCAAAAAAACTGATGTAAAATTTGGTAAGTTTGAACCCAGAGCAGATGAAGGAATTCTTCTTGGTTATTCATCTAGAAGTAAAGGATACAAATGTTATAACAAGAGACTTCAGAAAATTGTTGAATGCGTTGATGTAGTAATTGATGAAGCATATGGAAATCTAGAATAGATAAAGTAAACAAAGGATGATGACAATGAGGAAGACAGTGAATGCTTTCCCGTATCAAATCAAAATGATATAGAGGAAGAAACCAATGAAGCATCAGAAGAAGATACAAATGATAGGGAAAAGACTACATCCAAATATGTTCAAAAGAATCATCCAGAATCTCAAATTCTAGGAGAAAAAGGGTCTAGAGTACAGACAAGAAGAACTCTTGCAGAAACTTCTAGTTATCTAGAATTACTATCCTCCTTAGAACCACAAAATTTTAATGAAGCTAACAAAGATGAATGTTGGGTTAAGGCAATGAATGAAGAACTTGACCAAATTGAAAAGAATGATACTTACGAACTAGTTCCTAGACCTCTTGATAAAAATGTTATAGGAACAAAATAGATATTCAAGAATAAATTGAATGAAAATGGAGAGGTTATTAGAAACAAAGCAAGACTTGTTTGTTAAGGGTATGCTCAACAAGAAGGTATAGACTTTGAAGAAACATTTGCACCTATTGCCAAACTTGAAGTCATAAGAATGTTTCTTGCTCTTTCAAGTTTTTGGAAATTCAAATTGTATAAAATGGATGTAAAATTTGCATTTCTTAATGGAGAGTTAGAAGAAGAAGTTTATAATGAACAACCAGAAGAATTCATTCTAGAAAATGATGCAAAGCTTGTATGCAAGCTCAAAAAGGTTCTTTATGAATTGAAACAAGCTTCAAGGTGTTAGAGATCCATTTGGGGACATCACTCCCATCATCCAGGTCAGTGTTTTAGGGCTCATCAAACCCTAATTTTAGTGGCTACATGCCCTAAACAGGTCACCCTTTCAAATGCATCCTTCCCAAACAGTTTCATGAATTGAAGACATCCTGAAATGACCTCTAAAGGGACCAGCGCAAGTAGGCCCATGTAAGGGTGTGCTACAGAGCAGTTGAGTCCATGTTAGGGTGCTTTGCATAGCATTTAGGCCCTCTTTCACCTGCGTTGGGTGAGATTGAGCAAAATTCACATAGGGTTTGGGGAATATTCTTATCTCTTGGAGTCATCTAGAATTTTCCCTCACTTATCAACTCCTATGAGCTCGAAAATGGATGAGGAATGAGTTAAGATGCACCCTATCCTCTCATCCCTTGCTCCGTGGAACTAATTCTAAGTATGGAAGGCCATTCAATACCCCCATTTATGACTTAACCTCCTTCATCCTCCTATAAATTGAATACTCATCTAAGTGATCAGGGACTAGACTATGTTGAATTGTAAGGAGATAATGTTGCTATGAGAATTGACTTTGAGACAAGTATTGTTATGCTACAAGTTTTTCATGCTTTTGATGTGATGTGGATGGGATCCAAGATGGAGGAGTGACTTCAAATCAGACTTGATGGTTGTAATTCCTTCTTCTATTCAATAAAGTATTTGAACCGTTTTCCCATATGCTTATCTTTTTATATGATGCTTATATGTGTGAATGTATCTGATTCCATTTACTTTTATTCAATAGATCTTTTGCTTTGATCAGTTCTTTGTCTTCTGTTGATGTTTACAGGTATTTCTCAAGCATGTTAAGTACGAGAAGGAGCAACAGGATTGGTACAAAGGAGACAAGTGGAAAGCGGAACTACAAGTAGGTCTTCTCATCTTCTTTGTCTTATCTATTGCTTATAGGAAAAGGCTAAAGCGCTTTAAACTGTTGTTCTAGATATGGCTAATTATCTAGGGAATTAGTATGTATCTGTAGATACCAAATTATCCAAAACACAAGGGCTTGGTATTATCGCCTTGAAAAATATCTACAACAATAAGGGTTCACAAAAGGATCTGCAGACAACAACTTATACACCAATATTGAGAATGATAAACTACTAATTATTATCGTTTATGTTGACGATATCATCTTTGGCAACAATGAAGAATCTATGAGTCAGAACATTGCTTCGGTTATGCAGCAAGAATTTGAAATGTCCTTACTTGGTGAACTTACTTATTTTCTTGGTCTACAAGTACAACAAACAAAAGATGGTATTTTTCTTTCACAAACTAAATATCTCAAGCAGATTCTGAAGAAGTACGGAATGGAAGATTCTAAACTAGTATGTACTCCAATGGTAACAGGATGCAGTCTTAGTTCTAACGATGAATCACCTACCGTAAGTCAACCAACATACAGATCTGTGATTGGAAGTCTTCTCTATCTAACAGGTATCAGACCTGATATCATGCATGCAATAGGAATTGTTGCAAAGTTCCAAGCAAATCCAAAGGAATCTCATCTTCAAGTTGTAAAAAGAATATTCAAATATCTTCAAGGAAATCAAGACTTTGGTCTATGGTATCCTAAATATACAGATCTTACTCTTCATGCATATATAGATGCAGATTGGGTAGGAAATGTTGATGATCGAAAAAGCACTAGTGGAGGTGCATTCTATATGGGATCACGGTTAGTATCTTAGTTCAGAAAGAAACAAAGTTTGATTCCTTATCTACAACTAAATGTTGAAAAGTGTGCAACAAGAAATGCTAAATTTAGAATGTGCTAAAAATAGAACTCCTAAACATAGCATGTCTAAAAATAGCAGTTTGGCCAGTGAGGTCATTGGCCACCTTGGGTGAGAGGTGAAACTGCTAAAAATAGAAAGTTATAAAAATAGAATTTCTAGGTCCCTTCCTATTTATAGCAGTCCTTGGTCTATCTATAGGAAGTAAAATCGAATTTTGTCTTAATAGTAGTTTAAAATATTAACTGATTAATCTCCATGAGTTAATTTGTTGTAAAAATTAACCTTGAACTCTTTGTGAGAACATGCAATTAGTTGTCCTACTGATTGAGGAATTAAGTATGAGTTCTATAATGAGAGAATCAGTTGACTTAGTGCTAAATAGTCAATTCCAGTTAGATTATTTTAACAAGTTGTTAAAATAATAAAATATAGTTTGTTAATGCTTGCATGCATGTGACAACAATTATTTTAGATAACTTAGTATTTTCTCATGGATAACTGATGCATGGCAGTTCAGATAGAGACCTAGTTGAGAACAGATGAGGGACAGTGTACTATTAGACTCTTGGATCTTCCCACGGAATATTCCTTGCATGCAGGAGGAACTAGTGTCCTCAAGGATTACGTAGTTGGACCTGAGGTTGATAGCAAGTATGATCTGGGGCCAATTCACATATGTTTTGTAATTGGACCCCAATCAAAATTACGCAAGGAAATAGGGGATTGGAGGACTGGTGGCCAATATATTGAGGCCAAGTGAGTCTATGATCTTCATCTTTTGATTGCAGAGAATATAGGATAGCTCTTGAGCTGATTATTTTTTGTAACCAGAAGAGGATTTCCACTTGATTGATAATATAGTGTTGGGGATTTTATGCTGGTGGTTTCCCCAGTGATACATCTTGTGTTATGTGTGATTATTTCTGTTGATCAGTTATATGTGTTTATGCTTGATGTTGCTCATGAAATCGATTTTGCTTCCGCTTAATTTTTTGTAGAAGTAGATCAAGTATTATGCTTTAGGAAATTGCATATATCAGTTTGATCTACATGTAAAATTTCTACATGGTATCAAAGCTAGCTGATTTGTAGAAAAATTCTACATGGTATCAAAGCACAGTTAATCAAGCAAGGAACTATATACAAGCAAGAGAAAGAAAGTCGAAGTTTATTATTCGAGATATAGATATCTAGTTCTCATCACTGTTCAAATTTCATCTAGATGGCCTTCACTGGGTTAAGGCTTGAGTATGCCCTTGGTGGCAGCTCAAACTACATAGCTTGGAAGGATCGCATGGAGGCAATATTGGAAGATAATAGCATTAAGGACTTCATTGATAAAGATGTCCCTAAGCCTACTGATGCTACTCAGGTTGCAAACTGGAAGAAGAACGTGGCTAGAGCTAGGAGAATCATTCTAAAGGGAGTTCGAGATCACATAGTCTCGAGCCTCCATGGGAAGGAAACTCCATTTGTAATGTGGAAAAAATTGAAAGATTTATATCAAAATAGCAGTGATTAGAGGAAGCTGGCACTGAAGGACAAACTTTGAAAGATCAAGTGTGAAAAGGGCGACATGATCACTACATTCTTGAACAAGCTCACCAACTACAGAGATGAGCTTGCAAGCGTAGGGGTCACCACCGCTAATGATGATATGATGAGTCTAGCACTCCTTGGCCTTCCTAAGAGCTGGCATAGCTACCAGGACTCAGTGAATGGAAGGGACAAACTGCTAGATTGGGAACGAATATGGTCGGATTTGATGCAGGAGGAGATCAGACGGAACACCAGAGATGGAGCTTCTTCATCAAAGCATGATGATGAAGAGAACTTGGATTTAGCATCTAAAGCTAAGAAAGGGAAAGGGAAGGCATCCCAATCCAAGTCTTCTCAAGGAGGGAAGAAGTTTGACAAGTCGAAGGTGAGATGCTTTCATTGTCATGAGTTGGGTCACTATGCTACTAGTTTCCCAAAGAGGAAGAAGTCCAAGCAAGGTTCCTCCAAGGAATCTGATGGTGATGCTCTAGCTTCACAATTTGAGATGGATTTCTCACTTATTGCATGCATGGTTTCATCCAGCGTGGGATGTGTTTGGTACTTGGATAGTGGAGCTTCTTTCCGCATGTCAGGTGACAAGACTATTTTCAGCACTTTGGAGGAGAAGGATCTCCAGATACAGATTGAGATGGGCGATGACAGAAAGTACCATGTCTGAGGTGAAGGTACGGTTGTGTTTCAGAGGGAGCATGGTTCTCCCCTCTCTCTTTCTAATGTTATGTATGTACTAGGGCTGAAAAAGAATCTTGTGTCTATTGCTATGCTTGAGGATAAAGGCTATGATGTAGTCTTTAGTTTGGGAAAGTTTTTCCTAAGGCATATAGGAACTGGACAGACCAAACAGATGGGGATTCGAGTTAAGAATCTCTATAAGTTACAGGTAGAAGACTATGATACTTTGAGTTCCAAAGTAGAGGTGATGCATGGCCAAGATATTGGCGATTTATGGCATAGGAGACTAGGCTACTTGCATCATGGGGCCTTGAAGATCATGCAGCAAATTTCTACTGGATTACCCAAGTGCAAGCTAGAGCAAGTGAGCACATGCAAAGTTTTCACTTTGGGTAAGTATGCAAATTATCCTTTCATGATTGGGATGGTAGAGTAGGATCAGTTCTGGAGTGAGTTCATTCAAATGTATGCGGGCCCTTCTCTACAACCTCCATCAGAAAGCAAAGGTATTATGTTATTTTTGTTGATGATTTTTCTCGTAGATGTTGGATCTACTTTATGCAAAAGAAGGATCAAACCTTCTTGAAGTTTTGTGAGTTCAAAGCTTTGGCAGAGAAAGAATCAGGGATGAAAGTAAAGACCTTGCGAAGTGATAACAGTGGAGAGTATATTTCCCAATAGTTTAAGGACTTATATGCTTCAGAAGGAATTAAATGGGAACTCATGGCTCCTCATAACCCACAACAGAATGGGGTGGCCAAAAGGAAGAATAGATCTATTGTGGGTGAAACTCGATTGATGTTGCATGACCAAGGCCTACCACTTCATTTGTGCACTGAGGCATGCAATACAGAAGTATATCTTCAGAACAGAAGCCCTCATCATATTTTGGGGATGAAGACACCTATGGAGGCTTTTTCAGGGAAGATACCAGATGTGAGTCACTTCCACATCTTTGGATCACCAGTCCTATGTCATGTGACCAAAGATGCTTGGAAGAAGCTAGACCTAACAGCTGAGTTGGGAATAATTGTGAGGTACATGAATACACCTCACAACTATCGTGTGTTTTTGCCTGCCAGTCAGAGGATCATAGTGCGCAGGGATCTGAAGTTCGATGAGCAGCAAGCCATGCGAGTACCTCTTGAGAGGGAGCTTAAGTTGCATGGTGATGATGAGGAGCTATTAGTTCCTAAGGAGGAGGAGCCTCCTAATGATGCGGATCAGTTGCATGCAGAGATTCCAGTAGCGGAGATCACCACTGCTGGAGAGTCTTCTAGAGATGGGTGGAAACACTCACTGGAAGTTGACAGATTGATGCAAGATGCGAGAGAGAATGTGGGGAAGCCATCCTCTTAGCACAGACAGAAAAGATCTCTTGATAGATACACTGGCTACATGGCCCTGGTTGGGGAGTGTGTAGCGACGAAGCCTTCTTCTTTTGAGGAGGCAATGCAGCAGCCAATTTGGGTGGATGCAATGGTAGAGGAGTATGATTCTATCATGCGGAACAGTGTATGGGATGTTGTTCCTAGACCAAGGGACAAGTCAGTGATTACTTCCCGATGGCTTTACAAGGTAAAGTAGACAGCTGATGGCAGTATTGAGAAACACAAGGCAAGGTTGGTTGCCCATGGTTTTTCATAGATTGAGGGGATTGACTATGATGAGACCTTTGCTCCTGTTGCAAGGTACTCATCGATTAGATTGATTCTAGCACTATCAGCACAGATGGGTTGGTAGATCCATCAGATGGATGTGAAGACAACATTCCTCAATGGGGAGATTGAGGAAGAGGTATACATAGAGCAACTAGAGGGATATGAGACCTTCGATCATGAGTCACATGAGTGTCAGCTCAAACGAGCATTGTATGGGCTGAAGCAAGCACCCCATGCTTAGTATACCAGGATCGACAGCTATTTCACCAGGTTGGGCTTCACGAAGAGTGAAGTAGATGCGAGCCTCTACCACATCATTGTAGATGGTAAGATAATGATTATTGTACTTTATGTCGATGATTTAATTTTGACAGGTGATGATCAGTTGATCAAGTCTTGCAAGGAGGATCTTGCAAGATAGTTTGAGATGAGAGACATGGGCCTCATGCACTACTTTCTAGGCATGGAGGTGTGGCAGAGAGATGGGGAAGTATTTGTGTCTCAAGGCAAGTATGCCAATGAGATACTCAAGCACTTCCACATGGAGATATGCAAGCCCATGGAGATTCCTCTAGCAGGTAACTGGAGGAAGGAGGATGCTACTTCAAGTGAGGTAGTAGCTGCTACTGTTTATAGGCAGCTTGTGGGTTCACTCATGTATTTGGTGAACACATGACTGGATTTGTGCTTTGCAGTGAACCAACTGAGTCAAGCTATGGTTTAGCCAACCAAGTTGTTTTGGAAGGCGGCAAAGCATGTGTTGAGATATCTTAGAGGCAATACACAGTATGGATTATGGTACAGGTGGACAGAGGGAGTAAAGCTCCAAGGCTTCATGGATGCAGATTGGGCAGGTAGTCCATCAGATAGGAAGAGCACTTCTGGAGGAATCTTCAACCTTGGGTCAGCTGCAGTTTCTTGGTATAGCCAGAAACAGAGATCAATTGCACTTAGCACAGTGGAGGTAGAGTACATGGCAGCTAGTCAGGCTGTATTTGAGGCCATCTGGATGTGGAATATTCTAGTGGGATTGTTTGGTTAAATGATGGATCCTACAATGATATATTGTGATAATCACAGTTGCAATAAACTCTCTAAGAATCCAGTGTTCCATGACAGGTCCAAGCATATAGATATCCACTATCATCATCTATGGGATTGTGTGGTTAAGAGGATCACGATGTTGCATTACATTTTGACCGAGGAACAGGATGTAGATATTTTGACAAAGGCATTGTCAAAAGGCAAGTTTGAGTTCCACAGAGACAGGATCGGGTTGTTGATAATCCCTTTCTTGTTGAGAGGGATTGTTGAAAAGTGTGCAACAAGAAATGCTAAATTTAGAATGTGCTAAAAATAGAACTTCTAAAAATAGCATGTCTAAAAATAGCAGTTTGGCCAGTGAGGTTATTGGTCACCTTGGGTGAGAGGTGAAATTGCTAAAAATAGAAAGTTCTAAAAATAGCATTTCTGGTTCCCTTCCTCTTTATAGCAGTCCCTAGTCTATCTATACGAAGTAAAATTGAATTCGGTCTTAACAACAGTTTAAAATATTAACTGATTAATCTCCATGAGTTAATTAGTTGTAAAAATTACACTTGAAGTCTTTGTGAGAACATGCAATTAGTTGTCCCACTGATTGAGGAATTTATCCTTTATTCTCTCCACTGATTGAGGAATTTAGTATGAGTTCTGTTATCACTAAAAATTCTGTTGCCAAAATGGCTCAGACTAGCTTAAGGACAAAGTGTTTTCGCAGCGCAACAATCCTTTAGCAGTTTCGCAGCGCAACCTGTTTTAGTGATTTCGTAGCGAAAAACACCGACTTTGCACTGGCTGCGCTACGAAATTGGGGAATTGTTCAAATCCATAGCCAATATCTCACCCATATCACCTTTGTCTCCTATGGGTTCTGTGGGAATATGATATATGCATAGAAAAGCCTGTTTCTGCAAATTGATGGTGAAGTTTGTAATTCATTTGAGTTATGGCTACAGGCTTGCTTGCCTTCTAGTGAGAAGTTTAAAGCTTGTTAACCAGGATAAAAGTCCTCAATCAGTTCCACTGTCAATGACAGCTGAGGTTAATAGAAAGGTGGCTTTTGAATAAGGTGCCAATCATAAGAAGGAAAGCATATCAAGATTTAGAAGATGTTGGTCGTGGTATAGTGCCTTAGAAGATGCATCATTGGAAAGAGAGGATTTTCAGACTTCTGCAAGTGATTACTTGAGAGCTCTTTCTATATTAGAACGCTTGGAAGAACCCAATAGTCGACATATTTCACAACTATGTTTTAAGATATGTTTGGCTCTACAGATGCAGAACAAGATCCCAGATGCACTAAGCTATTTAAGATCCCAGCTTGTATACAAATGAAGCTAAGACATCCAAAGATGAAAGTTCTGGCAAATATGCACAGACAAATAATGTTCCCGAGGGAGATCTCCATACTGGTACACTGGCTACAACTGCTGTGGATGATGAGGTTGATGTGCTTAAAGGTCTAATGTCAGATCTTTCAGATAAGATTGGAGATATCAAGGTGATGATGTCAGCTCCACCATTGTCTGAGGTTCTTCAGGCTCTTTATGATGATAAGAACGTTTCTCAGGATAAAAATGCTTGTATAAGTGTGAATTCCTCTCATGAAGTAGAAGCTGGTTATCGCCTAAAAGGTAGTGCATATGTCATCTTCAAGTATACATGGTTGTGGGATCGTGTACGTGTCAGTGATGAGCTTTTGACAAACGAAATGTTAAGATTTGGCAAACATTACTAGTTGTTCGTGCATTAGTTCTTCCACTAACAGAGGACATAGACACCTGGTTGACATTTGTTTTTTTTTGCCGGAAAAGGGGTCGTATTAGTCAAGGTCATCCCACCAGCACATTGATGCAAACGGTATTGTGACTGTATCTGCTAGAGGCAAAGCAACGAATACGTAAGCAACTTTTATTCTTGTATGTTATACCCCATGCCATCCTCAACTAATTCAGAGCTCCGAGCCTCTGTCCTGCCATATACATATCCAGAAAGTGGCTCTGAACAATACGATTCAATGGGTCCAAATGAATATTACTATGATCCTTCTTGTTACTATGTCCCTTACTTACCTGAGCATTCTGTTTCATCTTCTCATGTAAATACTTCTGATTACAGTGGTGATTGGTATCGTAATCCTCTGCCATCTCATAATCAACCGTGGTACTTGGGGATTGAAGCTCCGTCAAGCTCATATTACCCACCTGTTACTAGTGATCTCAGTCCTTATTGTTATTTATCTCCATATGTGCAAGATCCAGTATCTTCAACCACTTGTATTACTTCTCAGGAGGATTGGTCCTTGGCTTCAACTTCCCATTCTCCAAATACCGATAACACAAGTAGCCTTGATTGTCCAATTCAGAGTGATAGTTCCAATTTCTATACATGGTGTCAAAGCGAGCACACACAGGAGAAGCCGTTTGAAGACAAGGTCAATATCGCCCTTTCTGAACATGGACATCCAGATTCTGGGCAATAGACAGCAGGCAAATCGACACAAGATATCTCAACTCTCTCTTTTCAAAAAGACTTGAAGTCAAAAGTATATGGGCCTCCTTCTAGCCAACTGCAACAATCAGTTGAATTAGCGGATCCAAAATCTGGACAAACGACATCTTGTCCAGCTAATTCACAAGCGACGACATCTTGTCCAGGTAATTCACAAGCGTATATTTCCACTGCCAATCCAATAAGTCTAGGCATTGATTCTCTCCTAAGTTATCATTCACCAACTTTTATTAATGATTTTCATGAATCAAGAAACCCAACAGTTTTGTCTCCACCGGTGTTTATTGAGATATTGCAGCCAATCATAGCCAATTTATTCCAGTTTTGGATATTTTATCCTCGGACTACCACCCGCCTACGCCTAAAAGACTATTTCCTTTGTCTTCAAGGGAAAATACGCCTATTGTTTCAAATGCACAACTTGTAAAAAGATAAACAAGACCTATTAATTTAGGATTAAACTCACTTCTTCATCCCTCTTTAATGGATTTTACAGTTTCTGAGCCAGAGTTTTTAAAAGATTCGTCAGAATATCAGAAGTTAGAGGTTTGTCAGTTACCAACTCTCTATTTCAATGAAACTGCAGCAGTTGAATGTTCTCAAGGTTTTTCTGCGACTGATGATGGTTCCCCTTCAGAAAGTACAATAATAACAAACGAGTATCTTGTAAAAAAGATGGAGTTTCCTATATCAAATATTGGAGATGCACCAAAGCCTGAGATGTCCTCTATTTCTGGCAATTTAAGGAGCACTCAAAAGGTTTGACATCCATGAGATTTTCTCAATCTTAACAGGTAAAGTGTTCTGAGATGATGCACAATAAGCTGCAAAACTTCTTGGAGAATTTGAAACAAGATTTTAGGTCTGAACTGAAGGAAAGGGATGAAAGGATTTGTCTCTACAAGAGTCTGTGGAGTGATGCTGAAGCAGCAGTGGATTCCATGTTGTTTGAGATGAAACTGATCAAAATGGAGTTTGAAATGGAGAAGCTAAAGATGAGAAACAGAGGAACGCTAGAATTTAGCAATAGAGAGAGTGAAATTTCTGCATCTACAGATAACACACTCAAGTTGTGGGATTTTACAAAAACCAATCCTTCTGGGTTATCCAATAATGCTTATACTCTGACCTATACTGGTCATACCAATGAGAAGATTGTTGTGGGGTTTTCTGTCATGGATGGATATATTGCATGTGGTTCAAAGATCAATTCTGTTTTTGCCTACTACAAATCTCTGCCTATGCCTATGGGATCACATAGATTTGGATTTGAAGACCCTATATCTAGTCAAGAAATGGAAGATGATAGTGGTTAGTTTGTTTCAAGTGTATGCTGGAGAAGGAAATCAAAAATAATGGTGACTGCAAATTCCACTGGCAATATTCAGTTGATAAGGATTTTGGGTTGAAGTTATGTTTTTGAAATTACACAGCAGTTTCGTAGCGCGCTACGAAACTGCTGTAGGTTTTGTTTTTGAACGCAGACATACAGTTTGATATGATGATCAGAAAATTTTCAAAGGAAATGTCTAAGGGACGTTTAGGAGACAACATGAGGCTAGCATAGCCATTCAGATAATGATAAGTGTACCTTTTTGTAAAGGTGAAATGTTTTGTCTTAAGTTAAAGCTTTGATAAAGGTACTTTATGACCGGTCATTAGGGTTTGGAAGGAATTGCGTACAAGGAGTTTTGGTCTGCACACCTGTCCATCAACGAAGCATCCAACACATCAAGAAACATGATAGTGCTCATCATTTTTGGGATGTTAAAGAGCTAGAGACAGGCTGCTGCATTTTTGAATAAATGGAGCAGCATATCAAAGACCGACAAACAGGGGCCTATGTTTCAGGATAACAGAAAATATGTGTCATGGAAAACAAACATGGAGCATTAAAGGTTCATTACAGCTATCTCAGCCAAACTCCAGATGTCAGAGAACGAAAAGGATTGAAGATCAAGGCTGTTATGGAGTTTAAGTCCTATTTAATTTAGAAGTCTAGAAGATTTAGTGGAATTAGAATTTTAATTGTTTTATGATTCCAGCGCTGTCAATTAGTAATCAGTTGTAATTATTAGTTAGTTAAAAGTTAGTAGGTGTCATCATAGGCAGTCATCGAGCTCCCCTCATGCTGGAGGAGGAAGCTCGAATGAGATAGAATAAGCACTTTATAAATAGCTGAAACAGAGATAGACAAGGGGTTGGATGTTTTGGAGAAGACTGTTTTTGGTTTATGTATAAACAAATTTCAGTAATGCAAATGACTGTGTTTTCTTCTCAGGATTCACAATGGATCTTCTTGTTCAAATGTGTGATGGTATTCTTTCTTTAAGGTTCTTTTACAGTTTTGTTAATGCATAATCACTCAGAACTCATGAATCATGCTCTGACTTCCTGTATGCCTTGGCAAACTGTGGTTTCAAAGTTATGTTTGAACATATAGATGTAAAGTGCCCTGATTTCTATGAAAAGATAGTGTTTTTGTTTGTTGAGATATGATAGACTCCATAAGCCCAATGGGAATCAATTCAATGTTGTCCAGCCAGCTTATTTTTCATGTGTCTTATAAAAGTTAGCCATATTTTCTTGTCATTAGTCAATATTCATAATCTGTGAGAGAGCCCTCTCATACTAAGGAGGCTAATCCTTAGTCCAAAGCCTGGTTTGAAATAGTTAGACAGAATCTTGCTGATTGGCAACCTTCAGTGACCGGTCATTAGGGTTTGGAAGGAATTGCGTACAAGGAGTTTTGGTCTGCACACCTGTCCATCAACGAAGCATCCAACACATCAAGAAACATGATAGTGCTCATCATTTTTGGGATGTTAAAGAGCTGGAGACAGGCTGCTGCATTTTCGAATAAATGGAGCAGCATATCAAAGACCGACAAACAGGGGCCTATGTTTCAGGATAACAGAAAAGATGTGTCATGGAAAACAAACATGGAGCATTAAAGGTTCATTACAGCTATCTCAGCCAAACTCCAGATGTCAGAGAACGAAAAGGATTGAAGATCAAGGCTGTTATGGAGTTTAAGTCCTATTTAATTTAGAAGTCTAGAAGATTTAGTTGAATTAGAATTTTAATTGTTTTATGATTCCAGCGCTGTCAATTAGTAATCAGCTGTAATTATTAGTTAGTTAAAAGTTAGTAGGTGTCATCATAGGCAGTCATCGAGCTCCCCTCATGCTAGAGGAGGAAGCTCGAATGAGATAGAATAAGCACTTTATAAATAGCTGAAACAGAGATAGACAAGGGGTTGGATGTTTTGGAGAAGACTGTTTTTGGTTTATGTATAAACAAATTTCAGTAATGCAAATGACTGTGTTTTCTTCTCAGGATTCACAATGGATCTTCTTGTTCAAATGTGTGATGGTATTCTTTCTTTAAGGTTCTTTTACAGTTTTGTTAATGCATAATCACTCAGAACTCATGAATCACGCTCTGACTTCCTGTATGCCTTGGCAAACTGTGGTTTCAAAGTTATGTTTGAACATATAGATGTAAAGTGCCCTGATTTCTATGAAAAGATAGTGTTTTTGTTTGCTGAGATATGATAGACTCCATAAGCCCAATGGGAATCAATTCAATGTTGTCCAGCCAGCTTATTTTTCATGTGTCTTATAAAAGTTAGCCATCTTTTCTTGTCATTAGTCAATATTCATAATCTGTGAGAGAGCCCTCTCAGACTAAGGAGGCTAAGCCTTAGTCCAAAGCCTGGTTTGAAATAGTTACACAGAATCTTGCTGATTGGCAACCTTCAGTGACCGGTCATTAGGGTTTGGAAGGAATTGCGTACAAGGAGTTTTGGTCTGCACACCTGTCCATCAACGAAGCATCCAACACATCAAGAAACATGATAGTGCTCATCATTTTTGGGATGTTAAAGAGCTGGAGACAGGTTGCTGCATTTTCGAATAAATGGAGCAGCATATCAAAGACCGACAAACAGGGGCCTATGTTTCAGGATAACAGAAAAGATGTGTCATGGAAAACAAACATGGAGCATTAAAGGTTCATTACAGCTATCTCAGCCAAACTCCAGATGTCAGAGAACGAAAAGGATTGAAGATCAAGGCTGTTATGGAGTTTAAGTCCTATTTAATTTAGAAGTCTAGAAGATTTAGTGGAATTAGAATTTTAATTATTTTATGATTCCAGCGCTGTCAATTAGTAATCAGCTGTAATTATTAGTTAGTTAAAAGTTAGTAGGTGTCATCATAGGCAGTCATCGAGCTCCCCTCATGCTGGAGGAGGAAGCTCGAATGAGATAGAATAAGCACTTTATAAATAGCTGAAACAGAGATAGACAAGGGGTTGGATGTTTTGGAGAAGACTGTTTTTGGTTTATGTATAAACAAATTTCAGTAATGGAAATGACTGTGTTTTCTTCTCAGGATTCACAATGGATCCTCTTGTTCAAATGTGTGATGGTATTCTTTCTTTAAGGTTCTTTTACAATTTTGTTAATGCATAATCACTCAGAACTCATGAATCATGCTCTGACTTCCTGTATGCCTTGGCAAACCGTGGTTTCAAAGCTATGTTTGAACATATAGATGTAAAGTGCCCTGATTTCTATGAAAAGATAGTATTTTTGTTTGCTGAGATATGATAGACTCCATAAGCCCAATGGGAATCAATTCAATGTTGTCCAGCCAGCTTATTTTTCATGTGTCTTATAAAAGTTAGCCATCTTTTCTTGTCATTAGTCAATATTCATAATCTGTGAGAGAGCCCTCTCAGACTAAGGAGGCTAAGCCTTAGTCCAAAGCCTGGTTTGAAATAGTTACATAGAATCTTGCTGATTGGCAGCCTTCAGTGACCGGTCATTAGGGTTTGGAAGGAATTGTGTACAAGGAGTTTTGGTCTGCACACCTGTCCATCAACGAAGCATCCAACACATCAAGAAACATGATAGTGCTCATCATTTTTGGGATGTTAAAGAGCTGGAGACAGGCTGCTGCACTTTCGAATAAATGGAGCGGTATATCAAAGACCGACAAACAGGGGCCTATGTTTCAGGATAATAGAAAAGATGTGTCATGGAAAACAAACATGGAGCATTAAAGGTTCATTACAGCTATCTCAGCCAAACTCCAGATGTCAGAGAACGAAAAGGATTGAAGATCAAGGCTGTTATGGAGTTTAAGTCCTATTTAATTTAGAAGTCTAGAAGATTTAGTGGAATTAGAATTTTAATTGTTTTATGATTCCAGCGTTGTCAATTAGTAATCAGCTGTAATTATTAGTTAGTTAAAAGTTAGTAGGTGTCATCATAGGCAGTCATCGAGCTCCCCTCATGCTGGAGGAGGAAGCTCGAATGAGATAGAATAAGCACTTTATAAATAGCTGAAACAGAGATAGACAAGGGGTTGGATGTTTTGGAGAAGACTGTTTTTGGTTTATGTATAAACAAATTTCAGTAATGCAAATGACTGTGTTTTCTTCTCAGGATTCACAATGGATCTTCTTGTTCAAATGTGTGATGGAATTCTTTCTTTAAGGTTCTTTTACAATTTTGTTAATGCATAATCACTCAGAACTCATGAATCATGCTCTGACTTCCTGTATGCCTTGGAAAACTGTGGTTTAAAAGTTATGTTTGAACATATAGATGTAAAGTGCCCTGATTTCTATGAAAAGATAGTGTTTTTGTTTGCTGATATTTGATAGACTCCATAAGCCCAATGGGAATCAATTCAATGTTGTCCAGCCAGCTTATTTTTAATGTGTCTTATAAAAGTTAGCCATCTTTTCTTGTCATTAGTCAATATTCATAATCTGTGAGAGAGCCCTCTCAGACTAAGGAGGCTAAGCCTTAGTCCAAAGCCTGGTTTGAAATAGTTACATAGAATCTTGCTGATTGGCAGCCTTCAGTGACCGGTCATTAAGGTTTGGAAGGAATTGCGTACAAGGAGTTTTGGTCTGCACACCTGTCCATCAACGAAGCATCCAACACATCAAGAAACATGATAGTGCTCATCATTTTTGGGATGTTAAAGAGCTGGAGACAGGCTGTTGCATTTTCGAATAAATGGAGCAGCATATCAAAGACCGACAAACAGGGGCCTATGTTTCAGGATAACAGAAAAGATGTGTCATGGAAAACAAACATGGAGCATTAAAGGTTCATTACAGCTATCTCAGCCAAACTCCAGATGTCAGAGAACGAAAAGGATTGAAGATCAAGGCTGTTATGGAGTTTAAGTCCTATTTAATTTAGAAGTCTAGAAGATTTAGTGGAATTAGAATTTTAATTGTTTTATGATTCCAGCACTGTCAATTAGTAATCAGCTGTAATTATTATTTAGTTAAAAGTTAGTAGGTGTCATCATAGGCAGTCATCGAGCTCCCCTCATGCTGGAGGAGGAAGCTCGAATGAGATAGAATAAGCACTTTATAAATAGCTGAAACAGAGATAGACAAGGTGTTGGATGTTTTGGAGAAGACTGTTTTTGGTTTATGTATAAACAAATTTCAGTAATGCAAATGACTGTGTTTTCTTCTCAGGATTCACAATGGATCTTCTTGTTCAAATGTGTGATGGTATTCTTTCTTTAAGGTTCTTTTACAGTTTTGTTAATGCATAATCACTCAGAACTCATGAATCATGCTCTGACTTCCTGTATGCCTTGGCAAACTGTGGTTTCAAAGTTATGTTTGAACATATAGATGTAAAGTGCCCTGATTTCTATGAAAAGATAGTGTTTTTGTTTGCTGAGATATGATAGACTCCATAAGCCCAATGGGAATCAATTCAATGTTGTCCAGCCAGCTTATTTTCATGTGTCTTATAAAAGTTAGCCATCTTTTCTTGTCATTAGTCAATATTCATAATCTGTGAGAGAGCCCTCTCAGACTAAGGAGGCTAAGCCTTAGTCCAAAGCCTGGTTTGAAATAGTTACACAGAATCTTGCTGATTGGCAGCCTTCAGTGATTGATTTTGTGATAACATTTTGGTGCGTCTGCCGGGAGCCTGAAGATTATTCATTCCCGAAATCATGAAGCTCAACTTCTGAAGGTAGCAGGAGCTCAGACATCTATTTGAGGCTGCAAAACTACCTTGGCGACTCCACACATCAAATAAGGAATTGGAAGGTGACTCCACTGCTAGAAGATCAGTAGCTTGATGAAGTTTCAAGATGAATTCCACTGCAAGAATGAATGCCAGGTATGCTCCTATGAATTGGTCTCATATCCCTGGTTTTCCAAATCCTATGCTAGAGGTTGATTGGTTAGATGATCTTCCAATATTCAAAGATGAAAAGAAGGATAATGCTGCTCTCCATTTGGTTAAATTCCATATGCGTGTACGCAGTCTTAAGGCTCATTTCCCTGAAGATTGTCTCATGAAAATGTTTATGACCACTTTAGAAGGAAAAGCATGGGCTTGGTATAAAAGTCTGGAAAATGGTTCAATATATTCGCTTGCTAGTTTTCATGATGAATTCTGTGAAATGTATAAAGAAGGTTATCCTTCCTTATTGTTGCTTAAAGATTGCTATAGGCATTCTTTAAATCTTATTCATTATTTGAAGGATTGTTATGATGATGATGAGTTTACGGATGAAGAAATTTTAGAGGCTCTTCATAACAATGCATTCCAACACCAAGGAGAAGGTATAATATTCCATGAAACACAGTTTGAAGAGCAGCAGGAGTTTACTTGTTAAAACCATGTTTTATCCTTAGATATTGATGTAGAGATGCAGCAGATTTGTCAGGCTTCATATCATGATGAAGATGAAATTGATTGCATCCAGCAAGAAGAAATATTGGAGGAAATTTTCTATGACCCTCAGGCAGAGGAAAAGCTTGTTCAATTTTGTAATTCCTTGCAGCAGCTTACTTCAAATAATGATCATAGTATTGAGGAAAATTACATTGTTTGTGAGCATCATTCAGAAAGGCAATTGGATAGCATATCAAATAAATTTGGTGTGGCTGAGGATAAGTTGTTTGAAGATATAGAATGTTATGAGAATCAGCAAACTAACCATGTGTTTTTTGACCCTATAGCTGAATACATGGAAAAGATTTACTGTTCAGGCTTCCAGTTATATTTTCATGTTGAAGAACAGTTACACCTCATGCTACCTTGGTTACTTCGGTATCTGGTTTATTTTTGTTTCAAGCACAGCCAAAGGACTCAAATGTCAGATAAGATAAATGATTGGCTACATTGGAAATTTCATATTGATTGAGCAGAAAGAAGTTGAAATTGTTAGGGTAGGTAGGTAGGTAAATGCAAATAAGCTCAAGGTCAACTGAGCATTTTTCAGTAGATGTAATTTTCTTTCTCCTACAGTGATCATCCAGCTAAAGCCCGAGGTGAAGGCCCAAGGAACTTAAAGAAGATGTTTGTCAAATAAGTTTTATAAGGCACTGGACCTGCGAGTTCTTAGTGTACCACAAGGGCACACTATCCCAAGTGGATCCACTGTTATCACTAAAAATTCTGTTGCCAAAATGGCTCAGAATAGCTTAAGTACAAAGTGTTTTCACAGTGCAACAATCCTTTAGCAGTTTCCTAGCGCAACCCGTTTTAGTGATTTCGTAGCGAAAAACACCGACTTTGCACTGGCTGCGCTACGAAATTGGGGAATTGTTCAAATCCATAGCCAATATCTCACCCATATCACCTTTGTCTCCTATGGGTTCTGTGGGAATATGATATATGCATAGAAAAGCCTGTTTCTGCAAATTGATGGTGAAGTTTGTAATTCATTTGAGTTATGGCTACAGGCTTGCTTGCCTTCTAGTGAGAAGTTTAAAGCTTGTTAACCAGGATAAAAGTCCTCAATCAGTTCCACTGTCAATGACAGCTGAGGTTAATAGAAAGGTGGCTTTTGAATAAGGTGCCAATCATAAGAAGGAAAGCATATCAAGATTTAGAAGATGCTGGTCGTGGTATAGTGCCTTAGAAGATGCATCATTGGAAAGAGAGGATTTTCAGACTTCTGCAAGTGATTACTTGAGAGCTCTTTCTATATTAGAACGCTTGGAAGAACCCAACAGTCGACATATTTCACAACTATGTTTTAAGATATGTTTGGCTCTACAGATGCAGAACAAGATCCCAGATGCACTAAGCTATTTAAGATCCCAGCTTGTATACAAATGAAGCTGAGACATCCAAAGATGAAAGTTCTGGCAAATATGCACAGACAAATAATGTTCCCGAGGGAGATCTCCATACTGGTACACTGGCTACAACTGCCGTGGATGATGAGGTTGATGTGCTTAAAGGTCTAATGTCAGATCTTTCAGATAAGATTGAAGATATCAAGGCGATGATGTCAGCTCCACCGTTGTCTGAGGTTCTTCCGGCTCTTTATGATGATAAGAACGTTTCTCAGGATAAAAATGCTTGTATAAGTGTGAATTCCTCTCATGAAGTAGAAGCTGGTTATCGCCTAAAAGGTAGTGCATATGTCATCTTCAAGTATACATGGTTGTGGGATCGTGTACGTGTCAGTGATGAGCTTTTGGCAAACGAAATGTTAAGATTTGGCAAACATTACTAGTTGTTCATGCATTAGTTCTTCCATCGACAGAGGACATAGACACCTGGTTGACATTTGCTTTTCTTTGCCGGAAAAGGGGTCGTATTAGTCAAGGTCATCCCACCAGCACATTGATGCAAATGGTATTGTGACTGTATCTGCTAGAGGCAAAGCAACGAATACGTAAGCAGCTTTTATTCTTGTATGTTATACCCCATGCCATCCTCAACTAATTCAGAGCTCCGAGCCTCTGTCCTGCCATATACATATCCAGAAGGTGGCTCTGAACAATACAATTCAATGGGTCCAAATGAATATTACTATGATCCTTCTTGTTACTATGTCCCTTACTTACCTGAGCATTCTGTTTCATCTTCTCAAGTAAATACTTCTGATTACAGTGGTGATTGGTATCGTAATCCTCTGCCATCTCATAATCAACCGTGGTACTTGGGGATTGAAGCTCCGTCAAGCTCATATTACCCGCCTGTTACTAGTGATCTCAGTCCTTATTGTTATTTATCTCCATATGTGCAAGATCCAGTATCTTCAACCACTTGTATTACTTCTCAGGAGGATTGGTCCTTGGCTTCAACTTCCCATTCTCCAAATACCGATAACACAAGTAGCCTTGATTGTCCAATTCAGAGTGACAGTTCCAATTTCTCTACATGGTGTCAAAGCGAGCACACACAGGAGAAGTCGTTTGAAGACAAGGTCAATATCGCCCTTTCTGAACATGGACATCCAGATTCTGGGCAATAGACAACAGGAAAATCGACACAAGATATCTCAACTCTCTCTTTTCAAAAAGACTTGAAGTCAAAAGTATATGGGCCTCCTTCTATCCAACTGCAACAATCAGTTGAATTAGCGGATCCAAAATCTGGACAAACGGCATCTTGTCCAGCTAATTCACAAGCGATGGCATCTTGTCCAGCTAATTCACAAGCGTATATTTCCACTGCCAATCCAATAAGTCTAGGCATTGATTCTCTCCTAAGTTATCATTCACCAACTTTTATTAATGATTTTCATGAATCAAGAATCCCAACAGTTTTGTCTCCACCGGCGTTTATTGAGATACTGCAGCCAATCATAGCCAATTTATTCCAGTTTTGGATATTTTATCCTCGGACTACCACCCGCCTACGCCTAAAAGACTATTTCCTTTGTCTTCAAGGGAGAATACGCCTATTGTTTCAAATGCACAGCTTGTAAAAAGATCAACAAGACCTATTAATTTAGGATTAAACTCACTGCTTCATCCCTCTTTAATGGATTTTACAGTTTCTGAGCCAGAGTTTTTAAAAGATTCGTCAGAATATCAGAAGTTAGAGGTTTGTCAGTTACCAACTCTCTATTTCAATGAAACTACAACAGTTGAATGTTCTCAAGGTTTTTCTGCGACTGATGATGGTTCCCCTTCAGAAAGTACAATAATAACAAACGAGTATCTTGTAAAAAAGATGGAGTTTCCTATATCAAATATTGGAGATGCATCAAAGCCTGAGATGTCCTCTATTTCTGGCAATTTAAGGAGCACTCAAAAGGTTTGACATCCATGATATTTTCTCAATCTTAACAGGTAAAGTGTTCTAAGATGATGCACAATAAGCTGCAAAACTTCTTGGAGAATTTGAAACAAGATTTTAGGTCTGAACTGAAGGAAAGGGATGAAAGGATTTGTCTCTACAAGAGTCTGTGGAGTGATGCTGAAGCAGCAGTGGATTCCATGTTGTTTGAGATGAAACTGATCAAAATGGAGTTTGAAATGGAGAAGCTAAAGATGAGAACAGAGGAACGCTGGAATTTAGCAATAGAGAGAGTGAAATTTCTGCATCTACAGATAACACACTCAAGTTGTGGGATTTTACAAAAGCCAATCCTTCTGGGTTATCCAATAATGCTTATACTCTGACCTATACTGGTCATACCAATGAGAAGATTGTTGTGGGGTTTTCTGTCATGGATGGATATATTGCATGTGGTTCAAAGATCAATTCTGTTTTTGCCTACTACAAATCTCTGCCTATGCCTATGGGATCACATAGATTTGGATTTGAAGACCCTATATCTAGTCAAGAAATGAAAGATGATAGTGGTTAGTTTGTTTCAAGTGTATGCTGGAGAAGGAAATCAAAAATAATGGTGACTGCAAATTCCACTGGCAATATTCAGTTGATAAGGATTTTGGGTTGAAGTTATGTTTTTGAAATTACACAGCAGTTTCGTAGCGCGCTACGAAACTGCTGTAGGTTTTGTTTTTGAACGCAGACATACAGTTTGATATGATGATCAGAAAATTTTCAAAGGAAATGTCTAAGGGACATTTAGGAGACAACATGAGGCTAGCATAGCCATTCAGATAATGACAAGTGTACCTTTTTGTAAAGGTGAAATGTTTTGTCTTAAGTTAAAGCTTTGATAAAGGTACTTTATGACCGGTCATTATGGTTTGGAAGGAATTGCGTACAAGGAGTTTTGGTCTGCACACCTGTCCATCAACGAAGCATCCAACACATCAAGAAACATGATAGTGCTCATCTTTTTTGGGATGTTAAAGAGCTGGAGACATGCTGCTGCATTTTCGAATAAATGGAGCAGCATATCAAAGACCGACAAACAGGGGCCTATGTTTCAGGATAACAGAAAAGATGTGTCATGGAAAACAAACATGGAGCATTAAAGGTTCATTACAGCTATCTCAGCCAAACTCCAGATGTCAGAGAACGAAAAGGATTGAAGATCAAGGCTGTTATGGAGTTTAAGTCCTTTTTAATTTAGAAGTCTAGAAGATTTAGTGGAATTAGAATTTTAATTGTTTTATGATTCCAGTGTTGTCAATTAGTAATCAGCTGTAATTATTAGTTAGTTAAAAGTTAGTAGGTGTCATCATAGGCAGTCATCGAGCTCCCCTCATGCTGGAGGAGGAAGCTCGAATGAGAGAGAATAAGCACTTTATAAATAGCTGAAACAGAGATAGACAAGGGGTTGGATGTTTTGGAGAAGACTGTTTTTGGTTTATGTATAAACAAATTTCAGTAATGCAAATGACTGTGTTTTCTTCTCAGGATTCACAATGGATCTTTTTGTTCAAATGTGTGATGGTATTCTTTCTTTAAGGTTCTTTTACAATTTTGTTAGTGCATAATCACTCAGAACTCATGAATCATGCTCTGACTTCTTGTATGCCTTGGCAAACTGTGGTTTCAAAGTTATGTTTGAACATATAGATGTAAAGTGCCCTGATTTCTATGAAAAGATAGTGTTTTTGTTTGCTGAGATATGAGAGGCTCCATAAGCCCAATGGGAATCAATTCAATTTTGTCCAGCCAGCTTATTTTCATGTGTCTTATAAGAGTTAGCCATCTTTTCTTGTCATTAGTCAATATTCATAATCTGTGAGAGAGCCCTCTCAGACTAAGGAGGCTAAGCCTTAGTCCAAAGCCTGGTTTGAAATAGTTACACAGAATCTTGCTGATTGGCAGCCTTCGGTGCTTGATTTTGTGATAACAAGTTCAATAATGAGAGAATCAGTTGACTTAGTGCTAACTAGTCAAGTCCAGTTAGATTATTTTAACAAGTTCTTAAAATAATAAAATATAGTTTGTTAATGCTTTCATGCATGTGACAACTATTATTTTAGATAACTTAGTATTTTCTCATGGATAACTGATGCATGGCAGTTCAGAAAAAGACCTAGTTGAGATCAGATGAGGGAAAATGTACTATCAGATGCTTGGATCTTCCCATGGAATATTCCTTGCATGCAAGAGGAACTAGTGTCCTCAAGGATTGCATAGTTGGACCTAAGGTTGACAGCAAGTATGATCTGGGGCCAATTCACATATGTTTTGTAATTGGAACCCAATCAAAATTGCGCAAGGAAATAGGGGATTGGAGGACTGGTGGCCAATATATTGAGGCCTAGCGAGTCTATGATCTTCATCTTTTGATTGCAGAGAGTACAGGATAGCTCTTGAGCTAATATTTTTTGTAACTAGAAGAGGATTTCCACTTGATTGATAATACAATGTTGGGGGTTTTATGATGGTGCTTTCCCCAATGATACATCTTGTGTTATGTGTGATTATTTCTGTTGATCAGTTATATGTGTTTATGCTTGATGTTGCTCATGAAATCGATTTTGCTTCTACTTAATGTTTTGTAGAAGTGATCAAGTATTATGCTTTAGGAAATTACATATATCAGTTTGATCTACAGGTGAAATTTCTACTCTAAAGTGGAATATGTGGCTGCTACACACAACTACTCTGGATGATATAAATATTGGAAGACATTTAAATCACATGTTCTCCACCCATTTCCATTCTACGTGATAATACAAGTGGCATCAATATTTTGAAAAATCTAGTCATGCACTCCAAGACCAAGTACATACCCATTAAGTACCATTTTCTACGAGAAAAAGAGCTTGAACAAAAAGTTAAATTGGAGTATGTTCCCTCCAAAGAATAATTTGTTGATATATTTACTAAACCACTTACCAGAGAAACATTTGAATATCTCAGACAAAAACTAGGAGTAGTTTCTACATCATCCTGTTGTTAAATTCAATTTTCAGAAGAAGGTTCCTATATGCGGGTTTCATGAAGGATAGTCATGTATATACGCAAGTTCCTGTAGATTTAGAAGCATATATGATTTTCTGATATACATTGTTGGCATTATGGTTGTTGATTTCGGCTATGGTTTCAGATATTCATTGTTTCTTAGGTCATGTAAAGATCTAGGGTGTAATATGTCTCCTTTTGTCATAGTATATTTTTGAATGAGTCTTATTGGAAATATGATGTAATTTGTATCCCCACTATGCATGGGAAGGATGATGTAATAATAGATATATTTCAGTCATGTATAATCAATTGGTATATCCCCACTTGGTTGGGGGAATGACTCAAATTTGGTGTATACCCACTTGGTTGGGGGGATGAGTCAAATTTGATGTATCCCCACTTGGTTGGGTGATTGATGTATGTATGATTCATTGGTGATAGGAATGTCATACTCACATAGTTGAGTTATAGAGTCATGTTTTTCTTCTGAAAAATATCTCTGCAGACTCTGCATGTACTCAAGGGGAGAATGGAAAACATAATGTATCTCAAAGGGGGAGAATACCTTGGTCTACCCTTTTCCCATGATGTCAAAGGGGGAGAGTATTTTGGTTTTGCTCGATATCTCTAACAAGTTCAATAGCTTGAAGTAATCAACACCAATATGGTTGCCATCAAGTCCAAAGGGGGAGATTGTTGGCATTATGATATAGGTGTTGTCCTTGATGGCAACTCACTCACAGGTCCGTTCATATTTGATAAAGGCCAACTCACATTGTAAAAGGTCAACTCAGAGGTAATAGGGCATTGGTACAGAAGAACAGGAAGATGGAACAAAGGTCTATTGATCAGAATCAAGAAGTTGAAGGAAAAGGATGTTGTAAGGTAGTTTAAGTTGTATACATAGGTTCACCTTGTCAAATCAACGTATACACGTGGGTTAACAAAACAAAAAGAACATATACATATGCACACACTTTCACAAGAGGAAAAGTTCTTGTGGGTTGGAAAAACAAGGAAATTCAAGATTAAAGAATACCAAGGGTCAATACCATGGTATTAGACCACAATATTGAGCGGAGTAATGACTATTTGATCCCATCCAAGAATACCGCAGGTTTTAAGTGTCTTTTTTGTCTGATGTATTGAGAAAGGCCAAAAACTATATAAGGAGGAGAAGATCAAAGGGCCATGTGGGCAAGTGAAAGGGTTTCTCAGGAATACTTCTATCTGAAGTATATTTTATGTTGCAAGGGCTATGATTATGATATGAAATATTGTGTGCACCTTGAATTCAGTGTTGGATCAGGATCATGAGACCTGAAATGACTTATCATTGAATGATCTGATATTGGTTGGGTTAGATCTGATTACTTACACATGTTTTATTCTTTAAATTTCATGATCTAGGTATGTCTAAAATCTGGAATAATAACGAAGTTGTAAGTTAGTATTTGTAGATATATACACTGGTTTGCATTGGTGAAGGCACGTATACACACTGGTTCGAAGCTTCCAAGTAGAGTATACAAAAGAAAATCATGTTACTCATAAATGACTGATCTATCTGATTAGTGCTGCTGGTTTACTGTTGTCTGCCAATGATGTCTTCTTAGATCTGAATGTAGAACTGAATGCATAAGGAGATTGAGTCTGATTGATTGATTGATTAAGTGAGAAGGGTGATCTTTACTACTGACTGTCTATATCTTTGTAATTTGATAGTAGATGTTCAAAATATTACTGGTTGGTACAAATTTGATTCAAAATTTTTAATGATTTAGTAGCTTTGGAGGTATACGCAGGTTTGGTTAAAGGAAGTAGCGTATACACGCAGGTTGGGATCATTAAAATATCATATGCATTATGATATATGATTTTTGAGGTTGCATCTGGTTTTAAATAATGATGCAGGTTTCTGGGTTCAACATAGTGTTCTGGTGACAGTGATTTGACTATTCAGATTAACTGATTATTGGTTGATGCAGTTATTATTATAGAGTTTGAGCTTCAAAGTTTCTGATGGGTCCAGTGTAAAAATTTGATGAAACGAGACCTTCATATTGTGTTGTTGTGTACCAGGAGCATCCAGACTGAAAATTTATGAAACGTGATCTCTAGAGGAAGAGGGAAGGTCATAGCCTTTTGTAGGTTTGATCTGAAATCACCCATAAATAACCTCAAAGAATTAATAAAGGTATTACAAATGGGGTGTTCCTATGTTATTTTATGCAATGGATCGATAAGATTGTGAAATACACAAACAATGAAACAGTAGGAGAACGCAGTAAGCAAATACATAAACACAACATGTTTAATAAGGAGTTCACCCAATCCTCTTGGGCTACGTCTCTTGGTCCAGCCTTCAATGGTGGCCTTTCTATTGTGTCTTAGAGTAGAGTTTTTACAATAAGGAGCTCAATTTGAGTCTCACTTAATAGATAATGATCAGAAGGCTTGTACTTGGATTCCCCAAGTCTCTAGAGTACACAGACTCCCCTTACTGAATCTCGACCTCAACGAGTCTTAGTGGTATGAGTCCAAATTGGCACTCAATGCCTGACAGGTATACACAGAAGAGTTGCTTGAACCTTGCAAGCCTTCTCTGGAGTTCACAGACTCTCAGACTCTCTCTATCTTTGTCTGCTCGATGCTGCCTTTGCTCTGTAGGTCAGCTCGGCTTCTCTGTTCTCTACAATTTGCTTCCCTCTCTTTCTGCCTCCTCTGTCTTACTCTCTATCTGTTTGTGGCTTAAAGCCAATTTGCTCCCCGACTGTTCATTTATGCTTCTTGGCTCTCTGGATCTCCTGACTCTGTCCGCTTGAATTCACCTGCTCTGTGTCATCATCACTATGTAACACTTCATAGAGAGGTGGCCACTTGTTTCCTCACGAACTGAGTATTAGTTCTCTTTGAATGGTCGTTATTTCCGTTGCTCCAAGATTGCCCATGAAATTGATTCTTTTGCTAACTCATCGGTCATACCGGACCTCAAATCTTATGTGACTCAACCTATTTCCCCATTGAATCTGGTCATCCATCAGATCATTTCTCCACTGCTGATCTGGAGCTTCCAGATCCTACGGTCTCTATCCATATTAGGCGGGTAAGTAGCATGACCTTTACCCCTCTGATGTGAGTGGTTTTCTCTCTCATCGACCAGATGCATGTCACCCAGTGTATGGCATTGGGTGGGACTCGGTCGAACCCACTTATCACTTGAAGCCCTTCTGATATCCTACTAGTTTTAGTGCGAGACCTGCCTTCTGATGGAATCATCGATTTCAGTACAGTTTTATGCTTTCCTTGTGACCGAGCACTTGGGGAAATCCTTCACTGAGGGGGATGCCCTACAATATGCGATTAGTGATTTAGCGCCAATCGCATATCAGAAAATGCCTCTATTTTTGGATTTGACCTCCCATTTGTCAATTTGTGCCAGTGCGCAGTCACCATGGGCCAACGGTCTGCGCACTTTGACCGAGGGTCCTTTTTGTTCCATGATGACCACAAATTTCCATTGTTTAGAGGTTTTTTTGATAAGCTCAATATCCATAAGACTTTGAAGCTTGACATAATTTGAAACAGTCATGAAAACTTAGAGAATGTTTAAGGATCCAATTTGGATCACGGCCTTCCCACTGAAAAAGCTTTTGGACCACCAAAAGTTGGTTTTCAAGCATCGACTAAGTGAGGGTATAGCTATCTCACTTGTCCAATCTCTATCCATTTTGCACTGCTTGGCTTTGAACCCTTGAGTTCGACCCTGAGGTACTGAACATCTCCCATATGCATCGCCCTCACCTTCCTGTCCAAAACTGTGTCTTCCTACAATTCATTAAGATACTCAGGTAACAGATCATCAATAAAAGGCAATTGAATCTGCTCTTTAGGATCTTCAATTAATGAAGGTTCAAATAGTATCAAGATGTCTGCATTAACGACTGAGTAGATGTGCATGTAAGCTGGTAAATCAAGGCAAAAAGCATTCTCACCAATTTTCTCAAGTATCTTGAAAGGTCCATATCTTATTGGCTTTATCTTCTTACCTTCACCTTGCATTCTGTCTTTGTTGATATACAGCTAGACTTGATCACTAACTCGGAAACTATGCCCCATCCGATGCTTGTCATGCCTTGCCTTGTATTTGGCTTGGCTCTTTTCCAGCTATTCCTGTACTTCCTAGTGAATCTCTTGGATTTGTTCAATGAACTTGGTTGCCTTGTCCACATTACTGTGTCCATCAATTGCTATGTCTTTACCAAAGACAAAATCCAAGGGAGACCTTAGTGTGAAACCAAAACAGTTCTCAAAAGGAGATCTCTGTGTGGAAGAATGTTTGGCTCGGTTGTAAGCATGTTGCACATAACACAAATGTTCATCCCAAAGTTTGGGATGCTTGCTGCAATAGCCTCTGAGAAACTGGATCACTGTCTTACTGACCACTTCTGTCTGGCCATTTGTCTATGGATGAAAGGCTATGCTTTTCTTCAGTTTGGTGTCCATCGGTTCCCACAGACTCGACCAAAACTTCCCAACAAATCAAGAATCTCGATCAGATACAATGGAAATGGGTAATCCAAAATGAACTCATACATGCTGAAAGAACAACTTTGTAGTTTGTTCAACTGTAATCTATTTATTACAAGGTATCAAAATACACATTTTGCTGAACCTATCGACAACAACATATAAATAGTCATGACCTTTCCTAGATTTAGGCATTCCTCCAACAAAGTCCATGGAAACACTTTCCCAAGGATGAGAAGGAGCTGGTAGTGGAGTGTACAAGCCTAGTTTTCTATTGTTGGGCTTGCTTTTAGCACACATGGTACACCCTCTTACATATCTAGAAACTATCTCATTCTTTTTTGGCGAATAACAAAATCTTTGCAGCTATGCAATCATTTTACTTACCCCATGTCACACGGAATCTGTCAAGGGTGCGGACACGACTGACCTTCCTAGAAGTCTAAGACATTCTAATGACAAACAAGACAAAATGGAGTGATCTTTCTCTAAATACACCTTTTACAACATGAAAACTACAAGTGTTTAGGCTTACCTTATTCCAAAACGCTATTGTTGAAGTCCGTTCTTGACGATCCGGATGAGCTCCTCCTTCAAGTCAATTCCTGCAACCACAAACAATCAAACAATTACCAAGCACTTGCATTTCATATAATAAAACATATATTCAACATGCAGACCAAGGAACACATGAAATAACTCATTAACACAAGCTATTGAGAAAAATAAACCAGTTTGTATTAATAACGAAACAAAGAAACTCTTACAACCTGGCCTTGGTGTTGTGCAAGTTCCTCCCAGGGTCCATCAAGGGTTTTCCTCTACTTTGACAAAGCTCACCCTCTCCCAAGTAGAATCAAGTGAAGACAATCTCTCCTCACAAAGGCTCTAATGGAAGACCTAAATCCTGCAGCATTTACCCAAAGAAAATGTATAGCTCCAACCTCCTCTCCTTCTAGCTCAATGCCTTTATTTATAGTGCTGTAAAGAGGTTATTCAGGTCCACTATCAATGGGATCATCCCCCTCTTTGGGTGGGATAGCTCCCTTATTGATGGGATAAGTTCCCCCTTAATAGAGATACATGAACCAACTGGAGGCGCATCCATTTCATCAAACCGACCTCTAGAATGTTCTAGAAGTAACCACAAGTAACTTTTTCAAGATAAAACTCGCGCATTTTGCCTTTTACAGAGGGACGCACCTGTCCCTTAACATACAGAGCGTCCATGGACGCAGATTTTGTGAACAAGGTCCGCGTCCCCGCAGGTAAGACTAGAGAGAACCTGCGACCCCAGAGATAAACATGATTTTTACAAGACTTTCTCTCTTCTTTGAGTTTGAGATGGATAACAGAGGCATGAGACTTGCCTAAGAGGGTAGCATGACTGTTGATTTGAGCCATACTAACTGTAAGTAGTCAAGGTGACATTTTTTAGTGTAACAGATTGCCCCCTAAAGTGCGAAGCCTGGAATAGAATAGGGTTTTGTAATTCTAGGAAGGGTGAAGCGCTTTATCATTTCAAGGATTGCCTTGTGGATGGCCTGGTTGGAACCTGCAATTTTCAACACAAAATACATGGATAAGATTATATCATCACTGAGGTAGGCATTCCCATACTCAGATTCAAAACTTTAACTAATGGACTAACTATTCTGATACAGGAATGATCTTGCAGTACATTATTTTTATAGACTTTTGTAGACACAGTATGGACGCAGCCATCTGTTTATGATAAGTCTACATAGACAATGAATACAAAACTCCTCGCAGCCTGGATGGTAGAAACTAGATCCAGGGTCTTCACTTCTACTTCCCGAATTGGTACGATTCTAGCCATGTGATTAAATGATTCGATGTCGAACATGGTAGAAACCACTTGATTACCAGTCAATGATGTAAACTGTTAACAAGCGTGAGAGAAACCACCAGTAATGTCAATGGTCCTCAAAGTACCAAGCACAACCCATGAAATGTGAATAGATGTTTTGATGTCGAACACTTCACGGAATCCTCTGATCGAAAGTCAATGATGTAAACTGACGTCAAAGGCGAGAAACCTGCCATTGATGCATGCAGACTTCAAGGTACTGTCGATTCCTAAGTCATCTTTCTAGATAATGTGTCGATGTCGATAGAAAGCGACCCGTTGCAGGCAAGCCCGCAACACGAAATCATTGTTCAAGTTGAAGAAATGTTGCTGTAAGGACTGACTCAGGGATGGTCAAATGGATGACAAGTATTTTGCAGATGAAAGTTTTGCTTGCAGACCTCTTGAACACATAACGACACAACAGATGGTTTGGTGACGAATAACTCAAAGTTGATCCCTGAACCCGGTTAAAGATTTTCAAAGTGATTTAGTCAACTGTGAGGTAAAAGATTTCCCAACCCAGGTGAAATGAAAAAGTGTCGTGCTCAAGAGTGGTAATAAAGTTTCTTCTGAGACAAAAGGTGACAAATAGGTTCATTCTTCTCTCTTTTCCCCCACCATTTCTGGCAAGTACCTCTTTATTTTTAACAAGCTTGAGGAGGATAACATATGCTTGGTTATAAGCTCATCCTTCGGACGAGTCCAACCTAGTTTAAATTCGAACCCTAGGAAGGAGTGGTTCGTTCCTGTTTGTAATTGAACAGGTCCTTTACTGTAAAAGTTTAACGAGCCCAGTATAGGAGAAACTCGGCGTTTTTCATTTTTAGAGAGTCTGAAAAACTTAAGGAAACTCCACGTTGAACTTTTTCGTATATTTGTGTCCCTCAAGCCCGAAAAAGTATAAAATAATACCTGGGGGAACCGCTTGATCTTGCGACCAAGGAGTACTTTCATAATAGTGTCGTTGACCTGAAAAGTAAAAAGCGATCAAAGACACGTCGTTTTATTTCCTTATCGAGTTTGAAACGACAAAAACCCGGCAATCTTTTCCTGATTTTGCGGTCAGAAAAGAGCTAAAAGGGGACCGTCTTTTAATTCCGTTTTAACGAGTGAAAAAGAAACACTCGGCGATCTTTTCATGTTTTAGGAGTCAGAAAAGGGCTTAAAAGATGACTCTGAAATTTGTTTGTGAAAAATTACAATTTCCCTCGAAATCCCTTCGTCCTGCACAAAAGCGACACATTACTCATACCTGTTTAAAATAGGCAAAAATACATTTGAAAACATCTTTTCATGGTAAAAAATGAACTAATTCATCCAAAAAACCTATAAAAAGACCTTTTACCATGTCATTTTTACCGTTTCACTGTTGAGGTTGAAAAAGGAGCTTTTGACAAGAAACTTCCCGTGGTTGCTGCGGAAAATCTGACCGTCGGAATCGAACGCCGCTTCACCGAGGTATTTTACACATCCCACTCTTCATTTTTATCCGTTTAGTTTTTTGTTTTTGGTCTCTGTTTCATTTTTTGGGGGGGTTTTGGGTTCAAAATGCGCCCCTCGGCGGACGCAGGTGCCCTTCGGGTGACCCGCGTCCCCCGACTTTTTCTCACACGGGAAAAAGGTCGGGGGACGCAGTCCACCTTCAGGCGAGCTGCGTCCGGACGCCCTGTGCTACAAAGCCGGGGTGCGTCTTCCGCAAAGGGCGCATTTCAAAACCCTAACTCTCTCAAAAAACCACCAAATTTTCTCAAATTAATTTCTAATTGACTCTTTTGATGTGCAGGACCTAAAACATGTTAGACTGGAGAGAGAGAGAGCACGTAGAGGACGATGAAGCTGCGATTAACCACCAACCCTCTCTGGATGCCTTAAGAACATGTGGATTGTACAAATATTGGACCATACCGGGCATGAGGGGCCAGGTAAGATTTTTGGAATGGCTGGTTGAGCGATGGAACGTTCAAGATCAATGTTTTTACATTGGAGGGCACCAGCTCGAGATAGAGCCCTCGGATGTATACTTTCTCACTGGCTTGCCAAACAGAGGTGAGCAACTCAACCTTGCGGGGACCAGGCCGGGTGGCCAATCCCTTGATGATCTCCGCGAGGAGTGGTGCAGACCAGGGACTCGCCATAAAAAAGGCGTGGAGATAAAGCACATCGCTCTGGCGGAACTTAGAGTTATTGCATTTACGGTCACTAGGATTTGTGGCGCGGCCGCCTTGCACATTGCCTCCGGATCCCAAATGCGGATGGCAGTTGACTGTTACCAAGGCACCATCTTCAACTGGTGCGAAGCTGTGTCGGCTCATATGAAGAGCCAACTAACCAAGGCAAAGAACGGACGACTAAAAACTTTTGGATATGGGCCTCTAGTCGTGAGCTTTGCCTTGGAGAGAGTTCCTATGCTGATCCCTCAGCAACTCACTGTTGATGACTTGGGTCCTCGGGAGCCAAAGCTTGTTCGATGGGTTGCGGTGATGGCCCGGCATCCTGACGAGGGTGCTGCAGTGGTTCGATTCTCAGACAGTTACTTCGACTGGCTAGAGGGCCAGCTTTTTGTGATACAAGACTTTCCATATGCCGGAATGGATTTCAGAGGTGATCCGGACATGGTTCTTCCACAGGGAGAACAATGGGATGACAGAGGTACTTTCATTTTCACAAGTTTTCTAATTATGTATTTTTTTATTTTTCATATATATCGTCTCAAAGTAACAGTAAAATTTTAAAAATGCAGATGTTGGACCACAGCGTCCAGCCAATCTCCGGCCTTACGACAGACGACATCCAGCTGCACCGGCACCGGTCCTACAGGATGCGACAGCAGAAGTACTAGCTGATTTGGAGCATGATCTAGAGCGTCTCACGGCAGATATACCTGAGACTACTATGGATGATATTCCTATGAGGCTTCAGCGCTTCGTAGTTGCGGTCCCTGGACCGTTTAGGAGATTTCTGCGCAAGATAGCCCGCGCAGTGGTGTCGTACAGAGAGCACCACCAGTGATTGACTAGTCACTTTTGTAGTCACATGTGACATTTTTGACTTTTTGTACTATCATTTTGCCGATCATAAGGTGTGTTAAACCTATGATCGAAGACGATGTATATTTTTTGGACACACTTCTATCTATATCTATATATCACTATTACCGGCTTATCTTGTTTAACATGTATGATGAAATGTCTTTAAATTTACTTGCATGATTATTATAAATGTCTGTCCAACACTCGAGAAGCAATTGCATCTGCTAATGTATTCAAAGACCTTGGAATATGTTGATATTCAATGTAATCAAATTCACGTTCCAAGAGACGCACTCTCAAAAACAACCTTAATAACACAGGATTTCTAATGGCATAAACTCTATTAAGCTGTAATACAACAAGTTCAGAATCTAACCTCACTATCAAACGTCGAATTCCAAATGAAATAGATTCGGATAATAATTCAACCACTGCACTGTATTCTGCAATGTTATTCGTTGTTTGACCGAGGCTTACCCCATGCATAGAAACTAACTCGTCAGAGGGTGAATAGATAACCCAAGCTGCGGAAGAGATATTCCGTGTACTACGACAAGCACCATCAGCAAATCCAATGTATGTTTGGAGAGGCGTCGACATCTACAATATCAAGAGTAAAACCAAGATGAGCCAAAATAATGACGAAAAACCACACTTGCTAAGCTAAGCACACTGACTAAACTAACACACTTGCTAGCTAGAAAGGAAATCTAACCTATCTAAAAATTTCTCCATCCATCATTTTAAGCATAATACCTCTTTAGGTAAAGTCCATTTCTGGGTTTGCCCAAAGAGTCCCCATCAAAATCAACTAACTCATAAGCCCCTTTTGCTAGCTTTCGCTTTACAATGTAGGGCCCATGCCACATGGGAACGAATTTTCCAGCACCTAGCTTATCGTTAGCTTGATCATATAATAGTACTAGGTCTCCTTCCGAAAAACTTCGAGGGGTTACATTTTTATCGTACTGAGCTTTCATTCGTTTCGCGTGAGTCTCGATAGCTAAAGTAGCGTCACGTCGAGTCTCATCTAATTTAGCTAAGTATAACAACCGTTTCTCCTCTTCGGAAGTAGCTGGAAGTAATTCGACAGCCATTTGAAGTGATGGGATTTCGCACTCAATAGGTAACACAGCTTCTAAGCCATAAACTAGCTGAAAAGGGGTGAAACCTGTTGAATTTTTCACTGAAGTTCGATATGCCCATAGCGCCGAAAATAACATGTTATGCCAATTCGTTCGATGGATACCAATGATCCGTCGAATCATGATGACTAGAACTTTGTTGATTGACTCAACCAAACCGTTGGCTTGCGGATAATAAGGTGTAGAGCTATCGTGGCGCAAACCAAGCTGGCTTGTAAGTTCAGTCATCATGACATTTCGAAAATGGCTTCCATGGTCCGTAATGATTGCTTGTGGGACACCAAACCTAGTTATGATATGATTGAATACGAAAAGTGCAGCTGTCTTGCCGCTTGCGTCGAATGTAGGCATCGCCTCGGCCCACTTAGTAAAATAATCAACCGCAAGGATGATATACGCATGCCCCCCGGCCGAGTGAGGGTTACAAGTAATAAAGTCAATGCCCCATTTGGCGAATGGACCAGCGGCAATTATAGGGTGGAGAGGAGCAGGTGGAGCGCGCATCTTGCGATCAAACACTTGACAGTTGTGGCATTTTCTGACGGCAAGGATACAATCTTTAAACATAGACGGCCAGAAATAGCCAGCGCGCAACACCTTCTGAGCTGTGGCATACCCAGACATATGACCGCCACATGCTCCAGAGTGACAATCATTCAAAACTCTCTCAGCCTCATCGTGAGTTAAACAACGTCGAAAAACTAAGTCTGCCCCCAGGCGATAAAGTGTATCTCCAATAATTCTGTATTGCTGGGATTGAAACCGAATTTTTCGACGGTTTTCCTTGGAAGCTTCAGGCCGAAAGGTTTGGGTTTGGAGATAGATGATTATATCCCCATACCACGGATCTACAGTGCTAATAAGAAACAAAGATTCGTCCGCAATGGACTCCTCTGCCACAGTCTCTGTGTCAGCACTCGGGAAATCACACATCAATTCCGCGAAGACTAAAGATTTCTTAGACTTGGACTTCTCAAACTCCAAGTCGAACTCTTGCAGGATGACGATCCATTTAGAGTACTTGCCCCCTAGCAGTTGTTTTGTCAAGATATAAATCATAGGGTTGCAATCCGAAATAACAGTAGTTTTGCGGAGAAGAATGTAGTGACGAAAACGCTGGACAGCTTGAACGGCTGCCAGGGCCAATTTCTCCACATGTGAATATTTTAACTCAGTTGGATTTAAGGTTCTGCTAAGGTAATATATCACATGCTCTGCCTTGAATTCATCTTCTTGAACTAACACCATTCCAATGGTGGAATGCGAAGCTGCGAGGTATAAGAAGTAGTCCTGGTTGTAGTTGGGAGGATGCAATAACGGTGCATGGGTCAACGCGTGTTTCAGTGCATCAAAAGATTGTTGGGCAATCTCGTCCCAAAAGAATTGTACGTTCTGTTTCAACAACCGTGTAAAACCTTTAGTGACCTCGGCGTAGTTAGGGATGAATCGGCGTAAAAAGTTCGCTTTCCCTTGCAAACTTTGGAGTTGGCGCAAACTCGAAGGAGGAGGCAATTGGATGATAGCCTCGACTTTCGAGGGATCGACGCGAATGCCGGTTTTGGAAACAACAAATCCCAGCAATCGACCTGTTTCTATACAGAAAACACACTTGTGGGGATTCAACCGAATTCGATAATGCCTACACCTCATAAAGATTGCTCGTAAATGGACAAGGTGATCAGCTCGGTGTAAAGAATGAGCAGGCAAATCATCGAGATAGGGTTGCACAATGTGCTTGATGTCATGAAATGCATAAGACATGGCCCGTTGAAAAGTAGCACCGGCATTCTTAAGGCCAAAAGGTAATTTGCAATAAGCAAATGTCCCCCATGGACAAATGAATGCCGTTTTTGGTTGATCGGCAGGTAGAATATTGATTTGATTATAACCTGAGAAACCATCCATGAAGGAAAACATCTCACTTCCGGCACAATCATCAATAATTTGATCGATATAAGGCGTAGGATAGTTGTCTTTTGGACAAGCTCGATTGATATCCCTATAATCGATACAGATTCTTATTGTTCCTTGTTTTTTATTGACGGGAACAATATTCGATACCCAATCCGTTAACGGGATCGGATAAATGAAACCTGCTTTCAACAGCTTTTCGACTTCGGCTTTGATTGCAGCTGCTTTTCGAGGGTGAATCTGACGCAACCGTTGCCGAATGGGTTTAGCATCCGGGTAGGTTTTGATTTCATGAACAACAATGGCAGGATCGATTCCTGGCATTTCTTCGTAGGACCAGGCAAACACGTCGCGGAATTCTTGGAATAGGGCCTTGTAAGTTTCAATTTCTTTCTTAGTACATGCGGCACCTATATGAATGTTCTCCTTGATTCCGGGCTTCACTGAAATATCAATGGGAATAGTACGAGAAATATTCCCTAAATTCAGCTCTGAATCAGAATGTTTCGTTGGATCCTGAGCGTCTTTGACATATTCAGCGGTAAAGATAGATGAAAAATCATTTTCAAAGGCATCATCCTTAGGTAAAAACGAAGATCTGTGATGGAGATCTTCCCATGGTAGATCATCTACACTTAGGATTTCGCGAAGTTGTTCGTCAGATGACACTTCTTCGGGAAACGTTATCCGTTCTAAGGGTGAGGTGAAAAGTGACTCTTCACTGACCACATTCATTTGGTCGGTTGAATGAAAGTCGGTAAAAGACATAAGAGCTTCATAAGCAATCTCATACGGACTCAACGGCATAACATCACCGAGTGAGTCTAGCTCAGAGTCAGAGGGAACATACCAAGGATCATCATAAATAATGTTTTCTGACGTGATCATATGAATTGTTGCGAACGAAGGGTCTGCATTGAGTGGAGGGAGAGGAAAAGTTCCCAGTAAACCGGAATCCTTAACTAAACCTACACCAATGTCCCTATAAGGGATTGTCGTTTTACCAACATGCTGGATAGTTTCTAAAGAGGTTGGGTCGGATGAAAAGTATGTCAGCTGATCAATAGTCACGATCTTACCGTTATGTGGAAACTTAATGACTCTGAAGACCGATGAAACGACCGCTGTCATAGCATATGACCAACTTCGACCCAAAAGAAGGTTGTAGTCTAGAGGGGCATCAACCACTTCCACATCCAGACTAACGGTTTTACCTTCGACCCCTATAGGCAATTCTTGTAGAATACCAAACGGACGGAACCCACGGCCATCAAAGGCCTTAAGGATGGTGGGGGATTGGTTCAACGAAGGAGAACCAAGCGATCTCCAACATTGAATCGACATAATACACGTAGAAGCTCCCTCATCAATCACAGTCCGATGAATAGGCCTGTTTTTGACTATCACTGGAATTTGGAAAGCCATTTGATGGGGGAGACGCGGTGTACTACTTTCTAGATCAAAGATCATTAGGTTCGGGTCCTGAACATCGACAGCTCCAATAGCCGACAAAAGCAATTTTCGTTGCGCTGGACATGATTGCAGCACTTCGAGTGCCGACATTGCTGAAGGTGAAACAGCTAAGTCTTCAACAATGTTGTAATTCTGGGCTGCTCTCGCATGTGGATTGAAAGCAGACCTTCGAAGTACACCCTTGGCGGGCGGCTTAATCACTAAGTCTGGGTTAGGTTTTTCGATCTGTAGTGGATCGGAACCAGGAGCTGAGGTTGATGGGTTAGAGTGAGAAGATTCTGCTTCTTTACCATCAACAGGAGCCTTACTACCATAATCTTGCGATCGAGTCGCAATCCTGACATGAGACATCATCAAAATGGGTTCTTCACTGGCATTCGAAGAAGAACCTATCATCTTATTTTCCTGCTCGGGAATGGATTCTTTAACACAGCAGGAGTGGGAGAACCTTTAACTATTTTCACTACCTCGGCCCGATGAGGGCAGTCTCTCGTAAAATGATCTTCTTCACAAATGAGACAAGGATAACGAGGTTTGCGCTTTTCGTCATTGGTTTCCGACTTTTCCGTTTTCTCCTTTGGAGCCTTGTCTGCTTTAGCCTTCTTCTTTCCTTTCTTCTTTCCACCGTTTTTGGATTTGGCCGTAGATGACTCTACAGCGTGAATGTCGGCGGTAAGTTCAGGAGGAGAAGACTCTCCTGTCGGAGAATCAGGCAAAGTGATAATTGGAGTATTGGAGGTCTTGGAAGACTTCTTCTTACTCTTCGTAGTCACGATACCGATCATACCATCAGCGGCATGAGATCCCGAAGGAGCAGCAGCGATTTGGTTTGACTTTGGAAGATCCGGAATTTTCTCGTGTAACGTACCCGACTGAGTGTAAACTAAGTCAAGGTATTGTGCCTGAGCAATGACTTGCTCCTCAGTAACTACGCCGGCCTTAGCTACATCTTCAGTAATTCTTGGTAATAATGATTTTACAAACCATTCAGCTAAAATTTGGTCCGGGATAAAAACTTTCACTAATCTTCTTCGACGTCTCCACTCATGGATGTGATCAGAAATGTACGTGGATGTCGATTGTTTTAGCGAAGTTAATAATTCTGTACCATTATCGTATCTGACTGGTAACTGAAAATGAGTTAAGAATGAAGTAGCTAACTGGCTAAAGTTGTAAAAAGAAGCCCGTGGCAACTCAATGTACCACTTGGCTGCGAGACCAATGAGTGTACGCTGGAAAAGACGTAAGCGGATAGAATCATCTGAGATGGAATTTGATGCACACCAGAGGTGGTAAGTCATCACGTGATTAGACGGATCCTCTCCAGACTTACCTTCGAACTTGGGTATATCGCTGGGCAACTTATTTGGCATTGGCGGCCAGAACGGAAGATATTGAATTGGATCGTTCGTTAGGCGCGTCAAGTCGGGTAAATCTAAAGTCGCAATAAACGGTAACTGCCGGTTAGGATCTCTGAAACTCTGAGTCACAATACCAGCCCCAGGAGGAGGATATCCAGGATAACTAGGAACAGGAGTCGCATTTGGGATATTATATCCTCCTGGAAAACCAGGATTAACCGGACCGTACTGGGGTTGCTGAGGTGGTTGATAAGTGTACCCAGGATACGGTTGATACTGGTAAACCGGTTGTTGGGCAGCTTGCCCAGGTTGATACTGTCCCTGGTACGGAGGTTGAACAAATTGAGGTTGAGTAGTAACAACCGTACTTGTACCAGGTTGACCTGCAGGCATCTGGACTGTGGTTTGAACCGTGGGTCCAGACAACGGTACAGATGTCTGAGGAGCGGTTACAGGGACAGTAGAAACCGGAGCTGCCGATACTCCAGAAGTAAGCATGGTAGATGAAGCGGTAGTTGCTGCAGCCGTGTGAGGTGGAGTACTCGGTGCAATTGGCGGCTGAGTAACTACAGAAGTTACAGGGGTCTGAACACTTGACTGGACAGGTTGCGGTTGCTGGGGTGGACCAGGAACTGCAGGTTGTCCTGCTTGAGGTACCGACTGTATACTTGGTTGCGACATCTGTTGACCCTGTGACGGATCCCATGTTAACATTCCAGGGTATTGACTCGTAACAGGTTGAGGATACTGAGATCCATAGCCGTATTGAGGATAGGGTTGATAACTGTAAGGTGTAGTCCCATATGATTGCCCTTGAGGTGGTTGATAACCTTGACCAGGGTATTGACCCGTAGGTTGATAACCTTGAGGTAAATACGAATACTGGGGTTGACCTTGACCTTGAGGTTGGTATCCTTGAGGTTGATACCCTTGGGGTTGATACCCTTGGGGTTGCCATCCTTGAGGTTGCCATCCTTGAGGTTGATACTGATACTGAGGTTGACTTTGGGGTACATATTGAGGCTGGGGTTGATACCCTTGGGGTTGATACCCTTGAGGTTGCCCCCCAGTCACAAATGAAGTACCTTGAGGTTGCCCCCCAGGCATTAACGAAGGTTGCCCCCCAGGCGGTAATTGGCCACCTTGAGGTTGGTTAATGGGAGTTGAACCTGACATCATATAAACTTCACCTATACTCAATGGTACATTACCACTGTTTCCAACTAATAACCCATGATCAACAGGTTGAGGAGATGCTCCCGCAAAGGTACCAGAAAGTGATTGATACCCAGTAGGAACAGAAGGACCGCCATGTAAAAATGATTCAGGACTTTGTGAAAACACAGATGACTGACCAGACATATTTACAGGAGAATGAATTCCTCTAGGTGGAACCGGAGTACGAGGTGTAGAAAAACCTACTGAGTTGTCTAAAAAATTGGTTAATGCAAGGTACCAAGATTCACTTCTAGGAGGACTGTAAAAGATGGATTCACGCTCCCTTAGATCAAGGGTAATTAGATCTTCAGAATCAGAAACGCCTATTTCTTCCTCTGGAACAAGTTCTTCTATAGCAATTAATCCAACAGGAAGATTTTCGGTGATAATTCTTTCTATTCTTGGTGAATCAGGAACACTAGGAGTTGGAGTAACAGGTTCTGAAATTTCAGGTTCTTCGCCTGTTTCACTGGCAGATGAAAAACTACCAGCAAGCTCGGAAACTGTAACAGCTTCGGGATTGTAACCTGTTTCTAATCTTTGGTAATCTGGATGGACTACCAAGGAAGATTCTCCTTCTTCAGGTGAACCTACTCTACTGCCACTAGGAGGAGTTACAAGGACCTTTAAACCCTCTAAATAACTGGGGTCGTCTCGAGGAGGTGAACCCCTAAGTTCACGGGATCTTCTCAACAATTCGGCCACAGAAACAACTTCAGGAGACTGGCCCGCAATGCGACGGGACCTTCTCGGTAATTCCGCCACAATTAAAGATTTTAACTACAACACACGAAATCAAAGTAAAAAATTTCAAATCAAACCACCTAAAGTCTTCTAAAGAACCAATCAAATTTGAAGCACACGCCTAAATAATCTAGAGCGTCAAACCACACACAAACAGTAGTCTTCCGGACCAAAAGCGCTAGTTGGTGATTAGGCCCAACCTCGCAGGATTCAGTACAGAAATAGTGGGTGGAACAGTTACCCCGGCAACCTGCTTAATGAATAGACTGGACCAAGTTCCTCCACTTTAACCGTCTCGAAGTGAAGCGAACCCCCCAGAAAATCCAAGTGAGTATAACCGACGTCTGCTCCAGGTACAGTGGGACCTTCCCTCCACCGTCACCTTGGGTAGAATCCTAGATATTATGGCCACTAAGGTTACCAATCACAACAATTACACCTGGGGGAACAGTCTAAACTCCGACAGCACGCAAGGGCAGAGTAGCAAGCTCCAATCCCCTTACCGGCTCCTTGACAACAATCCAAGGTTTACCGATAAGTGACCCCTGGCTCCTCGACAATGGTTAATCCGAGGTTTACCGTTTGTAATACGTACTGCCTGGCGTCGTTCCCAACGAGGGAGGAATGATCCCCTCACTGGTTCGGACACGAGCTCGTGTTTCTCCTTTAAGAGGAGCTTTCCCAGAATGTAACTGAAACAATTGGATTTGTTCTACTCAAGATAGACTATCTGTTTGGTTTTGTAGTCTTGGAGAGTTAAGTACTCACCTACTCCAAGACCCTAGCCTAAGCTATGTTGGTGCTTCAGAGCCCTAGAAAAATAAAGATTACTAGATTGATTTTAATTTAAGCGTTACTTTTAAGGTTGTTTCTTAAGTCAAAAGGTGATGGAAGTGAAACTAGTGGTGTGTTGACTCGACTCGAAACCACTACAAAATGCACCTAAAATGATTTATCCACTACTTTACTTTTTCGATGAATTGCTTAACTAAAAAGTTGAGAGAATGCAATCTTTATAAAAGCAACTTCTTAATTGAAGACAATCAAAGAAACAATTCGTTTTTCTTTTCCAAGCATAAAAACATAACTTCTCTTTACATGCACGAAAAAACTCTTTTCTTCTTTTGAAAACAAAAAGCTACTTGAAACAAGACTTTTTAAGAAGATGTTTTTGTATTTTTCTTTTAATAAAGCAAATAAATCTAATATAACCAAAAATCAATCTTAACAACTCTTAAAATCTATGAAAATGCACTCATAAGCAAACTAAAGGCAAATTTACTCTAAGCAATCTTAACGAGGCCAAAACTAACAATGATTATTTCTAAGGTGTTTTACTTGATCACAATCAAATCAAGGACTAGCTTATTGCAGAATCAAAAACTAGCCAAAACAAAACTCTAATCTTTTTGTTCTTTTTGTAAAATGGAAATCAATACTTTAAAAACAAGCAATTCGAAATTTGACCCAAAACAACTCAAATGACAAGTTGCTCAAACAAGGAGACTTTACGACAGGCTCAACTTCTAAGAAGGTTGACTAACCAGAGATATCTAAGGCTGGACAACTTTCTACTATCAAAGTCACTACAAAGCCTTTCCAAAAATCAAACCCTAGGTCTAAACTTCGTTGAAAACCACTAAAACACTCAAAGCTCACAAAACTAGTTCAGGTGAGAATTCTTGACAGGGTACTAAAGGATCTGGGCAGAAAACACTAAGAAAAAACAAAATCTAAAAGTAATTTAAGCAAAAATGGAATTTTCTTAACTTTTACAGGAAGACGCAGGCCACCCGTTGTCACAGGTGCGGCCCCGCACTGTGCAGTCGACAACAGCGCGTCCAAGGACGCACTGTGCAGCACACAGAGACTGCGTCCTTCTGGAAAAAGGAAGAAAAACTAAAGCAAACTAAATCTAAAGCTAAGCCACCCAAATACTAATTCTCACAGTCAAAAACCAGAAAATAAAAATGATTTTCTCAAAGCAAAGTTCATATAAAGGAAAAGACTCTCTCATTAATGGATTCCCCAGCGGAGTCGCCAATTTGTCACACGGAATCTGTCAAGGGTGCGGACACGACTGACCTTCCTAGAAGTCTAAGACATTCTAATGACAAACAAGACAAAATGGAGTGATCTTTCTCTAAATACACCTTTTACAACATGAAAACTACAAGTGTTTAGGCTTACCTTATTCCAAAACGCTGTTGTTGAAGTCCGTTCTTGACGATCCGGATGAGCTCCTCCTTCAAGTCAATTCCTGCAACCACAAACAATCAAACAATTACCAAGCACTTGCATTTCATATAATAAAACATATATTCAACATGCAGACCAAGGAACACATGAAATAACTCATTAACACAAGCTATTGAGAAAAATAAACCAGTTTGTATTAATAACGAAACAAAGAAACTCTTACAACCTGGCCTTGGTGTTGTGCAAGTTCCTCCCAGGGTCCATCAAGGGTTTTCCTCTACTTTGACAAAGCTCACCCTCTCCCAAGTAGAATCAAGTGAAGACAATCTCTCCTCACAAAGGCTCTAATGGAAGACCTAAATCCTGCAGCATTTACCCAAAGAAAATGTATAGCTCCAACCTCCTCTCCTTCTGGCTCAATGCCTTTATTTATAGTGCTGTAAAGAGGTTATTCAGGTCCACTATCAATGGGATCATCCCCCTCTTTGGGTGGGATAGCTCCCTTATTGATGGGATAAGTTCCCCCTTAATAGAGATACATGAACCAACTGGAGGCGCATCCATTTCATCAAACCGACCTCTAGAATGTTCTAGAAGTAACCACAAGTAACTTTTTCAAGATAAAACTCGCGCATTTTGCCTTTTACAGAGGGACGCACCTGTCCCTTAACATACAGAGCGTCCATGGACGCAGATTTTGTGAACAGGTCAGCGTCCCCGCAGGTAAGACTAGAGAGAACCTGCGACCCCAGAGATAAACATGATTTTTACAAGACTTTCTCTCTTCTTTGAGTTTGAGATGGATAACAGAGGCATGAGACTTGCCTAAGAGGGTAGCATGACTGTTGATTTGAGCCATACTAACTGTAAGTAGTCAAGGTGACATTTTTTAGTGTAACACCCCAAAGTGACATGATATTAGAAAACTGTGTGCTTCTCGAATTATCTTTACTCTTTTAGTTTGTGGAATGCATAGCTTCCCACAATGATACAAGACTTGGTCTTTAACATGATAATCCAATTCTTCTACTCATTTTCCTTGACTTAAAGTTGCATATACATCTTTAAAATCTATATCTTGAGCATATTGTTCAATGTAGCTCTCATGCAATACTGAATTATTCTTAAGTATAGTAGATGCATTTATAATGGTCTGGATAACATATCTGCAACTTTATTGTGTATGCCCTTTTTATATCTGATGACTAAATGAAACCGTTCTAGAAAACCCATCCATCTATAGTGTCTTGATTGCTTCAACTTAGTTTGGGAGTGTAGATATTGAAGTGGTTGATGATCAGTATGTATAAATATCTCTTTTCCCATTAAGTAATGTTTCCACTTTTTCACACTCTGTACTAATGCATACTATTCTTTATCATATGTTGGATATCTAACTACTATAGAATTAAATGTCTCAGAATGATAACATATGGGTTTACTATGCTGTATCAACACTACTCCAATGTCATAGTCACTGGAATCCGTTTGGATCTCAAATGGTCTTTGAAGATCGGGCAGTGCTAGGACTGGTGTTGTACTAATATTTTCTTTCAAGGTGTCGAAGGCTTTCTACTATCTGCCTCCCCACTAAAACACCTTGTTCAACCATGTTAAAGCATGTAAGGGAGCTGAAATTAAGGAAAAGTTAGAACTAAACTTTCTCCAATATTGTGCTGCTCCTAAGAAGCTTCTAACTTCTGTATCAGATTTGGGTTTAGGCTAGTTTACAATGATTGCAACTTTAGATATATCCATCTTCAATTCACCACCCCCTACTATATGTCCCAAATAATTCAAAGATGTTTTGCCAAATTCACATTTGAGAGTTTAACATAAAGTTTTTATCTTTTCAAAACATCTAGTGTCTGCTTAACATGCTTTAAATTTTCTTCCCACATTTTGCTAAATATAAGAATGTCATCGAGATATACAATAACAAAATCATCAAGAAAAGGTCTGAGTACATCATTCATTATCCTCATGAAAGTAGAAAGAGCATTAGTTAATCCAAAAGGCATAACCAACCACTCATTCAATCCCTGCTTTGTTTTGAAAGCAGTCTTCCATGCATCTTGTTCTGCAACTCTGACCTGATGATAGCCACTATGCAAGTCTAATTTGGAAAAATAAACAGCTTCCTTTAACTGATCTAATAGATCATCTATGGAGGAAGGGGAAAATGATTTTTTATCATTATCTTATTCAGTAATTGGTAATCAATGCACATTCTCCACGAGCCATCTTTCTTTCTCACCAAGACAATTGGAGACCCACATGGTGATGTGCTAGGTCTGATGAACCCCTTCTCGAGCAACTCTTGCACCTGCTTCTTGATTTCGGCATTCTCTAAAGTGGACAACCTGTACATTCCGATGTTAGGCAATGGAGCATCTTGCTGCAAATTAATATCATGCACTATTTCCTTTTTGGGTGGCAGACCTTTAGGTTCTTTAAACAAGATATCATATTCTGAAACAACCTTTTCTAGATCAACTTGAGGTTTAGCATCACAGCCCTCAAATACATTGGTTTTATCAGGTTTCTTTTCCTTTACAACCATCAGTAAAAATTGTTTGCATGAATTTACAATTCATTTGATCTACCCTGAGTTTATGAGAGTATAATTATTCTTGAGCTTATGATCCCTTACAATATACTCAATTCCATCTTTAACGAGTAAATACTTTTTCTTAGCTCTATAGAAAATAGTTTTTCTATCATACAAGTAGGGACTTCCGAAAACAATTCCACATATATCCAAAGGCACTATATCTAACTCAACCTCATCTACAAATGTTGGACCAAAAGAAAACTTAAGTTTACATTGTCTAGTCACTTGTAGTTGTGCTTTATCACATAACCAACCTAATGGATATGGCTTCTTGTAGGTGTAGTCAGTAATCCCGACTTCTTTACAATTGCTTCAGAAATTAAATTTACTTGTGAGCCACTATCAAACAAAGTATCAATCTTTTGATGATTGAAAATAACTCGAATATGAAAAATCTAATGTCTTTTCCTCTCATTTTCTTCATTATTAGTAGATTGTGCAGAATTACTAGTAGATGCTTCAGAATTTTTACCTTTTATACTGGTGGCTGCAATGGTTGTTTCATCTCCTGAGTCTGACCCCAAATATTTTTGAATAGCTGCAACAGTCTTCTTCTTCTTGCCCTCAAACTTCTTAGGTCTCAGCTCCGAGTGCAGAATCCAACAGTGCTCATCATAATGCCCATCCTTCTTACAGTGAGTTCATGAAGACTTGCTTTTCTGTACAGTGTTGGCCTTCCTTTCTTTCCATTTTTTTTCGTTTCTCCTTATTCTTGCTTACAGTGTGTTTGGATGATCCCCCAACTTCTGGGTTCCCATTCTTTCCTCTAGTTTCTAGATGCGTAGCTTGAACAGATACCTCATCTATACTAGTGGGATTAAACATGAGGATAGTGTGCCTCAAGTAGCTGTGTAGACCACCTATGTATTTCAACAAAGTCTAAATTCCTAGAATCAAAGCTCTTTTCCTAAATTCTTTAGTGTAACCTTGTACACTTTTTCCTTTCAATTGGCGAAGAGTTTGTCAGCTCATCATGGCTTGCTGCATGTAAGCTAGTGGATAGAACTGCTTTTTGATTGCAAAAACAAATTCACTCTAGACAGAAAGAATCTTACCATGTTTCTTCATGTTAGCTTGTGTCCTACCTTCCCACCATACCAAGGCAGTGCCTCCGAGGTGTAGGCTGGCCAACTGAATCTTACTCTTGTCTAAATCAATACTCTGCACTCTGCAATAAACATCAATCTGCCTAATCCAATTATCCAACTTCTCTACATTCAACTCTCCATCATATATGGGTAAGTCAAATTTAACATCTAATTTAATCAAAGACGTCTTATTTTTATTTTCAGGGCTATTAGGAGGTGTGAGAAAGTTTTCTTCTTTCTCTTTGCCTTTTGAGTGGTCATGGAGGAGAGACTCTTCTTCTCCTTTATCTTTGGAGTGTGATGAATCTTCGTCTTTACCTTTCTTAAACTCCCTATACATTTCCTCTACCATGGACCTCATGGCTAGGAAGCTATCTATAAATTAGGGGTCTAGTCCCAAGGGACTTTGTTCTGACATTTTCTTCTTGGAATAGACTCTTCCAATTTCTAGGTTAGTTTCAACCAACTCTCCTTCTCCTAATTTAAGCTTTGATCTAGTTAGCATTCAACAATAAAATCTAGCACAAGCTTGTCTAACCTTAACAACCTGGGAGCTCTAATACCACTTGATCTGAAATCACCTTTAAATGACCTCAAAGAATTAATGAAGGTATTACAAACTCATGTGCTGGGGTGTGCCTATGTTATTTTATGCAACGGATTGATAAGATTGTGAAACACACAGACACTGAAATAGTAAGAGAACACAGTATGCAAACACTTAAACACAACACGTTTAATAAGGAGTTCATCCAATCCTCCTCGGCTACGTCTCTTGGTCCAGCCTTCAGTGGTGGCCTTTCTATTATGTCTTAAAGCAGAGTTTTTACAATAAGGAGCTCAATTTGAGTCTCACTTAACAGATAATGATTAGTAGGCTTGTACATGGATTCCCCAAGTCTCTAGAGTGCACAAACTTCACTTACTAAATCTCGACCTCAACTGGTCTCAGTGGTATGAGTCCAATTTGGCACTCAATACCTGACAAGTATACACAAAAGAGTTGCTTGAACCTCTCAAGCCTTCTCTGGAGTTCACAGACTCTCAGACTCTCTCTGTCTCTGTCTACTCGATGTTGCCTTTTCTCTACAGGTCAGCTCGGCTTCTTTGTTCTCTGCAATTTGCTTCTCTCTCTTTTTGCCTCCTCTATATTACTCTCTGTTTGTTCATGTATTAAAGCCAATCTACTCCTCGACTGTTCGTTTCCGCTTCCCAGCTCTCTGGATCTCCTACCTCTATCCGCTTGAATTCCCCTACTCTACATCATCATCACTGTGTAGTGCTTCACAGAGAGGTGGCCACCTGTTTCCTCACAGACTAAGTGTCAGTTCTCTTTGAATGGTCATTATTTCCATTGCTCCAAGATTGCCCGTGAAACTGATTCTTCTGCCAACTTATCAGTCATATCGAACCTCAAATCTTCTGTGACTCAGCCTATTTCCTCGTCAAATCCGATCATTCGTGGGATCATTTCTCCACCATTGATCTGGAGCCTCCAGATCCTACGGTCTCCATCCATATTGGGCGGGTAAGTAGCATGACCTTTACCCATCCGATGTGAGCAGTTTTCTCTCTCATTCACCAAATGCATGTCACCTAGTGTATGGCATCGGGCGGGACTCGGTCAAACACACTTACCATTTGAAGCCCCTGTGATATCCTATCGGTTTTAGCACAGGACCCCCCTTCTGACAGAATCGATGATTTCCATACAATTTTATACTTTCCTCATGACCAAGTGCTTGGGGCTTTCCTTCACTGAGGGGGATGCCATATGATATTCGATTAGTATTTTAGCGCTAATCGAGTATCAGAAATTGCCGTTGTTTTTGGATTTGACCTCCCATTTGTCAATTTGTGCCATTGCACGGTTACCATGGGCCAATGGTCTACGTGCTTTGACCAAGGGTCATCGTTATTCTGTGCTGACCACAAATTGCCATTGTTTAGAGGTTATTTCTGATAAGCTTGATATCCATAAGACTTTGAAGCTTGACATAATTTGAAACAATCATGAAAACTTAGATAATGTTTAAGGATCCAATTCGCATCAAGGTCGGCACCTATGTACTAGTAAATGTATCGGTTGGTGCAAGAGCTAGGGGGTAGTAGCTCCCTTCCAATAGAAGTTGGATAACAAGAGAAGGTTGTAGCCTTCTAAAGGTGGGTGACTGCGTATTGTTATGAGTCTGCACTAGTACAAGATCGTAAAAATATTTTCTTTATATTAAAAAGAAGATAGAGACAACAACAGTAGATGGTTTTCCTCTCACATTGGGTTTCCACCTTAAATCTTGGTGTTCATGTGTGTTGCTTATGTGTGATGGTTTATTATGTTATTACTGCACATAGTTACTATATAATAAAGTATTGATGGACTGAGTAAAGATCAGCGCATGATGAATTAACTAAATCATAATTTCTTTGGGTATACACTAGTTTCCTTAATCACAGTTGTGTGCACGTGCAAGTTCACTTCATTGAAGTAGCATACATAAATCTAATTGTGAAATGAAAAATTATTGAATTGTAAATACTAATTCACCCCCCCGGCCATCTCAGTATTATTTCCAACAACTTCTATTGTCTATAACATCCCTTTGACATAAATGGCATCTTATTGTCATAAATGACAACACTGTGTAATAATATCCCCCCTTTTCATTGATGGCAACACCATCATACATTTATGGTCATTGATGTCAACAAATCAAAAACTCCCACTGCAAAAATGCATTCCTTAGTCGATGTAAATGTCTATATCAATTTCTGTAATCTATGCCCCTTTGAAATCAATAGAAAAAGGTCATGGATGTCTATAAAAACTTCTAATCTTATGGGTGAACTTGATCATGCATTTTCTATGTATTTTTCAGGTCTCCATAACTTGTTCCTGTATTATCTGATGGACCTAACTAAACCATGCTACTTTCCTTCTACCATGTTTACATTTTGATCATTTCTCCCCCTAAGAGCACACTTCCCATGCTACTCATAATTGCTACTATACTTTTAAAGTCTCCCCATGAGACCATGCTTCCTTCATTTATATATGAATTTTCTAGTTGCCGCTAAATTATCCTATGATCTTGTGGATATGATGAAATATTCCCCTCCATTGTACATGACTACTATCTACCTTACTTATCATTAATTCATAATAACCAAATCCTTTCCTCATTACTTGTTCATATGTTGTCTTCAAAGTTCTCATATTACTTGTAGACAATTTCTTCTTTAAGTTTTGATTCAACAGAAAATAGTCTTGAAGGAGATTTCTACAACCTTTTGTAATTCCAGTGAGATACTCTTCTAGTGATGAAGAGACCACTCCCATATTTTATCAAACATATTCAAAGCTTTCCCTTGGCAGAGGTTTGGTAAAGATATCAGTGATATCTTCATGTTGGCTTAGTGGGTCTTGACCTATGTTCAAAGTTAATTGCGCCAAACAAAATCCTACACTACTGGACCTTTCGACATCAACCCGCATAGTGCAGGCTGAAGTCTCACCTGAAGAAGTATGGGGGGATTCTGGAACCATGTTTCCACATCCAGAGATCAATGTGATGTCTTTTATTTGCCTAGATATTCCTTCACGTAGATCTATAAGCCCCTAGGGCTCGGTACGACAACTTCCTTTAAACGGAATTTAGACCTACACGAAGGTCTACAATAGGTCTTTGCAGACCCTTAATAGTTGAAACATCCACTTACATGCATCATAAAATAACCCTAGATCAGAGCTCATGCATATCTACTTAAGTATTTAACAAACATAATAGAATGTATTATAATCTTCATGAAAGTATTTAACATGCATTGCATACAGTTATTAAGAGTTATCCCTCAGAGTCACGCATCAATTGATCAATATTTCATAAAGAAATTATTCAATCACAACACATATCACAAACATAAATAACAGAGGTAAACAGATAAACATAAGAATTCTTCAATAGTCTGCTTTATTGATCTTCAATATGGGGTTACAGACTCAAAATTACCTTGTGCACTCAGCTGCAAGGGTCCACGCACTCAGTTGCAGACTCTACTCTAGGCCTTCATGCACTCAGTTGCGGAGCCTTTCTCCTTCTATCTACCTACTTCTTGCCTTCCCATTTTTCCTCTTTTAGACATAGACATGCCTTAGACTCTCTAAGAAACACCTATTTATAGCTTTTTACATACAATCCCATGGTTTGTGGACCACGGGTGGATCACAAAACTGACTCAACTTTACATAAACAAAGGGTTAAACCCCCTTTTACTCCTAATTACTACGTGCTCTGCATCCACAAATCGTGGAGACTTTACATATTTTACCAAAATTTACATCAAAACTTGGGTTTTGAACCCCAAAATTGACCCAGGGGACCCCATCCCAAGAGGCCCCCAACACAAAGGTCGTGACTCACCCTTGAGTCACTCAACTGGCACTACAATATTGCTACAAAGATCCCCCAGCTCCACTTACATGACTGTAACGTTGGAAGCACTCTGCCTAGTTGTCTGCTTGACCTCTTCTACGAGCTTCTCGGTAGCTGGTCCTTCCGTGACCAGCTTCATCATTTGTTAGGTCTGTTGCAAGCCCATTAGCTTCTCTTGAATGTTGGTTGTGACTTGGTAAGCTTCTTCTAACCAAGATCCCAACCTGACCTTAAGCATGACCTCCTTCTTTTGGGTTGCTTCTACCTGTGCGAGGAGTTGATTCCCCTCCTACAACTTGGCTAGGCGTTGTGATGGAGAAATTGTGCGCATGGTCACCCAGGCCTCATCGTACTGCTTTTGTAACTCACGAACCTCTGTATTCAATATCTGCAGGTTTGTGTCTTCCTATAGAGTTGTTACCATTTCCATTACCTGCTCAAATAAGGTCGAGAAGTCAGTGACTGCGGCATCCAAAGTGGCCATCCCTTTTTTGATGGTGGCTTTGCATTACTCCCTAACCTCAGGCGGAGTCATAGGATGTAATTTTAGTTGTAGCTCCGTGATTTTCATATTGAGCTAGAATTGAAATTGTCGAACTTATACCTTCACCTCATGCACTCTTGCAGTTAACTTCTAGATCTTAGCTTTTGGTTATGCATCCTCTAGAATGTGAAGTTCCGTCACTATTCTGCATGCCTCTGTTACCATGGCCTCTAGCTTGAAACTTTGTGCTTGCATTGTTTCCTTTTCCTTCAAGGCCTACATTTTCTCGATGAACATTTGTTCATTATTCACCTTGTAGTCATTGATCAAATTGAGAGTACGCTACTCCTGAGCTCTCAATTTCTCCATCACCCCTACCTGCAATGCATGAAGAAGCTCATTAGGGAGCACTACAATGTTCAACCCGATTTTCTTAAGGGTACTTAAGATTATGCGGTCATTGGATGACTCTGTGCGCAGGGACCCTTCTAATAAAGCAAAAGTTCGAAGGTCCAAGGTCCTTACTAATTCTGCAGCCTAACTCATCCCTAGTGTTAGGCTCACTGATGTTGCACACCGTGCCCACCTGTATCCTATTAGCCTGGATTTGCAGTTCCCACAGATCCTTCTGGATGCTCCCCAGCGTCTGCATATACTGTTGCTCGAACTGCTACAACACTTCAGTGGTAGTGTCCCATATTTTGTCACCGATCTGATCGCGATTGCCCTCCATTAATACCATGGGATCACCCTGTGACTTGTTTGATCTTTCTTTTTGCGGAGAACTTCCTGCTACTCCTATCCGCACTTCTTAAGCCAAAATGGGGTGTTCTACCTGTGATCTCCTCTTCCACCCTGTTCAGACTATTCTTCCTCCTCGGTCATGGGTGAAGGGAATTTTCCACTTCTCTCTAATTCACACTGCTCTTGCTCAACCTGCTCCTTAGCAGCATGCTCCTTCTCCATCCTAGCCTTTTCTATGGTTTCCTTTTTCTGTTGCGTGGCCAAATTTTGTGCAACCTACTTCGCTGCATCCTTTCTTTTCTTTTCTACCAATATTTCTGTGTGCTTACTGGTTCCGACATCCAAGTCTAATGGGGCACGCCACTCTACTCACCATCGCTTGACTACCCCCTGTATATCTGTATCTATGACCAAGTATGGAAAATCATACCATTTATGTTGCGAGTCCTTCCATGCCTAAATGTAAACTCGCGGAAATTAGCTTTGAACACGGCATAAGCTGACAACTACTTGTATAAGGTCGGGGAAAACCTTGAGTGTTGGTTGATGGCCATGCAGAGGCTTGATTCCATGAGAACCTAGAATATTTTGACATATGTGACCTGCATGGGTTCCTTTGTGGCCCATAGGGAGGCAAAATGCACGGCCTCCAACAATCCTTCTTTCAACGGAGGAAACTGGCTATCCTCCTGCAACTCCCATGTGACCACCATGATGGAGAGTAACAACCAAGCATAATGGGGCTTGGTCTCATCCTAGACCTCACGGAAATTTGTAAGGAATTCACTGCACAGGTACGTTGACTAGTTGAACTGCACACCCTTCACACATTATGCAGCTAAAGAAACCATGGGTGCCAGAACTTTGTCCCTGAAGAAATTCCTCATTACCTTCCTGGCTAAGATTTGTGTGAAAATCTGTACCGTGGGGTCATTTATGGAGGTGATTGAGTATTTGCGCAGCTTTTTCACGAGGGAAAATTCCTCCATCTTGTCTAACAAATCCTTTTCTCTTGTCTTTCCACTAAACTCCTTGGCTGTATTCAAACTCTCATGTGGCAGGTGCGTGATCCTATGGATGAGCATGTCAGTGATGGGTATAGGCCCTCCTAGCCATAAGCACCCATCGTGCACTAGAGTAATTAATTGATGCACACAGGTTTTGTTGATAGTGGTGCAGTGATAATGGGTCACCCACAACAAGTTCAAAAATCCATAATTCTCCACTCCACGGATCCATTCCACCATCTCTAGCTCAATGACACCTGAGTCCAGGTAGTAGATGTGCTTCATATAGTTGATTGTCGCTAGGTGAGGGAACCATTCATGATCTGCCAGGTCCCAATCTTCCATTTTTCACTAGGGGGTTCTGTGCAAGGTTCTGACCTTCAAAGGGCACCTACTGTAGCAGCAGTGGCATAGAAATGAAAAATTTGTCCGAGTCCAGGTCCTTGTTGATCTTTATCTTCCCCTTGTGCGAAGGGATATAGTCAGGTAATTTGGTAAGGGGTTCCATTCCCTCAATGTATATTTCCATGGTGCCCTGTCCTTCCTCAGCCTCCAAATCAACAACCCTCTTAGGCTACTTGTCTTTCTTCTCTTTTTGAGTTGCAGAGTGTTTTATGGGTGATTCACACACCGGCATCGACTTTGTTTGTTTATCCTTCTTTAGTTTCTAGGTTTCTCTAATAGGGGTAGGCTTCAGCCTAGGCAACCTCAAGTCGTAGACACAAGGGCCGGAGCTTCCATACTCACTACCTCTGGAGCAACGCCTTTAGATGTGACATCTCCCCCAGTGCTCACAATCTTGGCAAGGCTTGGTCCTAACATGGTTTCAATGATGAATATATGATTTAACTCTGGTAACTTGGAAAACACAGGGCTTGCAACAAAATCCTCAAAATATGAGCAGTTCATAAGCAACGAAAAGCACATCTCAAAAACTCTAAGGGTGCAAGTGTTCTCCGTTGGATCGGTACAAATAATTTATAGGGGTTTTTGAATTGAAATCCAACCCTTCCCCCTAAAATTCGATCATTAATGTTGTCTTGGTGACAGATCTTCAAAGATTTTGGCCTTAAATACCACCAGCCCACTCCTCTTAACCATCACCTGGCTATCAAATCATGAACAATGACTCCAATGGTCACTTTCCTACTATGCTACATGACACCTCCCTCCATAGCACAACTTCGTACATGCAACTTCTTATACTACAACTTCACCATTTTCCACGCAGCCCACCTACCGTGTAGTCCTCCAATCATGGTAGTGTATTTTATAGTCCCGTGCTCCCTTACAACTTCCTGGAGCACTAAGAATGCCCTGTCGTCATATAGTTATTGAGCCAAATCCCCTGTATATGGATTTAATCGGCTTCCATTCACCCTTCTCAGAAAAGGTTCTCCATTCAGCTTCGTGAGTTGAACTGTGCCTCCATCTGTAATCTCTTTGATAACATATGGCCCAAGCCAGTGCATCTAAAATTTCCCTAGAAACTTAGTGAACTTGCTATCATATAATAAAACCAGATCATTTACTTTGAACATGTGCAGCTTGATGTGTCGATCGTGCCATGCTTTTTCACGTTCCTTCTGTACTTGCTGATGGAATCTAGCCAAGAATATATCTTCTTCAAGCTCCATCAACTACGTGAGTCGTTCTTCCAAGGCCTCACGATCTACCATACCTGTGAAAGCTGCTATTCATAGACTAGGAACGATATATTCCATAGGTTTCATAGCTTCTACATCGTAGACAAATATAAAAGGTGTCTGTCCTATCAACTTTTTACAAGTAGTCCTGTACGCCCATAGCATGGTAGGTACATGCACATCCCATTCATTCTAATGCATGTTACATATCTTCGTCAGTGCGTTCTCCAAAATCTTATTAAAGGCATCAAATGTTCCATTAGCTGATCCGAATTGGATCCTCAAACAATCCCATGATTGGTAAGAATGAATGACAGACTTCAAGAAATCTTATAGCTATCAAAAATAACCTCTTACTAATGGAAATTTGCAACCAGCACGGAGCAATGAGGACCTTCGATCAAAGTGCGCTGACCGTTGGCCCATGGAGACCGTGCATGGCACAAAAATGGCAATTGGGAAGCTCAGATACAGAAATGTAGGATGTTTCTGTATCGCTGGGCAAAACCCCTCGAGAAGGAAAAGCCTCGAGTGCTCAGTCACAAGGGAATCTAGAAAACCATGGAAAAGTGCTAAAACCGACAAGGTGGGTCTTGCACTCAAAACTGGCGGAATATCGGAGGCATTTCAGGTGGTAAGCAGATTTGGTCGAGGACCCAACGATTCCATCCACTGAGTGACGCATGTCTGGCGGGGAGAGATAAAAACCGCTTACATCGTGGAGTAACGATCGAGCAACTCAACCGTGCAATAGGAGCAAAGACCGTAGGATCTAGGGGAAGCAGATCAATGGTGGAGGTTCAACCCGATGGATGACCAGACTAGAGGGAGAAATAAACTATGACAAATAAGATTTGAAGTCTGATTTGATTAATGAATCAACAGAAGGATCTGTTTCACAGACATCTCGGAAATAACAGAAAAAATGACCATTCATGAAGCACTGACACTCAGTTCGCAAAGAGATAGGTGGCCACCTCTCTTCGAAGCATTACACAGTGATGATGACATAGGGTAGAGGAGTCCCAGTGGGTAGAGGCAAGAGATCAAGAGAGCCGAGAAGTCGAAACAAACAATCGAAGAAACGAACTAGCTTTAAAGCCACGAGCTGACAGGAAGCAGGGGGACAGTGAGGCAGAGAGGCAGTGAAGAAGCCGACGGCCGAGAGACACAGAAAGAGAGGAAAAGTTGCAGAGGACAGAGAAGCCGAACTGACCATCAGAGTAAGGGCAGCATCAAGCAAACAGAGACCAATTGAGGTCGAAATTTGGCAATGGGAGTCTGTGAACTCTAAGGACTTGGGAATACCAAGTGCCATCCTACTGATCATCCTCTGTCAAGTGAGACTCAGATTGAGCTCCTTATTGTAAGACTCTACTTTAAAATCATAATAAAAAGGCCACCACTAAAGGTTGGACCAGGAGACGTAGCCCAAGAGGATCGAGTGAACTCCTTATTAAATTTTGTTATGTTTGTGTTTGCTTACTGTGATCTCTTACTATTTCAAGTGTCCGTGTGTTTCGCAATCTTATCGATCTGTTGCACAAGATAACATAGACACACACTAGCACATGAGTTTGTAATACCTTCACTAATTTCCTGAGATCACCTAGGGGTGATTTTAGATCAAGTGGTATCAGAGCTATATGTTGTTAAGGTTAAACAAGCTTGTGCTAGATTTCGTTGTTGAATGCTAACTAGATCGAAGCTCAAATTAGGAGAAGGAGAGTTGGTCGAAACTAATCTTGAAATTAGAAGAGTCTACCCTTGGAAGACAATGTCAGAGGAAGGTTCTGTGGGCCCAGACCCTCAATTTATAGATGGTTTCCTAGCCATGAGATCCATGGTAGAAGAAATGTATAAGGACTTTAGAAAACATAAAGATGAGGAATCATCAGGCTCCAAACAAGATAAAGGAGAAGAAGAGTCTCTCCTCCATGACCACTGAAAACGCAAAGGGAAAGAAGAAAACTTTCTCACACCTCCTAATAGCCCTGAACATAAAAGGAAGACATCTTTGATTAAACTAAATGTTAAATTTTATTTACCAATATATGATGGAGAGTTGAATGCAAAAAAGCTGGACAATTGGATCAGATAAATTGATTTTTATTACAGAGTGCAGAGTATCAACTCAGACAAAAGCAAGATTCAGCTGGCCAACCTATGCCTTGGGGGAAATGCCTTGATTTGGTGGGAAGGCAAGACCCAAGCTGACATGAAGAGACGTGGTAAGACTCTTTCTATCTGGAGTGAATTTGTTTCTGCAATCAAAAAGTAGTTATATCCACTGGCCTACATGTAGCAAGCCATGATGAGCTAGCAAACTCTTCGCCAATTGAAAGGGCAAAGTGTATAAGGTTACACCCAAGAATTTAGGAAGAGAGCTTTGATTTTAGGAATCTCATTAGACTCACCTGAGACTCTGTTGAAGTACATCGGTGGTATACACAGCTACATGAGGCACACTATCCTCATGTTTAATCCCACTAGTATAGATGACGTATATGTTCAAGCTACGCATCTAGAAGCTAGAGGAAAGAATGGGAACCCAGAGGTTGGAGGATCATCCAAGCCCATTGCAAGCAAGAATAAGGAGAAAAGAAAATAGAAATGGAAAGAGAGGAAGGCCAATACTGCACAGAAAAGAAACTCTTCATGTACTCAATGTAAGAAGGATGGACATGATGATGAGCACTGTTAGATTCTGCATCCAGAGCTGAGACCGAAGAAGTTTGAGCGCAAGAAGAAGAAGACTGTTGTAGCTATTCAGAAGGATTTGGGGTTGGACTCAAGAGATGAAACAACCATTGCAGCCACAGGTATAAAAGGTAAGAATTTTGAAGCATCTACTAGTAATTCTATACAATCCACTATTGATGAAGAAAATGAGAGAAAAAGACATGAGCTTTTCCATATTCGAGTTATTTCCAAACATAAAAATATTGATACTTTGTTTGATAGTGGCTCACAAGTAAATTTAATTTCTGAAGAAATTGTAAAGAAGTTGGGATTACTGACTACACCTCACAAGAAACCATACCCATTAGGTTGGTTAAGTGATAAAGCACAACTACAAGTGACTAGACAATGCAAACTCAAGTTTTGTTTTGGGTCAGCATTTATAGATGAGGTTGAGTTAGATATAATTCCTTTGGATATATGTGGAATTGTTTTAGGAAGTCCTTACTTGTATGACAGAAAAGCTATTTTCTATAGAGATGAGAACAAATATCTACTTGTTAAAGATGGAACAGAATACTTTGTAAGAGCTCATAAGCTCAAGAATAATTATACTCTCATAAACTCAGGGCAGCTGAAACGAATTCTAAATTCATGAAAACAAATTTTACTGATGGTTGTAAAGGAAAAGAAACCTGATAAAACCAATGTATTTGAGGATTATGATGCTAAACAACAAGTAGATTTAGAAAAAGTTGTTTCAGAGTATGATATCTTGTTTCAAGAACCTAAAGGTCTGCCACCCAAAAAGGAAATAGTGCATGATATTAATTTGCAGCAAGATGCTCCATTGCCTAACATTGGGATGTACAGGTTGTCTGCTATAGAGAATGCAGAAATCAAGAAGCAGGTGCAGGAGTTTCTCGAGAAGGGGTTCATTAGACCTAGCACATCACCATGTGGGTCACCAATCATTTTGGTGAGAAATAAAGATGACTTGTGGAGAATGTGCATTGATTACTAAGCACTGAATAAAATAACAATAAAAAATCGTTATCCCCTTCCTCACATAGATGATCTATTAGATCAGTTAAAGGAAGTTGTTTATTTTTCCAAGTTAAACTTGCATAGTGGATATCATCAGGTCAGAGTTGCAGAACAAGATGCATGGAAGACTGCTTTCAAAACAAATCAGGGATTGCATGAGTGGCAGGTTATGCCTTTTGGCTTAACTAATGCTCCTGCTATTTTCATGAGAATAATGAATGATGTGCTCAGACCTTTTCTTGATGATTTTGTTATTGTATATCTAGATGACATTCTTATATTTAGCAAAACATGGGAAGAAAATTTAAATCATGTTAAGCAAACACTAGATGTTTTGAAAGGACAAAAACTTTATGTTAAACTCTCAAAATGTGAATTTGGTAAAAACATCTTTGAATTATTTGGGACATATAGTAGGGGGTGGTGAATTGAAGATAGATCCCTCTAAGGTGGCAGTCATTGTAAACTAGCCTAAACCCAAATCTGCTACAGAAGTTAGAAGCTTCTTACGAGCAACACAATATTGGAGAAAGTTCATTTCTAACTTTTCCTTAATTGCAGCTCCCTTACATGCTTTAACAGGATTGAACAAGGTGTTTCAGTGGGGAGGCAAATAGTAGAAAGCCTTCGACACCTTGAAAGAAAAGATTAATACATCACCAGTACTAGCACTGCCAGATCTTCAAAGACTGTTTGAGATCCAAATAGATGCCAGTGACTATGCCATGGGAGCAGTGTTGATACGACATGGTAAACCCATATGTTATCATTCTGAGATGTTTAACTCTGCAGTAGTTAACTACCCCACATATGATAAGGAATTGTATGCATTAGTACAGAGTGTGAAAAAGTGGAAACATTACTTAATGGGCAAAGAAACAGTTATCCATATTGATCATCAACCACTTCAATATCTACACTCCCAAACTAAGCTGCAGCAAGCAAGACATTACACGGGGATGGGGTTCCTATAGCAGTTTCATTTAGTCATCAGATATAAAAGGGCATACATAATAAAGTTGCAGATATGTTCTCTAGACCCATTATAAATGCATCAACTATACTTAAGCATAATTTTGTATTACATGAAAGTTACATTGAACAATATGCTCAAGATATAGACTTTAAAGATGTATATGCAACTTTAAGTCAAGGCAAATGAGTAGAAGAATTGGATTATCATATTAAGGACCAACTCTTGTATCATTGTGGAAATCTATGCATTCCACAAACTGAAAGAGTAAAGATAATTCGAGAAGCACACACTTCTCTAATATCAGGTCACTTTGGAGTAAGTAAAACAGTTGCACAGCTGCAAAGATTTTGTTATTGGCCAAAAATGAACGAGACAATTTCTAGATATGTAAGAGGGTGTACTATATGTGCTAAAAGAAAGGCCAACAATAGGAAACTAGGCTTGTACACTCCATTTCCAGTTCCTTCTTATCCTTGGGAAAGTGTTTCCATGGACTTTGTTGGAGGACTGCCTAAATCTATGAAGGGTCATGATTATCTGTATGTTGTTGTGGATAGGTTCAACAAAATGTGTATCTTGATACCTTGTAATAAATAGATTACAACTGAACAAACTGCAAAACTGTTCTTTCAACATGTATGGGTTCATTTTGGATTACCCACTCTTCAACAAAATGTGTATCTTGATACCTTGTAATAAATAGATTACAACTGAACAAACTGCAAAACTGTTCTTTCAACATGTATGGGTTCATTTTGGTTCATTTTGGATTATCATATTAAGGACCAACTCTTGTATCATTGTGGAAATCTATGCATTCCACAAACTGAAAGAGTAAAGATAATTCGAGAAGCACACACTTCTCTAATATCAGGTCACTTTGGAGTAAGTAAAACAGTTGCACAGCTGCAAAGATTTTGTTATTGGCCAAAAATGAACGAGACAGTTTCTAGATATGTAAGAGGGTGTACTATATGTGCTAAAAGAAAGGCCAACAATAGGAAACTAGGCTTGTACACTCCATTTCCAATTCCTTCTTATCCTTGGGAAAGTGTTTCCATGGACTTTGTTGGAGGACTGCCTAAATCTATGAAGGGTCATGATTATCTGTATGTTGTTGTGGATAGGTTCAACAAAATGTGTATCTTGATACCTTGTAATAAATAGATTACAACTGAACAAACTGCAAAACTGTTCTTTCAACATGTATGGGTTCATTTTGGATTACCCACTTCCATTATATCTGATCGAGACACCAGATTTGTGGGGAAGTTTTGGTCAAGTTTGTGGGAATTGATGGGCACCAAACTAAAGAAAAGCACAACTTTCCATCCACAAACCAATGGCCAGACAGAAGTAGTCAACAAGAAGGTGATCCAGTTGCTTAGGGGATATTGTATAAAACATCCCAAGCTTTTGGATGAACATTTGTGTTATGTGCAGCATGCTTACAACCGAGCCAAACATTCTTCCACACAGAGATCTCCTTTTGAGACATGTTTTGGTTTCACACCAATGTCTCCCTTGGATTTTGTCTTTGGTAAGGGCACAATAGTTGAGGGACACAGCGATGTGGACAAGGCAACTAGGTTCATTGAACAAATCCAAGAGATCCATCAGGTAGTACAGGAACAACTGGAAAAGAGCCAGGCCAAATATAAGGCAAGGCATGACAAGCATCAGATGGAGCATAGTTTTCAAGTTGGTGATCAAGTCTGGTTGTATATCAGTAAGGACATGATACAAGGCTAAGGTGCAAGGTTAAGGTAAAAAGCTAAAACCAATAAGGTATGGACCTTTCAAGATCCTTGAGAAAATTGGTGAGAATGCTTTTCACCTTGATTTTCCAACTTATATGCACATCTACTTAGTGGTCAATGCAGAAAACTTGAGACTATCTGAACCTTCGTTAATTAAAGATCTTGAAGAGCAGAGTTAGTTTCCTTCTATTGATGACCTATTACCTGAATATCTTAATGAATTGCAGGAAGACATAGTTCTGGACAGGAAGGTGAGAATGACACACAGGGGAGATTTTGAGTACCTTAGAATTGGGCTCAGGGGTCCAAATCCAAGTAGTGCAAAATGGATAGAGATTGGACAGGTGAGAAAGTTGTATCCTCACTTAGTCGATGCTTGAAAACCAACTTTTGGTGGTCCAAAAGCTTTTTCAATGGGAAGGCCGTGATTCGAATTGGATCCTCAAACAATTCCAAGATTGGTAAGAATGAATGATAGACTTCAAGAAATCTTATAACTATCAGAAATAACCTCTGAATAATGGAAATTTGCAGCCAGCACGGAGCAACGAGGACCTTCGAGCAAAGTGTTAATCGCATATTTCTGGACAAAACCCCTCGAGAAGGAAAAGCCTCGAGCGCTCGGTCACAAGGGAAACCAAAAAATCGTGGAAAAGCACTAAAACCGACAAGGCGAGTCCCGCGCTCAAAACTGGTAGAATATTGGAGGCATTTTGGGCGGTAAGCAGATTTGGCTGAGGACCTATCGGTTCCATACACTGAGTGATGCATGTCTAGTGGGGAGAGAGAAAAACCACTTACATCGTGGAGTAATGGTCGAGCAACTCAACTGTGCGATAGGAGCGAAGACCATAGGATCTGGGGGCTCGAAATCAACGGTGAAGGTTCAACCCGATGGAAGACTGGACTCGAGGGAGAAATAAACTATGGAGCATAAGATTTGAAGTCTGATTTGACCAATGAATTTATAGAAGGATCTGTTTCACAGGCATCTAGGAAATAACAAAAAAAAGGACCGTTTAGGAAGAACTGATACTCAGTTCGCAAAGAGACAGGTGGCCACCTCTCTACGAAGCGTTACACATCAATGGTGACATAGTGCAGAGGAGTCCCAGCAGGTAGAGGCAGGTGATCCAAAGAGCCGAGAAGTCGAAACGAACAGTCGAAGGAACGAACTAGCTTTAAAGCCATGAGCTGACAGAAAGCAGGGGGACAGTGAGGCAGAGAAGCAGTAAAGAAGCCGACGACTGAGAGACACGGAAAGAGAGGCAAATTAAGGGTAGAGAAGCTGAGCTAACCATCAGAGTAAGGGTAGAATCGAGCAAACAAAGACCAATTGAGGTTGAAATTTAGTAAGGGGATTCTGTGAACTCTAAGGAATTGGGAATTCCAAGTGCCATCCTACTGATCATCCTCTGTCAAGTGAGACTCAGATTGAGCTTCTTATTGTAAGACTCTACTTTAAAAACATAATAAAAAGGCAACCACTAAAGGTTGGACCAGGAGATGTAGCCCAAGAGGATTGGGTTAACTCCTTATTAAATTTTGTTATATTTGTTTTTTCTTACTGTGATCTCTTACTGTTTCAAGTGTTTGTGTATTTCATAATCTTATCAATCCATTGCACAAGATAACATAGACACACACACCAGCACATGAGTCTATAATACCTTCATTAATTTCCTGAGGTCACCTAGGGGTGATTTTAGATCATTAGCCTAAGGATGATATGGTGTGTTCTTCTGATGATAGGCCTGGAACTCCTCAATCAACGCGCTAATTGTTTCTTTTAGGAAGTGTGTACCACATTCACTCATCAACACTTTCAGGGAACCAAATCTAGTTAAGACATATTCAAAAAAAAACTTTGCTACCATAGCTCCTATGAAATCCTTAACTGGTTGTGCGTCTACCCATCTGGTTAAATATTCTATCACCGTGATGATGTAGCGCGCACCAGTTTTCTTCCCTGGGGGTTGAATTGGCCCAATGAAATCAATTTCCCATTTTTCAAATGGTTGCAATGATACTTGAGGATTCAGTGGCAACTCATCCCTCCATGATGGTCTATCCATTCGCTAACATGCATTGCATGCCCTACAATACTCTTTAGAATCTTTATTTAGCGTAGACCACAATAAACCTGCGCACAAAATCTTTTGTGCTATCACCTTTCCTCCATAATGTCCTCTCGAAGCTACTCCATAAGCTTCAGTGGGGATGCTATTCTACTCAAAATATGGCACATATCATCGCAATATCTCATTTGCACACATCTTATACAAATGTCCTGCGATCACTGAGAAATCCACTATGCGCACTTCTAGTTCCTTCTTTTGCTGACTTTTATACCATTCTGGTGCCATTCCTATAGTCAAAAAGTGAATAATATCTGCAAAGTGGTTATCTGCTATGCATACCATGAATAGATACGCATCGTGCAACCCTTCCTCAAAATTGGTAGGCTCCTCTCCTATTTCAATCCATGACAAATGGTCAGGTCCTACATTTAACCTTCCTGGCTTAACAATCACCTCAAAGTCATACTCATGGAATAGCAGCAACCATCAGTAGATATTCCCCCACAATACAGGCTTATTGACCAGGTATTTCAAGATAGAATGATCTATGTACATTTTGAAATGTCTGCCCAACAAATAGTGCCTAAACTTTCGAAGCACATATACCATAAATAATCCTTCGTGCTCTATCATTGAGTAATTCTTCTCGGCCTTTGGTATTTTGCTGCTCGTGAAGGCTATAGGGTGGTCCATCTCTCCTTCACCAGCCTATGTTAGCACTGCTCCCAATGCAATGCAAGAGGCATCGACATGTACATGGAATTCCTTCTTCTAATTAGGGAAGACCGAGATCGCTGCAATGACCATATTTTCCTTCGAAACATCTAAACTATGCTGACATTCTTCATCCCAACTGAATGTATCGTACTTCTTTAATAGTTTCTCCATGGGCGTAGTAATCGGAGCATAAGCCTTGATGAACATCCTGTAATATCTTATATGTCTGAGTGTTACGTGGAGTTGTTTGACACTTCTTAGGGCCTCCAAATTCACTATCACCGCGATCTTGGCAGGGTCCACCATCAACCCTTTCTTGCACACCACATGACCCAGCAAGATCCCAAAGGGGACATAGAATAAACACTTCTTCAAATTCAGCATGATTTGGTATCTGCGGCACGTATCTAGCATTAGGCGCAGACTTGCTACATGGTGCTTCACTAAAGCAAACACTGTCCAGTCGTCAAAATACACCTCCAAGAACTTATGAATGAATCCCTTAAAGGTTGATATAACTACGCAATAGAATATCACAACGACATCAAGTTATACTAGAAATAACCCCATTCTATAATGAAGGTTGTTTTTCTCCTATCCTCTAGCATGATCTTGATCTGATGGTACCCTAAAAACCCATCAGTGAATGAATAGGCCTCCTTCCCTCCAACATTTTCCAATACTTCATTTGTAAATGAAGTTGGGAATGAGTCATGAACGTAGTCATCATTAAGCTTCCTCAGATCTATGGAAATCCTTATTTCCCCCTTCTGTTTCTTCTCATGAACCACCATCGGGCTCACCCAATCAGATTCTTCCATAGGTTTGGTGATGCCTGCTTCTAGCATGTTATCCAACTCCAAGCAAACCTTTTCCTTGTATTTAGGATTAAGGTGATACAACCTTTGCTTGATAGGCTTCGCGTCTGGTTTTTAAGTGATTTTCATCACACCCAAGTTGCCTATGATGCCATTCAGGTCTGAAAAATTTGTAGGAAAAAGATCCTAGTACTCGCGGAGTAACTCAACAACTTTACCCACTATGGCATCATCCCAGGAATCCCTAATCTTTGCAAATTTTGGCTCTGCTTCAGTACCAATGTTCACTTGCTTGGTTTTCAATGGCACGATGATGTCTAGGTTTTATATTTGTGGGCCCTTGACCTCGCGATGGCCAGGGAAAATTTTAAGAACCCCCCCTAAATTTATAAATATAATAAATGGGAGAATCTCCATGGTATATAGGAAAAACGGAAGGCGATTTTATCAATAATATAATATGTATATATAATTTTTTGGCGAATCTCTCACTAGGCATGGCGAATATTTTACTCAATTATAAAATCTTGTAAGATCTTGGCGAGTCTTTCACTAAATAATAAAACTTTGTAAAGTTCTAGTGAATCTTAGCATAGGCCGGATTAATTCCCCCATTTAAATAGGCTACATTCCAGGTGAATACCATGGGTCAATACCATGTGCCATTTTGGTGAATACCATGGGTCAATACCATGTGCCATTTTTATTTTTATTAATTCCAATATTAGGGTTAATAATGGTTTTTTGCATGGTATTAATAACAATCTAGTCCATGGTATTTGTCCCATAGTATTTTGGCCATAGGTTTCACCTAAATATAACCCATTTTTGTAAATATAAAAAAATGTTTTATTTGTTTACCATACCTCTCGTTTATTTATATTTTTATTAATTTACCATACCTCTTTTACAAATATGGTATTTGGCCCATAGGATTCACTTAAATAAAACCTCTTTCTTGAGCCTTCATAAATATAATGAGGGTTATGGACTAAATATACCTCTCGTTTATTTATATTTTTATTAATTTACCATACCTCTTTTACAAATATGGTATTTGGCCCATAGGATTCACTTAAATAAAACCTCTTTCTTGAGCCTTCATAAATATAACGAGCGTTATGGACTAAATATAAAAAGAGGTTTTATTTATTTACGATACGTCTAGTTTATTTATATTTTTATTTATTTACCATACAGTATAAAAAAACGTTTTATTTATTTACCATACCTCCACTTTACTTATATTTTTATTTGTTTACACCCTTACATGTATATAAGGTGACTTATGGAGTAAATATAAAAAATGTTATATTTATTTACCATACCTCTCATTTATTTATATTTTTATTAATTTACCATACCTCTTTTATAAATATGGTATTTGGCCCATAGGATTCACTTAAATAAAACCTATTCTTGAAAATGGGCAAATGGATTCACTTAAATAAAACCTATTCTTGAAAATGGGCGAATGGAAGGTTGTAAGTCCTAATTTCAAGGGCTAAATTTACCTTTTTTACCCTCTCCCTTAAAATAAGGTGGGCTATTTGAGGTGATTTGTAAAAATGTACTATGATACAAAATATTCGGCCACTAAAAATTTAAAACCCCTTAATTTCGCCAAAGGGCGAACATTCGCCCCTAAAATTATCCTTGATCAATGTAGTGTTTCCCGTTTCTTCTAGCAGAGGTCTCCTCTGGTGGTCATGGTCTCAGAGTCTTAGTGCAACATAGCGAATTTGGAAGCCTCCTTGGTCTCATAACTCCTCCCATTTGGTCGGTTTCAGGTATATAGTTCTGCCTCTTCCAGAAAGCGTCAGGTGCATTAAGTTTGTTTTCTCCATTTGCGTCTGGCGTCTGCCTCTAGAATATTAATATTCCTTGGATCTTCATCCACCCCCTCATTGGTCACATTATAGCGTTCTAGTGCATGGCGCAACTGGGTGCTCCAATCTGGTTGAACCTACTCCAAAGGTTCCTGCAGGAATCTGAAGATCGCTACCTTAATCTCTTGCATAGCTTCATCAATACTCTCGAACCCATCTTCAAAATTGAAGCTCATTAAGAATCCTTCCCTTAATATATCCCACTCCACGATGCCATGGAAAAGCTCCATTTCCAGATACCAATTCTTATGAATTGTATCCAAAGTATAACAAAATAAGTGCACCCACTCCTATTGCAGCTCTATTCCATAAGCTTTAGTCCACTTAGCTAAATGATCGTGTGGATAATTTCTCCCATCATATTTCTCAGTTAGTCAAGTTTTAGGATGACTAAATTACAACCTCATCATCCTTCTGTAATCTCGTCATTCATCAAAGCTATCTTTGTGCGTACCCCACCATCATGCGGGCGTAGCACGCAGCGCCAAATCCATAGCTTGGAAGTAATGATCCTCAGGGAATTCTCATTCAAAAACATCCAAAAATGTATCTACATGAGTTAAACCATCATAATAGGGTAAATTTATTACCTCCATTGACACAAAGCATAGAGATTTAGTCATCACATTACAATGTAGCATAGATACTTCATGCAGCCTATTCTGCCAATGCTTCAACTCTTCATCTGAATCCAAGGTATAGGAACTTTCCCAGTCCTATGCAATTCATCCATCAATTGTTGGATTAATCTAGTCTTCATCTCACACTGTTATCTCATAGATCTTATCCAAGTCATCATCACTCTCTTCATAGTCGTGAACTGGTTTAGTATAGCACAACCCTTCTACAGGGTTCAATGGTACTGCAACCCGAACTGATTTCCTTTCAAATGACATCATCCTATTTTTTAATTTGATGACTCCATTCATATTAATGGCTCAATCAATTCCAAGGAGAATGGGGTATGGATTGTTGTCGATAACGATCTCTATTTCTTCAAAATCATCCACTGAGTTCGCACCTTCTATATCCACCATTACTCCATGTAGTCCTCCCATAGGGATGATCTTCTACTGGTTGGCCATTCTAAGCTAGATCAGAGACCACTGTAGCACAGGTCTCCTCATTCTCTCCCATGTCTGTTTAGGAAAAACGTTTGCTTTAGAGCTCAGATCCATAATGACCTGGTCCATCTCATAATCTCCTATCTATGCATTGAGCCTCATCTTGCCCCCTATTATTTCTTTATGTTTGCTAATTTTTCTAACCATGCTGTGTCCATTAGGGGCATTTTATTCACCAATACATTTTTTTTATCAGTTTCTACAGGCCTTTCACAACCTTTCTTTCATGCAAAAGTTTCATACAGGTTTCTAAGAACATGGTAAGCACAGAGGGATCAACCTTTGTAGGCACACTAGTTTCTAGTACCTTGCTCTGGCTTCCCAAGGTGGAGGCCTCAGTGAAGTTTTTCTTGGCTTCCATAAATTTTTCCTTTGCATGTGCCAGATCAAAACCAACTTCCTTCCCTCGGGCCTTGTGGACCCATCCGTTCTCTTCAGGTTGTTTTCCCTTATCATTCCTAGTTGTTTTCCATGATATTCACATTTGGATCTTACTTGCGGGGCTCAACTCTCATCATTTGTAAGTTTTGTGTAGGTTAGTGAGGCTGCGCCTTTTTATCCTACATCTTAGCTATCAACATAGGGCATTCTTCTATAGTGTGGTCAAACTAGTTATAGTATTGATAGAATGGACATGTCTGGTTCTGACACTCCTACACATAGTGACCTGGTGTCCCACAGTTATAGCAGATAACCTAACTGCAACCTCTACCAGGTCCTCCTCCTCCTCGGCCTCGTCCTCGTCCCTGATATCCTTCGCACGCTCCTCCAATTCCCTACTCTGGAGGCCGAGTTTCTGCTTGCATTCGGTAGGTAGGCGTTCTTTCCATCATCAACTCATAGTTGCGACAGTGGTGCTCATCGTGGCCCACCGATTTTTAGAAATCGTAGAACAACTATTGGGGTGTCTGAATGAAATTTTGCAGCAAATGAAAATTATTCATTACATGTTTTCTAGCCACCTGACAAATAGTGCACCATAGTGCATACCCCACACTTGGTCCTACTGGAGCTTCTAGCCTCAGGGGAATCGGCCCCCCTCCTGTAATATAATTTGCGAAGATAGGGCAGTGGTCTTTATCATGACCTTGGCTTTTACACTTTAGGCACCAAAATTCCTTGCATACCTCTGGCCTAGCCTCCTTCTCTTTTTCCAAGCTTTGTTATTCCAAGCAGAGGTTCTGCAACTGCGAGTGAATCTGTTGGACTCCCAAAGTCGTGTCCTGAATAGGTGTTGCATGCTATGTCATCACAATTTCCAAAGCTTCTGCCTGAGTTCCTATCTTTTGTTGTGACAAATCAATCCTCAGGTAAGGCAGAAGCGAGGCTATGAACCACTCGCAGTGCTGACCATCTGTGAGCTGCATATTGGCTACATAAATCACACACTACAACCTTTGATCTAACTCCCAAGGCGTTTCATCAACCCTCATCGTGATTTCCTTAAATCCAACCACTGACTGTGAGTCAGAATTAGGCTTACTAAACTCTTTGTTTAAAGCATCATTAGTCTTTGCTAGCATTGCTATAGGATGATTAGAACAATACTTAATCTACCATGTCAGTGTGCGGTCCTACAGAGAAGTAACTAACTACACCTTCCCTATGTTTTCATCAATGATCTGCTATGCTGTCCACACAACATTCGCAACAAACCAGAACTGATCTGTACTTTGCTCCCTATACCCTTGAAAATTGGTATCTTTATTGAGTTCAACATGTTGAACGATAATGGTGGTGGTGGAGGAGTGGGAGAAGGTCTATGTTGTGAAGGTGAAGGTGGAGGTGGAGTGGATGGATGATGTATTTGCGGAAAGTCCTGTCTTATCAGCTGGACATCACTCCACGGTGAGGCCTGTAGCATTCCTTCATCATCACTCGAAGGAGGTTCAATCAACGGGCTATATTTAGGCCTTATTTCTCCCAATTTCTAAAGAGTTTTCCACTTCATGTAGCTCCAAACATCAAGGAAATGTCATAACCCATTTCTCACACAAGATCATCTTAATCCAAGTATTCAAAGATCTCAGATACTTACCTCGTGGTCCCTGGAAGAAGCATCACCTTGCTTTGTTGTAGCTAACTGAGGTATCAACCACGAACTCTGTAACGAATCCTCCTATAATCCGATGAAGCTAGTAGTCGACAACATGCACAATCTTGTCTTCTGAGGCTTCTAATCGTCATATCAGTTTTGGAGTCCACACTATTGGACCATCAAGATTCCACCTTCCTTGGTCGTCTTCCAACTTAGGTATCCACTCGTATAGGTCGATCGGGAAGGTGCAGAAGAAAATTTCGTGTATTTCCATATACAAATATATGTCCAACCACTTCTCCTTTGACAGAAATAGATTTCTATTCTCCTGCTCCACGAATTCATAAATTTTTCTATCCACCCACTTCTAAATTTCCTTCTTGGTCGGATTCTAGTGATGTGACATCACACATCTCCTTAAGCAGATCCCGGTCCTAGAAGCATAACCATTTGTTGGCTTAGTGGGTCCTAATCTAGGTTCAGAGTTAATTGTGCCAAACAAAACCCTACACTACTGGCCCTTTCAGCATCAACCCATATAGCATAGGCTGAAGTCTCACTCGAAGCAGTATGGGGGGATGCTGGAACTAAGTTTCTGCATCTAGAGATCGGTGTGATGTCTTTTATTTCCCTAGATCTTCCTTCGCGCAGATCTATAATCCTGTAGGGCTCAGTACGGTAACTTCCTTTAAACATCCTCTAGACCTTCATGAAGGTCTATGATAGGTCTTTGCGGACCCTTAACAATTGAATAATCCACTTACACACATCAAAAAATAACCCTAGATCAGAACTCATGTAGATCTACTTAAGTATTTAACAAACATTACAAAATATATTATAATCTTCATGAAAGTACTTAATATGCATTGCGTATAGTTATTAAGAATTATCCATTAGAGTCACGCATCAATAGATAAATATTTCATAAACACATTATTCAATCACAACACATATCGCAAACATAAATAACATAGGTATACAAATAAACACCTGAATTCTTCAAAAATCTGCTTTATTGATCTTTAATATGGGGTTACATACTCAAAACTGCCCTGTGCACTTAGCTGCAGGGGTCTGCGCACTCAGTTGCAGACTCTACTCTAGGCCTCCGTGCACTCAGTTGTGGAGCCTTTCTCCTTCTATCTACCCACTTCTTACTTGTCCCCTTTTCCTCTTTTAGACATAGACATGCCTTAGACTCTCTAAGACACACCTATTTATAGCTTTTTACATACAATCCCATTGTCTGCAGACCATGGGTGGATCTCAAAATAGACTCAACTTTACATAGACAGGGGGTTAAAATCCCTTTTACTCCTAATTACCTATGCACTCCGCATCCACAAATCATGGAGACTTTATATCTTTTACCAAAATTTACATTAAAACTTGGGTTTTGAACCCCAAAAATGACCCAGTGGACCCCATCCCAACAGTTCCTTAGTTGGAATATATTCCAGTCTGACTGAATTTTCCATAACTTGTTCTCACTTGAAATGATATTTGATTGTAATATGCTTTGTTTTTTAGTGCATGATGGGATTTTTTGAGATAATAATTGCACTGGTATTATCACACATGATAGCAATAGGATAATCATTATGTTCTTGAATATCCTTCAAGATTTTATTCATCCATAGTACCTACGTACAACATGTAGTTCTAGAAATGTACATTGCTTCAACAATGGATAGAGAGATAGAATTTTGAAGAGCCAAGAAACTAAACATTTTCCAAGAAATAATGATTCCCCACTAGTAATTTTCTGGTCATCCATGCTTCCAACCTAGTATGCATCAATGTATTATTTAAGAGTAAGATTTGTTCCTCTAGGATACCATAATCCATAATTTGCAGTGCCTTGTAAGTATATGAATATCCTTTTAACTACATTCACATGAGATTATTTAGGGGGTGATTGAAAGCTACCTACCAATCTAACAACCTGCATAATTTCAGGTCTTCGTGTTGTAAAATAGGGAAGGCTACTGATCATTGGTCTATACATATTTTTATCTACTTTAATATATTCAACATATTTTCTAAGTTTACAACTTGTAAGCATAGGAGTTCTTAGCGAGGCACAAGTTTCAATTGTGAATTTCTTCAATGTTTCTTTAAGATATTTGGATTGATATATGCCTGACTTGGATTGATTGAATTTAAGTCCAAGAAAAAAGGATAATTCACCTAGTATGGAAATTTTGAATTATTTTTTCATATTGTTTGCAAAATTCCTACTCATGGAATCATCATCACTACCAAAAATGATATCATCCACATAAATTACAATTATTAGAATTTTACCTCCTTTAATCTTGATGTATAGATTACTATCATCCAAGCCTCTGCTAAAAAATTGTTGATGAAAGTATTTATCTAATCTAAGTACCATTCCCTAGGAGCCTTCTTCAAACCATACAATGTTTTCTTTAGTTTACATACAAAATATTTTCCTTCAGTTAATTGAAATCCTTTTGGTTGTTCCACATAGACTTATTCCTTGAGTTCTCCATTTGGAAGTGTTGACTTTACATCCATTTGATATACCTTGAACCCTTTGAAACAAGAAAAATAAAAAACATTTTGATGGCCTCTAGATGAGCCATCGAAGAAAATGTTTCATCAAAATCAATTCCTTCTACCTGTGTATAAGATTTTCATACAAGTCTTGCTTTATTTCTTACTACTTATCCATTTTGATCAAGTTTGTTTTATACATCCATTTGGTTCCAATGATGTATTTGTCCTTTGGTATTGGGACATACTCCCAAGTTTTATTATTTTCAATTTGGTTCAACTCTTCATCCATGACTTTAACCCAGTTTTCATATTTTTTGGCTTGAGGAAAATTTTATGACTCCATAAGAGATAGAAATGCTATGTTATCTTAAGATGATGTACCTACAATTTTTCTTCTAGTTTGAATAGCTGCAGCTTTATTTCCCAAAGTATGATCATCTGAATGATTTTTTTGTACATACCCAGACATAATATTTGTGCATAGCTTGATATTTTTCTTTCTAAACTTCTTCAAATTCTTCTTCCTTCTTATTCTTCTGTCGGGGATTCTTAAAAGATATCAGGATTAGGTTGAGCTTGAGGGAGAAATTCAATATGTGGAAGTGATTCATCTACTCTTATGTCAATACTCTCAATAATGTTTTGGGTTATTTTGTTATAGCATCTGTAACCCTTGCTTCAATAAGAATATCCTAGAGAGATACCTTCATCAACCTTGGCTTCAATTGCCCATGCTTTTATATATTCACCATTATGTAACATTTGCTTCCTAATACTTTAAAATGTTTCACCATGGCTAGTATTCATTTCCATAGATCATAAGGGGTTTTTGAGCTTTTTTTTTTTAACTTGAGGCATGTTCAAAGCATACACAATTGTATTTATTGCTTCTCCCCATAATGGATCTATAATTTGAGCTTAAAAAATAAAAGTTCTTTCCATATGCTAAATTTTATATTTTTCCTTTAATCCACACCATTTTATTGAGGTGTCCTTGCAAAGGTGAAGTGTCATTTAATGTCATGATGTTCACAGAATTGATTGAATTCATGAGAGGTAAGTTTTCCTCCTCTATCTATCTTTGACCATTTAATCCTTGTTGAGTCCATTTCATTTTCTACAAGAGCCTTGAAATTCTTAAATTTTTCAAAGGCTTCGTATTCTTTTAGAAAGCTAACCCATGTAAACCTCTTAAAATCATAAACAAACAACATAATGTATCTCTCACCTTTTATAATGTCTACCTTGGTTGGTCCATAGAGATCTATGTGAATAATTTCCAATGGTTAAGATGTTGAATATTATTTTTCTTGAAGAAGACTTTGGTTTTCTTTTCTATTTGACATGCCTTGAAGACTTCAATGTGAGGCTTAGAAATCCTAGGAATATTAACATATTTAGTTCTTCTTATATCCACTAGGTTTTCGAAACTGATATGTCCCAATATTTTATGCTATAGTCAACTTTCATCCATCTTTCCAACATAAAAATTTTCATTGTTTGCTTGATTTAAAATATACGCATTTCATTTGTTCTGATAGATTTTGTTATCAACTTGCCAGTATCTGCATTATCAACTACACATCATTTGGAATTGAATATTACATCAAAGCCTCTATCACACATTTGAATGACACTTAGAAAATTGTGCTTCAACCCTTCTACACACAACACATCTTGGGCTTTAGTTCTTCCATTGTCAATACTGACTGTTCCTTTTCCAGTAATATGTGAAGATGCATTGTTTCCAAAATTGTCTTTACCTCAATATATTTCCTTGATGTTGATAAACTTTCTTTGATCCCTTGTCATGTGTCTTGAGCAACCACTATCAAAATACCATTTGTTCTCTTTCTTCTTGGCATATAGTATGATACCATGTTATTCTTCCTTATTTTTCCATACTTTGAGGGAACTCCTTTTCCTTCTTTGATTTAGTTTACAATCCATGGCCTTGTGTGCAAAGTTATGACATAGAAAGCATTCAATGTGACTTTCTAAGCAATCACATTGCTATCATGTTTTTCAAGTATTTCTCATTTTTGTGTAGCATGGTCCATATAAAGTATGCAACATGGGTACTCCTTGGATGAGGAATTAAATTTTACATCCAACTAGTGCTCCAGCTCAAAATTTGAGTAAAACCATAGGGATGTAAGTTGAAAAAATAGTTTTTTTTTATTTTTTTATTTTTTTATCTTTTTAAATTTTTACTCCAAAAATGGTGAATCATCGCCAGTGGTTGACATCATTAGCTTGAATCTTATTGGTTCTTATAAACTTGATTTTTGTTATACATATTTGTTTTGAGAACTATTATAGACCGCAAAATTTCTCTAACGATATTTGAAACTCATCTCAGAAGCATTAAGGAACCCAAACTTTCTTAGAGCATATACATGAAATTATAATGCACCAAGATATTAAATTTGAAACATATGTTTATTGATATTTTTCCTTAACATGCACCAAGATCATAGTTTGAGAACTCTCGAAAACCAAGTTATTGTAAAATTTTCGAGCTGACTTGTATGAGATTGATTTTAGGCACATTCAAGAACCCCACCTTCCTTTGAGAATATATTTGGACATAAAGTGAAACGAGATATGAAATTTGAATAAGATATAATAAAATACTTTTTCTCAGTATTATCCGAGTTTCATCATTTAAAACCTCCTATAAAAAAAGTTATAATGAAAATGCCACCATGACCTATTTGAAGCTACAACAAAATCCTAGGATCATGAGATCTAAATGATATGATCCTTGTGCCTTAAAAATGATAAGAAAACATTAATTATTGTCCTCTTCGATGGAGAAACCTCCTTTTATAGTGTATATAATGTACAAGACAATATTTGATGATTCTAAGACTAGGTCTCCTTAGTGTGTGTGTTGGGGGGGTATAATTATAATAAAATGGGACCATGAGGTGTTTTATCCTGCATAAAAATATAAAAATAGGAATATAATCACTTAATGTCTAGGGATTGATAAGGGGTTTTACGGTTAAAATGAGGCTTTAGAGGGCTTAAAAAATGGATCTACATAATATTCTCAACATGTTTTATCCTTTTCTCTTAATGCATCACTTGCAAGATCCTTATTCACTCTTACTTATTTTCCATATACAATTCCCAAAAGGGAAGATGTAAAATATCCAAAACAAGTTTTAAATGGGGACTTACTAGTAGAAGTGTGTAATCTTACATTATAAGTGCACCACATATAGATAATATTTTCATCTTAGTTACTGAGATGATTTTAATTATAACACCTCAAAAGCTAAACCAAATCCCTATTGACTACTTTTGTATATCCATCTATCTATGGATATGTTGTTTAACTATTCAACTTTGTGCCCTTATTCTCCCATAATGTATTCCAAAATGCACCAAGAAATCATGTTTCCCCATCTAAAATGATCCTGCTTGATATTGCAAAGTGTACATATACTTGTTTAAAGATCAATTTTGATCCGGAATTATGTAGGAATGCAACATAATACAAATATAAACATAAACACAAAGATGTAGTATAAATAAATCTTCATTTCATTAATATCAAAGAACTGAAAGATGCTTACATACGGAATAAAAATACACTATCTCGAGAAATGGTAGTTTATCTCTAAGAAGAGATGTGGCAGATACATGCCTTTGAATTGTGTTACAATGAGGCTAAAATTCTTGTTTATTATTGAGAAACAATGGAAAACCCTAAACATCCAAGAACTTAACCCCAGGAGATGAAGCACCAAAATTGTGGGTCACATTGGGGTAAATTAGTACATCAACTTGCCGAAGTCGTAAATTGCAATATGATCTTCGTTTGACACGCACGATACCTCATTAGAATATCTATATGAGGACTACAACTTTTGACTGTAAAAATAAATTAAAGACTTTTTTTTTCCCATTTTCTAAAAAAACTTCGCTTAGGGAATCAAAAGGGATTCAAAAGTTTAGGACCCCAAAAACTGCCAAAAATAGTAAACTATGCTATAATTGTGAAAAATGAAAGAAATAATAGTACAATGGTGGGGGTCCAAGTGGAATAGGTGGGTGGACACTAATATCCACCTGGATTAACCCCCCCCCCCCAGGAAGTAATGGTCCCCATTGCATTTAGCGCCTCCATAAGATGAGGAAACGTCTGCTGAACTTGGTCCCTGGTAAGTCACTTTCCTTGGTGTAGGAGTTGTCTAGCTTTGATAACCTGATACAGTTGTATATTCTGCTGGCGAGTTTTTTTTATCTACATTTCCATGATCTAATCAGTTGTGGCCTATTCCATGCAGTCTATGTTTAGCTCTATTGGTGTGAGTTGTTATGCAATGTCTAATGTGTCCAATAATTGTGGAAAGTATGGTCGAAGGCAGTCCACATTGAACATTTGGTGCAAGCCAAGGAATGGGGTAATCCTGATCTCAAAAGAATTGTCTCTAACAACCTTAGTGGTGGTGTAAGACGCATATTGGAGCGAGTGAAGCTTACAGTGGGCCCCAGCAAGGCACTCCTTCTATAAATGTAACCAAACTTTGTCACCCACCTAGAACTTGTATGGCACCCAATGTTGATCATGACATTGTTTGTACTTCACATTTGCACTGTCCAATATGTCATTGACCTGATGGCGGATGTAGTGCATGTTCTCAATGAGGTTTTTGGCTCTATCAACTTGGTACTGGACATGAGTCGAATCTATGTAAGTAGCTACAAGTGGTATGGCAACATCAATGGGACATAGTGGCTAGAATCCTAGTCCCACTTGAAAGGGGTTGTGGCTAGTTGAGCTATGGAGAGCTCTGTTGTAGATGTGTTGGACATAGGGGAGGATTTCATCCCATGTGTGTGGATGCTTCAAGTTGTAGATGCGCAAGATGTGCACGATCACCCTCTTGACGTCCTCATGGACTTAGTGAGCTTGGTATCCAAAAACGACCAGAGGATTGACCATAATTCACTTAGGAACCTATTGTCCTGATACGAGCTAATGGACTGTGGGATCCCAAAGTGTATGCATACTCATTTAAAGAAGATTTTAGCAGTGGCTTATACTATGATACTCTTCTTGCAGGCCGCTAGAATGGCCATCTTAGAGAATTTGTTGATGACCACAAAAACATAGTCATTTCCATGCTTGGTAGAAGGCCTAACATGTAATCCATGGAGATGGATTCCCAAGGTCGGCTAGGAGTAGGAAGAGGAGTATGCAAGCCTTACTTCCGTATTGTAGGCTTGGCAATGGCACAAGAAGTGTAGCGTCTGATGTACTACCCAACATCCTTTCGATGGTTCAACCAATAAAAATACTTCTACAACAATGCCACTATATTTTCTACCCAAAATGTTCAACAACTCAATTGTAGTGTGCCTCCCAAATCATCTTGGCACACTTGCTTGAAGGGACATAGAGGTGTCCCAGGTGGCATAATAGCGCATCTTGAAGGTGAAAGTCGAGAACTTGCTTACCTTCTAGGAGTATTTGGTATGTGGTGACGAATTCTGGATCACTCTTGTAAAGATATGACTATACTAAAGTCTTGTGTCCACAAGAGTCAAGCATAGTGGTTAAAGCCATAATCGATGGTTGGTTGAGGCAATCTGCAATATTATTGGTGCTACCCTTTCTGTACTTAATGTTCAAATGGAATTGTTGCAAATATGTGGAACATTTTTTATGGTAATTGTTTTGCAACTTTCCTTTTGTTTGTATGAATTGCAGGGGTCGGTGCCAGGTGGTCAATGTGGATGACCGTTTCCTTCCCCATAATGTAATTCCTCCATTGTTGGAAAGCCTGCACAATGGAATACATCTCTTTGTCATAGGTGGGATATTTTCAGACTGTATTTAAAATTGTCTCAATGTGATATGCCATTGGATGCCCCTCCTGAGTAAGAACTACACCAATTGCATAGTTAGAGGCATCTATCTCAATCTCAAATGGTTGTTACAAGTCTAGTTAGGTGAGCACTGGTATAGAGAAGAGGAGATTCTTCAACTCAACAAACACCTTTTGTTGGGATTCTAATCAAAATAACTTTTCTTTTGCTTTTCCCTTTGTGACTTGACTCAAAGGCCAAGTAATGTGAGAGAATTCCAACACGAACCTACGGTAGAAATTGGTAAGACCCAAAAAGCTACTGAGGTCTTTTAGAGTGGTTGGGGCTGGCCAATCCCGAATAACTTGTATCTTGGTTCATTCCACATGCACACCCAACTCATTAATAATGTATCCCGAATATTGAACCTAGGTCATACCGAAAGTGCATTTATCCAAATTGGCTCACAATTTTTGTTCTCGCGAGGTTTTGAGGACCTATCTAATATGGTGTAGGTGCTCTTCCCAAATCTGGTTGAAGATAAGAATTTCGTCCAAGCATACTACCACAAACTAGTTGGTGAAGATCCACAAGATGTCATCCATCAACCTCATGAAGGTTGTGGGGACATTCATCAACCCGAAAGGCATGACCATCCATTCAAAAAGTCCCTCCTTAGATTTAAAGGTAGTCTTCCACACATCAAAGGGTTCAATTGGTACTTGGTGATTATTGGACTTCAAGTCAATCTTGCTAAAATATTTGGCCCCCTTGAGCTGGTCCAGAAGGTCATCGATCTATGGTATTGGATACCTATTCCAAATAGTGATATTACTCAATGCTCGATAGTCAATACAGAGCCTCTAGGTTTTGTCCTTCTTCTGTACCAACACGATCAGGCTCCCACAGGGTAAGGAGCTTGGCCTGATGTGTCCTTTCTGCAATATCTCCTGAATATGCCTCTTAATTTAATCATTATGTAGAATAGAGTGTCAGTAGATTGGTCCATTGGGTAGTAGTGTGCCTGGGGTCAGATTGATTGAGTGCTTGACCTGACAATGTAGGGGTACTTGTGTGGGTGAGTTGAAGGTGTCACTGTAATCCTCCATGACCTCGTCCATCTACTGTTGGGAAGGAAACATATCTAGAGGATGTGGATGTGGCCACAATATTCCTGTTTCTATAAGGGTGAATCATAAGGAAGACAGATTGCTTGGTCTGGGAAATGATCTTACTGCATTGTTTAATAGAGATCAAATAAAAGGTGGTAGGCAGTTCTACCTCTCGTATCATGTACAAATTCTAACCTAGAGTAATAATAATAGAATGAGGTTTGGATTCATATACAACATGAAGTTTCTATAGGTATGACTAACCTAATAAAATATCACATACTTCAAGAGGGGCAACATCACACAATACCTCATCTATAAAGGTCTTAATGCTATAAGGCAAGAAACATTGTTGGCTAACACAAAGATCTCTCCCTTGGTGGAGCCACTCGATGTACGGTTTTGGATGCATCTTTGTCAGGAGCTTCAATCTCTTAATGACCTCGTCTAAGATCAGGTTCTTCTGGCTCCTAGTTTCAATGATGAACTGCATTGAAGAACCCTTTACCCACATCTACGAGTGGAAGAGGCGCTCCCCCTCCTCTGGATCCTCAAGTTCCACATTGTGGAGCATGGTGTTGGCTAACACCATGGTGGGTTTTTCATCAATTCTCTACTCAAGTTCTAGCTCAGAATCAAAGCATGCATCCGTCTCTGAGTCTTTCATCGCAACCACCAATACCTACTTTTCATAACATTCGTTCATGTTGTGAGTGGGATTTTTATGGAACTCACACCACTTTCCGATGTCTTTCTTGACTTCTTATTATTCTTGGCTTACAACTTCAAGGATTTGTCCTAGGAGGTCATGGATTGACTCTCCCCTTTTCTTTGTGGTTCGGGCGAAAATTTTATTTGCTTTGGGTTCACATATCCAAAGTCTCACTTATTCTACTTGAATGTCTACTCAATCTTGGCAGCATAGCAGTATGTTTCACCAAGCAAGGAGATGTCTAGCAACTCCATTTCCCCCTGAATGTATTTTTGTAAGAAACTGCAATACTTGAGCACCAAATGTTTCTTTGAATATTTGATACCCAAATTTGTGCGTAGGGTATGGAAAATATTCATTAGCTCATACACATCTTGATCCCTTTGCTGCCATAGTGTAATCCATTGTATGTAGTTGTCCCCATAGCTCCCCATGGCGTAATAATGTTCCTTGATGGAATCTCGAAAAGAATTCCAAGTGGGTGTGGTTGAAAATAGTGAGTGTTCCCTATCATCCCTCTATTCATAATAGGTTTTCCACTACTCCTTGTCATGGGGGGTGGCTTTGAGAAGTGCAAAAGTAATCTTTTCCCAGTTGGAAAAATCATGAACCAGAAAATATCCTTGCAACAAATTTACCATCTATCTATGACGTATCCATCTATCTACCTTTAAATATGGGAATTTCAAAGTTGACTTGTACCTTGAAGGGAGTGGCGACTCCAGAGTGGTTGTCGGATGAAGATGTGTTTCCACTGTGTTTCCTGTGGGCATCCGCTAAAGAATATAGGTGAAGTTGTCCATCATTGCATTCCTTTGTCGCTTGAGGGATTCTTCGAGCAATATTTTGAAAGGATCTCCTCCTCCCTCATCTTTCTTTTTTTCCACCATGGGAGGTCATCAGGGTTTATCAGGCTACTCTTGAAAAGGTTCAACTAGTTCGAGCCCTAACTCCTTATACCCTGACCTCGTTGGTGACATGCAAAGAAAAATAGAGAAAGAGAAGACCACTATGATACCACTAACCCGAACTTATCCAGGAATGAAACAAGATACAAATATAAACATAAACACAGAGATGCAGCATAAATAAACTTCATTTCATTAATATTAAAGAACTGAAAGATTCTTACATACAAAATGGAAATAAACTAGCTTGGGTAATGGTAGTTTATCTCTAAGAAGAGATGTGGACGATACATGCCTTTGAAATGTGTTACAATGAGGCTCAAAGGCCTATTTATTATTGAGAAATAATGGAAAGTCCTAAACATCCAAAAGCCTAACCCTAGGAGATGAAGTGCTAAAACTATTAGCCCCGTTGGAGTAAGTTGCTACATCAACTTCTTGAGGTCATAACTTTGGAATACGATCTTTATTTTACATGCACGATACCTCGTTAAAAATATCTATCTGAGGAATACAAATTTAGATTGAAAATATCAAAGAAAAACTCACACTTTCCCAGTTTCCAAAATAATGTAATTTAGGGCCTCAAAACGTCTCCAAAAGTCGAGGACTTGAAAAACTATAAAAATAGAAAATTGTGCTACAATTATGAAAAATGAAAGAAATAATGGTACAATGGTGGGGATCCAAGTGGAATAAGTGGGTAACCACTGATATCCACCTGGATCAAATTTTGTTGCTTCTTCCCCTTTTATGGTTATTTTACATAGCATGAGAATGCACATCTTGTTAAACCTATCAACTACCATGAAGATGTAATCATCTCTCTTCATTTTTATTGTTATACTTCCCACAAAGTCCATGTAAATTCTTTCCCAAGGACAAGTGGGTACATGTAAGGGATGGTATAGACATTGTTTCATTTTACTAGGCTTATTAGTACAATAAGGAATGCATCATCTAATGAACCTTCCTACATCCTTTTGCATTGTAAGCTAATACATGTACCTTTATAAGGTGGAAACTATGTTCCTAACACAAAAATTCCCTACAATCTTACAGGTGTAGGTGTCTTTGATTAGATACAATTACTCACCTTCCAGAACACATAGATTGTCCAATATATAGAGTAACCCATTCTAGAGATGATAATCAATTATGTTTTCACCATGTTTTACATGAATATAGTGCTATACATGCTAAAACACATCCTTAAATTTGTCCTCTTCTATATATAACTCTCTATATATGCATCATGGGTGAAAAGTTCCTGTAATGCCCCTGGTGAAAATTTCGTGTAATTGTTGGCTTGATGGGCCCTGTCCTAGGTTCATCATTAATTAGCTAAGCAAACTCCTACACTACTGGCCCTTTCAGCATCAATTTGCGGAGCACGGACTGAAGTCTCACTCGAAGTAGTATTGGGGGGATGCAGGAACCAAGTTTCCGCACCCTGAGATAGTTGTGAGGTCATTTTATACCCTAACCCTTCCTTCACACAGACCGATAAGCCCTTTAGGGCTTATCGATATACTTCTCTTATTCATCTTCGAGACCTTTGTGAAGGTCTGTGGTCATCCTTCGTGTACCCTGAATAGGAAATTCAAACACTCACATGCCTCTGTAATTACCCTTACTTCTATGTCTACCCAGATTAGCTTAAGTAATGGATAACTTCAACATGCATTATGATTATATTCGCGTAAACAGATAGTCCTACTTACGTTCATATGACAAAGTAAAACACATAGATTCGCGCGTCAATACAACATTAAATCATAAACCCAGTATTAAACATAACATAACCACATAAATTCATAACAGAGGTAAAATAGCTCATACACAGGTATCTACAGAATAATTCTCTTTATTAATGTTTCAGATCTTTAGTACATACTCTAACCTCCCTGCGCACACAACTGCAGGGGTCTGCGCACTCAGCTGCAAACTTCTACCCTAGGCCTCTGTGCACACAGTTGCAGAGCCTCTTTCCTACGCTAAGACTCTTTTTTCTTAGCCTTCACGGGCCCATTACATCAACAATTTCTTTAAAAACTTACTAAGAACTGCTTAGACTCTTCTAAGACTCTCCCTTTTTATACATTCTCGTGGTCCGCGGACCAAGGGTGGATCTCATAAAGCTGACACAAGTTACCTAAACTAAGGGCAGAAAGCCTTTTTGACTCTTTACATTTGCGCACTCCATGACCACAAAATGCGGAGACTTTAATTTCTTTATACGAAACTTGGGCCTTTAGCCCCAAAACTTGGGCTTTTAGCCCCAATATTGACCCTAGGAGACCCATTTCCAACAGGCCCTCAACACAAATATGGTGACTTGCCCCGAGTCACTTGGTTGGTGCAGAGATCTTGTCGTGAAGACCTCCTAGCTCTACTTGGATGACTGCAACCTCGGCGACACACTGCGTCGCCACCTGCTTCATCTTCTCTACGAGTTGCTCTGTCGTTGGTCCTGTGTCGTCCATCTGTATTTTCTATTATGTTTCCTACAGACTAGCCAGTTTGCCTTGAATGGTGGTCATGAGCACATATGCTTCGTCTAGCTAAGGCCCTAACCTAGCCTTCAATACTTCCTCCTTGGGTTGTGTTGTGTCCACCTGTTCCTCAAGTGCCTTTCCTTCCTATAGCTTCACCAATCTCTGCGTGATGGCGATGGTGCACACCATCACTTTAACCTCGTCATACCTCTGCTGCAGTTCTTGTGCCTCAGTTTATAGCCTCTATAGGTTGGGATATTCCTGCAGACTGGTAACTACTTCAAGCGCCTGTTCGAAGAGCGTAATGCAATCCCTCGATGCTGTATCAACAACTGCAACGAAATCTTTAACAGTGCCTCGCACTACTCTATGACTTCTGATGGAATTGAAGATTGGGCCCTCAACTCAAGTTCTGTGATCTTAAGGCTCAGTTCAAACTAAACCTTAGCCAACTCTATTCATACATCATGCACACCTGCAGCGAGCTTCCAGATTCTTGTGTTGACTGGTGCATCTTCTGGGATGTTCATATCTGGAACAATGCAGCATGCCTCAGCCACCACAGCTGTTGTGCACTCATTCTTCTTTGTGATATTCTTAAGAAGATCAATCGCGGATGTCTTTTCTACGAACATTTGGGCATTTTTCACCTTCTGCTCACTGATAACATTTAATGTGCACTGTTCCCGAGCTCAAAGTTTCGCGATCACACCATCTTGTAGGGTGTGAAGGGCTTCACTTCGAAGCAGAACCAAGTTTAACCCGACTTTATTGAGAGCGCTGACAGTGGCCCTGTCAGCCTCTTTTTTGCAGTCAATGCTCCATCCAATAGCGTGATGGCGTGGGGATACATTGAGCAGACCATCTCTGCTGCATCTAAGGTTCTAGATGCCAAACTGCTCGATGCCACACTGCCCCGCCCTACACTGGTCTGCACTTGAGTAGCCTAGATCTACAGCTCGTGCAAACCCATTTGAATGGTGACCAAGGTTTGTTTCTGCTGTTGATCGAACTACTGTAGCAGTTCTGCGATTGCATCCCTCACTGTATCGTCGATGTCATTCAAATCACCCTCTATCAAGGTGATTGGGTCAAGGGATGATTTGTTGGCCTTGGACTTCTTCCACGGCCCTACTTCCTCCTGTTGCCTTGTGTGCTTAACTCGAAATGGAGTAGTCTCTAGGTCTGCTCCTCCCTTTTCTAAGTGCTCCTCCTCCTCCTCTATCTACAAAGAAGGCGACCTATTGCTTCTATTAGAGTCACTAACTTCCTCTCCTTCTATCTACTTCTTAGCAGCGCGCTCTGCTTTGGCTTTGCCCTCGGCATCCTTCCTCCTTCTTTCGGCCAACTACTCCATCTTTAACCTGTCCTCTTCCTTCTTTTGCTTCATGGCAGACTTACTAGACCCAGCTAATAATTCCGAGGCTGTGGGCCACTCTACTGGCCAACTATTTAGGATGGCGGCTATTGCATCATCTGTCACTAGGTATGGAAGATCATACCATTTTTGCTCGAGGTCCTTCCACACTCTGATGGAAACGCAGTGGAAGTTCGCCTTGAACTCCACATATTCGGATAACTGCTCAAAGGTATTCGGTGAGAGCTTATACTTGTGGTTTATTGCAACACGGATGCTTGATTCCATGAGGATCCAAATGTCCTTGACCCTTTGAGGTCCTTTGTGGCCCAGAGAGAAGCGAACTTTGCTACTTCTGGCAGGTCTGCTGCAATTGGAGGAAACTGACTATCCTTCAGTAATTCCACGGGGGATTTACTGGGGGAGCAATACCATACCACGTGGGTTCATATTGGGGGACATATATTGAGGAAAAAATGGCATAATATATTGGGGGATCTATAGGGGGCAAAGGGTTTTTATATTGGCAATTATAAAAATGGAGCTCAACGTTAATGAACAAATATAAAGGGGTGAAAAAATGTTAATGAAAAAAAGGATACCTACAATATCTAGTAGAAGTAGGGATTTTTTAAATTGGGAAGGTGTATTGGACTCATATTGGTAGGTATCCATTTTTTCATTTTTTTGGTATCAGTTCTCCTAACCATAGGCAGCCATCATGCACCAAGCATAACAGTGGTTTGATCACTATTAAAGTTATGGGTGCGCAGTTGTAATACGGCACCCGTGGCAGGTTCAACAGTCCTACCTTATGCACCCCTTTTATCCACTGTCTTGGCTCCAACGCAGTCACACCAAAGTCTTTATAGAAGACGTGGTGCATGAATGTATCAGTCGCCAAGTGGGGAAAGTTCTATGTATCTGGAAAATCCCAATCCTCTAGCTTTAAATGGGGGACGCACGCCAAGCACTGTCCTTCAAATGTGATCTTGTGATCCAGGTCCGGGTGTGACAAAGGACCCTTCCAAGACCTTTTACTTTCATGATGTGTTAAATTTCATTTTTAAAAGAACATAAATGAATACATCTGCATGTTGTAAAGAAAAGGAACATGGAAATCATCAGCAACATAAACTCAAGACGTTGATAACAGAGTTCGTCCAGGAGGGACTATGTCTCCGGGCCCCGGTGTCAAGATGGTGTAGGCCACTACATTAAGTGTTGTCAATAGTGATGATGTACACAAGAAATGATGTCGTGATCATACAAGGAAAATGACCTCACGCAGGAGTGGCTCTAAGAGATGTTCCACTACAGGAACTCTCAGTTAAAAGACTCCTATCAGTTTGACACAAAACTCATGCATGATGAGCATCCCGCCAACATGGCATAAAAGGGATCTAAAAGAAAACATGCATCGTGACACATGATTATCCCATCAACATACAACAAAGGGATCTCAAAACACAACATGATGAGTAATGACAACAAGTACATCACATACGCGATTATGTGTCACATCAAGTAGGAATCATAAAAATGAGTAAGAAACAAGATCCCACATCAAACATCAATCAAGGACCTGTGCAGCGTAATGCATAAAGAATAAGTACATGAACATAACATATACCTCACAACCAAGGGCCATATGAAGAAGTAGATGTCAAACTGCTGAAGTTGTTTGAACCATCAATCTCACGGCATCAATCACATAGAAATGGTTTCTCACACATGAATGCTGACACCTGCATTCCACTTAGAAAAGTGGCTGAAGAATAGAATGACATAATGAGAAATCTAAATGCACCATCAGATTTGTGACGTCGAATAGTGCAAAATCCACTGTCCAATCTTTGAATTCTGAGAAGTTGAGAATTTGGGGTTTAAGGAATCTTTCAAATTCCCCCTAAATTCCTCAAAGATTCTGCTCCATGGGTGGAGTGGAAATATGTAACTCCAAAGACAAATCTAACCTCGACATTGTGATCCTTGCAGAAAACCATGAAAGATGACTTTAAACTTGACTATATTCCGACATGGAGAAAAATTACCTCATCGGGAAAATTGCAAGGATCATGGTTCTGCTCCCTGTTGTTGCAACAATCATGGTTCTACCCTCATACTGAAAATCGCTGAAAAATGCAGAACTCTGATGGACACACGAATAGTTCCATTGCATTTTTGGTGTTGAGAAGTGTTGAAACCATATAAAATTTGTCAAAATCTGACAAAGTGAAAATTCGGCCCTCCTACAAAATGCTCCCTCGAACTGTGTGCACAACCTCTTCCTATCTTGAAATCCGTGCCCACTCCTAGTTCCTCCATCTGCCCGTGCACTAATAAAATTGGGTTTATTTATAAAATCATGGGTGGATTAACCAATGAATTGGTTGTGGCACAGTGGCAAAGTTAGGAATTGGTTGAGGAGGGGTCGCGTGGTCAAACCCCGCCCCCTCCTATTTTTTGGCACGTTATAGTTTTACAACAACTAAATGAATTTTAAATGGGGGTCAGGTCCATATTGGGCGGCCCACCCCATGTTCCCCGCACTAACCAAGCATTAATCATTGGTTTGGTGCATTATTATAGTGGTGGTATGTTACTTGTACATGGTTCAATGTGGTGGTAATGTTTATGGGGCCGCTCGCTCGGGGGCTAGCCTACGTGGTCCAGGCAGGTTTGACCCCCACTAGTCCCCAACTTAATTTCCTTAATGTGTTGTTATGGAGATGGGTGTGTAGTGGGGGTGGTGACCCACCACCGTCCTTTTTTATAATTTTTTTCAATTTTTTTAATACAAAATATTCATTTTTGAAAATTCCGAAATTTGGCCAAAGGAGTCTTTTTAACTAGGCCACAATTTCGCTGAAAATCTGGCCAGAGTTGGACAGAATCCGGTGGTCGGGTTCTGTCCAAATTGTGGCCTCCTTAAGCCTACCCAGTCAGCAAAAAGTCAACCCAACTTTGACTGCTTCTATCTTCCTCATCCAGACACGGATTGATGAACTGTTTGCACCATTACAATCAAGACGATGAGATCTACAACTTGAACTTGGTTCGAGAAAATTCCAAGAACTTTGGTTTTTGAGCTTCCATTAGACCTCTTTGTCCTGTGTGTCTCTCCAGAGCCACCTAGATCAATCCTGCCCACTGAGGAGCTTTTGGTCCTCCAAAAGCATGAAAAATAATCTACAACTTATTTGTACCTTGTCTACATCACAAGCATCCTGAAAGGGTCTCGCTTCTATCCCCTGCACCTTTGTTCTTCGGAGCCTTAGGCGATGAGACGACACCTGCTACCTCTACAACTTATAGTACATTGTTTTGCAAATAACATGCTTGACTTTCATGACCAACTAATGACCCAAGAATCCCATACTTGCCACGAGTTTATAACACATACTCGGTGGTCAAGTTTACGTCAAGATGGGCGCAACGCTCCAACGATGAAAACAAGGCCAACATATCATTGTTGCTTCAACAAGTGATGGAGAACACATCATCACTACAAGACATGATTTACATTCATAAGGCCAAACGCTATTATTTTTGCAAGTGATGGAAACATAACATCACTTTCATAGTTTAACATGTGACACCAAATAAGACCAGACATCATTGTTGCTGAACAAGTGATGGAAAACACATCATCACTTTTACATTTTAAAATGCAGCAAATGATTTACAAAATAATGACCATGAAATGACAACATGTCTAGAAACCATTTTTCACTTATCAATGTGAATGGGTCACCTCCTTGAGGTGGTTTTGCTTGTCGAACAACTGCTTCACCTAGTTCACGCACCGACGCTTTGTCTTTAAGGCGCTGCTCTGGATGGAGCCTCCAACAAGTGGCTCTTTGATGGCCACTTCTATCGCAATGACTGCAATAGGTTTTCTTCCTCCATATCTACTTAACCTGTTTCTTTTCATGCTGTTGAGAGGGTCTTTCATGCCTCATCCTTTTGTGTGCTGCCATTCTTTTCCAACACTTAGAAAATGTATGGTTATGTAATCCACAAAATGTGCATGTTTTTTGATGCCATGTTCTACATTCATTATTATCAACATGATCATAATTGAAATGAACATTCAAAGATTGAAAGTGGTTATACCTTCCCTTGCTGTCTCTGATGTCAGTATGGTGATGAGAGCTTGCCTCAGCTCTTTCCTCACAATGGGAACTACCATGGGATGATGGGGATGTGTTCCAATCATCTTCTTTCCTCGACGATTTCGACGATGCCTCGAACGAATCTGACACCTTCGAGCATTCTCCTTTAGTGTATCTCAAGCCTGCAAATTGAGGTCTCTGCACAACTTCCAATGGTTGAGTTATGCATTGGTTATTAATACCAAGTTTTTCTTCCTTCTCGTGCCTCGTCCAAGTAAGAAGCCTCATGTTTGTCCCTGTTATTGGGATCTCTAAATATCCAACAGAAATCATACTATGTGATGATGAAACCGAAATGAAATCAACATCTTTTACCTCCTCTTTTGATTTAGAAAGAACTGATGAGGGCTTCTCATCATCTATTGTTGGTGGTTTGCTAACTGTCGTGGCCCATTCCCCAACTTCCTTTTTGACATACACAAGTCTTGTTTGATACATTAATTCCTCTACTTTGATGGGGTTGAAAATGCCTTGCCCATTAATGCCCAAGCCTTTTCCTTCATACCCCATTTTCTTCAATAGTTTGGAGCCAATTCCTCTAGTATGATTTTTAAAAATAGCTAAATCATCATCAAGGAAGATACATGAATTTGGAGAACTACTTTTTACCTCACATGGGTCTCACTGCAGCTTTTCCAAGGCCTCGTCCTTTGCTTGCAGCTATCGTAGAAAAAATTGTTTTTCCTCTTTCTCTTCATGTAGGCGCATCTTCAATTCAGTGTCCTCTATTTGAAGATGATGTTTGTTATGCTTCAGTTCTTCCAAGGCCTCTTCTGTGGCTTGCAACAGAAGCTGCAATTGCTCCTTTTCCTCTGTCTCTTTTTGTAGAGTTTCATACATGATTTCCACCCTTTTGGAAATGTTGAGCATGGTCTCGTACATCACTTTTTCATCCTCTGTTTCTTCATGTTCCATTGTTCACACTCTAATTCACATTAACACAAAGACAACTCTGATACCATCTTGTCTAGTAGCAACGATGTGTGAAGTGTGATTTTTCTCTCATCGAGGTCCTTTAGGACCTTCATCTTTCCTCAATGCGGAGGGACATATTTTGGCAGCTTGGAGATAGGGTCTGGCCCCTCAACTTCAATGTCTTATGCCCCATATCAACGTCTTCCATGCCCATATCGATGTCTTCTATTCCCTGGTCAAGTTCTAGGTCCACTACCTCACCCTTCTACTGTGCAGTGGGCTTTACTTTCTTCGGGTGTTTTCTTGGTGACGTGCGCACCGACTGTGCCAATTTCTGCTTATCCTTCTTTGGTTTTGGACCTTCTCTAGTTGGCGTAGGCCTCGGCTTGGGTGACCTCAGTGATTTGGGTACTTCTATAGGTAAGCTCTATACTCGCTACCTCTGGGGCAGCTCCCTCAGCTGCCATCGCTTCTCCAACACTTGCTGTCTCCATAGGTTCTGACATGATGCTAGTTAGGAGCTCCTAAGTTTCCTTCGGCAATTTCTCAAACACTGAACTCACTAATAAATCCTCGAAATAGTCAAGGTTCATGCGCACTTGATAGCTCTACACCTCAATTCTCAAAAAGCCTAGTGTTTTCCGTTGGGCGTCCATCTGTAATGTATAGGCAATTTTGAATTTGAATCCGACTGTTCCCCCCAAAATCTTTTCATAAATGCTAGAGTGACGATAGATTTTCAAAGATCTTGCTCTTAAATTATGACTTAAATGCCACCCCTTGCTCCATTTAGCCATATTCCCATTGTCAAATCATGAATAGTGACCATAATGGTCACTTTACGGCTACCTTGAGTAGTATCTCCTTCAATAGCGCAACTCCCCTCGCGCTTCTGCTGACACTGTGATAATCCTCCATTCCACATAGTTTCCCAATCACACAGCTCTACAACTCGGGCAGTGTAGTTTATAGTCTAGTGCCTCCTTTCAGCTACTTGAAGCGCTAAGGCTATGCTTCCACAATATAGTCATCTGGTCGGATCCTCGGTGTATGGCTTCAATTAGCTACCATTCACCTTCCCTGGAAATGGCTCTCCATTCAACTTGACCAACTCAACTGCTCCACCATTGGTAATCTCCTTGATGACATAGGGCCCCAACCAATGCATCCAAAGTTTTCCTAGAAATTTAGCAAACCTGCTGTCATATAACAACACTAAATCATTTACCTTGAACATGCGTAGTTTGATGTGTCAATCGTGCCATGCCTTTTCATGCTCCTTTTGAACTTATTGATGAAATCCAACCAAGAACATATCTTCTTCCAGTTATGTCAGTTATGCGAGCCTTTCTTCCAAGGCTCTGCAATCCACCATTCTTGTGAATGCCACTATGCACAAACTAGGTACAATGTACTCCATCGGTATCACAGCTTCTACGCTATAAACCAGCCTGAAAGGCGTTTGTCTAGTCAACTTCTTACAAGTTGTTCTGTAAGCCCACAGCACTGCGGGTATGCATAAATCCCAGTCATTGTTTTGTGCATTTCAAACCTTCATCAACGCATTCTCCAATATCTTATTAAATGTTTCTACCGTCCAATTAGCCTGCGAGTGATATGGCGCACTCTTCTGATGGTAAACCTAAAATTCCTCCATCAACGCGCTGATCATTTCATTAAGAAAATGTGTACCGCGATCACTCATAAAACATTTCAGACAACCAAACCTCAGCAGCACGTACTCAAAGATGAATTTTGTTGCTATTATGCTTATACAGTCCTTCACAAGCTGTGCCTCCACCCATATGGTTAAATACTCAGTCATGGTGATGATGTACCGTGCACCCGTCTTCTTTCCTAGAGCTGAATTGGTCCCACAAATTCAATCATCCACTTCTCGAATGGCTATAATGACATCTGCAGATCTAGAGGCAGCTCATCCCTTCGCGATGGACTTCCAGTCCTTTGGCATGCATCACATGCCCTACAATACGCTTTTGAATCCTTATGTAGTGTCGGCCACTGCAACCCAGCATGTAGAATTTTGTACATTGTTGCTTTTCCCGCATAATGTCCTCCCACGGCTCCCCCACGAGCCTCAGCGAGGAATTTGTTTCGTTTAAATTTTGGCACATAACATCGCAGTGTTTCATCTAATTCCATTTTATACAAGTGCCCTGCAATGATAGAAGAGTCTACCATGTGCACCACCAATTCCTTCTTTTGTTAGCTAGTATATCCTTCTCAAGTTGTTCCCATCGTCAGGAAGTGTATAATATCTTCAAAGTGATTGTCCGCAACGTGCACCACAAAGAGTTGCATGTTAGGTAGTCCTTCCTCCAAATTAATAGGCTCCTCTCTTGTTTCAATGCACGACAGATGATCTAGTCCAAAATTCAATCGTCCTGGTTTCATAATAACTTCAAAATCATATTACTGAAACAACAACAACCATCTGCATATTCCCCCCCCAACACATGCTTGTTCACCAAGTACTTCAATGTAGAATGGTCTATATACATTTTAAAGTGTCTGCCTAGCAAGTAGTGCCTAAACTTATAAAGAGTGTATACCATAGCTAGACCTTTGCGCTCTGTCGTTGAATAATTATTCTTAGCTTTAGATAACTTCCTACTTGTGAACACTATAGGATGATCTAATTCTCCCTCACCACCCTGTGTCAGTATTGCTCCCAGTGCAATACATGAGGCATCCACAAGCACATGAAATTCCTTCTTCCAATTCAGGAAGACTAGGATTAGCGCAATGACCATTTTCTCTTTTAGCACATCCAAGCTCCTCTGACATTCTTCGTTCCAGCAGAATGTAGCATCTTTTTTAACATTTTCTCCATCAGTGCTGTAATTTTGGCATATCTTTTGATGAAATTTCTATAGTACCCTGTATGCCCCAATGTTGTGCATAACTATTTCACACTTCTTGGTGCCTCCAAATTGATTATAACCGCGATCTTCACAGGGTCTAACATCAAGCCTTGTTTTCATACCACGTGACCCAGCAAAATCCCAAAAGGGACACAGAACAAATATTTCCTCAGATTGAGTGCGATCTGGTACCTCCAGCATGTATCCAGCATCAAGCGCGGACTTGCTAAATGGCACTTTACCAGTCGAAACACTGTCCAATAATCAAAGTATACCTCCACAAATTTATGAATGAAATCTTTGAAGGTTGCAATGACTACGTGCGAGAAGATCGCCGACGTGTTCTTCAGCCCAAAAGCCATCACAGTATACTGGAAGCATCCCCATTTAGTTGCAAATGTCATCTTACTTCTATCCTCCGGTGCGATCTTGACCTGATGGTACCCCAAGAACCCATTAGTAAATGAATATGCTTCTTGGCCGCCAACATTATCCAGCACCTCATCGATGAATGAAGTAGGGAAAGGAACATGCACACAAGTGTCATTCAACTTCCTGAGATTTATGCATATCTGTATCTCATCCTTCTGTTTCTTTTCCTGGACGGCTATAGGCTTACCCAGTCAAATTCTTCTACTAGCTCAATAATGCTTGCTCCAAGAATTTTATCCAACTCCAAGCGGACCCTTTTTTTATACTTCAGGTTGGGGTGGTAAGGCCTTTGCTTAACTGGATTTGCATCTGGTTTTAAAGTGATATTCATGACACCCAAGTCTGTTATTATCCCTTTCAAGTCTAAAAACTTTGTAGGTAATAGATCCTAATATTCGTGGAGAAATTCGATGACCTTATCTGCCGTTGCATCATCCCAGTAGTCCTCAATCTTTGCAAACTTCGGCTCTACCTCTGTGCCAATGTTCACCTGTCTAGTTTTGAGTGGCATGTGATGTTTGGATTCTCTAGTGGCAGTCCTTCAACTTTGCATGACCTTTAATCTATGGAATATTAATCTTCCTTGTATTTTCGTCTTCTTCTTCCGCTGTCATATTGTAGCACTCCAGTGCGTGGCTCAGCCAGCCGGTCCAATTAGGTTTAATCAAATCTAGAGTATCCTGCGGTATCCTGAAGATCATTGCCTTGACCTCCTACAATGATTCATTAATACATTCCAATCCATCCTTAAAGTTGAACGTCATAAACAATCCTTGGCACAAAACATCCCATTCTTCAATGTGATGGCGGAGCTCCATCTCCAAGTACCAATTCATTGATATAACGTCCAAGGTATGGCAAAACAAATGTACCCACTCTGGTTGAGGCTCCACTCCATACACTTCAATCCATTTGGCCAAATGGTCGCACGGGTCATTCCTCCCATCATATTTTTTTGTTAGCCGCACTTGTGGGTGACCCAACCGCACTCTCATCATCTTTCTGTACATGTGCCAATCATCAAAATTGTCCTTGTGTGTGCCCCACTATCTCACAGGTGTAGTGCGCAGCGCCTAATCCAAGGCCTAGAAGCGATTCTTCTCTAGTACTTCTCTCTAGAATGCATCCAAAAATTTATCAACATCAGTTAAACCATCATAATAAGGCAGATATCTTACCTCTAACGATACATAGCGCAACAATTTGGTCATCATATTACAACGCAACGTAGATACTTCATGCAATCGATTCTACTAGTGCTCCAACTCTTTGTCTGAATCTGATGTGCAAGGACTTTTGCGGTCCCATGCAATACACCCATCTGCTATCGGATTCACCCAATCCTAAAATCGCGTTGTTATCTTGTAAATCAGGTCCAAATCGTCATCACTTTCATAATCGTGGACTGGTTCAGTATAGCGCAGTCCTTCTGCAGGGTCCAGGGGTACCACTACGCGGAGTGATTTCTTCTCGAATATCATCTTCTGATTCTTCAAATTGATTACCCCATTCATGTCAGTGGCCCAATCGATCCCAAGGAGTGCAGGGTAGGGATTGTTGTCATCCACAATCTCTATTACTTCAAAATTAGCTAATGTGCTCGCACCCTCAATGTCAATCGTTGCTCCCTACAATCTTCCCATGGGGATGATTTTTTGTTGATTTTCCATTCTTAATTGAATTAGAGACCACTGTAGCGTAGGTCTCCCCATCCTCTCCCACATCTGTTTAGGAAAAAAATTTGCATCTAACCCCATATCTATAATAACTTGATCCATCTCATATTCTCCTATCTGCGCAGTGAGCCTCATCTCATGCACTGTTCTCACCTTATGCCTGCCAATCTTCCTGACTACATGCAATTCATCAATAGCGTTTTCCTTCCTAGCGCACCTATTGATGAGTTCCTGCAATCCCTTCATAGCCTTGATATCGCGTAGCAACTTCATACAGGTCTCTAAGAAAGTAGTAATCATGGAGGGGTCCATTTCTTTAGTTGGCTCCTCCTGACTTCTTGAGGTAGAGGCCTCAGCAAAGCTTTTCTTCACTTCCATAAACATTTCTCTTGTATGTTCTAGATCAAACTCGTTCTCTTTTTTTGGTGCTTTGTGGACCCACTCACCTTCTTCAAGCTACTTCCCCTTATCTTCACCAATCATCGTTTCACAATATTTACCTTAGGATCTTCCTCACGAGGCTCATCCCTCATCATCTGTAGGTTCTGAGTCAGTTGCTGAGGTTGTGCCCCCTTTTCACATATCTTAGCTAGCAATACTAGGCAATCTTCCATTACATGGTCAAACTCAGTATAATAGTAGCATGATAGATGCATCGGTTTCAGGAAGTCTCACATGTAGTGTCCTGGTCCCCCACAGCTATAACAAATGACCTATCCCCGACCTCTACTAGGTCCTCCTCTACCTCGGCCTCGTTCGTTCCCCTGATACTCTCCTCGCGCTCCCCAGTGCCTTGGGCCAGAGGTTAAATTTTTTCCTGCACCCTATATGCAGGCGTTCTATCCATTATTAATTCATAACTACGACAGTTGTGCTCATCATGACCCACCATTTGACAGAAGTTATAGAAGATTTGTCGCAGTGTCTGTACGAATTTCTGCAAGAAATGGAAATTGTTTTTCGCATGTTTTCCATCTACCTAATAGATAACACACCATAGCGCAGGCCCTGTACTTGGCCCTGCTAGAGCTTTCAACCTCAAAGGCATTAGTCCCCTTGATGCAACATAATTTGCAAAAACTAGATAGTGATCTTTGTCATTCCCCTGGCCTTCGCACTTCAGGCACAAACCTTCTTCGTGTGCCTTGAGCCAAGCTATTCTATCCTTCTTCAGACTCTACATTTCTAGGCAAAGGTTCTGCAACTACTCATGAATCTATTGAACCCCTAGACTAACATCTTGCATCGGTGTCTCATGCAATCCCAATGTAGTTTCCAGGGCTTCTGCTTGGGTCCCATTCTTTTGATGTGATATCACAACCCTTAGATGAGGCAGGAGCAAAGCCACAAACCATTCGCAGTGTTGACCATCAGTCAGATTACTATTAGCTTCGCAGATTGTACACTTCAATCTCTGATCCAACTCCCAGGGTGTCTCACTAGGCTTCATCATGATCTCTTTGAATCCCACAATTGATTGCACTTCAAAATTAGGTCTACTGAATTCCCTATTCAGCGCGGTCTGGATATCTGCCAATGCGGACGTCGAGTTATCAATGCTTACTTAATGTACCACATTAGCATGTGATCCTACAAAGAACTAACCAACATTGCTTTCTTCATTTGATCATCCGTGATACCTTGAGCTTCCCATACAGCCTTCATGATGAACTAAAACTGGTCTGGATCTTCATTTCCCAAGCCCTTGAACACCGGTAGCTTTATTGTGTTCATTATATTGAACAGTGATGGAGGTTGCGGTGGCGCAGGCGAAGGTGTATGCAACGGAGATGAAGTTGGAGGTGGTGTGGGTGGATGGGGTATTTGCGAGAACCCTTGCTTTATCAACTGAGCAATGCTCTGCAGAGATGCCTATGCTGCTTCCTCATCGTCACTTAGTGGAGGTTCAATTAGCGGGCTATATTCAGGGCCTGTTTTCCCTTTGTTCCTGAATGTCCTTCCACTTCACGTAGCCCCAAACATCAAGGTAGCTGCATAACCCACTTTTTACACAAGAGCATATTAATCCAAGTATTTAAGGACTTTAAATACTTACCTCGTAGCCCCTTGAAGAAGTAGTGCACTACTTCGTTGTAACTGACTGAGGTATCGACCACGAACTCTATCACAAACCCTCCTATGATACAATCGAGCCAATGATCGACAACGCGTGCAATCATATCATCAAAGGCTTCTAATCTCCACACTAACTCTGAGGTCCAAACTGTTGGACCCTCAAGCCTCAACCTTCCTTGGTCGTCTGCCAATTTTGCGATCCACTCGTACATCTCGACCAGGAAGGAACAGAAGAAGATCTCATGTATCTCCATGTACAGATATCTGTCCAACCACTGTTCTTTCATCAATCACGGATTCCTATTCTCTTACGTCACAAATTCATGGATCTTTCTATCCAACCAGTCTTTGATCTCCTTCTTAATTGGATTCCAGTGATGTGACATCACACATATCATTATGCAGATCCCGGTCCTAGCAATGAAACCATTTGTTGGCTTGATGGGCCTTGACCCAAGTAAACATTAATTAGCCAAGCAAATGCCTACACTAGTGACCCTTTTGGCATCAATCTGTGGAGCACGGACTGAAGTCTCACCCGAAGCAGTATGGGGGGATGCAAGAACCAAGTTTCTGCACCTTGAGATAGTTGTGATGTCCTTTTATACCCTAACCCTTCCTTTTCACAAACCAATAATCCCTTTATGGCTTATCGATATACTTCTCTTATTTAGCTTTGAGACCTTCACGAAGGTCTGTGATTGTCCTTCGCGTACCCTGAATAGGTAATTCAGACACTTACACGCCTCTGTAATTACCCTTACTTCTATGTCTACCCAGATTAGCTTAAGTATTGGATAAATTCAACATGCATTATGATATCTTCATGTAAACAGATAGTCCTACTTGTGTTCAAATGACAAAGTAAAACACATAGATTCATGCTTCAATACAACATTAAATCATAAACCTAGTATTCAACATAACATAACTGCATACATTCATAACATAAGTAAAATAGCCCATACACAGGTATCTCCAAAATAATTCTTTTTATTGATGTTTCAAATATTCAATACTGATGTTAACCTCCCTGTACACACAACTGCATGGGTCCGTGCACTTAGTTGCGGACTTCTACCCTATGCCTCTACGCACACAGTTGTAGAGCCTCATTCTTACGCTAAGACTCTTTGCTCTTAGCCCTCACAAACCCATTACATGAAAAATTGCTCCAAAAACTTACTAAGAACTTCTTAGACTCTTCTAAGACTCTCCATTTCTATACATTCCCATGGTCTGCAGACCAAGGGTGGATCTCATAAAACTGACACAAGTTACCTAAACTAAGGGCAAAAACCCTTTTTGACTCTTTACATCTTCGCACTCCGCGACTACAAAATGCGGAGACTTTACTTTCTTTATACAAAACTTGGGCCTTTAGACCCAAAAACTTGGGCTTTTAACCTCAAATTTAACCATAGGGGACCCGTTCCCAACAGTAATAAAAGTTAAATAAAGGTAAAAATAATAACCACAGTTAATGGGACACTTTTTCCAACTTGAATGTTGGGTAAGACATCCTAGTGTGGGTGTTCATTTGGTTTATTATGGAAAATGAAATTGGAAAAGGTAATGGCTAAGGCTTTGCAAAGGCAAAAATGGCATTTTTGGCACAATTATTTATGAAAATAATGGAAATTAGGAGAAAACGAAGGTGAAAGGTCACATGTTTTATGTGAGGAGGAAAATGAAGGAAAATAATGGAAAATGAAGAAAATAGAGGTCTAATTGATAAAAAGGATTCTCGAGATCAGTTGGTACCTTTTGTCAGTTCATTTTTGGAGCTCTCTCATTATTCTCTATCTCTCTCTCACTCTTGGACACTTAGAGTTTTCTTGGAGTACTTTGGAATTAGATCAAGAAAGGAAAAGAAGGAAAGAGGAAGGAAGGAGCAAACAAGGAAGAGCAGGATCAAGAAACTACATCAATATTCTTTGCAGGTGTCGATTTTTATGTGTGTTTTTCTTGATAGATTTGGAATCGATGGTATTGTATGTGGTTATTTTTTGTTATGGCATGTGTTTTTCCAGGTGTGACAGTGTTTTCAACCTAGCGTTTCCATTTTTGGATATCCATGGTGTGATGAGGTTCTCATATTTTGGTTGACCTAGATTTCTGGATGGATTCGAAGCTGAGTGAGATGGATCTCTGCAAGAAAGAACACATGGCCTAGTGATCCTTGAACCGGGCTATGGATTGCGGTAAATCCACTAGCCTAGTGAACACTAAACTGGATTGTGGGTTATGGTAAATTTAGGTATTGTGTGCCTCGTGGGCCTAGGAATCCTTGATCAAGAATGGCAGAATATAAGGTAAATCCTAGAGGTGGTTTCCATTGATTAGGCCTAGGAATCCATGTCGATGAATGGTGGGATATATGGTAAAGCCTAGAGGGTGGAGTCTTGGTTTAGGGCCTAGTGATCTGGTGTGGATTATGATCAATCTTGAGAGATTGGTGTCTCATTTTAGGGCCTAGTGATCCCTCTATCAGACTATGTATTGTGATAAAGCCTGAGAGACTAGGAGACAGGAAAATTCCTCATAGTGTAAGTGGAGAAATTTGTTTCCATCCATGCTTTTTTTGGCCTAGTGATCTAGTGGAGATCATGGTAAAGCCTATTATTACATGTTTATTGTGTTAGCCTAGTGATCCAATGTCGATTGCGGTAAATCCTGGTTTCTATTGAGGGTGAGGTGGTTTAGCCTTGGGATTCCCTGTTTGGTTCTTTTGGTTTAAGTCCCACATTCATGCTTGGAATATGGCACAGGGGTGAATGGCTGAGGAGAGAATTGGCTCAGCCATTCTTTGGTTGGGCGTAACGTGGTAGTCCCATACTAGGTTATTTTTTGCATCAATAATATGAGGTTATTTCTCCTTGTTAATTCATGAGTATTATATTTGTTTATATGTGGATTATATGGTTGTTGTTTGCTTGGTATTTCTATTGTTATTATTCCCGTTATTAACATGTCTTATGAAAATGGCTATGTATGGCTCTCATCATGTTTTTACTTATAAATGAATGAACAATGTATCTATGGCCTAATAGATGAAATCACAGCTAATGTGTTGAGGGATCAATGCTTCTTAGCAATTATTAGATAAGTATGAGACCCCTATGCTTAGTTTTGTTGTTAATACATGTAGCTTTCATGTTTTTCACATGTTTGAAGAAATGCCTATCATGGCTAGTAAGGATCTAGTCTAGTCCTTGTCATTCTTTTTGCAAATGTATCATTGTTCTGTTCTGATAATTCCTTTTTGAACCTCTCATTGAGTTCTAGGCAGTAACCTCGGCTCTGGGCCTGAAAAAAATGGCACGAATCTCATAGTTTCATGAACAGGTTTGAGGAGAACATTCCCTAGACACATCCATACCCATGCTGTGGGAGTTCCTGGAGCCTCCTGGACACATGCTTGTCCATATCAAGGGAGCTTCTAGGGATTTAATGGTATAAAAACTCAGTGGGACCTAAGGGCTGATTACCTAAGTGGTTAAAATGGCTCTTGGGAGTTTTGTTGCTATTGTGGAAGGTCTTTGTGGTGTTTTTATGTTGATTCCACTTCCTTGTAGTAACCTAGGTGGTTGAATTAGAACATATTTGTAACAACCCTAGTGAAAATTTCATTTAATAGAAGTTAATAAAGGAAAAATAAGACCATGGGTAAGGATCATGTATTCCAAGTTGAATGTTGGGCAAAGATATCCTAGTGGGTGTTATAGACATTTTTGGGCACTACAACCCCAAGCATGAAATGTCCATAAACCAAGGGCTCCTAAGTCCCTAAAAGTGTTGTTCTAACCCCTAAAGGAACAAGGTCAACAGATTACAGCTTCTCCCAGAAGTTCTCCATGAAAAACTGCTCAGAATTGGTCAAAACAGGATCATTTCAGCTGCTCCACAGGCCAGGTGTGTTGCATCTCACCTAAATACACTGTATGGGTGCGTTGCATTTCAAAAAGCCCTTCTATGGGGTGCGATGGGCGAGAAATGACAAATGGCAGTGTCATTTCGCGAGGTGGAGAGGCAATGGAAGCTTCCAGAAACTTCTCCTGTGACACTTGCATCTCTGAATTCGACCAAGGATGAGTAAGAGATCATCAATCTCCAAGTGGAAGCAAGAACTATCAAAGGGAAGACACTAATCAAATCACAAGCTGACTCATCTCCCTTACAGATATCTATATATGGATCCCTCATCCCAGAGATCCAGAGGCTTGAATTTTGCATATTGTAAGGAATTGTTGTTGGTTTCTTGAGACAAACATCAGATTGTTGGGTGATCTAAGCTTTGTATGAGGTGAAGAGGGGCTTCCTTGCTGAGAGGTTGATGTTGGGTCAGAACAACTGGTTGTAACTCCTCTTGGCTTTTTCTTGTTTATCAATAAAAGCTATTCAATTTTTCCTCCATACTCTTGTGTCATTTATGTTTGCTGCATTTGTATGGTCAATTTACATCTAATCCTAGATTGTTTATGATTATAGATCCATGTCTTTGTATAGTGTGATCTTATAGGTACTCTGTGAAGCTGGGCGTGCAAGGGAACAAGTAGCGAAAGGCTATCAAGGAAGAGAGGAATCAAACCAGGAGATTAGCGCAAGATAGAGGTTGGTCTTCTTTGTTCCTCTCTATCTATACTTTATAAAGGAAAAATGAAAGTAGCTTTACTTTGTTTGTTTCTAAGGTAGCTATCACACCTTAGTGGGATAAGCAGTTCTAAGTAGACACTTTTCCCTATAACAAAATGGCGACTCCGCTGGGGACGAATTAGTTTGTTTGTTTATCTTCCTTGTTGTCTATTTCATAAAATTACAGGTATCATTCGAACTGCATTTGCCATAGCAAATGCAAAGTAGATAAATGCTACTTCAGTCCATCTAAGGGATCTGTTTATGATTTAAACAACTGATTCACAAACTCTCTGATTTCCCTTGTGATAGCTCTTAGATCCTCCTTATATCTACCCCTGATTTTTGCATTATTGATTACCTTTTGCTCGGCCAAAACCCATGAACTGAACTGCAAACTGTGACTCGGAACCCAAGCAAAGTCTTGTTTCTGGCCCAGCGCAGGTACTGTTCTGAGAATTTGAACTTCAGCGCACTTCCCGAGTGGAGAAGGTGTGCTGCATTTCAAATTCCCTGTGTTACAGGTGCGCTGATCAGACTAGGCTTTAAGCAGTGTTGGTTTCTGTGATTCATTCTTTCCAGTTCTATTCCTGAATTTTGCTGCCTGTGATCAGTATATGTCTGTTTGAAACCCCTTTTCCTTGTTGTTATTCCACCTCCTTTGTACAAAAGAACTGTAAATGTTTTTGTGTGTTTTTTGAGTCATTTTTAGTTATCCTTTGCAAAAGTAGCATAATCATAATCTGAACTTCAACGCACTTCCCGAGTGGAGAAGGTGTGCTGCATTTCAAATTCCCTGTGTTACAGGTGCGCTGATCAGACTAGACTTTAAGCAGTGTTGGTTTCTGTGATTCATTCTTTCGAGTTCTATTCCTGAATTTTGCTGCCTGTGATCAGTATATGTCTGTTTGAAATCCCTTTTCCTTGCTGTTATTCCGCCTCCTTTTTACAAAAGAACTGTAAATGTTTTTGTGTGTTTGTTGAGTCATTTTCAGTTCTCCTTTGCAAAAGTAGCATAATCGTATTGTCGTCCTTTGATTTGAAACTATCGCAAGTGTCGATTTCAATCATAGGAAAGATTTTGATTGTTGTGGATGGTCGATTATCCTGTTACTATTGTTTTTGGTCTAAATTTCTAATTTTTCTAGTGTCGAAAACAAGTATTCATTTCAAAATCGTAAGGTGTTGTGATCATCTCCATTTTTTGATTTCGAAAAGAAACTTGTTGATATTTGTCGCTTGAAAAGAAATTCAGATTTGTGCATCAACTTTCTTTTTATCATCCATATACTAAGAAAGTCAAAAACAAATGCATGCATGTGCATTTGCATCTAGACAGTCTAATTGGTTTGATTTGGGAAAGTGCATTTAGAGTGTGCTCTTTGCTCTTTGTGAAAGGATTCTATCTTTCTTTCCTTAGTAGCTAGGATTTTCATTACACAAAGAAGATAAAAAGATTGTTTATCATCTTAGATTGCATTTTAGGAATTACATCTACATCTCGTGGTGACCTTGAAAGGCAAACTTCATAAACAAGATCAACTATAAAATAAATTCAATGAATCTAACAATGCTTTGGAACCTAACGCACAACATTTAGAAGTCTAGGTTAGAGACATATTCCAGCGTCGTAAAGCGTGGTAACTGTTGTTCTTACTGATGGTTGGGTGATTCCTCCACTTTGAGACGATAAGTGCCAGTACCGACTTGTGCTCCCACGTACCGTCGAGTATATTTTGGGAGACCCCAATAGGCTTAATCCTTTATCCATAGGAAGCCGTGTCTGCTGCCCTATCGATCACAATGCACTGAACACAACATTCAAGAAGATTGACTACCGTACCGTAAAAAGTATTCTGCAGTTTTGCGATTGGTTTGGTAATCCCTCTACCTAGATTTCCAGAGAAGTCCCTTTTGTTCCTTTTCAGACTCTTTAACAGAAAAGGTCCATCTGAGCACTTGTCACTTCAGGCTCATTAAAAATAGAAGGAGACTAGAGTCATCTTTGTTTTTTCTCGACTCTTAAAAATTGAAAAAACAAGTTGTGTCAAAGCGTCTAAAATTTATTTTCAACGGAATATTCATTACCCTTTCCTACGTTGATCTTGGGTTGAGAAAATGGAATCCACCAACCAAGGGATTCCCCTTGGAGGAAATCCTAGTCCCTTCTCCTCTTGGGGAGATGTTGGTGCACCCCATATGGCCACATTGTCGCTTCCAGGACTGACAATTAGCTTGCTTGTATGGCTCTTCTCAACCTCTGTCGTTCAGAACACCGCAATTCCTGAACAATCGAATCAGCAACTAGACGAGTCCAGAGTTACCCACCAACCTTCTACTTCCTCTAATTCTTCCTCTCCTCCTTCCTCTTCACTTGATAGGGCTAGTAAAGCCAAAAGTCAAGTACCTGAGAAGAAGAAGGAAAAGAAGAAAAAAGAGAAGAAGAAGAAGGAGCCAAAAGCGAATGGGGGCAAACGAGCGTCGTCTAGCGAAAATCCACACACTACACTGACCAGACCTAAATCTCCATGTGTCATTTGCAAAGGATACCACTATCATAGATATTGTCCTTGCATCCCTCATATCTTAAGGGACTGGTCTCCTCGTTTGCACAACCCGGTGTCGTCAACCTCTGATGATCATGTTGAAAACACATCGTCGACTAGTGAATGTGAAGTCCCAGGACAAAAAGGAAAATATAGATTTCCTTGTAAACTGTGCGAAGGCGATCATGCCGTCCACTGTTGTCTCTTCTTAGACGAGGTTAAAGAGTTTTGGACGATCGTCCGGTATCACCGTTACGAATTCCTCCTGGATATAAAAAACTCTTGTCGAGTCCGTCACTAGTTGAAAATCCGGCTGGCCCGCTCAGGTGGTCGGCTGAAGCATCTATCATTGAAGACAAACCATCTGAACCCATACCAAATGAAAGTCAAAAGGTCAAGGCGGCAGTTGACCCGGTCTTGCCTTCAGAGGTTCCATCTTCAGATGATACAATCACCGAAGAGAACAAGGATGACACCGTCCAAATTCTTTTCATAAGCACATACTCCAATGAACATGGGTGCAATTTACCCGTTCCTTTACCGTAGGAAGGAAGTTAGTCAGATTCATACCCAGTCGTCTATTCGGTCCCACCTCCAAGCAACCTAGTTGTCTCCTTTGATTGGAATCAACTAGGCAGACCCCGTTTACTAGCTAGTATACCATTCTGAATCATTGTTCAAATATATAGAATGGTTATGGCTGGTACCATCATAGATGAAGGGGCTTCTGTGAGTATCCTTTCCTTGACTGCTTGGAAAGTGCTTGGTTCGCCATTGCTTTTTCTTGAGATGAGAAATCTAACAGGCTTTGACAAAGGAACCAGTCGACCATTAGGGATCCTTCCCAATGTGCCCATAACATTGAAAGGGAAAATTGTCCAAATGAACGTAATGGTAGTTCAAGGACCCCTGGATTATATTCTACTCCTTGGACGAGACTATATTTATTGCATGGGAGCGATTGTCTCCTCACTCTTTAGAGTAATGTGTTTTCCGCACGAAGGAAGAGTGGTCAAGCTCATAGACCAGCTTTCATTCCCCGGTTCACGCATAGCAAATAGTCATATACCATCCCTAAATGGTCTTTTCACGCAAGAAATGTCTCAATCTCCAGTCCGCCCGCCTGATGAGCGCGAGTGATTCAGGGGACATGACTGAAACCCAAGGGGCATGCACCCTGGTCTGCTTCGGCTGGAAAACTTTAGGTATAGGGTAGGTTTCCGCGAGAGAATATGACTAGTCTGTACTCCCGTCCGTGATTGGAAGAGGGGGTTATTTTGGAAAAAGATTCTCTTGTCAAAGTTACGTGAGTGAAGTAGCCTCCTCCACTCACCTTTGTCTATTTCGGTAGACATCACTGAAGAAGTGTTTTGTTTACGCTGTGAATAGAACAATCTTTGGTAACCTGTAAGAGGTAGACCTCTCTCGGTAAAACAAATGTTTTGGCGGAAAGAAGAAGGGGTAACCTTGAAATTCTGTTTTATACCCGAGGGCATGCAAACCTTTTGGTGTGCAAGCGAAGAGCGACTATTTATTTTTTAAATTTGTAGGTCCTCTAACCCTTTAAACTCGTAGGATTGGTCGTTTCCTAACTTGCATAAAGAAAGGATGTGGGGAAAAACTCTAAAAATTGTTGTTTTATATATGAGACATTCTTATCACATGACTGGATTAATCAAGCAGTTTTAGCGCATAGCTCAAGCTCGTTAAAAAATAAACATAAGCCATGAGCAAATGTTTCCCCCCACGTTTAAGCTCATTAAAAAATGAACTATTCCCCGGTAAATAACCATCGTGAATGTAGTAATTTAGCCTTTAAAAGCCTTGGTCGTGTTTGCACCATCACCTCCACTTTTGCATTGGCCGATCATTCACCTCCATTTGATTGTTTACCCATTTTGAGGAACAACTGCAAAGAGTGATCTCACTAGCCATCCTTGTAACACTGCCGTGATTGGAAAATTCCAAGCCTTACCTAGAATCAGTTGCTACCCATTTTATCACTCGTTCCTCAAAAGACGAGTCTCCTTTAAGCTCTTTTCAACTGACTCATAAAATATGAAAAGATTGCCGAGCCATTGGCCTCTCCATCTCGTTAAAGGGAAAAAAAGTGCTATCCCTCCTCTAAATTTTAATCTTTTTGGACCTGAGGGATCATTACACAAAAAGATCAAGCGCTTGTTTTGTTCGGCTCGTTAAAAGTATCGAAAATTCATCCCTTCTGTATTCTTTTATACTTTTTCGGACTTAAGGGATTAGATGAAGAAAAAGGAATTTTGGAGTTTCCTTTACGTTCCTTTTCAGACTCTCTAAAATTGAAAAGGACCGAGTTATCTTTGTCGTTAAACTCGTTAAAATTTTAATAGCGACAAACTTGTCTATAGACGAGAACGAGTTTCACTATCGCTAGGCTCGTTAAAACATAGCGATGGGTTTGCCCGAAGGGAAAATTATAGAACAATCATATGTTATCCTCCTCAAGGTTGATAAAAATAAAGAGGTACTATTCAGCAATGACTGGGGAAAAATTGGGAAGAAAACTTGAAGAAACTTTGTTGGTAGCAAGTCGCTCTTGAACATGACACTTTCACTCCACATCCAAGTCAGGTTGGGTTGTTTCATTCACCGGTCACATCACCATGGTCCCATCATACCATCCACATTTGGGGTTAATGCTACCAATCCATCACGTCAGTGTCGCCGATATGTTCAAGAGAAGTCATTTAGAGAATTCCCCTGTGTCTCACCCACTACAATACATTTATACTCCATTCTTTCATGACCGCCACCCTGAACATTATATCACCAGATCGTTTTCACCTCCATTAAAATCATTTGCTCCGTTCCATGTCATTGATGTGGGATTCATTAAGGCCCTCCTATGATAGATCACTTCTTGTCGACATCAGCTCATTATCCAAGAAGTTGATCTAGGGACACCCCATTCAGTACTTTGAAGCTTGCATGCCTCAATGGCAAGTTTCTCACTTCCGACGACGGGTTTACATCAATGACCTTCGACCGAAATATTTTGGGTGGTGTTCGATGCCAAGTCCTTTATTCACACCACGTGAATTGTACTGCAATACCTTGAGGGTAATTATCATTATTGGTGATTCCTCTCGCGCTTGTTAACAACTTATACCATTGGCTGGTAATCAAGCGATGTCTTTCCATGTTCGACTTTAGAACATTTCTCACATGGATAGACTTGTACTTCGAGTGAAGATCGAACAAGATTGAAGACCCCGAATCTAGTTTCATCCATCCGGGCTGCGATCTATATTCAGGAAAATAAAGACATCAAATGTACATCATTGCTGCACAGATAATCATCCAATCAAAGGGATGATGGCTCTATCAGAATCATCAGTCTACACTCAGACGATTGTCTGTCCTATGTACATGAAAATGAATTTATAAAGCTGAGCATGGGAATGCCCGCCTCAGCTAGATCATGAAAATATTATGAAGATAATGTATTGTATTGTATCTTATTACAGGTCTCCTCCCAGCTTGAAAGAACTTCGAATCCTCATAATAAAGCATTTCACCTGACATCAAAATATTAACGACCTCATGCTTTAGGGGACAACTGTTATAGACATTTTTGGGCACTACAACCCAAAGCATGAAATTTCCATAAACCAAGGGCTCCTAAGTCCCTAAAAGTGTTGTTCTAACCCCTAAAGGAACAAGGTCAACAGATTACAGCTTCTCCCAGAAGTTCTCCATGAAAAACTGCTCAGAATTGGTCAAAACAGGATCATTTCAGCTGCTCCACAGGCCAAGTGCATTGCATCTCACCTAAAAACACTGTATGGGTGCGTTGCATTTCAAAAATCCCTTCTATGGGGTGCGATGGGCGAGAAATGACAAATGGCAGTGTCATTCCGCGAGGTGGAGAGGCAATGGAAGCTTCCAGAAACTTCTCCTGTGACACTTGCCTCTCTAAATTCGACCAAGGATGAGTAAGAGATCATCAATCTCCAAGTGGAAGCAAGAACTATCAGATGGAAGACACTAATCAAATCACAAGCTGACTCATCTCCCTTACAGATATCTATATATGGATCCCTCATCCCAGAGATCCAGAGGCTGGAATTTTGCATATTGTAAGGAATTGATGTTGGTTTCTTGAGACAAACATCAGATTGTTGGGTGATCTAAGCTTTGTATGAGGTGAAGAGGGGCTTCCTTGCTGAGAGGTTGATGCTGGGTCAGAACAACTGGTTGTAATTCCTCTTAGCTTTTTCTTGTTTATCAATAAAAGCTATTCAAGTTTTCCTCCATACTCTTGTGTCATTTATGTTTGCTACATTTGTATGGTCAATTTACATCTGATCCTAGATTGTTTATGATTATAGATCCATGTCTTTGTATAGTGTGATCTTACAGGTACTCTGTGAAGCTGGCTGTGCAAGGGAACAAGTAGCGAAAAACTATCAAGGAAGAGAGGAATCAAACCAGGAGATTAGCACAAGACAGAGGTTGGTCTTCTTTGTTCCTCTCTATCTATACTTTATAAAGGAAAAACGAAAGTAGCTTTACTTTGTTTGTTTCTAAGGTAGCTATCACACCTTAGTGGGATAAGCAGTTCTGAGTAGACACTTTTCCTTGTAACAGTGGGCATCATTGGATGTGTGTTTTGGATAAGGAAAATTTGCAAGGGCTAAGGTAAAGGCATTAAAAGGAAAAAAGGCATTTTGGCACATTTATTTATGAAAATCAAGGAAATTGGGAGAAAAGTAAGGTGAAAGGTCACAAGTTTCATGTGAGGAGGAAATTGAAGAAAAATAATGGAAAATGAAGAAATTAGAGGCCTCATGCATAAAAAGGCTTTTGAGGATCAGTTCATGGCTTTTATCAAGTTCAATTTTGGAGCTCTCTCATTATTCTCTCTCTCTCACTCTTGGTCACTTAGAGTTTTATTGGAGCACTCTAGTTTGCAGAAAGAAAAGGAAAGGAAAAGCAAGCAAGGATCAAGGAAAGGAAAGTAGACTCAAGTAGCTTCAGCAGGAATATTTGCAGGTAACCTTTTGCATGTGTGATTTCCTAGCTGGTTTGGTCATCCATGGCTTTACATGTTGGTGTATGGTTCTCTTGCTATCGGTGGCATGGTTTTTCGAGGTTATGACAATGGATTTCAGCCTAGCCTAGCTTTTTTCTGAATGCCATGGTATGTTGGGATTTCTTTTTGGATTTTTAGCTTTGGTCTCAAGGTTCATTCCCAAAGTCCTAAGAATCCCTTGACCGGTTTTGGCGAGATACACAGTAAAGCCTAAGGGAGAAGTCTTGGTTTAGGGCCTAGTGATCTGGGTTTGGATTGTGTTAAAGCCTGAGAGACAAGGAGAAGGAAAATTCCTCAAGGATAGTGATGGATTATGAATGGCATTCAAAGTTCTGTTCAGTTGTGATCAGAACACCAATTTTGGTGTGATCACGGTTTGGTGAGGATGGAGGTGGCTTAACCTTTGGATTCCCTTGGTTGTTCTTGGATTGGTTTTTCTATGAGATCCCACATTCATGCTTGGAATATGGCGTGGGGGTGACTGGCTGAAAGAGAGATTTCATTCAGCCATGTCTATGGTCGAGCAGTACCTGGAAGCCCCATACCTGAGCGGATTTTCCTATGAGTAATAAATACTAAGTTATCTTACTTTTGTACTGATTTATATGTGGATTTAATGGTTTTCATATCTCTAATATTTATATGGTTTTATTCTAGTTATAATCATGGTTGAATGAATGGTTTATGTAATGGTTATTTCATATATTTACTCATAACTATTAAATATATATATGCAAGACCTAATTGATGATGTAATAGTTCAATGGAGAAGGATGTGATACTTCTGAATATGTTTCATAAGTTGTTTCAGTCGTTTATGCTCTGTCTTGTATCCTAGACCTGTAGGTTGCATTGATGCCAAGTGTTTGATAGAATGTCGGTCCCAATTGGGGATGCTCAGGCCTAGTTATAAGGGTGTGTTTTTATTGATTAGTATTGTTATCATGTTTTTATTGAATTTTGGAAGTTACAACAAGTTATGGGTAGAGGCTAGGATTTTGGGCTAGAAAACTGGCTTAAATCTTGAGGTCATTGGCACAAAACTAGCAATTTTGGTCCACCGTATCTGGTACGCAGGCCTGTGAGAGAAACTTTGGGTTTCTAGCCACTCGCTTGCCCATAGCATGACAAAAACTGTGACCTAAGAGCTATAGAATAGCAGTGGGACCCAGGGATAGGTTGTCTGAGTGGCTGACTTGTCTTCTGAGGGTCCTATTGATGATGTTGGATGACTATATGTGATGTTCCGTCGATTCCACTTCCTTAAGATGACATAGGAGGTCGAATCTGATTGTAGTAGAATCTCTCCTCATGTTTAACTTGGTTACCATGGTTACTTTGGGTAGACCTGGGAGGGGGTGTTACAAATTTGTATCAAGGCATGGTTTCACTCTCTTTAGGTCATATATGGTGCTACAGATATGGGTGAATGTGTTGGTCATGCATGCTTGTTAGTTGCATGTGTGGCTCTTACACTTGTGTTCCATGTGCTTGTTGCAATGAATCATATTGATCATGGTAGTAGTAAGGTTATCATTAGGAACTTGATATCAATTTTATGGAATTCATCGTCATGGGTATATGACCGTTATACAATCATATGAAGCTTGATTACATCCTTGTACATTGGGTTGCATTCTTGGTTATTTGGTTACATGCATCAATCTTGTAGGTTGATTACAAGAATTGATCGCTTATGCTGGACTACAAGAGGTTATCCATATGTGTAGTTGATTAGGAATTGCTTACGTAGGTGGATGGTTACATGAAGCAATGGGTATACTGGAGTAATGGTTGTTTTCATGCATGAGATCGTAACATGTATTGTTGATATGGCGTTGCATTGATGATTGGACCCTAGTTAGTATGATAGTCATGTGCTGATGCAGTTATTGATATATGTCTATATGTTATTATGGTTATGTTGTACATGCATCACGTTGATTTGATGATTTTGCAGACAAGGTATCCTCCTTGAGTTATTTTAAGGTATGTTGACTTATGGTGATTTGGTTTAGTTGGCATAGTATGCCTTGTAGGAAAGAGATCATATGGCTAGCAAGAGGGTAGACTACATAGAATATCCCTATGCATCAGATAGGTAGCATGATGTGGGGCACTCTTCTGACTTGGAAGACACATTGAGAAGCCTGAAGGAAGAAATAAGGAGTTACAAAGTAGGCAATGACAAAATCATGTAGGCACAAGAGAAACAAGCAGAGGTGAATGCGATATTGCTTTAGAGTTTGTCAGATTTGTAGTGAAAGGGACCTCTTCAAATCAGCCATGGACATGAGGAAAAAAATAATGGTGCATATGACAACATGTCTCATAGTAGATATAGGTCAGATAGATTTGACACTATCAAATATGGCAGGATGTTAGACACTCCAGATAGGAGGGGTGATAGACACATGTATTACTATAGTTCTGTTTTTGATATACATCATGATAGTCATCGTTATCATCCTTACATGAGGAGTGATAGGGGATACTTGTCGAATGAGTTTAAGAAAGAAAAGACACCTACCTTTTATGGAGAGATGAATGAATCAAATGATGCAGAGGCATGGTTGCTTGGCATGAGGAAATTATTTAGATTGCACGATTACCCAGAAAACATGAAAGCAAGGATATCACTTTTCAGTCTCAAATGTAAAGCGAATATTTGGTGGGAAGATGTGAAGAATTTCAAGGACATACATGAGGATGATTTGACTTGGCATGCCTTTGAAGGGCTCTTCAAGAAGAAGTACTTGTTTGATAGGTATTATGATGATAGATCTAAGGAGTTTTATGAGTTACGAATGGGTTCTATGACTGATGAGGAGTATACTAGCATATTTTTGGGGTTGTTGAGATATGTGCCTTACCTCAAAGAGGAGAAGGCCAAGGTTCAGAGATTCATTAGTGGATTGCTAGTTGCATACAAAGACCGGATTGAGTTCGATGAGCCTAGATCGTTGGAGGAGATCATCTAAAAGTTGAAGTGTTTTTATGAGCAGTCAAAGCACAAATTTGAGACGAATCATGACTTGAAGAGAAACAACAAAGCTAAAGGAAAATGCCCACCAAAGCGAGGAAGACCTCAAGATGCAAGTGAGAAAGATAATGCAATCCCTTACAAATAGATTCAATACAGCTAAGAAGGGACAGGGAGAGCAACAGGATAGACATGGTGGTAGGGAACCATTGCAGTGTTCGATATGTGGTAAGAATCATCATAAGAGGGATTGTCCGTAGTATTAGAGCGGTGGTAGACCCCAGATCTACAGTGCTAAGGAGGTGCATACATTTGGTGATGTTGGTCATAACATTCATCTAATTTATGCAGATGTGGACAACAGGTAGACTAATCATTAGGCATCAATCATTGAGATGGATGATAAGCTTTGTGATCAAATTGTTTCTATTTTGATTGATCCTAGATCTAACTATAGTTATATTAATTCTGACCTGGTGGAAAAGTGTGGTTTGAGAAAAGAAGTGCATGCAAAATCTTGGTTGGTACAGTTGGCTACTGGTACAAAGAAGCTAGTTCACCATTAGGTAAGAGATTGTGCATCTATGTTAAATGGTATGCCTACAACAATACATTTGAATGCATTTCCATTAGGATCGTATAGAATGTTGTTGGGTATGGATTGGCTATACCTTCACAGAACCAAAGTGGATTGCTTCGACTAGACCATTGAGTGTGTGGATGATAGTGGGGAAAAGAGCATCTTGTAGGGAAAGAAGAATCCTACATCAGTGAGGATGGTTATGCAGGCTAAGCGTAGTTGCAAAAAAGGTTGTGTGATGTTTGTAGTACACAATTCTAGTGACACGGCTAAGGAGGTTGAGGATGTTGATGTGTTGAGTAGGTACCCAGTTTTGCAGTAGTTTTAGGATATATTTCCAGAGGACATTATAGAATTTCCACCTCATAGGGAGGTATACTTTTCTATTGAGGTGGTGCCAGGGGTAGCTCCAACATCAAAAGCACCTTACAATATGAGTGCACCTAAGTTGGTAGAGTTGAAGTTGTAGCTAAAGGAATGTTGGACAAAGAATACATCAGACCCATTGTATCACCTTGGGCTGCACCAATGTTGTTCGTAAAGAAGAAACATGGTACTCTTAGATTGTGTATTGATTATAGGCAACTGAATAATAATGATCAAGAATGAGTACCCCTTGCTGAGGATTGATGATTTGTTTGATCAGCTAAAGGGAGCAACAGTGTTCTCTAAGATCGACCTTGAGATCATGATACCATCAGGTATGCATCAAGAAGAGGATATCTTGAAGATTGTGTTCAAGACCAAGCATGGACATTATGAGTTTATTGTTGTTCCATTCGGTTTGACTAATTCTCCAGCTACATTCATGTGTTTGATGAATAGTGTGTTGTGTCCTTATTTGGACAATTTTGTTATTGTATTCATTGATAACATACTGGTATATTCTAAGAACGAGGAAGAACATGTCGAACATTTAGCAGCAGCGTTGAGATTGCTAAGATAGCATTAGTTGTATGCTAATCTTAGAAAGTGCATCTTCTTTCAGACTGAGGTACACTACTTGGGACATGGTGTCTCCATGGAAGGCATAGAAATAGATCTAGAAAAGATAAGGGCAATCATGGAATGGGCAACTACTAAGAATGTAGATGAGGTGAGATCATTCATGGGATTGGCAGGTTACTACAGGAGGTTCATCAGGAACTTCTCATGCATTTCATATCCTATCACATCATTACAGTAGAAAGGTAAGAAGTTTGAATGGATAATGAAATGTGAAGATAATTTTGAGAAGCTTAAGAAGTTGTTGACGCATGCACCATTGCTAAAGATTATGGATCTAGATATGGAGTTTGTAGTGTGTACAGATGCTTGCAAGAGGGGACTTGGTGGTTCTCTCATGCAAGAAGGATAGGTAGTGTGTTATGAGTCATGGAAACTAAATGAGCATGAGAAGAACTATCCAATGCATGATCTTGAGCTAGTAGTGATTATACAGGCATTAAATTTGTGGAGACATTATCTTCTGGGTAGGAGGTTTACATTGATGAGCAATCACAATGGCTTGAGGTATTTGTTTGATGATATGAATCTAAATTCCAAGCAAGCTAGATGGTTGGCTACCCTTAGTGAGTTTGACTTCGAGATCAGATACATCAAAGGGAAGGAGAATCAGGTTGCATAAGCTCTTAGCAGGAAGGTACAGGTAAATCATATAACAGCTATAAGCTCCTATGGGATAGAGTTACAGGATATGATCCTACAAGCATGACAAAAGGATGAAAAATACATGGAGATCATGCACAAGTTACATGATAGTACAGGAATAGGTACAGGTACAGGGGATGAGGATGCAAACTATCATCTCATGTTAGATGGCTTAGTGATGTTTCGAGACAGGATCTATGTGCCAAATTGTAGTGAGCTCAAGAATATTGTCTTGAGCGAGTTTCATGTGAAACTATATTTGGGTCATCCAGGATATTAGAAGACATTGACGATGGTGAAGAAGTTTTAATATTGGTCAAATATGAAGAAGGAAGTAGCAGATTTCATGGCTAGATGTTTATATTGTCAGCAGGTAAAGGTGGAATGCAAGCATCCAAGAGGTCTACTACAACTGATAGTGATTCTGGAGTGGAAATGGGAGGTCATTTCCATGGATTTCATCACAGGACTTTTGAGGACAGTGAAGAAACATGATTCTATTATGGTCATGGTTGAAAGGTTGAGCAAGGTACCTCACTTCTTTCCACTGAAGACTTAATATTCAGCTAGTGAGGTAGCACAGGTGTTCATCAGAGAGAAAGTGAGACTACATGGTGTTCCAAAGAAGATTGTGTCAGACAACAAAGTTCACTTCCAAGTTTTGGAAGAAGCTATTTGTAGGCTTGGGTAAAAAGTTGGCCTTCAGTATAGCTTATCATCTGCAGACAGATGGTCAGACAGAGAGGGTCAACAGGATCTCACAGGATATGTTGAGGATGTATGTGATGCACCAGCAAAGGAAATGGGAGGAGTATCTTCCATTGGTCGAGTTTTCATACAAGAATGGTTATCAAGAGTCATTGAGGATGAGTCATTTTGAGGCATTATATGGACAGAGTTGTAACACTCCCATCAGCTGGAGTGGTCTAGTGAACATGGTACTTATTGGACCGAACATGTGGATGGACATGGAGCAGGAAATAAAACTTATAAAGAAGAATATAAAGGCAGCACGTGATAGAAAAAAGAGTTATGCAGATCAACACATGGTGTTCAAAGAGTTTTAGGTTAGGGAGCATGTGTATTTGTTCATCAAGCCCAAGAAAAGCTCTTTGAGGATTAGTTCATGTGCCAAGTTGACACTATAGTATTGTGGACCTTTCGAGATCCTTGAGAGGAATGGACTATTGGCAGATCGACTTGCACTGCCTCCAATAGTGAAATTCCATGATTCTTTCCATATTTCATTACTTAAGAAGTATATAAAGGATGTTGATCATGTTCTTGATTGGTTTGTATTACAGGTGGAGCAAGAAGGAGAGTTCCAGTCGGATCCTCTATGCATATTGCAACATAAACATCTCATGCTTAGGAATAGAGCCATAGAGAAAGTTAAAGTGCAGTGGAAGCACTTTGGGCCTGAATAAGCTACATGGGAGATGGTGACTTAGATGCAGGCCCTATATCCTTCATTGTTTGTCAGTTGAGTCAAAGCAGTTTTGGTTTGATGTTGGTTTATTTTGGGCATATGTTTTGTCGATGTTTTGATATTTGTATATGTATATGGATGTAAATACTGCCATGAGCTAAGTTATAAATCTCCAATAAGTGGTATGGTTATTATCTTGTCATGTTGTCATGATGTTTTTCTTTTGAGAAGGCCCTTCATTGTAAATACTCCAATGACCTAAGTTATAAAGCTCCATGGTCAGTATGTTTGCTTTTTAGTAGTTTCGTTGAGGTCTTGGTGTGGTTTAACACTGAGGACAATGTTCCCTAAGGGATAGGGTTCTGCAACAACCCTGGTGAAAATTTCATGTAATAAGAGGAAATCAAGGAAAAATAAAATCACAGGTAAGGGACACATATTCCAAGCTGAATGTTGGCCAAAGATATCCTAGTGGGCATCACTGGATGTGTGTTTTGGCTAAGGAAAATTGGCAAGGGCTAAGGCAAAGGCATTAAAAGGAAAAATACATTTTGACACATTCATTTATGAAAATCAAGGAAATTAGGAGAAAAGTAAGGTGAAAGGTCACAGGTTGCATGTGACGAGGAAATTGATGAAAACTAATGGAAAATGAAGAAATTAGAGGCCTCATGCATAAAAAGAATTCTAAGGATCATTTCATGGCCTTTTTCAAGTTCATTTTTGAAGATCTCTCATTATTCTCTCTCTCTCACTTTTGGTCACTTAGAGTTTTCTTTGAGCACTCTAGTTTGGAGAAAGGAAAGGAAAGAAACCAAAGGAAAGGAAAAGCAAGCAAGGATCAAGGAAAGGAAAGCAAGATCAAGCTGCTTCAACAAGAATACTTGCAAGTAGCCTTTTTCATGTTTGATTTGCTAGTTTATTTGAACATGCATGGCTTTGTATGTTGGTGTATGGTTCTCTTGTTGTGGGTGGCATGGTTTTGTCAGGTTATGAGAGTGGATCTCAGCCTAGCCTAGCCTTTTTCTGAATTTCATGGTATGTTTGGATGCTTGTTTGTGTTTTTGAGCTTTGGTTTTTCGGATGGATTTCAGAATCTGGGGTGGAGGTGGTCTCAAGGTTCAATACCAAAGGCCTAGGAATCCCTTGACCGGTTTTGGCGGGATACACGGTAAAGGCTGAGAAAGAAGTCTTGGTTTAGGGCCTAGCGATTTTGGTTTGGATTGCAGTAAAGCCTGAGAGACAAGGATATGGAAAATTCCTCAAGTATAGTGATGGAATATGGATGGCATTCCAAGTTCTATTTGATTGTGATCAGAGCATTGGTTTTGGTGTGATCACGGTTTGGTGAGGGTGGAGGTGGTTTAACCTCTGGATTCCCTTGGTTGTTCTTGGATTAGTTGTTCTATGAGATCCCACATTCATGCTTGGAATATGGCATGGGGATGACTAGCTGAAAGAGAGATTTGGTTCAGCCATGTCTATGGTCATGTGGTACATGGAAGTCTCGAACTTGGTTGGATTTGCCTATGAGTAATAAAATCTAGGTTCTCTTACTTTTGTAGTGATTTATATGTGGATTTAATGGCTATCATATCTTTGATATTTATATGGTCTTATACTGGTTATAAGCATTGTTAAATGACTAGTTTATATCATGGTTATTCCATATATTTACTTGTAATTGTTAAATGGATAGATGCAAGACCTAATTAATGATGTAGTAGTTCAATGGAGAACGAGGTGATCCTTATGACTATGTTTCATAAGTTGTTTCAGTCGTTTACGCTCTGTCTTGTATCCTAGACCTGTAGATTGCATTGATGCCAAGTGTTTGATAGAATGTCAATCCCAGTTGGGGATGCTCAAGCCTAATCCTGAGGGTTATTTTTTATTGATAAAATTGTTGTCATGTTTTAATTGAATTTTGGAAGTTACAACAAGCGTTGGTCATGCATTCATGTTGGTTTCACATGTGTTAATCATCCTGGTGATCTATATGCTTGTTTCATATGCATGGTGTTGGTCATGGTTGTAGTGATATCGCCATGAGAAAGAGGATGTTGTTGTTGTGAAGTGCATCATCATGAGTGTATGATGGGTTATGCATTTCTATGTGTGTTAGTGCTTACATGTTATCAAATGTGCATTGATATGGTTGTTATTTTCATGCATAATGTCATGGTATGTGTAATTGATATGGTTATGCATTGATGACTAAAATCTAGCTAGAATGATGGTTATATGCTTATATCCTTATGCATTATATGTATATATGTTGTCATGATTATGTTATACATGTATTATGTTGATTGGTTTAATTTGTAGACGAGGTATCCTCCCCGAATTATGCTAAGGTACATTGGTTTATTGTGATTTAGTTTAGCTATCATGATAAACCTTGCAGGAAGAATATCATAATGACTAGCAAGATGGTAGACTACAGAGATTCTCCCTATGAATCAGATGAGCAATGTGGTGATGGGGACTCTTCTGATTTAGCAGACACATTGAGAAGCTTGAAGGAAGAAATAAGGAGTTCTAAGGTAGACAATGAAAAAATCATGTTGGCACAAGATAAACAAGTAGAGGTTAATGCAATACTCATTCATAGTTGGTTAGAATTGTAGTGACAAGGGGCCACTTTGGATCATCCATGGGCAGGAGGACATAGCTAATGGGGCATATGGAAATAGGTCCCCTGGTGGGTACAGGTCAGATAGATATGACACGATCAGAGATGGTAAGTCCTTGGATACTCCGGATAGGAGAGGTGATGGATGCAGGTAATATTCTAGTTTTGGTTATGATGGGAATTATGATCAGCATCATTATCACCCTTATAGGAGGAGTGACAAGGAATATTTTTCGAATGAGTTTAACAAAGAAAATCCACCTATATTTGATGGAGATATGAATAAATCATAGGATGTAGAAGCTTGGTTTCTTGGTATGAGGAAGTTCTTCAGGTTGCATGATTATTAAGAGAACATGAAAGGCATAATAGCTACATTTAGTCTCAAAGGTAAAGCAGATATTTGGTGGGAATATGTGAATAATGTCAGAGGCATTCATGAGGAGGACTTGATTTGGAATGAGTTCGAGAGACTATTGAAGAAGAAGCACCTATTGGAGAGATACTTTGATGACATGGAAAATTATTTCTATGAGCTAAAGATGGGATCAATGATAGAGAGTACATGACCAATTTCCTAGGGCTATTGATATATAGACTAAAGTTCAGTGATTTTTTAATGGATTTCCATTAATATTTAAATATCAGATTGAGTATGATGAGCCTATATCACTTGAGGAGGTTATTAGGAAATTGAAACATTGCTATGAATAGTTAAATCAAAAGAATGAATCTAAGAAAAGATGGAAAGGAAAGGCTAAGGATAAACGTAATGGAAAATGGAAACTCAAAAGAGAAAGGCCTCAGAATGTAGAAGAGAAATCATATGCAGCACCTTATAAGAAATTCAATGCAGCTAGACAGGGACATGGATCACAACAACAACATAGAAGTGATGGTATTGGACGATTAGATTGTTGGACATGTGGCAAGGAACACCTTAAGTGAGATTGTCCACAGAATCAGTGTGGTACGCCTTAGATCTATAGTGGGCATGAGGTGTAGACTGTTAGGGATGTTAATGAGAGCGTTTCTATTATCTATCCAGCACTAGATAATAGGTAGGCAGAATATCAGGCATCTATCATTGAGATCGGTAAGATTTTTGATCAAGTTGTTTTTATTTTGATTGGCCTTGGATCTAATTATATTTATGCTAGTAATGACTTGGTGGATAAGTGTGGTTTGAATAAACAAGTGTATGTAGAATCTCAATTAGTGTAGTTGGCTACAGGTATAAATAAAAGAGTTCATCATTGGGTAAGAGCTTGTGCATTTGAGTTGAACGACATGTCTACATCATCGCACTTGAATTTATTGTAGTTGGGATCATATAGTATGCTATTGGGTATGGATTGGTTGTAACATCATAGAACTAAGGTGGATTTTTATGACAAATCCATTGAGTGCTTGGATGGAAATGGGAAACCAAGGGTCTTGCAATGTAAGAAGAAAGCAACATCAGTTAGGATGGTGATAGCTATGCAGGACAAGCTTAGTCACAGGAAAGGGTGTGTGATATTTGCAATACATATCTCTAGTGAAAAAGGTGAGGAAGTTGATGATGAAGATGCTTTGAGTAGGTACCCAGTTCTACAGTAGTTTTAGGATGTATTTCTTGCAATGATCTCAAAGTTTCCACCTCACAAGGAAGTAGACTTTTCTATTGAGTTGGTGCACACCTGAGTTGGTAGAGTTAAACTTGTAGTTGAAGTAAATGTTGGAAAAGGAATACATTAGGCCAACTATATCACCTTAGGGCACACTAGTATTATTTGTAAAGAAGAATGATGATACTCTCAGATTGTGCATTTACTACAGGCAATTAAACAAAGTGACCATGAAGAACAAATATCCGTTACTGAGGATTTATGACTTGTTCGGTCAGTTTAACGGAGCAACAATGTTCTTAAATATAGATTTGAGATCCAGATATCATCAGGTATACATTAAAGAAGATGAAATTTACAAGACAACTTTCCAGACCAGGTATGGACATTATGAGTTTGTTGTAGTTCCATTTAGTTTAACTAATGCTCCAGTTACCTTCATGTGCATTATGAATAATGTGTTTCCTCTATATTTGGACAAGTTTGTTATTGTGTTCATTGATGACATTATTATTGGTATATTCTAAAATTGTGGAAGATCATGTCGAGAATTTAGAACTAGTGTTGAGGCTGTTGAGAGAGCATCAGTTGTATGCTAAGCTTAGCAAGTGAACTTTCTTTCAGACTAAGGTACATTACTTGGGACATGTTGACTCCAAGGAGGGAATAGTAGTGGATCCAGAAAAGGTAAGAGCAAGGAAAATTTTAAGGATGGAAAATTTTCTTGAAGTTTAAAACATTGGCGAATCTCACTAATCCCTAATATGAAAATTATAAATGTTTATTGATATATTTGTAAAATTAATCAAATTTATAATTATTTTATATATATTCCCTATATAATGTTGGAGATTTTTAAGGTAAAATAATTTTATATTCTAAAATTTGGGCGAATCGTCTTTTATAAAATTGAAATTGGCGAATCTTTTTTGTGGAAAAATCATGGAAAATTAGCCCACTGGGCGAACATTAGCCCCTAAAATTTTCCATGGGTAAGAGCTATCATGGAGACGGAAGCTCCTAGGAATGTATATGAGGTGATATCCTTCATGGGATTGGTAGGTTATTAGAGGAGATTCATCAAGAAATTCTCACATATTGCTTATCCTATTACATCATTTCAAATGAAAGATAAGAAGTTTGAAGTCACAAAGGAGTGTGAGGCTAGTTTTGAGCATCTAAAGAAGTTGTTGACACATGCTCCAGTGTTAAAGATCACATATCTAGACAAAGAGTTTCTAGTATTTACAGATGCTTGCAAGAGAGGACTTGGTAGAGTCCTTATGCAGGAAGGACATGTAGTGTGCTATGAGTCACAAAAATTGAATGAGAATGACCAAAACCATCTGATATATGATCTTGAATTAGCAGCGATCATATGTGCATGGAAGATGTGGAGGAACTATATTCTTGGTAGGAGGTTTGTATTGATGAGTGATCATTGTGGTTTATGGTATCTATTTTACCAACTGAATCTGAATGGCAGGCAGGCTCGGTGTTTAGTTGCGATCAGTGAGTTCAACTTTGAGATCAAGTATATCAAAGGTAAGGAGAATAGTGTTACAGATGCTCTTAGTAGGCAGATACAGGTGAATCAAATATCAACTATGAGCACCTACGGGACAGATTTATAGGATAGGATCTTGCATGAAGGTCAGTGTTGAGCGATAAAAGGTGTCTTTTTAACTCCTATTTATCCTACATTAATTATCAATCCAGGTACAATTTTCTATTTCAAGAGTGTACTCAGTCTAAGGCGGAAATTTAATCCAGGAGTAATGTTTTCCAATTTGCAGTACAGTGCTTCAAATACAAGAGTAAACAGATGCTTGAAATAAAACCTACTTGTAATTAAAACAAACTCAATGCTCTAAAACTAAATCATTCACTCAAGAAATTAACAACAATTATCAGTCAAGGATGCAGTAGCAATAACTCTGTCCTTTGTCAACTGACGTAAATGAAATCAAACATAAACAAGATCCTCAATCTGAGAACTCAGACAGTAATAGCCAATGTTCTTTATAGTCGTTGATCTCACACTCCACACTAAAGTAGCTGATTGGAAATGACAAAGAATTATATCAACAGTGCCACTGATAGAAATGGAATAAATATGCTACTGTAACAATGCTAAAAGCAAAACCATATACTTGCAGAAAAGAAATGAACAGCAATGCTATTTAGTAGAAATGAACAGCAAAGTCAGTTTACTGGAATGAACAGCGAAGCTTTATGATTGAAATGAACAGCATAACAATATAGTTTGTAGAGAGTAATAATCTTATTATGATGAAAAGGAACGACAACGCGATTCAGTTATAGCATATACAATGAAACCATTCATAAACTCTTGAAACAAGGAACAGTAAAGCAATGTGATTCAAATAAACGGAAATCAAACCAAACCATCACACAACTGCGATTGTAACGTAATAGTACAGATAGCAAGTGGATCCACCAGGGCCGGGCCCTTAGCCACTAGTGAAGCACTATCGGACTACTTTATTATAAAAGAATGGAACAACAACTGACTTATGTATTAATCATATACGAAAATGTTTACAGGCAATCGTACTCTGTTTCATTCAACGAGAGTTGATGATCAAAGTGAAGATACAACAATGAGTTCTGAATAATGATAATGAATCCCCAACCTTTACAATCGCTACCCCTTTTATAGACCAGATGGATAAAACAAGAAATATTAGATATACTTTGAAACAACAATCCCTCAGGATCAAGAGATCCTGAGGGATCCGCTCCATTTTCTAACTCTAATCAACCCTTTGTCTTTTGCACTGATGCTGTGATTTTCTGTTCTTATCCTTAGTTTTGCACTCCGATCTTGATCTACTTGTCTAGATACAACTTCTTGGTGAAGGAACATCAGTTACTCTATTTTGTCTTTTCCTTCAAAATGGTAGTTTTCCATTTCTTCTATTTCCTGCATGGAAAAAGACAATAATTAACTAATTTTCAATAATCAATAACTCCCTAGTTTTCGCTATAATTCTTTGATATATTACCATCTTAGAATATAAAGGAGTTATGATTGAAGAAAAAGATAAGGAAATAAATGGAAAATTCATACCTTTCCCATAGCTCAACACACCCCCTGCTTACCCTTTTTCATGGCCTCATGAAAACCATGTAATTTGCATGCAAAGCAGTCAAAGAATATGCTGGAGAGGGATTGTCATGAAGTGGTCTAAAACCATGATTTGTAGCTAAAATTTCAAAGATGGGCCGTGTCTGCCCTTCAGGAAATTCATATATGGCCTTATACCCTTCTTCAAGATACTAGTTAATAGGGCTTCGAAACCTACAACCAAGCCAATATGGGCCTTCCATCAAGATGAGGTTACTATAGGTAACCAGGCGATCTGCAGCTAACTTAAAGTTTTTGCAGTTGAATGGCTCTTTGTCCTGAATATTCCGATTGGAAGTCTTCCATCTGAATTTAGTTGTTGCCAAGGAATTGTCTTTGATAGAGAGGAAATATTCTACCCTTGCTGGACAATTTCTTTGTGGATGGGTCCCAAGGTCTGGATCACTCCCTCCTTTTTAATTAGGCTTTTATGTTTAGCCAGCAGTTGCAATGAGTTTTTTGATTCACCCCTAACCCAAAGATCTAACCAATTTTCTTGTCTCTGAAAAGGTGTTATGGGACTTGAGCCACTTTAACTGTTTAACAACAAATGAAATAAATGCTTGAAACTGTACATCACTGTTACACTAAAAAATGTCACCTTGACTACTTACAGTTAGTATGGCTCAAATCAACAGTCATGCTACCCTCTTAGGCAAGTCTTATGCCTCTGTTATCCATCTCAAACTCAAAGAAGAGAGAAAGTCTTGTAAAAAATATGTTTATCTCTGGGGTCGCAGGTTCTCTCTAGCCTTACCTGCAGGGACGCTGACCATGTTCACAAAAGTTGCGTCCATGGACGCTCTGTATGTTAAGGGACAGGTGCGTCCTTCTGTAAAAGGCAAAATGCGCGAGTTTCATCTTAAAAAAGTTACTTGTGGTTACTTCTAGAACCTTCTAGAGGTCGGTTTGATGAAATGGATGCGCCTCCAGTTGGTTCATGTATCTCTATTAAGGGGGAACTTATCCCATCAATAAGGGAGCTATCCCACCCAAAGAGGGGGATTATCCCATTGATGGTGGACCTGAATAACCTCTTTACAGCACTATAAATAAAGACATTGAGCCAGAGGGAGGAGAGGTTAGAGCTATACATTTTCTTTGGGTAAACGCTGCAGGAATTAGGACTCCCATTTAGAGCCTTGTAAGGAGAGATTGTCTTTGCTTGATTCTACTTGGAAGTGGGTGAGCTTTGTCAAAGTAGAGGAAAACACTTGATGGACCCTGGGAGGAACTTGCACAACACCAAGGCTAGGTTGTAAGAGTTCCTTTGTTTCGTTATTAATACAAACTGGTTTATTTTTCTCAATAGCTTGTGTTAATGAGTTATTTCATGTGTTCCTTGGTCTGCATGTTGAATATATGTTTTATTATATGAAATACAAGTGCTTGGTAATTGTTTGATTGTTTGTGGTTGCAGGAATTGACTTGAAGGAGGAGCTCATCCGGATCGGCAAGGACGGACTACAACAACAGCGTTTTGGAATAAGGTAAGCCTAAACACTTGTAGTTTTCATGTTGTAAAAGGTATATTTAGAGAAAGATCACTCCATTTTGTCTTGTTTGTCGCTAGAGAGTTTAGACTCCTAGGGAGGTCAGTTGTGCCCGCACAAACGACTTTTTCCGCCACGACAAATTGGCGACTCCGCTGGGGAATCCATTAATGAAAGAGTCTTTTCCTTTGTGTGAACTTTGCTCTGAGAAAATCATTTTTATTTTCTGGTTTTTGACTGTGAGAATTAGTATTTGGGTGGCTTAGCTTTAGATTTAGTTAGATTTGGTTTTTCTTAACTTTTCCAGAAGGACGCACCCTCTGAGTACTGCACAGTGCGTCTTTGGACGCGCTGTTGCCGTTTGCACAGAGCGGGCCCGCGCCTGTTCTAACGGGTTGCCTGCGTCTTCTTGTAAAAATTTAGGAAAACACCATTTTTGCTTTAATTGCTTTTAGATTTTGGTTTTTCTTAGTGTTTTCTGCCCAGATCCTTTAGTACCCTGTCAAAAATTTTCACCTGAACTTGTTTCATTGGCATTCCTGCTTTAGCTTTCATCAATTGGGTGTTTTGAGTATCTTTTTTGAGAAATTCTTGATTTGCTTTCCTTTGGTCATTACTTAGAGGTTTCTCTCAGTCTTTTCACAATTTTGCATCTTTTTGCTTTTGTTTTTGCAAAAAAAATTTCCCCCTCATTCGCCGGGGGGCTAAATTGTGTATGAGTGTTAATCGCCTTTGAGTGTTTTTATGTTTTGATCTTTGGAACTCTCACCCAATTTTCTCAATTTGCACTTGATTGGTTCTTAGATCACATTAGAATCGTCTTGTGTTTGAGAATTCTTTTGCATAGATCACATTTGCACAATAAGAATTCTCATTTTCAGAATATTATTGAAAAATGTGCATAGATTACATTTGCATACTTTTCGAGTGAATTGTGCTTAGATTACAATTGCATAGTTTACATTCTGAAAAATCAATCGTAGATTTAGATCAGCTTTCTTTGATTTGAATTTAAACAAAAATAAAAATAAAAAAAATGGTTTGGAATTGATTTGCATTAGTTTTTCTTGATAAAATTAGTGCATTAGAGAATTTGTTTTATTTTCTCTTAGTGATCAATTTTTGCATTGTTGGAAGTGAATGGAAACTCTCTCCTTACTTTAGTTAGGATTCATCGAATTGAAAAGATCACATTATCATATTCGATTGCATTCAGTTGAGTCGGGTCATAACACCATTGGTTTCATATCCATTTACCCATTTGAGTAATAACAGCCTTAATAACACAGCGCTTAATTAAAATTCATCTAGTAATTTTTACATTTCTAGGGCTCTGAAGCACCAACATAGCTTAGGCTAGTGTCTTGGAGTAGGTGAGTACTTAACTCTCCAAGACAGTAAAACCAAACAAGTAGCTGATCTTGTGATAGAATCAAATCCAATTGTTACATTTACACTCTGGGAAAGCTCCTCTTAAAGGAGAAGCACGAGCTCGTGTCCGAACCAGTGAGGGGATCCATCCTCCCTCGTTGGGAACGACGCCAGACAGTACGTATTACAAACGGTAAACCTCGGATTAACCATTGTCGAGGAGCCAGGGGTCACTTATCGGTAAACCTTGGATTACTGTCAAGGAGCCGGTAAGGGGATTGAGCTTGCTACTCTGCCCTTGCGTGCTGTCGGAGTTTAGACTGTTCCCCCAGGTGTACTTGTGGCCGTTGGTAACCTTAGTGACCATAATCTTTAGGATTCTACCCAAGGTGACGGTGGAGGGAAGGTCCCACTGTACCTGGAGCAGACGTCGGCTATACTCACTTGGATTTTCTGGGGGGTTCACTTCACTCGAGACGGTTAAAGTGGAGGAACTTGGTCCAGTCTATTCATTAAGCAGGTTGTCGGGGTAACTGTTCCACCCACTATTTCTGTACTGGATTCTGCGAGGTTGGGCTTAATCACCAACTAGTGTTTTCGGTCCGGAAGGCTACTGTTTGTGTGTGGTTTGACTCCTAGATTTGATAGCGCGTGTTAATTTGTTTGTTTTTACTTTTAGAGACCATAGGTGTGAATTGTGAATTTTAATTGTTAAGTGTGAATTGTTAATTTTAGTTTTAGTTATAAATTGTTAATAAAATTCACTGAAGTTGAATATAATGGCAAGTGTTCCGGAATTTACCAACCTAGGAACCCCTCCTAATGAGAATCCTAGTACTTTTCCTTACTTTGGGAATGTTGGTCCTCCTTATATGGCTACTTTGTCATTACCTGGATTTACAATAGGTTTACCGATATGGTTATTTTCAACTTCGTTGGCCCAAAATACTCCAATTGTTCAACCTCAACCGAATGCTTCTCCTTCACAGAGTTCACCATCTCAACATCACCAACCTTTTGTTGACCCTTTACCTTCTTCGCCTAATTTTTCTTCCTCCATTTCTTCCTCTTCGCCTGGTAAAAGCCTTGATGCTAGTAACCAGGAGGCTAAGAAGAAGAAGAAGAAGAAGAAGCAAGATAAGAAAGAAGTCAACCAACCAACCATGGCTGTAAGTGTTAGTTGTGTTGAGGAAAATTCCGACATGCACCGTAAACCCAAATACCCTTGCAGGCTTTGTAAGGGTGACCACTTCCTTGTCAATTGTCCTGGTATTCCAAAGGTCTTGGAAGTATGGTCAGAAAAATCTCATCAATTTTCTGTTGATTCATCAACCAGTGATAGTCAGGTTCCTGGGAAAAAGGGTAAAGTTAGGTTTCCTTGTAAGTTATGCAAAGGGAGTCATCAAACTCACATTTGCCCTCACATGGATGAAGCCTCAAAATTGTTGGAAAAACTTACTGTTCCACAGCAAGAATTTCCAACTGGTTACCGTAAACTTTCTCCCAACCTACCGTCAACTGACGGAGTGATTGATCAAATTTCAAGTACGGTCAATCACACTCTTCCATTGGAGAGTGAAACTCATGTCACTCAGGTTGATGATCCTTTAGTTGATCAAGTGGTCGATTCAATTTCACATTTGGTCGATCACACTCTCCCTTTCGAGAGTGAACTTCATACCGCTCAGGTTCTTCTTGTTACATCAGATTCTTCTATGCCGGGGGGCATTTCACCTGTTTCTACAGAACCCCCTCCAAGTACTGAGGTCTTTTCCTTTGATTGGAATAGACTAACAAAACCTCGTCTTCCTTCCTCCATCCCTTTCCAAATCATTGTTAAGGCTGGTGGTAGGGACATACATCGTACTCAGGTAGATGAGGGTGCTTCTGTTAGTATTTTATCCTCAACTGTTTGGAAAGCTTTGGGTTCCCCTCAGCTTGCGCCTATTACGCAGAATCTGAAAGCTTTTAACAGAACCATTAGTGAACCTTTAGGGATCCTTCCTAAGTTTTCCATTACCTTGGAAGGTAAAACTGTCTGTATTGATCTTGTGGTAGTTCGAGGTCCCTTGGATTTCAATTTACTCCTTGGGCGAGACTATGTTTATGCAATGAAAGCCGTCGTATCGACACTCTTTCGCGTGATGTCTTTCCCTCACAATGGCAGTATTGTGACTGTAGACCAGCTTTCATTCCCTAGTCTTGTTTCAACTACCAATAATATGACACCCCTAAATGTTCCTGATTCTAAAGTGGTATCTACCCTGCCACGGGTTAATTATGTGGCAACTGGTCCCATGTTTTCAGTTACCGATGTAAGTGAGCCTCTCACTGTTGATTTAGATCCGGTAATTGACATGGAAAACTCTATCGGATTACTTGAACACGATGTTCTTATCCCTTTTGAGTCCCTTGACATGTGTTCCTTCCAAAGAAGTATTCTTCCTTCTGATGAAGACCTCTTGGAAGCCATGATCAAGGTGTGTCCATTGACATGTCTTTCTTCCAGTTGGAAGCCATAATCAGGCACGAGGATAGTTTTTTCCTGTATCAACCTCGTGAAAAAATGAAACAGGTTAGTACGAGGATAGTTTGTTCCTCTCTCAACCTCGTTAAAAAATGAAATTGGATGTTACGAGGAGAGTTTTTTCTTGTATCAACCTCGTTAAAAAATGAAACAGGCTAGTACGAGGAAAGTTCCTTTTACTGTGTCAACCTCGTTAAAAAATGAATCAGTGTGAACGAGGAAAGTTCCTTTTACTGTGTCAACCTCGTTAAAAAATGAATCAGTGTGAACGAGGATAGTTTGTTCCTCTCTCAACCTCGTTAAAAAATAAAATTGGATGGTACGAGGAAAATTCCTTTTACTGTGTCGACCTCGTTAAAAAATGAATCAGTGAGTGTGAGGATAGTTCCTGTTACTGAGTCAACCTCGTTAAAAGATGAATCAGGTATGAGGATAGTTCTTTTCTTGTGTCAACCTCCTTAAAAATGAAACAACTCCCTTTTCAAGTTAAATATTGAAAGTAAACCTTCATTCCATCTATCTGGTTGAATGCAATGAAGCCTGGGGGGCATGTACCTCATTTTGCATCATTAAACTAGGGGCATGCGAAATCTTTGAGCATAGTTCCTTGTCTTGTGTCAAGCTCGTTAAAAAATGAAACAAGGGTAGGTTAAGTAGGTAGATTGTAGAGAGTAGTTATGAGCATAATTCCTTGTCTTGTGTCAAGCTCATTAAAAAATGAATCAAGGATTTTAGAGCATAGTTCCTTGTCTTGTGTCAAGCTCATTAAAAAATGAATCAAGGATTTTAGAGCATAGTTCCTTGTCTTGTGTCAAGCTCATTAAAAAATGAATCAAGGTTTTTAGAGTAGAGTTTTTGTTAGGTAGATTGTAGAGCATAGTTCCTTGTCTTGTGTCAAGCTCATTAAAAAATGAATCAAGGTTTTTAGAGCATAATTCCTTGTCTTGTGTCAAGCTCATTAAAAAATGAATCAAGGTTTTTAGAGTAAAGTTTTTGTTAGGTAGATTGTAGAGAGTAGTTATGAGCATAGTTCCTTGTCTTGTGTCAAGCTCATTAAAAAATGAAACAACTCCCTTTTCAAGTCGAATCTTTACAAGATCTTGAGAGTAAAGCTTCATTCCGTCCACCTCATTGAATGCAATGAAGCTTGGGGGGCATGTACCTCGTTTTGCGTCATTATGCTGGGGGCATGTGAACTTATAACAAGCACAGTTTTTCGTTTCAAGCTTGCGTAAACATGAAACCGAATCCGAGCATAGTTCTTTTCCTGTGTCAAGCTCGTTAAAAAATGAAACAAATCCTCCTCTACTTGAATCGAGAGTTTGACTAGATCTCATAGATGTTAGGTTGTATATTTAAGTTAGTTAGTTTTGCATAATTTTCTTATAGTTTAGGTCGAGTCTTTCAATGATCTCGTAACTCAACCTTCATTTCATCCAAATGGTTGAATGAAACGAAGCATGGGGGGCATGCGCTCTAGCAGTTACGCTTAGGGGGCATCAAGCACAGTTTTCTCTCTGTTTCAAGCTTGTGAAAAAATGAAACTACTTTGAGCATAGTTTTTCTCTGTTTCAAGCTTTTGTAAAAATGAAACCTATCTCGAGTCAATTTCAGTTATTTTCAAGACTCGTCAAACTCATGAAAATACCGAGATTATTTTGCTATCTTTCATTCTCGTAAAACAAATGAAAATGCCGAGTTCTTTCCGTCTTTTCCTACTCGTAAATTAAATTGAAATTCGGCCATATGAGTACATTTTTATCATTTTTTTCGAACTCATTAAAACTTACGAAAAAGTGAAAACCATGAGTACATTTTTATCATTTTTTCGAACTCGTTAAAACTTACGAAAAAGTGAAACCTCAGAGTCATCTTTTAAGCCCTTTTCTGACTCCTAAAACATGAAAAGATCGCTGAGTGTTTCTTTTTCACTCGTTAAAACGGAATTAAAAGACGGTCCCCTTTTAGCTCTTTTCTGACCGTAAAATCAAGAAAAGATTGCCGGGTTTTTGTCGTTTCAAACTCGATAAGGAAATAAAACGACGTGTCCTTGATCGCTTTTTACTTTTCAGGTCGACGACACTATCATGAAAGTACTCCTTGGTCGCAAGATCAAGCGGTTCCCCCAGGTATTATTTTATACTTTTTCGGGCTTGAGGGACACAAATTTACGAAAAAGTTCAACTTGGAGTTTCCTTAAGTTTTTCAGACTCTCTAAAATTGAAAAACGCCGAGTTTCTCCTATACTGGGCTCGTTAAACTTTTACAGTAAAGGACCTGTTCAATTACAAACAGGAACGAACCACTCCTTCCTAGGGTTCGAATTTAAACTAGGTTGGACTCATCCGAAGGATGAGCTTATAATCGAGCATATGTTATCCTCCTCAACCTTGTTAAAAATAAAGAGGTACTTGCCAGAAATGGTGGGGGAAAAGAGAGAAGAATGAGCCTATTTGTTACCTTTTGTCTCAAAAGAAACTTTATTACCACTCTTGAACACGACACTTTTCATTCACCTGGGTTGGGAAATCTTTTACCTCACAGTTGACCAAACCACTTTGAAAGTCTTTAACCGGGTTCCGGGGATTAACTTTGAGTTATTCGTCACCAAGCCATCTGTCGTGTCATTATGTGTTCAAGAGGTCTGCAAGCAAAACTTTCATCTGCAAAATACTTGTCATCCATTTGACCATCCCTGAGTCAGTCCTTACAGCAACATTTCTTCAACTTGAACAATGATTTCGTGTTGCAGGCTTGCCTGCAACGGGTCGCTTTCTATCGACATCGACACATTATCTAGAAAGATGACTTAGGAATCGACAGTACCTTGAAGTCTACATGCATCAATGGCAGGTTTCTCACCTTTGACGTCAGTTTACATCATTGACTTTCGATCAAAGGATTCCGTGAAGTGTTCGACATCAAAACATCTATTCACATTTCACGGGTTGTGCTTGGTACTTTGAGAACCATTGACATTACTGGTGGTCTCTCTCACTCTTGTTAACAGTTTACATCATCGACTGGTAATCAAGTGGTTTCTAACATGTTCGACATCAAATCATTTAATCACATGGTTAGAATCGTACCAATTCGGGAAGTAGAAGTGAAGACCCTGGATCTAGCTTCTACCATCCAGGTTGCGAGGAGTTTTGTATTCATTATCTATGTAGACTAATCATAAACAGATGGCTGCGTCCATACTGTGTCTACAAAAGTCTATAAAAATGATGTACTGCAAGATCATTCCTGTATCAGAATAGTTAGTCCATTAGTTAAAGTTTTGAATCTGAGTATGGGAATGCCTACCTCAGTGACGATATAATCTTATACATGTATTTTGTGTTGAAAATTGCAGGTTCCAACCAGGTCATCCACAAGACAATCCTTGAAATGATAAAGCGCTTCACCCTTCCTAGAATTACAAAACCCTAATCTATTCCAGGCTTCCCACTTTAGGGGGCAATCTGTTACACTAAAAAATGTCACCTTGACTACTTACAGTTAGTATGGCTCAAATCAACAGTCATGCTACCCTCTTAGGCAAGTCTTATGCCTCTGTTATCCATCTCAAACTCAAAGAAGAGAGAAAGTCTTGTAAAAAATATGTTTATCTCTGGGGTCGCAGGTTCTCTCTAGCCTTACCTGCGGGGACGCTGACCATGTTCACAAAAGTTGCGTCCATGGACGCTCTGTATGTTAAGGGACAGGTGCGTCCTTCTGTAAAAGGCAAAATGCGCGAGTTTCATCTTAAAAAAGTTACTTGTGGTTACTTCTAGAACCTTCTAGAGGTCGGTTTGATGAAATGGATGCGCCTCCAGTTGGTTCATGTATCTCTATTAAGGGGGAACTTATCCCATCAATAAGGGAGCTATCCCACCCAAAGAGGGGGATTATCCCATTGATGGTGGACCTGAATAACCTCTTTACAACACTATAAATAAAGACATTGAGCCAGAGGGAGGAGAGGTTAGAGCTATACATTTTCTTTGGGTAAACGCTGCAGGAATTAGGACTCCCATTTAGAGCCTTGTAAGGAGAGATTGTCTTTGCTTGATTCTACTTGGAAGTGGGTGAGCTTTGTCAAAGTAGAGGAAAACACTTGATGGACCCTGGGAGGAACTTGCACAACACCAAGGCCAGGTTGTAAGAGTTCCTTTGTTTCATTATTAATACAAACTGGTTTATTTTTCTCAATAGCTTGTGTTAATGAGTTATTTCATGTGTTCCTTGGTCTGCATGTTGAATATATGTTTTATTATATGAAATACAAGTGCTTGGTAATTGTTTGATTGTTTGTGGTTGCAGGAATTGACTTGAAGGAGGAGCTCATCCGGATCGGCAAGGACGGACTACAACAACAGCGTTTTGGAATAAGGTAAGCCTAAACACTTGTAGTTTTCATGTTGTAAAAGGTATATTTAGAGAAAGATCACTCCATTTTGTCTTGTTTGTCGCTAGAGAGTTTAGACTCCTAGGGAGGTCAGTTGTGCCCGCACAAACGACTTTTTCCGCCACGACAATCACCCACAAAAGGACTGGGATTCTTCTCCATTTCCTCCTCCAATGCAAAATTATGTAAATAAACCTCAGAGAGTAATCATTGAACTTTTACTCCATAGTGTTTACAGCAGTTTATAAAATCATCAACATTTTTTAATTCTATAGGTTTCCCTGCCTTAACAGCCTTAATTTTTAACTATAAATATCTTTCTAACAGAAATAAAGCATAGTTTTTGGCAGGTGACCTACATGTTAGAACATCTGTATATAAAGAGCAGAGAGTATCCATTTGACTCCTGATTGTTTTCAATCTGTTCTTTACCTCTTCAACTTTTTCTTCTGCCCTCCGATATTTATCGAAGGCTTCATTCTTTGATGCATTGATGTTCCTTAATTGCTGTTGTAATTCTTGGTATTTATTCTGAGGAACAACCTCTTCCTCATGCTTCTCTATAGTCCACTGAGCTTGTGCCAGATCCTCTTGGGGTTTCGTTATACCAGGGTTGTTGTTCACCAAAACTTTTTTGGGTTGAAGATCTATCTGGGTACTCTTATTACAATTCCAAGTGCCCATAGTCTGTGTCTCTTTATCATGGAATGGGGTGCGTGAATTTTGTGCTACTTGTTGTTCCTTATCATTTTGAATAAATATGGGCTCAGTTTGAGTCTCCGTGGCCCTTGTATCATGGGTTTCGGTTTGGATGTCTTCCTCCACCTTTTTCAGGGTTCTTCTTGAGTTTACCCCCTTTTTAGTGCCCTTATCTTTCGTCTGAGTTGCTTTACTAAGTTTTGCAGCTTTCGTTGTTCCTTTCACAACCTCTTAATTTCACTTTTCTTCTTCCTCTCAGGAGGAACAACTATTTCTCTAACTGTTTCTATTCTTTCTGGGCTCGGCTATTCAGTTGGATTTTGCTCTTCAAGAGCTGTGCCTTTGCCCTAGCTAGTTTCCATATCCTCTGTTTGGAGCATGTCTTCAATGTTCGCATTATCCAGACTAGGTTCCTCTGGAGAGGTAACCCTCGTTTGGTCTGCCACTTCCTGAGTGGCTTCTGCTCCTGCTTCTTCCTCATCATTTATTTCCTCTGATGTATTCTTGCTATGGGTAGAGTGTTCCTGTGAGTGCTCTGCCTCAGTATTGAGGTTGAGTGGACTCTGGGGCTGAATATACTCGCTCATATTGGCCAAAATTTGGGCCAATTCATCCTCCTATAATGGGTTTTGTGGTTTACTTTCATTGGTGGTTAAGGGAAGTTTCGCTCCCTCCCTTTCTTCTTCACTATTGTGTTCAGCTTCTTCTTCCAATTTTGATTCTTGGTTATCTTTTCCTTCGGGTTTCTTGATTTCAAAACTGTGTAGTTCTAAGGGTTGGCTTCTACTACCCTGGAGGTTCTCAAACATTCCCCTGCTTATTCTTAATATGGAGGAGTGTCTGCGTTTTTTAGGTCTGTTTGCTATGCTGGTGGATCTTTTTCCTTTTGGGGTAGGTAAAGCTAGTCCCCTGTCTATAGAAAACACTAATTCTTCCCAACTAATCTATTGCTAAGCAAGGCTATAACTTACTATCAATTGAATTAAACAGTGGTGGCTCACTACAGTACCTATATGACGAGATTTATTTATGCTCTCGGTAGCATCATGCAGCAAAAAATTTGAATATGCAGGCAAATTTACGGCACATTTCTGTTTTAGTACTGATAGTAATTTGAGGTGGCGTGGTCTTACCACATCCTTTCTCCCATCACATGTAATGTAGCTCTGTACTACTCTAGCTAGTTCCATCCATGGTTCTCCGAGAGATGAAGGACAAACTCATTTCCCTTTAAAGATCAGGTTCTGTCCCTCGTCCCGAAAGGTGGCCATGGCATCTTGAAGTCTCAATTTCTTATGTGTCCAAATGGGTCCAACTGCTGGTAGTCCAGATACCTCTACAATTACTGTATCTTTCACTGTTATTCGCCTTCATCTTACTATGGAATGATCATCCTACAAATTCTGCAAAAATTCGATAGCCATAGTTTCATGGGGCTACTGTAATCATGTAAAATAGGTGATCCATCCTCCTCTTACCAAAATTTCTCGTGCAGCTTCAGAAACTATTAGTACCTATGGCTCACTGTGTACTGATCGACCTCCCATTTCGTTTGAGTTCTGCACATTGTTAATTTCACACAGAAATACACAGAGATAACAATGGAACAACAAACTGTGCATATCGGATAATATCCCTTTTTTTAACGTTAATATCGTTAAAACTTGCTATTAAGGGATCTGATGCAGTCTAGTACCTCCAAATAGGAAACTGACATGTACGCAGGAGTATTTTGGAAGTCACCCACACACCCCTGAAATATGATAGGTCGTCCTTGACCGATTAAATGGAGGAGCAGCATACTGGACGGAAATCGTATAGTATAAAAAAGGAAAGGTGTACATATTCATGACAAGATCACAAAAAGTATTGAGTTGTTGAAATTGAGGCTTATGATGAAAATCGTGAATAGATATGGAGATGCTATGGAGTGATGTGAAAAAGGGAAAAGGACAGCTGATGTAGGTAGAATGCTTATGCGGTCCTCATCCCACTTAAACCGTTATGATTGATTTTTTTAAACGATATTTCATGCATAAAAGGTTCAAAAGGAATTTGGGAACATAACCTCTTTTGAAATAAAGATAAAGAAATAAGAAAAGGGTTTATAATTACTATTGATGTTGAAAAATATGACTCCAATACCATTAGCAGAGCTTTGTTTCCCACAAGTGTTTATAACCTTGACAGAGTTTCTTTTTCACCCTTGGAACCATAATCCTTTATGTATTCCTAGGAAAGTGCTTTGTGATTTCAAAATGGAGGCCATTGTGTTGGCTTAGTAACCAGTTGAATCACAATGCCATTCACCAAGAAGGAGTGAAAAGTGGGCTGGTCGGCTCGTGATGAGACCTCCTGTTCCAAGGACTTTTATTTTTTCTGATGTGCCTATTGGATCATATCCGTGGTGTGGTGGCCATAGTGAGAATGCCACTTCATTGCTTCCTTATGATCATGGTAGGCTGGCTCTTGATGAGACCCCCTATCCTTCATCTGAAAAATCATAGGATTGTTAGTAATCATATAGATATATTTTTTCTTTCTTTTCCTTTTCTTTTATATAGCACTTCCTATTTATATATAAAGGATGGCTCAACACTCCTTAAGAGTAGGGATGGTGGAAGAAGTTTGAACATCTCAATAGAGGAAAATATGCCCTTATTCTTATTCAATAATAATAATCAAAGAGAATTATGAGAATTAGGGAAGAACCAACATGATAAAAACAATCAATCAATTTAAGTTTAAGTGAAGATAAAGACAACAAAGTGATATAGATAGTTGTGCCCTTTCCTTTTTCTTATCAATACAAAGCAATCTCTTTAAAGATGACAATTTTTCTTTGATTTTCTTATTTCAGTAATCTCTAATTTTTGTATCCTTGCATATATTTGTATCTTTGCCTTTAAAGGATCATGAAGAGTGAAACATTATTCACAATAACTCTCAAAAAAATGTTGTTCTTTAAGAGAAACAGTGAAAAATGCACTCAAAAGGTGTTGTTCCTTAGATGGAACAGTTGTTGTTCCTTAAGAGGAACAACGATTGTTCCTTAAGCAGAACAGCAAGTAAAGCAAGCGCAAAATAAAGCGCTGATCCTTCGGCGGAATAGCCTAAAAACACTCCAAATCGAAACTGTTGTTCCTTAAAAGGAACGTGTTGTACTCCTATAACAATAGGTGTCATATTTCATGATTGACTTGATGAGCTCTATAATATGTTCATCCCTTTCCTTGTTGCAAAGCTTTTCCATATTATGAAAAAATCAAAAAATGTAAAAAATGTAAAGAGGGTATGCCATAAAAGAAAAATCAAAGGGTAAGAAGAATAAAATGGTCAAAAAAGTGAAAAGAAATGAACCCCAAACAAAGAAAGACCAGGAAAGTGTGCAAGTCAAAAATGGCACTACTTTTCCATTTTCTGCAAATAAAGCATTGTGTGCAGCTTGTTAATTCATGCCACAATTGATGAATGGCCAAATAGCTTAATCTTGGCTAGTTCATGTTTGAATTTCATGTTTTAGAGATAGAGAATAAAATCTAACCAAACTGTTCAAACTTGGCAGATAAGTAGATAGGTAGAGAAGAAAAGGAGCTCAACAGCCTAATCTGAGCCATTGGAAGTAATAAGTGCAAACTTAGGTAGGCTTACCATGAAAAGAAAAGAAAAGTTGATGAGGGTTTGCTAGTCCAAGTGCACCCAAAGAAAGAGAAGAAAAAATGCTGGGCAAAGTAGGCAGGGTAGGTAGATTGGTGTTGCAGAATGATACTTATGATGGATCATGTCTTTCAATGTGTTAACTTTCACTTTTGTCACAAGTGCCATGGTAGACATTACTCTTGGAGCAGCTCAAAGCGAGGCAAGATTTCATGACTAACTCCCCTTCATACTTTTCCCTAAAAATCATTCACTAACTTCCCCAAAGGTATTAAGATCTGCTTAATATCCCTAAAAAGCCACTCATTCCATTTCATCAATTGCCTAAGTAAATTCCTATGGCCATATTTCTCACATAAACCCTGCCTTCCCATACAGCCTAAATTTTAATGCAAAAAACATTTTAACTTAGCGCTAGTGCATTTCAAAATTCATATCAATTTTTAACATGTATTATATATAAATCCCTATAATTTTGTTCCCATCCCATATTATGTAAATATATGTTTAAAACCCCAAAATATTAATATTCCTGCCCCTGGTTGAAATATAACCATATACATGTTTGTCAGGGATTAATAGATTTATTCAAAATCTATTAATAACCTTTCTCTCCGCGTGCTCAAAGGATTAATCACCATCTAGGTCGATTAATACTCAAGCCCCAACCAATGAAAATAACCTCGGAAAACCAATAAAAAACAAATTTTTATTGTACCGGGCCCGTGCATTAACCTCCCGCCATATTCCATGAGCGTCCACCATCAGATCTTCGCCCATCCATCCGACGGTCGACGATCATTTTGTGACCCCCCTGACCTCCATTGTTTAACTCGTGAGAGCCCAATAGTATTGGTGCCCATACTCTACCACACGTCGCACTCCCGTTGTGATCGCTTGCCTCCGGCCCGAAATTGCCTAGCCCCAAAAGTCGTGCGGGCAAAACCACTTACCACCACCCTCCGTTGACATCATACGCTGACGTCAGCTATCCTTCGCTGACATCACCCTCCACATCACTACCACGTCACCTGCCCCGTACTTCTGCTGATGTCATCCGTCCTCCAAATCAAACATTCCCGTCAAAACTCCATTTTGTCAAATAAAAGGGAAAAAAGTCATTTTTGCTATGTTTCGCTATAAACGGCGCTCCGGGCATGATATCTACCAGGTTCACAGTTCATTCTCGACTGCCTCCAAACCAGAAAAGGCTCCATCGAGGAACCCCTTTGCCTACCAACCGACCCTCCAGTGTACGGTTTCCTCCTCTTTGACACAGGTATCTGTAAATTTTTATCAATACATTGCTATCAGCGCATCAGTTGCCAGGACTTCTTAGCAATCTCCGCAGGAAGTTAGCATACTAGCCATAGAAAGAGCTAAGTGTTATGAATCAAAAGGCACAGAATAACCTCCAGTGCCCCGAAAACATGTGTTTTTCCATAGTTACACCATTACTCTTGGAAAAAGGAAATTTTTGGCGGAATGCCAGACAGCGGTGAGCAGGGTCAATGCAACATTAAAGAGCATCAAAACAAGTCAAAAAGTATCAGTTTAAGCATTAAAGTGTATCAGATCAGCAATAAAGAGTGTCAGAGAAGAATTAAAAGCAGCAGATCAGAATTAATGAGCACATTTAAGATAGGCAGTCGACGCAGAGCTACTACAGAAGATAGCTGCGAGCCGAACCCTAAAGGCCTGCATCTAGCACAACATTAGTTAGTTGTTTCTATTTTACTTGTAAACTAGTTTATGTTAAACTTAGATATTATCTCACAACTATTATGAGATATAAGTTGTACATATTTTGGTTGTATAAATACCCCCTCCATTAGAGTAGAAAAGGGTCTGGTGTGAGGAGATTTCTTAGACTATGCTGTAACACTGATATTTTGGAATAAAGAACTATTGGAATCAACTCTTGTTTGGCCCATTGGATGAAGAATTGAAGCAGAGGTCTTGTCATAGAATTCTTGAATCAACCTCCGAATCAATAAGTCCCTTATATCTTGTGTTTTACATTTTTCTGGTTTACTATATCATCTGTGTTTCATAATCTTAATGATAATGAAAAAGGTTAATTTCAGAATTTGCTTGATTGCACTCTGTTTTCAGTCTTTATTGTTCTCTGTGTTTTCTTCAGAATTAAAATAAATAGTGAACTCTTAATTGCTCCTGTTTCCTGATTCTTTCATGTTGATTATTTGTTAAAGAATTCTTAACTGATCTTTATCAGTAATCATCCATTTTCCCTCTTTCAATATGTTGAAGGATTCTTAACTGCCCTTCACCCATTTGAGCCCATTCCATCTGTTTAAATCCTTCATTTGTTCCCTATTTGACTACCTTGCTCTGCGAAGCCATCCTCTGTTAAGAAACCTAATCCAGAAAGCCAATTTCATTAACTCCATCATGCCCAATGGACTGAACTATTCTGTCTTACCTCTCTGTTCTATGGAATCTTACCACCCAAACTTAAAACAAAACCCTTTAACTTCATAACTAGCCTAATACCTTTAAAAACAATGCTAAATCATAAAGAGAGAGCCCTCTCTAGATACAGACTAGCTAGATTCTATATCTAAAAGATTGGTCTATGCTTACCTCGGCATTATTCCATTTCTTACAACTTTTGGGAAAAACCTGAGTGATAACATCATTAGCAACTCCATTGGGGACCTAAATAATTGTTTGTTACTATTGTTTACTGCCTAAACTACAGACGAAGCCTGAAGTTAGCCAGGTAGCCTTTGAAATGCTTTTGCTTTGCAATTGCAGAAGTAAATGAATGTTGCTTCAGTGTATCTCCGGTCTAGTTTATGTACTGAAAAGTTGGTTTCAAATACTTGATCAGTTCATTTTTCAAAAAGTCTTTAGGAAAGATCAAGACTTCCACATCTAAAGCCTCCTAGAAGATACTGTTAAAGTTGTATTGTCTGTATTGTCAAATCTATTTTAAAGAAAAAACCAAAAAGATACTTAGAAACCTGGCCTCAGAAAGGATTCGTTACACCAGATCAAATCCTGATCCTAATCCCCCACCTGTGTTTGAAAATCCTAATCTGATTCCTAGGATTCTTAGAAGTCTAGAGAGCCAAGGAAATTCTGTTACTTCACACCTTGACAGACATTTGCAGAACTGCATTCAATCTGAGCTTACCTCTGAAAGAACACCAAACCTTTATGTGATTACTACAACTTCTCCAAGTTCACCATCAACACCTCCAACTACCCTTTCCACTCCTCCATCTACAACACATATTCCCATTGTTCTCCCTACTCCTCTAGTTGTCACATCTATTTCTGCAACCATGGCAAACCGATATACTCCCCTAAACTTACCTACCAATCCAGGGGCTATGCCCCAAGACTATCAAAGTAAAATCCCTTCTTTTGAAGGTATTGGCACTTACACAACTCAACAACATACCAAGAAAATGACTGACTATTTTGAAAGTTATGAGATTGATGATGATGATGTCAAAATGAAAGTATTTGTTCAAAGTTTAACTAGAGATGTTAGAACCTGGTTTAGAGCCCTCCCTGCAAATAGTATCAATGAACCACAAGCTCTTTATCAGACCTTCTTGAACAGATGGGAAAAGAAGAAAGATCCTCTCCACATTTTATCATAATATGAAAACCTAAGAAGAGGCACACAAGAAACTGTCCAAGATTACTGTACCAGATTCAATAATGTTTACAATGCTATTCCTCAAAATCTCAGACCTCCTCCAGATTTGGCCTTGATTAAATTCCCTGATGCATTTGACTCTGATATGGAATACCAACTTAGGGAAATAGCTCCTCAAAACTTAGATGAGATGCAAAGTATAGCTGTCAGTGTTGAGGCCAATCTGATATCTAAACGATTTAGAGCCAGAGCTGAAAGGAGGACATCTTTCAAAGAAGAATCTTCTGCCTTTGAACAAAAATTAGATGCTATTATTAAAGGAATGGATATACTTGGAGATAGAGTAGAAACAATTGAGAGAAAATCCCTTTGGGATGGTCAACCAAGCAATACTGGGAGAAACCTGAATTTCAAGAAGAACCAAAATCCTAATACTGGAAAGACAGGGCCTGACCAAAATATTAGGCCCCCATTTCAAGAAAATTATGCTGATGCCTCAACTTCTGATGAACCAACAGAAGATACTCAAATTAATCTGATGGGACTCAACAATGAACAACAAGTTTTCTTGACCCAAGAGGATCAAGAAACTCACATCCTGAAACAATTCCAAACTCAGTCAGGTGAAACATTTGACTTTAGGGAGGGATATGATACAGCCATTTATGAAGTCCACAAGAAATACAATCTAAGGAGCATAAGAACAGATGTCCCTGAAACTAGTAAACAGAAAGGTACCAAGCAGCCTAACAAATGGAAGATTAGTACCCCCCTGTACATATTCTTTCTAAAAAAGATCCTAACCCTGATAAACCAATTGTTGAAGATATATCAGCCAATCAGCCACCTAACAAACAACCTTCCACTTCTATTCCTTCTAAAGGAAAAGAAGAAGAGCCTCTAGAACTTGATCTGGAGACAAATTCAGCCCATAATCCCACTCCTGAAGAGAAAAAAATGTAGAAAATTCAGCTGTCAGAAATACAAGAACTCAGACCGAAAAATCTTTCAATCTTGAGACAGAAGTAGGCAAACTAAAGATAGATGTTCCATTATTAGAATTAGCTAAACATGATGTCTACAGAAGTCAAATCAGTAGATCACTCAAAATTTCTGGGAACGAAGATTCAGTGAACGTTTTTGATGACCAACCTGAATTGATATTTGGTCTTGGAGTAAATGGAAAAATAGTAGAGGGAGAAGTTCCTCCTTTCTATGTGGGTTTAAACGTACATGATAAAATACTCCATAATGCCATGTTTGATTCTAGTGCTTCTCATAACTTAATGCCTAAATTTGTAATGGAGAAACTTGACCTTGACATCACCAGGCCATATAAAGATATTTTCTCTTTTGATTCAAGTTAGGTCAAATGTTTAGGTTTAATCAAAGACTTATGTGTGTCACTAGTCCAATATCCTACCAAGATCATCTTAATGGACATAGTAGTTGCTGATATTCCACCAAAGTATGGCATGTTATTGTCTAGATCTTTAGGTGCAAAGCTTCAAGGATCTCTACAGTTAGACATGTCTTACGCTACTATTTCAGTGTTTAGTCAACCCAAGATACTATACAGAGAAACCTTTATGAAGTATGTACTAAGTAGCCAAGAGAAACCTCAAAATTTCCCTATCTAATCAGTACATTTAGATATGGATTCTTTTATCCTATATAATGCTAAAATTGATCCCCCACATGAAATAAAACTTCTAGCAGATGAAATAGAAAAAATTGCAAATGAAATGTCTAGTGTCTGAATCCAAGAAATTTCTGAAAATCATGAAACATCAGATAAACCAGAAGAAACTGAAAGACCAGATCTCCCTATTGAACAGATCCCTGAAACTTCAGATGCTAATTGTAAAAATGAAATCCTTTGGTACTTAGAATTTGACAGTTTTGTGAACAAATTAGGAGCAGAAGCAGGAGTCTGGGTGCACAATCTTGAAAACAATCATGCTGAAGGTCATGCTTGCAAGTTAAACTTTAGGTGCACTAATAATATGGCTGAATGTGAAGCTCTATTGCTAGGTCTTAAACTCGTCAAGAAATTGGGAGCAACTAGAGTGTCAGTTCTAGGAGATTCTGATCTAATCATCCAACAGATAAGAGGAAAGTTCTTAACAAATGATCGCAGATTGAAAGAGTAGAGATGGATAGCTATAGAGATTCTCAATACATTTCTGGAAACTCATCTTGCCAAAATCCCGAGAAAACACAACTTGCAAGCTCATAGCCTAGTAATTTTTGCCAGCACCTGTAAATTACCATTTTAACCAAATCATCAATTCACAGCTGAAATTAGGCACAGGCCAGCCATACTTGATAATGTAAAGAACTGGCAAGTGTTTGACAGTGATATTCAGATCAACAATTTTTTAAACCTAGAAGAGGAATTTTCTAGCATTAACGTTGATGGAGATACAGTCAGTGACTTTGATCCAACAAATCAGATAGAAACAGACATTTCAGCAGAAAATGCAACTCAAATGCTTCATCCAATGTTATAGACATTTTTGGGCACTGCAACCCCAATCAAACATGTCCATAAACCAAGGGCTCCTGAGTCCCTAAAAGTGTTGTTCCATCCCCTAAAAGAACAAGGTTAGCTGATTACATCATCTCCCAGAAGTTCTCCATGAAAAACTACTCAGAACTGGTCAAAACTGGACCATCTCACCTGCTCCATGGTTAAAGTGTGATGCATCCCACCTAATGCATACAGGAGGTGTGATGCATACTGAAAATCCCTTTTATGGGGTGCGATGGGCGAGAGTGGACAAATGGCAGAGGCATTTTGAGAGGTGGATGATCATGTAATCTTCCAGAAACTTCTCCTGTGACACTTGCCTTTCTGAATTCGCCCAGGGATGAGTAAGAGATCATCATTCTCCAAGTGGAATCAAGAACTATCAGAGAGAGGACACTAATCAGATCCCAGAAGCTGACTCACCCCCTTTTCAAACATCTATATATGGATCCCTCATCCTAGAGATCTACAGGCTGGAATTTTGTATCTTGTAAAGAAGTGTTGTTGGTTTCTTGGTGTAACATCATAGTGTTGGGTGATCTAAGCTTTTCATGAGGTGAAGAAGGGCTTCTTGCTGAGAGGATGACACTGGGTCAGAACAATTCGTTGTAATCCTCTTTGTTTATTCTTGATATTAATAAAGCTATTCAAGTTTTCATCCACACTCTTGTATGTTTGATGATATATGCTTTTGTGTGGTCAATATATATATGGTCCTATATTGTTTATGATTGTAGATCTTTGTTCTTTGATATTATTATGCTTCTTTCATTCCACAGGTGTTCTTTGAAGCTGTGTTGACGAGAGAGGAGCGGCAAGGATCTGTCAGAAGAAGGGAGAGGAACTAAGCAAGGAACCAAGCGGAAGACTGAGGTTGGTGTCCTTCATTCCCCTCTTATCTACTTATCATAAAGGAAAACGAAAGTAGTTTTAGTTTGTTTGTTTCTAAGATAGCTACCAGTCTTAGTGGGACTAGCAACTCCGAGTGGACACTAGATTTCCCGATAACAAAATGGCAACTCCGCTGGGTAGTGAATAGTTTGTTTACTTTTCTATATTTATTTGTTAGTTTGATAAACTTACAGATAGATCCTGAAGTCAAGCCAGCTAGCCTTCAAACTGCATTTGCTATGCAAGTGCAAAGTAGATCAACACTGCTTTAGTCTATCTCCGGGTTTTGTTTATAAACTAAACAATTGATTTGTAAACATCCTAATTGCCCTTGTGGTGGCTCTAGTAACCTCCTTAGATCTACCCCTGTGATTTATTTACTGATTATCACTTGCTCGGCCTAAATCCCTGAACTGTGCTACAAACTGTGATCAAGAACTGGATCAAAAGTCTCGCACTGTACCATCGCACCCTCTCTTAAAATATATCAGTATGCATCGCACTTCCCGTGTGCAGTAGGTGGGATGCATACTGGAATCCCTGTGTAATACGTGCGATGGTCAAAGAAGGCTAATTTTGCCTCCAGACTTTGTTTTTTCTTCACTCTTTTCAGTTCTATTCAGGATTTTTGCTGTCTATAGTCAGTATACCTCTGTGTAAACCCCCTTCCTTTCCATTATTCCACCTCCATTGTGCAAAGAACTGTAAATTTTTTTATGTATTGTGAGCCATTTTCAGTTCTCTTTTACAAAGAAGTGGCGTAATTGAACTGTCGTTTCTTGATTTGGAAGTGTCGCAAGTGTCATTTTCAGTCATAGAAGAGAATCCGATTGTTCTTGATAGTCGATTACACTGTTACTCTTGTATTTGATTTGAATTAGTGATTTTTCAAGTGTCTAAAGCAAGTTTTCAATTCCAAATCGCAAGGTGTCATCATTGTCTTCATCTTGTCTTGAAAAGAAGCTTGTTAGTAGTGTCGCTTTGAAAAATAATTCATATTTGCGCTTAGCTTTCTTTTTATCATTCACACATTAAGAAGGCTGAAAACAAATACATGCATGTGCATTTTCATTTATATTGTTTGTTGGTTTGATTTAGAACAGTGCATATAGTGTGTGCTCTCTGCTCTATGTTGAAAGAAAATCATCTCTCTTTTCTTTAGTAGCTAGGATTTTCATTGCAAAAAGAAGATTAAACGATTGTTTATCATCTTAGACTGCATTTTAGGAATTGTACATATACATCACGTGGTGAACCTGAAAGGCAAATTTCTTAAGCAAGATCAACTGTAAAATAAATTTAATGAATCTAAAAACTCTTTGGAACCTAACGCACAACATTTAGAAGTCTAGGCTAGAGACATATTTCGGCGTCGTAAAGCCTGGTAACTGTTGTTTTCATTGTTGGTTGGGTGATTCCTCCACTTTGAGACGACAAGTGCCAGTACGGATTTGTGCTCCCACGTACCGTCAAGTATATATTGGGAGACCACAATAGACTATATCCTTTATCCATAGGAAGCCATGTCTACCGCCCTATCGATCACAGTGCACTAAACACAACATTCGGGAAGATTGACTTCCGTACCGTAAAAAATATTCTACAGTTTTGCGATTGGTTTGGTAATCCCTCTGTCTAGACTTCCAGAGCAGTCTCTTTTGTTCCTTTTCAGACTCCTTAAAGGAAATGGTCCATCTGAGCACTTGTCACTTCAAGCTCATTGAAAATCGAAGGCGACTAGAGTCATATTTTGTTTTTTCTCGACTCTTAAAATTTGAAAAAACAAGTTGTGTCAAAGCGTCTAAAATTTATTTTAATTGGAATAACATCATTGTTCCCTCGTTGGTCTTTAGGTTGAGAAAAATGGATTCCACCAACCAAGGATTTCCCCTTGGAGGAAATCCTAGTCCTTTCTCCTCTTGGGGAGATGTTGGTGCACCCCATATGGCCACATTGTCGCTTCCAAGATTGACGATTGGCTTGCCCATATGGCTCTTCTCTACCTCTGTCGTTCAAAATACTGTAATTCCTTAGAAATCAAGTCAGCAACTAAATGATACCAGAGTTACCCCCCAACCTTCCACTTCGTCCGTTTCTCCCTCTCCTCCTTCCTCTTTGCTTGATGAAGCTGGTAAAGCTAAAAATCAAGTAACTGAGAAGAAGAAGGAGAAGAAGAAGAGGGAGACAAAGGAGAAAAGGGGAAACCAGGCATCGTCTAGTGAAAATCCACACACTGCACCGTCCAGGCCTAAATCGCCATGTGTCATTTGCAAAGGATACCACTATCATAGAGATTATCCTTGCATCCCTCAGATCTTAAGGGACTGGTCTCCTCGTCTGCACAATCCGGTGTCATCAACCTCTGACGATCATGTTGAGAATACAACTTCAACTAGTGAAAATGAATTCCCTGGACAAAAGGAAAAAGTAAATTTCCTTGTAAACTATGTGAAGGCGATCACGCCATCCATCGTTGTCCCTTCCTAGATGAGGCTAAAAGAGTTTTGGATGACCGTCCAGTTTCACCGTTACGACTTCCTCATAGATATAAGAAACTCTTGCCAAGTTCGTCACTAGTTGAAAATCTGGCTGACACACCATTGTGGTCGGCTGAAGCATCTATCATTGAAGATGAACCCTCTGAATCCATACTAGAAAAAAGTCAAAAGGTCGAGACGACAGTTGACCCGATCTTGCCTTCAGAAGATCCATCTTCAGATGATACAATCATCGAAGAGAATAAGAATGAAACCATTCAAATTCTCTTCACAAACACAGACTCTGATGAACATGGGGGCAGTCTACCCATTCCTTTACCACAGGAAGGAAGTTTGTCAGAGTCATATCCGGCTGTCTATTCGGTCCCACCTCCAAGCAACCTAGTTGTTTCCTTCGATTGGAATCTACTAGGCAGACCCCGTTTACCAGCTAATGTACCATTTCGAATCATTGTACAAATATACAGAATGGTCATGGCTAGTACCATCATAGATGTAGGGGCTTCTGTGAGTATCCTTTCCTCAATTGCTTGGGAAGCACTTGGTTCGCCATCGCTTCTGCCTGAGATGAGAAATCTGATAGGCTTCAATAAACGAACCAGTCGACCGTTAGGGATCCTTCCCAATGTGCTTATAACATTGAGAAGGAAAACCATTTACCTAAACGTAATGGTAGTCCAAGGACCCCTGGATTATAATCTACTCCTTGGGCGCGACTATATGTATAGCATGGGAGCCATTGTTTCCTCACTCTTTAGAGTAATGTGTTTTCCGCACGAAGGCAGAGTGGTCAAGCTCGTAGACCAACTATCATTTCCCGGCTCACACATAGATAATAGTCAAATACCATCCCTAAATGGTCTTTTCACGCAAGGAATGTCTCATCAATCCCCAGTCCATCCGCCTGATGATCACGAGTGATTCAGGAGGACATGACTGAAACCTAGGGGGCATGCACCCTGGTCTGCTTCGGCAGGAAAACTTCAGGTATAGGGTAGGTTTCAGCGAAGGATATATGACTGGTCCAATACCCGTCCGTATAGGAAAATTGGATTAGACCGGATAAGATACCTCTGTTAAAAGGTAGGCCTTTCCTGAGAGAACAAATGTTTTGTCTGCAAATTGAGGGGTAACCCAGAAACTCTACTTCGCTATACCTAGGGGCATGCAAACCTCTTGTAAGCAAGCGAGAAATGACCAACTAACGTTATCTCTATGATTCCGCTGACTTCAACCGCCGAGGTCGGGTGAGTGGTCAAATCGACCATTCATCTTCGCAGGGACCAAGTTGGTGCCGTCAAAGTAAAGGAGAAAGTTTCCTACCTAACCTTGGCGGTGATCTTGGTAGTTAAGTAGAGAGGCATAGTTGATCATTCCTAGCTTGCATGCAGGAGGCGCCGGAGCAAATATTTGTAAGGTGCAAGCTCCATAAAAGATGGCATCTTAGATGAGACATCCTTATTATACGACTAGATCGAGCATTTTTTATGTGGAGTTCAAGCTCGTTAAAAATTAAACATAAGCAGTGAGCAAATGTTTCCCCCAGAGTTTAAGCTCATTCATTAAAAAATGAACCAATTTCCGGTAAATAACCATTATGAATGCATTATCATCAGCTTTTGAGCCATGGTCGTGTTCTTATCATCACCTCCACTCTATTTTGGCTAATCATTCACCTCCATTTGATTGTTTACCCTTTTTGAGGAACAGTTGCGAAGAGTGATCCTGTTAGCCATCCTTGTAACACTTCCATGATTGGAAAATTCCAAACCTTACCTGGAATCAGCTGCTACCCAAATTTATCACTCGTTCTTCGAAAAACGAGTCTCCTTTAAGCTCTTTTCATCTGACTTGTAAAATATGAAAAGATTGCCGAGTGATTGGCCTCTCCAGCTTGTTAAAGTGACCAGAAGTGCTATCCCTCCTCTAGATTTTAATCTTTTTGGACTTGAGGGATTATTACACAAAAAGATCGAGCGCTTGTTTTGTTCGGCTCGTTAAAATTACCGAAAATTCACCCCTTTCGCATTATTTTATACTTTTTCTGACCTAAGGGATTATATGATGAAAAAGGATTATTGGAGTTTTCTTTACGTCCCTTTCAGACTCTCTAAAATTGAAAAGGACCGAGTTGTCTTTGTCATTAAACTCGTTAAAACATAATAGCGACAAACTTGTCTATACAGACAAGAACGAGTTTCACTATCACTAGGCTCATTAAAACATAGCGATGGGTTTGCCCAAAGGGAAAATTATAGAACAAGCATATGTTATCCTCCTCAAGCTTGACAAAAATAAAGAGGTACTGGTCAGCAATGACTGGGGAAAAATTGGGAAGAAAACTTGAAGAAACTTTATTGGTAGCAAGTCGCTCTTGAACATGACACTTTCACTCCGCATCCGAGTCGGGTTGGGTTGTTCCATTCACTAGTCATATCACCATTGGTCCATCACACCATCCACATTTGGGGTTGATGCTACCAATCCATCATGTGAGTGTCGCCGGTATGTTCAAGAGAAGTCGCTCAGAGAATTCACCTGTGTCTCATCCGCCGCAATACATTCACACTCCATTCTTTCATGACCGCCACCCTAGACCTTATATCATCACATCGTTTTCACCTCCATTAAAATCATTTGCTCTATTCCATGTCGTAGATGTGGGATCCATTAAGGCCCTCCTACGACAGATCGCTTCTTGTCGACATCAACTCATTATCCAGGAAGTCGATCTAGGAACAACCCTTTCAGTACTTTGAAGCTTGCATGCCTCAATGGCAAGTTTCTCACTTCTGGAGACAAGTTTACATCAATGGCCTTCGACCGAAAGATTTTGTGTGGTGTTCGATGCCAAGTCCCTTTTTCACACCATGTGAATTTTACTGTAGTACCTTGAGGGTCATCATCATTATCGATGATTCCTCTCGCGCCTGTTAACAGCTTACATCATTGGCTAGTAATCAGGCGATGTATTTCCATGTTCGACTCCAGAAATCTCTCACATGGATCTACTTGTACTGTGAGTGAAGATCGAACAAGATTGAAGACCCAGGATCTAGTTTCATCCATCTTAGCTACGATATATACTCAGGAAAATAAAGACATCAAATGTACATCATTGTTGCACAAATAATCATCCAAACTAAGGGATGATGGCTCTACCAGAATCATCAGTCTGCACACAAACGATTGTCTGTCGTATGTACATGAAAATGAATTTATAAAGCTAAGCATGGGAATGCCTGACTCAGCCAGATCATGAAAATGTTATCAATATAATGTATTGTATTGTATCTTATTACAGGTCGCCTCCCAGCTTGAAAAAACTTTGTATCCTCATGATAAAGCATTTCACCCGACATCAAAAGATTAACGACCTCATGCTTTAGGGGGCAACTGTTATAGACATTTTTGGGCACTGCAACCCCAATCAAACATTTCCATAAACCAAGGGCTCCTAAGTCCCTAAAAGTGTTGTTCCATCCCCTAAAAGAACAAGGTTAGCTGATTACATCATCTCCAAGAAGTTCTCCATGAAAAACTACTCAGAAATGGTCAAAACTGGACCATCTCACCTGCTCCATGGTCAAAGTGCGATGCATCCCACCTAATCCACACGGGAGGTGTGATGCATACTGAAAATCCCTTCTATGGGGTGCGATGGGTGAGAGTGGACAAATGGCAGAGGCATTTTGAGAGGTGGATGATCATGGAATCTTCCAGAAACTTCTCCTGTGACACTTACCTCTCTGAATTCGCTCAGGGATGAGTAAGAGATCATCATTCTCCAAGTGGAATCAAGAACAATCAGAGAGAGGACACTAATCAGATCCCAGAAGCTGACTCACCCCCTTTGCAAACATCTATATATGGATCCCTCATCCTAGAGATCCAGAGGCTGGAATTTTGTATCTTGTAAAGCAGTGATGTTGGTTTCTTGGTGTAACATCATAGTGTTGGGTGATCTAAGCTTTTCATGAGGTGAAGAAGGGCTTCTTGCTGAGAGGATGACACTGGGTCAGAAAAATTGGTTGTAATCCTCTTTGCTTATTCTTGATATTATAAAACCTATTCAATTTTTCCTCCACATTCTTGTATGTTTGATGATATATGCTTTTGTGTGGTCAATATATATCTGGTCCTATATTGTTTATGATTGTAGATCTATGTTCTTCGATAGTATTATGCTACTTTCATTCCATAGGTGTTCTTTGAAGCTGTGTTGACGAGAAAGGAGAAGCAAGGATCTGTAAGAAGAAGGGAGAGGAACTGAGCAAGGAACCAAGCGCAAGACTGAGGTTGGTGTCCTTCATTCCCCTCTTATCTACTTATCATAAAGGAAAATGAAAGTAGTTTTAGTTTGTTTGTTTCTAAGATAGCTCCCAGTCTTAGTGGGACTAGCAGCTCCGAGTGGACACTAGATTTCTCGATAACATCCAACGAAATTTACCAAAAAAGAAATACATGATCTTAAAGAAACAGATGTTGATGAGATTATTGAAGGAGAATCTGAAATTATCAATTTGAACGACAATCATTTGCCCAAAGGATTAACTCCTTTGAAAGATCTCTTTGATTTCAACAATATTCCAAAGAAACCTCAGATGGAACCTCTAAAAATATCCATTGAAGACTACAACATAGGAACTAAAGAGAATCCAAAAATGGTAAAATTGTCCAAATCTTTTCCCCCTGGTCAAAAGCTTAAATATGTTTAATTAATCAAAGAATTCCAGGATGTTTTTGCCTGGAGCTATGAAAACCTGAAATCTTATGACACCTCTGTAATTCAACATACAATACCCCTTAAGGAAAATCAAAAACCATTCAAAAAAAAGCTCAGAAGAATCAACCCTGTACTGCTTCCTTTAATTGAAAAAGAAATCAAATGAATGCATGATGCAGGGATAATTGCCCCAATCAGATTTTCAGAGTGGGTGTCTAATTTAGTGCCCACCAGGAAGAAAATAGGAGAAATCAGATTATGTGTTGACTTAAGAAATGTAAACAAAGTTTCTTTGAAATACAATTACCCTTTACCTAAGATGGATCATATTTTATAAAGAGTATTAGGTGCTTCTAGGATTTCACTTTTGGATGGGTTTTCAGGTTTTAATCAGATTTTGGTTCATCTTGATGACCAAGAAAAGACTGCATTTACCACAGCATGGGGCACATTCAAATATGTTAAAATGCCATTCAGACTTAAGAATGTAGGGGAAACCTTTCAATGAGTAATGGACATAGCATTTGCAAAAGAAATTCACGATTTTCTGGTTGTATATCTAGATGACCTCACTGTGTTTTCTAGATCAGATCAACAACATTTAGATCATTTGAGACAAGTGTTTTTAAAATGCAGAAAGTATGGTATTTCATTAAATCTCAAAAATTCTTTGTTTGGTCTAGAAGAAGGCAAACTGTTAGGCCATATCATCTCCAAAGATGGCATCAGAATTGATCCTGCTAGAATAGAAGTTATTTTGCAAATACCCCACCCCAGAAATGTCAAAGAACTTCAAGCTTTCTTAGGGAATATTAACTTTTTGAGAAGATTCATATCTAATCTGGTTGAATTAATTAGATTGCTGAACAACATGTTAAAGAAGAATTCAAAGGTTAAATGGACAACAGAAGCCAAACAAGCATTTGAAGAAATTAAATTGGCTTTGACTAGAACACCAGTCCTCACAAGTCCAAAGTTCGATAGAGACTTCATAAATTTCTCATTTGCATCAGAACACACTATAGCAGCTATTTTACTGTAGAAAGATGATCAAGGATGTGAAAAAGCCATAGCCTTTTTTAGTAAAGCACTTAGAGATGCACCTCTGAATTACAAAATCATGGAAAAGCGGGCTTTTGCACTTGTGAAAGCCATTCAAGACTTCAAAGTCTATATACTATACTCCCATGTAGTAGCTTATGTACCAAATGTTGTTGTCAAAGACATCCTGACTCGAGATGGAATTGAAGGCAAACGAGGTAAATGGATAGCTAAAATATTGGAGTATGACACTGAAATAAAACCTACAAAGCTGATAAAAGGACAGGGATTGGCTAAACTCATGATTGAATCAAAATTTCAAGTCCTGGATATTAATGAACTGGATAACGAACAGGAGATGGCGACTCCAAAAATTAGCCAGGCCTTCTTAGAATCACCTTGGTATGCTGATATAATTCATGTATTATTAAACCTGCAGGCTCCTCCAGGGTTATCCAGAACAAAGAAAAGGTTTTTAAAGATGAGAGCTTCGAAATTCTATATTTTAGATAATGCTCTTTTTTGGAAAAATCATGAAGTTATTCTATTGAATTTTTTAATAAAAGAAGAAGCTGACAAGGTTCTCAAAGAATTTCAAGCAGGGGATTGTGGTGGACACCTCTACTGGAAATCAACTGCAGAAAAAATCCTAAGAGCTGGATTTTACTGGCCAACCTTGTTCGCTGATGTAAATAAGTTTGTCACTGCTTGCCACAAATGCCAAATTTTTTAAGGCAAAAGGAAACTATTACCCTTACCCTTGAGACCAATTTCCACTGAAAAACCTTTTCAACAATGGGGTTTAGACTTCATTTGAGAAATACACCCTTCCTCTTCTGGCCAACATAAATGGATCCTTACTGCCATAGACTATTTCACCAAATGGATAGAAGTCATTCCTTCTAGACAAGCCAATGATACAGTGATTATAGGATTCTTAGAGACCAACATCTTGTCTAGGTTTGGTTGTCCTAAAAAGATCATAACCGATAATGGTGCTGCCTTCAAGTCCAAGAAAATGATAAATTTATGTAACCAATACCATATCATTTTAGGCCATTCCACAACCTATTACCCTCAAGGTAATGGTCTAGTTGAATCCTCCAATAAAATCCTGATTAATATCATTAAGAAATTGTTGGAAGAGAACAAGAAAACTAGCACAAGAAACTCATAAATGCACTATGGGCAGACAGACTTACTACAAAAAGATCTATTAGAACTAGCCCTTATGAGTCAGTTTATGGCATGGAGGTTGTGTTTCCTTCATCTTTAGGAGTTCCTATAATGAAATTGTTGCAAGAAACTTAGGTGGAACCCAATCACATTCAAAGGAGAATAAATCAGACCATCCATTTGCAGTAGACCAAAGAATAAGTGCACCGAAGATCCCAAGTGTTACAAGAAAAACTCAAGAAAATATTTGACAAAAGGACCAAAGCAGAAGACTTCTACATTGGAGATAAAGTTCTAAGGTGGGATTCTAGGAGAGAATACAAAGGAAAACATGGGAAATTTGACTTCCTATGGAAAGGGCCATTTATCATCTAGGCATTGCAAGGGAACAATACTTACTTTCTGAAGAGCCTAGATGGTAAGAAACAGAAGAAGGACCAGTGAATGGTCGAATGTTGAAACATTACTTTGATCTAGTTTTTTGATGAATTTTGACTCTAACATGTACATACTATATCCTTGATAATGTCACAGTCTGAATTGAATAGTAACTTGCTGCAGTTGAAGCCCGAATAGAAGGACCTAAGCTTCACAAGTGTGTTGTCATATATACAAATAAAGCAACTAGCAAAGGGAGATTTCAGAACACAGTAAAAGTTACTCATAAGGCCATCTGACCTGCTGTTCTTGACTTTCCACCAGGAAACGCCATCCCCAAGTGGAGCCACTATTATACTCCTATACCAATAGGTGTCATATTTCATGATTGACTTGATGAGCTCTGTAATATGTTCATCCCTTTCCTTGTTGCAAAGCTTTTCCATATTATGAAAAAATAAAAAAATGTAAAAAATGTAAAGTGGGTATGCCCTAAAAGAAAAAACAAAGCGTAAAAAGAATAAAATGGTTAAAACAGTGAAAAAACTGAACCCCAAACAAAGAAAGACTAGGAAAATGTGCAAGTCCAAAATGCCACTACTTTTCCATTTTCTACAAATAAAGCATTGTGTGTAGCTTATCAATTCATGCCACAATTGATGAATGGCCAAACAGCTTAATCTTGGCTAGTTCATGTTTGAATTTCATGTTTTAGAGATAGAGAATAAAATCTGACCAAATTGTTCAAACTTGGAAGATAAGTAGATAGGTAGAGAAGCAAAGGAGCTCAACAGCTTAATCTGAGCCCTTGGAAGTAATAAGTGTAGACTTAGGTAGGCTTACCATGAAAAGAAAAGAAAAGTTGATGAGGGCTTGCTAGTCCAAGTGCACCCAAAGAAAGAGAAGAAAAATGCTAGGCAAAGTAGGCAGGGTAGGTAGATTGGTGTTGTAGAATGATACTTGTGATGGATCATGTCTTTCAATGTGTTAACTTTCACTTTTGTCACAAGTGCCATGGCGAACATTACTCTTGGAGCAACTCAAAGTGAGGCAAGATTTCATGACTAACTCTCCTTCATACTTTTCCCTAGAAACCATTCACTAACTTCCCCAAAGGTATTAAGATCTGCTTAATATCCCTAAAAAGCCACTCATTCCATTTCATCAATTGCCTAAGTAAATTCCTATGGCCATATTTCTCATATAAACCCCGTCTTCCCCTATAGCCTAAATTTTAATGCAAAAAACATTTTAACTTAGCGCTGGTGCATTTCAAAATTCATATTAATTTTTAACATTTATTATATATGAATCCCTATAATTTTGTTCCCATCCCATGTTATGTAAATATATGTTGAAAGCCCCAAAATATTAATATTCTCATCCCTAGTTTAAATATAACCATATACATGTTTGTCAGGGATTAATAGATTTATTCAAAATCTATTAATAACCTTTCTCCCCGCGTGCTCAAAGGATTAATCACCATCTCGTTCGATTAATAACCAAGCCCCAACCAATGAAAATAACCCTAGAAAACCATTAAAAAACACATGTTTATTGTATTGGGCATGCGCATTAACCTCCCGCCATATTCCATGAGCGTCCGCCATCAGATCTTCGCCCATTCATCTGACGGTCAGCGATCATTTCGCGACCCCCCTGACCGCTGCTGCTTAACTTGCGAGAGCTCGGTAGTATTGGTGCCCGTACTCTGCCACACGTCGCGCTCCCACTGTGATCACTCGCCTCCAGCCCGAAACCGCCCAGCCCCAAAAGTCGTGCGGGAAAAACCGCTTACCACCACCCTCCACTGACGTCATCCACTGAGGTCAACTATCCTTTGATGACATCACCCTCCACGTCACTGCCACATCACCTACCCCATACTTCTATTGATTTCATCCATACTCCAAATCAAACATTCCTGCCAAAACTCCATTTTGTCAAATAAAAGGGAAAAGGGTCATTTTTGCTATGTTTCGTTGCAAACGGTGCTCCGGACATGATATCTAATGGGTTCGCAGTTCATTCTCGACTGCCTCTGGACCAGAAAAGGCTCCATTAATGAGTCCCTCCACCTGTCAATCGACCCTCCAGTGTACGGTTTCCTCCTCTTTGACACAGGTATCAGTAAAGTTTTATCAATACATGGCTATCAGCGCATCAATTGCCAGGACTTTTCAGCAATCTCCGCAGGAAGTTAGCATACCAGCCACATAAATAGCTAAGTGTTATGAATCAAAAGGTGAAGAACAACCTCCAGTGCCACAAAAACAAGTGTTTTTCCATAGTTACACCATTACCCTTGGAAAAAGGAAATTTTGGGCGGAATGCCAGACAGCGGTGAGCAGGGGTCAGTTCAGCATTAAAGAGCATCAAAACAAGTCAAAGAGTATCAGTTCAAGCATTAAAGTGTATCAAATCAGCAATAAAGAGTGTCAGAGTAGAATTAAAAGCAGCATATTAGAATTAAAGAGCACATTTAAGACAGGCAGTCGACGCAGAGCTACTACAGAAGAAAGTTGTGAGCCGAACCCTAAAGGCTTGCGTCCAACACAACATTAGTTAGTTGTTTCTATTTTACTTGTAAACTAGTTTAGGTTAAACCTAGATATTATCTCACAGCTGTTATGAGATATAAGTTGTACCTATTTTGTTTGTATAAATACCCCCTCCATTAGAGTAGAAAAGGGTCTGGTGTGAGGAGATTTCTTAGACTCTGCTGTAAAATTAATATTTTGGAATAAAGAACTATTGGAATCAACTCTTGTTTGGCCCACTAGATGAAGAATTGAAGCAGAGGACTTGTCACAGAATTCTTGAATCAACCTCCGGATCAATAAGTCCCCTATATCTTGTGTTTTACAGTTTTCTGGTTTACTATATCATCTGTGTTTCATAATCTGAATGATAAAGAAAAAGGTTAATTTCAGAATTTGCTTGATTGCACTCTGTTTTCAGTCTTTATTGTTCTCTATGTTTTCTTCAGAATTAGAATAAACAGTGAACTCTTAATTGCTCATGTTTCCTGATTCTTTCATGTTGATTATTTGTTAAAGAATTCTTAACTGCTCTTTATCAGTAATCATCCATTTTCCCTCTTTCAATATGTTGAAGGATTCTTAACTGCCCTTCACCCATTTGAGCCCATTCCATCTATTTCAATCCTTCATTTGTTCCCTATTTGACTACCTTGATCTACGAAGCCATCCTCTGTTAAGAAACCTAATCCAGAAAGCCAATTTCTTTGACTCCATCATGCCTAATGGATTGAACTATTCTGTCTTACCTCTCCGTCCTATGGAATCTCACCACCCAAACTCAAAACAAAACCCTTGAACTTCATAACTAGCCTAATACCTTTAAAAACAACGCTAAAACATAAAGAGAGAGCCGTCTCTGGATTCTCTGGATACTGAATGGCTAGATTCTGTATCTAAAAGATCAGTCTGTGGTTACCTCGGCATTATTCCCTTTCTTACAACTTTTGGGAAAAACTTGAGTGATAACAAAATGACAGAAAGTAAAAAACTAATGAAACTGTTGTTCTTTTAAAAAGAACAGCAACTATTCATTAAGAGGAACAACGCAAATGTAAGTAGGTAATATTGTTGTTCCTTAAATGGAATGGTTGCTATTCCTTAAGAGGAACAACAACTGTTCCTTTAATGGAACAACTAAAAAAAATACACACAGTTTGTTGTTCCTTAAGAGGAATGGTTGTTGTTCCTTAAGAGGAACAGCAGTGGTTCCTTAAATGGGACAACAAAAATATGAACACGCAGAGTTGTTGTTCCTTAAAAGGAACTGCTGCTATTCCTTAAGAGGAACAATAACTGTTCCTTAAGAGGAACAACAAAAAAATAGAGACACGCGAAGTGTTGTTCCTTAAGAGGAACAACAAAAATAGAAACATGCGAAAATGTTGTTCCTTAAGAGGGACGGCTGCTATTCCTTAAAGGGAACAGCAGTTGTTCCTTAAGAGGAACAGTGAAAAATGATCATGCGGAAGTGTTGTTCCTTAAGAGGAACGACTACTGTTCCTTAAGACGAATAGCAGTTGTTCCTTAAGAGGAACAACAAATATACAAACACGCAGAAGTGTTGTTCCTTAAGAGGAACGACTGTTGTTCCTTATGAGGAACAACAAAAATACAAACACGCAAGATCGTTGTTCCTTAATAGGAATGGCTATTGTTCCTTGAGAGGAACACCAGTTGTTCCTTAAGAGGAACAACACAAAAATTGAAGCACACAAGATCGTTGTTCCTTAAGAGGAACGGTTGTTGTTCCTTAAGAGGAACAATAGTTATTCCTTAAGAGGAACAACACGAAAATGAAATTAAAAAAAAAAAAAAAAAATTGTTGCTCCTTAAATGGAACGACTGTTGTTCCTTAAGAGGAATAGTAGTTGTTCCTTAAATGGAACAGTAGTTAAAATCTGTACGAAAAACAGTTTATACAAGCAAAATTAAAGAGAAAAGTTTATGTACAAAATTTAGAAACAAGGAAATTGTTCAGTGAATTAATGTTGAGGAGGGGTTATCTTCCTCAACAAGAATCTACATAGTGGAATCTTCCCATAATTGCTGGTAAAAGGATTCCCGAGTAAGCGGTTTGTGATAAAGTCACACTCAATGACCGTTTGCTTTGAAAGTATGTCTAGATCCATCAATGGTAGTCAATGTAATGGTGTCATTGTCATGCACTTTTTCTATCTCATAAGGTCTAAGCCATCGTGTCTGGAGTTTTTTGGGGAAATTCTAATACCTGGAATCGTATAGGAGTGCCCAATCTCCTTCGTGGAAGATTTTCTTTTTAATAAGGGCATCATGCCATTTTGCTCTCTGTTGTTGAATTAATGCAGTGCGTTGAAGAGCTGAGAGCCTGATTTCATCTAACTCATTGATTTGCTATAATCTATTAGTCTGGGCCTCATTTAAATTCAAACCCACCTCCTGCACTATTCTTAATGTTTGAATTTCGAATTTGATTGGAAATATGGGTTCTTTTACAAATACTAATTGATATGGTGAATACCCGGTGGTGTTTCTCCATGTTGTTCGGTATGCCCACAAGGCTTCCGGCAATCTTGCAGCCCAGTCATGTCTATGTAATGCAACTGTTTTTGTAAGTATTGCCTCAATTACCTTATTAGTGCTTTCTACTTGGCCATTTACCTGTGGGTGGCATGGAGTTGTAATTTTGTGCTGAATGTGGTAATTTTTTAATGTTGCATCGACTTTATTACCTATAAATTGTGGTCCTCCATATGTAATTATGTCCCTCAAGAGGCCATATCGCACAAATAATTGGAAAAGAAAATGTATTATAGAATCCTTTGTAGCTCTTGGCAGTGCCTCTGCTTCAACCCATTTGGTAACATACTCTGTTGCAACCAATATGTATGTTTTTTTATTTGATGATGGGTTAATAGGACCAATAAAATCGAGTGCCCATCGCTCAAATGGCTCAATTACTAACTGTGGTTTTAGAGGAATTTCATCAAATTATCCAGGGTGTCCTGCCCTCTGGCAACTATCACAGGCTTGAACAAACATTTTAGCATCTTTAAAAATACTGGGCCAGTAATATCTTCTTTGTAAAACCTTAATGACCGGTCCTACCGTGTGAAAAATGTATGCCACGTGGCCCATCATGGCATGCTTTTAGAATGTCAAATATTTCATCTTCTCGGATGCATCTTCTAATTTGCATATCTGCCCCTGTATGAAATAAGTAGCCCCCAATCCATGAGAATCGGGTACTGCACTGCACTATCTATTTTCATTCATTAGGCATTAAATGCTTAGGTAATTTGCCTACTGCTAAGTAATTTGCAATGTCGGCATACCATGGTGTTCTGACGGTAACAACAAACAAATGTTCATTTGAAAATTGATCTTCGACTATTTCTGCGTCCGATGGCTTTGGCATTCGTGAGAGAAAATCAGCTACAGGATTCTCTTTTCCAAGTCGATCCTTAATTGTGATGTCAAATTCCTGCAAGAGAATCAACCATCTTGTCACTCTTCCATTTGTAACCAGTTTGTTTGCTAAATATTTTATGGTAGAGTGATCTGTATACAAAACTACAAGATACCCAATTATATAATGTCTAAATTTATTTACACCATGTATTACAGCTAAAAATTCTTTTTCAGTCACAGTATAGTTTAATTCAGTAGGAGATAGATTCTTGATAATATAATAAATTGCATATGGCTTTTTATCTTCTTCCTTCCCAAGAACTGCTCTGATTGTTGTGTCTGAAGTATCAAATGAAATTTGGAATGGAAAATCCCAATTTGGGCCCCTTAGCACTAGGTCTGTTGATACGAGCTTTTTCAGATCCTCAAAAGCACAGTCACACTTATCTGTCCAAATGAAATCAACATTCCCTGTTAGTGCATATAAAGGTGCAGCAATTCGAGAAAAATTATCTATAAATCTTCTATAATAACCTAAAAATCCCAGAAAATTGCATACCTCTGTTTGTGTCGTAGGAGTAGGTATTAAAAAAATTATCTAAATTTTAGCTAGATCTACTTGTATTCCAACCACTGAGATATAATGACCTAACATGAGTCCCTCGGTCATCATCATATGGGACATTTCATGGCTCAAGCAGAGCCTAGTGGCAATGCATCTTTGCAGCACCTTTTCCAATGTTTGTAATGATGGCTCAAAATCATCTCCATAAGGTGTGAAATCATCCATATATACTTCGAGCCCTTCATTTATTAAATATGAAAAAATCCTAAAGATGGCCCTCTGAAATGTGGCAGGGACATTGCATAACCCAAAGTGTAAGACTGTGTATTCAAATGTTCCCCAACGATAGGTAAAAGTAGTTTTATCCTGATCTTCAGGGGCAATCTGAATCTGATTGTATCCACTGAAGCCATCTAGGAAAGAAAAGAGTTTCTTTCCTGCTAATGTGTCTAATACGTGATCAATGAATGGAAGGGGGAAGTGGTCTTTCTGGGTTGCTTTGTTCAATTCTCTATAGTCTACACATATGCGCCACTTTCCATTCTTCTTTGTCACCACTACTAGTGGAGAGACTCACTTACTATCAGATATTGGGTAAATAAAGTTTACATCTAAAAGTTTTTGTAATTCAACTTTCACAATATCATTAAGATGAGGGTTTAATCTCTGTTGGGGTTGGCGAATGGGTCTAGCATCCTTTTTTGTATAAATGTGGTGTGTACACAACTGGGGATCAATTCCTTTCATGTTTGGGTAATCCCATGCAAAAGCTTCCTTATATTTTCTCAGTAGTTGGACTAGCTTTTCTTCTTTTTCAATAGTCAGATTTTTGTTAATGTTCAAAGTTTTTCCTGACTCAATTTCTATAGTTTTGTTGTTGTAAACAGAGGTGGTAGGTATTGATTGATCATGAGTGTCTTTCATGGGATCTTCTTCTACATCATTGTCAAATGTTGCCTCAATCATGTGACATTGTAAATGGTATCTAGTTTCTATTTGGTTAATGAAGTTGTTAATGATGTCATCCTTTATTTGGTCTTTAAATTCGAGGGCATCTTCTATGGTTAATGGTGATCTAATGTTTTCTGTCAGGTATGATACAAGTTGTTTTTTTGTTTTGATTATTGTTAAACTTGGTTGGGCTGGAGGGTATAAGGCTAAATTCTTGACATTACTCCTTCTTTCTATAGTCATGCTACCTTGTCGATAGCCAATGTAAGCATCAACAATTGCTAGCCAAGGTCTACATAGAATTAAAGGGTGTCCATCTAGTCAGTTTTTGGGATTAATAATCAGAAAGTCTGCAGGGTATTCCTAGGAGTCTACAGATACCATTACATCATGTAGTGTGCCTTCTGGTCTGACTACCGATCAATCAGCCAACTCCAATAAGGTTGTGGTTGGATCTAATGATGTAATGCCAAGCTTTTGACAAGTGGTGGTTGTTAAAATATTGATTGCAGCTCCTAAATCAACTAAGGCATTTGGGAAGGAGCATCCATTGATTTGCACCGTAACTATAGGATTCCCTGGGTCCTCATATTTTACAGGTGCTTCTCTTCCTGATAGTAAGTCAGATAGGGTGCCGACTACTTGGACAATTGGGTTAGTTGTTATTCTCCTCTTTGGCTTTTTTATACATAATTCTTTGATGGTTTTTGCGTAAATTGGGATATCTTGGATAGCTTGGAGGAGTGGAATTTTTATACACAAATTTTTTAGTTCTCCCAGAAGATCAAAATTAGGATGTTCTATTGGGCAAGGTATGATTAGTCGTTCTGGGAATGGAGGAGAAGACGTGGTTACTTGTTCATGAGTTTGTTGTCTAACCAAATTCTCTTCTTATAGTGTTTGTTCTAAAGGTAACGATTTTTCAACTTGAGCATTTTTGTCTCCCTTTGTTTCTATTATGCACACAGATCTTAATTGAATGTCATTGCATTCCCTTAAATTGGTTTCTAGTTCTGGTCCTTCGATTATTTAAACAGATTGAACCGGTCTATTGTTGGGGTTCAGGTTGGGTTAGGCCGGTAGTTGTGGTCTTAAGTTGGTCTGGGGATTTTGTTGCAATGTATAAGGCACTGGAAGTGTAGGTTGAGGGAGAGGAATCATTCCAGTTGGCTTATTCATAGGTCTTTGCCAGTTTGACTACCAGGTTTGACTCTGCGAGGTGGAGGGTGACCATTGTGTTGGATATGCATTGTTTTGCCAAAATGATGGATAGTAAGGAAAGTTTAGCCAATTGGTTTGATTTGTTTGATTTGGCCATGATGATATGGCAAATGGCTGCTGTGACCAGCTAGGGAAAGGTGGCTGATTCTACCACATTCCATTATATTGTTGAGCATTATACTGAGGAGACTAAAAAGAAGAGGATGGATCAACGGGCATACCTATTTGTCATGGCTGCCACTGGCGGCGCTGATTGAGTAGGTAAACCGGTTATGTTTCTTCTTCTACCTCTTTGTAAACTGCTTTCAATCCTGGGAGTGAGGGGCAGCTTTCTGTGGAGTGATCTTTCGTGCAGATGGTGCAGACTTGGACTGTATCTAGCGAGCACTCTTTGTGGCTGTGTTTCTTTCTGCATCTAGGGCAGAATATTGCCAAAATTTGCTCTTCTTTTGCTTGCTTTTGTTTAGCTTGCATGATGTCAAACTGCATTGTCAAAGTCCCTAGAATATCAGTTTTGAAATATTCTAGTAGATTACCAATTTCTGTGTGGGTTATACCTCCACCGGGGACCTTGCTATCCCTTGTGATCATGTCACGTTCTGCTGGCTTTAGTCTTGTGCTGCCTCTCAAACTCCTGATACATAAATCAATGCTGTGAGCAAATTTTTCCTGATATATGTCACCTTTGCCCATAATGTTTAATGTTTCAACCCATCGTTCTTTCATCCCTTTAATTAATGTAGTTTTTAACACATTGTCAGGCAAGGGTAGTGATTCATAAGGAGGTCTCTGAAAATTGTATTGAAAGCATTCTACATATTCCTCTAGTGTTTCATTAGGTCTTGTTGTCATTTGAAATATTTCATCCTTTAATTCTCTGGACCTACAATAATCCTGATACTTCTTTAGAAAAGCACCTTTCATTTGATCCCAATCATTTATAACACCTCCACCTAACCCCATAAACCATCATAAAGCAGCTCCTTTTAATGTGGAGGGAAATAGTTTTAATTTTTAGGGATCGGTGGTATAGTCATACCCCTGGCATAATACATCGAATTCAAATAGAAATGCATCTGGATCTTCCGATGTTAAGCCATGGAATGAAGGAATATGCTAGAGAGGACTAGCCTTCATAGGTGCATTAACTACAGTGTCCATAATGGGATATTTCAGTGTAGAGGTTTGAGGTGTTTGCTGGTTCTGGGCCATTTGATCAAATATGTGCCAATATCCTTCTAGGATTTCTAGGGAGTTATTCCTTGGCTGACTAGAAGGAGTAGGAATGACCTTGACAACACTTCCTTGGTTTGGGATAATGAGTGGTCCTTGCTGAACTATTATCTGGGGGGATCTTGGCTCTTCAGGTTCTTCTACTTTGTTTTGGATGATCTTGACAGCACTCCCCTTATCTGAGTTGCTGAGTGTTTGAACTATTTCGAGAGGGGATTTTAGCTCTTCTGTTTCCCCTGTTTCTCCTCCTTCTTCATGGAGATAACTAGAGTTCCCTTCTTGAAAAGAAATTAGGCGAGAATTCTCAATTTCTTGAAAATCTTGCTCAGTCTCTTCTGTTTTGCTATGCACCTCAACAAAGGCTATAGATGGTGAACCTGTGGCCCAAAGGGAGCTAGTAGGTTGTCTAGAAGCAAATTTTCTAGGGCCCACTGATGGCTGAAATTCGGCTTGCTTAATGATATCATCTATGAAGGTTGATTGACTAATGGTCACCGGTCCCTTGGCTTTGTCAGGTTTGGGTAGCGGTTTTGGAGTATTTTCAAGTTTTTCCTTCTTAGTCATACACACAACTCAAATGTTTATTTCTACCCCAAAAAATTAACAAATCTACTGGAAAGCAGGCAGGGGAGCAGGGCTGCTACATGCTCCATACGCAGGTTTTTACCTTCCATTTTTAATACCCAATTCTCTCCTAGTAGGAACTCATCAGATGCACACTACTCTCTGAAAGAAAAAATGGCTACACTCTCCCCGACAACAACGCCAAAATGTTGAGTGATAAAAGGTTTCCTTTTAACTCCTATTTATCCTACATTAATTATCAATCCAGGTACGATTTCTATTTCAAGAGTGTACTCAGTCTGAGGCGGAAATATAATCCAAGAGTAATGTTTTCCAATTTGCAGTATAGTGCTTCAAATATGAGAGTAAACGGATGCTTGAAATAAAACCTACTTGCAATTGAAAGAAAGTCAATGCTCCGAAACTAAATCATTCACTCAGGAAATTAACGGAAATGATTAGTCAAGGATGCAGTAGCAATAACTCTTTCCTTTGTTAAAAAATGTAAATGAAATCAAACATAAAAAAGATCCTCAATCTGAGAACTCATATAGAAATAGCCAATGTTCTTTACAGTTGTTCATATCACACTCCACACTAAAGCGACTGATTGGAAATGACAATGAATTAAATCAACAGTGCTGCTAATAGAAACGGAATAAATATGCTACTGTAACAATGCTAAAAGCAAAACCAAATACTTGCAAAAAAGAAATGAACAACAATGCTATTTAGTAGAAATGAACACCAAAGTCAGTTTACTGGAATGAACAATGAAGATTTATGATTGAAATGAACAGCCTGACAATATAGTTTGTAGAGAGTAATAATCTTATTATGATGAAAAGGAACGGCAACGCAATTTAGTTACAGCATATACAATGAAACCATTCATAAACTCTTGAAAGAAGGAACAGTAAAGCAATGTGATTCAAATAAACGGAAATCAAATCAAACCATCACACGACTGTGATTGTAACATAATGGTACAGATAGCAAGTGGATCCACCAAGGTCGAGCCCTCAGCCGGTAGTGAAGCACTGTTGGACTACTTCAGTATAAAAGAATGGAACAACAACCAAATTATGTATTAATCATATACGAAAATGTTTACAGGAAATCATACTCTGTTTTATTCAACGAGAGTCGATGATCAAAGTGAAGATACAATAATGAGTTCTGAAAAACGATAATGAATCCCCAATCTTTACAAGCATTGTCCCTTTTATAGGCCAGACAGATAAAACAAGAAATATCAAATAGACTTTGACACAGTGATCCCTCAGGATTAAGAGATCCTGAGGGTTACACTCCATTTTCTAACTCCATTCAACCCTTTGTCTTTTTGTGCTGATGCTATGATTTTCCATTCTTATCCTTAGTTGTGCATTCTGATCTTGATCTACTTGTCTGGATAAAACTTCTTGGTGAAGGAACAACAGTTACTCTGTTTTGTCTTTTCCTTCAAAATGGTAGTTTTCCATTTCTTCTATTTCCTGCATGGAAAAAGACAATAATTAACTAATTTTCAATAATCAATAACTCCCTAGTTTTCGCTATAATTCTTTGATATATTACCATCTTAGAATATAAATGAGTTATGATTAAAGAAAAAGATAAGGAAATATATGGCAAATTCATACCTTTCCCATAGCTCAACAGTCAGCAGGATGACAAGTATATGGAGATTGTGAATAGGTTGCAGTAGAGTTCAAGTAGTGGTACAGGTACATGTACAGGAGGTCGTATAGGTACATGTACAAGTGATGGTACAGGTATTGGTACAGGTGGTGGTAGAGGTAAAGGTGTAAGTAGTGGTACAGGTATTGGTATAGGTATAGAGACAGATGCACGTGCACAGGATGTGGCATATCGTCTCATGGAAGATGGATTGGTTATATTTAGGGATAGGATATATGTTCCAGATAGTAGTGAGCTCAATATGGTGATGTTGGTGGAGTTTCATGAAAAACCATATTCAAGTTACCTAGGATATCAGAAGAAATTGACAGCAGTGAAGAAATTATACTATTTTTCTGAATTTGAAGGGAGATGTAGTTGATTTTGTGGCTAGCTGCTTGGATTGTCAACAGGTGAAGGTAAAGTATAAGTATCCAGGTGGACTACTATAGTCGTTTGGAATTCTAGAATGGAAATGGGAGGTCATTTCCATGGAATTTATCACAAGTTTGTCGAGGAAAGTGAGACAACCTTATTCCATCATGGTACTGGTGGATAGGTTGACAAAGGTAGCGCACTTCATTCCAGTGAATTCTACATTCCCAGTGAGTGATGTAGCATAGGTGTTCATCAAGGGCATGGTCAGATTTCCTAGAGTTTCGAATATTGTGTCAAACAGGGATGTGAAGTTCACTTCGAAGTTCTAGAAGGAGTTTTTCATAGGATTAAGTACAAATTTTTCCTTTAGCATAGCTTATCATCCAGAGAAAGATGGACAGACTGAGATGGTCAACAAGGTACTGAAAGAAATGTTAAGGATGTATGTGATGCATCAATAATGAAAGTGGGAAGAGTATCTTCCACTGGTAGAGTTCACTTACAACAATGGGTATTAGGAATCCTTAAGGATGAGTTCATTTGAGGAATTGTATGGTAGGAGTTGTAATACTCCAATTAGTTGGATTGATCTGGTTAAGGGGGTGTTGATTGGACTGGACATCTTGGAAAAAATGGAATAGAAAATGCAAGTAAGCAAGAAGAATTTGAAAGAAGCAGAGTAGCCTATCGAATTCCAGTGACTCCGAAAGTGAAAGTCCATGACATTTTCCATATGTCATTGCTTAAGAAGTAAGTTAAAGATGTTGATCATGTGATTAATTGGTCTGTATTGCAGGTGGAGCTAGATGGAGAATTCTAGCCAGAACCACCGTGTATATTGCGTAGAAAGTTTCTCATGCTATGGAACCAAGCAATTGAGAAGGTTAAAGTGAAGTGGAAGCACTTTGGGCCAGATGAAGCTACATGGGAGATGGTGGATTAGATGTGGGATATGTACCCTTTCTTATTCATTGATTAAGTAGATGTTTTGGTATATCTCTTTGGTTTATGTTTTCGGTACATGTTTTAGTGATGTTTGGTATACATACATATGTATATGGATGTAAATACTACCATGAGATATGTTATAAAGCTCCAATAAGAAGTATGGGTGTCATCATTATAATTTTCATGCTATTATGTGGTCAAGATGGTTTTCTTTTTAGCAGGGTGATCATTGTAAATACTGCATCGAGCTATGTTATAAAGCTTTATGGGTAGTATGTTTTCTTTTCAATAGTTTTGATGAGGTATAGGTATGGTCAAACACCAAGGACGGTGTCCCCTAAGGGGGAGGGTTCTGTAACAGCCATGGTGAAAATTCCATGTAATAAAAGTTAATAAAGGAAAAAATAATAACCACAATTGATGGGAAACTTATTCCAAGCTAAATGTTGGGCAAGACATCCTAGTGTGGGTGTTCATTTGGTTTATTATGGCTAAAGAAACTGGAAAAGGAAATGGCTAAGGCTTTAGAAAGGAAAAAATGGTATTTTTAGCACATTTATTTGTGAAAGTAATGGAAATTAGGAGAAAAGAAAGGTGAAAGGTCACAGGTTGCATGTGAGGAGGAAAATGAAGAAAACAGAGGCCTAATTGATAAAAAGCCTTTTGAGTATCAATTGTTAGCTTTTGTCAGTTCAGTTTTGGAGCTCTCTCATTATTCTCACTCTCTCTCTCTCGCTTTTGGACACTTAGAGATTTCTAGGAGCACTTTGGCATTGGATCAAGAAAGGAAAACAAGGCAACAAGAAGAAAGGAGCAAGCAAGGAAGAGCGGGATCAAGTAGCTACAGTAGGATTCTTTATAGGTATCGATTTTGATGTTTGTTTTCCTTGCTAGATTTGGCATGCATCGTATTACATGTGGTTCTTGGTTGTTATGGCATGGGTTTTTCCAGGTATGGTAGTGTTTTCTTCCTAGCCTTGCCATTTCTAGATAGCCATGGTATGATGGGGTTCTCATGCTTTGGTTGAGCTAGATTGCCATATGGATTCAAAGTTGAGTGAGGTGGATCCCATTAGGAAAGAACACATGGCATAGTGATCCCTTAATCGGACTGTGGATTGCGGTAAAGACATCGTCTCAGTGACCCCTTGTTGAAAATAGCAACAAGAAATGATAAATATAGAAATGCTAAAAATAGCATTGCTATAGATAGCATTTCAGGATACATTCCAATTTTAGTTAGTCCCTGAACTAAAATTGAGAATTAAAATTCGAATTTGATCTTAGCAGTTGTTTGAAAAATAATTAATTAATTCATCTTGAGTTAATTAGTTGGAGAAAATCAAACATGAAGTCTACGTGAATACATGCAACAATTATCGATTTGATTGAGGAAGTTATCCCTTAATTAAGGAGATCAGGATGAGTTTTACTTTGAGTTGTAATTAGTTAGCTCAGTCAACTAAGTTAAGTCTAGTTAGATTAGTTCCAACAGTTTGTGGAACTGATTGTGAGTTCAATTATTTAATGCATGCATACGTGCAACTAGTGTACTTGAGATAACTGAATATTCTCTCATAAATAACTCATGCATGTCAGTTCAGTCAGAGACCCAATTGAGATCAAAGGAAGGGACAATGTACTATCAGTTGTAGGAATATTCCCATGAGGATATCTCTCTCATGCAGAAGGAATCCATTCCTTGAGGATTGCATAGTTATTTTTGAGTTTGGTGAGAAGTGTGTGAGGTAATTACACATGTGGCAACTTGAGGAACCAGGAGAAACTGTGTAAGGAAATAGGAGGCTTGGAGGACTGAAGGAAGGCATTTATGTTGTCTATTTTGTCTATGAGTAGCAGTGAGGGATTGTACTGAGAGCTAGATAGCTTGTGAGCTAAAGCTTTGTGTAATCCTGAGATATTTCCACTTGTACGATAATACAGATAGCGGGGTTTTTGGCTGAGGCTTTCCCCAAAGTATTCTTCTATGTTCATGTGTGATTGATTTCTCATTCTCTGTTATATGTGTTTTATTTGATCTTGCTCAAAATTGATTAAGCTTCCGCAAGTTTGTTTGTAGAAGTAGATCAAGTATTTTGCTTTAGTATATTGCATTATCAGGTGATCTATAGTGAGAATTTCTACATGGTATCAAAGAAAAGGTGATCAAAGCAGAGAATAGTATACAAAGAAGGGAGAAGTTTGAAGTTCGAAGTTATTGATTATAGAAATCTAATTCTCATCACATCTCAAATTTCACCAATGGCGTTCCATGGTTTGAGACTTGAGTATGCCCTAGATGGAAGCTCGAATTATATAGCCTAGAAGGATCACATGGAAGTAGTATTAGAGGAGAATGGTTTGAAGGACTTCATTGATCAAGAAGTCTCCAAGCCAGCAACTTCTAATGCCCAAGAATTGGCGGAATGGAAAAAATGTGTGGCTAGAGAGAGGAGGATTCTTCTGGAGGGAGTTCGAGACCACATTGTCTCAAGTCTCCATGGGAAGGAGACACCATTTTCAATGTGGATAACTTTGAAGGATCTATATCAGAACAACAGCGATCAGAGGAAGTTGGTGCTGAAATACAAACTTCAGAAAATCAAGTGTGAAAAGGGTGACACATTCTCTACATATCTAAACAAGCTCACCACCTGCAGGGATGAGGTTGGAAGTGTAGGAATCACGACAACCGATGATGACATGGTGAGTCTTGCTCTCCTTGGTCTTCCTAAGATCTGGCATAGCTACCAAGACTCAATAAATGGAGGAGAGAAACTGCCAGATTGGGAACAATTGTGGTTGGATCTGATGCAGAAGGAGATCAGGAGAAGCACCAGAGATGGTTCTTCATCGAAGCATGATGATGAAGAAACTATAGCCTTAGCGAGTAAGGCAAGGAAATCAAAAGAGAAGACTTCCCATTTCAAATCGAGTTCTTCCCATGGTGGGAAGAAGATTAACAAATCTAAAGTGTGATGCTTTAATTGGCATAAGGTGGGACATTATGCTATAAATTGTCCACAGAAGAAATCCAAGAAGGTATCCTCGAAAGGGTCAGATGGTGAGGCACTAGCCTGATAGTTCGAATTGGATTTCACCGTCATCGCATGCATGGTTTCATCAATGGTGGGTTGTGTTTGGTACCTAGATAGTGGAGCCTCATTCCACATGACTGACGACAAGAGTTTATTTAGTACCTTGGAGGAGAAGGACCTCCAGATGCGCATAGAGATGAGTGATGATGGAAAGTACCATGTTTCAGGTGAAGGCACAGTTGTGTTTCAGAGGGAGCATGGAGCTCCTCTCACCTTGATTGATGTAAAGTATGTGCCTAGACTGAAGAAGAAATTGGTATCCGTCGCAATGTTGGAAGACAAAGTGTTATAGACATATTTGGGAACTGCAACCCCAATCACATATGTCCATAAACCAAGGGCTTCTAAACCCCTAAAAGTGTTGTTTCATACCCTAAAGGAACAAGGTCAACTGATTACATCATTTCCCAGAAGTTATCCCTGAAAAACTACTCAGAACTGGTCAAAACTGGACCATACAGATTGCTCCATGCTAATGGTGCGATGCATCTCACCTGTTACACATGGGGGGTGCGATGCATGCTGAAAATCCCTTCTATAGGGTGCGATGAGTGAGAGTAGACAAATGGCAAAGATAGTTTGCAAGGTGGATGATCATGGAATCTTCCATAAACTTCTCCTATGACACTTGCCTCTCTGAATTTGCCCAGGGATGAGTAAGAGATCATGAAATCTCCAAGTGGAACCAAGAACTATTAGTGAAATGACACTAATCAAAATCCCGGAAGCTGACTAACTCTCCTACAAACATCTATATATGGATCCCTCCTCTGAGAGATCTAAGGGTTGGAATTTTGTAATTTGTAAGGAAGTGTTGTTGGTTTCTCTTTGAGACAATGTATTGTTGGGTGATCTTTCTTTGTATGAGGTGAAGAGGGCTTTCATGCTAGGAGGATGATGCTGGATCAAACAACTTGGTTGTAATCCTCTCTTCTACTACTTCTATCAATAAAGCTACTTGAGTTTTCCTCCATATACTTGTATATCTCTAAATCTTGTATTTGTATATGCATTTGTATGGTTAATGTACATTTGATCCTACATTGTTAATGGTTATAGATCTCTATGCTTTGATGGTATTTTGCTGCTTTGACTCTATAGGTGTTCTTCGAAGTGGGACAAGTGAGAAAGGAGTGGTGAAAGCTCTATCAAAGGAGAGAGTAAACAAGTAAGGAGACTAGCACAACACTGAGGTTGGTACTCTTTGCTTCTCTCATCTATCTCTCATAAAGGAAAACACAAGTAATTTTAGTTTGTTTGTTTCTAAGATAGCTACCCGTCTTAGTGGGACTAGCAGCTCTGAATGGACACTAGTTTTCCCGATAACAAAATGGCGACTCCACTAGGGAGAAAATAGTTTGTTTGTTTTGTTACTATTGTTTGTTTTATAAACTACAGATAGAGCCTGAAGTTAAGCCAGCTAGCCTTCGAACTGCTTTTGCTATGCAACTTCAAAGTAGATCAACACTACTTCAGTCAATCTCTAGGTTGGTTTATGAACTGAACATCTGACTTGAAAACATCCTAAGTGCCCTGGTGGTAGCTCAATAATCTCATTAGATCAGCCCCTATACTTTGTGTTTACTGTCTATCATTAGCTCAGCCTATATCCCTAAACTTAGCCGCAAACTGTGAGTGAAAACCAAGCTCAGTCTCATCCCTGGACCATCACACTGTCTCTCATTGGCAACCTGGATGCAATGCACCTCCCGTGTGTTGCAGGTGAGATGCATCCCTATTTTCTTGTGTTACAGGTGCGATGATTGAGTGAGACTGTTTCTGCCTGCAGATTTTGGTTTTTTCTTCATTGTCTTCAGCTTTATTCAGCAGTTTTGTTGTCTATGATCAGTATATCATTGTTGAAACCATCTTCCTTTGCATTATTTTAGCCTCCATCAGTTAAGAATTGTGAATGTTTTTATGTATTTTTCATCATTTTCAATTCTCCTTTGCAAATAGTAGCTCAATCGAACTGTGGTCTTTTGATTTGAAAGTGTCACAAGTGTCGCTTTCAGTCAAGAAAGAGAGTGTCGTGAAGTCCTCCTATTTTAGATAGTTGATTACACTTTTGCCATTGTATTTGATTTGAATAATTAGTATTTCAAGTGTCATCTTAGTCTTCCTTTCGTTTTTTTAATACAAAACCGCAAAGTGTTATCTTAGTCTTCCTTTCATGTTTTGAATTTTAAATCGCAAAGTGTTGTCTTAGTCTTCCTTTCGTTTTTTGAAGAGAAAATTGTTAGTATTGTCGCTTTGAAAGAAGATAATTCAGATTTGTACTTAGTTTTCTTTTTTTCATTCACACATAAAGAAAGAAAAAAACAAATACATGCATGTGCATTTGCATTTAGACTGCATGCGGTAATTGATTTAGGAAAAGTGCATCTAGTGTGTGCTCTCTGCTCTATGTTGAAAGAATTTCATTTCTCTTTCCTTAGTAGCTAAGATTTTCATTGCTAAAAGAAAGTAAACGATTGTTTATCATCTTAGATTGAATGTTTAGGAATTGTATATCTACATCACGCAGTGAACCTTAAAGGCAAACTTCTTAAGAAAGATAAACTATAAAATAAACCTCAATGAACATAAAAATGCTTTGGAACCTAACGCACAACATCTAGAAGTCTAGGCTAGAGATGTATTCCGGCATCGTAAAGCCTGGTAACTATCATTTTCATCATAGGTTGGGTGATTCCTCCTCTTTGATACGACAAGTGCCAGTACGGACTTGTGCTCCCACATACCGTCGAGTATATATTGGGAGACCACAAAAGGCTATATCCTTTATCGTTAGGAAGCTATGTCTGCCACCCTATCGATCGCAATGCACTGAACACAGCATTTCGGAAGATTGAATGCCATATCATAAAAAGTATTCTGCAGTTTTGCGATTGGTTTGGTAATCCCTCTGTCTAGATTTCTAGAGAAGTCACTTTCATTCCTTTTCAGACTCCTTAAAAGAAAAGTTCCATTTGAGCACTTGTCACTTCAGGCTCATTAAAAATCGAAGGCGACTAGAGTCATCTTTAGCTTTTTCTCGACTCTTAAAAATTGAAAAAGAAAGTTGTGTCAAAGAGTCATAAAATTTATTTTAATCGGAATAATGTCACTGTTCCTTCGTTGGTCTTAGGTTGAGAAAATGGAGTCTACGAATCAAGGATTTTCCCTTGAGGGAAATCCTAGTCCTTTCTCCTCTTGGGGAGATGTTGGTGCTCCACACATGGCTACATTGTCCCTTCTAGGACTCACAATTGGCCTGCCAGTATGGCTTTTCTCGACCTCTATCATTCAAAACACCGCAAATCCTCAACAATCAAATCAACAACCAGATGATGCTGAAGTCGCTACCCCACCTTCTACTTCGTTTGTTTCTCCCTCTCCTTCTTCCTCTTCGCTTGGTGAATCTAGTAACACTAAAAACAAAGTAACTAAGAAGAAGAAGAAAGGAAAGGAGAATAAGAAGAAGAAGCCATCAACGATAGAGGGCAACCATGCATCGTCTAGTGAAAATCCACACACTACACCCTCCAAACCTAAATCTCCATGTGTCATTTGCAAGGGAGACCACTATCATCGAGATTTTCCCTGCATCCCATGGATCTTGAGGGACTGGTCTCCCTGCTTGCATAATCTGGTGTCTTCAACCTCTGATGATAATGTTGAGAGCACGCCATCAACTAGTGAAAATGAAGTCAATGGATAGAAAGGAAGATCTAGATTTCCTTGTAGGCTGTGTGAAGGCAATCATGCCCTCCACCATTGTCCCTTCTTGGATGAAGCTAAAAGAGTCTTGGATAATTGTCCTGCTTCACCACAGTGACTTCCTCCTGGATACAAGAAACTCTTGCCGAGTCCATCGCTAGTTGAAAATCTGACTGACACATCTTTGTTGTCGGTCGAAGCACCTATCATAGAAGATAAACCCTCTGAGTCCACACTGGACCAAATTCAATAGGTCAAGATGGTAGTCGACCCAGTCTTGTCTTCAGAAGGTCCACCTTCTGATGATACAGTCACTAAGGAGAATGAGAACGACATCGTTCAAATTCTTTTTAAAACACAGAATTCGATGAACATGGGGGTAATCTACCCGTTCCTTTACTGCAGGAAGGAATTTCATCAGAGATTCATCTGGCCATTTATTCGGTCCCTCCTCCAAGCAATCTAGTCATGTCCTTCGATTGGAATCTACTAGGGAGACCCCGCCTACCATCAAATGTACCATTCCAAATCATAGTAGAAGCTTACAAAATGATCATGGTTGGTACTATCATAGATGAAGGGGCTTTTGTGAGTATCCTTTCCTCAACTGCTTGGAAAGTGCTTGGTTCGCCATCACTTCTCCCTGAGATTCGAAATCTGCCAGGCTTCAACAAAGGAACTAGTCGATCGTTAACGATCCTTCTGAGTTTACCTAAACCTTAAGAAGGAAAACCGTTCATCTAAACGTGATGGTAGTCCAAGGGCCTATAGATTACAATCTACTCCTTTGGTGTGACTACATTTATAGCATGGGAGCTATTGTTTCCTCACTCTTTCGAGTGATGTGTTTTCCGCATGAAGGCAGAGTGGTCCACCTAGTTGACTAGCTTTCATTCCCTGGTTCAAACACAGCTACTAGTCAAATACCATCCCTAACTAGTATTTTTACATAAGGAATGTCTCATCAATCTCCAGTCCGTCCACCTGATGATCGTGAGTGATTCGGTGATTGTGACTAAACCCAAGGGGCATGCGCCCTGGTCTGCTTCGGTAGGAAAACCCCAAATATAAGGTAGGTTTCTATGTAGGATATATGACTAGTCTGATCCCCTGTCCATTTTGGAAAATGGGATTAGACTGGAAAAGGATTCCTCCGTCGGAGGTTATGTGATTGGCACTGACAAAAATCACCTTTGTCCATTTCGATGGAAAAAGCCAAGGAAGTGTTTTGTCTGCTACATGGATGGAACAATCTTGCTAATGCAAGAACTTCCGTATCGTTTCCTGGAAACTCTACTTCTCATTATACCTGGGCGCATGCAAACCTTTTTACATGCAAGTGAAAAATGACCTTTTGTTTTCTTAGTTTGTAGGCTTATTTTCTTAGTTTGTAGGCTCTCAACCCTTTAAACGCATAGTTGGTTGTTCCTAGCTTGCATACAAAAGGCTCCAGAGCAAAGTTACGCATGGGGCAAGCTCCCTAAAAAATGAACCTCTTAATGAGAGACATCCTTATTATACGACTGGCACGAGCAGTTTTACGCGAAGTTCAATCTCGTTAAAAAATAAACCTAGCAATGAGCATAGGTTGCCCCAGAGTTCAAGCTCATTTTAAAAAAAAATGAACCCACCTTCGGTAAATAACCATTGTGATCGCATAATTATCAACTTTTGAACCTTGGTCGTGTTCTTATCATCACCTCCACTCTTTTTTAGCTGATCATACGCCTCCATTTGATTGTTTACCCCTTTTTAGGAACAGCTGCGATGAGTGATTCTATTAGCCAACTTCTTTACACTGTCGTGATTGAAAAAATTCCAAACCTTACCTGGAACCAACTGCTATCTGAAAACATCACTCATTCCTCAAAAAACAAGTCTCCTTTAAGCTCTTTTCAGCTGACTCGTAAAATATGAAGAGATTGCCGAGCAATTGGCCTCTCCAGCTCGTTAAAGTGATTGGAAGTGCCTTCCCTCCCCTATATTTTAATCTTTTTGGACCTGAGGGATTATTACACAAAACGATCGAGTGCTTGTCTTGTTCAGCTCGTTAAACTATCTAAAAGTCATCCCTTTCGTATTATTTTATGTTTTTTCGGACTTAAGGGATTATATTACGAAAAAATACTACTGGAGTTGCCATTTCATCTCTTTCTAGACTCTCTAAAATTGAAAAGGACTGAGTTATCTTTGTCATTAAACTCATTAAAACAACAGCGACAAACTTGTCCATGCAGACAAGAACGAGTTTCACTGTCACTAGGCTCGTTAAAACATAGCGACAGGTTTTCCCGAAGGGAAAATTATAGAACAAGCATATGTTATCCTCCTCAAGCTTGACAAAAATAAAGAGGTATTGGTCAGAAATGACTAGGGAAAAAGGGAAGAAAACTTGAATAACTTCATTGGTAGCAGGTCACTCTTGAACATGACACTTTCACTCCATCACCATGATTGAGTCGAGTTGGGTTATTCCGTTCATCGGTCATATCACCATTGGTGCTCCGTACCATCCATTTTTTGGTTAACGCTACCAATCCATTTTAGTGTCGCTGATAGGTTCAAGAGAAGTCGCTCAAAGAATTCACCAACCCAGTGAACGCCTCATTCGCTGCAATACCTTAACGCTCCATTCTTTCATGACTGCCACCCTGAACCTTGTATCATCAGATCGTTTTCACCTCCACAAAATCATTTTCTCTGTTCTGTGTCATAGATGTGGGATTCATTAAGGCCCTCCTACGATGGGTCACTTCTTGTCCACATCAGCTCATTATCCAAGAAGTTGACTTAGGAACAACCCTTTCAGTACTTTGAAGCTTGCATGCCTCAATGACAATTTTCTCACTTCCGATGATAGGTTTACATGAATGGCCTTCGACCGAAATATTTTGCGTGGTGTTCGACATCGACTCATGTATTCACACCATGTGAATTGTACTGTAGTACCTTGAGGGTCATTATCATTATCGATGATTCCTCTCACGCCTGTTAATAGCTTACATCATTGGCTGGTAATCAGGCGATGTCTTTCCATGTTCGACAACAAAACATCTTTTCACATGGATCGAATTGTACTTCGAGCAAAGATTGAATGAGTTTGAAGACCTCAGATCTAATTTCATCCATCCGAGCTGCGATATATCAAGAAAATAAAGACATCAAATGTACATCATTGCTGCACAGATAACCATCCAAGCTAAAGGATGATGGCTCTACCAGAATCATCAGTCTGCCACACAGATGATTGTCTATCCTATGTACATGAAAATGAATTTATAAAGTTGAGCATGGGAATTCCCGCCTTATATAGATCATGAAAATATTATGAAGATAGTGCATTGTATTGTATCTTATTACATGTCACCTTCCAGTTCGAAAAACCTTCGATCCTCATAATAAAGCATTTCACCCGACATATTTGGGCACTGCAACCCCAATCACATATGTACATAAACTAAGGGCTTCTAAACCCCTAAAAGTTTTGTTTCATACCCTAAAGGAACAAGGTGAGCTGATTACATCATTTCCCAGAAGTTATCCCTGAAAAACTACTCAAAACTAGTCAAAACTAGACCATACGGACTGCTCCATGCTGAGGATGCGATGCATCTCACCTATTACACATGGGGGGTGCGATGCATACTGAAAAGCCCTTCTATAGGGTGCAATGAGAAAGAGTAGATAAATGGCAGAGACAGTTTGCAAGGTGGATGATCATGGAATCTTCCAGAAACTTCTACTGTGACACTTGTCTCTGAATTCGCCCAGGGATGAGTAAGAGATCATGAAATCTCCAAGTGGAACCATGAACTATTAGTGAAATGACACTAATCAAAATCCCAAAAGCTGACTCACTCTCCTGCAAACATCTATATATGGATCCCTCATCTAAGAGATCTAAGGGTTGGAATTTTGTAATTTGTAAGTGTTGTTGGTTTCTCTTTGAGACATTGTATTGTTGGGTGATCTTGCTTTGTATGAGGTGAAGAGGGCTTTCATGTTGGGAGGATGATGCTGGATCAGATAGCTTGGTTGTAATCCTCTCTTCTACTACTTCTATCAATAAAGCTATTTGAGTTTTCCTCCATATACTTGTATATCTCTGAATCTTGTATTTGTATATGCATTTGTATGGTTAATGTACATCTGATCCTACATTGTTTATGGTTATAGATCTATATGCTTTGATGGTATTTTGCTACTTTGACTCTATAGGTGTTCCTTGAAGCAGGACAAGTGAGAAAAGAGTGGCGAAAGCTCTATCAAAGGAGAGAGGAAACAAGTAAGGAGACTAGTGAAAGACTGAGATTGGTACTCTTTGCTTCTCTCTCATATATATCTCATAAAGGAAAACACAAGTAACTTTAGTTTGTCTGTTTCTAAGATAGCTACCCATCTTAGTGGGACTAGAAGCTCTGAATGGACACTAGCTTTCCTGATAACACAAAGGCTATGATGTAGTCTTTAGTAAATGAAAGGCATTCCTGAGACACATCGGCACTGGACAGACCAAGAGGATTTGGATTCAAGTAAAGAATCTCTACAAGATGGAGGTAGATGACTATGCTGCATTAAGTTCCAAAGAAAAGTTGGTGCAAAGCCAAGATATTGGTGAGTTATGGCATAAAGGATTGGGCCACTTGCACCATGGGGCCTTGAAGATCATGTAGGAGATTTATACCGGACTTCCCAAGGGTAAACTTGAGCAAGTGGATACATGCAAAGGTTGTACCTTGGGTAAGTATGCAAAATATTCCTTTCAGGATCGAGACAATCAATCTAGAGTAATCTTGGAGTGAGTCCATACAGATGTGTGTGGACCATTCTTGACAGCCTCCATCACTAAACAAAGGTACTATGTTATTTTCATTGATGATTTTTCTTGTAGATGTTGGATATACTACATGCAAAAGAAGGATCAAACCTTCTCAAGGTTTTGTGAGTTCAAAGCCTTGGTTGAGAAAGAATCAGGAAAGAAGATAAGGGCCTTGCAAAGCGACAATGGTGGAGAGTGTGTCTCTCAACAGTTTAAGGAATTTTGTGTAGCAGAAGGAATTAAACGGGAGTTGACGGCACCCCATAACCCACAACAGAATGGGGTGGATGAAAGGAAGAATAAAACAATTGTGGGAGCAGCCCGGGTGATGCCACATGACCAAGGCCTACCACTTCATTTGTGGGCTGAGGCATGCAATATAGCAGTATACTTGCAGAATAGAAGCCCGCATCGTATACTGGGAATGAAGACACTAGTGGAGGCTTTCTCCGGGAAGATACCAGATGTGAGTCACTTCACAATCTTTGGCTCATCGGTATTTTTCCATGTGACCAAAGATGCCTAGAAGAAACTAGAGCCAACAGCTGAGTTGGGGATACTCGTGGGGTACATTGATACACCCCACAACTATCGGGTGTTCTTGCTTACCAGTCAGAGGACAGTGGTACGTGGAGATATGAAGTTTGACGAGCAGAAGGCCATGTGAGTTTAGCTTGAGAGGGAGCTCAAGTTACATGCAGAGGAGGAACTTTTGGTTACTAAGGAGGAGGAGCCTCAGATTGATGTGGAGCAGCCGCATGTAGAGGATCCAAGAGTGGAGACATCCACTTATGTAGAATCTTCTAGATATGGGTGGAAATGCTGAAGGGAAGCTGACAGATTGTTGATGGATGTGAGAGAGAATGTGGGACAGCCATCTTCTCAGTGCAGACAAAGGAGGTCACCTGAGTTGTACACTGGTTACATGGCCCTAGTTGGGGGATGTATAGAGATCGAACCATATTCCTTTGAGGACGTAGTGCAACAGCTAGTCTTGGTTGATGCTATGGTGGAGGAGTATGACTCCATAGTTCAGAATAGTTTTTGGGATGTTGTTCCAAGACTAGAGAACAAGTCAGTAGTGAGTTCCCAATGGCTTTACAAGGTAAAGCAAGTAGCTGATGGTAGTGTGGAGAAACATAAGTCAAGGTTTGTTTCCCGTGGTTTCTCATAGGTCCAGGGGATTGACTATGATGAGACTTTCACTCCTGTAGCAAGGTACTCATCTATCAAATTGATGTTGGCACTATCAGCACAGATGGGTTGGATGATCCATCAGATGGGTGTGAAGACTTCGTTCCTCAATGGAAAGATTGAGGAAGAGGTGTACATAGAGAAAACGGAAGGATTTGAGACCTTTGATCATGAGTCACATGTGTGCTGACTCAAGAGAGCTTTGTACAAGCTGAAGCAAGCACCTCATGCTTGGTAGACCAGGATCGACAGCTATTTCACCAGGTTGGGCTTCACAAAGAGTGAAGTGGATGCGAACTTGTACCACATCATGGTAGAAGGTAAGTAGTTGATCATTGTCCTTTATGTTGATGATCTAATATTGATAGGTGATGATCAATTGATAATGTCTTGCAAGGAGGACCTTGCAAGAGAGTTCGAGATGAAAGACATGGGCCTCATGGACTACTTTCTAGACATGGAAGTGTGGTAGAAGGATGGGGAAGTGTTTGTGTCTCAAGACAAGTATGCCAATGAGATACTCAGGAGATTATACATGGAGAAGTGCAAGCCCATGCAGACTCCTCTATCAGGTAACTGGAGGAAGGAGGATGCTACTTCAGGTGAGGTAGTAGCTGCTTCTATTTATCGACAGCTTGTGGGTTCATAGATGTATTTAGTGAACACACGACCAGATTTGTGCTTTGTGGTGAACCATCTGAGTCAAGCTATGGTTCAACCTACCAAGCTGTTTTGGAAGGCAACGAAGCATGTGCTGAGATACCTTAGAGGCACATCTTAATATGGATTACGATATATATGGGCAGAGGGAGTGAAGCTTCAGGGCTTCACAGATGCAGATTGGGCAGGGAGTCCACCAGATCAGAAGAGCACTTTAGGAGGAATTTTCAACCTTGGTTCATCAACAGTTTCTTGGTATAGTAGGAAAGAGAGGTCAGTTGCACTTAGCTCAGCAGAGGTTGAATACATGGCTTCCAGTCAGGCAGCATGTGAGGCCATTTGGATGCGGAAAATTCCAGTTGGATTGTTTGATTAGAGGATGGATCCAACTGTGATCTATTGTGATAATCAGAGTTGTATCAAACTCTCTGAGAATCCAGTATTTCATGACAGGTCCAAGCACATCGATATCCGGTATCATCATCTTTGAGACGTGTGGTGAAGAGGATCACGTTGTTGCAGTATGTTTCAACCGAGGAGCAAGATGCAGATATTTTGACTAAGGCATTGTCAAAATTAAAATTCGAGTTCCACATAGATAGGATCGGGGTGACAAATAATCCCTTTCTTGTTGAGAGGGAGTGTTGAAAATAGCAACAAGAAATGCTAAATATAGAAATGCTAAATATAGAAATGCTAAACATAGCATTGCTATAAATAGCATTTCGGGATACATTCCAATTTTAGTTAGTCCGTGAACTAAAATTTGAATTTTATCTTAGCAGCTATTTGAAAAATAATTAATTAATTCATCTTGAGTCAATTAGTTGGAGAAAATCAAACATGAAGTCTATGTGAAGACATGCAACAGTTATCCCTTTGATTGAGGAAGTGTTGTGCAGTACAACAACCCCCCCCCCATTTCTAAATTTTTATCAAAAAGCTTTAAATAGAAATGGGTCGCTTTTTAAAACGTAGTTAAATTCAATGATTCAATAATAATCGCATGCCTGGATTTAATTATATAACACATGGAAATCCTTATCAAAAGGTCTGATCCAATAGAACTAATATCTGAAACCTTTTGTTAAAATGTAATATAATATGATATATCCTTCTTTGAGAAGCCCTCATAAGCAAATCTCTGATGCGATAATGCGATCGAAGATCGCATATCGCAAAATTAAACAAGGATGCATCCCAAATGGTCTATACTAAACCTCTGATCCGATAACATAATCGCAATCGGCGATCACACATATCACGTGACACATAGTGAAAGCCCTTTCAAATTCGCCGATGCGATATCATATAGAAAGGTGCGCTTTTCAAGAAAATACTGTCAAAAGGTATTATTAGTGGGCGTAAATCTTAAAAGCAATAATAAACGAAAAAGCAATAAATCAAATGGTCTGCTGATTATCCCTCTGCCTTATTGTATTCCTTACCTTTATCGCAATCGGGGCTATGAGTCCAAAACGTTAAGCCTGACCGATGAACCTCCCGATTGCGATATGCGATTTATCGCTAATCACTGATCAGGAAAATCAAAAGATACATTTTAAAGGATCATCACGCATATGAGCAATGCGATGTATAATTATTACAATTATTAACAACAATTGGCAGTTATGAAGGTCATTAATTTTGCAGTTAAGGGTGAATCCTTCGAGGATTTCATCCATGGTAATACTTAATTACATTTCATTTATCATGTGTGAATTACCATAACTCTTTTCATTTCATATTAGCTTTGAGCGGGTATATTTCTCTGTTACGTTTTTCATTGTCTGTGCAGAGCAACTCTGAGCTGATGAATCCAGAGAAAATGACAAAGAAGGTGAAGAAACCCAAGGCCCTTATCGTAGCTAAAGAAGAACCAAATAATAAAATATGTTAAAATGCCATTCGGACTTAAGAATGCAGGGGCAACCTTTCAACTAGTAATGGACATAGCATTTGCAAAAGAAATTCATGATTTTCTGGTTGTATATCTAGATGACCTCACTGTGTTTTCTAGATCAGATCAACAACATTTAGATCATTTGAGACAAGTGTTTTTAAAATGCAGAAAGTATGGTATTTCATTAAATCTCAAAAATTCTTTGTTTGGTCTAGAAGAAGGCAAATTGGTAGGCCATATCATCTCCAAAGATGGCATCAGAATTGATCCTGCTAGAATAGAAGCTATTTTGCAAATACCCCACCCCAGAAATGTCAAAGAACTTCAAGCTTTCTTAGGGAATATTAACTTTTTGAGAAGATTCATATCTAATCTGGTTGAATTAAATAGATTGCTGAACAACATGTTAAAGAAGAATTCAAAGGTTAAATGGACAACAGAAGCCAAACAAGCATTTGAAGAAATTAAATTGGCTTTGACTAGAACACCAGTCCTCACAAGTCCAAAGTTCGATAGAGACTTCATAATTTTCTCATTTGCATCAGAACACACTATAGCAGCTGTTTTACTGCAGAAAGATGATCAAGGATGTGAAAAACCCATAGCCTTTTTTAGTAAAGCACTTAGAGATGCACCTCTGAATTACAAAATCATGGAAAAGCGGGCTTTTGCACTTGTGAAAGCCATTCAAGACTTCAAAGTCTATATACTATACTCCCATGTAGTAGCTTATGTACCAAATGCTGTTGTCAAAGACATCCTGACTCGAGATGGAATTGAAGGCAAACGAGGTAAATGGATAGCTAAAATATTGGAGTATGACACTGAAATAAAACCTACAAAGCTGATAAAAGGACAGGGATTGGCTAAACTCATGATTGAATCAAAATTTCAAGTCCTGGATATTAATGAACTGGATAACGAACAGGAGATGGCGACTCCAAAAATTAGCCAGGCCTTCTTAGAATCACCTTGGTATGCTGATATAATTCATGTATTATTAAACCTGCAGGCTCCTCCAGGGTTATCCAGAACAAAGAAAAGGTTTTTAAAGATGAGAGCTTCAAAATTCTATATTTTAGATAATGCTCTTTTTTGGAAAAATCATGAAGTTATTCTATTGAATTTTTTAATAAAAGAAGAAGCTGACAAGGTTCTCAAAGAATTTCAAGCAGGGGATTGTGGTGGACACCTCTACTGGAAATCAACTGCAGAAAAAATCCTAAGAGCTGGATTTTACTGGCCAACCTTGTTCGCTGATGTAAATAAGTTTGTCACTGCTTGCCACAAATGCCAAATTTTTGAAGGCAAAAGGAAACTGTTACGCTTACCCTTGAGACCAATTTCCACTGAAAAACTTTTTCAACAATGGGTTTTAGACTTCATTTGAGAAATACACCCTTCCTCTTCTGGCCAACATAAATGGATCCTTACTGCCATAGACTATTTCACCAAATGGATAGAAGTCATTCCTTCTAGACAAGCCAATGATACAGTGATTATAGGATTCATAGAGACCAACATCTTGTCTAGGTTTGGTTGTCCTAAAAAGATCATAACCGATAATGCTACTGCCTTCAAGTCCAAGAAAATGATAAATTTATGTAACCAATACCATATCGTTTTAGGCCATTCCACAACCTATTACCCTCAAGGTAATGGTCTAGTTGAATCCTCCAATAAAAGCCTGATTAATATCATTAAGAAATTGTTGGAAGAGAACAAGAAAAACTAGCACAAGAAACTCATAAATGCACTATGGGCAGACAAGCTTACTACAAAAAGATCTATTAGAACTAGCCCTTATGAGTTAGTTTATGGCATGGAGGTTGTGTTTCCTTCATCTTTAGGAGTTCCTATAATGAAATTGTTGCAAGAAACTCAGGTGGAACCCAATCACATTCAAAGGAGAATAAATCAGACCATCCATTTGCAGTAGACCAGAGAATAAGTGCACCGAAGATCCCAAGTGTTACAAGAAAAACTCAAGAAAATATTTGACAAAAGGACCAATGCAGAAGACTTCTACATTGGAGATAAAGTTCGAAGGTGGGATTCTAGGAGAGAATACAAAGGAAAACATGGGAAATTTGACTTCCTATGGAAAGGGCCATTTATCATCTAGGCATTGCAAGGGAACAATACTTACTTTCTGAAGAGCCTGGATGGTAAGAAATAGAAGAAGGACCAGTGAATGGTCGAATGCTGAAACATTACTTTGATCTAGTTTTTTGATGAATTTTGACTCTAACATGTACATACTATATCCTTGATAATGTCACAGTCTGAATTGAATAGTAACTTGCTGCAGTTGAAGCCCGAATAGAAGGACCTAAGCTTCACAAGTGTGTTGTCATATATATAAATAAAGCAACTAGCAAAGGGAGATTTCAGAACACAGTAAAAGTTACTCATAAGGCCATCTGACCTGCTGTTCTTGACTTTCCACCAGGAAAAGCCATCCCCAAGTGGAGCCACTATTATACTCCTATACCAATAGGTGTCATATTTCATGATTGACTTGATGAGCTCTGTAATATGTTCATCCCCTTCCTTATTGCAAAGCTTTTCCATATTATGAAAAAATAAAAAAATGTAAAAAATGTAAAGAGGGTATGCCCTAAAAGAAAAAACAAAGGGTAAAAAGAATAAAATGGTTAAAACAGTGAAAAAAATGAACCCCAAACAAAGAAAGACTAGGAAAATGTGTAAGTCCAAAATGCCACTACTTTTCCATTTTCTGCAAATAAAGCATTGTGTGTAGCTTATCAATTCATGCCACAATTGATGAATGGCCAAACAGCTTAATCTTGGCTAGTTCATGTTTGAATTTCATGTTTTAGAGATAGAGAATAAAATCTGACCAAATTGTTCAAACTTGGAAGATAAGTAGATAGGTAGAGAAGCAAAGGAGCTCAACAGCTTAATCTGAGCCCTTGGAAGTAATAAGTGTAGACTTAGGTAGGCTTACCATGAAAAGAAAAGAAAAGTTGATGAGGGCTTGCTATTCCAAGTGCACCCAAAGAAAGAGAAGAAAAATGCTAGGCAAAGTAGGTAGGGTAGGTAGATTGGTGTTGTAGAATGATACTTGTGATGGATCATGTCTTTCAATGTGTTAACTTTCACTTTTGTCACAAGTGCCATGGTGAACATTACTCTTGGAGCAACTCAAAGTGAGGCAAGATTTCATGACTAACTCTCCTTCATACTTTTCCCTAGAAACCCTTCACTAACTTCCCCAAAGGTATTAAAATCTGCTTAATATCCCTAAAAAGCCACTCATTCCATTTCATCAATTGCCTAAGTAAATTCCTATGGCCATATTTCTCATATAAACCCCGTCTTCCCCTATAGCCTAAATTTTAATGCAAAAAACATTTTAACTTAGCGCTGGTGCATTTCAAAATTCATATTAATTTTTAACATTTATTATATATGAATCCCTATAATTTTGTTCCCATCCCATATTATGTAAATATATGTTGAAAGCCCCAAAATATTAATATTCCCATCCCTAGTTGAAATATAACCATATACATGTTTGTCAGGGATTAATAGATTTATTCAAAATCTATTAATAACCTTTCTCCCCGCGTGCTCAAAGGATTAATCACCATCTCGTTCGATTAATAACCAAGCCCCAACCAATGAAATAACCCTAGAAAACCATTAAAAAACACATGTTTATTGTATTGGGCATGCGCATTAACCTCCCGCCATATTCCATGAGCGTCCGCCATCAGATCTTCGCCCATCCATCTGACGGTCAGTGATCATTTCGCGACCCCCCTGACCGCTGTTGTTTAACTTGCGAGAGCTCGGTAGTATTGGTGCCCGTACTCTGCCACACGTCGCGCTCCCACTGTGATCACTCGCCTCCAGCCCGAAACTGCCCAGCCCCAAAAGTCGTGCGGGCAAAACCGCTTACCACCACCCTCCACTGACGTCATCCACTGAGGTCAACTATCCTTTGATGACATCACCCTCCACGTCACTGCCACATCACCTGCCCCATACTTCTATTGATGTCATCCATACTCCAAATCAAACATTCCTGCCAAAACTCCATTTTGTCAAATAAAAGGGAAAAAGGTCATTTTTGCTATGTTTCGTTGCAAACAGTGCTCCGGACATGATATATAATGGGTTCGCAGTTCATTCTCGACTGCCTCTGGACCAGAAAAGGCTCCATTAATAAGCCCCTCCACCTGTCAATCGACCCTCCAGTGTACGGTTTCCTCCTCTTTGACACAGGTATCAGTAAAGTTTTATCAATACATGGCTATCAGCGCATCAATTGCCAGGACTTTTCAGCAATCTCCGCAGGAAGTTAGCATACCAGCCACAGAAATAGCTAAGTGTTATGAATCAAAAGGTGCAGAACAACCTCCAGTGCCACAAAAACAAGTGTTTTTCCATAGTTACACCATTACCCTTGGAAAAAGGAAATTTTGGGTGGAATGCCAGACAGCGGTGAGCAGGGGTCAGTTCAGCATTAAAGAGCATCAAAACAAGTCAAAGAGTATCAGTTCAAGCATTAAAGTGTATCAAATCAACAATAAAGAGTGTCAGAGTAGAATTAAAAGCAACATATTAGAATTAAAGAGCACATTTAAGACAGGCAGTCAACGCAGAGCTACTACAGAAGAAAGTTGTGAGCCGAACCCTAAAGGCTTGCGTCCAACACAACATTAGTTAGTTGTTTCTATTTTACTTGTAAACTAGTTTAGGTTAAACCTAGATATTATCTCACAGCTGTTATGAGATATAAGTTGTACATATTTTGGTTGTATCAATACCCCCTCCATTAGAGTAGAAAAGGGTCTGGTGTGAGGAGATTTCTTAGACTCTGCTGTAACATTAATATTTTGCAATAAAGAACTATTGGAATCAACTCTTGTTTGGCCCACTAGATGAAGAATTGAAGCAGAGGACTTGTCACAGAATTCTTGAATCAACCTCCGGATCAATAAGTCCCCTATATCTTATGTTTTACAGTTTTCTGGTTTACTATATCATTTGTGTTTCATAATCTGAATGATAAAGAAAAAGGTTAATTTCAGAATTTGCTTGATTGCACTCTGTTTTCAGTCTTTATTGTTCTCTATGTTTTCTTCAGAATTAGAATAAACAGTGAACTCTTAATTGGTCCTGTTTCCTGATTCTTTCATGTTGATTATTTGTTAAAGAATTCTTAACTGCTCTTTATCAGTAATCATCCATTTTCCCTCTTTCAATATGTTGAAGGATTCTTAACTGCCCTTCACCCATTTGAGCCCATTCCATCTATTTCAATCCTTCATTTGTTCCCTATTTGACTACCTTGCTCTGCGAATCCATCCTCTGTTAAGAAACCTAATCCAGAAAGCCAATTTCTTTGACTCCATCATGCCTAATGGATTGAACTATTCTATCTTACCTCTCCGTTCTATGGAATCTCACCACCCAAACTCAAAACAAAACCCTTGAACTTCATAACTAGCCTAATACCTTTAAAAACAACGCTAAAACATAAAGAGAGAGCCGTCTCTGGATTCTCTGGATACTGAATGGCTAGATTCTGTATCTAAAAGATCAGTCTGTGGTTACCTCGGCATTATTCCCTTTCTTACAACTTTTGGGAAAAACTTGAGTGATAACAAAATGACAGAAAGTAAAAAACTAATGAAACTGTTGTTCTTTTAAAAAGAACAGCAACTATTCATTAAGAGGAACAACGCAAATGTAAGTAGGTAATATTGTTGTTCCTTAAATGGAATGGCTGCTATTCCTTAAGAGGAACAACAACTGTTCCTTTAATGGAACAACTAAAAAAAATACACACAGTTTGTTGTTCCTTAAGAGGAATGGTTGTTGTTCCTTAAGAGGAACAACAGTGGTTCCTTAAATGGGACAGCAAAAATATGAACACGCAGAGTTGTTGTTCCTTAAAAGGAACTGCTGCTATTCCTTAAGAGGAACAATAACTGTTCCTTAAGAGGAACAACAAAAAAATAGAGACACGCGAAGTGTTGTTCCTTAAGAGGAACAACAAAAATAGAAACATGCGAAAATGTTGTTCCTTAAGAGGGACGGCTGCTATTCCTTAAAGGGAACAACAGTTGTTCCTTAAGAGGAACAGTGAAAAATGATCATGCGGAAGTGTTGTTCCTTAAGAGGAACGACTACTGTTCCTTAAGACGAATAGCAGTTGTTCCTTAAGAGGAACAACAAATATACAAACACGTAGAAGTGTTGTTCCTTAAGAGGAACGACTGTTGTTCCTTATGAGGAACAACAAAAATACAAACACGCAAGATCGTTGTTCCTTAAGAGGAATGGCTATTGTTCCTTGAGAGGAACACCAGTTGTTCCTTAAGAGGAACAACACAAAAATTGAAGCACGCAAGATCGTTGTTCCTTAAGAGGAACGGTTGTTGTTCCTTAAGAGGAACAATAGTTATTCCTTAAGAGGAACAACACGAAAAAAAAAAAAAAAAAAAATTGTTGCTCCTTAAATGGAACGACTGTTGTTCCTTAAGAGGAATAGTAGTTGTTCCTTAAATGGAACAGTAGTAAAAATCTGTACGAAAAACAGTTTATACAAGCAAAATTAAAGAGAAAAGTTTATGTACAAAATTTAGAAACAAGGAAATTGTTCAGTGAATTAATGTTGAGGAGGGGTTATCTTCCTCAACAAGAATCTGCATAGTGGAATCTTCTCGTAATTGTTGATAAAAGGATTCCCAAGTAAGCGGTTTGTGATAAAGTCACACTCAATGACCGTTTGCTTTGAAAGTATGTCTAGATCCATCAATGGTAGTCAATGTAATGGTGTCATTGTCATGCACTTTTTCTATCTCATAAGGTCCAAGCCATCGTGTCTGGAGTTTTTCGGGGAAATTCTAAAACCTGGAATCGTATAGGAGTGCCCAATCTCCTTCGTGGAAGATTTTCTTTTTAATAAGGGCATCATGCCATTTTGCTCTCTGTTGTTGAATTAATGCAGTGCGTTGAAGAGCTGAGAGCCTGATTTCATCTAACTCATTGATTTGCTATAATCTATTAGTCTGGGCCTCATTTAAATTCAAACCCACCTCCTGCACTATTCTTAATGTTTGAATTTCGAATTTGATTGGAAATATGGGTTCTTTTACAAATACTAATTGATATGGTGAATACCCGGTGGTGTTTCTCCATGTTGTTCGGTATGCCCACAAGGCTTCCGACAATCTTGCAGCCCAGTCATGTCTATGTAATGCAACTGTTTTTGTAAGTATTGCCTCAATTACCTTATTAGTGCTTTCTACTTGGCCATTTACCTGTGGGTGGCATGGAGTTGTAATTTTGTGCTGAATGTGGTAATTTTTTAATGTTGCATCGACTTTATTACCTATAAATAGCGGTCCTCCATATGTAATTATGTCCCTCAAGAGGCCATATCGCACAAATAATTGGAAAAGAAAATGTATTATAGAATCCTTTGTAGCTCTTGGCAGTGCCTCTGCTTCAACCCATTTGGTAACATACTCTGTTGCAACCAATATGTATGTTTTTTTATTTGATGATGGGTTAATAGGACCAATAAAATCGAGTGCCCATCGCTCAAATGGCTCAATTACTAACTGCGGTTTTAGAGGAATTTCATCAGATTATCCAGGGTGTCCTGCCCTCTGGCAACTATCACAGGCTTGAACAAACATTTTAGCATCTTTAAAAATACTGGGCCAGTAATATCTTGTTTGTAAAACCTTAATGATCGGTCCTACCGTGTGAAAAATGTATGCCACGTGGCCCATCATGGCATGCTTTTAGAATGTCAAATATTTCATCTTCTCGGATGCATCTTCTAATTTGCATATCTGCCCCTGTATGAAATAAGTAGCCCCCAATCCATGAGAATCGGGTACTGCACTGCACTATCTATTTTCATTCATTAGGCATTAAATGCTTAGGTAATTTGCCTACTGCTAAGTAATTTGCAATGTCGGCATACCATGGTGTTCTGACGGTAACAACAAACAAATGTTCATTTGAAAATTGATCTTCAACTATTGCTGCGTCCGATGGCTTTGGCATTCGTGAGAGAAAATCAGCTACAGGATTCTCTTTTCCAAGTCAATCCTTAATTATGATGTCAAATTCCTGCAAGAGAATAAACCATCTTGTCACTCTTCCATTTGTAACCAGTTTGTTTGCTAAATATTTTATGGCAGAGTGATCTGTATACAAAACTACAAGATACCCAATTATATAATGTCTAAATTTATTTACACCATGTATTACAGCTAAAAATTCTTTTTTCAGTCACAGTATAGTTTAATTCAGTAGGAGATAGATTCTTGATAATATAATAAATTGCATATGGCTTTTTATCTTCTTCCTTCCCAAGAACTGCTCTGATTGTTGTGTCTGAAGTATCAAATGAAATTTGGAATGGAAAGTCCCAATTTGGGCCCCTTAGCACTAGGTCTGTTGATACGAGCTTTTTCAGATCCTCAAAAGCACAGTCACACTTATCTGTCCAAATGAAATCAACATTCCCTGTTAGTGCATATAAAGGTGCAGCAATTCGAGAAAAATTATCTATAAATCTTCTATAATAACCTAAAAATCCCAGAAAATTGCATACCTCTGTTTGTGTGGTAGGAGTAGGTATTAAAAAAATTATCTAAATTTTAGCTAGATCTACCTGTATTCCAACCACTGAGATATAATGACCTAACATGAGTCCCTCGGTCATCATCATATGGGACATTTCATGGCTCAAGCAGAGCCTGGTGGCAATGCATCTTTGCAGCACCTTTTCCAATGTTTGTAATGCTGGCTCAAAATCATCTCCATAAGGTGTGAAATCATCCATATATACTTCGAGCCCTTTATTTATTAAATCTGAAAAAATCCTAAAGATGGCCCTCTGAAATGTGGCAGGGACATTGCATAACCCAAAGTGTAAGACTGTGTATTCAAATGTTCCCCAAGGATAGGTAAAAGTAGTTTTATCCTGATCTTCAAGGGCAATCTGAATCTGATTGTATCCACTGAAGCCATCTAGGAAAGAAAAGAGTTTCTTTCCTGCTAATGTGTCTAATACGTGATCAATGAATGGAAGGGGGAAGTGGTCTTTCTGGGTTGCTTTGTTCAATTCTCTATAGTCTACACATATGCGCCACTTTCCATTCTTCTTTGTCACCACTACTAGTGGAGAGACTCACTTGCTATCAGATATTGGGTAAATAAAGTTTACATCTAAAAGTTTTTGTAATTCAACTTTCACAATATCATTAAGATGAGGGTTTAATCTCTGTTGGGGTTGGCGAATGGGTCTAGCATCCTTTTTTTTATAAATGTGGTGTGTACACAACTGGGGATCAATTCCTTTCATGTTTGGGTAATCCCATGCAAAAGCTTCCTTATATTTCTCAGTAGTTGGACTAGCTTTTCTTCTTTTTCAATAGTCAGATTTTTGTTAATGTTCAAAGTTTTTCCTGACTCAATTTCTATAGTTTTGTTGTTGTAAACAGAGGTGGTAGGTATTGATTGATCATGAGTGTCTTTCATGGGATCTTCTTCTACATCATTGTCAAATGTTGCCTCAATCATGTGACATTGTAAATGGTATCTAGTTTCTGTTTGGTTAATGAAGTTGTTAATGATGTCATCCTCTGTTTGGTCTTTAAATTCGAGGGCATCTTCTATGGTTAATGGTGATCTAATGTTTTCTGTCAGGTATGATACAGGTTGTTTTTTTGTTTTGATTATTGTTAAACTTGGTTGGGCTGGAGGGTATAAGGCTAAATTCTTGACATTACTCCTTCTTTCTATAGTCATGCTACCTTGTCGACAGCCAATGTAAGCATCAACAATTGCTAGCCAAGGTCTACCTAGAATTAAAGGGTGTCCATCTAGTCAGTTTTTGGGATTAATAATCAGAAAGTCTGCAGGGTATTCCTAGGAGTCTACAGATACCATTACATCATGTAGTGTGCCTTCTGGTCTGACTACCGATCAATCAGCCAACTCCAATAAGGTTGTGGTTGGATCTAATGATGTAATGCCAAGCTTTTGACAAGTGGTGGTTGTTAAAATATTGATTGCAGCTCCTAAATCAACTAAGGCATTTGGGAAGGAGCATCCATTGATTTGCACCGTAACTATAGGATTCCCTGGGTCCTCATATTTTACAGGTGCTTCTCTTCCTGATAGTAAGTCAGATAGGGTGCTGACTACTTGGACAATTGAGTTAGTTGTTATTCTCCTCTTTGGCTTTTTTATACATAATTATTTGATGGTTTTTGCGTAAATTGGGATATCTTGGATAGCTTGGAGGAGTGGAATTTTTATACACAAATTTTTAGTTCTCCCAGAAGATCAAAATTAGGATGTTCTATTGGGCAAGGTATGATTAGTCGTTCTGGGAATGGAGGAGAAGACGTGGTTACTTGTTCATGAGTTTGTTGTCTAACCAAATTCTCTTCTTATAGTGTTTGTTCTAAAGGTAACGAATTTTCAACTTGAGCATTTTTGTCTCCCTTTGTTTCTATTATGCACACAGATCTTAATTGAATGTCATTGCATTCCCTTAAATCGGTTTCTAGTTCTGGTCCTTCGATTATTTAAACAGATTGAACCGGTCTATTGTTGGGGTTCAGGTTGGGTTAGGCGGGGAGTTGTGGTCTTAAGTTGGTCTGGGGATTTTGTTGCAATGTATAAGGCACTGGAAGTGTAGGTTGAGGGAGAGGAATCATTCCAGTTGGCTTATTCATAGGTCTTTGCCAGTTTGACTGCCAGGTTTGACTCTGCGAGGTGGAGGGTGACCATTGTGTTGGATATGCATTGTTTTGCCAAAATGATGGACAGTAAGGAAAGTTTAGCCAATTGGTTTGATTTGTTTGATTTGGCCATGATGATATGGCAAATGGCTGCTGTGACCAGCTAGGGAAAGGTGGCTGATTCTACCACATTCCATTATATTGTTGAGCATTATACTGAGGAGACTAAAAAGAAGAGGATGGATCAATGGGCATACCTATTTGTCATGGCTGCCACTGGCGGCGCTGATTGAGTAGGTAAACCTGTTCTGTTTCTTCTTCTACCTCTTTGTAAACTGCTTTCAATCCTGGGAGTGAGGGGCAGCTTTCTGTGGAGTGATCTTTCATGCAGATGGTGCAGACCTGGACTGTATCTGGCGGGCACTCTTTGTGGTTGTGTTTCTTTCTGCATCTAGGGCAGAATATTGCCAAAATTTGCTCTGCTTTTGCTTGCTTTTGTTTAGCTTGCATGATGTCAAACTGCATTGTCAAAGTCCCTAGAGTATCAGTTTTGAAATATTCTAGTAGATTACCAATTTCTGTGTGGGTTATACCTCCACCGGGGACCTTGCTATCCCTTGTGATCATGTCACGTTCTGCTGGCTTTAGTCTTGTGCTGCCTCTCAAACTCCTGATACATAAATCAATGTTGTCAGCAAAATTTTCCTGATATATGTCACCTTTGCCCATAATGTTTAATGTTTCAACCCATCGTTCTTTCATCCCTTTAATTAATGTAGTTTTTAACACATTGTCAGGCAAGGGTAAAGATTCATAAGGAGGTCTCTGAAAATTGTATTGAAAGCATTCTACATATTCCTCTAGTGTTTCATTAGGTCTTGCTGTCATTTGAAATATTTCATCCTTTAATTCTCTGGACCTTCAATAATCCTGATACTTCTTTAGAAAAGCACCTTTCATTTGATCCCAATCATTTATAACACCTCCACCTAACCCCATAAACCATCATAAAGCGGCTCCTTTTAATGTGGAGGGAAATAGTTTTAATTTTTAGGGATCGGTGGTATAGTCATACCCCTGGCATAATACATCGAATTCAAATAGAAATGCATCTGGATCTTCCGATGTTAAGCCATGGAATGAAGGAATATGCTAGAGAGGACTAGCCTTCATAGGTGTATTAACTACAGTGTCCATAATGGGATATTTCAGTGTAGAGGTTTGAGGTGTTTGCTGGTTCTGGGCCATTTGATCAAATATGTGCCAATATCCTTCTAGGATTTCTAGGGAGTTATTCCTTGGCTGACTAGAAGGAGTAGGAATGACCTTGACAACACTTCCTTGGTTTGGGATAATGAGTGGTCCTTGCTGAACTATTATCTGGGGGGATCTTGGCTCTTCAGGTTCTTCTACTTTGTTTTGGATGATCTTGACAGCACTCCCCTTATCTGAGTTGCTGAGTGTTTGAACTATTTCGAGAGGGGATTTTAGCTCTTCTGTTTCCCCTGTTTCTCCTCCTTCTTCATGGAGATAACTAGAGTTCCCTTCTTGAAAATAAATTAGGCGAGAATTCTCAATTTCTTGAAAATCTTGCTCAGTCTCTTCTGTTTTTCTATGCACCTCAACAAAGGCTATAGATGGTGAACCTGTGGCCCAAAGGGAGCTAGTAGGTTGTCTAGAAGCAAATTTTCTAGGACCCACTGATGGCTGAAATTCGGCTTGCTTAATGATATCATCTATGAAGGTTGATTGACTAATGGTCACCGGTCCCTTGGCTTTGTCAGGTTTGGGTAGCGGTTTTGGAGTATTTTCAAGTTTTTCCTTCTTAGTCATACACACAACTCAAATGTTTATTTCTACCCCAAAAAATTAACAAATCTACTGGAAAGCAGGCAGGGGAGTAGGGCTATTACATGCTCCATATGCAGGTTTTTACCTTCCATTTTTAATACCCAATTCTCTCCTAGTAGGAACTCATCAGATGCACACTACTCTCTGAAAGAAAAAATGGCTACACTCTCCCCGACAACAACGCCAAAATGTTGAGTGATAAAAGGTTTCCTTTTAACTCCTATTTATCCTACATTAATTATCAATCCAGGTACGATTTCTATTTCAAGAGTGTACTCAGTCTGAGGCGGCAATATAATCCAAGAGTAATGTTTTCCAATTTGCAGTATAGTGCTTCAAATACGAGAGTAAACAGATGCTTGAAATAAAACCTACTTGCAATTGAAAGAAACTCAATGCTCCGAAACTAAATCATTCACTCAGGAAATTAACGGAAATGATTAGTCAAGGATGCAGTAGCAATAACTCTTTCCTTTGTTAACAAATGTAAATGAAATCAAACATAAAAAAGATCCTCAATCTGAGAACTCATATAGCAATAGCCAATGTTCTTTACAGTTGTTCATATCACACTCCACACTAAAGCGACTGATTGGAAATGACAATGAATTAAATCAACAGTGCTGCTAATAGAAATGGAATAAATATGCTACTGTAACAATGCTAAAAGCAAAACCAAATACTTGCAAAAAAGAAATGAACAACAATGCTATTTAGTAGAAATGAACACCAAAGTCAGTTTACTGGAATGAACAATGAAGATTTATGATTGAAATGAACAGCATGACAATATAGTTTGTAGAGAGTAATAATCTTATTATGATGAAAAGGAACGGCAACGCAATTTAGTTACAGCATATACAATGAAACCATTCATAAACTCTTGAAAAAAGGAACAGTAAAGTGTGATTCAAATAAACGGAAATCAAATCAAACCATCACACGACTGTGATTGTAACATAATGGTACAGATAGCAAGTGGATCCACCAAGGCCGAGCCCTCAGCCGCTAGTGAAGCACTGTTGGACTACTTCAGTATAAAAGAATGGAACAACAACCAAATTATGTATTAATCATATACGAAAATGTTTACAGGCAATCATACTCTGTTTTATTCAACGAGAGTCGATGATCAAAGTGAAGATACAATAATGAGTTCTGAATAACGATAATGAATCCCCAATCTTTACAAGAATTGTCCCTTTTATAGGCCAAACAGATAAAACAAGAAATATCAAATAGACTTTGAAACAGTGATCCCTCAGGATTAAGAGTTCCTGAGGGTTCCACTCCATTTTCTAACTCCATTCAACCCTTTGTCTTTTTGCGCTGATGCTATGATTTTCCATTCTTATCCTTAGTTGTGCATTCTGATCTTGATCTACTTGTCTGGATAAAACTTCTTGGTGAAGGAACAACAGTTACTCTGTTTTGTCTTTTCCTTCAAAATGGTAGTTTTCCATTTCTTCTATTTCCTGCATGGAAAAAGACAATAATTAACTAATTTTCAATAATCAATAACTCCCTAGTTTTCGCTATAATTCTTTGATATATTACCATCTTAGAATATAAATGAGTTATGATTAAAGAAAAAGATAAGGAAATATATGGCAAATTCATACCTTTCCCATAGCTCAACAATCAGCAGGATGACAAGTATATGGAGATTGTGAATAGGTTGCAGTAGAGTTCAAGTAGTGGTACAGGTACATGTACAGGAGGTCGTATAGGTACATGTACAAGTGATGGTACAGGTATTGGTATAGGTATAGAGACAGATGCACGTGCACAGGATGTGGCATATCGTCTCATGGAAGATGGATTGGTTATATTTAGGGATAGGATATATGTTCCAGATAGTAGTGAGCTCAATATGGTGATGTTGGTGGAGTTTCATGAAAAACCATATTCAAGTTACCCAGGATATCAGAAGAAATTGACAGCAGTGAAGAAATTATACTATTTTTCTGAATTTGAAGAGAGATGTAGTTGATTTTGTGGCTAGCTGCTTGGATTGTCAACAGGTGAAGGTAAAGTATAAGTATCCAGGTGGACTACTATAGTCGTTTGGAATTCTAGAATGGAAACAGGAGGTCATTTCCATGGAATTTATCACAAGTTTGTCGAGGAAAGTGAGACAACCTGATTCCATCATGGTACTGGTGGATAGGTTGACAAAGGTAGCGCACTTCATTCCAGTGAATTCTACATTCCCAGTGAGTGATGTAGCATAGGTGTTCATCAAGGGCATGGTCAGATTTCCTAGAGTTTCGAATATTGTGTCAAACAGGGATGTGAAGTTCACTTCCAAGTTCTAGAAGGAGTTTTTCATAGGATTAAGTACAAATTTTTCCTTTAGCATAGCTTATCATCCGGAGAAAGATGGACAGACTGAGATGGTCAACAAGGTACTGAAGGAAATGTTAAGGATGTATGTGATGCATCAATAATGAAAGTGGGAAGAGTATCTTCCACTGGTAGAGTTCACTTACAACAATGGGTATTAGGAATCCTTAAGGATGAGTTCATTTGAGGAATTGTATGGCAGGAGTTGTAATACTCCAATTAGTTGGATTGATCTGGTTAACGGGGTGTTGATTGGACTGGACATCTTGGAAAAAATGGAATAGAAAATGCAAGTAAGCAAGAAGAATTTGAAAGAAGCAGAGTAGCCTATCGAATTCCAGTGACTCCGAAAGTGAAAGTCCATGACATTTTCCATATGTCATTGCTTAAGAAGTAATTTAAAGATGTTGATCATGTGATTAATTGGTCTGTATTGCAGGTGGAGCTAGATGGAGAATTCTAGCCAGAACCACCGTGTATATTGCGTAGAAAGTTTCTCATGCTATGGAACCAAGCAATTGAGAAGGTTAAAGTGAAGTGGAAGCACTTTGGGCCAGATGAAGCTACATGGGAGATGGTGGATTAGATGTGGGATATGTACCCTTTCTTATTCATTGATTAAGTAGATGTTTTGGTATATCTCTTTGGTTTATGTTTTCGGTACATGTTTTGGTGATGTTTGGTATACATACATATGTATATGGATGTAAATACTACCATGAGATATGTTATAAAGCTCCAATAAGAAGTATGGGTGTCATCATTATAATTTTCATGCTATTATGTGGTCAAGATGGTTTTCTTTTTAGCAGGGTGATCATTGTAAATACTGCATCGAGCTATGTTATAAAGCTTTATGGGTAGTATGTTTTCTTTTCAATAGTTTTGATGAGGTATAGGTATGGTCAAACACCAAGGACGGTGTCCCCTAAGGGGGAGGGTTCTGTAACAGCCATGGTAAAAATTCCATGTAATAAAAGCTAATAAAGGAAAAAATAATAACCACAGTTGATGGGAAACTTATTCCAAGCTAAATGTTGGGCAAGACATCCTAGTGTGGGTGTTCATTTGGTTTATTATGGCTAAAGAAACTGGAAAAGGAAATGGCTAAGGCTTTAGAAAGGAAAAAATGGTATTTTTAGCACATTTATTTGTGAAAGTAATGGAAATTAGGAGAAAAGAAAGGTGAAAGGTCACAGGTTGCATGTGAGGAGGAAAATGAAGAAAACAGAGGCCTAATTGATAAAAAGCCTTTTGAGTATCAATTGTTACCTTTTGTCAGTTCAGTTTTGGAGCTCTCTCATTATTCTCACTCTCTCTCTCTCGCTTTTGGACACTTAGAGATTTCTAGGAGCACTTTGGCATTGGATCAAGAAAGGAAAACAAGGCAACAGGAAGAAAGGAGCAAGCAAGGAAGAGCGGGATCAAGTAGCTACAGTAGGATTCTTTATAGGTATCGATTTTGATGTGTGTTTTCCTTGCTAGATTTGGCATGCATCATATTACATGTGGTTCTTGGTTGTTATGGCATGGGTTTTTCCAGGTATGGTAGTGTTTTCTTCCTATCCTTGCCATTTCTAGATAGCCATGGTATGACGGGGTTCTCATGCTTTGGTTGAGCTGGATTGCCGTATGGATTCAAAGTTGAGTGAGGTGGATCCCATTAGGAAAGAACACATGGCATAGTGATCCCTTAATCGGACTGTGGATTGCGGTAAAGACATCGTCTTAGTGACCCCTTGTTGAAAATAGCAACAAGAAATGATAAATATAGAAATGCTAAAAATAGCATTGCTATAGATAGCATTTCAGGATACATTCCAATTTTAGTTAGTCCCTGAACTAAAATTGAGAATTAAAATTCGAATTTGATCTTAGCAGTTGTTTGAAAAATAATTAATTAATTCATCTTGAGTTAATTAGTTGGAGAAAATCAAACATGAAGTCTACGTGAATACATGCAAAAATTATCGCTTTGATTGAGGAAGTTATCCCTTAATTAAGGAGATCAGGATGAGTTTTACTTTGAGTTGTAATTAGTTAGCTCAGTCAACTAAGTTAAGTCTAGTTAGATTAGTTCCAACAGTTTGTGGAACTGATTGTGAGTTCAATTATTTAATGCATGCATGCATGCAACTAGTGTACTTCAGATAACTGAATATTCTCTCATAAATAACTCATGCATGTCAGTTCAGTCAGAGACCCAATTGAGATCAAAGGAAGGGACAATGTACTATCAGTTGTAGGAATATTCCCATGAGGATATCTCTCTCATGCAGAAGGAATTCATTCCTTGAGGATTGCATAGTTATTTTTGAGTTTGGTGAGAAGTGTGTGAGGTAATTACACATGTGGCAACTTGAGGAACCAGGAGAAACTGCGTAAGGAAATAGGAGGCTTGGAGGACTGAAGGAAGGCATTTATGTTGTCTATTCTGTCTATGAGTAGCAGTGAGGAATTGTACTGAGAGCTAGATAGCTTGTGAGCTAAAGCTTTGTGTAATCCTGAGATATTTCCACTTGTACGATAATACAGATAGCGGGGTTTTTGGCTGAGGCTTTCCCCAAAGTATTCTTCTATGTTCATGTGTGATTGATTTCTCATTCTCTGTTATATGTGTTCTATTTGATCTTGCTCAAAATTGATTAAGCTTCCGCAAGTTTGTTTGTAGAAGTAGATCAAGTATTTTGCTTTAGTATATTGCATTATCAGGTGATCTATAGTGAGAATTTCTACATGGTATCAAAGAAAAGGTGATCAAAGCAGAGAATAGTATACAAAGAAGTTCAAAGTTTGAAGTTCGAAGTTATTGATTATAGAAATCGAATTCTCATCACATCTCAAATTTCACCAATGGCGTTCCATGGTTTGAGACTTGAGTATGCCCTAGATGGAAGCTCGAATTATATAGCCTAGAAGGATCACATGGAAGTAGTATTAGAGGAGAATGGTTTGAAGGACTTCATTGATCAAGAAGTCTCCAAGCCAACAACTGCTAATGCCCAAGAATTGGCGGAATGGAAAAAATGTGTGGCTAGAGAGCGGAGGATTCTTCTGGAGGGAGTTCGAGACCACATTGTCTCAAGTCTCCATGGGAAGGAGACACCATTTTCAATGTGGAAAACTTTGAAGGATCTATATCAGAACAACAGTGATCAGAGGAAGTTGGTGCTGAAATACAAACTTCAGAAAATCAAGTGTGAAAAGGGTGACACATTCTCTACATATCTAAACAAGCTCACCACCTGCAGGGATGAGGTTGGAAGTGTAGGAATCACGACAACCGATGATGACATGGTGAGTCTTGCTCTCCTTGGTCTTCCTAAGATCTGGCATAGCTACCAAGACTCAATAAATGGAGGAGAGAAACTGCCAGATTGGGAACAATTGTGGTTGGATCTGATGCAGAAGGAGATCAGGAGAAGCACCAGAGATGGTTCTTCATCGAAGCATGATGATGAAGAAACTATAGCCTTAGCGAGTAAGGCAAGGAAATCAAAAGAGAAGGCTTCCCATTTCAAATCGAGTTCTTCCCATGGTGGGAAGAAGATTAACAAATCTAAAGTGTGATGCTTTAATTGGCATAAGGTGGGCCATTATGCTATAAATTGTCCACAGAAGAAATCCAAGAAGGTATCCTCGAAAGGGTCAGATGGTGAGGCACTAGCCTGATAGTTCGAATTGGATTTCACCGTCATCGCATGCATGGTTTCATCAATGGTGGGTTGTGTTTGGTACCTAGATAGTGGAGCCTCATTCCACATGACTGACGACAAGAGTTTATTTAGTACCTTGGAGGAGAAGGACCTCCAGATGCGCATAGAGACGAGTGATGATGGAAAGTACCATGTTTCAGGTGAAGGCACAGTTGTGTTTCAGAGGGAGCATGGAGCTCCTCTCACCTTGATTGATGTAAAGTATGTGCCTAGATTGAAGAAGAAATTGGTATCCGTCGCAATGTTGGAAGACAAAGTGTTATAGACATATTTGGGAACTGCAACCCCAATCACATATGTCCATAAACCAAGGGCTTCTAAACCCCTAAAAGTGTTGTTTCATACCCTAAAGGAACAAGGTCAACTGATTACATCATTTCCCAGAAGTTATCCCTGAAAAACTACTCAGAACTGGTCAAAACTGGACCATACAGATTGCTCCATGCTAATGGTGCAATGCATCTCACCTGTTACACATGGGGGGTGCGATGCATGCTGAAAATCCCTTCTATAGGGTGCGATGAGTGAGAGTAGACAAATGGCAAAGATAGTTTGCAAGGTGGATGATCATGGAATCTTCCAGAAACTTCTCCTATGACACTTGCCTCTCTGAATTCGCCCAGGGATGAGTAAGAGATCATGAAATCTCCAAGTGGAACCAAGAACTATTAGTGAAATGACACTAATCAAAATCCCGGAAGCTGACTAACTCTCCTACAAACATCTATATATGGATCCCTCCTCTGAGAGATCTAAGGGTTGGAATTTTGTAATTTGTAAGGAAGTGTTGTTGGTTTCTCTTTGAGACAATGTATTGTTGGGTGATCTTTCTTTGTATGAGGTGAAGAGGGCTTTCATGCTGGGAGGATGATGCTGGATCAAACAACTTGGTTGTAATCCTCTCTTCTACTACTTCTATCAATAAAGCTACTTGAGTTTTCCTCCATATACTTGTATATCTCTAAATCTTGTATTTGTATATGCATTTGTATGGTTAATGTACATTTGATCCTACATTGTTAATGGTTATAGATCTCTATGCTTTGATGGTATTTTGCTGCTTTGACTCTATAGGTGTTCTTCGAAGTGGGACAAGTGAGAAAGGAGTGGTGAAAGCTCTATCAAAGGAGAGAGTAAACAAGTAAGGAGACTAGCGCAACACTGAGGTTGGTACTCTTTGCTTCTCTCATCTATCTCTCATAAAGGAAAACACAAGTAATTTTAGTTTGTTTGTTTCTAAGATAGCTACCCGTCTTAGTGGGACTAGCAGCTCTGAATGGACACTAGTTTTCCCGATAACAAAATGGCAACTCCACTAGGGAGCAAATAGTTTGTTTGTTTTGTTACTATTGTTTGTTTTATAAACTACAGACAGAGCCTGAAGTTAAGCCAGCTAGCCTTCGAACTGCTTTTGCTATGCAACTGCAAAGTAGATCAACACTACTTCAGTCAATCTCTAGGTTGGTTTATGAACTGAACATCTGACTTGCAAACATCTGAACTGAACATCTGACTTGCAAACAAATACATGCATGTGCATTTGCATTTAGACTGCATGCGGTAATTGATTTAGGAAAAGTGCATCTAGTGTGTGCTCTCTGCTCTATGTTGAAAGAATTTCATTTCTCTTTCCTTAGTAGCTAAGATTTTCATTGCTAAAAGAAAGTAAACGATTGTTTATCATCCTAGATTGAACGTTTAGGAATTTTATATCTACATCACGCAGTGAACCTTAAAGGCAAACTTCTTAAGAAAGATAAACTATAAAATAAACCTCAATGAACATAAAAATGCTTTGGAACCTAACGCACAACATCTAGAAGTCTAGGCTAGAGATGTATTCCGGCATCGTAAAGCCTGGTAACTATCATTTTCATCATAGGTTGGGTGATTCCTCCTCTTTGATACGACAAGTGCCAGTACAGACTTGTGCTCCCACATACCGTCGAGTATATATTGGGAGACCACAATAGGCTATATCCTTTATCGTTAGGAAGCTATGTCTGCCACCTTATCGATCGCAATGCACTGAACACAGCATTTCGGAAGATTGAATGCCATATCATAAAAAGTATTCTGTAGTTTTGCGATTGGTTTGGTAATCCCTCTGTCTAGATTTCTAGAGAAGTCACTTTCATTCCTTTTCAGACTCCTTAAAAGAAAAGTTCCATTTGAGCACTTGTCACTTCAGGCTCATTAAAAATCGAAGGCGACTAGAGTCATCTTTAGCTTTTTCTCGACTCTTAAAAATTGAAAAAGCAAGTTGTGTCAAAGAGTCATAAAATTTATTTTAATCGGAATAATGTCACTGTTCCTTCGTTGGTCTGAGGTTGAGAAAATGGAGTCTACGAATCAAGGATTTTCCCTTGAGGGAAATCCTAGTCCTTTCTCCTCTTGGGGAGATGTTGGTGCTCCACACATGGCTACATTGTCCCTTCTAGGACTCACAATTGGCCTGCCAGTATGGCTTTTCTCGACCTCTATCATTCAAAACACCGCAAATCCTCAACAATCAAATCAACAACCAGATGATGCTGAAGTCGCTACCCCACCTTCTACTTCGTTTGTTTCTCCCTCTCCTTCTTCCTCTTCGCTTGGTGAATCTAGTAACACTAAAAACAAAGTAACTAAGAAGAAGAAGAAAGGAAAGGAGAAGAAGAAGAAGAAGCCATCAACGATAGAGGGCAACCATGCATCGTCTAGTGAAAATCCACACACTGCACCCTCCAAACCTAAATCTCCATGTGTCATTTGCAAGGGAGACCACTATCATCGAGATTTTCCCTGCATCCCATGGATCTTGAGGGACTGGTCTCCCTGCTTGCATAATCTGGTGTCTTCAACCTCTGATGATCATGTTGAGAGCGCGCCATCAACTAGTGAAAATGAAGTCAATGGATAGAAAGGAAGATCTAGATTTCCTTGTAGGCTGTGTGAAGGCAATCATGCCCTCCACCATTGTCCCTTCTTGGATGAAGCTAAAAGAGTCTTGGATAATTGTCCTGCTTCACCACAGTGACTTCCTCCTGGATACAAGAAACTCTTGCCGAGTCCATCGCTAGTTGAAAATCTGACTGACACATCTTTGTTGTCGGTCGAAGCACCTATCATAGAAGATAAACCCTCTGAGTCCACACTGGACCAAATTCAACAGGTCAAGATGGTAGTCGACCCAGTCTTGTCTTCAGAAGGTCCACCTTCTGATGATACAGTCACTAAGGAGAATGAGAACGACATCGTTCAAATTCTTTTTGTTAACACAGAATTCGATGAACATGGGGGTAATCTACCCGTTCCTTTACTGCAGGAAGGAATTTCATCAGAGATTCATCCGGCCATTTATTCGGTTCCTCCTCCAAGCAATCTAGTCATGTCCTTCGATTGGAATCTACTAGGGAGACCCCGCCTACCATCAAATGTACCATTCCAAATCATAGTAGAAGCTTACAGAATGATCATGGTTGGTACTATCATAGATGAAGGGGCTTTTGTGAGTATCCTTTCCTCAACTGCTTGGAAAGTGCTTGGTTCGCCATCACTTCTCCCTGAGATTCGAAATCTGCCAGGCTTCAACAAAGGAACTAGTCGATCGTTAACGATCCTTCTGAGTTTACCTAAACGTTAAGAAGGAAAACCGTTCATCTAAACGTGATGGTAGTCCAAGGGCCTATAGATTACAATCTACTCCTTTGGTGTGACTACATTTATAGCATGGGAGCTATTGTTTCCTCACTCTTTCGAGTGATGTGTTTTCCGCATGAAGGCAGAGTGGTCCACCTAGTTGACTAGCTTTCATTCCCTGGTTCAAACACAGCTACTAGTCAAATACCCTCCCTAACTGGTATTTTTACATAAGGAATGTCTCATCAATCTCCAGTCCGTCCACCTGATGATCGTGAGTGATTCGGTGATTGTGACTAAACCCAAGGGGCATGCGCCCTGGTCTGCTTCGGTAGGAAAACCCCAAATATAAGGTAGGTTTCTATGTAGGATATATGACTAGTCTGATCCCCTGTCCATTTTGGAAAATGGGATTAGACTGGAAAAGGATTCCCCCGTCGGAGGTTATGTGATTGGCACTGACAAAAATCACCTTTGTCCATTTCGATGGAAAAATCCAAGGAAGTGTTTTGTCTGCTACATGGATGGAACAATCTTGCTAATGCAAGAACTTCCATATCGTTTCCTGGAAACTCTACTTCTCATTATACCTGGGCGCATGCAAACCTTTTTACATGCAAGTGAAAAATGACCTTTTGTTTTCTTAGTTTGTAGGCTTATTTTCTTAGTTTGTAGGCTCTCAACCCTTTAAACGCATAGTTGGTTGTTCCTAGCTTGCATACAAAAGGCTCCAGAGCAAAGTTACGCATGGGGCAAGCTCCCTAAAAAATGAACCTCTTAATGAGAGACATCCTTATTATACGATTGGCACGAGCAGTTTTACGCGAAGTTCAATCTCGTTAAAAAATAAACCTAGCAATGAGCATAGGTTGCCCCAGAGTTCAAGCTCATTTTAAAAAAAAATGAACCCACCTTCGGTAAATAACCATTGTGATCGCATAATTATCAACTTTTGAACCTTGGTCGTGTTCTTATCATCACCTCCACTCTTTTTTAGCTGATCATACGCCTCCATTTGATTGTTTACCCCTTTTTAGGAACAGCTGCGATGAGTGATTCTATTAGCCAACTTCTTTACACTGTCGTGATTGAAAAAATTCCAAACCTTACCTGGAACCAGCTGCTATCTGAAAACATCACTCATTCCTCAAAAAACAAGTCTCCTTTAAGCTCTTTTCAGCTGACTCGTAAAATATGAAGAGATTGCCGAGCAATTGGCCTCTCCAGCTCGTTAAAGTGATTGGAAGTGCCTTCCCTCCCCTATATTTTAATCTTTTTGGACCTGAGGGATTATTACACAAAACGATCAAGTGCTTGTCTTGTTCAGCTCGTTAAACTATCTAAAAGTCATCCCTTTCGTATTATTTTATGTTTTTTCGGACTTAAGGGATTATATTACGAAAAAATACTACTGGAGTTGCCATTTCATCTCTTTCTAGACTCTCTAAAATTGAAAAGGACCGAGTTATCTTTGTCATTAAACTCGTTAAAACAACAGCGACAAACTTGTCCATGCAGACAAGAACAAGTTTCACTGTCACTAGGCTCGTTAAAACATAGCGACAGGTTTGCCCGAAGGGAAAATTATAGAACAAGCATATGTTATCCTCCTCAAGCTTGACAAAAATAAAGAGGTACTGGTCAGAAATGACTAGGGAAAAAGGGAAGAAAACTTGAATAACTTCATTGGTAGCAGGTCACTCTTGAACATGACACTTTCACTCCATCACCATGATTGAGTCGAGTTGGGTTATTCCATTCATCGGTCATATCACCATTGGTGCTCCGTACCATCCATTTTTTGGTTAACGCTACCAATCCATTTTAGTGTCGCTGATAGGTTCAAGAGAAGTCGCTCAAAGAATTCACCAACCCAGTGAACGCCTCATTCGCTGCAATACCTTAACGCTCCATTCTTTCATGACTGCCACCCTGAACCTTGTATCATCAGATCGTTTTCACCTCCACAAAATCATTTTCTCTGTTCTGTGTCATAGATGTGGGATTCATTAAGGCCCTCCTACGATGGGTCACTTCTTGTCCACATTAGCTCATTATCCAAGAAGTTGACTTAGGAACAACCCTTTCAGTACTTTGAAGATTGCATGCCTCAATGGCAAGTTTCTCACTTCCGATGATAGGTTTACATCAATGGCCTTCGACCGAAATATTTTGCGTGGTGTTCGACATCGACTCATGTATTCACACCATGTGAATTGTACTGTAGTACCTTGAGGGTCATTATCATTATCGATGATTCCTCTCACGCCTGTTAATAGCTTACATCATTGGCTGGTAATCAGGCGATGTCTTTCCATGTTCGACATCAAAACATCTTTTCACATGGATCGAATTGTACTTCGAGCGAAGATTGAATGAGTTTGAAGACCTCAGATCTAGTTTCATCCATCCGAGCTGCGATATATCAAGAAAATAAAGACATCAAATGTACATCATTGCTGCACAGATAACCATCCAAGCTAAAGGATGATGGCTCTACCAGAATCATCAGTCTGCCACACAGATGATTGTCTATCCTATGTACATGAAAATGAATTTATAAAGTTGAGCATGGGAATGCCCGCCTTAGCTAGATCATGAAAATATTATGAAGATAGTGCATTGTATTGTATCTTATTACAGGTCACCTTCCAGTTCGAAAAACCTCCGATCCTCATAATAAAGCATTTCACCCGACATATTTGGGCACTGCAACCCCAATCACATATGTACATAAACTAAGGGCTTCTAAACCCCTAAAAGTGTTGTTTCATACCCTAAAGGAACAAGGTGAGATGATTACATCATTTCCCAGAAGTTATCCCTGAAAAACTACTCAAAACTAGTCAAAACTAGACCATACGGAGTGCTCCATGCTGAGGATGCGATGCATCTCACCTATTACACATGGGGGGTGCGATGCATACTGAAAATCCCTTCTATAGGGTGCAATGAGAAAGAGTATATAAATGGCAGAGACAGTTTGCAAGGTGGATGATCATGGAATCTTCCAGAAACTTCTACTGTGACACTTGTCTCTGAATTCGCCCAGGGATGAGTAAGAGATCATGAAATATCCAAGTGGAACCATGAACTATCAGTGAAATGACACTAATCAAAATCCCAAAAGCTGACTCACTCTCCTGCAAACATCTATATATGGATCCCTCATCTAAGAGATCTAAGGGTTGGAATTTTGTAATTTGTAAGTGTTGTTGGTTTCTCTTTGAGACATTGTATTGTTGGGTGATCTTGCTTTGTATGAGGTGAAGAGGGCTTTCATGTTGGGAGGATGATGCTGGATCAGATAGCTTGGTTGTAATCCTCTCTTCTACTACTTCTATCAATAAAGCTATTTGAGTTTTCCTCCATATACTTGTATATCTCTGAATCTTGTATTTGTATATGCATTTGTATGGTTAATGTACATCTGATCCTACATTGTTTATGGTTATAGATCTATATGCTTTGATGGTATTTTGCTACTTTGACTCTATAGGTGTTCCTTGAAGCGGGACAAGTGAGAAAAGAGTGGCGAAAGCTCTATCAAAGGAGAGAGGAAACAAGTAAGGAGACTAGTGAAAGACTGAGATTGGTACTCTTTGCTTCTCTCTCATATATCTCTCATAAAGGAAAACACAAGTAACTTTAGTTTGTTTGTTTCTAAGATAGCTACCCATCTTAGTGGGACTAGAAGATCTGAATGGACACTAGCTTTCCCGATAACACAAAGGCTATGATGTAGTCTTTAGTAAATGAAAGGCATTCCTGAGACACATCGGCACTGGACAGACCAAGAGGATTTGGATTCAAGTAAAGAATCTCTACAAGATGGAGGTAGATGGCTGTGCTGCATTAAGTTCCAAAGAAAAGTTGGTGCAAAGCCAAGATATTGGTGAGTTATGGCATAAAGGATTGGGCCACTTGCACCATGGGGCCTTGAAGATCATGTAGGAGATTTATACCAGACATCCCAAGGGTAAACTTGAGCAAGTGGATACATGCAAAGGTTGTACCTTGGGTAAGTATGCAAAATATTCCTTTCAGGATCGAGACAGTCAATCTAGAGTAATCTTGGAGTGAGTCCATACAGATGTGTGTGGACCATTCTTGACAGCCTCCATGACTAAACAAAGGTACTATGTTATTTTCATTGATGATTTTTCTTGTAGATGTTGGATATACTACATGCAAAAGAAGGATCAAACCTTCTCAAGGTTTTGTGAGTTCAAAGCCTTGGTTGAGAAAGAATCAGGAAAGAAGATAAGGGCCTTGCGAAGCGACAATGGTGGAGAGTGTGTCTCTCAACAGTTTAAGGAATTTTGTGTAGCAGAAGGAATTAAACGGGAGTTGACGGCACCCCATAACCCACAACAGAATGGGGTGGATGAAAGGAAGAATAGAACAATTGTGGGAGCAGCCCGGGTGATGCCACATGACCAAGGCCTACCACTTCATTTGTGGGCTGAGGCATGCAATATAGCAGTATACTTGCAGAATAGAAGCCCGCATCGTATACTGGGAATGAAGACACTAGTGGAGGCTTTCTCCGGGAAGATACCAGATGTGAGTCACTTCACAATCTTTGGCTCATCGGTATTTTTCCATGTGACCAAAGATGCCTAGAAGAAACTAGAGCCAACAGCTGAGTTGGGGATACTCGTGGGGTACATTGATACACCCCACAACTATCGGGTGTTCTTGCTTACCAGTCAGAGGACAGTGGTACGTGGAGATATGAAGTTTGACGAGCAGAAGGCCATGTGAGTTTAGCTTGAGAGGGAGCTCAAGTTACATGTAGAGGAGGAACTTTTGGTTCCTAAGGAGGAGGAGCCTCAGATTGATGTGGAGAAGCCGCATGTAGAGGATCCAAGAGTGGAGACATCCACTTATGTAGAGTCTTCTAGATATGGGTGGAAATGCTGAAGGGAAGCTGACAGATTGTTGATGGATGTGAGAGAGAATGTGGGATAGCCATCTTCTCAGTGCAGACAAAGGAGGTCACCTGAGTTGTACACTGGTTACATGGCCCTAGTTGGGGGATGTATAGAGATCGAACCATATTCCTTTGAGGAAGTAGTACAACAACTAGTCTTGGTTGATGCTATGGTGGAGGAGTATGACTCCATAGTTTAGAATAGTTTTTGGGATGTTGTTCCAAGACTAGAGAACAAGTCAGTAGTGAGTTCCCAATGGCTTTACAAGGTAAAGCAAGTAGCTGATGGTAGTGTGGAGAAACATAAGGCAAGGTTTGTTACCCGTGGTTTCTCATAGGTCTAGGGGATTGAATATGATGAGACTTTCACTCCTGTAGCAAGGTACTCATCTATCAAATTGATGTTGGCACTATCAGCACAGATGGGTTGGAAGATCCATCAGATGGGTGTGAAGACTGCGTTCCTCAATGGAAAGATTGAGGAAGAGGTGTACATAGAGCAACCGGAAGGATTTGAGACCTTTGATCATGAGTCACATGTGTGCTGACTCAAGAGAGCTTTGTACAAGCTGAAGCAAGCACCTCATGCTTGGTAGACCAGGATCGACAGCTATTTCACCAGGTTGGGCTTCACAAAGAGTGAAGTGGATGCGAACTTGTACCACATCATGGTAGAAGGTAAGTAGTTGATCATTGTCCTTTATGTTGATGATCTGATATTGATAGGTGATGATCAATTGATAATGTCTTGCAAGGAGGACCTTGCAAGAGAGTTCGAGATGAAAGACATGGGTCTCATGGACTACTTTCTAGACATGGAAGTGTGGCAGAAGGATGGGGAAGTGTTTGTGTCTCAAGACAAGTATGCCAATGAGATACTCAGGAGATTATACATGGAGAAGTGCAAGCCCATGCAGACTCCTCTATCAGGTAACTAGAGGAAGGAGGATGCTACTTCAGGTGAGGTAGTAGCTGCTTCTATTTATCGACAGCTTGTGGGTTCATAGATGTATTTAGTGAACACACGACCAGATTTGTGCTTTGTGGTGAACCATCTGAGTCAAGCTATGGTTCAACCTACCAAGCTGTTTTGGAAGGCAACGAAGCATGTGCTGAGATACCTTAGAGGCACATCTTAATATGGATTACGGTATATATGGGCAGAGGGAGTGAAGCTTCAGGGCTTCACAGATGCAGATTGGGCAGGGAGTCCACCAGATCAGAAGAGCACTTTAGGAGGAATTTTCAACCTTGGTTCATCAACAGTTTCTTGGTATAGTAGGAAAGAGAGGTCAGTTGCACTTAGCTCAACAGAGGCTGAATACATGGCTTCCAGTCAGGCAGCATGTGAGGCCATTTGGATGCAGAAAATTCCAGTTGGATTGTTTGATTAGAGGATGGATCCAACTGTGATCTATTGTGATAATCAGAGTTGTATCAAACTCTCTGAGAATCCAGTATTTCATGATAGGTCCAAGCACATCGATATCCGGTATCATCATCTTTGAGACATGTGGTGAAGAGGATCATGTTGTTGCAGTATGTTTCAACCGAGGAGCAGGATGCAGATATTTTGACTAAGGCATTGTCAAAATTAAAATTCGAGTTCCACAGAGATAGGATCGGGGTGACAAATAATCCCTTTCTTGTTGAGAGGGAGTGTTGAAAATAGCAACAAGAAATGCTAAATATAGAAATGCTAAATATAGAAATGCTAAACATAGCATTGCTATAAATAGCATTTCGGGATACATTCCAATTTTAGTTAGTCCGTGAACTAAAATTTGAATTTTATCTTAGCAGCTATTTGAAAAATAATTAATTAATTCATCTTGAGTCAATTAGTTGGAGAAAATCAAACATGAAGTCTATGTGAAGACATGCAACAGTTATCCCTTTGATTGAGGAAGTGTTGTGCAGTACAACAACCCCCGCCCCCCCATTTCTAATTTTTTATCAAAAAGCTTTAAATAGAAATGGGTCGCTTTTTAAAACGTAGTTAAATTCAATGATTCAATAATAATCGCATGCCTCGATTTAATTATATAACACATGGAAATCCTTATCAAAAGGTCTGATCCAATAGAACCAATATCTGAAACCTTTTGTTAAAATGTAATATAATATGATATATCCTTCTTTGAGAAGCCCTCATAAGCAAATCTCTAATGCGATAATGCGATCGAAGATCACATATCGCAAAATTAAACAAGGATGCATCCCAAATGGTCTATACTAAACCTCTGATCCGATAACTTAATTGCAATCGATGATCACACATCTCATGTGACACATAGTGAAAGCCCTTTCAAATTCGCCGATGCAAATCATATAGAAAGGTGCGCTTTTCAAGAAGATACTGTCAAAAGGTATTATTAGTGGGCGTAAATCGTAAAAGCAATAATAAACGAAAAAGTAATAAATCAAATGGCCTGCTGATTATCCCTCTGCCTTATTGTATTCCTTACCATTATCGAAATCGGGGCTATGTGTCCAAAACGTTAAGCCTGGCCGATGAACCTCCTGATTGCGATATGCGATTTATCGCTAATCACTGATCAGAAAAATCAAAAGATACATTTTAAAGGATCATCACGGATATGAGCAATGCGATGTATAATTATTACAATTATTAACAACAATTGGCAGTTATGAAGGTCATTAATTTTGCAGTTAAAGGTGAATCCTTCGAGGATTTCATCCATGGTAATACTTAATTGTTGGAAATAATACTGAGAGGGGGGGTGAATCAGTATTATCAGATCAATCAAACTTTTTCAATGCTCAGAAACATATATGCTACTTCAGTTAAGTGAACCAGCGTGTACACGCTACTGTGACTAAGTAAAACAGCGTATAAGAAGAAAACTCACAATTTAGTTAGCTTATTCTTCAGTTAAGTGCATCAGGACATTATTCACCACATTAACAGTAAACATGTGCAGTATAACAGAACAGATCAAAAGCCACACACATGAACACCAAGATATAAGGTGGAAACCCAATGTGGGTGAAAACCACCTGCTGCAAGTTGTCTCTATCTTTCTTTAATATGAAACTTCAGTTTACAATCTTTTGTACTGGTGCAGCCTTATACCAGTACGCAGGCTACAACCTGCAGAAGGCTACAACCTTCTCTCGTTCTCCAAACTTCCTTGGAAGGGAGCTCCAACCCCCTTTGCTCTTGTACTAGCCAAGATACTAGTACGTAGGTGCTGACCTACAATCTTCTTTCTTTCAGGTATCACTTTTCATACATTTTCAGACTTGGATATTCCTGAAGCACAACATTACAATCTGAAGACCACAATTCATTCAATTTCCACAATAGATCATTGAAGCATAAAACAACCAAACTTTGAATCACTGAACCACTGAACCCTGTCAATCACCAGTTACCAGAACACAGAGCAGACTACAGAACTCTGCAATAACAGTCAGACCCCACTGTAAACCCAAAATCAAGCTTCAAAAGATATACGCTACTTCAATGAGCAAAACCCGCGTATACACGCGCTTTTACCGAAGCCAACCTGCGTACAGATCTAAAAATAAACTTTCTCAATTTGCAGCTGTACCAGACATTAGTTAGACCCAGAACATAACATTGCGACAATATGCAGATCTAGAAATACGCATAATCAACCATATCATGATAGTGCATTTCAAACCATTAGATCCCGATCTATCCTTAGATCTAGTCTTCCATCAACCGATGTGATCTCTCCTTGGCTTAGATCAAGCAACCCAGAACCTGCATATCAGATCTCTTTCTCTCTTAGATATTCAAGCCTTGTCGAAAGATGATTTTGCCTAATGATCTTCTTCTCCTTATATAGTCTTAGGCCTAGCTCAATACCAAGAGCCAAAACCATAGTAACACAATACCATCAACTTCAAAACTAGGGATCGACATGCCCGTCGAGACACAATGGTCCGAAATCATAGGCACAACTTCCAAGGACTAACCACCATGGACCAAAGATACTTTTCCACATACACGCGCTTTTTCTGAATCCAACTAGCGTGTACACGCGACTTGGGCTTAACGAACATGCGTATATGAACTTCCTTGGCATGCTGTACTAAGATCTGTCTTCTGATTAAGTTGCCATCACCTGTACCAACCTCTGAGCACCTGTACCATCCTCTGAGTGAGTTGCCATCAAGGACAACACTTGAATCATAATGCCAACAATCTCCCCCTTTGGACTTGATGGCAACCACCACACCAAGTCACTCTCCCCCTTTGACATCAAGGGCAAAGGGCTGTGCTCCCCCTGAGGACATGCTGATACCTCTGCTTGGCTGTGCTGACTCGTGCTCCCCCTGACAGTAGGCCAGATCTGCAAAAGATGTTCTTCAACAAGAACCAAGACTTATACACCATAAGGGACCGTCCTATCACCAAAAGACTCAATACATACATCCATACTCCCTACCAAGAGGGGACATATCAGAAACAACCAATTATATTACAGCATTCATCCCAGGCATAGTGGGGAAACCAACATAGGCCGTTACATGACCTTGACACCATAAAAGAGATATGACAAGAGAGATACATGACATAGAGACAACAGATCTAGACCAAGACTTAGGAAAGGCACCAGCAGCATCTGATAAACATCTTGTTAGATCAGCAACCAGGATTTCTTTCTGAGCTCCTTCTCCTGAAACCAACAACCAAAACATCTGAATGCCAACAATGCTTTATGAGACTTTTAAGCTGCTCCCCCTGAACCTGTGCCTGTTGCACTCCCTGAAACTGTGCCTGAAGAATTCTGACATTCCCATTGCTGTTCAGAACTCCAGAGTTTTCCCTTGCTGTTCAGAACTTCATATACGCGATTTCTCCTGTATAAAACAGCGTATGTACGCGGATATACTTTCTGCAACAAGCGTCCAACATACACGCGACTTACCCATCATGAATCCGCGTATATACGCGCATATCCCTTCCGTAACCTGCGTATACCAACTTTTCTGTAGAACAAACAAACTTCAACAACAGGATGAAGCATCAACTACTCCCAGCTTTTGTCTGAGATATTCAAAAGTTTCCCTGGGCAGTGGTTTTGTGAGAATATCAGCAACTTGCTCCTTAGAAGGAACATACTCCAACTTGACCTTCTGCTCAAGCACTTGTTCCCGAAGAAAATGGTACTTGATTGGTATGTGCTTGGTCTTTGAGTGCATGACTGGATTCTTTGAAATGCTGATTGCACTTGTATTATCACATAAGATAGAGACAGGTGGAGTGCAAGTGATTTGAAAGTCCTGCAAGGTCTGCATCATCCAAAGAAGTTGTGTGCAACAAGATGCTGCAGCCACATATTCTGCTTCAGCTGTAGATAAGGCAATCGAACTTTGTTTCTTGCTGAACCAAGATACTAATCTGGAACCCATGAAGAAAGCACCTCCACTTGTGCTTTTCCTATCATCCACACTTCCAGCCCAATCTGCATCTGTGTAAGCATGAAGAGTGAGATCTGTATTTCTAGGATACCATAAGCCATAGTTTTGGGTCCCTTGAAGATATTTGAAGATTCTTTTGACTGCCTGAAGATGAGTTTCCTTTGGGTTGGCTTGAAATCTTCCAACCATTCCTACTGCATGTGTAATATCTGGTCGAGTACCTGTCAAATAAAGCAAACTCCCAATCATGGATCTATAAGTGGGTTGGTGAACTGCTGCTGATTCATCATTTGCACTGAGGCTGCATCCTGTAACCATGGGTGTACATACTGGCTTTGACTCTTCCATGCCATACTTCTTCAAGATCTGCTTGAGGTATTTGGTTTGAGACAAGAAGATACCTCCTTCATTTTGTTGGATTTGCAATCCAAGAAAATATGTCAATTCTCCAAGAAGTGACATTTCGAATTCTTTCTGCATAACCAAGGCAAAGTTTTGACTCATAGTCTCTTCATTGCTGCCAAAAATAATATCATCTACATAAACAACAAGAATTAGCAATTTGTTATTTTCAACTTTTATATAGAGATTGCTATCTGCTGATCCTTTTGAAAAGCCTTGTTGGTGAAGATATTTGTCCAACCGATAGTACCAAGCCCTTGGAGCTTGTTTGAGTCCATAGAGTGCCTTTTTCAATCTGCATACAAGGTTTGGGTCATTCCCAAGAATGAAACCATCTGGCTGCTCAATATATACTTCTTCTTCTAAGTCTCCATTCAGGAAGGCTGATTTCACGTCCATTTGAAATACCTTGAAGTTTTGAAAGCTTGAGAGAGCAAGGAACATTCGGATGGCCTCTAGTCTTGCCACAGGAGCAAAGGTCTCTTCAAAATCTATTCCTTCTTGCTGTGCATACCCTTTACAAACAAGTCTGGCCTTGTTTCTAATTACTTCTCCATTTTCATTTAATTTATTCTTGAAGACCCATTTTGTTCCTATTACATTCTTATCTTTTGGTCTAGGAACTAATTCCCAAGTGTTGTTCTTTTCGATTTGCTCAAGTTCTTCATCCATTGCTTTGACCCAACATTCATCTTTGCATGCCTCTTTCACATTTTGTGGTTCAATGGAGGAGAGTAGTGCCAAGTAGCTTGAAGCTTCTGCAAGTGTCCTTCTTGTTTGTACTCCTGCTTCTTTCTGCCCCACAATCTGAGTTTCTGGATGATTCTTTTGGACATATCTGGATGGAGTCTTCTCTTCTATTCTTGTCTGCTCCTCTGGTTCTTCTTGAGATTCTTCTTCTTCTTGAGGTTCTTCTTCTTCATCATTTCGCCTTTGAGAGTAACCTTCATCTTCTTCAATGTCTTCATGATGAACTTGCCTAGGAATATATCCCTTCTCATCAACCACTATATCAATACTGTCAACAATTCTGCCAAGTCTTTTATTGTAGCACTTGTATGCTTTGCTATGTGGAGAATAACCAAGAAGAATGCCCTCATCTGCTCTAGGTTCAAGTTTGCCAAGTTGCTCATCAGTATTCTTAATATAACATTTGCTCCCAAAGATTTTGAAATGCTTCACGGAAGGAGTTTTACCACTCCAAAGCTCATGAGGTGTTTGAGTGCTGTTTACTCGGACATTTGTTTTGTTAAGAATGATAACAGCAGCATGTGCAGCTTCACCCCAGAAGGTTGCAGGAGTACCTGATTCATCGAGCATAGCACGAGCCATTTGTTGGATAGTTCTGTTCATTCTTTCCACAACCCCATTTTGCTGAGGAGTTCTAGCTGTAGAGAATTCTCTTCTTATCCCATGTTCATCACAGAAATCGAAAAATTCATTTGATGTGAACTCCCCACCTCTGTCAGATCTGAGGCACTTAATTTTGTGTCCTGATTCATTTTCAGCCAATGCTTTGAAGGATTTGAATTTTTCGAATGCTTCATCTTTGTGCTTCATAAGCCCTAACCAAACAAACCTTGAGAAATCATCAATGAATAATATCAGATATTCTTCTCCTCGAGGTGTCCTTTTCCTAAATGGACCACATACATCTGTATGGACTAGCTCAAGAGGCAAGCTAGCTGATCCTTCCTTCTCTGGAAAGTTAGTTCTGGTTTGCTTTCCAAACTGACAAGATTTGCATATGGTGTTGTCTGGAATTTTGATATCTGGAAGATCGCGAACTGCCTGATATTTGCATGCTTTTCTTATTTGTGAGAAGCTTAGATGTCCCAACCTTCGATGCCATAACCAGTGCTCTTCATCCTTGCTAAGATAGCATTGTTGTTGTCCTTCTTCAAATATGTACAGATTATTTGGAGTTCTTTTGCCTTTGAGAACTGTTTTACCTGTATCAAGATCACGAACAAGACATCCATTCGATCTGAAAATAACCTCGGTTTTTTGATCACACATCTGGCTGACACTTAGTAGATTATGCTTCAATCCATCAACATACAAAACATTTCCAGCCTTGACCTTTTCTTTCAAAGGAGCAATACCTTTTCCTTTTATAGTTGCAGGAGTATCATTTCCAAAAGAAACTTTCTTTCCCTTTTCTAAAGTAGAATAAGATTCAAGTTTTTCTTTATCACCTGTCATATGTTTCGAACATCCACTGTCAATGTACCATAGATTTTCCTGTCCTTCTGCATAAAAAGCTATCCCACATCTTTCTGTCTGAGGTTCCTTTATTCTCCATTTTTTGGTGCTCGTGGCTTGTTCCTTTTTCTCCTGAAACCTGCTCCTGCATTCAGATTCTTTATGACCAAAATTATTGCAAATAGAACATTCAACTTCATTTTCAAGAACCGAAAAGTTGTTATAGGTCCTCTTTGTAATCCCTGTCATACTTCTTTGTTTTTGAGCTTCCCTAGTCATGATTGTTTTATATGCAACACATTGAGCTGCTTTGTGACCAAAGTTATGGCAAGAAAAGCATTGTCCATTGAAGAAGCTTCTGCGGTTATTGAATCTACCAGCCAACTGATTGTAATTTCTATTTTCATCTATTCTTGTGCCAAACTGAGAAGATTTTACCTGTGGTTGGTTGTAGCTTTTGTTCACCCTTAAGAAGGATTGTCCCTGATAGTTTCTGTTTGTAATTCGTCCCTGCTTTACCTGATTATCTTCATTGTTCTTCTGCTCATTTCTTCTTGCTGCATCAAGATAACTTTTTGAGGTGGATGCTTGAGAGGTTTCTCCATTATAGCCCAAACCTGTCTTGTTTAGAGGAGACCGCTGCACATTGATAATCTCATCCAAAGTTTCAGATCCTTTGACAAACTTAAGATTAATAGCTTTTGTTTTCTCAATTTCTTTTCTGAGACCAACAATTTCACCTTCTAGTTTTTCAAGATGTTTTTCCTTTTCATCAATTTGAAATTGCAAAGTATCAATGATCACACTCTTTTCTTCTATGCATCTCTTGAGTCTAGTAATTTCATTATAGAGATTATCCACATCTACAGCATCCTCATAATCATCATCTTCAAATGCCATTAACAGCTTATATTTATTACCTTGTTCATCTTCATCACTGTTTGATAAGCCATCACTATCTTCATGGGTGTAGTAGCTTTTCTTATTTGCACTTTGTTTCTTGTTCCATCTAGCAGGTTCTTTTCCTTTATCCTTATAAGGACATTTTGCAGCATAATGACCTACTCTTCCACAAGCAAAGCATTTGAAAGGTAGCTTACCTCTGAACCTTCCAGCACCCCTTTGAAGATTTCTGACAAAATTTGATTCTTCTTCCTCTTCTTCTGGAACATGGCTTGCTTCATAGTAATCTTCTTTTCCTGATGCCTTAAAAGCAGCTTCCCTTCTGTCTGATGGACCTCCCTTTCTCATTTCATAAGCAGTTAGAATTCCATGTAGCTGAGACATAGTGAGAACTTTGAGATTTTCCTTTTCTTCTATTGCAGATACTTTAGATTCAAACTTGGGGGATAATGATCTTAGAATCTTTTGAACTACTATAGTCTCTTTTATTTCTTCACCCAAATTTTTCATACAATTAACAATCTCATCTACCCGAAGAAAATAATTAGCCACACTTTCATCATTATACATCTTGAGAGTCTCATATTGAATCCTGAGAGTTTGAAGTTTAGCTTGCTTTACCTGTTCATCTCCTTCATAGCTAGTGATCATTTTGTCCCATATCTCTTTTGCTGATTTGAAGTGCATGACCTTCATGAATTCTGTTTGGGATATACTTCCTAATAGAGTACTGACTGCTTTTGCATTTGTTTCATATGCCTTTTTCTCAGCTGGATCTGTAGGAGTAGCTGAAGGAAAAGCATAGCCTGTTTCTACAATGTTCCAAACTTCTGTACCAAGAGATTGAAGATATGCAGTAACTCTTACCTTCCAATAATTGAAATTTGTTCCATCAAAAACCGGTGGCCTGATTGATGCTTCTTTCTCGTAGTTGCTCATGATGAATGATCTACCTTCAAGCGATCAAGCTTCTCTGAAGGACCTGTTCTGATACCAATTGTTGGAAATAATACTGAGAGGGGGGGTGAATCAGTATTATCAGATCAATCAAACTTTTTCAATGCTCAGAAACATATACGCTACTTCAGTTAAGTGAACCAGCGTGTACACGCTACTGTGACTAAGTAAAACAGCGTATAAGAAGAAAACTCACAATTTAGTTAGCTTATTCTTCAGTTAAGTGCATCAGGACATTATTCACCACATTAACAGTAAACATGTGCAGTATAACAGAACAGATCAAAAGCCACACACATGAACACCAAGATATAAGGTGGAAACCCAATGTGGGTGAAAACCACCTGCTGCAAGTTGTCTCTATCTTTCTTTAATATGAAACTTCAGTTTACAATCTTTTGTACTGGTGCAGCCTTATACCAGTACGCAGGCTACAACCTGCAGAAGGCTACAACCTTCTCTCGTTCTCCAAACTTCCTTGGAAGGGAGCTCCAACCCCCTTTGCTCTTGTACTAGCCAAGATACTAGTACGTAGGTGCTGACCTACAATCTTCTTTCTTTCAGGTATCACTTTTCATACATTTTCAGACTTGGATATTCCTGAAGCACAACATTACAATCTGAAGACCACAATTCATTCAATTTCCACAATAGATCATTGAAGCATAAAACAACCAAACTTTGAATCACTGAACCACTGAACCCTGTCAATCACCAGTTACCAGAACACAGAGCAGACTACAGAACTCTGCAATAACAGTCAGACCCCACTGTAAACCCAAAATCAAGCTTCAAAAGATATACGCTACTTCAATGAGCAAAACCCGCGTATACACGCGCTTTTACCGAAGCCAACCTGCGTACAGATCTAAAAATAAACTTTCTCAATTTGCAGCTGTACCAGACATTAGTTAGACCCAGAACATAACATTGCGACAATATGCAGATCTAGAAATACGCATAATCAACCATATCATGATAGTGCATTTCAAACCATTAGATCCCGATCTGTCCTTAGATCTAGTCTTCCATCAACCGATGTGATCTCTCCTTGGCTTAGATCAAGCAACCCAGAACCTGCATATCAGATCTCTTTCTCTCTTAGATATTCAAGCCTTGTCGAAAGATGATTTTGCCTAATGATCTTCTTCTCCTTATATAGTCTTAGGCCTAGCTCAATACCAAGAGCCAAAACCATAGTAACACAATACCATCAACTTCAAAACTAGGGATCGACACGCCCGTCGAGACACAATGGTCCGAAATCATAGGCACAACTTCCAAGGACTAACCACCATGGACCAAAGATACTTTTCCACATACACGCGCTTTTTCTGAATCCAACTAGCGTGTACACGCGACTTGGGCTTAACGAACATGCGTATATGAACTTCCTTGGCATGTTGTACTAAGATCTGTCTTCTGATTAAGTTGCCATCACCTGTACCAACCTCTGAGCACCTGTACCATCCTCTGAGTGAGTTGCCATCAAGGACAACACTTGAATCATAATGCCAACATTAATTACATTTCATTTATCATGTGTGAATTACCATAACTCTTTTCATTTCATATTAGCTTTGAGCGGGTATATTTCTCTGTTACGTTTTTCATTATCTGTGCAGAGCAACTCTGAGCTGATGAATCCAGATAAAATGACAAAGAAGGTGAAGAAACCCAAGGCCCTTATCGTAGCTAAAGAAGAACCAAATAATAAAGGATTGATATCTGATACTACCTACCTTGGTTTAGGCAAAGCATCCTAGGAGAGTATCTACAATTTGCTAGAATCAGAGGAGCCTGAAGAACTCAAAGAAGAAGCAATAGCAGATTCCATGAGCAAATCTGAGAATACTCTTAAGGAGTTGGCCTGCTCATATCTACATAAAATAGCAGCGCATGCCAAGGTTTTACCCTATAATGATGTGGTCAGGTGGATTGTTGAAAGCATTGCAACCACAGATAGGACATTCTCTACAGCTGATGGAAAAGTGTTCGGGTCATTTAGAGCAGAGGATCTTAGACAAATGTACAATTTACCTCAGCCGAAGAAGCAGTATAACAAAGCATTTTTGGAGGCTTTTTCCAAGGAGAACGACATTGAATCTGACCCTATCAGACAATGGAGACATTTTCCAACCAAACACAAGCACGAAACATCAGGTATGTACTTTGTAGATTCATTGGTCTCTCCTTATTTTTATGCTGGTGCAATCATGTGCAGACTCTTCGAAGTCCATGATTCTGCTAAATTCTCTATAGATATGGTCCCATTAATGGAGGCTGCAATTAATGGCTATATCATGGACTGGGCAAACATTCTGTCTGATAAAATGGCCACCAAGATACTTGAATATAGAAAAAATAGGTTTGTGTCTACTCGGGTGATACCTCCCTTTTACATGAGTGCCTATATTATGAACACAATATGTTTTAATTCCAGATACCCCATTCTCGGATGGAAATGGACTCCCGAGGATCCCAACCCCATTCACATCTATCATAAGGAGTTATGGAAATCCCATTATAAAAATCACTTGTATAGAAGTTGTCATGGTTTTATTCATCCCGTGTATTATGCCATATTCAATAAGCCTGCTCCTAGGTTATCCGAGGAAGCATCAGTCAACCTAACTGCAATTGGTAGTTGGTTTGGAGAAGAAAAATTCACCTACATAAGACTTTTCGGCAGCCTTGCCAACCCTCATGTTCTTCCTCTGTACATCCCTGATAAACTGTTGGCCAGGGAATTAGCACATCAAATAACAGTTGAAGGGGTGTTAAGGACCCTTAGGGATTCTAAAAAGAAAATGTGGCTGACATTTCCCCTTCGATGTAGTGCTTTACCCTCCATAATTTTAAACATGCAGAGAAGGAGGCCGAGAAAATAAAGTTGTTAAAACTTGCAACTATCCCAAAAAGGTAGTATGATCCTAGAAAGGTTGCCTACAGTGTTACCTCTTAGGCTAAAATCACCAAATTTGATCATGAGGAGGATAGCTTTGATGACTTGTTTGTTTCTTCAGAAGTATTTTCTCAAGTCAAACATATGGCCAAAATCAAATTGGGAGCAGAAGGACTAGAGGAATTATATAAGCTCAAGGCGCAAAGATTGGAAACACTACCTCTAGACTTATTAAATACAACCTCCATGGTACAGTCATAAGGCCACAGTGAGAAGGAAATTACTGAGTAGGCTACCAAAATTGAAAAGTTTTCTGAGAAGGAGAATACACGAGAAAAGGAGCAGAATCAGGTAACAGCTAGTGAACCCCTTGATACAGATATTAATATTGATCTCAAGTTAATCAAGGAATGGGAATAGTTTGATTCAATCATCAATAATCTCAAGAAAACCCAAGGGTTCACTACACCAGAAGTGTCTACAGCGCAGAAATCAGTAGTCAACACAGTTCCGATTGTTGGAACAAGTGGCCCACCCAAGTTCCACAGAGACAAAGATTATCCCTGAAAATCCCACTAAGGAGATTGTACTACAAATTGAAGAAATACCACCACTGGATGTATTTTATAGTCCTAAGCATAGGGCTGTAGTCAAAAGATAGAGGAAGAAGAGGAAAATTGATCACAACCCTCTTTTGACTCCTCAGGTAGAAATGATGAACGTGGTATGGAGAGAAGAGGTAAATCCCTCCGAAGATTTAACAAAACTGTCACAGTATGCGGGATCCTATACAACAGCTACAATGGATAAGGCTTCAGAAGTTAGCCATCTGTTGAAAGAAAAATACCAAATAATCATTCAGCTAGAGGCACAATCGGCAGAATGACAACAAAAAATAGAGCATCTTGAACAGCAGTTGATAGAACAGAGGCAGCTTAATGAACAATTAAATGAGTAGTTAAAACATGAAAAGTAGAGGATTGATGAACATGCCATCCATAAACAGCAAGAGTTGTCTCAAGCATTGAGCAAACTACAGCTATTGAGCGAGCAGGAGAATAAATCAAAAGAAGAGCAAATCGCACAAATGAAAGATCAGATAGAGCGATTCAAAGGATATCCCCAGGTAAATGAATTCAGAATTGAAGCCCTGGAAATAACCAAGGCTTTGTCCCAACAATTGGATATTCTATGTCATAATATATCATTGGCCATCCCCTTATGTGATATTTCTGCATCTATGATTGAAAAATCAGTGGATGCAAGGCTTGAATTAGATAAGGCATATGAAATATTAACTAATTTTCTATCATGGCAAGATTCAAAAGAGGGAAAAGCTGCCAATCTACCAAGGATACAAGAGTCACATAAGGAAATATTGTTTTCTGAATGGGAGTCTCAATTAATGAAAGCTGAGAGAGCTACATCCAAATGTAGAGCAGCAACAAATAATCTGATTGAATTAATCAACAACAATTTGCATATATCTAATCTAATTATAGACTACTCTCCAAGAAAACTCCCAAAGGTAAAATTGTTGGAACAACATTGGAAACAAGAGCTGACACAAAGAGAAAAATTAATCAGAGGAATCCAAAGCCTAACATGGGAAACATTCTAGTTTTTCCTTGTTAAACCACACAGTCAGCAAATGGAAATGAAGTGTCTCTCCGATGCAATCAACTACATGGTCTCCGAACTCTCCGACGCCACATATACTACTCAGTTACACTCTAGAATGAGTCAGCCACCAGAAATTTAGCCTATGCTTGCCATCTATCAACTGCAACCACATGAGAAGAAGAAGCCGATACAATGAATCCATTTGACCGCCACAGTACTGCTATTTTCAGGATAAATCCCAGATTTATGTGTTTTTAGTTATACCAAGGCATAGCGACTTTCTTTCATAGTTTGTTGTTATTTGTAGTATTTAAAGACCCTTTCATGATTTTAGAAAGGGTTCACAATTTTTTACTAAGACTTAAATCGGAGGTTTCACTACTGTACTTCCGATATATATTCTTTTATAAAAGACTAGACCAGAATTCTGAATTTTGACAAAGAAAGCTTTTATGAGATTTGCACTTTTGCGTCTTGTGAAAGTATTCCAAAATTAGAAGGCAGATTTTGAATGTGATTTACATTAGAGGAGATCCAAATGAATACGATACTATTATCTATGTTTTCTCTTTATTTCTCTATGTAAATTAGCATTTATCAACTTTGCTATTATTGATATGTATATGTTTCTATAACAATTATTTAACTTGTCACTTTTGAATGTTTCAGAATTGTCATTTTTTAAATATATATGTCAATAATATATTATGATCAATGCGATAATGTTTTAATTATTACTTTGTTTAATTAATTAAACAAAGTAATCATCATATGAATGCTTCTTTCTATTTATCAACAAGTCATCTTTATGTTTATTTGTTAATAGAAACAATCAAGAATCGCATTGTTAGAAGAATACCCGGGATAGATTAGTTATCTTTATATATTTTTTTCACTTTAGAATAGAGCACTCATCACTCTCATTATACATTACAAACCAATCACCCATCAACTCATATATCACTGGGAAATTGGTCCCATTACATCTAGTCGGAGCCACCTCACCAAACGGAAAAGGAGCTGCACTAAGGTCCGGACTGGGTGGTTTTCCCCGATGTTTATGCAACGATTTTCGAGGCATCAACAGGAATTTATCCCTTAATTAAGGAGATTAGGATGAGTTGTACTTTGAGTTGTAATTAGTTAGCTCAGTTAACTAAGTTAAGTCCAATTAGATTAGTTCCAATAGTTTATGGAACTGACTGTGAGTTTAGTTAGCTAATGCATGCATGCATGCATCTAGTGTACTTAATATAACTAAATATTCTCTCATAAATAACTCATGCATGTCATTTCATTCAGAGACCCAATTGAGATCATAGGAAGGGACAATGTACTATCAATTGTAGGAATATTCCCATGAGGATATCTCTTGCATGTAGAAGGAATTCATTCCTTGAGGATTGCGCAGTTATTTTTGAGTTTGGTGAGCAGTGTGTGAAGTAATTACACACAGGTGGCAGCTTGAGGACCCAAGAGAAACTATGTAAGGAAATAGGAGGCTTGGAGGACTGAAGGAAGGCATATGTGTTGTCTATTATGTCTATGAGTAGCAACGAGGGATTGTACTGAGATATGGATAGCTTGTGAGCTAAAGCTTTGTGTAATCCTAAGATATTTCCACTTGTATGATAATACAAATCGTGGGGTTTTTAGCTGAGGCTTTCCCCAGAGTATTTTTCTGTGTCCATGTGTGATTGATTTCTCATTCTCTGTTATATGTGTTCTATTTGATCTTGCTCAAAATCAATTCAACTTCCGCAATTTTTTTGGTAGAAGTAGATCAAGTATTTTTCTTTAGTATATTCAATTATCAGGTGATCTACAGTGAGAATTTATACACCCCTAAACTAGACTTTGCGTTGCAGTAAAGTTACGTATTGTGTGATTCGGTGGGCCTAGCAATCCTCAACCAATGAATGACAGGATATATGGCAAAGCCTAGAGGTGGTTGCCCTTGATTAGGCTTAGGAATCCATGTCGGTGAATGGTGGGATATATGGTAAAGTCTAGAGAGTGGAATCTTGGTTTAGGGCTTAGTGATCCTTGTATTGAACTATGGATTGTGGTAAATCCTGAAAGACTAAGAGATAGTAATATTCCTCACAGTGTAGGTGGAGAAATCTGGTGGCATCCATTCTTTATTTTCCTAGTGATCTAGTGGAGATCATGGTAAGGAATGTTATTACATGTTTGTTGTGTTGGTCTAGTGATCCAATCTGGATTGTGGTAAAGTCTAGTTTCTATTGATGAGGGTGAGGTGGTTTAGCCTCGGGATGCCCTCGTCAGTTCTTTTGGTTTATGTCCCACATTCATGCTTGGAATATGGCACGGGGGTGAATGGATGAAGAGAGAATTGGCGCAGCCATTCTATGGTTGGGTGGAACATGGTAATCCCATACCAAGTTGGCTTTTGCATCATTAAGATGATGTTATTTCTCTTTTTTAATTCATGAGTATTTTACTCGTTTATATGTGGATGATATGGTTATTGTTTCCTTTGTATTTCTTGTAGGTTTTAACCCTGTACATAAATTACCTGCATATGAATTCTAAAAATAGAAAATAAACAATGGAAAGAGCATAAAACATAAAATAGATATACACGGGAGTTTCCCCTGGATCCTAAAATTGGGACTATCAGAATTATTTTTTATTATATTCCTTTTAATGTTACAATACATATATATACATGTCGAAGCATCCATAAACCTCAATCCATTAACCCTGGATTAGAACATAATCATAATTCCCTTGACCGGATCTACAAGATACCATGGCCAGAAAACCATTATGCCCAAAACCATGTGCAAAACCCATTCACAAAACCATAGGTAGGTCTTCTATGGTGAAGTAAAATTATAAGTGCGGACACAAACGAATTCCTTTAGCCCGATAATGGGTCTAGCCACAATTGATACATTCTATGGAAGATTTCCTTAGGTTAGAACCAATTAAGAGGGCCTATCTATTAGTACGCTTATCCTGTTTGATGATGTCCTTGCTTGCTCGCTCCAACTATCTTTCACTTCCTTCTTCAAACACTTGAAACGTGTAAACAATAGCAAAAGACAACCATGATAATAGACAAATTGTAATTCAACCTACTTAACAAGTCAAGAAACATTAAGCCATGAATATGTAAGATGAAAAATCAGGTAGGAAATCAATCAATAGTTTCATATATATTGAATCAAGAAGATATTACAATCATTGTCTTGATGTTTACGTTCTCCACTGATAAGACCAGGTTCCCACACACTTCTGCTAGCATTCCATGATGGCCTCAACAACAATGGTTTTAAGTCTCTTCCCTTTAGCCTTCACTCCAAACCAAAATCACACTTCTTCCTCACACAACTAGAGAGCTACAACTATGAATAGCTTGTTGTTTACTCCAAACCAAAATAGCACTAGCACACCAACATTAACACTACAATGCTAACACTAGCTTGTGCTTGGGAAAAAGGGAGGTTTATATAGGATGAATGGATGGGATATGGATCATCTTCTCATGGGAGAAGGTCTTATCCCTTGAGGTAGTTCCATCATTATAGGGGAAAGGAGCCCAAACTGACATCCTCAACCCCATCCGCCCAAACCATTTACCAGACTTCCATTACGAAGATTCTAGAGCTGGAAGCTTCAGCTCTTAATTTAAAAAAAATTCCATAACAGGACCGACGCGACTGGAAAACAAATTAGTTGCTCTTGTCAGCACTAGGGACAATGCTAATTCCTGCATATCAGTGCGAGGAATGTAAGGACCATTAGCGTCAGTCTTGTAAACTGGGAAAAACACAAGCTTCAGGGTAAATGGTGCAAAAGGGAATTGATCTGCTCATGAAGAGGGACACAATGGGAGTTTCTTCATGAAGGGAAAGCATGTGGGGTTTGCTGTAGAGGTCCTCCAGGATCAAGGAATGAGGAGCATAGGGATAGTGAAAAAATATTGTGTAACAGATGCCCCCTAAAGTGTGAAGGTCGAACTTGAGTGAGGGATGAAATGATTTATGAATTAGTGTGGGGAACTGTAGTCTGCCATTGGAAAACCTGCGAGCAAGTATAGATACATATCCATAACTAAAAACTCTGTCAAATAATACATGAATCATGGCATGGACATAGCCATCCAGAGAATGATCATGTAAATGGATCTAGGTATGGGCACAACCATCCGTCAAAGAGGATCACAATGAAACCAAGGTATGCTCGAAACCATCCAATAGTGAGAAGGATCACATATGATAAGTCATGTTATGGTCACAACCATCCATCTAAAAGAGACATGTATATCAACATAACCATGTCACATCACTTCGAAACCTAGACTTTTGTGATCTGAGTCAAGGGTCTTGCACTCCAACATGACCCAATCAAAGTAGAAATTCTAACATGTGAATAGATGTGCTGATGTTGAACATACTAGAAAGTCATATGATTACTAGTCAATGATGTAAACCGTTAACAAGCGCGAGAGAAACCACCAATAATGACAATGGTACTCAAGGTACTATCAGCACAATCCACAGAATGTGAATAAAGGAATTGAAGTCAAACACCCGTGAAATCACTCAATCGAAAGCCAATGATGTGAACTTGTCGTCGAGTGCGAAGAACTTTCCATTAGGGCATGCAAGCTCTAAGGTACTAGAAGGGAGTCTCTTGGTCAACTTCTCGATAATGAGTTGAAGTCGATGGAAAGTGACGTGTCGAAGGATGGCCAAAATGTATCCCACATCATCGACATGAGGCAAAAGGATGCACAATGATTTTAGATGATATAGAGAATCAGAGATAAGTGTAACTGTAGAAGGACAACTCTTGAACATATCGGTGACACAACTGGAAGTTTGGAAGCTTTTGGATCCATAGGATCGGTGGTCATGATGACGTGGCAGAGATCAAATGGGAGGAAAAAATGAATGGCCCAACCCAAGGATGTCAACGATACAAAGGAGGATATCCCAACCCAACATGAAGCAGAAAGTGTCATGTTCAAGAGTGAGCTGATGACACAACTGATTAGATTTCCAAATTTCCCCCCACCATTTCTGGTAGGTACCCCAATTTTTTTAATCACAAGCTTGAAGGGGATGGCATATGCTTGCACTGTAAGTTCATCCTTCGAACGAATTTGACCTAGTAAGTTTAATGAGCCCTAGGAAGGAGAAGCTCATGTTCGTCATGGTGACGAATCCGATGTCGTTTAATATTTTAACGAGTCTGATAAAGGTGTAACTCCGTATCTTTTTCATGTTTAGAGAGTTTGAAAGAGACATGGAAATGAAAACTCCACATGATCCCTTTTCGTACATTTGTGTCTCTCGAGCCTGAAAAGGTAGAAAACGATACTTGAGAGAACCGCTTGACCATTTCAGTCAAGGAGTACCTTTTTCGTAAATAGTGCATCCCAACCCGAAAAAAGGGTAAAATTATATTAGGCACACGACGTTTCGCATCCGTTAACGAGTTCTAAACAACAAGGGCTCGGCTATCTTTTCGCTTTTAAAGGTTCAAAAAATAGGTTGAAATCAAACGCCCCATTTTATTCTCTTTTACGAGTCAAAAGGGAAAAATACTCGGCGATCTTTTCATTTTTTACGAGTTAGAGAAGAGCTTAAAGGTGACTTGTCTTGGAGGAACGAGTGGTATAAAGGGTAGCAACTGGTTTTGGCAATGGTGGAACTTCTCAAAACATGTAATGGTCAAGAGGCTGCCTAACAAAACCACTCATCATTGCGGTTCCTCAAGAAAGGAAAAACAACCAAGTGAAAGCATATCATCAGCCAAAGAGATGGTGGCGATGTAATGAAACAACCAAGGCTCATCTAGCAGAAATTAGTTGATAAAAAGAGAAATCACGAGATGTAAATTAGGCATGAGTTCATTTTTTCACAAGCTTGAACCATGGAGAACTCTACTTGGATTCGGTTTCATGTTTACACAAGCTTGAAACAAAAAACTATGCTTGCTATAAGTTTTCATGCCCCCAATATAATGACTCAATTGAGGTACATGCCCCCCAAGCTTCATTTCATTCAACTAGGTAGATGGAATGAAGGTTCACTTTCGAGATCTTGGAAAGACTCGACTGGGATTTTACAAGATCTTAATCAAAGACTCGATTTGGAAATTGGAGGTGCTTAATTTTTTAATGAGGTTGACACAGTAAAAGAACTATCCTCGAGACCCTTGTTTCATGTTTTAACAAGCTTGACACAAGACAAAGAACTATGCTCACATGTTGTTTCATTTTTTAACGAGGTTGACACAAAAAAAGAACTATCCTCATATGTTATTTCATTTTTTAATGAGGTTGACACAAGAAAAAGAATTATCCTCATGACTCCTTGCTTCATTTTTTAACAAGGTTGACACAAGACCAGGAACTATCCTCACACATCTATTCATGAACCATACGAGAACATGGCTCCCAAGAGGTATTCACTAGACAGGAGAACCACACTTTGGGAGGAATACATGTTATTTGGTAACAAAGATAGATCGGGTTCCAATGCCCCCAATACATAATGTACTATACCATCTGTGGAGACAGAACGGGTAACCACATAATTAACCTATGGCAGGGAAGGTACTGCTGGCAAAAAAGAGCTAACAGGGGATGATGATTTCATAGGCAGTACCTAGTGACCAATGAATGACAATTGATTAATGGTCACTATTCTCCCTTAATGTGGAAAAAAAACCACACAAAAAAGCGAAGAAACAAGATCTCCCATGATATAAACATAGTCATGTCTAAGAAGAAGATTGAAATCTAAAGCACCTTGGACAACCATCACGTCTATATAGACGGTCTTTCCTTCGAAGGGCTAACTAGTTCCTCTGTTGAAAGCCAACATATTCTGGGTGACAGGCACAAGCTGTGGGGAACCCAAAGCTTGCCAAGTAGTAGAACACATGATGCTAACAGATGCACCTTCATCTAATATAGTGCCATGTACTACCATATTATAGGCTTGTACTGTGATCTGGAAAGGCACATAAGATGGAAGGCAGAAAGTAGTCAATGGACCCCAATAAAAAGAGACAGCAGAACTACTTGGTGGGGGTATCATATGATTTCCCCCATGTTGTACAAGGATAGGAGAAGGACTCTCCTGAACAACTGGGATGGGAGGGTCACTATTTTATTCATGGGAATCTGAGGATATGAGAAGAACATGATCAGTATGATCACTACTCTCTTCGGGAATAGAGTGAACAACTGAAAGCGGAGCCAAGTCGACACTCTTTTCGACCAATGGTTGGTCTGGAACATACAAAAAAGAGTCATGCTCAGGAAGAGCACGATGGGAAAGAGATGAATCCAAGTCAATCTCTTTACCAACTAGGAGAGGGTTAGATGAAAGCCTTTGATAACCAACAAGAATTTGGGGTTGAGGAGCTGCAAGGTTTTCCAAAACTTTGGAAGCTTTATCCATAAGAGGACAAAGGTGAAGAAGATGCTCTCCATCACATAACCTACAGGGGAATCTAATCTTCCCTTTCTTCTTACCATCGCTATCCGAGGGTGTAGCATCGACATGATCTCCAGAGGTTGAGGAGGATGGTTAATTCAAGTCTTAAGACCATGCCTCTAAGACTCTAGGAATGCCATCACAGTCTCGAAGGAGATGGTCGCCCTTACATAGCTTACAAGGGAATATAACCTTCTATGGAGGATCAGAAGGCTTTTATACAGGAGGTGCATTTGGAGTAATAGTTGCATAGTTAGCCTCTCGCTTATCTGACTTCTTCTTCTTTGTCTTCTTATTCTCCTTCTTAGCCTCCTGGTTACTATATTTCAAACTTTCACCATGCGAAGTAGAAGAGGAAGAGGAAGAAACAAGGGATGAAGGGGAGAGGCCAGCCTTAGAATCAACATGATGTGATTCAAATGAAGGAGATGGCGGGGCAGGAGTTGGAACACTCGGGACCACCAAGGTCGAAAATAACCAGACAGGTAAACCAATGTTTAACCCAGGTAGGGATAACGTTGCCATATAAGGAGCACCAGCATTTCCAAAAGAAGGAAAAGGACCAGGATTCCCATCCAAGGGGCACCCTTGACTAGTAGACTCTGGGAATGTTGCCATTGGAATCAACCCTGAAGAATTACTTAGGAATATAAATTTCACCAGGAATATTTCGTGGGAAGTTAATTTTAGAACACTGAAACAAAACTTTGCCTTTTCATATTTTAAGAGTTGAGAAAAGGAGGAAAGGTGACTCTAGTCGTTTTCAGAATTAACGAGCTTGAAAGGACAAGTGCTCAAATGATCTTTTAAGTTTAATGAGTCAAAAATATCAAATGACTACTCGGGATAATCTAGTCAAAAGGATTACCAGGTAACCATAAACTATAGAATACCTCCCGACAAACCGAGAAGTACAGGCAGGCAATCTCCCCGAATGTTGTGTTCGGTGTATCACGTTTACAAGGCGGTAGACTTGACTTCCAATGGATAAAGGATTTCAAACCTAGTGGGGTCTCCCTTTATATACACTATGGTATGGGGAGCACAAGTCCATACTAGCGTTGTCTAATGCCGAAGTGAATGACAGCTGCTAGGTTTAAAGATGCTCAAACAAGTCTCTAACCTAAACCACTAAATGTGAGCATTAAGCTTCAATGCTTCCTTAGGTTAATTCATTAAATTTTAACGGTTGATCTTGAATTAGGTTTCAATTATGAGGCCCTACCGTTGTCATCTGACAAAACTCCTACTTGCAGCTATATGAGAAAAGATATTTCCCTTCGATGAAAGTTAACACTAATTGAGGGATAGAGAACAAAAAATCAATGCAACAATCAAAGAATGAAATATTTCTCTAATAAATATCCTAAATGCACTTAATCTTCCTATAACAACAAAATAAGTTTCATTTCATTTCCAATGCTTATGATGATGCAATTCTATCTTCTCAATAATGCTACTAATGCAATATTTTCACTTAAGTAAACTAGAATGATGTTCTTCTTTTCATAAAATGCAAAATGAATCTTTCACATAAAGCACTTTAATGAAAATTTCACATTTCCGAACAAACAAGCATCAATCAAATCCAAAGCATTATAAATGAAACTAAAAGCAACTTCTTCCCTAAATCGAACAAACCAAACACATAAATGCTTCAATCGACAAACCAAGTAATGTAATCTATGCTTGGAAAGATAAAAGAGACACTCGAAATAAGAGAACAAATGAGACTCTTTCACTCATTCAATTGAAGACAAAGCATCCTAGTCACTTCTGGGCGGAAGAAGAGAGTTTTAGGGTCAAGACACACTGGCACTAGAATGGGAGAAATTCTATTTTTTCTTAACTCAGAGACCAGAGTGACCTTTGGGCCAAAAGTAGCATTGATTGGCATGATCGACACAAATTTTAGGCTAAAACTAGCGCTAATAGGCCTAATCAGTGCGACTATTTAGCCAAAAATAGCGTTGATCGAGGGATTCAAAGAAAAATAAAAATAAAAAAGAACTTCACACAGGACCAGACTTAACACATCAGAGGGTGAGCTAAACCAAGAAAGCACACAAACCAAGCTAAATGAAGCTGTATAGTTGGGGAGAAGACGATCTAAATAGCTTACAGGGTAGAAATCATGAGAGCAAAACACATTGGCCAAGGATGGGGGTGAACCCTAATCTTCACTTACAGTCATCAACGCGACTACCTAACTTGAAACAAGCGCCAAAGGCTGGTCGATGCGACTGTTTCTCAACAAATCGCGTTGATCGACGTGACTGTCAATGGATTAAGGGCATTAATCGAGGGAGCCAAGAAAAAAATAAAAAAATTTGAAACAGGGACCAGATCTACTACTATTAATTTCAAACTTAGGCCAGTAAGCAGGAGAAAAAAAACAGAACCAAAAGGAAAAAATGGAACTAGAAAAGCTCACACAAAATCATGAAATCTAAGACAAGCAAAAGGGTTGGTTCCCAGTATGGTTGCCAATTTGTGGTGAAGTAAATTATAAGTGCGAACACAAACAAATTCCTCTAGCCCAATAATGGGTCTAGCCACAACTGATACATTCTATGGAAGATTTCCTTAGGTTAGAACCAATTAAGAGGGACTACCTCTTAGTACGCTTCTCTCGTTTGATGATGTCCTTGCTTTCTCACTCCATCTATCTCTCGCTTCCTTCTTCAAACACCTAAAACAAGTAAACAACAACAAACAACAACCATAATAATAGACAAATTGTAATTCAACCTACTTAACAAGTCAAGAAACATTAAGCCATGAATATGTAAGATGACAAATAATGTAGGAAATCAATCAATAGTTGCATATATATTGAATCAAGAAGATATTACAACCATTTTCTTGACGTTTCTATTCTCCTCTAACAAGACCAGGTTCCCACACACTTTTGCTAGAATTCCATGATGGCCTCAACAATAATAGTTTTAAGGCTCTTCCCTTTAGGCTTCACTCCAAACCAAAATCACACTTCTCCCTCACACAACTAGAGAGCTACAACTATGAATAGCTTGTTGTTTACTCCAAACCAAAATAGCACTAGCACACCAACATTAACACTACAACCCTAACACCAGCTTGTGCTTGGGAAAAAGGGAGGTTTATATAGGATGAATGGATGGGAGATGGATTCTCTTCTGATGGGAGATGGATTCTCTTCTGATGAGAGAAGGTATTATCCCTTGAGGTAGTTCCATCATTATACGGAAAAGGAGTCCAAACTGACATTCTAGAGATGGAAGTTTCGGCTCTTAATTTAAACATTTTTCCATAATAGGACCAGCGTGAATGGAACATAGCTCAGTCACTCCAGTCGGTGCTAGGGACAGTGCTAATTCCTACATATCGGTGTGAGGAAGACAAGGGCCATTAGCGTCGCTCTTGTAAACTCAGCAAAATAGAAGTTTCAGGGGAAATGGTGCAAAAGGGAATTGATTTGCTCTTGAAGAGGGACACAATGGGAGTTTCTTCATGAAGGGCAAGCATGTGGGGTTCACTGTAGAGGTCCCCCAGGATCAAGGAACGAGAGTACAGAGATAGTGACAAAATGTTGTGTAACATCTTCCCACCTAATATAGGATCCAAAAAAATATTTTCTGGGCCACTTCCCCGGACCTTGTAGAGGGGGTCTACCAACCCCACATTGTGCCCAGCGCAATGAAGGTGGGGTTAGCCACCCCCACGGCTTCGTGTATGAGACTATTCATGGAAAGAATATAACACACACCCAACATTCTCTGACTTGTTGTTTTCTTTTCCACACAGGGGGTCACGGGAGGGCTTAGACATTGGTCCAGCCCTACAACACCCATTATTTCTCTACATCAAGAAAACTTCTTGGTGCTCATAGACTTTGTCAATGCATCTGCAGTGTTCTTCAAAGTGTCCACCTTTACCAACAACACCTTTTTTCCTCAACCATATCCCTCACAAAGTGATATTAAGCATCAATGTATTTTGTCCTTGAATGATAAGCAGGGTTCTTTGCCAAGAAAATTTCACTTTGGTTGGCACAGTCTATCATTATAGCTTGGTGTACTAACCCCATACTTGAACACAATCTTTGCAACCATACTGCTTCCTTGCTTGCATGAATGGCTTCCATGTATTCAACCTATGTACTTGAAAGTTCCACTACAGATTGTCTTTTACTCATCCAACTCACTACATCTTCTCTGATCCAGATCTCCATCCCAGTCTGCATCAAAAAAGCCACAGATGTCCAAAACTTTGTCCAATCATGGTCTTCCCTAGTAGCACAGACCATAATCACTAGTGCCATGCAAATACCTTGAAACCTACTTAATTGTTGTCCAATTCTCCTTCCTTGGTTTTGACATAAACCTTCTCAATACTCCCACTACATCTACAATGTATGCTCTAGTATAGACCATTGCATACTTCAGGCTACCAACTCCACTTGTGTATGGAACATGGGACATGTCCTCTTCCTCTTCTTGTATGTTGAGACATTTTTCAACAAATAATTTTACACCTATAGTAATAGGAACCTTCAACCGTTTACTATCCTGCATATTAAACCTCTTTAGTATTGTCTCGACATACTTCCTCTAGTTTAACCAGAGCTTCCTCCTTTCCTGGTCTCGTTTAATTTCCATGCCCAAAATATAGTTTTTAGCACCAAGATATTTCATGTCGAATTTGGAGGACAATTGGGTTTTCAATTCTTGGATAATTTCTTTGTTGTTTCCAATTAGCAACATATCATCCACATACAAGACCAAATAAATAACACAGTCACCAATTAATTAAAAATACACTTAGTGACTTGATTTGTTTCTGGTGAAGCCAAGTCCCCATATATATGTATAAAATTTCTAATACCACATCCTTGGTGATTGTTTTAACCCATACAAAGACCTTTTTAACATGCATACCAGTTCTTTCTTACCCTTCACTGCAAAGCCTTTAGGTTGCTTCATGTAGATCTCTTATTCAAGATCCCCATGAATAAATGTTGTCTTCACTTACATCTGTTCTACCTCAAAATCAAAACCAACAGCAACAGATAAAAGTAATCTAATAGAAGCTACCTTAGCACTAGGAGAAACAATATCACAAAAATCAATTCCCGGCACATGGGAATAACCTTTTGCAGCCAACCGATGTTTGTATTCCTCCACCTTTCCTTCTACATTCATCTTCTTCTTAAACACCCATTTTCTTCCAATGGGTTTCCTTCTAGCCGACAACTCCACCAGATCCCAAGCCTCAATTTTTTCCAAAGATTCCATTTCATTAACCATGGCCTCTTTCTAGAGTTTTCCATCCTTTGAATCTACTACTTCCCTGATAGTTCTGGGATCATCATCAATAATATATAAAGAAAATTTTTAACAGAAATCATATGAACTATACCTTTATGGTTGCCTTCTTTCTCGAATTGATCTTCTCATAGATAGAGTTTGTGGATCTTCGTCTTTTGATTCCTCTTCTGTTGTCAAGTTTGATTCTTCCTCCTTTAGATCAAACTCTATCTTCTCAGGTTCCTTTGGTAGGACTTCTTGTTTAATAACATCTTTTACCTCTCTAAACACCACATCTCTGTTGTACACAACCTTCCTTATTTTTGGGTTACAAATCTTATAACCTTTTAAACCATCCTTATACCCAATAAATATGCACCTTTCAAATTTACTATCCAACTTGGTTATTTTCTCCTTTGGAACATGTACAGATGCATCACAACCAAATACCCTCATATGTGAAAGAGAGGGTTTGTTACCAATCCATACCTCTTGTGGAGAATTATCCTCCAACATTGATGAAGGTGATCTATTAACCAGATAACATGCAGTCTCCATTGCCTCTACCCAGAATTCATGTCCTAACCCGACACCACTGAGTATGCTTCTTGTATTTTCCATCAATGTCATGTTCATTATTTCTACAACTATATTTCTCTAAGGTGTGTATTGAGTAGTATTTTGTCATGTTATACCACACTTCTTACATAACTCTTCAAATTCCTTCTTGCAGAACTCTCCACCATTAACTGTCCTGAACACCTTTATCTTCTTCTCTATCTGGTTTTCCACCAAAGCCTTAAATTCTTTAAACCTATCAAGGAATTCAAATTTCTTCCTAAGGAAATATATCCATGTATTCCTTAATAAGTAATCTATAAATGATACATAGTACACAGGCTTACCCAGTGATGGAACTGACACAGGTACAAAAACATCACCATTCATAAGATATAGTATCCCTTTTTCCCTCTTAGCATCATAGGGGAAACTCACCTAACTTTCCTTTCCATATACGCAATGTTCACATAAATTGAAATCCAGAGAGAGATTATACATACCTTCTACCATACCATTATCATGAAGTATTCGAAAGCCCTTCTCTCGAATATGTCCAAGCCTTTGATGCCATAGCATGGTCTTTTCTCTAAAGACCACAAGGTTTTCTGCTCCACTTTCAGGAACCACAAAACTATTGCACCCATCAATAGCAATTCTACCCAGAAGCTTGTATAGATTTATAATCCAAACTCCATGCATCAATACCAGTGATCCCCGAACCATCTTGCAGGTATCTTTCTTGAGCATCATTTTTATGCCTGCATCATCGATCTTTCTTACATAAATCATATTTCTAGCTAATGCAATCATATGAAGAACACCTAGAAGTGTTCTAATCCCTCAACCTTGCAACTTCAACTTGAATTTTCCGTGACCAACAATTCTAGCTTTCCTATCATCCCCTAAGAAGACACCACACCATCATATTTCTCATATTTGCATAACTACCCCTTATGGGGAGTGAAGTGAAAGGATGCATCTGAGTCAATCACCCATGCCTCATGATCTACATGTCTACTTGAAGAAGAAGGCAAGTACACATCTCCACCTTTATAGGTTTTCTTAAAGATTTGGATCTCCCTCTAGATTTATATCTCCCACTCGAGGACTTATTTTTATTTCTATTTTGGGACTGTCCTCATATAGATAAGGCATGCCTATTCTATCCCTCCATATTTTTCTGTCTAATCTCTTCCAACAACAAGGATGAGATTATTTCATCAAACTTCAAGGTAGTTGTATTGCTACCTATTGCAACAACCAGACTATCCCACTAATATGGTAGAGAACACAGAAAACTAATGCACTTATCTTCATCTGAAATTTTAATATCAATAGATAACAACTCACTGACAAAAATATTAAAGGAGTTCAGATGCTCTATCACCGATTTTTCATCCTTCATCCTTAGGTTATACAACTTTTTCTATAGAAACATTTTGTTCACCAAATACTTAGATTGGTACAAAGTCCCTAACTTGTCCCACAAAGCCTTTGTCGTAGCTCCCCCTGATACATTCAACAATACTAAATATGAGATACATAACCATATTTTTCTCTTTGATTTTTTATCCAACTTTGTCCAATCTTCATTTGATGTTTATTGGTGTAGTATCTAGATCCACCACAATCCACTGATCTTTATCTAGTAGTAGATCCTCCATCTTGAGTTTCCACAACTCAAAACTCTGACCATTAAATTTCTTGATATCTATCTTTCCACTTCTCGCCATATTCTTTCACCTCAAGAATCGATCCCAGAGATCTCCCACTGAATAGGGTCTACCATAGGCTTGAGCAAAAACCCTCATTAGAAAAGGAATCCCCTTGAAGCTAAAACAAAATTGATGCCAAATGTAGGTTTTAAGCATGTACAGAAATTACCTGTATACGAATTCTAGAAAAAGAAAATAAACAATGGCAAGAGCATAAAACATAAAATAGATATACACATAGATTTTCCCCTAGATCCCAAAATCAGAACTATGAGATTGATTTTCATTATATTCCTTTCAATGTTATAAAACATATATATACATGTCGAAGCATCCATAAACCCCAATCCATTAACCCTGGATTAGAACATAATTGTAGTTCCCTTGATTGTATCTACAAGATACCATGGGCAGAAAACAATTATGACCAAAACCATGTGCAAAATGCATGCACAAAACCATAGGTAGGTTCACCCACCTAATATACGGTCAAAAAAAATATTTCCTGGGGCACTGCCCTGAACCCCATAGAGGGGGGCTACCTCCCCCTAGCTTAGCACTTGGGGCTAGTCATGGAAAGAATATTAACACACACCCAATTTTTTTTTTAATTATGCTAGTTATGTACATGTATTATGACAGTGGCTATGTATGTCTCTCATCTTTTTTTTACTATTAAATGAATGAAAAATGTATCTATGCCCTAATAGATGAAATTGTAGCTAATGTGTTGAGGCATCAATGTTTCTTAGCGATTTGTAGATAAATATGAAACCCCTATGCTCAATTTTTTTGTTAAGACCTTGTTGAGGCCTCAGATTTTTGCTGCTCCAACATGAGGGATAACCACCCAGTCCAAACCTTAAGAAAACTCCTTTTCCATTTAAAGTGGTGGCAACAACTGGGGATGATGGGACCAGTTTCCCAAAATGGGTTTTAAAATGAGAGTGGGTGGTTTTCGAGTGATTGCAATAGAATAATGATAACTAAATGACCTATTCTATAATGCAAATTTCTAGCTAACTTAATCTAATATAAACCCGAGTATTTTTGTATAATATGCTATCTAAAAATATATCTGCTTGACATGTGATAATAAAGATCAATCACGTATAAAACAGAGATGATAACGTGTAGATATAATTTCTTTGACTAAATGTTTAGTCAAAGAAATTTATAAACTATATCACATATATGATGATTTATATATGAAAATAAACAATCTCAGATAGGCATCATACAATAGTGCAATTAATGCTTAACAGAAAGAACATATCTCATATACAATTCATGAAAATAAAGTGTTGTCACTAATTAAACAGAAACAGGACTAATAATACAAGATAGAAGTACCATATACGTGAAGTTTTGCTCATTTGACTAATGACATAGATTAACTCCTTTCTTCATATCAAATTATCTTCCAAGTATACAATAGTGCAACAACAAAGGAAAGTAGTCTCATATTTAAAAGAAATGATCATATTCCATAATTTCACCAAAGAATTCACAAACTTACAAAAGTGCATTCTTTGCAAACATTTTTTATAAAATTCTGGACCCTTCTCTAAATGCATGAGAAGGGTACAAATATTATTCTAACTAATGTTCAAAAATAGATTATACAAAACTTAAGGAGGTTTCAAACAACCTTCCTCCTAACTAGTTAACTAACTCTAAAAATAAAAAGTTACTTGATGAGCAGAGAATATGATAATGATTTGTTGTCTGCCAACTTATCTTTCAAATCGCATATATCGGCCATCGGTTTGACATGAGTAGGTGCCCCAAACTCTGTTCTGACCTGTCTTGTGAAAATTGCATCTATGAGAGGTGGCAGCATTCGCCGAGTTGAATGGAGTGAGAAGTTAAGGGTCATGATTTGATTGTGTGGCTTGATGAGGTATTGCCAATATGACTCCCAATCAGTCTTTTTTAACTTTGTGATTGCTTCCCTTTGAGTTTCTGAGCTTTTCTTCAATATTTTATGCAATTCATATAGATCGGGCAATTCTTTCGGGTCGCATTCCTTCACCAAGTTGGTGGCAAACAAAGTGTGGTTTAACGCCTTTTGTTGGGCATGGTCAAAGGTTTTGTAAGACTCTGCGAATTGCGGGCGCGGAGCACGAAGTATAAGATGATTCATAGGGTTGTCTGCCTTAAAATATTGTGATGTAAGGTAAAGTCATGTTGGACTACCCATGGTCTGTGAACCATGGGAATGTATAAATAGAGCGAGGATCTAAGTGTAACGGGAACGAATTAGAGAGAAGAGCAAGAATGGTTCAAACATAGAAGAATTGTCTAAGTGTATTGGGTCGTAGCGCTAGGAAGAGGCTCTGCAGCTGAGTGCGCATAGGCCTAGTAGTGTCCGCAGTTGAGTGTGTGGACCCCTGCAGCTGAGTGCGAAGGGTGGTGTCGAGTCTATAATATGGATCAAAGAATAATAAAGAGAAGTTGATTCCTATTTTTGTGTATCTGTTGTGCATTTTTTTCTTTACATTTATATTGGCTTATTTATTGCGCGCACTGATATGATTGCTGAATATGCAGTAATACTCATTAATCTTACACACACAAGTTAAGTAATCGGGTAGTAACAGATTAAATAGCAAGGAACTTGGGTATTATACGAGGTGTGCCCTGAGTAGGGCTGCACAGAAGCAGCATCGAAGGAATAACAAGTGCGCGTAGCAACATGCACGCAGGGTCAAATCACGGACCTCCAGAAGCTCATTAGACATTCCCAAGGTGCGGAAACCTAGGTCTAGCACCCTCCCATACTACTTCGGGTGAGACCTCAGTCCACACTTTGTAGACTATTACCAAAAGAGCCAGTAGTACTAGGATTTGCTTGGCTAAATCACTTCTGAACCTGAGTCAGGCCCTTACAAGCCAACAAATGGTTCCGTTGCCAGGACCAGGATTTGCATAAGGGATGTCTGATGCCATGCCACTAGAACCCAGCAAAGAAAGAAATTGAAGAGTGGTTTTACAAGAAGATTCACAAGTTCGCAATGTAGGAAAATAGAACTCCGTGAGTATCTAAGGAACAGTGGTTGGAGCGCTACTTGTATATGGAAATCCACGAGATTTTCTTTGCATCCTTTCCAGGTTGTGAGTTGTATGAGTAAATAGCAAAGTTAGTAGATATCCAAGGAAGGTGTAGGCTCGATAAAACAATAGTGTGGACTCTGGAATTAGTGCACAGACTAGAAGTGTCAGAAGATAAGATCGCGCGAGCTGTGGACCATTGGCTCGACTAGATAATAGGAGGATTTATCATTGAGTTTGCGATAGACATGACCGTCAGCTACAGTAAGGCAGAGCGACGTTTTCTCAAAGGACTGCGAGGTAAGTATATTAAATCTTTTAACACTTGGATTAAGATGCTATTGTGTGAAAAGTGGGTTATGCGAATAAATTAATGTTTGGGACTATGCGGAGTGGGAAGATCTACAGAAGCGGAAGTAGCAAAGAGTTAGAAACCAGTCCCTTAATTTCACCCTCGTGGGAGAGCGAGGACAAGCTCATGAAGGTTTCTCTGAGAAGTGCGGTAAGTTTGATAAGACAACAAATTCCGTGTTTACCACCTCCACCCACACTACCACTCGTTTCACCCCCCTCACCTCCATCTCCACCCACTCCACCTCTGTCACCACTGCAGTTCAGTATGGCGAGTGTGATCAAACTATCGGTATTTAGAGGAGTGGGGAATGAAGATCCAGACCAATTCTGGTTCGTGGTAAGAGCATTATGGGAAGCACAAGGTGTCACGGATGACAATATTAAGAAGGCTACACTGGTAAGCGCACTGCAGGATCGTGCATTAACATGGTATATCAAGCATTCTAGTGACCACCCAAACGCAGGAATCACAGAGATCTAGTCCATGCTGAATAGGGAATTTAGCAGGCCAAAGTTAGAAACACAATCAATCATCAGATTTAAAGAGATCGTGATACTCCCGGGTGAGACCCCATGGGATCTGGATCAAAGGCTGAAGAGTATGATTCACGAAGAAAATATGACGTTGACGGATGGACAGCATCGCGCAAGGTTTGTAGCATCTCTGACATCACACTTAAGGATGGCACTGTCACAAAAAAAAAATTCCACCCAGGCCAAAGCGTTGGAAATGGAAATGAGATTACATGAGACCCCTATACAAGATCCTAGGTTCGGAGTCTAACAAATCCACACGCGACTACAGAATTTGTGTCTGGAAATGCAGAGTTTGAAATAGGGCAGGGCACCTCGGCCGGAGGCACATGAGGAAGTATGGTGCATAAAATGCAAAGGCCATGGGCATGAAAAAGATCATTGTCCAATGTTCATGAACTACTTAGCAAGAGGGGGGCCAATGTCATTAAGACCGGAGGCACAGGCAGGACCGAGCGTGGCACCTGCATTATGGTGCGCAATCTATCAGATAGGAGGGAAACACACTATGGATAATTGTCATTTGTTGTAGAAGTATACGCAGACGTCCCAACAATTGTTTTGTAATTTCTGCAGGTTGGTAGGCCACGATGAAAGCACCTACCAAAGTTACAAACTAATGATGGATCAGACCCTTGCCTATAGGGTACATACTGAAACATGAGCCCTCAACCGAAATATAGGGATGGTGCGCACTGGATTTCAAGGGCGCGGTTGAGGACGAGGTGGAATAGGACCAAGAAGGGGTCTCGAACAACTAATTTGTTACAATTGCGGAGGGCGAGGGCACTATGCCCACAATCGTACCAACCCGACAAGGATATCATGTTTGTACTATGCTCATTTTGATCATGAGGCAAAAGACTGCCCTTCGTTGATCACAAGGATGTGTGAAAAAGGGGTATTCCATCACCCTCCAACTCAAAATGTACAGATGATGAAGTCTGAGCCACGCGAGGAAGACCTGAATGTAAACATGATGCTCAGGAGTGGTATGACCATGGGAGATGATAAGGGGAAGCAGCTAGAAGAAAGTGCATGAGTTCACAAGGCTCCTACAAAGGAACCTGAGTTTGATTTAGAACATGTGAAGGATACATTCATGGAAGCTAAGAAGAGCTTCACGGACGCCTTCACTTCAGGTAGTAAGGATCAACTAGAACGAGGAATGGATCCTTCAATGCTCACTACCTTTCTGGAGACATGCATGAAACTACTGCATGATAGTAAGGTGGTCAAAGGACTACAAGAACTTTTCACTAGATGCATGGGGTCAAGAGTACCCCACGTGGTCCAAAAAATGGGGAAGCATGCATTACACACTAGAAGGGAAATGAGTTTGACTACGTAGATTGGCGAGTATGAAATGGATCAGGTAATACCAAAGAAAATGTGGGAACACATGGGTAGGCCTGCGTTATAATAGTCCCCTATTCAGTTACGAATGGTGAACCAACATAATATTTTGCCCATGGGAAGATTGCAAGGGGTAACCGTAGATATTGAAGGGGCAAGCGCGCAGGCGGATTTTGAAGTGATAGAGATTTTCGATGACAATAATCCCTATCCCATGCTACTAGGAATAGACTAGGCCACCGACATGAACAGAGTCATAAATCTGAAGAAGTGTAAAATTATCTTTTAGAAAAAGTCACTACACGTAGTAGTACTACTTGATCCAGTCGAAGGAGCACGTTACACTGAACCAATGCACGGCGATGATAGTGATGACGATCTCGATTTTGTTTACAAGATAACTACACAAGAATAGGATTGGGTGAATCCGACCACAGATGGGAGAATTTCGTGGGAGCGTGAAAGCTCCTACACTTCAGATTCAGACGAAGAAGTAGAGCGATGGTAGAACTGGCTACATGAAGTAACAACACTTAATTGCAACATGATGGTTAGATCTCTATGTTACGTGACAACAGAGGCAAGGGAGTTGTTGGCATATGATGGATTGTCAACGAAAGATGAATTTCTCAGCAACTTTGAAAGCACAAGACTAGAATAGCAGCGGTTCGATTCGGTGAAGTGGGCACTTCCCACAACACCCCCACAATGGCAGGGTACGCATCAAGGAAATTTTGAGGATTGGCACAGATGCTGATGGTTGATGTGCCTACATTTTGGAAAACCTCAAATTCGAATGAAAGTCAGTCAGCAGGGGCAAAATAACTTGTGCGCCCACATTTCTTGATGGATATAAACATATGTTGTACAGCCCGCACAAGCACACACCAACCCCAGAATAGTGAATCAGAACAAATCACAATGACAGGAAAGGCGACGCATGCTACCAATTATCCACGTTGAAGCATTTGATAGGGTGTGCAGAGTACTAAACAAGGGTGACTAGGAAAAATGAACTGATTTGGACCTACATGTGCCAGTGGTTCAATGGGCCTACTGGACCATGTGCAAAACCCTAAACGCATAGACGATCCCAAAGGTGCAGAACAGAGTGCTAACCATACTTGCGAAAGAAGATCCAAAGAGGAATCCACACATACTGGCTCTCGCAGTGGCGACAGTGCACGATGGAAAGGAGGAAAAAATCACACATCTACGCGAGGACGAACGTCTAAGGATTCAGGAAGCCATCCAGTGAGGGAACCTTAGACTCTGTGAACTCAAAAAGGACTGGGTACGATTGAGGAAGAAAAGAATTTTGATGGACGTTGAGGTCACAAGGCTAGAAAACGAGATCGCGCAAGCATGTCTCGTTGAGAAACCAAGGGTGATAGGGCCAAATACGGATGATCTCTGAGAATTTATGACTCTACTTCCATGGCTACAATCACACCTCACCAAACACAGTAACCATCGGAGTGCACTACATATAGTATACCATGCAGCATCAGTTGCCGCGAAGACAATTGAGGAGTTCCTGCGAACTACATTGAAAGGCGAGTTAAAGTCTCACATAGGTGGCACGACCACCTAACTAGCCATAGGGAGCATAGTCTCAGCGCTCCAGGCAGTTGAAAGAGAGTGCAGGACTCTAAAAGAGCCTGTTTGGTAATTGTGCAATAAAGGAGGTGCATGCAGAATCAGCATGTCCCAAGGTTCGTGCCTGCACATGGGGGGTTGCACTACTGCGTGGGTACTCTGGGAAGTGACCGTTGTTGTCACTATTCATGACGGGATGTCTGATTTAAGGCAAAAGGGAGTGGGTGGTGGACATTTAAGACATGAATTAAGGACAAGATTTGGGACAATCTACTACCAAGAAGGCATTAATGACTCAAAATTGGGGGGAACGGTCAAATTCAAATTCAAAAGGTGCTATAAAACTCCAAAGGCTAGCCACAAGACAACACTTGTTCATTTGGGATTTAAGCAATCACGTAGAGCATACAGTGTTGAGCGCCAAGCGATATTTGAGCCCTCAAGTTCACGAACAACCATAGATAGTTAAAATAGGATGATGACTACCAGGAGAGGTGTAGGTTTTGTAGAGAGTACCACTGACGAAGCAGTGCAGAACCCCACGGTGCAGGATGTCCCCAAAGATGTTGGGGATGTGCCAGAAATTCCGAAATCACCTCAGACATGAAGGCCCAAGAAGGATAAGCAGGCATCGGGACCTGTCCACACGTCCCCACGGAATCTGCGGGTCAGTAAACTCTCCATGGAAGAAAATGGCAAGGCTGTCACCATTGAGACAGATGATGAGGAGGAGGACCTACAGGCTCTTGTCAATGAGATAGAGGTAGCTAAACACATGGAAGAAGACATCCAACTAGTGCACGCTATAGAAAAATTGCCCGAGTACATCCCTCCATGGAAAGGGAAAGCTAACATACCCAAGGAGTTGGATGCCGCTAAGAGCGCACTCCAAACCTCGCTCCTCCCCGATGGAATTGTGTTTGAGGGCTCGCCCCTGGGCCGCATGCCCACAATGAAGTTTGAAGATTGGGACCTCGTGGACAGTGAGAATTTCCCACATTTAGAGACTGAGAACCTCATGAAGCAGAGCACGGAGGGGTCAGTTACAACACTAGAGCCGCGAAAATGGCTACGCGGTGTATAGAAAGCCAGACTACTTCATCTACTATGGATTCCACACTTTCACCGCATGCCTATGACAATTTTCATTATCAGGCAGCTACTTTTCCTGGTGCACAATGGGTACTTATGACTGGAGGAGCCTATTCCCATCACAGCGGATCTTATCCATAGGATTTCCCAGCTCCCCTGTAAGGGAAAGGACCTCGCGAAGATAGTTGGAAAAAGTGGAGATTTGGTGCTCATAGAGGCCATGAAGAAGAAATACAAACTGGAAAAGAAAAAGAGGGGTTACACAATCAGCAACATTAAATATAAAGGGGTGTGCATAGCCACCCAACTCATGTCCGGGAAGGTGATGAGAAAATTCCACAGAGATTAGGTACCAGCACCAGTAGTTGCGCTAGCAGAACAATGCACGGAGGGGGTACAATTCAACTGGGCCAAGTTCCTCTACGAGGAGTTCCTAACTAACTGCAAGGAAGCTCAGGAGTAGGGCAAGACCTTCCACTACGTGTGGTTTCTCTTGTCTATTTTACTGGTAACAGGGGAATTGCCTGAGGACAGTCAGTTCTCTAATATTGAACGGGACTTACCAGAGGCCACAAAATATGCATTTCTTTAGGCTACTGAGGATGCCACACGGATCCGCAAAACAAAGATCTTTTGGGTGCTCATGGAGGCGAGCGTTTGGATGTGGATCAACAGGAGGCCGTGCCTGTCCCCCACAGTGTACAACAGTCTGTGAAGCTTTGTACACTTCAAGGCGGACATGCATAATGTGTATATCAAGGTGCGTAAGGATCCGGTGTAGACATGGACCAAGCTCCCCTTCATCACCATTGATGATGCGATCTTTTCAATGCTAGAATCATGGCCTCCCGAGTGGCACGCTCTGGATCTGGCAGAGAAGGATAGAACGATAACACAAAAGCAGAAGGATGCAACCAAGTTGCATGTCACCCAGTTGGCCCAGCAAAAGTGCAATGAACAGTTGGCCGCAGAAGTAAGGGCTGGCCACGAGGCAGCAAAGGCAGCCACAGAGTAGGAAAAGGACACCAAAAAAGTAGCAGCAGCATAGGCAATAGGGGCCTCCATGATGTAGGAGGAAGGGGGCTAGAACTTGTCTACAAGACAAGGAGCAGAGGACACAGCAGAAGGCGCGGACTCAAGCACAACATCCACACAGTTGAAACGGTCGCATGTCACAGAGAGATCAGGTCCACGAAAAAAGGTCAAGGCATTCAAACTGGACATCAAGCCTCTATGACATCTGCAACACGGTTTACGAGGTCACCAGGAAGTGCTCCAGGAAGCCATGATGGAGCAACAGATTGTGTTTGGGGCCCTAAGGGTGCAGCTGTAGGAACTTCAGGTGCCACCCCAACAGGAAGGAGTAATAGCCGCTTACGGCACCACAGGTACATCAGCAGTAGAGCAGCTACTATGCGCAAAAATGGCCAATACCATAGTGCTATTAAAAGGGGCACTAATAGTAGAGAATGAGGATGATGAAGCTGTGGTAAGCAAGATCAAGGGAATGAGCCTTAACTTGGCTTCCCTTCTGCGTGACACATTGTATCAGCTACAGGATGGCATCCCAATAGAGCTCCACACTAGGGAAGGCCGTGCGATCCAGGTATTGAGTGAGCAGAAGATCAACATTGAACAACTCATCCTGCAGTGTGACGAGCTAGTGTCACAAAATCAGTATATCACGCAAATAGTTGATGAAGCATGCCGACGTGTTCTAGAATTGTCCATCGTCGTAGACCTACCCACAGAGATGTGAATCTAATGTCTGGCAAGTGGAGTCCGAAACGTGCGCGAGGAAACAATGCGGGTACAGCTGGAGCTGAACCTCCAGATTGTTGAACTGTGGTTGAAGGCACAGCCTTCCACTCCTCTGGAAGTTAAAGAACAGCGCATTAGCATGATTCAAATAGGACTAGAAGAAATTGGATGGGAAGTGCATGACTATACCGATATGTTGGACCAAGCTTTTAACGTCCTCACATCCTTACAGGAGGACCCTAACATACAGCGTCTGGAAATAGAGGTGCACGAAGTGCTGCAGCAGTATGGCAGTGTCAGGGAACTGCACAGGCAGTTGTCGTCAACCAACGGCTGGCAAAGATGTAGTAAGCAAGGGCATTGAAGGAGCAGGTGGATGCTCCACGACAGAAAGAGGCACTTCTCAAAGCTCATGTCCAACCTTGTATTGATGAGGCCTTCACCATTACAGCTAATATTGAGGGCAAGCTCGCCCAAATTTAGGGACTATATGCATTAAGGTAGATATCAAATCCCCACAAAGAAGCATCGGAAGAACGCATGCAGCAGGTCCAGCAAACTGCATAATAGTGCACCACAGAACTTCGAGCATTACGGGAATGGTTGGAGGGGCTTCGTGCCAAGATCACTGCACCGACAGAGTGACACGAGATGAATTACAATGATTCTGTTAGGGGCCTGTTGGGCATGGAATCCCCCCACAACATGTTTTGGGGCTCAAAGCCCAAGTTTTGGTCAAAGGTTTTGTAAGACTCCGCGAATTACGGGCGCAAAGTGTGAAGTATAAGATGAGTCATAGGGCTATTTACCCTAAAATATTGTAATGTAATGTAAAGTCATGTCGGCCTACCCATGGTCCGCGGACCATGGGAGTGTGTAAATAGAGCGAGGCTCTAAGTGTAAAGGGAGCAAATTAGAGAAAAGAGCAGGAATGGTTCAAACATAGAAGAAGTGTCTAAGTGTATTGGGTTGCAGTGGTAGGAAGAGGCTCTGCAGGTGAGTGTGCAGAGGCCTAGTAGGTCTACAGCTGAGTGTGCGGACCCCTGCAGTTGAGTGCACAGGTCAGTATCGAGTCTGTATTCTGGATCAAAGAATAATAAAGAGAAGTTGATTCCTATTTTTTTGTATCTATTGTGCAATGTTTTCTTTACATTTATATTGGTTTATTTATTGCGTGCATTGATATGATTGTTGAATATGCTATAATACTCATTAACCTTAATCACACAAGTTAAGTAATCAGGCAATAACAGATTAAATAGTAAGGAATTTGGGTATTATATGGGGTGTGCCCCAAGTAGGGCTATGCGGAAGCAGCATCACAGGTTGCGAAGGAATAACAAGTGCGCATAGCAACGTGCATGCAGGGTCAAATCGTGGACCTCCAAAAGCTCATTAGACATTCCCAGGGTGTCGAAACCTGGTTTTAGCACCCTCCCATACTACCTCGGGTGAGACCTCAGTCTACAATTTGCGGACTGTTGCCAAAAGGGCTAGTAGTACCAGGATTTGCTTGTCTAAATCACTTCTGAACCTCAGTCCGGCCCATACAAGCCAACACCTTTACTATGTTCTTTGACACTACATCCGCTCTTACCACTGCTAGTTCGGCTTGTTTGATCCTTACATCCCAATCCATGAAAAGGATGTCCTTGTGTGTCTCTTCGATCTCAGGAAGATTAGATTTCCTTCCCTCTTATGTTTCTTTCGATTTGATGAACTCTGAGATTCTTGTGTTTAGATCAATAAACTCAGTTCTCTGGTCAATCTCTTTATCCATTAGCTGGTCACTAGTGATCAAATAAGGAGTGATATGTGACATCTTTTGGCAAAATTGTTCTTTATTTTTTAATAAGAGATAATTTAGTTCTAGCACCTCTTTGACGAATTCCTCAATAGTAGGAACATCCTTCTATCTTTCCATGGCTTTCTGCAACTCTTGGAGTTGCGTGTTTTTGGCCGATATGCTGCTTCATGGCTTATCTTTAGCACCTCCATGTTCTGTTGTAATTGGGCTAGATACTCAGCGGTTTTCCTTTTCATACTTGCCTTCTCTGGTTCGAGTTGTTGCTTGCGTTTTGCAATCTTCTATTCCTTTTCCTTCAACAAAACAGATATCTCAATAGCTTTGTCCATGGTGGAAGTTGCATACGCTCCTATAAACTATGACAATCTAGTCAAGTTTTCAGTTGGGTTGGAAGGGATATCCTTCCAAACTATGTCCATCGGCTCATTCCTAGGTGGGAGCTCGGGTGTTTCTATCCTTCTCCTTTTCCATTGTCTCCTCACTACAACCTTCTGCAGCGGGTTGTAGAACACCTCAAGAGGAGGGATTTCAGTCACCTTTAAGACAATTTCCAATGTGGGCAGAGCGAGAATGATTTCAGTCTGCTGAGACATCGTTTCTTGCTCCTCCATTAGTTTAGACTCTATGTTTTTTTGAACATGCAGAGGAGTTTGATACTCTATAGTTTCCTAAGCATCCATTGTCTTGGGAGTGTCTTGTAGTTTCTTATTGAATTGATCCCACTCCTGCTCCAAACTACTACTTTTGATCTCAGAATTGATATCTTTTGGTTGGGTGCTCATATCCTTCTTTTCGGTTCACTTCTTGCTAGATTATGTTGTGTTCACGATGTCTTGGGCCTTTCTTATATCCAGTGCTTGCCCTGTATCTACTTGAGACTCTATGCGAGAATTAGGTCCCTCATTGTTGACAGTCACATTGGGTGTAGACTTGTCCTTGATTTTTAACAAATGCAGTGGAATTATTTCAAGCCTTTTGTTTCTAAACTCCTGAAAGATTTCAAAATCTTCAGGTCTCAGATTTTTCCTCGCCCATTCGAATGATTGTTCGAAGGATTGAGCATACTGTAAAAGTCTTCAAAATAATTAGCCTCATGGTTATAAGGCTTGATCTTTACTGCAATAGTGATGTTATATGCTATCTTGTCTGGATCAAATTTCCTTTTTGGAAAAGTATGGAGCCTGAGGCTTTCTAGGCTTACTGACTCCTTGATTGCATGGTTAAAATTTGCTAATGAAAAGGAACCACACCTAATAGGAAAATATGGCCATAATAACTTCTTGTTTTCTTTTAGGAGCTTGGTCAAGCCTTTTCCCATAGTCTAGTGGGCTATTTCTCTTGCTAATAATTTATCAGAGACATACAAAGGGAGGACATGTGGGTCTACTATACTACCAAAAACCCTGATGTATGTAAACCATTCTTCAACAAAATATTTTCCAACTACGAGAAGGTATGTAGCGGCCTTCTGGAAAACTATTGAAAACTAATTGATGCAATGGAAAAATAACAAAGTGGCATATTTTATAAAAATGGGGTATATAATGGGATTCCCAAATTTGTTTATGGCTGATATGGATAGGGTAATGGTCCTACAAGATCCATTTCCAACCCATGATTGGGAATTTAGTGCAGAAACATATGGAATCCATGATGTAGGCACTAAAATAGAATGGAGGAAGGTTCTTTGGAGAGGAGGATCTCTTCTATCAATATTCGATGATGACATTGGCTAGGTTATCAGATAGGATGGTGGCCCAATTCATAATGTGGGAATTGACACAGGCATCAACAAAGGAATCCATTCTATGGAAAACTTAGCATTATTAGGTAACCCGTACAGTCTACATAACATAGCAGTTGCATAGTTGTAGGGGTTTGCCAAAGAGGCTACAAGATACATACCTGTTTTATCAAATTTGAACTTGTTCTCTAGTACCCCCCAGCCCTGGATCATCTTGAAAGGTTCTTCATTCTTCTTTGTGAAGTTTTCCATGTATGATCCATCATATATGTCCTAAGGGTCAGGTATATGGTACATTTGCTTCAGATCTTCCACTTTGAATGACCCCATGAGTTCCATTCTCTAGTTCTTGAATTTCCTATGTTCAATAGTGAGGTTTTACACCACCCACTTAATCATATTAGTGTATGGGAGGATTTTTTCTCTTGCTCCTATTATGTGAAGGAAAGAACAGGAAGCATCCTTGAATTAGAGTCCTGAAGGTTTTATTGAGTCAGTCGTTGCTTTTGTGATAGTAATCATCCTCAAGCCTATTGTATATGACCTCCCAAGTTGTTTCTCCCCCATCGGTGCTACAGACCGTATCAGAGAATATAGGAGACATTTCTAATAGCTCAGACTCTGTAATGCTCTTTTTTTTCTATTTTTGCATCACTTTTTGCAATGACATGTCCTTTTAGCTTTCCTTAAATGGAAGAGATATATTCAGCGCAAACAATATAGGGAAATTAAGGCTTAAAACTTTCTGAAATGACTTTAAATCGTGGGAGGGTTTTGAATGAGATATTCAACATTAAATAGACTTAACTTGAAACATCATTACCTCTCCTCAGGCCGCTAAACATTAATTACCCTGTCAAACCGTTCATTATTATATTAAAACACAGTTACTCCCCATGATTGGTGCTTTATTTTCACATCCCAGCTTTTTAAACAATGTCATATAGTGTTTCCTGTTGATAATATGAATTGCGATTGCAAATATTGCAATATCACATTTCGCAAATCGTTAACGGATGACACAATGGCCTGACTTACTTATTTACGACTCTTGCGAAATGCAATTGCAAATTGTTGAGGCGTTTTGATTGAAATGTCACAGCGGGGGGGGGGGTTGATCATATATCGCCATTTCCTTAATGTTTTTATGATTATCACATGGAAAAATGTGATTTGCGATTTGCAATGAGGATCCTAAACTTGCATTGTTTTCTAAGAGTTTTTAAGGAAATTTCTTAGAGTTAGGATTTATTTTTCAAAGACTAAAAAATTAAAAAGGCTCCCCTTTATATTTCTAATATTAGTTATTACTATGTATAAATGGGGGAATTGTTACATAGTACAACAATTGGCGATTCACTTGGGAGAACCAGTTATCTCTGATTGGTTTTCTAAAATTTCTAAAAACTTTCAAAATAAGAAAAGTTAAAGGAATAGTAATTACATGAGCTATAAAGTAAACAACATTTCTCTAGAACCATAATCACTTACTCAATCTATTTATTCAACTACTTTACTCTTGTAGTGATAAAAAATACAAATTCCTGCATTAGTCAATATTAAGATATAAAGAGATATATAAGGTGTCTTCTACAGATTAGCTTTTTGGTGTTTACTCATTTATCACAAATAGAGCCTCTGCTGCCAGCAGGCGTTCATAGCCTCGACAGGGTTATCTTTTAACCAACAACGATTCATTATCCCATGTGAAGCAATTTTCAAAATTCAAAATGATATTCACTTGCTTTCAATCTCATTTGGATATTTTCCTTTTCCCTTTTATATAATCTTTCCTTTTAAGTTTCTTAAAAGACATTGTCTAGGCTTGGTAACCTAATAATGACAATGCCACTCACTAGTTGTAATTAAACCAAACAATCTAGCTCTTGATGAGACCCCTTGTCCTTTGATTGATTAGATCGTTGGCTATTACCCTATTTTTGTATCCAGTTTTGGTAATATTAGTTTAATTATTTCCCTATGATCATGGTAAACAAGCTCGTAATGAGACTTATTATCTTCTAATTTTTGCATATTTTAGAATTACACTCTGAAAAAGGAAAATTTTATTAGATGGGGTGAATCATTGGCTCTTTTAAGAGTTTTGGATGATAATGATAGAATTTTAAGATACTCATCTGCAGAAAGTCCTTACTAGGTTAAAGATTATTTTCTTGATTGATAACAAAACATCTATACTTTGTAAAGGTAAGAGTTTGTTCATAGAATAAATGTTTCAGCAAGATCAAGTTTTTCCAAAGAAATTAGGTTTACTTTAATACTCAAATGTCCTAATTATTTCTTTAACTTTTCCTACTTATAAAAGCAAAAATTAAAAAATAATATCAAAGATTTTATTTTGAAAAAACCGAAAGTAAATACTACATAACCTTTATTTTCCTATGAATTTTAAAGGGGATATGATATAAAATTAGAAGAGGTTATCTTCTAGGAAAAGCATTTCTTCAAAATTTTCCCATTAATGGGAAAGGAATCTGTCCTTCCTGATAATTATTGTAAAAGAAATGTTGATTGACCAATTTTCTCAATGATTTGGAAAGGGCCAAGCCATAGTATTTGGAATTTGGTAAGTTTACCTTTTTCTTCATGTGCTTTGTCCCATTTCAAAATGAGATCACCTACTTCAAAAGTTTCATGACTGACATAGGTTGTATCAAAAGAGGCTTTGACTAATTTTTGATGATGGAAGTGGGTTTCTTTAGCCTTTTCTCATTCTTCTTTGAGCTTAAGAATTTGGAATTGTCTTGCTTGGAGAGAAGAGGAAGTGTTTTCATCAATGAATTGCACTAGGGAAAGAGATGGAATTTTTATGTTTGTGGCGAGAAAAACTTATTTTCCATAAACTAAAGCAAAAGGATAAGAACCGATGGAGGCCTTCTGTGTAATTATGTTTGCCCAAAGAGCAAATGTCAATGCTTCGTGCCAATTCCTATGATTTTGGTCAATAGTCCTTTTGATGATTCTGATGAGGTTTTTGTTTGTCGATTCTACTAATCCATTACCTTGTGGATAATAGTTGGTTGAATACTTTAATTTAAAACCTCTCTTTAAAGCAAATTCTACCATTGTATTTCTAGAAAAATAAGATGCATTGTCAAACATTAAAGTTGTAGGTAAGACAAACCTGGTAACCATGTACTGATTAGTGTGAACCTAAAGTGGCTGGTTCTTAGTTTGTCTTTTGAGTCTGTAAGTCTTTTTTAATCTTGAGACTCAGTCTGCTGGTATGCTAGGTAGCCTGTAGATTTTTTATGCTTCGGCTAACTCATATCTACTAAATGCTCCAACAATCGACCTGAGGAAGAGATTTTCCTTCTGGATCAATGAAGTCTGTGACATTTTCTATATTAGCTATCTTTAGTGGGATAGCTTCTACCCATTTTGTAAAATAATCAATAGCTGTAAGCATATATTTGTGCTGCTTGGAGGAGTTAGGAACAATCTCACCAATTATTTCTAATCCCCATTGTTCGAATAGTTGTTGGATGTTTACTGGTTGCAGAGGGAATATTGGCTTCTTTTCTCTTCTGGCTGTAGTTTGACAAGTTTTACACTTTCTTGCATATTCATGTGCATCCTTGAATAGTTTTAGCCAATAATAACTTGCATGCAAGATTTTGTGAGCTATGGTGTTTCCTCTGAAAGTCCTCCATCTGGTCCATCATGTAATACTTGCATCACCTTTTCAACTTCAGATTTTTCTAGGCATCTTAACAATATTGAATCATAATTTTTCCTAAACAATACATCATTGATTAATTCATACTGATTTGATTTCAACCTTAAAGCATGCTTTGTTTTATAATTGAGATGCATAGGAGCATATCCATTCTTCAAATAAAACTTCAAATCAACATATTGCAATTGTGCATCATTGAGGCTTACCTCTGATATTTGCACTTAATTACTTGGTCTTCTTTTGCTGATAAGTGGGAAGCTCCAGTTAGCATCTTGCAAAAGCCTTGGTGCCTAATAACTTTAGCTAGCCAGATTTCTACATCATACTCTTGAAGCGCAGTAACCCAATTGGCTCTTTTCTCCCCTACTTCTCTTTGAATCAATAATTTCCTTACTGTAGGGTAAGGTACTACTATCTTTGTATGGGTTTTGAGAAGAAAAGGTCTAAAATGTTTCAAGGTTTTAAAAACAGCAAAAGCTTGTTTCTTAACAGCTGAATAATTTAACTCGACACCTTGCAAGTTAGAACTGAAAAAAGATATGGGTGCCTCGATATTTTGATCATTCAGTTGTGTTAAAACTATTGCATATGATGTATCAGATGAAAAAATGTACAATACAAAAGGTTTGAGAAAGTCAGGAGTTGTTAAAGAAGGAGCATTGATAATGGCTTTTTTAATCAACTCAAATGAATCTCTTTCATCTTTACCCCACTTGAAGATTGCATTTTTTATTATCATTGCTTGAAGGGCTAGGACAATCTGTTAAAAATATGGAACAAATCTTTTTACAAAATTAATTTGGCCTAGGAACGATTGCATGGTATTTTTTTTATGTGGGAGAGGAATCTTTTCAATCTCTTGGACTCTATCAGGATCAATGTAAATCCATTTCTTGGACACTATAAATCTAAGGAGTTTGCCTTCTCGTAAAGCAAAATAAGGTTTTTTGGGATTCAAAGAAATGCCATATTTCTTGCATATTTCAAAAATGTGCTTTAGGTCATTTAAATGATTGTTTCTATCCTTAGAATAGACTGTGATGTCATCTAGGTAAATAACAGCTAATTTATTAATCATACCTTAGAAAGCAATATCCATAGCACGTTGAAATGTAACACCTGCATTTATGAGTCTGAAAGGCATCTTCTGATAAGCGTATGTCCCCCACTTGGTCCTAAATGTTGCCTTCAATATGTCATCTGGATGTACAAGAATTTGATTATATCCTAAAAATCCATCTAGAAAAGACATTAATTTGGAACCTGCAACTGATTGCAATATTTGCTCCATCGTAGGCAGAGGAAAGTTATCCTTTTAACAAGCTCTATTCAGGTTTCTAAAATCAATACAAATCCTAATGCCACTGTTCTTTTTCCTCACAGGGGCCATATTTGATAACAGGAAATATTATTTTGTCTTTGAGAAGTTTGTTCAATTCAGATTTGATTTGAATTTCAAGGTTTGGGTGAATATTCCTAAGCTTCTATTGTATTGTTTTTTTATTTGAAGTCTTTGTTATGGTATGTTGAATTACAGAGGTATCGTAGGTCTTGAGATATGCATAATCCCAGGTAAAGACACCTTGATATGTTTTTAACAACATAATGAATGATATCCATTCTTGAGATGATAAACCAAGACCTAGGTTGACATTTTGAGGTTTTTAAGTTGAACCTAGGTTTACTACTTCAAATCTTAGGGTGGAACTCTAAGTTTTGGAGTTGGTAGTCTTCTTGAATCTATCCTTTAAATCATAGAGATCTTCCATCTTAACTACAGACTTCAGGATTGGGTTTTGATCTTGTTTATGGTTTATTTGCAAATCATGTGCATGTTCATCTATGATCTGTTCCTCATAAGACCTTTCTGATGTAAGGAAATTTATTATATCAACATCATTATTAAACACTCTCCAATTTGTCACATTATCGAGAATGGACAGCCTAAAACCTAACTCTATTGAAAATCTATCTGGACTAAATTCTTCCGAAGGTATAAGCTTATATGCCACATTAGCAAGTAAATGAGCACTTGCGTTTGAAATCTGAGAACTGAAGAAATATTAAAAGCAGTGAAATGAGAAGTAAAATTCTGGGCTAGAGATTGATAATGTTTAAGTTGCCCAGACACACAATGAATTATGTTTCTTACATGTTTAAAAATTATTTCAGAATCTCCATATACTTGCAAATATTTGAAATTAAGGCCAATGGCTTTATACAGCCCTTGAAACAATGCTTCATATTCTATGGTATTATTAGTGCATTGACAATCAAGTCTGCGGGCTAACCTGTTTTCCCTCATTGTGGGTTGATTAAAATGCATCCTGCACTTTCACCATCTTTAGATTTGGAACCATCAAAATAGAGAGTCCAAAATAATGAATTATCTAAAATTTTATCTACTATATTTACACACTTGGAAGCATATGTTTGTGAATTTTTTTCTATTTGAGACACTAAAACATTATCTAGAAAAGGAGATCTTTGGGCATTAAAAGATTCCAAAAATGTCTCAGATGAGTAATTTCCAATGATATTATTGGTGAAAGAAACAATTTAATTGCTTCCCTCAAAATCAGTGATTGTGTATTTCATGAACTTCTCTCAGTCTACTCTGATTTGGTTTGGTTTACCATTGTGTGGCAACCACATGTGAGACCAATCAGTTGCAAAGTATCCATGCAACTTTTTAGACCAATCCCTACTTAGAATTAAACCATAAAATTCGGGGATATCAGCCACTAGAATATCGATTATTTGTGAAACTTTTGGATTAGAGGAAAGCCTAATTGAAACTGATGCTATTTCTCCAAGTACCTCTACTTTTGTCCTGTCCAATTGAACTATGTGTACTGCAGATTTTTGAGGTGTAATATTCAATTTGGTGCACACGGTCCTTGGCATAATATTTGAAGAGGCTCCTGAATCAACAAGGAAATTATGGACATTTCTATTGAAAATCTCATAAGTAAGAAGAAATGGAGGTGTATGAGAGATAGACCTATCACCTATCAAGACTAAATCTATCAGATTTACTTTATTTGAAGAAGAGGGAGGTTTTCCCATATCGTAGGTAGCTTGAGTAACTACAGCAGATGGTAGAGGGGATATAGGAACTACTTTTAACTCTCTTAATAGAATTTTCTATTGTTGCTTGAGTTTAGTGAGTTCGTGCAACGAAATTTTTGCTCTCGTTTTTTTCATATCTTTGACTATGCTATATTCCATTGTATCCAAGATTACCAATGTTTTGGAAGCATTTGGAGGATCTAGTGGAATAGAATCAATTTGACTTGTCTTAGACTTCTTACTTATTGTTTTCTCCTTTACAGGAGTAGCTGTTTTCTGTTTCTGATTTTTTATAGACATATCAGGAGAGTTTTTACTTCTTGTAGTTACTAGCATCGCTTGTGCTTCTTCTTCAGTTCGAAGAATAAAATCCCACATTCCATTTAATTCAACTTATTCTTCTGTTTTGGATTCCTCTTTGGCTGGTGAGTCTTCTTCTGTTTCTTGATTAGATTCGACATTTGAAATAATATTCAGTGGTTTCGATGTAGAAGAAGGGTTTCTTTTAAATGAGAGAAAAGGTTTCTTGGGAGTAGATGATTCTGCGACTTGCTTCTTAATTTCGACCATTTCATTGGACATGGTTTTTAATAGTTTCTGAAGGCCTTCAAGATCAAAGGGTCCTTTGAAGCTTTCTTTTTTTAATCATCCTTAAATGTTACTTTCTTTGACTTCCTTTCATCTATCTATGATATTTTTTCTAAAGCTATAATTCTTCTTTCTACAGACAGGGCTTCTTTCATGTTTTCAACAAGGGTAGCCTTATTGTCTATCTACAAAAATTGTAATATTATAAGGAAGGGAGGATATGTATCATTCTATTTGTACATCTACTGCAGGTTTTGAAGTAGCTAGGATTTTTTTTAGTAACTTGTTAAATCTGGAGTTGAAGTCTTTGATCCTTTCATTTGAATTTGCTTTTAAGATAGAAATATCATTGATTAAGGATGCTATGGTCCTAGCATCACCAAATTTTTCAAGAAATTCTTCTTGAAAAGCATCCCAGTCTCTTATGGAACCTGCTAGAAGGGAAAAATACTAAGACCCAGCAAATCCTTGGAAGGTATAAGGAAATAGTCCGATTACAACATCTTCATGTGCAAATCCATTAAGATTCATGGCTAAAATAAAGTTATTTAGATGTTCTTCAGCTGGAAGACCATCATCAAGAGTGTACCTAGGTAACCATTTTTCTGGGTTTGCTGGGAGAGCATTTGGATTAACAACCAAAATAGCACCAGGATTTATCCAAGGTTGAGCGGGTTGATTGGCCATAACTTGAGTCCGAGACTGGGAAGATGGGAAGGCTGGTCTAGAAGTAGGTATAGATGGTGAAGAAATTACTAATGGGTTAGTAATACTAGTAGCAGTACTAGTTGGAGAAGTGAATAGTTGAGAAGAAGTGGATTGAGTAGAAATGAGTGGAGAAGTGAATGGATGGAAGGGTGATGTGATCTCATTGGTATCCAGTTCAGATCTTGGTGTGATAACTTTCCTATGTCGTGGAGGGATGGGAAACTCAAAAGGAGTTACTCCAAGCCTTTCACTTTGCAATCTAGTTAATACACCAATTTCTCGTAATAAGGAAGTAACACTTTCTTCAGAAGCTTCGGGCCTCTCTAGTTTCTTGGTAGAAATGGATATCTGTTCCAATTTCTATATCAAAGAATGGACTTCGGGAGACTCAGGAGTGTAATCTAGAGAAGGTGGTTGTCTTACTACTTCAGGAGATGAGGGAGATGTTTCTACAACTTCAGATTTCTGATTCGGAGATTTTGAATGAGATCTAGAAGGTGTAGAAGTGGTGGAGGGGTTTTGACTCTTATGAATGTTTTTCAATTTATCTTTAGGTTTAAAAGTCATTCATAGTTGTATAGCCCTCTTTCTAGCACCAAAATTTTAAGGCCTCATATTTCTGCTTCTCCAACGTGGGGGATAACCACCCAGTCCAGACTTTAAGAAAATTCATTTTCCGTTTAAAGTGGTGGCTCCGACTAGGGATGATGGGACCAGTTTCCCAGAATGAGTTTTAAAATGAGAGTGGGTGGTTTATGAGTGATTGCAATAGAATAATGATAACTAAATAACCTATTCTATCATGAAAATCTCTAGCTAAGTTAATCTAATATAAACCCCGATATTTCTGTATAATATGCGATCTAAAAAGATATATTCTTGACATGTGATAATAAAGATCAATCACGTATAAAAAGAGATGATAGCATGTAGAGATAATTTCTTTGACTAAATAGTTAGTCAAAGAAATTTGTCAACTATATCGCATTGTTGGACAGCGGATCCCCCCATAGCAGGTTTTTGGGGCTTGAAGCTCGAATCTTAGTCAAGTATAATGTAAAGACCCCGTGAAATGCGGGCACGGAGTGCGAGAATCTAGGTTTGTCTTCCCTAAAATAATGTAAGTTAGTGTATGGTATGTCGGCCTACCCATTGTCCGTACACCATGGGATTGCATAAATAGAGCAAGGCTCTAAGTGTAAAGTCAGTGTTAGCTTTGAGAAGAAACAAGAAGTTTTGGATAAGGAATTAGCTCTGAGTCTGTAAGTCCGAGGCTTGGGTTGTAGTAGTACGCAGAGGCTCTGTAGCTCTGTGCGTAGAGGCCTATTAGAGTCCGCAGATGTGTGCGCAGATCCCTGCAGCTGAGTGCGCAGGGCAGATTTGGGATTGTACTTGGACAAAGAATTAATAAAAGATAAGTTGGTTCTGAAATATTGTGTGTCTATGATTCTATTATATTTCTGCATCTCTTTATAGTTTTATGATTGTGCGCACTTGTTATGAATGTTGAATGAGTTATAAGAATATTGGGCCCACACAATTATGTTAAGATCTTTAATACTAACACAGTAAGGGTAAAGGATCTAGAAGCACCTCTCTGCACTCTTTATAGAGTTTCTTAGAAGAAGTTGCACAAGTTGCGAAGGACATACGGCTGCGTGGAGCAGCGCAAGCGTGCAGGTTGGGTTTGCGAACTTCTTAGAGTTCATCAAGACATCCCTAGGGTGCAGAAACCTGGTTCCAGCACCCTCCCATACTACCTTGGGTGAGACCTTAGTTTGCGCACTATGGATTGTTGCCGAAAGGGCTGGTAGTTTCAGGATTTGTTTGGCTAAATCACTTTTGAGCCTGGGTCATGCCCCAACAAGCCAACAAATGGTTCCGTTGTTGGGACTGGGATCTGCCTAAGGGATGTCTGATGTCATGCCACTAGAACCCAACAAAGAATGAAATTGAATATTGGTTGAACAAGAAGCTTCATGAGTTCATGACACAGGAAAACAGAACTCCACAGGTATCCAAGAAAAGGTGGCTGGATCGCTACGTAGATACAAAAATCCATGATATCTTCTTCGTGTCCTTTCCTGATCTGAAAATTGGGCTCTTAGACTTCTTGTCTAACTTACAAGAACATCTCCCACTTCCAAAGCTTGAATATTCCCAAGTCTTTAATGATTAACCAATGCGGAATTAAGAAATGCTTAAAAATATGGGTGTATGCTTTTATTTGTTTTCAACTGATTACTTGCTTTAATTTCTGTTATTATGCTATAAATTAGTGTGTTGATACTGATGTATAAATACATATAACAGTAAAAAAAACAACAAAGATAATGCAGCAATAAAACACACAAAGAAACAACGATTTAATTTGGAGTTCACCCACAACTCTTGGGCTACGTCTCCGTGAGCTCTAGTCAACTCAACTAGACTCTCTGGGATTATGGTATTAGTATTTTTTACAAGATCTTGGCCCAACTCCTGCTGTTCTACTCAAAAATAGTGGGTTTAGACACCATTTAATCCCCTGGCTCTTGAAGCTCTGGCTCTTGGCTCTGCCTCTTTGGCTCTTAGTTCTAGCTCTTGGCTGTGACTCTAGCTCTTTGGCTCTAGTTCGAGCTCTTGGCTATGACTCTAGATCTTGGCTCTAGCTCTGGCTCTCTAGCTCTCCACTCTAGCTTCTTTCTACCTTCTACAACCTTCAACTCTCTGGCTTTTCAGTTGAACTTCAAGTGACCCCAAAGGCTCCCTCAACTGATCTTTTTCTTCTGCGTTGCCTCTTTGGCTTCCACTTCATAGAAAAACCCCAACAACGACCTTCAATAGCAATAGCAAACCCGACCACCATCAACAATTCAGCAGCCCATAGTCTTTGACATTCATGGCTTAAAAGCCAAATCGGCACTATCTGTTGGTTTTCCCTTTCGGGCTCTCTGTCTTCCTGCCACAGTCCATTCAAATCCTGTCTCCAAGCGTTAGCAATCTGGTGAGCACCAGTATTGTAGCAATAATGTTGCAACTCTTGGGCTACCTACTTTACTCTTATCAACCTGGTAGTTCGTAACAAACTTGGAAGCGTCGGTGCTGTATGCACAAGTACTAGTTCTCACTACAGGTTGTCACTTGGTCAGCAGGCGCAAGATCACTAGGAGCTCAAACCAACTTCTATGGATTCCAAAAGAAGCTCTATATGTGATTAAAGGAAAGAAATATTACTCTACAAATGCTATTCTAACCGCAGAAAGGAGAAAGACTGAAATGTAAAGCAAACCTAGTAAACCCTAATTAACCAACTAATTCTACTTTTCAGAAAGCACTATGAAAACCATGAAATGAATGCCATTACCTACTCAAGGAAGTAAACAACATCTAACTATGCTATTTCTGGAATTAAATAAACAAAAAACATATTTTTGTATTTTTATGTGAAATTGACATGCATGTAATTTATTGTGTGTGAATGTGGCAGTGAATAGGTGGCGTTGAAGGGCAGTTTTGGGACCAAAGATGATGTAGGATGGTGTGGATGGGTCCTAGGAGGTCTCAGGTGGCCTTCTATAGGTTTTTCCTACACTCGGCCTTCGAAAGAAAGCCTACAGGAAAATCTACAGGAGGAAAAACAACGTTCTATAGGAAGCATGGATGTTCGCCGAGTGGGCTAATTTTCCATGATTTTTCCACAAAAAAGATTCGCCAATTTCCAATTTTATAAAAGACGATTCGCCCAAATTTTAGAATATAAAATTAGTTTACGTTAAAAATCGCCAACATTATATAGAGACTATATATAAAATAATTATAAATTTGAATAATTTTACAAATATATCAATAAACATTTATAATTTTCATATTAGGGATTAGTGAGATTCGCCAATGTTTTAAACTTCAAGAAAATTTTCCATCCTTAAAATTTTCCTTGATAGGAAGCCTACAGGAGGAGGCCGAGAGTAGTTTTTACTATTTTGAGGGTGTGAGAGTGGGTGAAAAATGTGGATGAAGGTTGGAATGAGGTGTTATGGTGCCTATGGTCTACCATGAACCACCAGGAGAGAGAAACATGGTTGGATTTTCTCAAGGAGAGAGGAAGAAGTTCTAGGAAAAATGCAGGAAACTAAGGCAGAATTGAGGTGAGGTTTAGGAGACCAATAGGACATGGATTAGATGGAGGGTGTGATTGCTGATGAGCTAGCCTACTTCTGGAAGATATCTACTGCATAGAAACTGACAGTCAACCAAGGAAATCAAGAAACAAGTGAAATTAATGCATTGAGGATAAACAGAGTTTTGCATAAAAAGTGCCTAAACTATGATCTATGAAAGGAAGTGATGAGAAATGCTGCGAGAAAGGAAAGCATGAAAGAAGACTGCTACAAATAAACAAGTGAGCATGATGAAGAATATCTAAAGCAATGCAAATCTGGACTATTAACCTACTAAAAGATGCAAACACTAGAAGTGCTATGAATGAGGAAAATCTGTGTTTTTGGGGCAGCAAGAGGGTCTTTGCCTCAAATCATGGTCCCAAAGGGAGGAAGAGATGCCAAGGCACTATTGCTAGCCTTTTGAATCTTCTCTTTATCACTGCTTAACCTGCTATAGAAAGAAAAAATGGAAGCAAACTACTAAATCATCAAAAGCAACCTATTCTTAACCATAAAAGAAATACATTTACCATTAACCTAATCTACAAACTGAAATAAAACATACAAATAAAAGTAAAGAGGAGCTTGGCTGCTTGGGTTGGGCCCTAACCCAAGAGCTTTAGCCATCTGAGGTAACTCAGTGCTAACTCAAAAAAGATTCCATATTTATGATCAAAACAATAACAAGATTACATGAAACTGTCACAAAATAATAAGCTCGCAGTTGGAGTAGAGTTTACATAAGCAAAAATCCAAAAAAGATTCATCAAAAATCCAACCCTAGTGAGGCCCTAATCCTCTCTACTTATACAAATGATGCTACCAACATCTTCTTTAAAGTCAGGGAGGCTTGGCTCCCAAAACTGGAGATAATCATCAGTCATCCTTAACTTGCTCAGCTGCCTCCTAGTGCATGATTCGGTTGCTTGTACTCTGAGCTGAATGAAGGGGAATTCGAAGTGAAGAGTAATAAATGAGGGGGATTCCCTCCTTTGTCCACTTCGAGCTATTACTGCCATTTGTCCACTAGATCCTTGACTTTGACTTCGAAAATCATCAATAATTTGCATTAAATACACATTAGACCACATGGCACAATAACTAACTCAGCTCACTCTATAAGCATAAATATAATTAGAAAATCATGTAATAAGATAAGAAAATGGTTGATTTTACTAGGTTAGGAGGTAAAATGAGCCCATATAATTACCGATTTATGAGGCTCATCATCACCCCCCTACTGAAGGTGTTGCTCATCCTCTGCGCACTTAGTCCAGCTCCTCATCTTTTATGGCCCTGGTGGCCTACCTTGCATCCCAAGCTTCTGATGTGGTCTACTCTTCCTTGTCATAGAATCCTACCTTCCTGTCTATCTCTTCCCACTGCTCCTCCTCTTCTTCTTCTCTTTTTCCTTCTAGCATGCCTAACAGTAGTGGGGGACTAAGTTTGAGGCCAATCCAGTTGACCTTCAGCCTCTGCATGGAGTGCTTGTACATTGGCACTCTTCTTAATGCCTCCTTCATCCTCATGGGGGAATGATATTCTCTGATCTACAGACTGCGTGGTAAGGTGTTCCGTCTCCTCATGCATGCATGCACATAGTCATCCCCAAGTAGCCTTTGCATATCCTCAAAGTGTGCAATGGCTTGTACCTGATCACTTATATATCTAGGGGAAATCTGAGGATTATTGGCATGTAGGTTGTGTGTGCTAATGAGTGCCATGGGATCTGATGGCTCAGCTCTTATCATTAATGGCTCATTCTGCTCTTTTATCATCAATCTTCGTATTTCTACTACTCTCAACTCTTCATGGTTCATTCATGAGGCCATGGCCATTAGTTGCATGTCCCCTAGCCTGGCATTGGGGTCCCACACATTCATGTCTGTGAGGGCCATGTTATGTAGGTAAAATTCTACCATTTTTTCCCTATCCTCTGATGTGCTTTGGTCACACAGATCCATAAACTACCTGTAATCTTGGAAGGGTATTGTGCCTCTTTGTGGCAATGTCTTTATCTGGAATTGTAACCATTGGTCCTTGAGATATAGGCCATAGGATTTTGCTGGTGTTCTACATTGCAATGCCTCCTTGGATAAGCTGGCCATGCATGCCAGCTGAGTCTCCTTCTCTTCCAGCTACCTCCTTAACAATTCATTTTCAATTTTAAGGTGGCTCCTTGTAATTGCTTCCCTGTTTCTAATATCACTCGAATCTCTGCCCATTTCTCTAAGTTTGTTTTCCATATGGCCAACATCCTCAACTCCCTTGGATTTGGCTATTTGCATCCATCTATGTGTTCTTATTCTTTCTTTCTCTAATTCAAATAATAGTGGAATTGCAAACTTTTGTGGAATTATCCTTCCTCCCTCAAGCAGATTGTAGTAGGAAGCCAGACTAGGCTAGGGATCAAATTTTGACAGTGTCTCCTATAGAACTATTTGGGCCTCCTGTAGGACTGTTTTTTGGTCCTGTAGTTCTATCTTTTCTTTCCATGTGGGAGATGTGTCTCCTGTAGAACTATCTGGGCCTCCTGTAGGACTATTTTTGGGTCCTGTAGTTCTATCTTTTCTTTCCATGCGGGAGATCTAGGAGTCCCCCTTTCATATGTGATAGGTGCCTTGGAAGGGGATTCTTTTGTAGGTTTTAACCCCATACAGAAATTACCTGCATACGAACTCTAAAACATAAAAAAAAAAATGCAAGAGCGTAACACATAAAACACATATACATAGGGATTTTCCCCTAGATCCCAAAACCAGGACTACAATCTTGATTTTTCATTATGTTCCTTTCAATGTTATAATACATATTTATACATGCCGAAGTGTCCAATACCATGGACCAAAAACCATCGCATCCAAAAACATGTGCGAAAATCATGCAAAAAACCATAGGTGGGTCCGCCCAACCTAACATAGGGTCCAAAACCAAAATTTTCCAGGCACTGCCCCAAACCCCATAAAATGCGGTTACAGGTACACCTCAAACCCCCTGTGACCCCCCCCCCCCCCGCTACACAATCGGTGCAACGAAGGGGGAGTTTTGCCCCCCCTCTAACCCCCTGGTTAACTACATGGGCTAGTCGTGGAAAGAATATAACAAAACCCAACATTCTCCCACTTCTTGTTTTCTTTCCACAAGGGGCCACAAGAGAGCTTAGTCATTTTTCCAGCCCTGAAATGCCCATTTTTTCTCTACACCAAGAGAAATTCTCAGAGCTCACAGATTTTGTCAATGCATCTACAGTATTCTTCAAAGTGTCCACCTTTACCAACAACACCTTTTTGTCTTCTATCATATCCCTCACAAAGTGATACTGAACATCAATGTGCTTTGTCTTTGAATGATATGTAGGGTTCTTTGCCAATAAAATTGCACTTTGGCTATCACAATCTATCCTTATAACTTCCTGTACTAACCCCATACATGAACACAATCTCTGCAACTAAACTACTTCCTTGCTTGCATGAGTGGCTGCCATGTATTCTGCCTCTGTAGTTGATAGTGCCACTATAGATTGTTTCTTACTCATCCAACTGACTGCACCTCCAAATAGGTTAAACACATACCCACTTGTAGATATTCTCTGATCCAGATCTCCAGCCCAGTCTGCATTAACAAAGCCATGAATGTCCAACACTCTGTCCAATCCTGGTCTTCCTTGGTAGCACAAACCATAATCACTAGTGCCACGCAAATACTTGAAAACCTGCTTCACTGCTATCCAGTGCTCCTTCCCTGGTTTTGACATAAACCTACTCAATACTCCCAATACATGTGCAATGTTTGGTCTAGTACATACCATTGCATACATAAGGCTACTAACTGCACTTGCATATGGAACATGGGACATGTCCTCTTCCTCTTCTTGTGTCTTGGGACACTATTCAGCAGATAACCTCACACCTACAAGAATAGGAACCTTCACCGGTTTACTATCCTGCATATTAAACCTCTGCAGTATTGTCTCGACATACTTCCTCTGGTTTAACCAGAGCTTCCTCTTTGTATGATCTCTTTTAATTTCCATGCCCAAAATATAGTTTGCAGCACCAATATCTTTCATGTCAAATTTGGAGGACAATTGGGTCTTCAAATCTTGTATAATTTCTTTGTCATTTCCAACCAGCAACATATCATCCACATACAAGACTAGATAAATAACACAGTCACCAATTAATTTAAAATACATACAGTGATCTACTTTGCTTTTGGTGAAGCCAAGTCCCCGTATAAATGTATCAAATTTCTGATACCACATCCTTGGTGACTGTTTTTACCCATACAGAGACTTCTTTAACTTGCATACCAGTTCTTTCTTACCCTTCACCACAAAGCCTTCAGGTTGCTTCATGTAGATCTCCTCTTCTAGATCCCCATGAAGAAATGTTGTCTTCACCTCCATCTATTCTACCTCAAAATCAAAAGCAACAGAAACAGATAAAAGTAATCTAATAGAAGTTACCTTGGCAACAGGAGAAAAAATATCACCAAAATCAATTCCCGACACCTGTGAATAACCTTTTGCTACCAACCAAGCTTTGTATTTCTCCACTTTTCCTTCCTCATTTGTCTTCTTTTTGAACACCCATTTGCTGCCAATGGGTTTCCTTCCAGCAGACAAATCCACTAGATCCCAAGCCTCATTTTTGTGCAAAGATGCCATTTCATCAACCATGGCCTCTTTCCAGAGTTTTCCATCCTCTGAATCCACTACTTCCTTCAAAATTCTGGGATCTTCATTAGTAACAGACAAAGTAAAATTTTAATAGAAAGCAGATGGACTATACCTTTCTGGCTGCCTTGTTTCTCGAACCGATCTTCTCACAGCCGAAGTTTGTGGCTATTCATCTTCTCATTCCTCCTCTGCTGTAGATTCTGATTCTTCCTCCTTTAGCTCAAACTCTATCTTCTCAAGTTCCTTTGTTTGGACTTCATGTTTAATAACATCTTTCACCTCTCTGAACATCACATCCTGGATATACATAACCTTCCTTGTTACTAGGTTCCAAAGCTTATAACCCTTTAAACCATCCTTATACCCAATAAAGATGCACTTTTTATATTTACTATCCAACTTTGTTCTTTTCTCCTTTGGAACATGTACATATGCATCACATCCAAATACCCTCAGATGTGAAAGAGAGGGTTTCTTAGCAGTCCATACCTCTTGTGGAGTCTTATCCTCCAACGCTGATGAAGGTGACCTGTTGACCAAGTAACATGCAGTATTGACTGCCTCTGCCCAGAATTCATGTCCTAACCCGACACCACTGAGCATGCTTCTTGCCCTTTCCATCAACGTCTTATTCATTCTTTCTGCAACTCCATTTTGCTAAGGTGTATATGGAGTAGTCTTCTACCATGCTATACCACACTTCTTGTAGAATTCTTCAAATTCCTTACTGCAAAACTCTCCACCATTATCTATCCTCAGTACCTTTATCTTCTTCTCTGTCTGGTTTTCCACTAGAGCCTTAAATTCTTTAAACCTATCAAAGACTTCAGATTTCTTCTTAAGGAAATATATCCATGTATTCCTTGAGAAGTCATCTATAAATGATACATAATACACAGACTTACCCAGTGATGGAACCTTCACAGGTCCAAACACATCACTATGCACAAGCTCTAATATATGTTTCACCCTCTTACCACCAGAGGGGAAACTCACCCGATTCTGCTTCCCATATGCACAATTTTCATAGAAATCAAAATCCAGAGAGCTATTACTCATACCTTCTACCATACCTTTACCATGAAGTATTCGAAGGCCCTTCTCTCCAATATGTCCAAGCCTTTGATGCCACAGCATGGTCTTCTCTCCAAAGACCACTAGATTTTCTGCTCCACTTTCAGGAACCATAGAACTATTGCACCCATCAATAACAGTGCTACCTTGCATCTTTTACAGAGTTCCAATCCGAACTCCCCGCAACAATATCAGTGCTCCCTGAACTATTTTACAGGTATCCTTATCGAACACTATTTTTACACCTACATCATCCAGCTTGCTTACAGAAATCATATTTCTGGCTAATGCAGGAATATGTAGAACACCTTGAAGCATTCTAACCCTTCCACCTTGTAACTTCAACTTTACTTTTCCACGAGCAATGACTCTAGCCTTCCTGTCATCCCCCAAGAAGACATCACCACCATCATATTTCTCATACTCGCAGAACCACTCTCTATGGGGAGTGAAGTGAAAGGATGCACTTGAGTCAATCAACCATGCCTCATGATCTACATGTGTGCTTCAAGAAGCTAAGTACACATCCCCACCTTCATTTGAGGTGGTTTTCACCTCTGCAGAAGGAGCCTCATCAGATCCCTTTCCTTTGTCAAGAGCTTTAGATTTACAATCCCTTTTAAAGTGGCCTTCCTTTCCACATTTCGAGCACACCACCTTTACAGGTTTTCCTAGAGATTTAGATCTCCCTCTAGATTTATATCTCCCACTCGATGACTTATTTTTGCTTCTGTTCTTGGACCGTCCTCGTACAAACAAGGCATCACCATTCTAGCTCTCCATATTTTTTCGTCCCATCTCCTCCATCAGCAAGGTTGAGACTATTTCAACAAACTACAAGGCAGTTGCATTGCTACCTATTGCAATAACTAGATTATCCCACGAATCTGGTAGAGAACACAACAAACTGATGCACTTATCTTCATATGAAATTTTAATATCAGCAGATGCTAACTGACTTACCATAGTATTAAATGCGTTCAGATTCTCTATCACCGAGTCTCCATATTTCATCCTTAGGTTATACAATTTTTTCTGCAAGAACAGTTTATTCACCAGAGACTTCGATTGGTACAAAGTCCCTAACTTGTCCCACAAAGCCTTCGCCGTAACTTCCCTTGATACATTCAGCAATACTGAATCTGAGACACACAATTTTATTGTGCTCTTTGCCTTTCGACCCAACTTCTTCCATTCTTCATCGGACACTCCCGTTGGTTTAGTACCTAGATCTACCGCGATCCACTAATCTTTGTCCACCAACAAATCCTCCATCTTGAGTTTCCACAACTCAAAACTTTGACCATTAAATTTCTTGATCTCTATCTTTCCACTACTCGCCATCTTCTTTCACCACCAAAATCGATCTCTCAGATCTCCCACTGAACAGAGTCTACCACAGGCCCGAGCGAAAACCATTAGCAACAAAGGCGTCCCTTGAAGCCAAATCCGCTCTAATACCAAATGTAGGTTTTAACCTCGTATAGAAATTACCTGCATACAAATTCTAAAACACAAAAAATAAACAATGCGAGAGCATAACACATAAAACACATACACAGAGATTTTCCCCTAGATACCAAAACTGGGACTACCAGCTTGATTTTTCATTATGTTCCTTTCAATGTTATAATGCATATTTATACATGCCAAAGCATCCAATACCATGGACCAAAAACCATCGTGTCCAAAAACATGTGCGAAAATCATGCACAAAACCATAGGTGGGTCCGCCCAACCTAACATAGGGTCCAAAACCAAAATTTTTCGAGGCGCTGTCCTGGACCCCATAAAGTGGGGTTATGGGTACACCTCAAACCCCCTATGATCCCCCCTCGCTACAAAATCGGCACAACGAAGGGGGTGCTCTGCCCCCCCTCTAACCCCCTAGTTAAATACGTGGGCTAGTCATGGAAAGAATATAACACAACCCAACATCTTTTCCTTGGGCAAAGGGTGAATCTTCAATTGTAATTGGCACTTTTGAAGAGGGTTGAGGTTTACCTGTTTTGATTCTTGTGCTCTTCCTAGCCCTGAAATACATGGAGGCCTATCTTTTCCTCTTTTGCTTTGGCTTGATTGGTGTACTGAGGGAAACGATGGTAGCTGCTGCCTCCCTCTCTAGAATCTCAGGGGACCCTTCTCCTTGTTCTACCTTTTCTGCCTCTTTTTATCCTCCTTCTGTCTCTTTTTATATCTTTGTTTGCTCTGTTTCTTCCTGCTCCATATCTTCAGCTTTCTCCTCCTCTATCTTGGTTTCTTCCTCCTTCATTTCTTGTTCTGCTAAGCCACCAGTGGCTTCACCTTCTCCCCCTTGCTGCTCTTCCTCCTCACTTCTAGTAGGACTGACATCATAGGTTAGGGCCTTTATGTCATCCTCAACTGTCATGTTTCAGAAGACTTACCATGCTATAGGGAGTGTAAATGTATGGAGGGCTTCTTCCACTAGGATTTTGATTAACCCATGGTGAACTATCTACTTTGAATTCCCTACTTGAACCTTAGTGCTGGAGTGAATGAGGGACTGCAGGAGGAAGTAGGGGATGTTGAGCTTTGAGGGTGCTGGAGTGTCCATGCCATACCTTAATTCATGAAGGATTCTAAAGTGATAACCATATACAATGTTCTACCTCCCCTCACAGGAAATGTATTTGATTATTTGGTAGCTAACCTCATCCTAAGGATATGGTGTGCTAGCCCTTCCAATGCCATTTTTATCCTCTACAGGGGTTTCATTGTTTTGGAAGAAGTTTTTCTTGGCAACTTGGCCAATTGGTTTCTCATCCTTACTCCAAGGCAGCCTAAGAGAATGGTATTGACCCTACTGATAAATTTAGGGTTTATCTCCATGGAAAGACCTCTAAAGGTGACAGTGGCATGTTTTCTTGTGTGAGGGACCAATGAGTGGGCAAATTCTTGGGCAATCTCCTCATCAAACCCTCAGAATTTCTCAAAAAATTTCATCCAATTTGTTCTTGTGAATATGTCCACTACTTAGGGATGTGCATGGAGCCTAGTGGAGTTAGTGGGCTCCTTTCTCATGAACCCTCTTGTCATTTTGTTGATACTCTTTTGGGAAACCAAATATGGAGATGGAGACAACAATTTTTTAGAAAAATAGAGAAACAGAGGAGATTGTGTTTTTTTTTTTTTTTAAATAAGTAAAAAAAAATTCTTATGTATTTTCTCCTCTCCTAAAGACTTTATTTCCTCCCCATTTTGAAACCACTTCTTGCATATATTGATATTTAATGGGGTCATGCATGGAACCTACCTCCTCAGACCGAAAATTTTGCTAAAACCCGTGTTTTCTCCCTTCAAAAACAACTCACTGTCCCTCGTGTAGAAGCCTGCTGTCCCTCCTATAGAATTCCTGTAGGTGCTCCTGTAGAACCTGTAAGTGCTCCTGTAGAAAATTCTGAGAGAAAGAATATGGGAGAGATCGATGGAGGACGATGGTTACGAGGCTGTGGGGGAACAAGGAGACTGTTGTAGCTGAGTTACGAAGAGAGAATAATGGAAAAGGTGGTGAGAGTGCTCAGGGAGGAGTATTTATTACCCTTTATGGATATTTCCGGTGATGGGAGGTGAGCTAGCAAAGTATTCGTTGGCCATATTTGGACCAATTGGTCCCCACCTACCTTGTCATCATGGCCCCTCCTCGTAATCATCCCTCATGATTGCATCGAAGTTCACACTTCCTCCACTACCTATCCTTGACATCTTTCTTAAGTTGATTGTGTGCACGTGTGGGTGACATCTTGGATGAGTGGAGTTAACTAAATGAAGGTGGCCAAGTTAACTGGCCACCTTTCCCTCGTTCAACCTCAACTACCCTGTTGATTTTTCATGACTTCTAATTACACAAATGGAAACAGAGGAGTGATTTAGTTACTTACCTATGATCCGAATGTATTTGCTGTGAGGTGTTGTGGCTCTCTCTCTACTGCATGCCTTTATTTCCTTTTTTAATGCATGTTGTCTACTCACTGATGTGTGGCTGTCTTGTGTAGGTTCTCCTTTAGCTGGGTCTGAGCTTCAAGTGCTTTCTTCAACCTTCATGTGTGCATTCTTCTACTGCTAGTGCTGGGTTTTGATGGGATCAGCTACTAAAGGAATTCCTATAAGAGCTTTTGTAGCTATTTCTCCCCTTGAAACATCAGCTTCTTTCTGTGCTTGGAGATTTGAGGAGGATGCCAGAGATGTAGATAGAGATGGAGAGGTAATAGGTAGGCTTCAGGTGAGGTGGATGGTGCTGCTTCCTCTCTTATTTTTTGTTTTTTTCTTTTCCTGAAAAACTTTTTTTTCTGTGTTTTTCTTGGACAGGAAGAAAAAATGATGATTGGGGTGTGATGTAGGTTTGGAAATGATGGCAGGGACTTTTGAAGCCTATAGGAGGGTTTATAGGTTCTTTATGAAGCTTCCCTGCCCCTCGAACTACCTTTCATATTTATTTCTAGCTCTCTGTAATTTCTACAGGAGCCTCCTGTAGAAAACACAGAGCCTCCTATAGAAAACACAGTTTTTGAAAAAAACATAGTGGGGTGAAATAAATGGCAGAAATGATGGAGAAAAGTGTGGAGAAGATAGGATAGGTGCTGGTGTGGATGTTAGGGCTCCCTTGGCACCTTCTTCTACTTCCTATAGTCCTCCTACAACCTGCAATGCAAATGAAAATTCAAATCTTCTTTTTTTTTGTTTTTTGAAAACAACTAGGGTGCCTCAGGGAGGTTTTCACCTTAATTTCGTGCCCTGGGCGCCTCCAAGGGAGGTTTTCACCCAGGGATCTTATTTTTCTCTCTTTTGTTTTTTTTTTTACATCACTGGGCCACCTCAGAAGAGGTTTTCAACCCAATGAGGGGACTCAAGCACCTTAGGGAGGTTTTCACTTCAGTCCTTATTTTTTTATTTCTTTTTTATTTTTCTTCAGTGAGTGGGTGAATTGGAAGCTAAGACATGCTCCACTACCATCATTGTTTTATCCAGACCTTCAATAAACTCTTGCTTGGAGAGGGGTTTCTTGTAGATTTTCAACCGATGTCCATTGACAATCATGGGGATGGCTTCATCATCAATGGTTCTGATCAAAACTGAACCATTGTCATTGCATTTCTCCACAGTGTAGGGTCCCAGCCATCTTGTCCTCAGCTTGCCTTTGAAATATTTGTATCTTGAATCATCAAGTAGTGCCCAATCTCCCTCTTGGAATTGTTTCTCCTTGATATTTTTGCTATGCCATATCTTTCTCTGAAGTTGAACTACCTTTGTATGGAGAAGGGTCTGCAATCTGTGTTCATCCAATCCATTGAGCTGAAGTAATATTTCTTTCTGTGCATGGCTGAGGTCAAGGTCCAGCTAAGCTACCATCCTTAGGGTATTGAATTCAAATTCTATTGACAACAAAGTTGTCTTCCCATAGACTAGTTCATGGGGTGTGAACCCTATGGTGGTCTTCCATGTTGTGTTGTAGGCCCAAGTGGCCTCAACTAATCTGCCAGCCCAGTCTTTTCTGTTGTTTCTCACTACCTTAGTCAGTATCCCTTCTAATGCTCTATTAACGACCTCCACCTGCCCATTGTATTGCGGATGGTAAGGGGTGGAAGTCGTGTTCTTGATTCTATGATGTGTGAGCAGGTCTTCAATCAAGTTGGAAGTCAACTGACTGCCTTGATCTATGACAAACTCTCTTGGATATCTGAACTTGCAGAATATGTTTTCTCTAAAAAACTCAGCTACTTTTTCCTCTGTCACTACTTTGATTACTTTTGTCTCTGCCCATTTTGTTAGGTAATCAGTGCACACAATGATGTATTGTTTCTGCTTTAAAGGAGGGCTAATAGGACCCACAAAGTCCATGCCCCACTTCTCAAATGGCTCAAAAGTTACTTGAGGTTGCATGGGCATCTCATCCTTTGGAGTAGGGTTCCCATCCTCTAACACCGATCACACTGGCTGGTATATCTCCTCACATCCTAATGAAGAGTGGGTCAGTAGTAGCCTGCTTGCAATATCTTGAAGGTAGTTCTTTTTAATGAAAAATGACCTCCACAAGGCCCGTCATGACAGGTCAGGAGGATGTCAAAGACTTCCTCCTCCCTGAAACATCTTCTCAAGATCTGATATGGGCCAAGTTTGAAGAGATTGCTCCCAATCCAGGTGAAAGGGGCGCTTTTCCTTACTATCTTGCTCTTCTCTTTTGAGGACAGGTGTGGTGGGAACTGTGCTGAAACCAAGTAGTTTGCTATATCATCAAACCATGGAGAGAGGACTAATATAGCAAATAGGTGTTCATCTAGCATTTGGTCATCCACCATTCCTTCTTCACCTGCAGCCAAATTTACTCTAGATAAAAGGTCAGCAACAACATTTTCTTTACCAGGCTTATCAATAATGGTCAAATCAAACTGCTGCAATAAAACTAACCATATAATAATGCAAGCATTTACATCTGGTTTGTTCATTAAATGTCTAATTACAGCATGATCAATGTGCACAAAGTTTTGATAGCCTTTGATATAATGTCTGAATTTGTTTAAGGAATGCATGATAGCTAGGAGTTCCTTTTCAGTCACTGTATAGTTTAACTCTGCCTTTGACAATTTTTTTCTTATAAAGTATATGGAATAAGGTAAATTTTCATCAGTTTGTCCTAAGGCTGCTCCTATTGCTTTGTTCAAAGCATCTGTGTGAATGTGGAAAGCTAGGGCCCAATTTGGGCATCTAAGAATTAGGGCAGTCACTGACTAGCTCTTCAAGGTATCTAAGGCTCCTTGACAGTTTTCTAACCATATGAGCTCAACATCTTTGCCTAAGAGTCCAAACAAAGGAGAGGCTAGCTTGTTGAAATCTTTAATGAATCTTCTGTAATATCCGGCTAAGACTAGGAAACTTCTGGCATCTCTCACCTTCTAAGGAGGTGGGACCTTTTGGATGATGGAAATTTTGTTGGGGTCCACCTGTAGTCCTTGTTGAGATATTGCATGACCTAACACGGTCCCTTCAGTCATCAAAAATTCAAATTTTTCCAGACTGAGGGATAGGTTCATCTCAATACACTTGTCTAGAACTTTTCCTAGGTTAGATAAAGCTTCTTGAAAGTCAGAACCATAAGGAGTAAAATCATCCATGTATATTTCTACCGCATCATGAACCAATTCAGAAAATATACTCAATACCTCTTGGAAAGTGGCTGGAGCATTGCACAAACAGAAAGGAAGGACCCAATATGCAAAGGTACCCAAAGGACAAGTGAAAGTGGTCTTATCTTGGTCTTCTGGGCTGATTTGAATCTGATTGTATGCACTAAACCCATCTAGGAAAGAGAAAAACCTTTTCCCTACCAGACTGTCTAACACTTGATCTATGAAAGGTAAAGGAAAATGGTCCGTTTTAGTGGCTTTGTTCAATTCTCGATAGTAAACAAAGATTCTCCACTTACCATTTTTCTTTGGCACTAGCACCAAAGGAGAGACCCATTCACTGTCAGAGATGGGATAGATGAATCCTACATCAAGCAATTTCTGTAGTTCTTCCTTAACAATATCTTTAAGTGCTAGATTCATCCTCCTTTGAGGTTTCCTGATTGGTTTACAATCTTCCTTGATGTATATATGATGAGTACATACTGAAGGGTGCACTCCCTTCATTTCCTTATAACTCCAGGCGAAGGCATCTAGATGCTTTCTCAGCAGGCTACACAACTCCTTCTCCTGGGAAGTAGATAGGGATGGATTGATTTTCAATGTTCTTTCTGGGCCGAACTCTATAATTTTGACACGGGGAGGAGTAGGATCAGCCACCTAGAGATCATTTGAGGGGTTGTTTTGGGTTTCTCTTACTATGTCCTCTAATGGTAATACACTGGGAGGTGGATTCTGAATCAGATTTTCAATCATATCATCCTCATCTTGTGGATTTCCCCCCATGGCGATTTCTAATGCAAAAAGTGGTGCAAAATAGACTTCATCCCCATCTTCTTCCTCCAACCAGAGAGGTAGATCATGTTCTAGCAAGGGTTGCACAGGAGGGTATAGGATTAACTGCTTGGACATGTGCCCATTCTTTATGGTCATGTTCCTAGCTTGACAGCTCATGTAGGCATCAACTGTTGCCAACCAGGGTCTTCCCAGAATGAGAGGATACCCAGTGAGCTTTGCCTTTGGCTGGAGAACTAAGAAATCAGTAGGGTACTCCCAAGAATCAATGGAGACCATCACATCTTCCATAATCCCCTCAGGGGTCACAGTGGAGCGGTCTGCTAGCTATAGCACGGTAGTGGTCTTCCTCAAGGATCCTTGGAGGTTAAGTTTGAGAATTTTGTCCTTTGTCATCACATTAATGGTAGCTCCTAGATCAATCAAGGTGTGTGGGATCATGGTGCCATTGATGTGGACATCAACTACTGGACTTCCAGGGTCCAGATATTTTGGACAAATTACCTGCCCTAACATCAGGTCAGACAATTGTCCTATGACATTGATGGTTGGGGCATCTCTCTTGCACCTTCCTAGATGCCTAAAGCACTTCTCTTTGATCAACCTATTGTATATAGGTACATCTTTTATGGCTTGGAGAAGTGGTATCTTCACACATAAATGTTTCTTTTCTCCCAGGAGTTCAATCTCTTCTGGGGTAGGCTGGACTATTACAGATAGTCTCTCAAGAAAGGGTGGATTTGCTTTAGGTTCACATTCCTCTTTATCTTCCTCAACCTCCCTGGTTGGAGGCTGGCTATCTGGGAGAACTTTCCCATATCACAAGTTAATTTCCTGAATCTCCACAACATAAGTTGAGCATGAAGGTTCCCCACTATACACTTGCTGAGCCTGTCTATTGTTTGGGTTTGATTTGGTTGGGCAGGCATTTGGGGTTGCTTTGGTGGAGCAGGAGGTAACAATTGTGCTTGGGCAGGTGGTGGAGGCAAAAGAGCGGGATGAGAGTTGTATTGGGGCCTCCATACCTGATGAGATGCATTCCACTGAGGCTGCGGCTGAGCATAGGATTGAAATGACTGGGTGGCTGGTTGGGCATGATATTGAGATGTGAAGGACCAAGGAGGTGGTGTGGACCAGGAAGGATGAGTAGGGGGACCCCAAGAAGGTATGGAGGGCACTTGGTTGGGGTTGTAGTATGCCTGAGATGTCCCTTACATCCCCTACTAGTATGGTCTAGGTCCATGCGACCTCCTTTGGTTTATGTAATAGATTTTTTCAGTGACTCCCTTAGCCCCTTGATATACATCTTTAAGTCTGGGTAAGGAAGGGCACTTATCCATAGAATGATTTTCTTCACAGACTGAACAAACCTCTATAGAGTTCAATGGGCATTCATTCCTAAGATGCCTCCTGGTGCATCTAGGGCAAAAAATGGCTAAAGCCCTCTCTGCTTCCTCTTATTTTCTTTTGATATGTAAGGTGTCCCTTTGCATGGAAAGATTCTGCAGCATCTCACTCTTGAAGTCTTCTAGCATGTTTCTAATTTCTCCTTTAATGAATGAGTTGGAGGAAGAGGTACTGGCTATGGGGTGGCTCCCCCTACCTTCCTTTCTGGCTACCCTAGAATGATTTCTAAAAACAGTCTTTATGTCCTCATAGGGTAGTTCGTAGATGTCTCCCCCGGCTAGTAGATGGAGGGTGTCTAGAAGATCTTCCTGGATTCCCCTAAGCAAGACCAACTTTAGAGACTCAGGGTCAAGAGTACACCTGGCCCTTTTGTAACTAAGCTAAAACCTCTCTTCATAGTCTTCCAGGGACTCATCACTTCCTATGGTCATTCGGAAAATTTCTTCTTTAGTATCTTTTGACCTACAATAGTCTTTATACTTGTTGTTAAAGGCTTGCTGCATCTGAGCCCAAGTTGTGATGTTATTGCCAGGTAATCCCATGAACCAGTGCAGTGCTGCATCCTTGAGAGTAGAAGGGAACAGTTTCAACTTATGCTCATCTTCTGCATAGTCATAGGTTCGACAAATAATAGCAAACTTGAACAGAAAGGTGTAAGGATCTTCTGTAGTCAGACCATGGAAATGAGGTAGGGCAGAAGGGCTTATATTCTTCATTTTGGTGTCCCCATTGGTCTCCCGAATGGGAAAGGTACCCTCTATTCTCTCTCCACTACCCATATCACTTATGTGTTTAGCCATTGGCTCTAAAGGAATGTTTTCTTCTTCTTCTTCCATATAGGTTCTTCAAATATGTCATTCTGTTCACCTAAGGGTTCTTCTTGATCACAGCTATCAAGAAGAGAGAAGGTTGGTTGTGTGAAGCAGTGGGGGTGTTAGGTAAAAATTTTCCTAAGTTATCTCTATTCCTACGAGGAATGAAAGGAAATATTTTTGGTTGGTTTTTGTTTCTTTTCCCCACACTAATAGTACTTGCAAAACTGAAATTGATTGAACAAAACAAATTGCAACTAACTGAAACGAACTTGCTGAAATGAAATTTGCAGAATTGAAAATGAAAGCAAGGAAATGCAGAACTGAAAGAAAAGAAATGATTAGTCTACTCTTGCTGAAATGAAATTTGCAGAATTGAAAAGGAAAGCAAGGAAATGCAGAACTTGAAAGGAAAAGAAATGACTAGTCTATTTTTGCTGAAATGAACTATTAGTAGAATGTTACAATAGGAAATAGAAGAAAGCCATAATCACAGAATACACTGACGCTTCCCCAGCAACGGCACCAAAAAGTGGTGAGCACCAGTATTGCAGCAATAATGCTACAACTTGTGGGTTGCCTACTTTACTCTTATCAACCCGGTAGTTCGTAACAAACTTGGAAGCATTGTTGTTGTATGCACAAGTACTAGTTCTCACTGTAGGTTGTCACTTGGTCAGCCGGTGCAAGATCACTAGGAGCTCAAGCCAACTTCTATGAATTCTAGAAAAATCTCTATATGTGATGAAAGGAAAGAAAGATTACTCTACAGATGCTATTCTAACCGCAAAAAGGAGAAAGACTGAAATGTAAAGCAAACCTAGTAAACCCTAATTAACCAAATAACTCTACTTTTGCAGAAAGCACTATGAAAACCATGAAAAGAATGCCATTACCTACTCAAGGAAGTAAACAACATCTAACTATGCTATTTCTGGAAGTAAATAAGCAAAAAACATATTTTTGGATTTTTATGTATTTTTATGTGAAATTGACATGCATGTAATTTATTGTGTGTGAATGTGGCAGCGAATAGGTGGTGTTGAAGGGAATTTTTGGACTTGAGAGGATGTAGGATGGTGTGGACGGGTCCTAGGAGGTCTCAAGTGGCCTTCTGGAGGCTTTTCCCACACTCGGCCTTCGAAAGAAAGCCTACAGGAGGAAAAACAACGTTCTACAGGAGGAGGCCGAGAGTAGTTTTTAATGTTTTGAGGGTGTGATAGTGGGTCAAAAAGGTGGATGAAGGTTGGAATGAGGTGCTAGGGCACCTATGGTCTACCATGAACCACCGGGAGAGAGAAAGATGGTTGGATTTGCTCAAGGAGAGAGGAAGAAGTTCTAGGAAAAATGCAGGAAACTAAGGCAGAATTGAGGTGAGGTTTAGGAGACCAATAGGGCATGGATTACATGGAGGGTGTGATTGCTGCTGAGCTAGCCTACTACTGGAAGAGATCTGCTACATAGAAACTGACAATCAACCAAGTAAATCAAGCAACAAGTGAAATGAATGCATTGAGGAAAAACAAAGTTTTGCATAAAAAGTGTCTAAACTATGATCTATGAAAGGAAATGCTGAGAAACGTTGCGAGAAAGGAAAGCATGAAAGAAGACTACTACAAATCAAGAAGTGAGCATGATGAAGAAGATCTAAAGCAAAGCAAAGCTGGACTATTAACCTACTAAAAGTTGCAAATACTAGAAGTCCTATGAATGAGGAAAATCTGTGTTTTTGGGGCAGCAGGAGGGCCTTTGCCTCAAATCATGGTCCCAAAGGGAGGAAAAGAGGCCAAGGCAATATTGCTAGCCTTTTTAATCTTCTCTTTATTACTGCTTAACCTGCTATAGAAAGTACAAATGGAAGAAAACTACTAAATCATCAAAAGAAACCTATACTTAACCATAAAAGAAATACATTTACCAGCAACCTAGTCTACAAACTGAAATAAAACATACAAATACAAGTAAAGAGGAGCTTGGCTGCTTGGATTGGGCACTAACCCAAGAGCTTCAGCCCTCTGAGGTAACTCAATGCTAGCTCAAAAAGGATTCCATCTTTATTATCAAAATAATAACAAGATTACATGAAACTGTCATAAAATAATAAGCTCGAAGTTGGAGCAAAGTTTACATAAGAAAAAATCCAACAAAAATTTGACAAAAATCCAACCCTAGTGAGGCCCAAAGCCTCTCTACTTACACAAATGAATCTACCAATAGCTTCCTTAAAATCAGGGAGGCCTGGGTCCTAAAACTTGAGATAATCATCAATCATCCTTCACTTGCTCGGCTGCCTCCTAGTGCATGATTCGGCTGCTTGTACTCTGAGCTGAATGAAGGGGAATTCAAAGTGAGGAGTAATAAATGAGGGGAATTCCCTCCTATAATCCATCTTCTTTGTCCACTTCGATTTATTGCTACCATTTGTCCACTGGATCCTTGACTTTGACTTCGAAAATCATCAATAATTTGCATTAAATACACATTAGACCACATGGCACAATAACTAACTCAACTCACTCTATAAGCATAAATATAATCAGAAAATCATGTAATAAGCTAAGAGAATGGTTGATTGGACTAGGTTAGGAGGTAAAATGAGCCCATATAATTACCCATTTATGAGGCTCATCATAATCATTGCTAAATGCCCTCAGGGATGAATGCCACCTATTTGGTAACAAAAGGGGTCTAACAGCGCTTTGAATCCTTCAAAAATAACCATTCCGTGTTTACACAGTGAACGCTGTAATACAGGGAAAAATCCACATAGCACTGTTCATCTGGACTTGAAATTCCGATAACCCCACTTTATAGTGCCATCGGGTCCGCTTGGGAATCACTATCACATCTTGTAATTGGCCTGCCCCTTTGTATTTTGTTAGATAACAAAATATGCATAAATACATTGAAAAATGGCATTTGGCGGATCTCAAATCTTATGAGATAGTGCCTATTTTTCCATCGGGTCCGGCTGATCGCATCGCATATAAATAACATATGTGGCCCCGCTCCAATGTGTTGTGCCGATGCGATACTACGATGCGATAAGTCCCAATCGCAGATCGCACAAGTCTGAGGCCTCTTCATATAATAGGGTATATGCCAGCGCCGATTGTGATCTGTCGATATCAGCGATCGCGGTAACACATCGGCTTGGCCGCCTCGCATATTATGCCACCGATATCCACCGACTGCCACTGCCGATTGCGATTACTGATTAGGTCTAGACCGTGGATCGGTCAGATCCGATGGTTCCTGTTTACTGCCTCCAATAGCCTTGTTTTCATGGTTTTCTTCATCTTTTTAAGGCCCAATGGTGTTATCTGATAATTTGAAGACTTCTCCTTTTTCATTGGTTTTTCCCTTTTGGGAGATTTGGAAGACTTAGAGGGTTTTTAGACCCATTATTCAAGGGATTTTTCCTCTTTTTCCTTTGAAAAAGGGCAACTTCATTTTATGATAGCTTTCCCATCTAAAGTCCATTTTCGCCCATTTAAGTTGTGTTGGATTCAGAATAGAGGGATCCCTGCAATGAGACTATTTCTAAGAGCAGTCTACAATTTTCATTTTCCTCTGATTTACAAAGGATTTGTGCCATTTGGCACCTTTTACCTCTTGCATGGAGTCTTTGGACTTAGAGGTTTATCTAGGATCCATTTTTGGATCAAGCCTTCCCACTGAAAGAACTTTTGGTCTCCAAAAGAATGATATACTGATCTGAACAGTAAATGAGAGTGACTCACCCTCTTTTTTTAGACTCCCTACACTTGCCTTTGCATAGTGCCTCTAAACCAAAGTTTCTGACCACTTTCCTTCTCTGGATGGGCTGGTCTTCTTGGGAAGAACTATCTTCCTCTTTGCCTTCCTGCAGAACTTCTACTGAAATGGTCATAGAATGTAGTTTGAACTTCTTTGCCTTGATCACTGATCCAAGGTGGCTCAAACAAATGTGAAGTACATCTGCTCCACAAAACTTTCATTTGTACCTGTTTGACAAGCTTCCAACAACAATTGTTAACAACAACAGGCATACAGGCAACAACTGGATGGACTAAACTCCTGCATCAACAAGAGAAACAGATTTCACATCTTGTGAACACCTCCATGTCTTACATCTGCATACAAATGATGGACTAGATAACAAGCCCACAAAACATGCCTTCAAATAGATGACCCTTAAGCCAAACATGTAGAAAAATACCATTAGGACTCTTTTTCAAAAGATGAAACACTTCATCATTATCTCCATTTGGAGACCAAGTTAACTTCTTTCAAGTCAACATGGCATCACATGCATGTCAAAGCAATCAACCCTACAAGTTAATTACACATACATGTTCAAAAACAAGGAAATCATCAACATCCCTGTGCTCATGCATCTCATTCTCATGCATGCATTTCATCCTTCAACTTTCACTTAAGCACACTATACTTTCAAAGTTGTAATGAAATATAATGTAGATGCATCAATGGACATGCAATATTAATCGGATAAGAACTCTAATTGTTCCCTACCAATCCCTTTCAAAGGTACTACCCTTGCCTGCACATCAGCATCAACATCAAGGAAAATTTTAAGGATGGAAATTTATCTTAGAGTATAGAAACCTTGGCGAATCCCATTAGTCCATAATATGAAATGTATAAAATGTTTGGAGATATTTTTGTAAAAATATTCAAATTTATAATATTTTTATAGTCTATATATAATTTTTTGGCAATTTTTAGGGTAAAATAATTTCATTCTATAAAATTTGGGCGAATCATTTCTACGAAAAAATGAAAATTAGCGAATCTTTTTTTTTGGAAAAAGTATATAAAATTATCCCATGGGCGAATATTAGCCCCTAAAATTTTCCCTGACCAACATGTGAATCATTTTGAGACACATCATTCATGGAATCTTCACTTCCATTTCTGCCATCTTCTCTTTCCACTTTCTTCAGCTTTGGTGGAAGCATTGTTAGATTCAGTGTCCAACACTTTGCAGCATGATGTCCTTGCTTATGGTAGTAAGTGCATTGCATGTGCATCCTCTTGATAACATGATTTTCCTTGTCTAATGGACCTTTGGTTGCTTGCTTCTTTTCCTTTTTCTGCTTCCTGTATGCGACCATTCTCTTCCAACATCTACAAACATCGTGGTTATCCAAACCACAAAAGGAACATGCAACTCTTTCCCCATACTTATGTGGAAATTTATCATGCTTTGCAAAATCAAAATGAATATAATTAGAACAAGATTTATACCTACCTCTTTCACCTTTATTGCCTTCATGAGGAGGTGAAGCAAATGAAGGAGTGGCTCCCTTTGGAACACCATCAAACTCTTCAAGGCTATTAGAGTCTCCCCAACTCTCTAGTTCAAGTGTGTGCTTATGAACACGTGGATCCTGCAATTGATGTTTCAAGCTATTGTATACCTCTTGGATACAACCATCACATTTCTGAGGTAGAGGACATGAAATGAAACTCCTTCTTGGGACTGTTTCAATGGCTTTCATGGTAGCTTTGGAATTCTCTCCATAAGACTGTCCATAGCCAAGACCCAAATATTTAGGCCTTTCCTCAACCATTATTGGTTCAACAATACCTTGTGCATGCTTTCCCAAGCCCTTTCCTTCATAACCCATCTTGGACATTATCTTGTAACCTATGCCTTTACTATGTTTCTCAAAAGGACCAATACAAGCATTCTCAAAAGAATTTGAAGACAAACTGGAATGGCTTACAAAGAGCTGTGTTTACAACTCATGCATCATTTTCAGGTTCATATTTGCAATATGAAGTTGCCTCTCCATTTCCTACAATTTGTCAGCAAGCAACTGCTTCTCTTCCTTCATGGAATTCAACTGCTTTCTAAGCATGCTGCTCTTCCTTCTATCCACATACATTTCTCTCACCATATCCATTGTTAGGTTCCTATACCAATAGATTACATTTTTCATGATTGACCTGGGAAGTGCTAAATATGTTCATCTTTTCATGCTGCAAAGGTCCATATTTTCTATGCAGAGAGACAGAATTAAAAAATGTGAAGAGGGCATGCCCTAAAAGAATTATCAAAGGGCAAAAATAGTAAATTGGTCAGGAAAATAATAAAAATGAACCCCAAAGAATGACCAGGAAAGTGGCTAGCCAAGATGCCACTACTAGCTTGATGGATGGCCCAACATTTCAATCTGGACCATGCCATGTCTAAATTGATGTTGTAGAATAGTGAAAGAATGTCTATCCAAACAGTTCAAGCTTGGCAGAACAGTAGATAGTCAGAGAAATGGAGCCCAACTGCTTAATCTAGGCCCTTGGAAGAGATAAGGGTAGATTGAGATAGGAGGGCAATCAAAAGAAAAGAGGATAATCAGGGTTTGCAAGTCTAAGTGCACCCATTCAAAGGAAGAAAAAATGTTAGGTGTATTAGGCTAAGTAGGTAGTTTGAGGTTGCAGAAGCAGTGTTTTGATCACCTTATGTATTATCAATCAAGGCTCATCTCATCAATCACAGAAATGTCAAAGCAGTTGTCTAAATGGCAGAACTATGGAAGCATGTCTAACTTCCTTTCACCTCCCCCTCAAAATTTCTTATTAACACCCCCTAGAGTACCTTGGCTTCTGCCCAACCAGTCCTGCATTCACTTCATTCTTGAGAAATATCAAGTCAAGTGTTGGCTTTCTTCCATGAAAAGAAGCCACATTTCTTGTGTAAAAACCACTACTCCACTTTCCATTCAATTCTTATGTCTAAGTTTCAGTCCATAAACTTAGCCTCTGCCCTACTCTTTCACCTCGCCAACTCATATTAACTTCTAATTCTATTATATAGCTCCCTAACTACTTTCCCATCCCTATTGCTATAAAAACTATATAAAATTCCAAAAAAAACTAAGTATCCTACCCTAAAGCACTATAGCTTTGTAAAGTTTTGGGAGATAATAGTCCATTTGGGACTAGTATGAACCCTTCTGTGTCTTAAATCCGAAGTTAACTTAGCATTTGGTTAAGTTAATAACCTTTTCCCTTCCCCCTCACCCATAAGCCTTACCATTTTACCCTCTGCATCGAATTTTCAAATGTTTGATGTTTAAATATTTCAATTAAGCATTAAATTGTGTCCCCCCGCATAACCCAAAAACCTACATTTCCAAAGTTTGGACCCCCCCCCCGCTTGCAATAAAATATTAATATATCGGGTGGGTCCCATGCCTAACTGCACGCCACCCCGATCGCCCCGTCCACCGTCCGATTTCCCGATCCACAGATCAACGGTGGGTGGTCAATCTGAAACCCCGATCTACCGGAGGTTAACATCCGGGGGTGGGCGATTTCCCTGTCGTACCCCCGCCACGTGTCGGCCTCCCGGCGTGTTTGGAGGCCCCGTCCCCAATACCACCTATGCTGAAAAGCGATGTGGGAGAAACCATAAACCGCCCTCTGCCCTTGACGTCAGCTCCACGTCGCCACTGACGTCATGTCCCCGCGTCCCTGCCGCAGCTCTGTGTCATTGCCACTTCAACCGCCCGTGTCCCCACTCTGCCACCGTGTCACCGCCATGTCACCATCTTCATCAGACACCACGTCATCCTACCGTACCCAGGACCCGTCGATGACGTCATCGAGGAAAAGTGCAAAAAAGCGCCAGAAGCGCCAAATTTTCATAAAAATGCGCACATTCGATCGTTTCATGTCATTTTCATTGTCGAGTTGGAGAGTTGCGCACACTGTTTCATGCCATTTTACCTCCAGAATTCGAATTTGAACAATTGAGCCCCAGCCACCTACAGATTCACATCCGTTGTTCGCCACCATACCAGCTCAATTGCCCTCGATGACTTTAACCAGGTATTTTCCAAATTTCACCCATTTTGCCCTGCTTTTCACCATTTTCTCCATTTTAGTTGCTTGAATACGTGCAAGTACCCAGATTAAAGACACCTCTTGCACCTAAATGCTGCTTAAAATCCATTTGATAAACCCCCAGCTAAAAAGAACCCGATGAACCCGCGCCCACCTGCAATTTCACCATCAAAAAATAGTTTCTAAGTTTGTATTGCCGGAAAATTTTCGTATTTACCATGCATTCACCCCTTTTTTCCAAATCCTCTGCAAAAAACTTCACTCATTTGGCTAAAATAATCCCCTTTCCCCTCTGCATTTTTCCCACAGTCCCTTAATCCACAGAATTCATTCAAGAGAAGAGAAACCTATCTATACTCTGCAGAAATTTACCTCTTTCATCATAATTTCAGACAGTCAAGACTACTGCTTCACTTAACTCAGTTTCAAACTCATTTGCAAAATCTCAAAAGCAGTTATCCTCAGTCTGTTACTGTCCTACACCTCACTTCCAATATAAGCTCAGAAAGTCTCAAAATGGCCACTCCAACAGCTCTAAATATCACTCCTATGAATCCACCAAACAAAGAGCTTGAAGCCATGCCCCTAGCTGATAGAGATTACCTTATTCAAGATTTGGTTGGAGGCAGGAATCACTTGCAGACCTTCTGCCAGTTGAGGAACAGTTTTTTAAACAACTGTGACATGTATGGTATATGGGAGTCCAATTTGCCTTTTTACTTCCTTCCCTCTGTTAATATTTTTCCTGAGATTATCCGTCTGTGTGCTGAGAACTATGAGCCAACTCAGAGAGCTGTTAAGTCTCCATCTGGGAGCATACTTTTTTATATTACTCCTGACTCCATCAACCAGATGCTTAACTTCAAACAGACTCAGCTATTGTTTCCTTTCTCCATGAACTATTTGCTAGATGAAGGCTCCAAGCTTTCCAGCTCTGAGATTGCAAGAATTACCAAGACATTCATGAGGGCAGACCGCCAGCCTATAGGGCCACCTCCTTTCTTATATGACAATTTCAATGAGGTGGGCAAGCTGCTTGTAGATATGATTTCCTCTGTGCTGGGTTTTAAAACAAGTGAGCACATTGATGAAACAATGTTGGTTTTATTGTCTGCATATAGTCCAAGACAGCCCCCTACTTACAAGTATAACTATGTCAAGTTCATAGCCAATAAAAAACATGATCAGCTAGTGAAGCTGGATAGGGAGGGAGTCTTCAAATATTCATCATATATCTACCATTTGTTCATGTATTACCAGTTTGAATGCTTCCAATGCCCCATCAAAAAGTTGGATTCTAAGGGTGAAAGAAGGTCTGTTATCTTTTGGGCATCAGTTTTTCATGAGGTTCAAAACTCTTCATTTTCCTACTGTGAGTTTATTGACCAATTTGTATACCCAGTCTCTTGCCTCCTAATGAGGACTCCGCCTCCTAGATTGTCATATGACATACAGAAGATCTTGCAGCTGTCCAGGAGTTACAAAATAGGTGATTGGTATCTTTACCAAAATCACACTGTCATTAGAATCTATGGCTGTGAGCTCTGTCCTTACAGGCTCCCAAGGTATGTGCCAATGAGACTTTTTGCCTTGGAATACTATAGGCAGCTCATTAGTTCTGATCTCACTCATTTTCATAGTGCCAAGAAGAAAGCTCACCTGAAATTCAAAGACCATCTAGGCCCCTTCATTATGAACAAGAAAGAAGGCTGGCAAAATGCTGATCAAATATTGAGGGAGAAATTTAAATTGAAAAGGAGTTTCTGGTGGGTTCCCTATGACCCGGATGGCTTTATCAGTGCCAGAAGAGTTAAATATAGGCTGACAGCATATAAGCACTGTAGAACCCCACAAATTGAACAATATGCCAACAAAGATGAGTGGGTGGCAGGGACACTAGTTGAGGAGTTTACTAAAGAAGAAATTATGGAGAAAAATGTCAAAGATTTAGAAAAAAATCTTGACTTAGATTCTTTTGACCATGTAACTTTCAAACTGCCACCACAAGTTGGAGAGGGCACATCCACCGCTGCAGCTTCACAAGCTGCCCAAGGAGCATCTACATCAGCGACAGGTACAGCAAAAGGAAAAGAAGTGATGGATGCCGAGCAAGAAATAGTTGCAGAACAACCTGCCACTTCAAAGGAGCAAACTCAAGAACAAGCTCCTCCACAGCAAACAGAGGCACTGCAAGTGCCAGCTTTACAAACACCGGTTAATGAAGAAAGAGGTAAGAAGCGAGACCGAGAAGACACCACACCTGCTAGTGGGTCTACCCAGCAGCCCGAAGCCAAGAGGCAAAAGGTTGATTCTCCAATTGAGGAGGAAGTTAGTGAAGAGGTCCTGGAAAGTCCAAGAAGAGAAAGGGAATCAAGCCACCAGTCACCTACTATCTCTTTCCAGCAAGAGCAAGAGAGGCAGCATGGCATGGAGGTATCTTCCTCAACACAACAAAGCAAGCGGCCACCTGGTATCAAAACTGCTTTCATGGAAATCAAGGCTCAGAATGAGCTGTTAAGAGTACAATTATATGATCAATTTCTTAAGGCAACACCTGCCAAATAGCAGAGGTTGATGGCAGCATATGATTTCAAAGAAGAAAAAATGATTCTCAGCCATTTCAAGCCCAAGGTACAGCAGCCACAGTCAGCTGCAGATTATGTGAAGACAAATCTAGAGGTCCTTGCCAAGGACATTCACCCCATGGATCAAATAGAGTTGCATAAGCAGACAGGTGAGATGGTTTATGCTACTTTAGCAGATAAGGCCATGCTGGCCCATGAATTGAAGGAATCTTTAAAGAATACAAACACTCAGCTAGATTTGGAAAGAATGTCCTCCACAGCCAAAGACAATAGAATAAAAACATTAGAGGACATTATTGTGGACTTAGGACATGATCCTAAGGATCCCAAGGGTGTCAGAGCCCTTATGAAGAAAAAGGAAGATGATATTGCTGCCCTCAGAAAACAATTGGGGTTGCCTCCTACTGTGCACGCTCAAACTGCAGAGCTGGTACAAGAAAAAGATGTTGAAGATACAATGGATCTATTGATGAGAATGAACCAAAGAATAATTCAGATGGAGAAAGAATTGGAAAGAGTAGTCCAAGGCAAGCAGGGAGAGTCGTCCTCCCAGCCACCTCAAACAGTTCCAACTGATGTCCCTGTTCCTCCTACACAAGCAGCAGCAGTCCCTCCAGTCATCCCAACAACTACTGCAGCAGCAACAACAACAACACATGAGTCTAGCATGAGCATGGATGAATTGATGAAAGCTGTCAAAGAGCTGGAAGGCCAGGCAACAGAGATAAAAGACACTAAGGAAAAGTTGGCCAAACTGGAAGTGAGCTACGATAAGTCAAAGGTGACGGTAGCTAAAAAGACAAGAGAAATTAAGGCCCTGAATGACAAAATAAAGGCCTTAGAGAAGGAGCTGAATTTGGAAAAGAATCTAGCTGAAATAAAAAAGATTTTGTGGACCAAACTTTACCACTCTATCACTAGACAATGGAAATCAATCCGATTTGTGCATGAACAAATTGAATTAATAGGCATAGCTCAAATTGAGAATCAAAAGGCTAGAGCAGCATTGGGAAATATGCCTGAGCAGGCTAGCAGAATGATTCATTTCCTAAACACTCACACCAAAGAGGAGTTGGCAGCCTTAGACATCAGTAATAGGACAAAAACTGTTCTAACAGAGAAAAAGGTGCTAACCCTTAGAAATTTTTTGCAAATTTTGGAGAGAAAGTGTCAGGAAATGCAGGCAGAGGTAGATGATTACAAGCTGAGGATTGGAGCATTGCAAGGCAAAGGATTGCCCAGCCTATTGACCAGCGCTGGAAGACTGCTGACGCGTGAGCAGTATGCCACCAGGATGAGTAACTTTATTTCAAATCAGATCACAACATCCACAAGTAACTCAGAAGAAATAGGACCTCCATCAGGACAGAGCCTTTATGATAAGCTGGAAAATTTATTTTACATTGAGCATGAAATCAATCACTTTTTTGAGGTCCCACCCAATTTTTACAGGTATACTGAGGCAGATGAGACATTGATAAAGATACAAAGACATCAACTGCCTAAAGAAGAATGGTGGCAAGCAATGCTGGAAATTTTGCCAAAGTAATCTCGGTCCTTTCTCTTTTTGGTCAACCTCAGGTCATCTACAGGTCAGCAGAGTTGAGTATGCAGGCAGCATGCATAGCATGAAAGCAACAGGCAGAGCAGGTTGAAGTAGTGACTCAACAAAATGCTGGGACAGCAAGCCCGAAAAGGAAAAAATGCAAATTTAAAAGCGCAGCCCCAGCCGACTCAGTTGGTCACAAAAGTCAAAATTATCTGACAGAATGGACATCTAATACATTAATATTTACTGCAGCATTTACTCTTTCAGCTACTATTCCTCAAGAGTTGGCAAAGAAGTTATGAGCTATTAACTCATCAACTAGATATTTTGTATCTTATTTTTTGTATATATACCTCCCCACAGAACGTATTTGGGGTTGGTGATTTTCTCTCTAAGACACTGCGCTGTAAATTTTCAGACTCTCTAATACAAATGGCTGGGAAAGTTCATGGTCTCTACACTGTTTGGATGTGAAAGTGATGATCTGTGTTCTGCTACAGAATTCCTGTGTTGTCTAATGGAACAATAAGTTATCCTAAACCACGTTTTGTCTTTCTGTGTTTGCCAAATTCACATACATGTTTCATTATCTTAGCAATAGAGAAGAAGAATAGCTCAGGACTTGCTTGAATGCACCCTCTGCTCAATCTCTGTTGTTAACTGTGTTTTCTTCAGAATTAATCATAAATATGAATTCTTAACTGCTCATGTTTGTATTGATTCTCTCATTATGAATTCTGTTTAGGAATTCTTAAGTGCTCCTAGATAATATTCCCACATTTTCCCTCTATCAGCATAGTGAAAGATCCTTGGCTGCCTTTCATTCCCTGATTTCATGCCATCATATTCCAGATTTGAAGAATTGTTCCATGGATGCCTATCTGGCTCTGTAGCATTACCTTTTTCCCAAGAAATACTTTCAGCAGTACACCATCATTGACTACATTGCCCAATGGTCTGGACTGTTCTGAGACTACATACCAGATCTGACTGAAATCATCATCCAACCAAATTTATAACAAAGCCTATTACATCATAACTAGCCTAAAATTATTCCAAAGCAAAGCTAAATTATACAGAGAGAGCCCTCTCTGGTTGCAGGTAGGCTAGGACCTGCAGCTAAAAGATTGGTTAGTGGTTACCTCGGCCGTATTCCCTTAGGAGCCAGGGAACAACCTGAGTGATGACATCATTGGCGACTCCACTGGAGACTCTGAATGAATTGCTACAATCACTATCTATTCCTTAAAGCTACAGATGAAGCCTGAATGTCAGCCAAGAAGCATTTGAAACTGTTCTTGCTTTGCATTTACAGGAGTAAAAAGCTGCTTCAGTCAATCTTCATGCTAGTTCTAAGCTACAGATAGCTGTTCCAAAAATTTGATTAGTTCCTTCTTAATTCTAAAGCATTCCTAGAAAATACCAAAACAGATTTAGAAGTTGGCTCCAAAGAAGAAAACTCGTTATACTAGGTCAAATCCTGACCCAGACCCACCAGTTGTTTTTTACAATCCCAACTTAATCCCAAAGATCCTTAGGAAACAAGAGGAACAAGAGGATTTTGCTGATTCAAGCCCTGAAACAGTTCAGAAAAACTATATTCCAACCCCTGTTAAACCTTTATTTCATCCTCACATTGTTCCTTCTTCTCCTTCTCCCTCATCCACCTCTCAAAACACATTCTCCACACCTCCATCCACTACACAAATTTCCATTGTTGTCCCTGTTGTTCCAGCTGTTCCATTCCTTCCTCTTGTCCCATTTGTCCCTGTAAATATGGCAAATAGATATGCCCCTTTACAGTTACCTGGAAATCCTGGGGCTATGCCTCAGGATTACCAAAGTAAGATCACCTACTTTGACGGTATAGGTACATATACTGCCTTACATCATACCAAGAAAATGCAAGACTATTTTGAGAACTATGAAATAGACGATGATGATGTAAGAATGAAGATTTTCGTCCAAAGTCTAACAGGTGAAGTACGAACTTGGTTTAGGGCACTTGCTGCAAATTCCATAGCTAACCCAGATGTTGTTTACTAATCATTTCTCAACATATGGGAAAATAAAAAAGATCCACTACATATCCTATCTGAGTATGACAGCATAAAAAGAGGCCCACAAGAAACTGTTCTAGAATATTGTGCTAGGTTCAATAATGTTTATAATGTTATCCCACAAAACCTTAGACCTCCACCCGACTTAGCCTTAATCAAATTGCGTGATGGATTTGATTCTGACATGGCATATCAACTAAGGGAAAGAACCCCTCCAACCTTAGTAGACATGCAAAACATAGCTGTTAGTGTAGAGGAAAACCTTATTGATAAAAGAAATCGGGCAAGAGCTGAAAGAAGAACAACTTTCAAAGAGGAACCTTCAGCGTTTGAACAAAATCTTGATGCAATCATCAAAGGCATGGACAGACTTGGGGATAGGGTGGAAACCATCGAAAGGAAATCATCTTCGGAAGGGCGGCCAAGCAATACAGCAAGGAACCCAAATTTTAGAAAAAATCAAAATCCAAATGTTGGGAGAACCGGCCCCGACCAGAACATCAGATTTCAAGAAAATTATGCCGAAGCCTCAACATCTAGTGAACCAACAGAGGACCCTCACATCAACTTAATGGGCTTAGACAGTGAACAACAAGTCTTTCTAACACAAGTAGATCAAGAGGCCCATAGTTTCAACCAATTTCAAACCAAATCAGGAGAGTCATTTGACTTTAGAGAAGGTTATGGTGCAGCAGTCTATGAGGTTCATAAACAGTACAAGTTAAGAAGCAGAACCATAGATGTGCCTGAACCTACCAAGCTCAAGGATACTAAACAGCCAAATAAAACAAAAGAGAAAGTTGTCCCACTAGAACCCTCTTCTAAAAAAGGCCCAGACCCAAAGGAAGTCTCTGTGGAAGATATATCAGATGTACAGCCTTTAAAAAAGTAGCCAGTTGCCTCCTATCCTGCTGAAGAAAATTCAAACAACACTCCTGAAACTAATTTCAAAACAGATCTGACTCATAACAGCATTAGTAACCAAGAGAATATCACTGAAAGTTCAGCTAAAAAAGAAAAGTTTGTTGCCCATAATGCAAAAACACAGATAGAAAAACCATTCAATTTAGAAGCAGAAATAGGTAAGTTGAAAACAATTATTCCTCTTTCGGAATTGGCTAAACACAAGGTTTATAGACAACAGATCAATAGGTCACTGCAAATACCAGAGAATAGGGATGCTGTAAATGTTCTAGATGATCAACCTGAGTTAATTTTTGGTCCTGAGGTCAATGGTAAGGCAGTAGATGGAGGAGTTCCTCCATTTTATGTGAGCTTAAACATTCATGACAAAGTGCTGCATAATGCAATGTTTGACTCAGGGGCTTCCCACAACCTAATGCCTAAATCCGTGATGGAAAGTCTGGACCTAGACATCACAAGACCCTACAAAGACTTGTTCTCATTTGACTCTAGCCAGGTTAGGTGTCTAGGCCTAATAAAAGACCTTTGTGTATCCTTAGTCCAATATCCGGCTAAGACAATCTTGATGGATGTGGTAGTAGCTGACATTCCACTCAAGTATGGCATGCTTTTATCCAGATCTTGGGGTGCAAAACTCCAAGGATCCTTACAACTAGACATGTCATATGCCACTATTTCAGTCTTTGGACAGCCAGAGAGATTATACTGTGAAACACTAATGAAATACGTGGTTAGTAGTCATGAAAAGCCCAAAATTTCCCCATATATGCTATGCATTCCGACATGGATTCATTCATTTTATATAATGCCGACATGTGTCCCAAAACTGACATCAAATTACTAGTAGCAGCACAGACAGAGGGTTTGAATGAACAATATGCTGCTCAAAATCAAATTTTTTTTGATATGATTGATACAACAAAGGAGGATGACACATCACATGAATTACATGACCCAAAACTGCCCATTGAACCAACTTCTAAACCTCTCAAGGATAATCATAACCAAGACATCTTATGGTACTTAGAGTTTGATGGCTCTGTAAACAAATTAGGAGCAGGGGCAGGGGTTTGGATTCACAACATGCAGAATGACCAGGCTGAAGGTCATGCATATAGGTTAAACTTCCGATGCACAAACAATATGGCCGAGTATGAAGCCCTTTTGTTAGGTCTCAAACTCATCAAGAATCTAGGTGCAACCAAAGTCTCAATTCTAGGGGATTCAGATCTGATCATACAGCAGATAAAGGGAAATTTTGTCACAAATGATCTGAGATTGAGGGCTTACAGAAGGGTAGCCATTAAAATACTTGACACCCTCTCAGAATCTCAGTTAACTAAAATTTCTAGAGAGCTCAATTTACATGCACATCGATTGGCAACTTTTGCTAGCACTTGCAAGCTACCTTTTGAGCCTAACCACCATTTCACTGCTGAAATCAAACATAGGCCTGCAGTCCCAAATAATGTAAAAAATTGGCAGATCTTTGAAAATGACACACAGATAAACAACTTCCTGACTTTGAAAGAGGAATTCTCCAACATGAACATTGATACAAGCACTATGGATGATCAACAACAAAGTCACAAAATTGAACAAAACATATCTGCTGAAACAACAAATCTGATTTTGCATCCAACTACTTTTAATGACAGCAATTTACAACAGCTGAAGCAAACAGATTTTGATGAAATAGCTTAGGCAGAAGCTGAAGTAATTGATCTAAAAGACAATTTTCTGCCCATAGGTTTAACCCCTTTGGAGGATCTATTCGATTCAAATGACATCTCAAGGAAGCCAAAAATGCAACCACTGAATGCTGAAATTGAGGACTGCAATATTGGAACCACAGAAAATCCCAAAATGGTAAAACTATCCAAGGCATTACCCGCTGATCAGAAGTTGAAATACATTGAATTGTTCAAGGAGTTCCAAGATTTCTTTGCCTGGAGTTATGAGGACCTCAAGTCCTATGATACTTCGGTCATCCAACACACTATACCTTTGAAAGAGAATCAAAGACCTTTTAAACAAAAGCTTAGAAGAGTGAATCTTTTCCTCCTTTCCCTGATTGAAAAAGAAGTTAAACGTATGTATGAAGCAGGAATCATTGCTCCAATCAGGTTCTCAGAGTGGATCTCAAATCTAGTGCCTACTAGGAAGAAGATGGGAGAGATAAGATTGTGTGTTGATTTGAGAAATTTGAACAAAGTCTCTCTCAAAGAACACTACCCCTTACCAAAGATGGACCATATCCTACAAAGGGTAGTAGGATCCTCTAGGATCTCATTGTTAGATGGATTCTCAAGATTCAATCAGATCTTAGTGCACCTAGATTATCAAGACAAAACTGCCTTTACAACGCCTTGGGGAACCTTCAAATATGTGAAAATTCCTTTTGGGCTTAAAAATGCAGGGGCCACTTTTCAAAGAGCGATGGACATAGCCTTTGCCAAAGAAATCCATGATTTCCTAGTAGTCTACCTTGATGATCTTACTGCCTTTTCAAAATCAGACCAAGAACACTTAGAACATTTGAGGCAAGTGTTCCTAATTTGCAGAAAATATGGCATATCATTGAATCCAAAGAAATCACTGTTTGGCCTAGAGGAAGGCAAGCTCCTAGGTCACATCATTTCAAAATATGGCATTAGGATCGACCCAGACAGAATTCAAGCTATCCTTCAAGTGCCTCATCCAAGAAACATCAAGGAACTACAAGATTTTCTAGGGAAGATTAACTTTTTGAGAAGGTTCATTCCTAATTTGGCCAAGCTCATAAGTCTGTTAAACAATATGCTGAAGAAAGATTCTAAAGTAAAATGGACCATGGAAGCCAAACAAGCCTTTGAGGACATCAAAAGAGCTTTGACAAATACACCAGTCCTCACAAGTCCCCGGTTTGATAGAGATTTCATCATTTTTTCCTTTGCATCTGAGCATACTATTGCTGTTGTCCTGTTACAAAAAGATGACCAAGGGTGTGAAAAGCCCATTTCTTTCTTCAGCAAAGCTCTTAGAGATGCTCCCCTAAAATATCAGATTATGGAAAAGCAAGCTTATGCCCTTGTAAAGGCCATCAAAGATTTCAGAATTTACATTTTATACTCTCATGTGATTGCCTATGTTCCAAACGCTGTGGTTAAGGATATTTTAACTCAAGAAGGAATTGAGGGCAAAAGTGGCAAGTGGATAGCCAATATCTTAGAATATGAAATTGAAATCAAACCTACAAAACTGATAAAAGGACAAGGGCTAGCCAAACTGATGACTGAAACCAATTTCCAAGCCCTTGATATCAATGAACTGGACAACGAACAGGAGATGGCGACTCCATAGATCAATCAAGCCTTTTTACAATCCCCATGGTATGCTAACATATGTTTTGTATTGTTAAACCTGCAAGCTCCTCCAGGGTTGTCCAGAACCAAAAAGAGATTCTTGAAAATGAAGGCATCAAAGTTTTGCATTATAGGTAGCACTTTGTTTTGGAAAAATCATGAAGGAATCTTACTTAATTGCCTAACATTGGATGAAACTGACAATGTCCTCAGGGAATTTCATGCAGGTGACTGTGGAGGACACTTATACTAGAAATCAACAGCTGATAAAATCCTAAGGGCTGGATTTTATTGGCGCTCCCTGTTCACTGATGTGAAGAAATTTGTTGTTTCATGCCATAAATGCCAGATCTTTGAGGGCAAGAGGAAGTTGTTACCTTTACCCCTCAAACTTATTTCGACTGAAAAACCATTTCAGCAATGGGGTTTAGACTTCATTGGTGAAATCCATTCCTCATCCTCTGGCCAACACAGGTGGATTTTGACTGCCACCGACTATTTTACCAAATGGATAGAAGCCATCCCATGTAGGCAAGCCAATGATTCAATCATCATCCAATTTTTAGAAACCAACATCCTGTCAAGGTTTGGCTGTCTAGAAAAGATTATCACAGACAATGCTGCTGCTTTCAAATCCAAAAAAATGATCAACTTTTGCCACAAATACCACATGAACTTGGGCCATTCCATAGCATATTACCCCCAAGGCAATGGCCTAGATGAGTCCTCCAACAAAAGCCTCATCAACATCATCAAAAAGGTCTTGGAGGAGAACAAAAAGAATTGGCATAAAAAGTTGGTAAATGCCCTATGGGCAGACAGATTGACCACTAAAAGATCTATTGGTACAAGTCCATATGAGCTGGTTTATGGAATTGAAGCAGGATTCCCTTCATCCTTTGGAATCCCTGTGATCAAGTTGCTGCAGGAAATACAAGAAGAGCCAAATGATATCTAAAGAAGGATCAATCAAACAATTCACTTGCAGCAAACAAGAGAGAAGTGTCTCATAGAACCTAGGTTCTACAAGATAAACTCAAGAAGATATTTGACAAAAGAACAAAGGCTGAAGATTTCTTCATAGGGAAAAAAGTGCTGAGATGGGATTCTAGAAGTGAAGACAAAGGGAAACATGGAAAATTTGATTTCTTGTGGAAGGGACCTTATGTCATTCATGTTGTACAAGGTAATAATACATATTTTCTGAAGAGTTTGGATGGTACAAATACTGAAGAAGGCCCAGTCAATGGGTGAATGCTCAAGCATTATTTTGATTCCATGTAATAAGCATAACACCACTGTGTATTGTACATAAATATTTGTATTTCCAGCATTTTTTTATTTTCACAGCAGTTTTATAAGGAACCAAGTACAACAAATTTGGAGGAAAATCATGAAATTGCACCATTTTTGATATATATTTTGAGTCTATCATAAGAAATCAAGAAGAGCACTTGGGAAGTATGGAGATGATGACAAACACTCAAAGGAACCAGCAAATGCAGAGCTGTATTTTCACAGCAGATCAGCTCAAAGGATACTCCATACAAGTTACAAGGATTCAAATCAATGGTCTCCAAGACAAGGAGGTTTCAGACTACAGCAAGAATGGAAAAATAAGGCAATCTGACCTGCTGTTCTTGGCCTTTCACAAGGAAAGGCCATCCCCAAGTGGAGCCACTGTTAGGTTCCTATACCAACAGGTTTCATTTTTCATGATTGACCTAGGAAGTGCTAAATATGTTCATCTTTTCATGCTGCAAAGGTTCCATATTTTCTATGCAGAGAGACAACATTAAAAAATGTGAAGAGGGCATGCCCTAAAAGAATTATCAAAGGGAAAAAAGAGTAAATTGGTCAGGAAAATAATAAAAATGAAACCCAAAGAATGACCAGGAAAGTGGCTAGCCAAGATGCCACCACTAGCTTGATGGATGGCCCAACAGTTCAATCTGAACCATGCCATGTCTAAATTGATGTTGTAGAATAGTGAAAGAATGCCTGTCCAAACAGTTCAAGCTTGGCAGAATAGTAGATAGGCAGGGAAATGAAGGAGCCCAACTGCTTAATTTGGGCCCTTGGAAGAGATAAGGGTAGATTTAGATAGGAGGGCAGTCAAAAGAAAAGAAGATAATCAGGGTTTGCAAGTCTAAGTACACCCATTCAAAGGAAGAAAAAATGTTAGTTGTATTAGGCTAAGTAGGTAGTTTGAGGTTACAGAAGTAGGGTTTTGATCACCTTATGTATTATCAATCAGGTCTCATCTCATCAATCACAGAAATGTCAAAGCAGTTGTCTAAATGGAAGAACTATGGAAGCATGTCTAACTTCCTTTCACCTCCCCCTCAAAATTTCTTATTAACACCCCATGGAGGACCTTGGTTTCTGCCCAACCAGTCCTGCATTCACTTCATTCTTGAGAAATATCAAGTCAAGTGTTGGCTTTCTTCCATGAAAAGAAGCCACATTTCTTGTGTAAAAACCACTCCTCCACTTTCCATTCAATTCTTATGTCTAAGTTTCAGTCCATAAACTTAGCCTCTGCCCTACTCTTTCACCTCACCAACTCATATTAACTTCTAATTCTATTATATAGCTCCCTAACTACTTTCCCATCCCTATTGCTATAAAAGCTATATAAAATTCCAAAAAAAACTAAGTATCCTACCCTAAAGCACTATAGCTTTGTAAAGTTTTGGGAAATAATAGTCCATTTGGGACTAGTATGAACCCTTCCGCGTCTTAAATCCAGAGTTAACTTAGCATTTGGTTAAGTTAATAACCTTTTCCCCTCCCCCTCACTCATAAGCCTTACCATTTTACCCTCTGCATTCATTTTTCAAATGTTTGATGTTTAAATATTTCAATTAAGCATTAAACTGTGTCCCCCCGCATAACCCAAAAACCTACATTTCCAAAGTTTGGACCCCCCCTCTGCTTGCAATAAAATATTAATATATCAGGCAGGTCCCGCGCCTAACTGCACGCCACCCTGATCGCCCCGTCTGCCATCCGATTTCCCGATCCCCAGATCAACGGTGGGCGGTCAATCTAAAACCCTGATCTGCCAGAGGTTAACGTCCAGGGGATGGGTGGTTTCCCTGCCGTACCCCTGCCATGTGTCGGCCTCCCGGCGTGTTCAGAGGCCCCTTCCCCAATACTGCCTATGCTGAAAAGCGGTGCGGGAGAAACCATAAACCGCCCTCTGCCCTTGCCGTTAGCTCCACGTCGCCACTGACGTCATGTCCCCGCGTCCCCGCCGCAACTCCGTGTCATTGCCACTTCATCCACCCGTGTCCCCACCCTGCCACCGTGTCACCGCCACATCACCATCCCCGTCAGATGCCACATCATCCTTTCGTACCCGGGACCCGCCGATGACGTCATCGAGGAAAAGCTCAAAAAAGCGCCAGAAGCGCCAAATTTTCATAGAAACACGCACATTCGACCATTTCATGTCATTTTCATTGTCGAGTTGGAGAGTTGCACACACTGTTTCATGCCATTTTACCTCCAGAATTTGAATTCGAACAATTGAACCGCAACTGCCTGCAGATTCACATCCGTTGTTCACCACAATACCAGCTCAATTGCCCTCGGCGACTTTAACCAGGTATTTGCCAACTTTCACCCATTTTGCCCTACTTTTCACAATTTTCTCCATTTTAGTTGCTTGAATACCTGCAAGTACCCAAATTAAAGACACCTCTTGCACCTAAATGCTGCTTAAAATCCATTTGATAAACCCCCAGCTAAAAAGAACCCGGTGAACCCGTGCCCACCTGCAATTTCACCATCAAAAAATGGTTTTTAAGTTTGTATTGCCGGCAAATTTTCGTATTTACCGTGCATTCACCCCTTTTTGCCAAATCCTCTGCAAAAAACTTCACTCATTCGGCTAAAATAATCCCCTTTCCCCTCTGCATTTTTCCCACAGTCCCTTAATCCACATAATTCATTCAAGAGAAGAGAAACCTATCTATACTCTACAGAAATTTACCTCTTTCATCATAATTTCAGACAGCCAAGACTACTGATTCACTTAACTCAGTTTCAAACTCATTTGCAAAATCTCAAAAGCAGTTATCCTCAGTCTGTTACTGTCCTACACCTGACTTCCAATATAAGCTCAGAAAGTCTCAAAATGGCCACTCCAACAGCTCTAAATATCACTCGTATGAATCCACCAAACAAAGAGCTTGAAGCCATGCCCCTAGCTGATAGAGATTACCTTATTCAAGATTTGGTTGGAGGCAGGAATCACTTGCAGACCTTCTGTCAGTTGAGGAACAGTTTTCTAAACAACTGTGACACGTATGGTATATGGGAGTCCAATTTTCCTTTTTACTTCCTTCCCTCTGTTAATATTTTTCCTGAGATTATCCGTCTGTGTGCTAAGAACTATGAGCCAACTTAGAGAGTTGTTAAGTCTCCATCAACCAGATTCTTAACTTCAAACAGACTCAGCTATTGTTTCCTTTCTCCATGAACTATTTGCTAGATGAAGGCTCCAAGCTTTCCAGCTCTGAGACTGCAAGAATTACCAAGACATTCATGAGGGCAGACCGCTAGCCTACAGGGCCACCTCCTTTCTTATATGACAATTTCAATGAGGTGGGAAAGCTGCTTGTAGATATGATTTCCTCTGTGCTGGGTTTTAAAACAAGTGAGCACATTGATGAAACAGTGTTGGTTTTATTGTCTGCATATAGTCCAAGACAGCCCCCTGCTTACAAGTATAACTATGCCAAGTTCATAGCCAATAAAATACATGATCAGCTAGTGAAGCTGGATAGGGAGGGAGTCTTCAAATATTCATCATATATCTACCATTTTTTCATGTATTACCAGTCTGAATGCTTCCAATGCCCCATCAAAAAGTTGGATTCTAAGGGTGAAAGAAGGTCTGTTATCTTTTGGTCATCAGTTTTTCATGAGGTTCAAAACTCTCCATTTTCCTACTGTGAGTTTATTGACCAATTTGTATACCCAGTCTCTTGCCTCCTAATGACGACTCCGGCTCCTAGATTGTCATATGACTTACAGAAGATCTTGCAACTGTCCAGGAGTTACAAAATAGGTGATTAGTATCTTTACCAAAATCACACTGTCATTAGAATCTACGGCTGTGAGCTCTGTCCTTACAGGCTCCCAAGGTATGTGCCAATGAGACTTTTTGTCTTGGAATACTATAGGCAGCTCATTAGTTCTGAAATCACTCATTTTCATAGTGCCAAGAAGAAAGCTCACCTGAAATTCAAAGACCATCTAGGCCCCTTCATTATGAACAAGAAACAAGGCTGGCAAAATGTTGATCAAATATTGAGGGAGAAATTTAAATTGAAAAGGAGTTTCTGGTGGGTTCCCTATGACCCGGATGGCTTTATCAGTGACAGAAGAGTTAAATATAGGCTGACAGCATATAAGCACTGTAGAATCCCACAAAGTGAACAATATGCCAACAAAGATGAGTGGGTGGCAGGGACACTAGTTGAGGAGTTTACTCAAGAAGAAATTATGGAGAAAAATGTCAAAGATTTAGAAAAAACTCTTGACTTAGATTCTTTTGACCATGTAACTTTCAAACTGCCACCACAAGTTGGAGAGGGCACATCCACCGCTACTGCTTCCCAAGATGCCCAAGGAGCATCTACATCAGTGACAGGTACAACAAAAGGAAAAGAAGTGATGGATGCCGAGCAAGAAATAGTTGCAGAACAACCTGCCACTTCAAAGGAGCAAACTCAAGAACAAGCTCCTCCACAGCAAATAGAGGCACTGCAAGTGCCGGCTTTACAAACACTGGTTAATGAAGAAAGAGGTAAGAAGCGAGACCGAGAAGACACCACACCTGCTAGTGGGTCCACCCAGCAGCCCGAAGCCAAGAGGCAAAAGGTTGATTCTCCAATTGAGGAGGAAGTTAGTGAAGAGGTCCTCGAAAGTCCAAGAAGAGAAAGGGAATCAAGCCACCAGTCACCTACTAGCTCTTTCCAGCAAGAGGAATAGAGGCAGCGTGGCATGGAGGTATCTTCCTCAACACAACAAAGCAAGCAGCCACCTGGTATCAAAACTACTTTCATGGAAATCAAGGCTCAGAATGAGCTGTTAAGAGTACAATTATATGATCAATTTCTTAAGGCAACACCTGCCAAACAGTAGAGGTTGATGGCAGCATATGATTTCAAAGAAGAAAAAATGATTCTTAGCTATTTCAAGCCCAAGGTACAGCAGCCAGATTCAGCTGCAGATTATGTGAAGACAAATCTAGAGGTCCTTGCTAAGGACATTCACCCCATGGATCAAATAGAGTTGCATAAGCAGACAGGTGAGATGGTTTATGCTACTTTAGCAGATAAGGCCATGCTGGCCCATGAATTAAAGGAATCTTTAAAGAATACAAACACTCAGCTAGATTTGGAAAGAATGTCCTCCACAGCCAAAGACAACAGAATAAAAACATTAGAGGACATTATTCTGGACTTAGGACATGATCCTAAGGATCTCAAGGGTGTCAGAGCCCTTATGAAGAAAGAGGAAGATGATATTGCTGCCCTCAGAAAACAGTTGGGGTTTCCTCCTACTGTGCATGCTCAAACTGCAAAGCTGGTACAAGAAAAAGATGTTGCAGATACAATGGATCTATTGATGAGAATGAACCAAAGAATAATTCAAATGGAGAAAGAATTGGAAAGAGCAATCCAAGGCAAGCAGGGAGAGTCGTCCTCCTAGCCACCTCAAACAGTTCCAACTAATGTCCCTATTCCTCCTATACAAGCAGCAATAGCCCCTCCAGTCATCCCAACAACTACTGCAGCAACAACAACAAAAACACATGAGTCTAGCATGAGCATGGATGAATTGATGAAAGTTGTAAAAGAGCTGGAAGGCTAGGTGACAGAGACAAAAGACACTAAGAAAAAGTTGGCCAAACTGGAAGTGAGCTACGATAAGTCAAAGGTGATGCTAGCTAAAAAGACAACAGAAATTAAGGCCCTGAATGACAAAATAAAGGCCTTAGAGAAGGAGCTGAATTTGGAAAAGACTCTAGCTGAAATAAAAAAGATTTTGTGGACCAAAATTGACCACTCTATCACTAGACAATGGAAATCAATCCGAACTGTGCATGAACAGATTGAATTAATAGGCCTAGCTCAAATTGAGAATCAAAAGGCTAGAGCAGCATTGGGAAATATGCCTGAGCAGGCTAGCAGAATGATTCATTTCCTGAACACTCACACCAAAGAGGAGTTTGCAGCCTTAGACATCAGTAACAGGACATAAACTATTCTCACAGCAAAAAAGGTGCTTACCCTTAGAAATTTTGTGCAAAGTTTGGGGAGAAAGTGTCGGGAAATGCAGGCAGAGGTAGATGATTACAAGCTGAGGATTGGAGCATTGCAAGGCAGAGGATTTCCTAGCCTATTGACCAGCGCTGAAAGACTGCTAACCCATGAGCAGTATTCCACCAAGATGAGTAACTTTATTTCAAATCAGATCACAGCATCCACAAGTACCTCAGAAGAAATAGGACCTCCATCAGGACAGAGCCTTTATGATAAGCTGGAAAATTTATTTTACATTGAGCATGAAATCAATCACTTATTTGAGGTCCCACCCAATTTTTACAGGTATACCGAGGCAGATGAGATATTGATAAAGATACAAAGACATCAACTGCCTAAAGAAGATTGGTGGCAAGCAATGCTAGAAATTTTTCCAAAGTAATCTCAGTCCTTTCTCTTTTTGGTCAACCTCAGGTCATCTACAAGTCAGCAGAGTTGAGTACGCAGACAGCAGGCACAGCATGAAAGCAACAGGCAGAGCAGGTTGAAGCAGTGACTCAGCAAAATGCTGGGACAGCAAGCCCGAAAAGGAAAAAACACAGATTTAAAAGCGCAGCCCCAGCCGACTCAGTTGGTCACAAAAGTCAAAATTCTCTTACAGAATGGACAACTAATACATTAATATTTACTGCAGCATTTACTCTTTCAGCTACTATTCCTCAAGAGTTGGCAAAGAAGTTATGAGCTATTAACTCATCAACTAGATATTTTGTATCTTATTTTTTGTATATATACCTCCCCACAGAACATATTTGGGGTTGGTGATTTTCTCTCTAAGACACTGCGCTGTAAATTTTCAGACTCTCTAATACAAATGGCTGGGAAAGTTCATGGTCTCTGCACTATTTGGATGTGAAAGTGATGATCTGCGTTCTGCTACAGAATTCCTTTGTTGTCTAATGGAACAATAAGTTATCCTAAACCACGTTTTGTCTTTCTGTGTTTGCCAAATTCACATACATGTTTCATTATCTTAGCAATAGAGAAGAAGAATAGCTCAGGACTTGCTTGAATGCACCCTCTGCTCAATCTCTATTGTTAACGGTGTTTTCTTCAGAATTAATTATAAATATGAATTCTTAACTGCTCATGTTTGTATTGATTCTCTCATTATGAATGCTGTTTAGGAATTCTTAAGTGCTCCTAGATAATATTCCCACATTTTCCCCCTATCACCATAGTGAAAGATCCTTGGCTGCCTTTCATTCCCTGATTTCATGCCATCATATTCCAGATTTGAAGAATTGTTCCATGGATGCCTATCTGGCTCTGTAGCATTACCTTTTTCCCAAGAAATACTTTCAGCAGTACACCATAATTGACTCCATTGCCCAATGGTCTAGACTGTTCTGGGACTGCATACCAGATCTGACTGAAATCATCATCCAGCCAAATTTAAAACAAAGCCTATTACATCATAACTAGCCTAAAATTATTCCAAAGCAAAGCTAAAATATACAGAGAGAGCCCTCTCTGGTTGCAGGTAGGCTAGGACCTGCAGCTAAAAGATTGGTTAGTGGTTACCTTAGCCGTATTCCCCTAGGATCCAGGGAACAACCTAAGTGATGACATCCATCATGGTGGACAATTCTTGCTTCATATCTTCATCAAAGATTCTGATGAAGAGAGCAGAATTTGAGGACCCACTTGTAGAAGTTGTCATTATGCCAATGAACAAAAAAAAACTTCAACAAGATAAATAAAGAGCTTATTTAAGCAACCTCTTGCAACAAACCTCTTGTGCTTTGGATTGCCTTGAGGTCCTTTGGGATACAAGGATGCCTTCATCCCTTCTCCTTCTTGTCCTTCCCGGACTGAGCTATCAATAGCTTTCCCTTCACCTCTACAAACTCAACAAATAGTCAGTTTGCAAACAAGCATACAATCAACCTCTTATTATTCAAACACCTTTCAGATAAGCAGTCTTTGCTCTGTCAATCAAGCATTCTGATATAACTTTATTTGAAGGTGGGGTTAACCAAACTTAAGCTCTGACACCACCTGATCTAAAAATGGGGCTCTTAGGCTTCTTGTCTAGCTTACAAGAACCTCTCCCACTTCCAAATCTTGAATATTCCCATGTCTTTAATGATTAACCAATGCAAAATTAAGAAATGCCTGAAAAAATGGGTGTATGCTTGTATTTGTTTTCAACTGATTACTTGCTTTAATTTCTGTTATTATGATGTAAATTAGTGTGCTGATACTGATCTATAAATACATATAAGAGAAAAAAATAGCAGAGATAATGCAGCAATAGAACACACATAAAAACAACGATTTAATTTCGATTTCACCCACAACTCTTGGGCTTCGTCTTCGTGAGCTCTAGTCAACTCAACTAGACTCTCTAGGATTATGGTATTAGTCTTTTTTACAAGCTCTTGGCCCAACTCCTGCTTTTCTACACAAAAACAGCGAGTTCAGGCACCATTTAATCCCCTGGCTCTTAAAGCTCTGGCTCTTGGCTCTGGCTCTTGGTTCTAGCTCTTAGATCTGACTCTAGCTGTTTGGCTCTGGTTCGGGCTCTTGGCTTTGACTCTGGATCTTGGCTCTGGCTCTGGCTCTCTGGCTCTCCACGTTGGCTTCTTTCTACCTTCTGCAACCTTCAACTCTTTGGCTTTTCACTTGAACTTCAAGTGACCCCAAAGGCTCCCTTAGCTGCTCTTTTCTTTTGTGCTACCTCTTTGGCTTCTACGCTACCTCTTTGGCTTCTACCTCGTAGAAAAGCCCCAACAGTGACCTTCAACAGCAATAGCAACCCCGGCCACCATCAACAATCCAGTAGCCCACAGTCTTTGACATTCATGGCTTAAAAGCCAAATCAACGTTGTCTATTGGTTTTCCCTTTTGGGCTTTCTGTCTTCCTGCCACAGTTCGTTCAAATCCCGTCTCTGGGCCTTAGCAATATTTGCTAAACACCCTCGGGAATGAATGCCACCTATTTGGTAACAAAAGGGGTCTATCAACACTTTGAATCCTTCAAAAACAGTTGCTCTGTGTTTACCCAGAGAACGCTGAATACATGGAAAAATCCGCAGAACACTGTTCATCTGGACTTGAAATTCTCATAACCCTACTTTATAGCGCCATTGGGTCTGCCTAGGAATCGCTATTACATATCAGAATTGGCCTACCCCTTTGTATTTTGTTAAATAACGAAATATGCATAAATACATTGAAAAATGGCATTTGGTGGATCTCAAATCTCATGAGATAGCGCCTATTTTTCCATCGGGTCTGGCTGATCGCATCGCATATATATAACATATGTGGCCCCACTCCAATGTGTTGTGTCGACGCAATACTGCGATGTGACAAGTCGTAATCACAGATCACACAAGTCTGAGGCCTCTTCATATGATAGGGTCGATGCAGCGCCGATTGCGATCCGCCGATATTGGCAATCATGGTATCGCATCAGCCTAGTCCCCTCGCGTATTATGCCGCCGATATCTGCCAACTGCCACCGCTAATTGCGATTGCCGATCTGATCTAAACCGTTGATCGGCCATATCTGACGGTTCCTGTTTATTGCCTCCAATAGCCTTGTTTTCATGGTTTTCTTCATGTTTTTAAGGCCCGATGGTGTTATCTGATAAGTCCAAGACTTCTCCTTTTTCGGTGGTTTTGCCCTTTTGGGAGATTTGGAAGACTTAGAGGGTTTTTATACCCATTATTCAAGGGATTTTGCCTCTTTTCCTTTGAAAAAGGGCAACTGCATTTTATAATAGCTTTCCCATCTGAAGTTTGTTTTCTCCCATTTAAGTTATGTTGGATTCAAAATAGACGGATCCTTGCAATGAGACTATTTCTGAGAGCAACCTGTGATTCCCATTTTCCTCTGATTTACAAAGGATTTGTACCATTTGGCACCTTTTGCCTCTTGCATGAAGTCTTTTAGACTTAGAGGTTTATCCAGGATCCATTTTTGGATCATTTCCTTTTGAAATGTATGAGTGGATCGCGATGTTAGCCGATAGCCAAGGAAGGTATAAGCTCAACCAACCGATAGTGTGGACTCTGGAATTAGTGTGCAGACTAGAGGCATAAGATGATAAGATCGCATGCGCTGTGGACCAATGGCTCGACTGGATAATAGGGGGATTTATCACTAAGTTTGCGATAAACATGACCGTGAGCTACAACGAAGCGAAACGATTGGGACCTACACATACCTGCCGTATTATGGCAATACAGGACCACGTGCAAGAAATTGATGGGTCAGACACATTTCAGGTTAGTCTATGGCACGGAAGTAGTCATGCCAATGGAATACATCGTACCTAGTTTGTGGATAGCAGCAATTACAAGCATGTCAGACCGTGAAGCCTTGGAAGAGAGACTTGCACAATTAGAAGAACTCAAGGAAGAACTATTTCTGGCGGGATTCAATCAGTAGGTATAGAAATAGCGCGAGAAATCCTGGCATGATCACCATATCAAGTTGCACACATTCAAGGTAAATGATTTAGTATTGTTGTATGATAGCAAGTTCAAAAAATTTCCTGGAAAATTTAGAATGCATTGATTAGGACCATATGTAGTAAAAGAAGTCACAGACGAAGGTGTGGTCCAGCTAGTCAAACTTAATGGAGAACCCTTCTTAGGAAGAGTAAATAGTAGTGACCTGAAACCCTACATGGGTGGGCCGAGTGTCTGACTAACCGACCACAGTACAGTCTTCGTGACTCGACAAGCTGGATAAAGTTGCGGGGCTATAAACACAGGTACTAGAAACCGGCATCAAAGTAGAGAATCAAGTCAAACGCAAATGATTCAGAAGAAGAAATGGAGTAGATCCAGATGACAGCAGCGTGGTTCATTGTGGACCTTCGCGCAACATACGCATAGTTAGATGGACTTCGTGCAAAGATCGTCACACCAGCAGAGTGACTCAAGATGAGTCATGATGATTGTGTTGGGGGTCTGTTGGGCAACGAATCCCCCCATAGTGGGTTTTTAGGGCTTGAAGCCCGAATTTTGTTCAAGTATAATCTAAAGACCCCGTGAAATGCGGGTGTGGAGCATGAGAGTCTAGGGTTGTCTGCCCTAAAATAATGTAAGTTAATGTATGGTATCTTGGCCTACCCATGGTCCGTGGACCATGGGATTGTATAAATAGAGCGAGGCTCTAAGTGTAAAGTCAGTCTTAGCTTTGAGAAGAAACAAGAAGTTTTGGATAATGAATTAGCTCTAAGTCTGTAAGTCCGAGGCTTGGGTTGTAGTAGTAGGAAGAGGCTATACATCTATGTGTGCAGAGGCCTGGTAGAGTCCGTAGTTGTGTGCGCGGACCCCTGTAGCTGAGTGTGTAGAGTGGAGTTGGGATTGTACTTGGAAAAAGAATTAATAAAAGATAAGTTGGTTTTGAAATATTGTGTGTCTATGCTTTTGTTATATTTCTGCATCTCTTTATAGTTTTATGTTTGTGCGCACTTGTTATGAATGTTGAATGAGTAATACGAATATTGGGCCCACACAATTAAGTTAAGATCTTTAATACTAACATAGTAAGGGTAAAGGATCTAGACAACACCTCTCTGTGCTCTTTACAGAGCTGCTTAGAAGCAGTTGCAGAAGTTGCGAAGTACATACGGCTGCGATGAGCAGCGCAAGCGTGCAGGTTGGGTTCACGAACTTCATAGAGTTCATCAAGACATCGCTAGGGTGCGGAAACCTACTTCCAGCACCCTCCCATACTACCTCGGGTGAGACTTCAGTCTGTGCACTGTGGATTGTTACCGAAAGGGCTGGTAGTTTCGGGATTTGTTTGGCTAAATCACTTTTCAACCTGGGTCAGGCCCCAACAAGCCAACATGCATATATGATGATTTATATATGAAAATAAACAATCTCAACCAGGCATCGTAAAATAGTGCAATTAATGCTTAATAGAAAGAACATATCTCATATAAAATTCATGAAAATAAAGTGTTGTCACTAATTAAACAAAAACACAACTAATCATACAAGATAGAAGTACCATATATGTGCATTTCTGCTAATTTGACTAATGGCATAGATCAAATCCTTTCTTCAGATCAAATTATCTTCCAAGTATACAATAGTGCATCAAAAAAGGAAAGTAGTCTGATATTTAAAATAAATGATCATGTTCCATAAATGCATGATAAGGGTATAAATACTATTCTAACTAATGTTCAAAAATAGATTATACAAAATTTGAGGAGGCTTCAAACAACCTTCCTCCTAACTAGTTAACTAACTCTAAAAATAAAAAGTTACTTTATGAGTAGAGGCCATGATAATAATTTGTTGTCTGCCAACTTGTCTTTCAAATCACATATATCGGCCATTGGCTTGACTTGAGGAGGTGCCCCAAACTGTGTTCTGACCTGTCCTGTGAAAATTGCATCTGTGATAGGTGGCAACATCCACTGAGTTGAATGGGATGAGAAGTTAAGGGCCATGATTTGATTGTGTGGCTTGATGAGGTATTGCCAATATGACTCCCAATCAGTTGTTGCTAACTTTGCGATTGCTTCCCTTTGAGTTTCCACTCTTTTCTTTCATCTTTTATGCAAGTCATTTAGATTGGACTGTTCATTTTGGCTGCCTTCCTTCACCAAGTTGGTGGCAAACAAACTATGGTTTACCACCTTTACTATGTTCTTTGACACCCTGGCCACTCTTGCCACTGCTAATTTGGCTTGTTTGATCCTTGCATCCCAATCCATGAAAAGAATGTCCTTGTGTGTCTCCTCAATCTTAGGAAGATTAGGTTTCCTTCCCTCTTGTGTTTCTTGCCTTTTGATGAACTCTGATATTCTTGTGTTTAGATCAATAAACTCAGTTCTCTGGTCAATCGCTTTATCTGTTAGCTAGTCACTAGTGATCACATAAGAAGCGATATGTGACATCTTTTGGAAAAAGTGTTCTTGATGTTCTAATAAGAGAGAATTTATCTCTAGCACCTCTTTGATGAATTCCTCGACAATAGGAACATCCTTATATATTTCCATGGCTTGTTGCAAGTCTTGGAGTTGTGTGTTTTTGGCCTATATGTCTACTTCATGGATTATCTTCAGCACCTCCATGCTCTGTTGCAATTGGGCTAGCTGCTCAGCAGCTTGCCTGTTCAAACCTACCTTCTCTGTTTTGATTTGTTGCTCAAGCTATGCAATCTTCTCTTCCTTTTCCTTCAACAAAATAGATATCTCGGTAGCTTTGTCCATGGTGGCAGTTGCATACACTCCTGTAAACTGTGACAATATAGTCAAGTTTTTAGCTGGGTTGGAAGGGATGTCCTTCCAAACTATGTCCATCGGCTCATTCTCAGGTGGGAGCTCAGGTGTTTCTATCCTTCTCCTTTTCCTTTGTCTCCTTACTACAGGATTTTGTAGCGAGCTGTAAAACACATCAAGAGGAGGGATTTTAGTCACCTTTAAGACAATTTCCAATGTGGGCAGAGCGAGAATGATTTCAGTCTACTGAGACGTCATCGCTTGCTCCTCCATCAGTTTAGACTCTGCGTTTTTTTGAACATGCAGAGGAGTTTGATACTCCATAATTTCCTAGGCATCTGTTTTCTTGGGAGTATCTTGTAGTTCTTATTGAATTGATCCCACTCCTGCTCCAAACTTCTACTTTTGATCTCAGAACTGATATCTTTAGGTGGGGTACTCATACCCTACTTTTCGGCTAACTTCCTGCTAAATTCTACTATATTCTCGATGTCTTGGGCCTTCCCTGTATCCAATGCTTTCCCTGTATCTACTCTATGTGAAAATTAGGTCCCTCATTGTTGACAGTCACATGGGCATAGGCTTGTCCTTGATTTTTAACAAATGCAATGGAATTATTTTAAGCCTTTTGTTTCTAAACTCTCGAAAGCTTTCAAAATCTTCAAGACTCAAATTTGTCCTCGCCCATTCGAACGATTGTTCAAAGGATTGAACTGACTGTAAAACGTCTTCAAAATCATTAGCCTCATGGTTATAAGGCTTGATCTTTAATGTAGTAGTGATGTTATATGCTATCTTGTCTAGATCAAATTGCCTTTTTGGCAAAGTATGGAGCATGAGGCTTTCTAGGCTTACTAACTCCTTGATTTCACGGTTAAAATTTTCTAATGAAAAGGAAGTGCACCTAATAGGAAAACATGGCCATAATAACTTCTTGTTTTCTTTTAGGAGCTTGGTCGAGCCTTTTCCCACAGTCTGGTGGGCTATTTCTCTTGCTAATAATTTATCAGAGACATACAAAGGGAGGACATGTGGGTTTGTTGTACTACCAAAAACCCTGATGTATGTAAACCATTCTTCAACAAAATATTTTCCGACTGCGAGAAGGTATGTAGCAGCCCCTTTGGAAAACCTAGGGCCTTTCTTATTGAAAACTAATTGATGTAATGGCAAAATAACAACGTTGCATATTTTATAAAAATGGGGTATATAATGGGATTCCCAAATTTGTTTATGGCTAAGATGGATAGGATAGGGGTCCTGCAAGGTCCATTTCCAACCCATGATTGGAAATTTAGTGTAGAAACATTTGGAATCCATGATGTAGGCACTAAAATAGAATGGAGGAAGGTTCTTTGTAGAGGAGGATCTCTTCTATTGATATTTAGTGATGACAATGGCTAGGTTATCATATAGGATGGTGGCCCAATTCATAATGTGGGAATTGACACAATCATCAATCAAAGGAATCCATTGTATGGAAAACTTAGCATTAATAGGTAACCTATATAGTCTACATAACATAGCAGTTGCATAGTTGTAGGGGTTTGCCAAAGAGGCTACAGGATACATACCCATTTTATCAAATTTGAACTTGTTCTCCAGTACCCTCCAGCCCTGGATCATCTTGAAAGGTTCTTCGTTCTTCTTTGCAAAGTTGGCCACGTATGATTTATCATATATGTCTTGAGGGTCAGGTATATGGTACATTTGCTTCAGGTCTTCCGCTTTGAATGACCCCATGAGTTCCATTCTCGAGTTCCTGAATTGCCTATCTTCAATAGTGAGGTTTTCCACCACCCACCTAATCATATCAGTGTATGGGAGGATTTTTTCTCTCGCTCCTATTCTGTGAAGGAAAGAATAGGAAGCATCCTTGAATTGGAGTCCCGAAGGTTTTATTGAGTCAATCGTTGCTTTTGTGACAGTAATCTTGGGATGCTCATCCTCAAGCCTATTGTATATGACCTCCCAAGCTGTTGCTCCCCCATCGACACTGCAGACTATATCAAAGAATATAGGAGACATTTCTGATAGCTTGAACTCTGTAATGCTCTACTTTTTCTATTTCTATATCACTTTCCACAATGACATGTCTTTTGTAGCTTTCATGAAATGGAAGAGATATATTCAGTGTAGACAATATAGGGTTAAGGTTGAAAACTTTCTGAAATGACTTTGAATCGTGGGAGGATTTCGAATGAGATATTCAGTGTTAACTAACCATAACTTCAAACATCATTACCTCTCCTTGGGCCACTAAACATTAATTACCCTGTCAAACCATTCATTATTATATTAAAACACAGGTACTTCCCACGCTTGGTGCTTTATTCCCGCATCGCAACTTTTGAAACGATGTCATATAGTTTTTTTAGTTGATAATACGAAATGTAATTGAAAACATCGCAATATTGCATTTCACAAATCGTTAACGGATGATACAATGGCATGACTTATTTATTTGGGACTCTTGCGAAATGCAATTGTGAATTGCTAAGGCATTTTGATCGGAATGTCGCAGCGGGGGGTGGTTGATCGCATTTCACAATTTCTTTAAGGTGTTTATGATTATCACATGGAAAAATGTGATTTGCAATTTGTGATGAGGATCCTAAAATTCGGTTGTTTTCTAAGAGTTTTCAAGGCAATTTCTTAGAGTTAGGATTTATTTTTCAAAGACTAAAAGATTAAAAAGGTTCCCCATTTATATGTCTAATATTAGCTATTACTATATATAAATGGGGTTTTGTTACATAATACAACATACATGTAGCTTTCATGTTTTTAACATGTTTAAAAAAATGCTTATCATGGCTAATAGGGGTCCAATCTAGTCCTTCTCAATGTTTTTTCAAATGTAACATTGTTTCAATTTGATAATTCAGTTATGAACTCGTCATTGAGTTTTGGGAAATTACCTGGGCTCTAGGCCTGAGAAAGTGGCACAAATCCTAGAGTCGCAGGCATAGGTCTGAGGAGAAAAGTTGCCATATGCATGCATAGCCATGTTGTGGGAGCGTCTAGAGCCTCCTAGACGCATCCTTATCCATATCAAGGGAGCACCTGGGTTTAATGGTCTAAAATATCAGTGGGACCCAGGGGTTGATTACGTGAATGGTTAGGATGGATCTTGGGAGTTTTTTAATTGATGTGGAAGGTCTGTGTGGTGTGTTTCCATCGATTCCACTTCCTTATGGTCACCTAGGCGATTGAATCATAACATAGTAGCCTCTTGTCACATGTTTACCCCCGTTGGCCAGTTATTTTGGTAGATGTGGGAGGAGTGTGCTGCAGAGTGGTATCAGAGCATGGTTTACCCCTTGGACTGGATGGGTAGTGTGTTTTGGTCATGCATTCATGTCAATTTCACAGGTGTTAATCATCTTGGTGATATATATGCTTGTTTCATGTGCATGGTGTCAGTCATGGTTGTAGTGATGTTTCCATGAGAAAGAGTATGTTGTTGTTGTCAAGTGTGTCGTCATGAGTGTATACCGGGTTATGCATTTCTATGTGTGTCAGTTATTACATGTTGTCAAATGTGCATTGATATGATTGTTGTTTTCATGCATGAGGTCATGCTATGTGTAATTGATATGGTCATATATTGATGACTAGACTCTAGCTAGAATGATGGTTATATGCTTATATTCTTATGTGTTATATGTATATATGCTTTCATGATTATGTTATACATGTATTACATTGATAAATTGAACTTGCAAACGAGGTGTCCTCCCTGAATTATGCTAAGTTATGTTGGTTTATTGTGATTTGGTTTAGCTGACATGATATATCTTGTAGGAAGAATATCAAAATGACTAGAAAGATGGTAGACTACAAAGATTCTCCCTATGAATTAGACAAACAGTGTGGTGTTGGGAACTCTTATGATTTAAGAGACACATTGAGAAGATTGAAGGAATAAATAAGGATTTGTAAGGCAGACAATGACAAAATCATGTAGGCACAAGATAAAAAATCAAAGGCTAATGCAATACTCCTTCATAGTTTGTCAGAATTGCAGTGACAAGGGCTACATCGGATCAGCCATGGGTAGGAAATAGGTCTCCTGGTGGGTACAGGTTAGATAGAGATGACACGATCAGAGATGGTAGGTCCTTGGATACTTTGGATAGGAGAGGTGATTGACACAGGTAATATTCTAGTTTTCCTCATGACAGGCATTATTGTCAACATCTTTATCATCCTTAGAGGAGGAGTGACAGAGAATATTTTTCAAAGAAGTTTAAGAAAAAAAACCACCTTATCTGATGGAGAGATGAATAAATCACAGGATGTAGAAGCATGGTTTGTTGGTATCAGGAATTTCTTCAGGTTGCATGATTACTCAGAGAAAATGAAAGTCAGAATAGCTAAATTTAGTCTCAAAGGTAAAGAAGATATTTGGTTTCAAGATATGAAGAATGTCAGAGGTATTCATGAGGAGGGCTTGACTTGGAATGAGTTCTAGATAGTATTCAATAAGAAGTCCCTATCAAAGAGATACTTTGATGACTGGGCAAAAGAATTCTATGAGCTAAATATGGGATCACTGACAGATGAGGACTATACGACCAAGTTCCTCGAGCTATAAATGTATGTACCATATCTTAAAGATGAGAAAACTAAAGTTTAGTGATTTGTCAGTGGATTTCTATTAACATTTAAAGATCGTATTGAGTATGATGAGCCTCTGTCACTTAAGGAGGTAAATTGGGAAACTAAAAAATTGTTATGAGAAGTCAAAGCGTAAGAATGAATCATAGCAGGGATGGAAAGGGGAGGCAAAGGATAAAGGTAAGGGTAAATGGAAACCGAAAAGAGAAAGGCCTTGGAATGCAAAAGAGAAAGAGAAAGTGGCACCTTACAATAAATTCAATTTAGTTAGATAGGGACATGGATCCCAACAGCAAAATAGAAGTAATGGTATAGGATGATTGGTGTGTCAGACATGCGGTAAGGAAACACCTTAAGAGAGAGTGTCCACAAAATCAGTGTGGTAGGCCTCATATCTATAGTGCACAGGAGGTGCAGAATATTGGGGATGTTGATTAGAGCATTCCTCGTATCTATGGAGCGTTGGATAATAAGAAAGCACACCATCATGCATCTATCATTGAGATGGATGGTAATCTTTGTGATTAAGTAGTTTCTATTTTGATTGAACCTGGATCTAATTATAGTTATGTTAGTCCTTACTTGGTGGATAAGTGTGGTTTGAATAAAGAATTGCATGTAGAATCATGGTTAGTGCAGTTGGCTACAGACACAAAGAAAAAAGTTCATCATTGGGTAAGAGCTTCTGCATTTTAGTTGAATGGAATGTCTACATCAGCGCACTTGAATGTATTTTCGTTGGGATCATACAATATGTTATTGGGCATGGATCAGTTGTACCTTCATAGAACTAAGGTGGATTGTTATGACAAATCCATTTAGTGCTTGGATAATGATGGGGAACCAAGAGTCTTGGCAGGTAAGAAGAAAGAAACATCAGTAAGGATGGTGACAACTATGCAGGACAAAAGTAGTCACAGGAAAGGGTGTGTGCTATTTGCAGTACATATCTCTAGTGACAAAGGTAAGGACGTTGAGTATGAAAATGTTTTGAGCAGTTACCCAGTTCTATAAAAGTTTTAGGTTGTATTTCCTGTACATATCTAAGAGTTGCCACCTCAGAGGGAAGTAGACTTTTCTAATGAGTTGGTTCCAGGGGCAGCTCCAACATCAAAGCCACCTTATAGGATGAGCACACCTAAGTTGGTGGAGTCAAAGTTACAGTTGAAGTACATGTTCAACAAGGGATACATTAGGCCAAGTGTATCACCTTGGGGCGTATCGGTATCATTTCTAAAGAAGAAGGATGGTACTCTTAGATTATGCATTGACTAAAGGTAATTGAACAAAGTGACAATCAAGAACAGATATTTGTTGGCAAGGATTTATGACTTGTTCGACCAGTTGAAGGGAGCAACAAAGTTCTCGAATATTGATCTTAGATTCGGATATCATCAAGTACACATTAAAGAGGAGGACATTTACAAGACAACTTTTCAGACCACGTATGGGCATTATGAGTTTTTTGTAGTTCCATTTGGTTTAACTAATGTTCCAGCTACCTTTATGTGCTTTATGAATAGTGTGTTGCATCTGTATTTGAAAAAAAAATTATTATGTTCATTGATGACATATTGGTATATTCTAAAAATGAGGAAGAGCATGTCGAGCATTTACTGTTGATGTTGTTGATAGAGAATTATTTGTATGCTAAGCTCGTCAAGCAGAATTTCTTTCAAACTGAGGCACACTACTTGGGACATGTTGTCTCCAAGGAGGGAATAGAAGTGGATCTAGAAAAGGTAAGAGAAATCATGGAGTGGGTAGATCCTAGGAATGTGGATGATGTGAGATCCTTCATGGGATTGGTAGGTTATTATAGGAGGTTCATCAAGAACTTCTCATAGATTTTTTATCCTATTATATAATTGTAGAGGAAAGGTATGAAGTTTGAATGGGCATATTAGTGCGAGTCTAGTTTTGAGCAACTTAAGAAATTGTTGACACATTCTCTAGTGCTAAAGGTCACAGATACAGAAAAAGAGTTTTTAGTATTTATAGATTCTTTCAAGAGAAGACTTGGTGGAGCCCTTATGTAGGAAGGATAGGTAGTGTGTTATGAGTCATGGAAACTGAATGAGCACGAGAAGAACTATCTGACATATGATCTTGAGTTGGCAACGATCATACATGCATTAAATATGTGGAGGCATTATCTTCTTGGCAGGAGGTTTGTATTGATGAGTGATCACTATGGTTTGTGGTCTCTATTTGACTAATTGAATTTGAATCGCAAGCATGCTCGGTGGTTGGACATGATCATTGAGTTCAACTTTGAGATCAATTATATCTAAGGTAAAGAGAACAGAGTTGTAGATGATATTAGTAGATGATATAGGTGAATCATATAGTATCAATGAGATCCTACGGGATAGATTTATAGGATAGGATCTTCTAAGTAGGTCAGCAAGATGACAGGTATATGGAGATTGTGACCAGGTTGCAATCGAGTTCAGGTAGTGGTATAGGTACAGGTACAGGTCGTGGTACAGGTATAGGTATAGGTGATGGTACAACTATAGGTGCAGGTAGTGATATAGGTACAGGTGCAGGTAGTGGTACAAGTATAGGTAGTGGTACAGGTACAGGTAGTGGTATAGGGATAGATACAGATGTAGGTGCACATGATGTGGATGATCATCTCATGGAAGATGGATTGGTTAGATTTAGGGACTGGATATATGTGCAAGATAGAAGTGAGCTCAAGAAGGTGATCTTGAGGGAGTTTCATGAAAAACCATATTCAGGTCACCTAGGATATCAGAAGACACTGACAAGAGTGAAGAAATTATACTATTGGCCAGATTTGAAGAGAGACATAGCAGAGTTTGTGGCTAGGTGCTTGGATTGTCATCAAGTGAAGGCAAAGTGTAAGCATCGAGGTGCACTACTACAGCTAATTGAAATTCCATAATTGAAATGGGAGGTCATTTCCATGGACTTTATCATAGGTTTACTGAGGACAGTGAGACAACATGATTCTATCATGGTAGTGGTGGATAGATTGACAAAGGTAGCGCACTTCATTCTAATGAAGTCTACATTCTCAGCGAGTGATGTAGCACAAGTCTTCCTCAGGGACGTGGTCAGATTGCATGGAGTTTTGAAGAAGATTGTGTCAGACAGCGAAGTGAATTTCACTTCCAAGTTCTAGAAGGATTTTTTTACAGGATTAGGTATAGAGTTGGCCTTCATCACATCTTATCATCTACAAATAGATGTACTGGCTGAGAGGGTCAAAAAGATACTGGAGGACATGTTGAGGACATATGTGATGCATCAACAACAAAAGTGGGAAGAGTATCTTCCATTGGTATAGTTCACTTACAAAAATGGGTATGAAGAATCCTGAAGGATGAGTCTGTTTGAGGAATTATATGGGTAGAGTTGTAATACTCCCATCAGTTGGAGTGATCTGGCTAACGGGGTGTTGATTGGACCAGACATGTTGGTGAAAATGGAACAGAAAATGTAGATAATCAAGAAGAACTTGAAAGCAGCACAAGATAAACAGAAGATCTATGCAGATTGGAGCAAGGTGTTCAAGGAGTTTCAGGTTGGGGAATAGGTTTATTTACGCATCAAATCAAAGAAGAGCTCCTTGTGGGTTGGGTCATGTGCCAAGTTGGCACCACAACTTTTTGGACCTTTTAAGATTATTGATAGGATTGGTCCATTAGCCTATTGATGTGCACATCCTCCGACAATGAAAGTCCATGATGTTTTCCATGTGTCATTTCTTAAGAAGTAAGTTAAACATGATGATCATGGAATTAACTGGTCTGTATTGCATGTGGAGCAAGATGGAGAATTCCTTTTGGAACAACAATGTATATTGTAGAGAAAGGTGCTCATGCTCCGAAACTGAGCAATCGAGAAGGTTAAATTTCAGTGGAAGCACTTTGGGCCCGATGAAGCTACATGGGAGATGGATAATCAGATGCGAGGTACATATCCTTCCTTATTCATTGGTTAAGCGGATGTTTTGGTATATCTCTTTGGTATATGTTTTTGGTACATGTTTTGGTGATGTTTGGTATACGTACATATGCATATGGATGTAAATACTACCATGAGCTATGTTATAAAACTCCAATAAGTAGTATGGGTGTCATGTCATTATAGTTGTCATGTTGTTATGTTGTCATGATGGTTTTCTTTTCAACAGGGTGATCATTGTAAATACTGCATCGAGTTACGTTATAAATCTCCATAGGCAGTATGTTTTCTTTTCAATGGTTTTGCTAAGGTATAGGTGTGTTCAAACACCAAGGATGGTGTCCCCCAAGGGGGAGGGTTCTATAACAACCCTGGTGAAAATTCGATGTAATAAAATTTAATAAAGGAAAAAATAATAACCATGATTGATGGGACACTTATTCCAAGTTGAAAGTTGGGCAAGACATCTTAGTGTGGGTGTTCATTTGGTTTATTATGGCTAAATAAACTCACAAAGGAAATGGATAAGGCTTTAGAAAGGAAAAATGGCATTTTTGGCAAATTTATTTACGAAAATAATGGAAATTTGGAGAAAATGAAGGTGAAAGGTTGCAGCTTGCATGTGAGCAAGAAAATGAAGCAAAATAATGGTAAATGAAGAAAATAGAGGCCTAATTGATAAAAAGGATTATGAGGATCAGTTGTTACCTTTTGTCAGTTCAATTTTGGAGTTGTCTCATTATTCCCTCTCTCTCTCTCACTCTTATAAACTTAGAGTTTTCTTGGCGCACTTTGGCATTGGATCAAGAAAGGAAAACGAGGAAACATGAAGGAAGGAGTAAGAAAGGAAGAGCAGGATCAAGTAGCTACATCAGGATTCTTTACAAGTATCAATTTGAATATGTGTTTTTCTTGCTAGATTTGCCATGCATGGTATTGCATGTGGTTCTTTGTTGTTATGGCATGGGTTTTTCCAGGTTTCACTGTATTTTCAACCGAACCTTACCATTTCCAGATAGCCATGGTGTCATGGGGTTCTCATGTTTTGGTTGAGCTCGATTTCCAGATGGATTTTAAGCTGAGTGAGGTGGATCTCTGAAATAAAGAACACATGGCCTAGTTATCCCTGAACCAGACTATGGATTTCAGTATATCCATTGGCCTGGTGTAGAAAATCTTGTAGATTCATAAGCTCATGCAATTTACTAAAGCACTTGACAAGAATATACTTCTACTTTCAACCAGCGGAAGCCAATAGATCGATGAAAACAATAATTGACAAGAAGAAGATAATCAAAGACACATAACACAATATTTATCTGGGGAAAGCCATAACTCAAAAGCCCGCTATCTGTATTGAATATATCGTAAATCCAAGATGATAATACAATGCTTTTTCTCACAACAACAATCACACCACTCAGTATAATCAATCCTCATCTCACAAGCAAGCTCTTGGCCAACACTTAGCCAATTTTGCGGCTCTCCAAGTCCCTATTTCCTTTCGTGATTCCTATAGTAGAATATCCCATATTAATGGGAATCCACTGCATCCAAAACTACACAATCCAAACTAGGTCTAGTTCCTGACTACATGCATGATCTATATAGCTCATAGTAAATTGTCCCTGCACTCTTGTCTCAACTGGGTCTTTCTCATAATCGACATGCATGAGCTTTTGATGAGGGAATCTTCAGTTAACTGGAGTAGAACTAGTGGATGCATTAGTGTACCAACTAATTGTTAGTCCTCTATTAGTTCCTCAAACAGTCTGGAACTAATTTAACTGAAATTAACTTAGTAAACTAGGTTATCTAATTATAACTCACAATTAACTCATACTAGAACCCTAAAATATAGGGAGAACATATACATGAATTCATAAAGACTTCCAACTCGAAATTACTAAGCTAATTAAGCTAATTAAACTTAATTAACTATTTACAAGTTTCTATGACAATAGAATTAAAATTCAATTCTCAGTTTAATTCAAGGACAAATTAAACTAGAATTTTGTGTTTCCATTTCTCAAGGATTATCTGCCTTTCCTTCACCACACACTTCTTCCATTCGACCAAATTTTGTGTTCCCGATGCTATTGGCTTAGGGATTTCTTGATCAATGAATTCCTTCAAGCCATTATCCTCTAGCACAGCCTCCATTCTGTCCCTCCAGGCTATAAAATTTGAGTTCCTTCCAAGGCATACTTGACCCGCAAAACGTAGAATGCCATCTGCCGATCCTGAAGTATGTATTGCAAATTCGAATTTCACCTATAACCCAAAACTAAAAACTTCGAAATCTCCTCTAGTATACTATTCTCAACTCCAATACCATGTAGAAAATCACGTAGATTCTTAAGCTCATGCAATTTACTAAAGCACAGGACAAGAATCTACTTCTAATTTCAACCATTGGAAGCCAATAGATCGATGAAAACAATAATAAACAATAGGAAGAATCAAAGACACATAAAACAATATTTATATGGGGAAAGACACAACTGAAAACCTCATTATCCTTACTGCATATATCATAAATCCAATATGATAATACAATGCTTTTTCTCACAAGAAAAATCCCAGCACTTAGTATAATCAATCCTCATCTCACAAGCAATCTCTTGGCAAACACTTAGCCAATTTTGTAGATCCCCAAGCCCCTATTTCCTTGTGTAATTTCTATGGCTAAATATCCCATATTAATGGGAATCTAGTGCATCCAAAACTATGCAATCCAAAATAGGTCCAGTTCCTGATTGTATGCATGATCTATACACCTCAGTAAATCATACAATTGGTAGTTCATTGTCCATGCACTCTAGTCTCAACTGGGTATTTCTCATAATCGACATGCATGAGTTTCTAATGAGGGAACCTTCAGTTAATTGGAGTGGCACTAGTGGATGCGTTAGTGCACCAACTAACTATTAGTCCTTTATTAGTTCCTCAAATAGTTTGGAACTAATTGAACTAAAATTAACTCAAGAAATTGAGTTATCTAATTATAACTCACACTTAACTCATACTGGACCCCTAAAATATAGGGAGAACATATACATGACTTCAGAAAGACTTTCAACTTGAAATTCCTAAGCTAATTAAGTTAATTAAACTTAATTAGCTAATTACAAGTTGCTATGAGAATAGAATTCAATTTTAATTCTCAGTTTAATTCAAGGATAAATTAAACTGGAATTTCTCGTTGCCATTTCTCAACACCTAGTGACCCCTGAACCGCACTGTGGGTTGTGGTAAAGCTAGGTATTGTGTGCCTCAGTAGGCCTAGGAATCCTTGACCATGAAATGGTGAGATAAATGGTAAAGCATAGAGGTGGTTACCCTTTATTAGGCCTAGGAATTCCTGTCGGTGAGTGGTGGGATATACGTTAAGTCCTAGAGGGTGGAGTCTCAGTTTAGGGCCTGCTGATCTGGTGTGGATTGTTGTAAATCCTAAGAGACTTGTATCTCATTTTATGGCCCAGTGATCTCTATATCGGACTTTGGATTGTGGTAAATCCTGAGAGACTAGGAATTAGGAAAATTCCTCAAGATGTAGGTGGAGAAATCCGGTGGCATCCATGCTTGTTTTTTCCTAGTGATCTAGTGGAGATCATGGCAAATCCTGTGATTGCATTTTTATTGTGTTAGCCTAGTGATCTGGTATGGATTGAAGTAAATCTTGGTTTCCATTTATGAAGGTGAGGTGGTTTAGCCTCAGGATGCCCTGGTCAGTTCTTTTGGTTTAAGTCCCACAATCATGCACTTTGGTTGTCACAGTCTATCCTTAGAGGTCATTGTACTAAACCCATACTTGAACACAATCTCTACAACCAAACAATTTCCTTGCTTGTATGAGTGGTTTCCATGTATTCTACCTCTGTAGTTGAACGTGCCACTACAAACTGTCTCTTACTAATCCAACTCACTGCACCTTCAAATAGGTTAAACACATACCCACTTGTAGATCTTCTTTGATCTAGATCTCCAACCCACTCTACATCAACAAAGCCACAAATGTATAAAACTTTGTCCAATCATGGTCTTCCTTGGTAGCACATACCATAATCGTTGGTGCCATGAAAATACCCGAAAACCTACTTCACTGTTGTCTAATGCTCCTTCCTTGATTTTGACATAAACCTGCTTAATACTACCACTACATGTGCAATGTCTGGTTTAGTACAGACCATTGCATACATCAAGTTACTGACTGCACTTGCGTATGGAACACGGGACATGTCCTCTTCCTCTTCTTGTGTCTTGGGACACTATTCAGAAGATAAATTTACACCTACAAGAATAGGAACCTTCACCAGTTTACTATCATGCATATTAAACCTCTGCGGTATTGTCTCGACATACTTCCTCTATTTTAACTAGAGTTTCCTCTTTGCCTGATCTCGTTTAATTTCCATGCCCAAAATATAGTTTGTAGCACCAAGATCTTTCATGTCAAATTTGGAGGACAATTGGGTCTTCAATTCTTGGATAATTTATTTTTTATTTCCAATTAGCAACATATCATCAACATACAAGACCAAATAAATAACATGGTCACCAATTAATTTAAAATACACACAGTGATCTATTTGGCTTCTGGTGAAGCCTAGTCCTCATATATATGTATCAAAATTCTAATACCACATCCTTGGTGACTATTTTAACCCATACAGAGACTTTTTTAACTTGCATACTAGTTCTTTCTTACCCTTCACTGCAAAGCCTTCACATTGCTTCATGTATATATCTTCTTCCAGATCTCCATGAATACATGTTGTCTTCACATCCATCTATTCTACCTCAAAATAAAAAGAAGCAACAATGTTGAAATAAGGAATTTCTAATGGGGGCTGAATCAGTAATTCAGAATATTATTTTTCTTTTTCCTATTATTCTTATAGTCCCTTCTTATGTTATTCAACTTGTGAGAGCATTCATTCACAAAATAGTGAATCAAAAATATTTCATACTCACATATTCAAGCAACAATCACATGAGCAACACACATTTGACACAATGTTTTTCACGTTGAAACCCAGAGGGAAAAAACCACCAATTTTTTGTTTGTTTATGATGTAAATTAAGCAACCACTTAATTACATATGTTTTTTGTGAGAACCCACTAACAAGAGGCACCGACCCCCTTTTTTTAGCAAGAACCAACTTTCTAAGAGGCACCAACCTGCCCTTGCCATTTTTCTATTATTTTATACAATTTTCAAACTGAAAACAGAGGCATGCAATTTTACAAGTAAAATACCAAACAATGGTTGTTGACATATTTGACTTATGCACTCTACATTCTATGATCACTTGCAGCAGATCTCCTCTCACTTCTCACATCAACACTTCCTCTGTGATCTTCCTTCACTTTCAAGGGATATTCACTGACTACACTTAGCACTACCCTTGTAATTCTTCACATAGTCCTCACATTGATCTTTTCATTTTATTACACAGTGTCATCTTAGGAGCTTCATCCTCTTTGCTTCAATGCTCACACTAACAACATTTCTCTCTCACACATATGCTCACTTCCCCACTTTTTCCGTTGATGGTGATGGTTCTGTTCCACTGGTGCACTCTACACAAGGGGGTCTCTCCATACCGTCATGTAGATGCCAATCTATACTTAGACATGGATTCACTTACCATTCTTGCATATTCTAAATTGTTTATTTTCATAGCGCTCAAAATAGAAAGGGTCCTCGCAGTTCTTTATAGTCTAACTGCATAGAGCTCCTGCAATGAGAAATTAATTCTCAGATGACCTGCACACTGCTTTGAGAGTCCCATGTTTATTTATCATTCTACAGATCTTGATAGTCCACAAAGGTGATCGTTCTATTCTTACTTACCACAACCATTGGTTCATGCGAGGCAGTGGATAGCTTCTTTTAAGCTCTCAAATTCATCTCTACTACTAATGTTGTCCTCAGTTCCTTGTTACAGAGTCTTCCATAGGATTAGCATTTTTCAAATACCAACTCCTTTATTCCTTCAGTCAATATCGCATTTTTCAGCCCATACATTCTTTAAATCTCTGTACTTCCTTATCAGAGCAATCCCATATCACAACTTTCTCATTGGTGTAGTGTTTCGATGTTCTAAACTTCCAATTATCAAGCTCCTTCTGCTTAGCCCTCACAATGCTTCTCATCATAGGACTGCTAGTTGTGACCTGTTGCTTCGCATTAAGGTGTTAAGCCTTCAAAATCCTTCCAGGGGCCATTCTCCCTATTTAACTACTCTATGCCCTTGGTTTGTTGAGCTCTTATGACCATGTCCCAGCCCAATATCAAAAGCCCTCTATATTAGAACTTTTCAACACTCCAACTGTTATAGAGTTCTGACATCTTCAATCCTCTGATCACTAAATTTTGATATGACATCATCACTGCATGCAGTGACTCTTTAGTGGTGACATGTGTCACCTAGTTCTAGCCCATTAGCCTACCCAATACGGTTAAATATGCTTTCCATGTTCCATGTTGTACTTCCACGTCATACTGACTTCAGCTGCCACTATAGCTTATCAGAGTCAATCATATGTCGCCATGTGTCTAGCTAGAGGAGAGAGAAGGGGACCTATCATCCTTGGTTTTGTGCCGAAATTGTTTTTTATTATTCGTTTGGCATTCCTTAGTGCTTCTAAAGGCGTATCGGCACTTACCCATATCGCAACTTTATGTGCTTTACTCACTTGAAGAAGTTCTGATACTCCAATCTTTGAGGTTCCAATTTCCTCCAACCTCCAATACAACCCTCTCTGATGTAAAAAACCTTTGATTATTGATATTGTTGATTATGTTGATATGCTAACATCTTGATCTATGATATTTGACGTGTGGACATGTTGATATATGATATTGTGTTGATCTTCGATATCCCAGCCTTCTTAGGACTTCAAGTCCCTGAACATCGGAAAACCATAACTTTTTACCCAGGAGTCCATTTTTGGACTTCTACATATCGTTGGAAATATTATTCAAAGCACTTTCCAATAGAGAGAGTTTGATAAAGGTTTTGAGTCCTTGAACTACATGGAAGGTCACTACAAACGTCTCTTCCCATTGACTCTTTGGCTATTTTATCAACAACTACCATGATGATCATTTTATGGCTTCTTCAGTAAGCCTTCTACTATGATGATTCTCTTCAAGAAGCATGCAACTACCATGGAGTTCCATCTGGCCCATAACTGTAGTCATCATTTTATGGCTTCTTCAGTAACCCTACTACTATGATGATTCTCTATAAGAAGCCTGTAGTTACCATGGAGTTCCATCTAGCCCATCACTATAATCATGGTTTTATGGCTTGTTTAGTAAGCATACTACTATGATGATTTTATACAAAGAGTCCTACAGCTACCATGGGATTCCTCCCAAACACTCATTTATCATGTTGACCTTTGTCTAACATCAATGCCAACACTTACACAACCACCCATACACCATCAAATGTCAAACAATCCCCCCCTTTGGCATTGATGACAACACCATAATCTCCCCTTTGGTCTAGGCATGTCTACTTCGATGCCAATCTTCTCCCAATTTGACATCACTGACAAAGAATACTTCACAAGAACTCCCCCTGAACCATTGCAACCTATTCTCCCATGAGTTCCACATGCTGAGTAACTGCCACCACCTACCAAAATGAAGTCAATGTTTTGCGGGAGGAGTCACAACTTCTATCTATTTCCTTAGATACTCAAATGGTTCCCTTGCAAGTGGCTTGGTAAAAATCTCTACCAATTTCTATTTAGTGGGTACATATTCAAGTTTTACAGTGTTGGTTGTAACATGTTCCCTCAAGAAATGATACTTGATAGGAATATGCTTAGTATTTCATGTGTGACTAGATCTTTAGAGATGTTGATGGCACTTGTGTTGTCACACATTATTGGTATGGGATCAAACAACTCTACCTTCATATCTTTCAAGGTTTGCTTCATCCATAGAATCTATGTATAGTAGGTAGTAGCAGCAATATACTCTTCTTCAATAGTCAATAGACAGATAGAGCCCCATTCCTTGCTAACCTGCAACACCAAGCATTCACCCAGGAAGAAAGTTGCACTAGAAGTACTCTTCCTGTCATCAAGACTTCCAGCCCAATCTGCATCTGTGTAGGCCTACAAATTGAAATCTTTGTTCTTATCATACCACATTCCATACTTTGTTGTACCTTGAAGATATTTGAAGATCTTATTGATAGAAATAGCATGACTTTCTCATGGAAAATCCTAAAATCTGGCCAAAATCCCCACTGCTTGCACGATGTCTGGCCTTGAAGCCATGTTCCATCTTCTTTGCACAATTTGCACCCTGTAGTCATGGGCATGCTGACAAGTTTGCAATATTTCATTCCAAATTTCTTTAGACTTTCCTTGAGATATTTAAATTGGAATATAAACACTCCTTGTGGAGACTAAGTGATTTGCAGACCTAAAAAGAAGGGTAGATCTCTAATTGTGGACATTTCAAACTTTGCTTGGATACAATTTTCAAAGTGATGCCCCAACTTTTCCACATCGCTACTAGATATTATATCATCCACATACATAACCATTATCAGTATATGGTTGCCTTCAGATTTTACATAAATATTACCCTCAAATGTGCCTTTCTTAAACCCTTGTTGCTAGAGATACCTATCCAGATTTTCATACCAAGCTCTAGGGGCCTATTTTAAACCATATAGGGAATTTTAGTTTACATACAATCCCTTCATTAGAGGAGAGAAGAAATCCTTCTAGATTCTCATTCTAAACCTCCTCTTCTAAATCTCCATTGAGAAAGGCATATTTCACATCAATCTGATATACCTTGGTATTCTTATGGATGGAAAGAGCAAGAAAGATTCTTATAGTTTCCAGTCAAGCTACTGGTGCAAAGGTTTCTTTGAAATCTACCCCTTCTATTTGGGCATACCCTTTCCAGACCAAAAGAAAATTGTTCCTGATTACTTGGCCCTCTTCATTCAGTTTGTTCTTGAAAACCCACTTGGTTCCAATCACATTTTTCTCTCTTGGTCTTGGAACAAGCACCCATGTATATTTATTTTCAATTTGGTCAAGTTTTTCATTCATGGATTTCACCCAGAACTTATCTTCACTTGCTTAACAGAGGTTCTTTGGTTCTATCTATGATAGTAGAGCCAAATTTTCATAACTTGTACTGCCCATGAGTTTCCTTCTGGTTTGGACACCACGTCTTTGATCTCCAAGAATCTAAATCTTAGGATTTTCCTTCTATACATTATTGGAGGGTGTCTTTGGGCTTGAATATATCCCTTATTCCTCACCTTCACTGTCTAGATCTGTTTCATTTAGATTGGCAGACCTCAAATCTGAGCTTTCTTCATCATCTGAGTACTTATTACTTTTGGAGGACTTAGGTTGCAAAACTATTTCATCTACTATTACGTCAATGCAATCCTCAATCTTCCTTGTCCTCTTGTTGTAACACTTATATCCTTTGCTTTGAATAGAGTATTTGAGAAATATTCCTTTGTCAACACGTGAGTCAAACTTCCCAAGGTTCTTTTCATTCCTTTTAATGAATCACTTTCTCCCAAACACCTTGAGGTGTTTAAATGATGCAGGTCTTCCCTTCCATAACTCATAGGGATTTTTATCACTATTAGGCCTAAGTTGATTTCTATTTGAAAGATATATTGTTGGTTTGGTTGATCCTCCCCAGAAGTTGTGAGACACTCTTGCTTCATCTAATATTTCCCTTACCATTTCTTGTCTTTTTATGTTCTTCCTCTCTACTACTCCATTTTGCTGAGGAGTTCTCACCACTAAGTACTACCTCATAATGTCATTCTCTTCACAGAATTCCTCAAGCTCACTTGAGGTGTACTCTCCCCCTCTGTTTGATCTTAAGCATTTAATATTTAAATATTTTTCATTTTCTACTTGAGCTTTAAACTTATTGAAATGATTCAATGCTTCTTATTTTTATTTTAAGAGAACAATCCAAGTAGCACTAGTAAAATCACCAATGAGAAATAGGAAATACCTCTCTCCTTTTGAGGTTTTTGCTCTGTTTGGGCCACTAATATTTGTGTGAATGAGCTCCAGACTTTTGAATGAGGAGAACTCTTTCGATTTGAAATGAGTCATAGTATTCTTGCCAAACTGACACAACTTGTAGATTATGTTATCAGGCTTTGAAAGTCTTGGTAATCCTCTCTCTGCTCCCATCTTGCTTATCTTTATCAAAATGTCAAAATTCATGTGCCCGAACCTCTTGTGTCATAACCTTCCTTCACTCATTTTTCTCAAATAGAAGTTGACCCTAGAATCATCAAACACATATACATTATTGTGGGTTCTGATTGCTTTTCCCACTAGTTTTACATCCTGTATGTTGTCGATCTCACAGTATTTAGATCAAAAGGCCACATCATAGCCATTGTCACACATCTCATTAACACTAAGTAGATTGTGCTTGAGACCTTCTACATATAGCACATTATGTTCTTACATTTTTTTATCTAGACTGGCTACTCTTTTTCCCTTGATTCTTACTAGAGCCTTGTTTCCAAAAGTAACATTGCTTCCGCTATCCTTTTCCTTAAGCGACAAAAATTTGCGTTTGTCCCCAGCCATATGTTTGGAACAATGTTAGTTTTAGTCTTTAGTTTCCAGCTCCCTTTATCCTCTTGGATAGCTATCTATCTGACATTTTGGGACTTAGAAAGATATTCAAATCTATTTCTGCACTCACTGGATTTGTGCCCAAAATTATTACATTTGAAGCATTCTACTTCACTTAGAAAGGGAGAGAAGACATTCTGATTTCTGAGAGAAAAGTTTTGAGACTTAGAAATATGATGTGTATTATATCTGGGATTTTCATCTCTTTCTACTTTGATCCTTATACAATCATTGGTTTTATGACTAAAGATATGACACTTATAACAGTGACCATAAAAAAATAGGCATGCCTATTGTGAGAATCATTATGAGGTTATGCAGGAAAATACCTTGGTCGTATGATTGATTGGTTTGTTCTTCGTTGACAACTTCCTCTTTGCATAGCTTCTCTTTTGTCTTCATTCGTTCTTTCATGATGCTTCTTCTCATCGCTCTGTGATTCTTCATATCTTATAGACCTTAAGTTTATATTCCCAATAGAATATTCTTGTGTCTTAGAGTATCCTAGACCAGTTCTAATTCATGAGGGCCTTTGACTATTCAGGATCCGAGCTAGTCTCCTTGTTGCTTCAACAAATTTTTCATTTAGAACCTTATCAGTCTTTATCTTCTCAAGATCGGTTCTCAGAGAGAAAACCTTTGCTTCAAGACTCTAACAATTCTCTTCACATTCTTGAATCGGGTCTTGAAGAACTTATTCTTTTCATTTGGCCTCCTCCAGCTCAACCTTCAAATAAAGAATATCATCTTTGCATATCTATGAGATCATTTCCGTTTTTAACTTGAGCATCTCCTGTTTTAACTGCTTGTTCTCCTCTTCTAGTCTCTCATAGTTTCCTTGTTTCTCTTTCAGTAGAAGGGCTAGATTTTCCTTGCTCTTGATAGCCTCTTCAAGCTCTTCCTTTAGGAAAACTCCTCATTATTAGATTTATACATACATTCCTCTGCACATTGTAATTGTTCCTTTAGTTTCTTATTTTTCCTCTTTGCTTTCTTCAACTCGTCGAGGGCACTAATGAGTTCCCCTTCAAGGTATAATACTCTTTCGTCTTCTTCCCCTTTAGAGTCCATCATACCCAAATTTTTGGATTTTGTCTCAAAGGCCACAAGAAGATACTTATCTGACTCATTTTCCAATGATTCTTCACAGTATAACTCTGGTGTTAAGCTATCCTCTTTGGAGTAGAACCCTTTCTTCTTATAGGGATTTTTCTTCTGATGTGTCTAAGACTTGTTTCCAAATTTCATATCCTCTTCTCTTTTAGCCTTTTCTTTGTAAGGGGATTTGAAAGAGAAATGTCCAAGTCTTCCATCGTCAAAACACTTAAAGGGAAACTTCCCTTTATATTTTCCTTAGCCACACTTTAGTTCTCTAGCTAGTTGAGCCAACTCCTAATCAGATTCATAGCTAGAGTAGTCTTGATGATCTTTGTGCTCCTTTCCCTTTCTCGATACTTTGAACATTGCTTCCTTCAGTTCATATTTTTCTCTTCCTACTCTCATCTCATAGGCTATGAGAGTACCATGTAGCTGATCCATCTTGAGATCCTTTAAGTTAGCCATTTCCTCAATGGCTGAAATTTTGGCATTAAAACTCATGGGTGGAGATCTTAATATTTTCTGAACAATCATCTCTTCCTTGACTTCTTCACCAAGTCCTCTAATCATATTAGTCACTTCATCAACTTTAAGGAAGTGTTATTTTATGCTTTCATTCTCATTCATTATCAGGCTTTCAAACCTCATTCTGAAAGTCTAAAGTTTCACTTGCTTGACTTTTTCATCTCCTTCATGACTCTAGCTAATATTTACCCATACTTCCTTAACAAACTTACAATGCATAAATTTTACAAGTTCTGGTTGACTAAAACCAAATAGAATGGCATTCTTGGATTTAGAATTGTTCCCATATATTTTTTACCATCTGCATCAATGGGGGGAATATCATGGACATTTTAGTCTACTACTACTGAAGTCCAAACATCTATTCCCAAGGACATAAGATATGCTTCCATTATCACTTCCCAAAAAACATAGTTGGTCCCATAAAAATTTGGTATTCTACTCAAGTAAGCCTCTTAACTCTCCTTCCTAGCCATAATTCCTTATAGATCTACCTCCTAGTGTTTAAACTATTGCTGAAGGAACCTTTGCTCTGATACCAATTGCTGAAATAAGGAATTGCTGAGGGGGGGGGGGGGGGGTGAATCTGTAATTCAAAAACTCTTTTTTCTTTTCCTTATTATGATTACATCCCCTTCTTATGTTCTTTAACTTGTGAGAGCATTCATTCACAAAATAGTGAACTGACAATATTTCAGACACACATATTCAATAAAAATCATATGAGTAGCACATGTTTGACACAATGTTTTTCACATGGAAATCTAGAGGGAAAAAACCACCAATTTGTTTTTTTTATGATGTAAATTAAGTAGCCACTTCATTACATCTATTTGTTTGTGAGCACCCACTCACAGGAGGCACTGACCCCCTTTGGTTAGCAAGCACCAATTTTCCATGAGGAACCAACCTGGCCTTGCCATTGTTCTACTATTTCATAAAATTTTCAAACTAAAAACATAGGCATGCAATTTTACAAGTAAAATACCAAACAACGGTTGTTCCTAGATTTGACTTTTGTAATCTTCCTTTTGTGCTCACTTGTAGTAGATCTTCGCTCGCTTCTCACAGAAACACTTCCTCTACGCTCTTCCTTCATTGTCAAGGGCTCTTCACTAACTGCACTTCAACACTAGCCTTGCAATTCTTCACACAGTGCTCATGTTGCTCTTGCCATTGTATTACATTGTGTCCTCTTAGGAGATTCAAACTCTCTTCTTTGATGCTCACATTCACAGTACTACTCTCTCACACATATCCTCACTTCCCCACTTTTTCCATTGTTCGTTATGATTTTGTTCCACTGAGGCACTCTGCATAAGAGAGTCTCTCCACACTATCCTGTAGATGCCAATATGTAACTAGTAATGGCTTCACTTACTATTCTTTCATATTTTGAATGGTTTCTTGTCACAAAGTTCAAAACAGAGAGGGTCCTCATAGTTCTTCGTAGTTTGACTGCACAAAGCTCCTTAATTGAGAAATTAATTCTCTGATATCCTACACACTCCTCTTAGAGTCCCATGCTTATTTATCGTTCTACGGATCTTAACTGTCCATAGGGGTGACCGTTCTATTCTTACGTACCACAACCATTCGTGCACATGAGGCAATCAATTTCTTCCTTCAAGCTCTCAAATTCATCTTTACTGCGAATGTTGTCCTTAGTTCCTTATTATAGAGTCTTCCATAGGATTATCTCTTTTTAACTACCAACTCCTTTTTTCCTTCATTCAATATCACAGCTACTAGCCCATACATTATTTAAATCTTTGTACTTCCTTATAGAAACAACCCTATATCACAACTTTCTCAATAGTGCAATGTTATGATATTCTAATCTTTCGATTGTCGAGCTCCTTCTACTTAGTCCTCACAATGGTTCTCATCACAGGACCCCTAGTTGTGACCTGTTGCTTGGTCCATTGAGATCTTACTGCCATGTGCCAGCCCAATATCGGATGCCCTCTATATCGAAACTTTTCAACACTCCAACTACTATAGAGTTCTAACATCTTCAATCCTCCAATCACAGAATTCTAATATGACGTCATCACTGCATGTGGTGAACCTTTAGTGGTGACACATGTCACAAGGTTCTGGCCTATTTGCCTACACAATACATTTAAATATTCCTACTATGTGTCTTGTCGTACTACCATGTCATACTAACGTGAGATGCCACTGTAGCTTATTGTTATAGCTCCAAATCTCACTCTTGATGTTTGTGATGCTACACTCGTGGCCTAGGGCAACCCCTCCTTTCAAACCTGGTCCAAATATTCAAAAAACAATGCTTTACTCCCTATACGTGACATTGCCCTGAGCTAAACCCGTGTGTATGCGGGTCTATGTATACCCAACCCACGTATATGTCTTAAAACACTTAAAAAATTAAAGCTCCTTAATTTTAGGCAGAGATCGCGAGTTTTACCTGCTGATTACCTATTAGTGCCCGTGGCCCAGCTGTTCCCAATGAATTCCCAGCTAAAAAACTACTCTGGGAGAAGTATAAAAAGGCTTCAATGGGAAGGCCTAAGGGAGGAGAGAATAGAGAGAAAGATCACTCTGCTAAGCTTATCCCTGACCAGGTCTGAAGATCCTAGTGCTTCCAACACTTCCCTCATTTACAAGAAACCCTTGTTTCCTTGTGTGATGATTTCTTTCTACTACTTGAGATATCATGGAGTAAGTCATGGAAGGAGTTTGTTGAAGCCTTGAGACTAGAAGAATCCGGAGGATGATTCCGCTTGGAGCCTGCGAAAGGACGACTCACGTGAAATCATTCCTTTCTGTACTTTAGTTATTTATAATAAAAGAAACACTTGTCTTTGTTCCTGATATAAAGCTTCTTCATGTTTATGATATCAATGTTATGATTCTCATATGAATGGTTGTTTTAATTTTGTAACTAACTACCTTTCAATATGCTATGAAGATGATTTCTTTATGATGCTTGGTCCATATATTGTTGTACTTTCTTGAATTGATTGTTTTGCAGGTTGAAGGAGCAAAAGGAACTCCAAGAGGGTTTGGACCCTGGCCGGATCTTCCCAAACAAAGGACCCCTAGCTATGCTTCTCATCGTCGAGTTTGTTTATATTAGCATCATGGTTGTGTTGAATGTGTGTTTCTCTATGTAGATAACCTCTGATCTTCTAGGATATCAACCCAAGACCCTACGGAAATTTATCCCTTAACAGAATTGGTGACTCCACTGGGGACAACAGTATTGTTGTTCCTAGTTTGGGTTTATTCAAGCCAACCAAGGCTCTACTGTCTGTTGCTTGCTGTTACTGTGTAGTCTCTTCCTGTAGGAACTTGAATTGTAAGTTTGATCAGTTTCTTGAGACTGTTTTTGTTTTTCCTTGAAATCTTTTATATACGTTGTTTTTCTAGTTTACAGAAGTGTATATACGCATGTCTCCTTAAGTAAACCTATGTATACGCATGTTTCCTTAGGCTGAGTCGCGTATACACGCAGTTGTGCACTAACACAGTCGTGTATATCTTGTAATTTTCAAGATTTTTCAAATCTTTTTGCTTCTAAAGTTCTGTCTGCTGGTATGATTCAGTCCTGAATAGTTACTTTCTGTGTCAGTCTTTAGTTTTACAGCAAGTATCTGATTTCAAATTCTCTTTGATTGTGGAAAGTGTTGGTCTTATTTGTTTTTTCAAGCATCATTGTTTCTATTTAAGAAGGCAAGATTTCTTGCTGGGAATCTTGGCTTCTCTGATTCCTCATGGCAGGAAGATTGATCTCAAATCTTTGTGTCAAATCTTGTTTTGGCGACCTTTTTGTTTGCTTGTCAAAACTACATTTTTGTGACCATCTACTTTTCTTGCTTTCCGAAAGTTGTTGATTGACACTTTCTTGAAGATTGTCTTTTTGATCTTTTGGTCTTTGTTGCCAAGCTCTTATTGCTGCTTTTGATTGTGAAGAGCATCTTGAAACACATTTTTTTGTGGAGTTTTCATCCATTTTGTGTTGTCAGCTTGCAAAGTGTTTTGTTGCCAATTTTTCAATCATAAAGTTTTAGTCTTGTTGAGAGCACTTTTGAAATGACGTTTTTGTTTTTGCTTTTGAAGAAAACTTCTTGAAAAACTTGGTTTTTCCTTCTTGAACTTTGTTTTGATTTAGTTTTGCATTTTTGTTTGTCTTGAAACTTGCTTTTAGTGTAGAGATGAAAATGAGCATTAGCAACTCATATTCCATCAAAACATTTTAAGTGGCAAATTAGTATTAATAAGCAAGTTACTTTCATTTCTTGATTTAGAGTAGTCTTAAGTCTTGCATCAGCATGTACTCATTGCATTAGGATAAATTTGTGCATCTTTTTAGGACATCCATAGTTTTGTTAACTTTTGTGAGTGTGAAGCTTGAGTAAAAGAAAAGAAAAGAAAAATTTCTTGCTTTCTTTGAAGTTTCTCTAAACCTAGTAGAAATTTCTTTCATCGAAGAACAAAACGAGTGCATTTTCATATATTTTGGTTTTTATTAATTTCTTTTGCGTCAAAACACCACAAGTTTCATTTCTGCTTATCCCTTGACTTATGAACAACCCATTTAAAAACAAGCACTAATTAAAATATACTAGAACTTTTCATAATTGTCAAGTTAGACACACTAACAAGTTTTAGGATATTTTAGGGCCTTGGATTAGGCGAGTGGAGAGAAAACTCTCCACGGCCATTTAAACTGTCAAACATAGGAGTTTGAATAGTGAGTGAAAATCCAATAGCGTCAGGAAGACCAGGAAAACTCCGGATCTAGGAGTTAAGCACGACAGTTTTTGAAGATAAGGAAGAGAGATACCCCCTCTCCTACTTGTCGGATCTAACCTCAAGACTGTTCCACCTGGCTTCTGACACGAGTTGGTAACCTTAGTTGCTACTCCTAGGGATCTACATAGATGGTTGCGGAGGGGAATCCCGTGTCACTTGAGGTCGACGTTGTATCACTCTCAACGGTACTACTGGAGGGCACCCTTGCGACGCTTGGGGGCTTGCACCAGCGTAGGCTGTTGTTAGAAGGTCAGCGTAAATTCCCCTGTTACCTTCGTTGGTAGGACTGGGCCGTCATTATCCCAAACTATCTTCGGAAGGCCCCTTACTTCACTTTCTTATATTTTGGTGTCCGGTCCTCACCACCCGGAGCAGAAATACTTGAAAGTTGTTTGACTGGCTAACATCTTTTAGGGACTTTTTAGTGAGTGCTCTTTGCTACTTGTATATAGTTGGCTTTAGGTATTTTTGTCTAGTCATGTTTGGACTTTGTGTTCTAAGTGACTAGCTTACCACTCTATTGATCTTGAAAGGTTTTTGGTCATTCTTTCAGAAGTTGTGGAGTTGCCTCCTCAAGGGCAAAGGTTTTGATTGCCTATCTATCTTCCTTGAAAAGTTATTTCTACATTCCCGTAAGGGAAGGGTCTATGAATTGGTTAGATATGGCCAATATTCCTGTAGAAACCAACCAAGGTACCCTTCCAAAAGGGGATCCTTGTGCTTTTCCTTTCTTTGGAAACGTTGGTACTCCCTTGATGGCCACTTTGAATATTCCTGGGTTGACTGTTGGACTACCCGTTTGGCTATGGTCCACTTTGAATATTCCAAATGCTCTTGAAGCTTCTCAGTTGAATGCTTTATTTCAAGGGCATCACATGGGTGCTAATTGTTCATCTTCTTTAAAAGAGAAATCTGGGATTCCTTTTTCTCCTCCTTCTTGTAATAAGAAATCTAAAAAGAGGAGAAAGAGGAAGTCAAAGAAGAAGAATCATTCTATCCCTTCATCATCAATCTCTGCAAGTCATGTTGAAGATGAGCCTTCAGTCGCTGCAAGTCATGTTGGGGGCAGGATTCTAGTCACTGTAAGTCATACTAGCACTTCATCATCAACCTCTGCTAGTCATGTTGGAGATGAGCCTTCAGCCGCTGCTAGTCATGTTGGGGGCACATGTCTAGTCACTGCAAGTCATACTAGAAAAGAGTTGGGATCATCTGCAAGTCATGTTCAGGACTCTCCAAAAACCACTGCTAGTCATGTTGGCGGAATGGAGGTTGATAAGAAACCTAGACGTAGAAGTTTTAAACCTAAGTTCCCTTGTAAGATATGCAAGGGAGACCATCTTACTCATTTATGCCCTGGTATTCTAGAGGTTCAAAGGATATGGTACGAGTATGAAAGTACTTCTACTCCTACCTCTGATATGGTTTCTCATCAATCCCATCAACCATTGGTTGATAATGTGGTAGATCCAGTGCAATCTCTGGCTGATTACACTCCTCTTTGGGGGGGTGAAGTGCCTAACAAAAGAGTCTGTTTGATTTCTAGTATAGAGTCTTATAGTATAGGGGGCATTCCAGTTTCTTCAAATGTTCCTCCTCCAAGTTCTAAGAGTGTTTCCTTTGATTGGGATAGCCTTGTTGAGCCTTGTCTTCCTTCCGCTACACCTTTCCAAATAAAGGTCAGAGTTAATTCCACAAATGTCTATCGATGTATGGTGGATGAAGGATCCTCTGCAAGTATTATATCCTCTTTGACTTGGAAAGCTTTGGGTTCCCCAAAGTTGTTGACAACTTAGAGTCAGTTGTTAGCCTATGATAGAAGACCTAGTGAATCTATGGGTGTTCTTCCTCAATTGCCTATCACTTTAGGTGGGAAGACTATCCTGATCGATATGATGGTGGTTGATAGCCCTTTAGACTTTAATATGCTACTTGGGCGTGATTATTTCTATGCTATGAATGTTGTGGTGTCTTCACTCTTTCGAGTAATGTGCTTTCCTCATAATGGGAATATTGTCACTATTGATCAGCTTGCATCTGATAATTACCACCCTAATTCGACTTTACTACAAAATACCCCTTGGTTTGTTTCGAGTGTTCAAGTAGACTCTACCCCTCCACGGGTCAATTATGTGGCATTCAATCCTCAATCTTTAATCGCTTTTAAGAAGGATCCTTTGACCTATTATTCTCCTTCTTGGGACTTGGTCCCGGCAGTTGACTGAGAGATTCTTCCTATAGGGACATGGATTCCCTTAATTCCCTCTTTTGATCCTTGTAGTTCTCATGATTTCTCAGAACTTGTTTTGCCTTCACAGGAGGAACTCTTTGAAGCCATGAGTTTCGACTACCAAAGGAATCCTTGGCCTGAGCCCTGCAAGGGGTTTGTTCAGATGAACTATTATGCATAAGCCAGAACGCTGCGTGGTTCCCTATACCATATTGTATATATGAGGTATGCATTTTCAAGTTTTGTATTCTATAACGCAAGATTTTATATGAAATTTATATGTGGGATGTATTAACTTCTTGTCTAGTGTTCCTCTTTATGTATACAGAACTTGGAAGATTTCTCCTTTGGAAATTTTTATGGTTGGTCCATTCTGACAGGTATTGGTCCTCGAAACTGGCATATAGGTTAGGTTTTTTTGCCTGCATTGTGCACTTATCAGTTTCCTTTTCCATTTTGGCCTTAGGATTGACCCCACCAAGTTATGGTGCAGAACCTTCTCATTGCTTAGAAGCATCATGACTTGTGTGGTAGAGCATACCTTATTATGGGTGCCCTAGTTAGTACCTTGTTGTCACTTGGCACTCATGCCGATTTTTCGTCCCTAGGCTTGGGAATCCTCTCTAGTCCCACCATGACTTATGCAATGAAGACTCATTCCTATTTGCTTCTTCGCTTCGTTCTGGCCTCATACACTAGAGGCTCCTTCGTGTTGAGTTGTACTACTACATTGCATTTTGACCACTTGCACCTTTTCGCCTTGATCCGGCTTCACTTGGACTCGTGTTTAAGCCAACTTTTGACCATGACGACTGCAAAATCAAAATTGCATGCCCTTGACTTCTGCAACTTGACACACCTTGATCCGTGGAAGGAACACACCTTTGAGTGCCTTTGACCAGTTTTCGCCTCCCTGCATTGAGCATAGGATTGTTCTAATCCCAGGAACTAGATCATCTGCTTCACCGACACTCGTTCTTTCCATTGTACTATAACATTCTTTTATTCTTTTTCTGGCTTAAAGAAAAAGACAAAAAAATTATATATTACAAAAAAGAGAGGGAACGGGACATTATTTCCACTTATTGTTGGAAGCTAGAGTCAGTCGTGTTTCCCTTGAACAAAGCACTCAAAGCAAAGTCTCCCCCATTTGGGCGGGATTTAGTTTGACTTAGGTACGCCTTAACCTTGTCATTGAGTCAGTTCTCCCCCGATTGGTTATCTCTTCTAATCATATGGAGGGTCCGTTCATTCCTCCTGCATGGCGAACTTATACAGAGTCATCATATGCTGCCGCATAGTCACATTGATTCGTGCTTTTGTTTAAGGGAAGTTAGCCTGAGTCGGCCTCTCTACGGTGTCTCTTGACTCATTTTTCAGTCAACCATCCCTGGTTGTCAGTGTGATGTCTATCATCACATCAGCTATACTGGTCCTTTACTCATGCCAGTTTGAGAAGGTACCCATTGACTTCTTGCTGGTGGGTCTTGTCCTTATCGACGACGACATCTTGCTCTGAGGACAGGCCTAGAGATGCACCCTGGCCCTATTTTCATTATTGATAGGTCACCTTGTGCTCAGCATTGATCAGTATCATGGGTCTTTGACTGAGTGGTTTCCCTTGTGTTCGACATTAGCTTACACTATCACACATTGGGATTCGTTCAGTACCTTGGTTTCCATTTGACCTTATTGATGGATACCTCGCCTCTGTGTCAGCTTTCATAATTGGTTGGTTCAAAGGGTTTCTGTCGTGCGCTAGCTACATCTTATGTATGCCGGAAACGTGCTTTGGTTGGGTTACTACATCTTTTTCATCTGATTCCTTCCACATTATTGGCCTATGGGTTACACTTGTGCTAGATTGATGAAGGATGCCTTAATGCCTTCCTTCTAGCGAATCTTTCCCTATCGACTATGAATCATTGCTCTGGGGCAAAGATCTAGAGTCCATTTGGCAGTACCTTGGGGTTTACAGTCATTAGTGGCAGATCCTTCGCTATCGACAGTGGGAAACCATCATTGTCTCTTGATTGATAGATTCTTATAGGTGTTCGAATCCATCTCATCCATTCACACTTGTTAGATTGTACTGCGTACCTTAACGCTCACTATCATTATTGGTGAGCAGTCTCACGTTTGTTAACGGTATACATAAATGACCGGTAATCAAACAATTTCTCACATGGTCAACTCCAAATAATTTATTCCCATAGTGTAGAAATGTACCATGGTGGTCGGTGAAGACCTCAAGTTGCATCAACATTCATTGGGTCACTTGACAGTTGTTCCTGTTGCTAATAGTTGATACCACTCTACCTTATATGTTGCAGTCATTCATGGCGACATTATATATGCTGGCACCTGAGTTTGCAGTGTAGTACCATCCTACTCCATCATGTCCATTTGGTACCTTTCGTGATCAGTCTTTGATGTTAGTGATCCGGTTCATTCTTTAGCATCATTGGCATTCTTATATATGATATTCAGACATGTACTTGTTCGATCGTGATCAGATGATCCATTATGTATTTTCCAGTTCTTTATACTTGCATACTTAGTGGATCCGCTTGTACTTGATATGAATACATGCTTTACTTTCTCTGAGCATGGGTATGCCCACCTCAAACAGTGTTTCTTTTTGATCTCCTTTTGTGGCTTGGCAGGTTGAACTCTGGTGAAGTCCTTCTCAGTTTTTGGCAGATTTCCTTTCCATGAACTTGCTTAATACATTTCGGCCATCACGTACCCCTTCTGACCTCATATATTAGGGGGCATCTGTTATAGCTCCAAATCTCACTCTTGATGTTTGTGATGCTGCACTCATGGCCTAGGGCAACCCCTCCTTCCAGACCTGGTCCAAATATTCAAAAAACAATGTTTTACTCCCTATACGTGACATTGCCTTGAGCTAAACGCATGTGTATGTGGATCTGTGTATACCCAACCCACGTATATGTCTTCAAACACTTAAAAAAATTAAAAAATTTTAATTTTGGGCGGAGATCGCGAGTTTTACCTATTGATTACCTATTAGTTCCTGTGGCCCAACTGTTCCCCACAAATTCCCAACTAAAAAACTACTTTGGGAGAAGTATAAAAAGGCTTCAATGGGAAGGCCTAAGGGAGGAGAGAATAGAGAGAAATATCACTCTATTGAGATTATCCCTGACCAGGTCTGAAGATCCTAGTGCTTCCAACACTTCCCCCATTTACAGGAAACCCTTGTTTCCTTGTGTGATGATGTCTTTCTACTACTTGAGATATCATGGAGTAAGTCATGGAAGGAGTTTGTTGAAGGCTTGAGACTGGATGAATCTAGAGGACGGTTCCGCTTGGAGCCTGCGAAAGGATGACTCAGGTGAAATCATTCCTTTCTGTACTTTAGTTATCTATAATAAAAGAAACACTTGTCTTTGTTCCTGATATAAATCTTCTTCATGTTTATGATATCAATGTTATGATTCTCATATGAATGGTTGTTTTAATTGTGTAACTAACTACCTTTCAATATGCTATGAAGATGATTTCTTTATGATGCTTGGTCCATATACTGTTGTACTTTCTTGAATTGATTGTTTTGCAGGTTGAAGGAGCAAAAGGAACTCCAAGAGGGTTTGGACCCTGGCTGGATCTTCCCAAACGAAGGACCCCTAGGTACGCTTCTCATCATAGAGTTTGTTTATATTAGCATCATCACTGTGTGGAATGTGTGTTTCTCTATGTAGATAACCTCCGATCTGCTAGGGTATCAACCCAAGACCCTAGGGGAATTTATCCCTTAACACTTATCGAAGCCAATCATATGTTACCATGTGTCCGGCTAGAGGAGAGAGAAGGGGACCCATCACCCTTGATTTTGTGCCGAACTCCTTTGTTATTCTTCTTTTGGAATTCCTCGACTCTTTTAAAGGCTTATGGGCACTTACCGATATCACAACTTTATGAGCTTTACTCACTTGAAGAAGTTTCGATACTTCGATCTCTGGGATTCCAATTTCCTCCAACCTCCGATACACCCCTCTTCGATGTACCGAACATTTGGTTTTTGATATCGCCGATTATTTTGATATGTCAACACCTCGATCTCCAATATTCAATGGTTCGTCATGCCGATCTCTAATATCCCAACCTTCTTAGGACTTCAAGTCCTTGAACATCGACAAGCCATGAATTTTGACCCAGGAGTCCATTTTTTGACTTTTTGCATATCGTTGGAAAGCTTATTTAGAACACTTTCCAATGTAAAGGGTTCAATGTATGGTTTGAGTCCTTCAACTGCGTAGAAGGTGACTACAAACTTATCTTCCCATTAACCCTTTTCCCAGTTGAACAATAGCTACCATGATGATCATTTTATGGCTTCTTCAGTAAGCCTGTTACAATGATGATTCTCTACAAGAATTCTATAGCTACCATGGAGTTCCAGCCGGCCCATCACTGTAATCATCATTTTATGGCTTCTTCAGTAAGCCTGCTATTATGATGATTATCTACAAGAATCTTACAACTACCATGGAGTTCCATCTGGCCCATCATTGCAATCATCATGTTATGGCTTCTTACATAAGAATGCTACTGTAAGGATGTTCTAGAAAGAAGCCTGCATCTACCATGGGATTCCTCCCAAACACTCACTTATCATGTTGACCCTTGTCCGACATCAATGCAAACACTTACACAACCACCTATACACCATCAAATTTCCAACAAGCAACATATACAATTAATCTAATGGAAGCTAATTTGGCAACATGAGAAAACGTATTACCAAAATTGATTCCCGACACATGGGAATAACCTTTTGCTACCAACCGAGCTTTTTATTTATCCACCTTTCCTTCTACATTCATCTTCATCTTAAACACTTATTTGATTCCAATGGGTTTCCTTCCTGCTGCCAACTCCACTAGCTACCAAGCCTCATTTTTTTCCAAAGATGCCATTTCATTAACCATGGCCTCTTTCCATAGTTTTCCATCCTCTGAATCCACTACCTCCCTGTCAGTTCTGGGATCATCATCAGTAATAGATAAAGAAAAATTTGAACAGAGATCAAATGGGCTATACCTTTCTGCTTTCCTTCTTTCTTGAATTGATCTTCTCACAGCTAGAGTTTGTGGCTCTTCATCTTATGATTCTTGTTTTTATGTAGATTCTAATTCTTCCTCCTTTATATTAAAATCCATCTTCTCAGGTTTCTTTGGTAGGACTTCACGTTTAATAAAATATTTCACCTCTAAAAACCACATCTCGGTTGTACACAACCTTCCTTGTTTCTGGGTTCCAAATCTTATAACCTTTTAAACCATCCTTACACCCAGTAAAGATGCACCTTTCAAATTTACTATCTAACTTGGTTCTTTTCTCCTTTGGAACATGTACATATGCATCGCATCCAAATACCCTCATATGTGAAAGAGAGGGTTTCTTACTAGTCCATACCTATTGTGGAGACTTATTCTCCAACGCTGATGAAGGTGATCTATTAACTAGGTAACATGCAATATCCACCACCTCTGCCCAAAATTCTTGTCCTAACCTGACACCACTGAGCATGCTTCATGCATTTTCCATCAATGTCATGTTCATTCTTTCTACAACTCTATTTTGTTGAGTTGTGTATGGAGTACTCTTTTGTCATGCTATACCACACTTCTTACATAACTCTTCAAATTCTTTCTTGCAAAACTCTCCACCATTATCTATTCTCAACACCTTTATCTTACTCTCTGTCTCATTTTCCACTAGAGCCTTAAATTCTTTAAATCTGTCAAAGACTTTAGATTTCTTCCTAAGGAAATATATGCATGTATTCCTTGAGAAGTCAATATATAAATGATACATAGTACATAGACTTACCTATTGATGAAACCAACACAAGTCCAATTAACACATCACTATGCACAAGCTCTAATATCCCTTTCACCCTCTTAGCACGAGAGGAGAAACTCACCTAATTTTACTTCCCATATACACAATGTTCACAGAAATCGAAATCCAGAGAGAAATTAGACATACCTTCTACCATACCATTGCCATGAAGTATTTGAAGGCCCTTCTCTCCAATATATCCAAGCCATTGATGTCATAGCATGGTCTTTGTTGGCATTATGATACAAGTGTTGTCCTTGATGGCAACTCACTCACAGGTCAGTTCAGTTTTGATGAAAGGAAACCCACAGTGTAACAGAACCATTCAGATGTAACAGGGCATTGGTACAGAAGAACGGGAAGATGGAACTAAAGTCTACTAATCAGAACGAAGAAGTTGAAGGTAAAGGATGGTAAAATAAGTTTAAGATGTATATGCAGGTCCACTTAGTCAAAACAATGTATACACACTGGTTCACTGAATAAAAAGAGCGTATACATATACATGCACTCTCACAAGAAGAAAAGCACATATATTTTGTATTATCAAGGAAATTCAAGAGGAGACAATACCAGGGGTCAATACCATGGTATTAGCCCACAATATAGAGTGGAGTAATGACTATTTGATCCCATCCAAGAATACCATGAGTCCTAAGTGCTTTTGGTCCGAGGTATTGAGAAAGGCATAAAACTATATAAGGAGGAGAAGATCATAAGGCCAAGGTGTGCAAGTGAAAAGAGTTTCTAAGGAATACTTCTATTTGAAGTACATTTTATGTTGCAAGGGCTATGTAGGTGATTTGATATGAAATATTGTGTGCACCTTGAATTGAATGTTGGATCAGGATCATGAGACCTGAAATGACTTATCATTGAATGATCTGATATTAGTTGGGCTAGATCTGATTGTGTACACCTGTTTTATTCTTTAAATGTCATGATCTGGGTTTCTCTAAAGTCTGGAATAGCAGCAAAGTTATGAGTTAATATTTGCATATCTATACACTAGTTCGTCTCAGTAAAAGCGCATGTACATGCAGGTTCTACTCTTCCAAGTAGCATATACAAAGGAAAATCCTATTTTTAAGATATGACTGATCTATCTGATTAGTTATGTTGTTTTATTGTTGTCTATCAATGAAGTCTTGTTAGATCTGAATGTAAAACTGAATGAATAAGGAGTTTGATATCTGATTGATTGATTGTATAAGTGAGAAGGGTGATCTTTGATACTACCTATGTAAAGCTCTATAAATTGATAGTAGATGTTCAATATATTGCTGGTTGGTATAGACTTGATTCAGAAGTTTTATGTTTCAGTAGTTTTGAAGGTATACACTGGTTTGATTAAAGGAAGTAGTGTATACACGCAGGTTGGGTTTAATAAAGTAGCGTATACATTCTGATGCATGATTTTTGAGGTTGCAACTGGTTCTGAATGATGATGCAGGATTCTGAGTTCAGCACAGTGTTCTGGTGACATTGATCTGATTGTTCAGATTAACTGATTGTTGGTTGATGGAGTTTGATTTTCAAAGTTTCTAATGGTTCCAATATGAAAATTTGATGAAATGAGGCCTTCATGTGTATTTTTGTGTACCAAGAGCATCCAGTCTAGAAATTTATGAAACGTGGTCCCTGGAAGAAAAGAGAAGGTCGTAGCCTTTTGTAGGTCGGCACCTACATACTAGTAAACGCATTGGCTAGTACAAGAGATAGGGGGTTGTAGCTCCCTTCCAGTAGAAGCTGGAAAATGAGAGAAGTTTGTAGCCTTCTGCAGGTGGGTGCTTGCGTACTGGTATAAGTATGCACTAGTACAAGATTGTAAACAAATTTTCTTATTATTAAAAGAAGACAGAGATGACAACAGCAGGTGGTTTTCACCCACATTGGGTTTGCACCTTAAATCTTGGTGTTCATGTGTGTTGCTTATGTGTGATGGTTTATTCTTCTTTTACTGCACTGTTTGATAAGTTATTGATGCATTAGTTATAGATCAACACATGGTAAATTAACTAAATCATAAGTTCTCTGGGTATACATTGGTTTTACTAATCACAGTAGCATGTACATGCTAGTTCATTTCATAGAAGTAGCATATATAAATCTGTTTGGGAAATGAAAAATTATTGATCTGATAATACTGATTCACCACCCCTCTCAGTATTATTTCCAACAATTGGTATCAGAGTAGGTCCTTCAAAAGAAGCTTGATCGCTTGAAGGAAGGTCTTTCAAGATGAATAATCACAAAGCCATGGGATCCATCAGACCACCAATCCTCAATGGGAGAAACTTAGTATATTGGAAAATAAGAACCAGAGACTATATAAAATCGCTTGGAGCCGATATCAATTTCCAACAGCAATTCCTACAGACTCTGTAGGTAAGAAGTTATATGAAACCAATGCCAAAGCTGTCAATATGTTATTGGGAAATCTGTAAGAATTAGAATTTGTCAAAGTCATGCAGCTTAAGATAGCTAAAGAGATATGGGACATAATCATTCAAATCTATGAAGGAAACTCTCAGGTAAAACGTGATAAGCTTCAAACTCTCAGAATTCAGTATGAAACTCTTAAGATGCATAGTGATGAGAGTGTTGCTAGTTACTTTTTAAGTATAGATGAGATTGTTAATTGTATGAAGAATCTGGGTGAAGAGATAAAGGAAGCTACTTTAGTTGAGAAAATTTTGAGATCTTTGTCTTCTAAATTTGAGTCAAAAGTGTTTGCCATAGAAGAAAAATAGGATCTTCAAACTATTACTGTGGCTCAACCTGTTGGGTCCCTATAATACTAGTGATTACCCCATTACTATTGTAGTTATACCCCTTATTTATATTTTTGTGCCCCTATTACCCCCATATTGTTATTTCTGTGCCCCATATAATCCCTCTATTGTTATTTTTGTGGCTTTATATTATTATTGTGAGGTCGGCTGGATTATATTGTGACTCCTTAGACTCCTATATATAGAAAGGAGGATTTTTCATTTGAATCATCCAATAATTGTTCATTTATGTAATGTAAAGGAGGTTGCCCCCTCGAAGAGGCTGAATTCTAAGGCGTTGATCTATCTTTTCTATCTTTTCTTGAGCTGGTTTCATAACATTTGGTATCAAAGCTTTGGATTCTAGGGTTTCGCTGCTCCAAACAAGTCATCCTGGAATTTTCGCTATAACTTTTTTTCTGTGAAGTTTCAGAAGTCACAAAAAAAACCCATTTGATACGAAATCGCGTTGAACCTTGGGTCCGAATTTCATAGCTTTGCGCATGATATTTGCGGAGATATGATCTGAGGAAGTTGGTCTTTTTCCAGACTCCTGAATTACATTCAAAACAGGTGACCTAGGGAAAATCGTCGTAACTTTCTCTCTGGGTATCAGATTGAAATTTCGTAAGAAGGTACAAAAATAGGACGGACTTTAGTTTCTTATATATCGTTTTTAGAACCAAAGATTGAAAATTTTACACGTGGCACTTCATACAAGTTCGCTCTTCTGGAAAGGTCTATAATCAGGTCATCTTGGGAGATTGTGCATAACTCTTTCTTGGCGAATCCAATTTGGATCTGATTGGTGGCATTGGAAAGAGGACATAGAGAGCTACTACAGATCACAAATTTAGAACTAGATAATTGGAAAGTACAGAGATACATCAGAGGCAATATCGAGCTCCTACAAAGTGAAAAAAGGTGTGTATATTTTTTAAAATGTTTGCTTAAGCTTGGTTTGAAAATTTATTTTGAAGAAATTCAAAGGGCATAGTAGAGCATTATTATCAGTAACTGATGCCCCGAGGAAAGAAAATGCGAACACCTAGTAAGGAACCTGAAAGCTCTAGCATGACTCATGAAGAAGAGGAAGAAATGCTACATGATATATCAAAATTACAAGAACAAGTGCAACAAATGTCACGCTCACAAAAGTTAACAGAAGCTAAGATAAATGGCATGGAAGCTAAGATGGATAATTTGAAGATAGATTTGAACACAAATTTGAAGACAGGCATGGCATATTTGAAGACATATTTGACAAATTTTCTACAAGAAATACTTACTAATGGTGAAAAGGTAGTAAAGGAAACTCATGATGAGAACAAAAGAAATGTTAATCATGATTCCATAGACGCTAATGTTGGATCGAAGAATCACCATATTCCAAAAATCGATATGAGGAAGTTTGATGGCAAGGATCCTGCCACATGGATATTACAGATGGAGCAATTCTTCGATCTCAATAATGTGCAAAACGCACAAAAGGTACGTATGGCAACTGTATATTTGGAACCAAATCAGTTTGTATGGTATCAATGGCTTTCTTCTCGTAAACAATTTATCACTTGGGCAATTTTTACGAAAGAATTGATAGCACATTATGAGGATACAAAAAGCAACACTTTTTTTAGCCAATTGATAAGTCTCAAACAAAAGGGTTCAATAATGGAGCACATTGAGGAGTTCCAAAAATTGAACATAAGGGTAAAATATATTCCAGAGGAGTATAGTATTGATGTGTTCATTGGGTCTTTAAAGGATAATATCCAACATGATGTTCGCCTTTGGGAACCTGATTTATTAGAGAAGGCATTCAGATTAGCAAGAAAAATGGAAAGCAAAATTATGGCAACTAGGAAGCATACCACTCACAACTATAAAGACAGAATTGTTGTTGCCCCTAGTCTTCCACAACCTACAAGGTTGACACCACAACAATTGGAAGAAAAAAGAGCAAAAGGGCTTTGTTACAGTTGTGATAGCAAATACACAAAAGGTCATAAGTGTGCTGAGAAGAAATTATTCTACATAGATTGTGAAGAGGAAGAAGAAAAGGAGCAAGAAAGGTCAAAAGAAGAGGATATACTCCAGGAACAAAGCCTAGATGAAGAACAAATAGATCCGACCATATCTTGTAATGCATTGGCGGGAATTACCACTCCTCAAACGATCAAGATAGAAGGACAAATCAAGAAGAAAAAGGTAATAGTGTTGATTGATTCAGGCAGCACCCACAATTTTATTCATTGTAGGGTAGCAAAAGAATTGAATTGCTTCCTATATCCAGCACCAGAGTGTCAAGTGATGATTGCAAATGGAGGAACAATAAATTGCTCTGGAAAGTGCCATAATATCAAGCTATCCATGGGAGAATATGTATTGACTAGCCCAATGCTTTCCATTCCAATGGGAGGTGCTGATGTTGTACTAGGAGTCCAATGGCTACAATCCTTGGGTACAATAGCTTTTAATTTTCAAGAAATTTTCATCAAATTTTCTACGGAAGGAAAGGAAGTTGAACTAAGGGGTATTGCAGGGAAACCAGGAAAGATAATCCGCTCTAATGGCATGGCAAAGCTTCTAAAAAAGGAGCAAATAGGTGTAGTTGCACAATTATGTTCGCTAGATGTTTCCACATTGGAATCATCTATTTCTCCAGATCTCCAAAAAGTCCTGGACAATCATTCCAAGGTATTTGAGACTCCCAAAGGTCTCCCACCTATGCGTGATCATGATCATGATATTCATCTGATTCCAGGAAGTGTTCCTCCAAACATCAGGTTGTACAGATATCCCTATGTCCAAAAAGTGAAATTGAACGTATGGTTGCAGAAATGCTAGAGGCTGGTATAATTCAACCGAGTCAAAGTTCTTTCTCAGCTCCAATAGTATTGGTGTACAAGAAGGATCGATCATGGCGCATGTGTCCGGATTATAGGGAGCTCAACAAGCTCACTATTAAAGATAAGTTCCCCATTCATGTCATTGATGAATTACTGGATGAATTGCATGGATCAATTTACTTCACCAAGTTGGATCTTCATTCGGGATATCATCAAATCAGAATGAAGATTGAAGACATTCCGAAAACGGAATTTAGAACTCATGAGGGTCATTATGAATTTTTGGTCATGCCTTTTGGCCTTACCAAAGCACCTTCAACATTTCAAGGTTTGATGAATTCAATTTTAAAACCATTCCTTAGAAAATTTGTGTTAGTATTTTTTGATGATATACTAATCTACAACAAGTCTTGGAAGGATCATGTTGAACATGTTGACAGGGTGCTACAACTATTGGAGGAGAAACAATTATATGCAAAAAGATCCAAATGTTTCTTTGGAGTCCAGGAGGTGGAATATTTGGGTCATATTGTATCTCATGAAGGAGTTAAGGTAGACCCTAGAAAAATTAAAGCCATTAAGGAATGGAAAATCCCCACATCCATAAAGCATCTGCGAGGATTTCTTGGGTTGACAGGGTATTATCACAAGTTTGTTAAGAATTATGGGAGAATAGCAGCACCTCTAACAACATTATTGAAGAAAGATTCATTTTCATGTACTCGGGAAGCAACAAAGGCCTTTGAACATCTTAAAGAGGCAATGTGCCAAGCACCGGTCTTAGCTACACCGGACTTCACAAAAACCTTTATTGTGGAATGTGATGCTTCAGAAATGGAATTGGTGCTGTTCAAATGCAAGATGAAAGACCCATTTCTTTTGAAAGTCGTCCAATCAAGGGAAAGTTTTTAAGCAAAGATATTTATGAGAAGGAAATGTTGGAAATACTCCATGCACTTAAGAAATGGCGACCCTACCTAATGGGAAGACACTTCAAGGTAAAAACGGATCATGATAGCCTTAAATACTTTTTAGAACAAAGATTATCCTCTGAAGAGCAACAAAAGTGTGTCACAAAGATGTTGGGTTATGACTTTGAAATCATCTACAAAAAAGGGAAGAAAAATGTGGTGGCAGATGCACTCTCAAGAAAGGATGAGGATGTGGAAGCATTGTTTTGTGCCATTCCTATTATCCAACCAGATTGGATAAACGAAGCAAGGGAGGAATGGAAGAATGACGAAGAAGTGTGGGCACTTATTTGAAAGCTACAACAAGATTCCAGTACTTCTGATACATTTAGCTGGCAAAATGATTCGTTATGGTACAAAGATCGCTTATACCTCTGTAAGAATTCCCAGCTAAAACAAAATATTCTTATGGAATTGCACACTTCTCCCTTAGGAGGGAACTCAGGATTTTTAAAAACTTACCACATGGTTAAGAAGGAATTTTTTTGGGATGGCCTTAAATCAGATATTCAAAAGTTTGTGGCGGAATGTTTGGTTTGCCAACAAAATAAAGTTGAAACAATTAAGACACCGGGTCTATTAAAACCTTTATCCATTCCAAGCCAACGTTCGGAGGAGGTTTCAATGGATTTTATCACAGGTTTACCCAAGTCTGAGGGAAAGAGTGTCATCATGGTGGTAGTTGATAGACTTACCAAGTATGCACACTTTTGTGCATTATCACATCCATTTAAAGCCAGTACAGTTTCTACTGCATTTATGGAAACAGTTCAAAAGCTACATCGAAACCCAAAGATTATTGTAAGTGACAGAGATCCCATTTTCACTGGAAATTTTTGGACAGAATTATTTTCTTGTCTTGGTACTCAGTTAGCTCATAGCTCATCTTATCATCCTCAATCTGATGGGAAAACTGAGATAGTAAACAAATGTTTGGAAGGATATATTTGTTGCTTTGTATCTGATAAACAGACACAATGGGTCAAATGGTTGCCTCTGGCTGAATGGTGGTATAACACTTCCTTCCATACAACAACAAAAATGACCCCATTTATGGCACTTTATGGGTATCAACCACCATCCATCACATCATATTTAAGATAAAATTCTAAGGTTCAGGCAGTGGAACATCACATCGAACATCAACAACAAGTCCTCCAACTCTTAAAGGATAACCTCGTGTTGGCACAAAATAGAATGAAACAACAGGCAGATCAACATCGCAGTGAAAGAAGTTTTGATGTAGGTGATTGGGTATTCCTACGGCTACAACCATATAAGAAAATGTCCCTAAAGCAAGATAAGAAGGATAATAAATTACCACCAAAGTATTATGGTCCGTACAAGGTGTTGCAAAAGATTGGTACTATGGCATACAAAATGGAGCTTCCTGTAGCTTCTCGATTGCACCTAGTCCATGTTTCATGTTTAAAGAAGGTTATAGGCGACAAGCTCCCAATTCAAACAATATTGCCAGAACTTGACAAGGAAGGAAAAATTATATTGGAACCGGAAGCAGTCACAGAAACAAGAACTCGACAGCTACGAAATCGATCAATTTCAGAGTATCTTATCAAGTGGAAGAACTTATCCGCTGAAGATTCCACATGGGAGGATGAGAATTTTATGCAAAAGTATCCAGAACTACTCAAGCGTTGAGGACAACACTTTTTTGAAGGATAGGGGCGTGTTGGGTCCCTATAATACTAGTGATTACCCCATTACTATTGTAGTTATACCCCTTATTTATATTGTTGTGCCCCTATTACCCCCATATTGTTATTTCTGTGCCCCATAGAATCCCTCTATTGTTATTTTTGTGGCTTTATATTATTATTGTTAGGTTGGCTGGATTATATTGTGACTCCTTAGACTCCTATATATAGAAAGGATGATTTGTCATTTGAATCATCCAATAATTGTTCATTTATGTAATGTAAAGGAGGTTGCCCCCTCGAAGAGGCTGAATTCTAAGGCGTTGATCTATCTTCTATCTTTTCTTGAGCTGGTTTCGTAACACAACTCCATGGAATCCTAACTGCTTTTGAAATGAGAAAAGGAGGTCCATCAGATATGAGAGAATCTACTTTTAAAGTATCAGCAAAGGGAAAAGAAAAGGAAGAGCACAATGAATCAAAACACATTTCATAAGAAGAAGATGACATAAATTTTGTCAAGAAGCTTCAACAGGGATCTGGAAGATTCATATGTAAGCTACCTTTCAAATGCTTTGCTTGTGGTAGAGTCAACCATTATGATACCAAATGTCCTCATAAAGATAAATATGAAAAAGGAAAGGAATATGAAAAAGGAAATAGAAAACAGGTTGTGAATAGAAGGAGTTACTATATGCATGAAGATAGTGATGGCTTATCCAATAGTGATGAAGATGAAACTGACCAAGATTATAGACTACTCATGAATTATGACAGTGATGATTTTTTGGATGTCTTAGAAGAGGAAGACTTTCTTGGAGAAATCATTAAACTCAAAATATGTTTAGAAGAAAAGAATATGATCATCAATATGTTGACACACAAACTCATTGAAAGAGAAAAACACAATGAAAATCTAGAATGTGAAATTGTGGGTTTAAGAAAAGAACTTGAGAAGACAAAATCTCTTAATCTTAGATTTGCTAAAGGATTTGAAACTTTAAATGAAATCATCAAAGTTCAGCATTCTCCTTTGATAAAGACAGGTCTTGGATATACTGAAGAATCATCTCAATCACAAAAGTTGTCAGCCTCCACTAGAAGCTATCTTGACGTAGCAAAGACCAGTAAACAGTATGTCAATCATCAGCAAAGGCCTAAAATTACTCATCAAGTAAATCATACCCAATTTACTCTAAGGTTGAATATCAGTAGAAGCTTCAACCAATAAGTAAACAATGCCAAAATATTCTATGATCATAGAAACTTCTTTAATGGGAAATGTTTTTCATGTCATAACTTTGGGCATAAGGTTGCTCAATGTGCTGCTTACAAAACCATCATGCCTAGAGAAGCACAGAATCAAAGGAGTGTAATAGGAATCAAGAAAATCTCCTATAATAAATTTTCTCCTCTTGAAAATGAAGTAGAATGTTCGATTTGTAACAACTTTGGTCATGAAGAAGATGAATGCAAGAGCAAATTTAAGCCATCACTTCAAAAGGAGCAAACATCATTAAATCCCAAGATATGGAGAAAGAAGGAATGTCAATTAGAAACATGTGGCATAGCTCTATATGCATAAGGACAAACAAATCAGTGGTACATCGACAACGGATGCTCCAAACACATGGAAAATGATGAAGAGAAACTTTATTCATATAATGCTTTAGAAAAGGAAAAGAATGTCTCATTTGGAAATGACACTCCAGTTGTAATTAAAGGTAAAGGTTTTGTCTTCTTCAAAGAAAATTTTAAAGCTAGAAATTTCATGTGCATAGATGGTTTAAAGAATAACCTATTGAGTGTCAGTAAAATGTATGATCAAGGAAATGAAGTAGTGTTTCCATCAAAAAAAAGTGTGCTTCATGAGCTTGATACAAGAAATACCATGATCAAAGGAACAAAAGCACCAAACAACTTATACATACTCAAAGGAGGACAACAACAATTCTATCTAAGCAAAATAGATGAAAACTAGCTATGGCATAGAATATTGGGACATCTAAGCTTTTCTCAAATAAGAAAAGCATGCAGGCTTAAAGCAGTTCATGATCTTCCAGATATCAACATCCCAGAAAATACCATATGCAAACCATGTCAAGTCGGTAAGAAAACCAAATTTCACTTCAATGAAAAAGAAGGATTAGCAAGTAAGACTCTTGAACACATCCATACTAATTTATGTGGACCAACAAGGAAAAAGTCACCTCATGGAGAAGAATACTTTATTTTATTATTGAAGATTTTTCTAGGATGTGTTAGATAGGTCTACTAAAGCAAAAATATGAAGCATTTGAAAAGTTTAAAGCCTTCAAAGATTTAGTTGAAAATGAATCAGATCGAAAAATCAAATGTCTCAGATCTGATCGAGGGGGAGAATTCATATGACATGAATTATCTGACTTTTGTGAACAACATGGGAAAAAAAAGCAATTCTCTGACACAAGAAATCCTTAGCAAAATGGCGTGGTGGAAAGAATGAGCAGAACAATTCAACAAATGGCTTGAGCAATGCTTGATGAATCTGGAACTCCTGCAACCTTCTATCAAGAAGCTACATTTACTGCCGTGACTATTATCAACAAAGAAAATGTTCTGGTAAATAGCAATAAAACTCCATATGAACTTTGGTATGGTAAGCCTGCTACTGTAAAACACTTTAGAGTGTTTGGAAGAAAATGTTTCATCAAAAGGACTAATGAAAAACTTGGTAAGTTCGAACCCAGACCAAACGAAGGAATTCTTCTTGGTTATTCATCTAGAAGTAAAGGATACAAATGTTATAACAAAAGACTTTGGAAAATTGTTGAAATAATTGATGTTGTAATTGATGAAGCATGCATAAATACGGAACAAATGAAATCAACAAAGGAATATGACAATGAGGAAGATGGGGAATGATTTCTCGCATCAAATCAAAATGATATAGGAGAAGAATCCAACGAAGCACCAGAAGAAGATATAACAGACAGGGAAAAGGCTCCATGTAACATACCTCGGTAACCTCACATGTAAAAGTAGGGACGTATATTTTTTTTACACAAATTACCCACAAGTAATTATCCAAAATCACTACTCCACATTCCTCATTAACCATTAGATATAATGTTCATTAGTACATAAACTAAATTGCAATAAAGGACAGTAAGTTGCATAACCATTGAAAACCAATGTTGTAGTATATTAACTTAAATTGTCTCATGAACCTTGAATCCATTTCATGATTCCCTTAACCATATTAATTAATCACATACTTGACATTATGATTATCACATCAAACAAGGAATCAACATCATCAAGGATTCAACACCATCAAACTGACACAATAAGCAATCACATCATTGAACACTGATATACCCTGGAAACCCTGTAGGGTGAAAACCAACAAACATTTAATCTTATTATTAAACGCTCATGAGGGTGTTCACCCCTCACTCAATGGTTTACAAGGGAGTCCATCCCTTATCCATTGTTATAAAAGTTTACAATGAAATATCATTAAAATACCACATACCTAGCTAAAAGCTATTACAATTACCACGAAACCATTTACCCACATATCACCACTCTCTACATCCTTGTAGCATGATTGTACCATCAGTGGACCATCTTTCACTCGTGCTCATTAGCATGGACCACTAGTTCTTATCTACCACAACGTTAACATAATTTGTCTTTTGCACAATTCACCATCATTTCCCTATTACCATGATCATTCTCATGCCAGCACATGTTCATATCCAAAGGAAACCATTGTAATCATCCATTTCACTTAGAGGATACTAGAAACTTATCTTTGTTTTCTATGCACATAAATCCATGTTTATCTTTAAAAATATCTAATACAATAGTTCTACAAATCCATGTTTATCTTTAAAAGCACTAACACAATAGTTCTACAAATCCATGTTTAACTTTAAAAGCTCTAACACAATAGATCTACAAATCCATGTTTCTCTTTAAAATATCTAACACGATAGTTGTATCTTCATACATGTAATCAACTAATGTTTCTATGCTTTTGCATATGTGTTCATTTCACATAGTTATTTTCAAGAAACCAACATAGTTTCTCTATCATTTATGTACAATGTTATTATGTGTTTGTTTCAAGGATAGTGCCATAACAAAGTTCTCATGGATTTGTTTTCAACCAAGTATCATAGTCAACCTTTCTTTTGTGCATAAGAACTAAGATAATAATAACGGTAACCGTTTATGCATTAAAACATGCAATTAAATCAAACTATCCAATATGCAACACACAAATCATTTATCTTTTTTTTCTCACAACATGTAAGTCTTGCAAACTCTTGCGAAGGACTTAACACAATTAACTTGTCGTTCACATACAAGAAAGACATATCCTTTCCAAAGAAGATTCCTATGACTTATATTATCTCTTTGCATTTCATCTATGCACAGGTTATTATATTTCTCATAACTAAGTATTCTTCTTCAAAAGAACTTTCTTACCCATGAGAATATTTCACAAATTACCCTCTTTAATTTAAATTAATTTCCAAGAAAATGACTTGGATTTTTTATTCCTTTTTAAGAAAGAGCATACATACATCTTATCTTTGCTTAATAGAATTCATATGAAATGTTATATAAAGACAAGAAAGTTTACTTATCTTTTAATGCTACAAATAACAATATTTCTCTACATGTAATAATATATTTTCTTTACTTACCATGTAGTATTTCTAAAATAACATGGCTAATATTTTATGATATTTGCATAATCAATTTCACTTTTACCAGGCTTTTATGAAAGAATATTCTTTAATTTGAAACATGCAAACACATGTTTACTTATATATATATTTTTAAATAAGTCAAACATAATATCCCTCCAAAGGCATGTTTCTTATCTAATGCCACAGAACATGTAAATACATGTTTCTTTTCAAATGAGCTTTTACCACAATTATTATTTACTGTATGGTTTACCAAGGAATTTATCATAATGAATTATTCTTTTTAAACAAGAACAACATATATAACACAACATAATATTTTCCAAAAACCAATTAATCCTTTCATACCAAAAAACAACATGATCTCTTCCCAAAGAAATGAGTATTCGTTTCCATGAAAATCTAACACAGTAACTTATTTTTCATGCAGATATTTGTTTCTTCCTCAAGAAAACTTATTAACTATGTGCATTAAGTACATATTCCTTTTTCAAAAATCTATTAAACAAAATCACACTTTCGTTTTAAAGAAACCTGGCTACTTATCTTCTTTATGCACCTGATTCTCATACATTATTTTCATAAACCAACACAATTTCTCTTTCTTTCTATATGTAAGATTCTCATGCTTTTTAACCCATTTTTTTATGCATTAAAAAAAATGACAAGTAAACCTTTTAAAGCAATAACGTTGAATTAACTTCTATCCATACAAATCATGCATTTCACAAGATAAGTTAGCCATGAAAACTTTAGAGGATTTAACACATAGGACACTTAACTTTTCTTTGAATAATTTTCCCCTTGCGTTTATGCATTCTCTCCTTATCGGCTAACCTTTTTCTGTTTTTTCTACCGCCTTTTGTTAAGCCCATAAGTAATTATCTCCATATTCTTTCATGGTCTCATCCTATCAGATTTCAACTAACTATAGAACCAAGGCATAATTGTTAACTGTAATTGCTGGAAACTCTTCCCTTTTAGGTTTCTTTATTAAGAAAAAGTTTATCGGAAAAAGGTAAGACCCCGCAGGCATTGTGTTCATCCCTTCCATAAAGAATGTAAATTAGTTATTCAACAATCTGTTAAACGTTTTCCTATCCTCATGTAAAATGGTTTTCCTGAATAAAGAAAATAAAAGTAGTTATCAAGAACTAATTTTAACTTCTAAATATTCTTGGTGGGAACAGTTAATAATAATTCTCTTTCACTCATGTAAATATATATATTTTATGGAATATTCTACATAGGGTTATTACATACTCCCCCCCTTAGAGAGAACACCATCCTTAGTGTTCATCTCTCACTAAGATTTTAAATTTTACTCATTATATAACATTCTAAACCACCTAATAGGGGATCCTTCCCCTTCAAAATTAAGGATTTCATCTCCAAAAAAAATACCAATAACAAAAAATGATAATGTTTTTATAAATAATTATAGGCATTGATGAGCCCCAAAAATGGGTAACTTATTGGGCTCATTTTGCCTATTGTTATCCATTTATCCACCATTCTTCATAGTTTATGTATGCTTTTGAAGTATGTTTATGTTAATTGAATGAATGAGAATAGTCACTAGACCATGAAGGCTAATACGTGTTTGCTGCAGATTTTTGGACAAAATTTGGACCAAGTTCAAGCATTTATGGACCATTTGACAGCCAAATACGAGGGGACAAAGGTGAGGATTCAAGGAAGGGTGTCTCTTGCAATAAATGACCCCTTCCTCAAGTTCTCCACCATCAGCTCGGAGTTCAGCAGCCCACCAAAGTCGATTTCCAAAGGTAGCCGAGCAACTTTTATGAAGTGGTTGAGTACTGTAGTTTTGAGCAGCCAAGCCCCTTGAATTAAGGAGGACTGTTGGAGGTCCTCGTAGTGCATAAGTAGGGAGGCTTCCAGCCTTTGTAGGTTACTTGTTGAACATTTGTGTTTCGCACTATAGTGTTGCTTTGTTTCTCAGCCCATTTTGGAGCTTTTGCTGTAACACATTTTGGACATGGTTGTTTTTTGAGTAATGGAAACCAATTTTATGTTGCATCAGTTCTGAGCTTCTTTTAGGATCCTGTAGCTCTTGGTGTTGGGCCCAACCCAAGTGCCAGGACCTCCTCCATGTACTGTTATATGTTTTTCTTTACTGTCTTCATAAAGTAGTTTCTGTTAGTAGATTAAAATCTTGCTTGGTTATCTCGGCCAGTTTTGATGATTGAAAAAGCTTTCATGTTTCAGAGTGATGTGATAGGTTGATAGTAGAAAAGATCTTCGAAAAGGGCCATCAGGCAACCTTGGATCTCACCTCTCCCTCCTCGGGACCATGAGCTAAGGCCACGGTTTCCTTGCTACCACAAAAACATTGTTCTTGCTTCTTCATGCAATTGCTCGTGTTAGTTTCTCATTTGTAAAAGTTGATACCAGATGTGATTACATGCTTAGGTTAATTATTTCTTGGTTTTCATAAGTGTTTCACATGATTTTCCACCAAGGGATTTCTGTTCATCATGATTTCTAGTTCCTATGTCAAATTAGGTTAGAATAGCTAGATACTTGGTTTGCATGATCTCTACTTGGTCAGTTTCAAGAAGTAGTGTATAGAACACCTAAGAAACCTCCCTGCCTACCCTCCCTCCATCAGTGCAACCTGTTCCATCCCCTAGCTTAGATTCTTGCCCTTCGTTTGCCACATTTCCTCACTTTGACCTAATCCCCATATTTTTGTGCAACACTACTCTATTCACCCTTGAACAAATCCAACCATCCTTATCACTTCTCAGCTTCACCTGCTAGGTTCTAAACCTCTTCACACCCTCATCCAACCTCCATTTCCACTTCTCCACCTTTCTTCCACCATCAACCCTCCAAAATCTCCTTTCAGAACATCCTATAGAACAACCTGTAGAACCCCTGCAGACTTCCTGTAGAAGATCACGAGAGTTGTTTTTCGACATCCGATCAATATGAAACTCTCTGGAAGGGTGTTAGGGACCCCTTAGGCCCTCTTCTCACCTTCCCAACCTCCTGCAAGTGCCCTCACCATTTCCTTCCATCAATCAACCTCTGCACAGTCAACACAGTCAAGCACATGCATAATAATTCTACAAGATTACTCAAAAATACAAAAAGACATTCCTTTTCAGATTTCACTACAAGAGTAGCTTAGGCACAAGCATTCTACATTTCTAGAAGTCAATGGCATCCATTTCCACTACTTTCATCTTTTTCCTTGCACCGGTAGGGTTAGTTTGTAGAACTAGGGTTTACTAGGGTTTGCATTCCTTCTTCACTTTCAGCTTCTTTCTGCAAGTAGACTAGCTTCCCTTGAGTTAGATTTCATCCATCACCATTAAAAGCTTCTTCTCAAAGCTCATAGAAGTTGGCTTAAGCTCCTAGCAGACTTGTGCCAGCTGATCCAGTGACAGTTGCGGCAAGAGCTAGTACTTGTGCATATAGCACTGTCGCTTCCAATTTTGTTACGAACTACCAGGTTGATAAAAGTAAAGAAGGGAGTCCAAAGAGTTGCAGCATTATTGCTGCAATACTGGAGCCCACCAGGCATTTATAGCTACAAAAATACACAAGTTTCATTTTCCATCACTAAGTCATTATTCAATACTTTTAGAGATAAAACATAATATCTATATCAACTTACCATCACTTACCCATTACTCTTGAAAGTCATGGTCACATTTCTGTAAGTTCTCTAAGGATGTTTTTGGAAACCCATCCATACTCCATGACAAGCACCCTGTAATATATGACTAACAAATGCAACATAATCATATTAGTCTCAACATTTTCAATCAAATGAAATACTTTTAACTATCAATCAATTATGCAACATTAGGTGATATTTCAATCGCAGTACTTCTACAAATACGTGGAGAGAACCAACACTCTAATCATCAAACTGATAAATCACTGCACCATGTGTACTTTGTCTTCTAAAAGTACTCAAAGTGCACCTAATGCTCTGTAATCATCAAAGTGATCAATAAATGCACCAAGTGCATATTGTCTTAGTCCCTACTAAGATATTGAAAAGATTGGTAATACAATAAAGGAACTCAACTACCAATAACTCTTTAATAAGCACAAGACTCTTTCCCTATCAAGAAGTACATAACATTTTTACACATTTACATATAAAATTCATTCTTAACACAAAACATAACTGGCTAGTTAATTTTCCTGCTTTGAGAACTATAGTGACAAAATAATGCTCCTCCCAACCCATGGAAACTAGTTTCCACAACCAAATTCAATAATTTTCACATCTAGACAGTTATTTGACAAAGGCAATACCAAGTCTAGTATGGAATTCCACGGGCCAACTAGCTCAATAATTCCAATGACCGCAGAGGGTCCAATATAAGATTCCTCTTGGCAGCGTCGTACCTATTCCTCTCTGACAGCGTCCTATCTATGAGGAATTTTTGGCCTCCTCCAATAGGCTCCAAATCAATAAAGTTGCCTCCCGCTTTTTACCCTCTTCACCATCTTGGCTAACTCTTTTCCCTTATTGAGATCATTTATCTCTAAGGAGAGGAAATCCGGGCAAGCAAGTACCATCAACCCCTCCGGGCAGGTAACTGCCATCAACCCAAGGCATTCTAGTCTTTCACATCTATCCATGACTGTTTGACATGTTAAATTTCTCTTTTATCACTCTTACCCACAGTAATTTACATAGTGAAACATATGCGCATTACGATTAACAAAAGAAAATTCATGTACACCATACTCAACATGGGTCCATAATATCTTGATTAATAGGAAACATAGCTAACATACATGTTGTATGCATTCTGATTTTCCAAATATCACAATCATGCATATCATATAACATTATAATTTCTCATTTATGATTGCAATTCACATTGCAACATTTTACGTGACGAGTTTTCTTGTTGTCATTAAGCTACCACTACTTAATCCCATCAGCAACATTAGTTATAAATATGCATCATTTAACAAGTATTCACTTTCCAAATCATTTTAGTTTCATGCATACAATATTGTCATGCATAAAAGTATATGCAAATATTCATTAATGTGTAAATGTCAATAATAGTTGAGTTAACAATCTAAACATTTCCAATTCCCCATAGTGTATTGTCATCAACAGACCAATACATGAAGTAACTACCATAATCGCTTGTTTACGAATTGTAATAATATTAAATCAATTTCAATTAATGCATATAAGTTCTATTAGTTAGTCATACAACACTAACCAATCACAACTACCAACCATCTTAATGCATCCATGACAAGACTTAATCAAAAATTAGTTATTACAGTCAAGTCTCATTACTTGACTCATTGTTTATTTTCAATATCTAAAGGGGTTCTTACAATGTCTTTTTAAAACACTATATCGTCATATTCAAGGACATTCCCTGTATTTTACATTCATGCATTGACTCATTAAAATTAGTTCATTGTAACTTCAATCATGTTCATTAAATGTATCATTATTATTGCCATATTTGCAAAGAAAAAGTTGGTAGTTGATTGTCACTTTCCTTAATGAGTGTTCAATATTGTTCATAAGTGTAATGAGTGTTCAATATTGTTCATAAGTGTGACAAAAGTTTTATTGTCTTTTATCCTCATCAAGAATCCAATGTCATGAACATAGTTTTGCAGCAAACTTTATTACTTACTACTCAAAGAAGTTATAAACATGAATCACACATATCATGTCAAAAGTAGTGTACTACATAAATCAATATGTAGATTGTTAAACTCATACCTGAGTTAATGCCCACTGGTGGCATACCTCAATTTCTTTTCCACTTACCAATTCCCAAAGGCGCCAGTGCTGCAACCTTTAGCTTTGATACCACTTGTAACATACCCTGGTAACCTCACATGTAAAAGCAGGGAGTTAGAATTTTTTACACAAATTACCCACAAGTAATTATCCAAAATCACTACTCCACATTCCTCATTAACCATTAGATATAATGTTCATTAGTACATAAAGTAAATTGCAATAGAGGACAGTAAGTTGCATAACCATTGACAACCATTGTTGTAGTATATTAACTTAAATTGTCTCATGAACCTTGCATCCATTTCATGATTCCCTTAACCATATTAACTAATCACATAATTGATATTATGATTATCACATCAAATAATGAATCAACATCATCAAGGATTCAATACCATCAAACTGACACAATAAGTAATCGCATCATTGAACACCAATATACCTTGGAAACCCCGTAGGATGAAAACCAGCAAATGTTTAATCTTATTATTAAACGCTCGTGAGGGTGTTCACCCCTCACTCAATGGTTTACAAGGTAGTCCATCCCTTATCCATTGTTATAAAAGTTTACAATGAAATATCATTCAAATACCACATACCTAGCTAAAAGCTATTACAATTACCATGAAACCATTTACCCACATATCACCACTCTCTACATCCTTGTAGCATGATTGTACCATTAGTGGACCATCTTGCACTCGTGCTCATTAGCATGGACCATTAGTTCTTATCCGCCACAATGTTAACATAATTTGTCTTTTGCACAATTAACCATCATTTCCATGTTACCATGATCATTCTCGTGCCAGCACACGTTCATATCCAAAGGAAACCATTGTAATCATCCATTTCACTTAGAGGATACTAGAAACTTATCTTTGTTTTCCATGTGCATAATTCCATGTTTATCTTTAAAATATCTAACGCAATAGTTCTACAAATCCATGTTTATCTTTAAAAGCTCTAACACAATAGTTCTACAAATCCATGTTTATCTTTAAAAGCTCTAACACAATAGATCTACAAATCTATGTTTTTCTTTAAAATATCTAACACAATAGTTGTATCTTCATACATGTAATCAACTAATGTTTCTATGCTTTTGCATATGTGTTCATTTCACATAGTTATTTTCAAGAAACCAACATAGTTTCTCTATCATTTATGTACAAAGCTATTATGCATTTGTTTCTCTACATGTAATAATATATTTTCTTGGAAATGAATATAAATTAAAGAGGGTAATATATTTTCTCTACATAATTTATATTCATTTCCAAGAAAATTACTTTTAGAAATAATACATGATAAGTAAAGAAAATATATTATTACCTGTAGAGAAAATATATTTTCTTTACTTACCATGTATTATTTCTAAAATAACATGGCTAATACTCGATTTCAATTTTACCAGGCTTTTATGAAAGAATATTCTTAACTTTGAAACATGCAAACACATGTTTACTTATATATATATATATTTTTAAATAAGTCAAACATAATATCCCTCCAAAGGCATGTTTCTTATCTAATGCCACAAAACATGTAAATACATGTTTCTTTTCAAATGGGATTTTACCACAATTATTATTTACTGTATGGTTTACCAAGGAATTTATCATAATAAATTATTCTTTTTAAACAAGAACAACCTATCTAACACAACATAATATTTTCCAAAAACCAATTAATCCTTTCATACAAAAAAACAACATGATCTCTTCCCAAAGAAATGAGTATTATTTTCTATGAAAATCTAACACAATAACTTATTTTTCATGCAGATATTTGTTTCTTCCTCAAGAAAACTTATTAACTAAGTGCATTAAGTACATATTCCTTTTCCAAAAATCTATTAAACAAAATCACACATTCTTATCTTCTTTATGCACCTGATTCTCATACATTATTTTCATAAACAAACACAGTTTCTCTTTCTTTCTATATGTAAGATTTTCATGCTTTTTAACCCATTTTTTTATGCATTAAAAAAATGAAAAGTAAACCTTTTAAAGCAATAACGTTGAATTAACTTCTATCCATATAAATCATGCATTTCACAAGATAACTTATCCATGAAAACTTTAGGGGATTCAATGCATAGGACACTTAACTTTTCTTTGAAGAATTTTCCCCTTTCGTTTATGCATTCTGTCCTTATCAACTAACCTTTTTCTATTTTTTCTACCACCTTTTGCTAAGCCCATAAGCAATTATCTCCATATTCTTTCATGGTCTCATCCTATCAGAGTTCAACTAACTATAGAACCAAGGCGTAATTGTTAACTGTAATAGTTGGAACCTCTTCCCTTTTAGGTTTCTTTATTAAGAAAAAGTTTATCTGAAAAAAGGTATGACCCCGCAGGCGTTGTGTTCATACCTTCCATAAAGAATGTAAATTAGTTATTCAAGAATCCGTTAAATGTTTTCCTATCCTCATGTAAAATTGTTTTTCTGAATAAAGAAAATAAAAGCAGTTATCAAGAACTAATTTTAACTTTGAATATTCTTGGTGGGAACAGTTAATAATAATTCTCTTTCACTCATGTAAATATATATATATATATTTTGTGGAATATTCTACATAGGGTTATTACACTCCATCCAGGTATGTTCAGAAGAATCATCCAGAATCTCAAATTCTAGGAGAAAAAGGGGCTAGTGTACAGACAAGAAGGAACTCTTACAGGGACCTCAAGTTATCTACCATTAATATCCTCCACCAAACCTCAGAATGTAAATGAAGCCTGCAAAGATGAATGTTGGGTCAAGGCCATGGATGAAGAACTCGACCAAATTGAAAAGAATGATACTTTGGAATTAGTTCCTAGACCTCATGATAAAAATGTTATAGGAACAAAATGGATATTTAAGAATAAACTTAATGAAAATGGAGAAGTTATTAGAAACAAGGAAAGACTTGTTTCTAAAGGGTATGCTCAACAAGAAGGTATATATTTTGAAGAAACTTTTGCACCTATTGCCAGACTTGAAGCCATAAGGATTTTTCTTGCTCTCTCTGGTTTTTGAAAATTCAAAGTATATCAAATGGATGTAAAATCAACCTTTCTTAATGGAGATTTAGAAGAAGAAGTTTATATTGAACATCCATAAGGATTCATTCTTGGAAATGATGTAAAACTCGTATGCAAGCTCAAAAAGGCTCTCTATGGTCTAAAACAGGATCCAAGAGCTTAGTATTACCACCTTGACAAATATCTACAACAATAAGGTTTCACAAAAGGTTCTACATATAGCAATTTATACACAAAGATTGAAAATGATAAACTGCTAATTATTTTTGTTTATGTTGATGATATCATCTTTGGTAGCAATGAAGAATCCATGAGTTAGAATTTTGCTTTAGTAATGTAGCAATAATTTGACATGTCCTTACTTGGTGAACTTATTTGTTTTCTTGGTCTACCAGTACAGCAAAGAAAAGATGGTATCTTTCTTTCACAAACCAAATATCTCAAGCATATCTTCAAGAAATACAGAATGGAAGATTCTAAACCAATATGTACTCCAATGGAAACAGGATGCAGTCTCAGTTCTAATATCTTCAAGTAGCTCAAGACTTTGGTCTATGGTATCCTAAAGATACGGATCTTACTCTTAATGCTTATACAGATCCTGATTAGGTAGGAAATTTGGATGATCGAAAGAGTACTAGTGGAGGACAATTCTATATGGGTTCACGGTTGGTGTCTTGGTTCAGCAAGAAACAACGTTCAGTTGACTTATCTACAACTAAAGCAGAATATGTGGTTGTTGCATCTTGTTGCACATAACTACTTTGGATGATGCAAACATTGCAAGACATTTGGATCACATGTAATCCACCTATCTCCATTGTATGTGATAATACAAGTGCCATCAGTATTTCGAAAAATCTAGTCATGCACTCCAAGACCAAGCACATACCCATTAAGTACCATTTTCTACAAGAACATGTGCTTGAACAAAAGGTTAAATTGGAGTATGTTACCTCCAAAGAACAGGTTGCTGATATATTCACTAAACTGATTCCCAGAGAAACATTTGAATATCTCAGACAAAAGTCGGGTGTAGTTGCTACATCATCCTGCTGTTAAATCTAGTTTTCAGAGGAAGGTTATTATACACAGGTTTCATGAAGTAAAGTCACGTATACACGTGGGTTTCTATGGAGGAAGGAGAATATATGTTTTCTGATAGAAAAAAAGTGGGTCAGACTCTGATATGGGTGCTCTGTCTGATATTGATGATTACAGTCTGAAGATATGATTTTTTCATGGATTTTTATCTGACTGACAAATATGCCTTGATGAATGACTTGTTGAAAATGCACAAGTAACATAGGCTCAGGGGGAGCATTATCCTTCACACATTCTACATTGTTGGCATCATGGTTGCTGATTTCAGCTAAGGCTTCAAATACTTATATCATTTATTGCATAAGTCATGTAAAGATCTAGGGTGTGATATGACTTCTTCAGTCATGGTCTATATTTCAATGAGTCCTATTGAACATATGATGTAATCTGTATCCCCACTTTGCATGGGATGGATGGCGTAATAATTTTTGTATTTCTGTCATGTATAAACAATTGGTACATCCCCACTTGGTTTGTTGGATGAGTCAAATATGGTGTTCCCCACTTGGTTGGTTGGATGAGTCAAATATGGTGTTTCCCCACTTGGTTGGGTGGATGAGTCAAATATGGTGTTTCCCCACTTGGTGGGTGATTGATGTATGTATGAGTCATTGGTCATAGGGAGGTCATACTCACTTAGTTGAGTTATAGAGTCATGTTGTTCTTTTGAAACATATCTCTGTAGACTCAGCATGTACTTAGGGGTGTTGTGGGGAAAAGTATTCGACTCGGATGACCCTATCCCTACTCTAAGGGTGACAGTCCTTAGCAACAACTGAAAGTAAAGCTTTGATTATTTTCCTTTATGAAAGTACAGAGAAGGAAGAAAAGATTAACCAACCGGTGTCTTTCGCTTTTGTCGATCCTGTCCTCTCTCTTTGTCTCTTGTTCCCAGCTCCTTGCTCCCTTTGCCGGCCCAGCTACACACAGATCCTGCACAAACAAAAGAGGGAAACTACAAGAAACATGTACTCATAACTGATGCATGGATTAGAGTGAATCAGATATACAAGTAAATACAATACATCAATGCAATACAAGTATATAGGAGAACATTCAAAGCTTTATTGATAGAAGTAAAAGGGTTCTGAGAAGGTTACAACCATCAATGGCTCCAATCCAGCAACACCTCCCCAGCAGCAAGAAATCTCCTCTTCACCTCTATAAAAAGCAATCACCCAATAGCTCTAACTGTAAACCAACAGCACCTCCTTGCTTTGCACAAAATTCCAGCCTCCTTAGACCTCATAGAAGAGCTCTATATATAGGAGAGAAGAAGAGAGGATGAGTCAGCTTGAGGCTGGCATGAAGCTGACTAGTGTCCTCTCCCTCTTCAGTTAAACTTCAGTTCTTGAGTCCACTTGGAGATCCTTGCTTACACATGGAGATCAAGTACCTCTTACTCATCACAGGGCGAATCCCTTGAACCAAGTGTCAGTTTGGAAGCTTCCTGGGCAATTGACACCTTGCAGAATGATTGTGCCACTTGGCCAATCTCGCCCAGCGCAGGTAGCCTTCATTAGATTTGACTTTCAGCGCAGGTACAAGGAGGAGCAGTTGCATTCCAGCGCAGATGCTCAGTGGAGCAGCTGACATGATCCAAAAATAGCCTGTTTCTGAGTGTTTTCAGGTGGATAACTGATAGGAAGTGCTGTGGTTTGCTGACCTTGTTCCTCTAGGGGTAAGAACAACATGTTTAGGGACTGAGGATCCCTGTAATTATTGACATTTCATGCTCCATGCTGCGAGGCACAAAAATGTCTATAACAAGGGGGAGCATGGACAACATAATGTATATCAAAGGGGAAGAATAGCTTGGTCCAGACTTTTCCCTTGATGTCAAAGGGGGAGAGTATTTTTGGTGTCACTGGTTATCTCTAACAGTTTCTACAGCTTGCAGTAATCAACACCAGCATGGTAGCCATCAAGTCCAAAGGGGGACATTGTTGGCATTTTGATACAAGTGTTGTCCTTGATGGCAACTCACTCACAGGTCAGTTCAATTTTGATGAAAGGCAACCCATAGTGTAACAAAACCATTTAGATGTAACAGGGCATTGGTATAGAAGAACATCAAGATGGAACTGAAGTCTACTAATCAAAATGAGGAATTTGAAGTTATAGGATGGTGAAAAGTAGTTTAAGATGTATACTCAGGTCCACTTAGTCAAATTAGCGTATACACACCAGTTCACAAAACAAAAAGAGAGTATATGTATACACGCACTCTCATAAGAAGAAAAGCGTGTATATGTTGGAAAATCAAGGAAATTCAAGAGGACACAATACTAGGGGTCAATACCATGGTATTAGCCCATAATATTGAGTGAAGTAATGACTATTTGACCCCGTCCAAGAATACCACGGGTCCTAAGTGCTTTTGGTTTGAGGTATTGAGAAAGGCCTAAAACTATATAAGGAGGAGAAGATTATAAGGCCAAGGTGTGAAAGTGAAAAGGGCTTTTAAGGAATACTTCTATCTGAAGTATATTTTATGTTGCAAGGGCTATGTAGGTGATTTGATCTGAAATATTGCGTGCACCTTGAATTCAATGTTGGATCAGGATCATGAGACCTGAAATGAATTATCATTAAATGATCTGATATTGGTTGGGCCAAATCTGATTGTGTACACCTATTTTATTCTTTAAATGTCATGATCTGGGTTTCTCTGAAGTCTGGAATAGCAACAAAGTTATGAGTTAATATTTTCAGATCTATACGCTAGTTCATCTCGGTAAAAGCATGTACACATAGGTTCTACTCTTCCAAGTAGCGTATACAGAGGAAAATATTATTCTTCAAATACAACTAATCTATCTGATTAGTTATGTTGTTTTACTATTGTCTGTCAATGAAGTCTTGTTAAATCTGAATGTAAAACTGAATGAATAAGGAGTTTGATATCTGATTGATTGATTGTATAAGTGAGAAGGGTGATCTCTGCTACTACCTATGTAAAGCTATGTAAATTGACAATAGATGTTGAGTATATTGCTGGTTGGTATAGACTTGATTCAAAAGTTTTATGTTTCAGTAGTTTTGAAGGTATACATAGGTTTGATTAAAGGAAGTAGCATATACACACAGGTTGAGTTCAATAAAGTATCATATACATTCTGATGCATGATTTTTGAGGTTGCAGCTGGTTCTGAATGATGATGCAGGTTTCTGGGTTTAGCATAGTGTTCTAGTGACATTGATCTGATTATTCAGATTAACTAATTGTTGGTTGATGGAGTTTGAGTTTCAAAGTTTCTGATGGGTCCAATATGAAAAATTGATGAAATGAGGCCTTCATGTGTATTGTTGTGTACCAGGAGCATCCAGTCTAGAAATTTATGAAACGTGGTCCCTAGAAGAAGAGAGAAGGTCGTAGCCTTTTGTAGGCTAGCGCCTATGTACTAGTAAACAATTTGGCTAGTACAAGAGCTAGGGGGTTGCAGCTCCCTTCCAGTAAAAGCTGGAAAATAAGAGAAGGTTGTAGCCTTCTGTAAGTGGGTGCCTACATACTGGTATGATTCTACACTAGTACAAGATTGTAAACAGATTTTCTTATTATTAAAAGAAGAAATAGATGAAAACAGTAGGTGGTTTTTACCCACATTGGGTTTCCACCTTAAATCTTGGTGTTCATGTGTGTTGCTTATGTGTGATGGTTTATTATGTTTTTACTGCACTCTTTGATAAGTTATTGATGCACTGGTTATAAATCAACACATGATAAATTAACTAAATCACAAGTTATCTGGGTATACTCTAGTTTCACTAATCACAGTAGTGTGTACATGCTAGTTCACTTCATAGAAGTAGCATATATAAATATGTTTGGGAAATGAAAATTTATTGATCTGATAATACTGATTCACCCCCCCCCCCCTCTCAGTATGATTTCCAACAATTGGTATCAGAGCAGGTCCTTCAGAAGAAGCTTGATTGCTTGAAGGAAGGTCTTTCAAGATGAATAATCACGAAGGCATGGGATCCATCTGACCACCAATCTTCAATGGGAGAAACTTAGTATATTGGAAAATAGGAGCCAAAGCCTATCTAAAATCGCTTGGAGTTGATGTTTGGGAAATTGTGGAAGGAGGATATCAATTTCCAGTAGAAATTCCTACAGACTCTACAGGTAAGAAGTTATATGAAACCAATGCCAAAGTTGTCAATATGTTATTGGGAAGCATGTGAGAATCAGAATTTGTCAAAGTCATGTAGCTCAAGACAGTGAAAGAGATATGGGACAAAATCATTCAGAGCTATGAAGGAGACTCTCAGGTAAAACGTGTTAAGCTTCAAACTCTCAGAATTCAGTATGAAACTCTTAAGATGCATATTGATGAGAGTGTTGCTAGTTACTTTTTACATATAGATGACATTGTTAATTGTATGAAGAATTTGGGTGAAGAGATAAAGGAAGCTATTTTAATTGAGAAACTTTTGAGATCTTTGTCTTCCAAATTTGAGTCAAAAGTGTCTTCCATAGAAGACAAATAGGATCTTCAAACTATTACTGTGACTCAACTCCATGGAATCCTAACTGCCTTTGAAATGAGAAAAGGAGGTCCATCAGATATGAGAGAAGACGCTTTTAAAGCATCAGCAAAGGGAAAAGAAAGGAAAGAGCACAATGAATCAAAACACATTTCAGAAGAAGAATATGAGGTAAATTTTGTCAAGAAGCTTCAATGGGGTTCCAAAAGATTCATAGGTAAGCCACCATTCAAATGCTTCGATTGTGGTAGAGTCGGCCATTATGCTGCCAAATGTCCTCATAAAGATAAATATGAAAAAGGAAAGGAATACGCAAAAGGAAATAGAAAATAGGTTGTGAAGAGAAGGAGTTACTATACGCATGAAGATAGTGATGGATTATCCAATAGTGATGAATATGAAATTGACCAAGATTATAGACTACTCATGGCTTATGAAAATGATGATTTTTTCGATGCCTTAGAAGAGGAAGACTTTCTTGAAGAAATCACGAAACTCAGAATATGTTTAGAATAAAAGAATATGATCATTGATACGTTGACACACCAACTCACTAAAAGAGAAAAACACAATGAAAATCTAGAACGTGAAATTGTGGGTCTAAGAAAAGAACTTGAGAAGACAAAATCTCTTAATCTTAGATTTGCTAAAGAATATGAATCTTTAAATGAAATCATCAAATTTCAGCATTCTCCTCTGATAAAGATAGGTCTTGGATTTACTGAAGAATCATCTCAATCACAGAAGCTGTCAGCCTCCACGAGAAGCTATCTTGATGTAGCAAATACCAGTGAATAGTATGTCAATCATCAACAAAGGCCTAAAATTACTCATCAGGTAAATCATACCCAATTTACTCCAAGGTTGAATATCAGTTAAGGTTCAACCAATAGGTAAACAATCCCAAAGGATTCTATGATCACAAATACTTCTTTAATGGGCAATGTTTTTCATGTCATAAATTTGGGCATAAGGCTGCTGAACGTGTTGCTTACAAAACCATCATGACTAGAGAAGCTCGAAATCAAAGGAGTGTAATAGAAATCAATAAAAGCTCCTATAATAACTTTTCTCCTCTTGAAAATGAAGTAGAATGTTTGATTTGTAACAAATTTGGTCATGAAGAATCTAAATGCAGGAGAAAATTTTGGCCATCACTTCAAAAGGAGAAAACATCATTAAATCCCAAGATATAGAGAAAGAAGGAATCTCAATCAGAAAGATGTGGCATATATCTGTATGCAGAAGGACAAGAAAATTAATGGTACATCGACATTAGATGATCCAAACACATGAAAAATGATAAAGAGAAACTTCATTCATATAATGCTTTAAAAAAGGAAAAGAATGTCTCATTTGGAAATGACACTCTAGCTGCCATTAAAGGTAAAGGTTTTGTCTTCTTTAAAGAAAATGTTAAGGCTAGAAATGTCATGTATGTAGATGGTTTAAAGCATAACCTATTGAGTGTCAATCAAATGTGTGATCAAGGAAATGAAGTAATGTTTTGATCAAATAGATGTGTGGTTCGTGAGCTTGATACAGGAAATACTATGATCAAAGGAACAAGAACTCCAAACAACTTATACACACTCAAAGGAGGAAAACAACAATGTTATCTAACCAAAATAGATGAAAAATAGCTATGGCATAGAAGATAGGGACACTAAGGTTTTCTCAATTAAGAAAAGAATGCAGGCTCAAGGCAGTTCGTGATCTTCTAGATATCAACATCCTAGAAAATACCATATGCAAACCATGTCAAGTCGGTAAGACAACCAGAGTTCACTTCAATGTAAAAGAAGGATTAGCAAGTAAGCCTCTTGAACTCATCCATACTGATTTATGTGGAAAAACAAGGAAAAAGTCACCTCGTGGAGAAGAATACTTTATTTTATTTATTGATGATTTTTTGAGGATGTGTTGGATAGGTCTACTAAAGCATATAGATGAAACATTTGAAAAGTTTAATGCCTTCAAATATTTAGTTGAAAATGAATCAGATCGAAAAATCAAATGTCTCATATCTGATAGAGGGGGAGAATTCATATCAGATGAATCCTTTGACTTTTATGAACAACATGGAATAAATAAGCAATTCTTCATCGCAAGAACCCCTCATCAAAATGGCGTGGTGGAAAGAATGAATAGAACAGTTCAACAAATGGCTTGAGCAATGCTTGATGAATCTGGAACTCCTGCAACCTTTTGGGGAGAAGTTGCATTTGCTGTCGTGACTATTATCAACAAATACAATGTTCGGGTAAATAGAAATCAAACTCCATATGAACTTTGGAATGGTAATCCTGCTACTGTAAAACACTTTAGAGTGTTTGGAAGAAAATGTTTCATCAAAAGGAGTGATGAAAAACTTGGTAAGTTTGAACCCAGAGCAATTGAAGGAATTTTTCTTGGTTATTCATCCAGAAGTAAAGGATACAAATGTTATAGCAAAAGACTTCGGAAAATTGTTGAAAGCATTGATGTTTAATTGATGAAGCATGCAGAAATCCCTAACAAATGAAATTAGCAGAGGAATATGACAATGAGGAAGATTGGGAATTATTTCCTGTATCAAATCAAAATGATATAGAAGAAGAATCCAATGAATCACTAGAAGAAGATACAACATACATGGAAAAGACTCCATCCAGGGTTGTTCAGAAGAATCATCCAGAATCTCAAATTCTAGGAGAAAAAGGGGCTGCTGTATAGACAAGAAGAACTCTTACAGGGACCTAAAGTTATCTAGCATTACTATCCTCCACCGAACCTCATAATGGAAATGAAGCCTGCAAAGATGAATGTTGGGTCAAGGCCATGGATGAAGAACTTGACCAAATTGAAAATAATGATACTTGGGAATTAATTCCTAGACCTCATGATAAAAATGTTATAGGAACAAAATGGATATTTAAGAATACGCTGAATGAAAATGGAGAAGTTATTAGAAACAAGGTAGGACTTGTTTGTAAAGGGTATGCTCAATAAGAAGGTATAGATTTTGAAGAAACTTTTGCACCTGTTGCCAGACTTGAAACCATAAGGATGTTTCTTGCTCTCTCTAGTTTTTGAAAATTCAAAGTATATCAAATGGATGTAAAATCAGACTTTCTTAATGGAGATTTAGAAGAAGAAGTTTATATTGAACATCGAGAAGGATTCATTCTTGGAAATGATGTAAAACTCGTATGCAAGCTCAAAAATACTCTCTATGGTCTAAAATAGGCTCCAAGGGCTTGGTACTACCACCTTGACAAATATCTAAAACAACAAGGTTTCACAAAAGGTTCTGCAGATAGCAATTTATACACAAAGATTGAAAATGATAAACTGCTAATTATTGTTGTTTATGTTGATGCTATCATCTTTGGTAGCAATGAAGAATCCATGAGTCAGAATTTTTCTTCAGTAATGCAGCAAGAATTTGAAATGTCCTTACTCAGTGAACTTACTTATTTTCTTGGTCTACAAGTACAGCAAACAAATGATGGTATCTTTCTTTTACAAACCAAATATCTCAAGCATATCTTGAAGAAATACAGAATGAAAGATTCTAAACCAATATGTACTCCAATGGTAACAAGATGTAGTCTCAGTTCTAATGATGAATCACTAGCAATAAACCAACCAACTTACAGATCTATGATTGGGAGTTTGCTTTATCTAACAAGTACCGGACCTGATATCATGCATGTAGTAGGAATTGTTGGAAGGTTCCAAGCAAATCCAAAGGAATCACATATGCAAGCAGTCAAAAGAATTTTCAAATATATTCAAGGAACTCATGACTTTGGTCTATGGTATCCTAAAGATACAGATCTTAATATTCATGCTTATACAGATGCTGATTAGGCAAGAAATGTGGATGATCGAAAGAGTACTAGTGGAGGAGAATTCTATATGGGTTCATGGTTGGTGTCTTGGTTCAGCAAGAAACAAAGTTCAGTTGCCTTATCTACAACTGAAGCACAATATGTGGCTGCTACATCTTGCTGCACAAAACTACTTTGGATGATACAAACATTGCAAGAAATTCAGATCACATGTAATCCACCCATCTCCATTCTATGTGATAATACAAGTGCCATCAATATTTTGAGAAATCTAGTAATGCACTCCAAGACCAAGCACGTACCCATTAAGTACCATTTTCTACGAGAAAAAGTGCTTGAACAAAAGGTTGAATTGGAGTATGTTACCTCCAAAGAATAGGTTGCTGATATATTCACTGAACCGCTTCCCATAGAAACATTTGAATATCTCAAACAAAAGCTGGGAGTAGTTGCTGCATCATCCTGTTGTTAAATCCAGTTTTTTGAGGAATGTTATTATACGCAGGTTTCATGAAGTAAAGTCTCATATACATGCAGGATTCTATGGTGGAAGGAGTGTATATGTTTTCTAATAGAAAAATAGTGGGTCAAACTCTGATATGGGTGCTTTGTATGATATTGATGGTTGCAGTCTGACAATATGATTTGTTCATTGATTTTTATCTGACTGACAAATATGCCTTGATGAATGACTCGTTGACAATGCATAGGTAACACAAGTATAGGGGGAGCATTATCCTTCACACACATTCTATATTGTTGGCATCATGGTTACTGAGTTTAGCTAAGGCTTCAGATACTTATATCATTTGTTGCATAAGTTATGTAAAGATCTAGGGTGTGATATGACTTCTTCTGTCATGGTCTATATTTCAATGAGTCCTATTGAACATATGATGTAATTTGTATCCCCACTTTTCATGGGATGGATGATGTAATAATTTTTGTACTTCTTTCATGTATAAACAATTGGTATATCCCCACTTGGTTGGGTGATTGATGAATGTATGAGTCATTGGTCATAGGGAGGTCATACTCACTTAGTTGAGTTATAGAGTCATGTTATTCTTTTGAAACATGTCTCTGTAGGCTAAGCATGTACTCAGGGGAGCATGGACAACATAATGTATATAAAAAGGGAAGAATAACTTGGTCTACCCTTTTCCCTTGATGTCAAAGGGGGAGAGTATTTTGGTGTTGCTTGTTATCTCTAACAGTTTCTACAACTTGCAGTAATCAACACCATCATGGTTGCCATCAAGTCCAAAGGGGGAGATTGTTGGCATTATGATACAAGTGTTGTCCTTGATGGCAACTCACTCATAGGTCAGTTCAGTTTTGATGAAAGGCAACCCACAGTGTAACAAATCCATTCAGATGTAACAGGGCATTGGTACAGAAGAACAGGAAGATGGAACTAAAGTCTACTAATTAGAATGAAGAAGTTGAAGGTAAAGGATGGTGAAAAGCAGTTTAAGATGTATATGCATGTCCACTTAGTCAAATCAGCGTATACACACCAGTTCACAAAACAAAAAGAAAGTATATGTATACACGCACTCTCACAAGAAGAAAAGCACGTATATGTTGGAAAATCAAGGAAATTCAAGAGGAGACAATACCAGGGGTCAATACCATGGTATTAGCCCACAATATTGAGCGGAGTAACGACTAATTGATCACGTCCAAGAATACCATGGGTCCTAAGTTCTTTTTGGTCTGAGGTATTTAGAAAGGCCTAAAACTATATAAGGAGGAGAAGATCATAAGGCCAAGATGTGCAAGTGAAAAGGGTTTCTAAGGAATACTTCTATCTGAAGTATATTTTATGTTGCAGGGGCTATGTAGGTGATTTTCTCTGAAATATTGCATGCACCTTGAATTCAATGTTGGCTCAAGATCATGAGACCTGAAATGACTTATCATTGAATGATCTGATATTGGTTGGGCCAGATCTGATTGTGTACAGCTGTTTTTTCTTTAAATGTCATGATTTGGGTTTGTCTGAAGTCTAGAATAGCAGCAAAGTTATGAGTTAATATTTATAGATCTATATGTTGGTTCGTCTTAGTAAAATCATGCATACATGCTGGTTCTACTCTTCAAAGTAGCATACATAGAGGAAAAACCTATTCTTGTGATCTGACTAATCTATATGATCAATTATTTTGTTTTATTGTTGTTTGTCAATGAAGTCTTCTTAGATCTGAATGTAAAACTGAATGAATAAGGAGTTTGGTATTTGATTGATTGATTGTATAAGTGAGAAGGGTGATCTCTGCTACTACCTGTGTAAAGCTCTATAAATTGATAGTAGATGTTCAGTATATTGCTGGTTGGTACAGATTTGATTTATAAGTTTTATGTTTCAGTAGTTTTGAAGGTATACGCAGGTTTGATTAAAGGAAGTAGTGTATGCACGCAAGTTGGGTTTAATAAAGTAGTGTATACATTTTTATGCATGATTTTTGAGGTTGGAGCTGGTCCTGAATGATGACATAGGTTTATGGGTTTAGTACAGTGTTCTGGTGATAGTGATCTAATTGTTCAGATTAACTAATTATTGGTTGATGCAATTTGAGTTCCAAAGTTTCTTATGGGTCCAGTTTGAAAATTTGATGAAATGAGGCCTTCATGTGTATTGTTGTGTACCAGGAGCATCTAGTCTAAAAATTTATGAAACATGGTCCCTGAAAGAAGAGAGAAGGATATAGCCTTCTATAGGCCGACGCCTACGTACTAGTAAACACATTGGCTAGTACAAGAGATAGGGGTTGCAGCTCCCTTCCAATAGAAGTTGGAAAATGAGAGAAGGTTGTAGCCTTCTGTAGGTGGGTGCTTGCATACTGATATGAGTCTACACCAGTCAAGATTGTAAGAATATTTTCTTATTATTAAAAGAAGACAGAGACGACAACAGTAGGTGGTTTTTGCCCACATTGGGTTTCCACCTTAAATCTTGGTGTTCATTTGTGTTGCTTATGTGTGATGGTTTATTCTATTTTTATTGCATTTTTTTATAAGTTACTGATGCACTCGTTATAGATCAACACACCATAAATTAGCTAAATCACAAGTTCTTTGGGTATATGTTGGTTTCACTAGTCATAGTAGCATGTACACGCTATTTCACTTCACAAAAGTAGCGTATATAAATCTATTTGGGAAATGAAAAATTATTGATCTGATAATATTGGTTCACCCCCCCTCTCAGTATTATTTTCAACAGTCTTTTCTCCAGAAACCACAAGTTTTTATGCTCTACTTTTAGCAACCACAGAACTGTTGCACCCATCAATGATAATGCTACCCAGAAGCTTGTACAAATTTCCAATCTGAACTCCTCGCATCAATACCATTTCTCCTCGAACCATCTTGCAAGTCTCTATCTCGAAAACTATTTTTACACCTGCATCATCCATCTTTCTTACAGAAATAAGATTTCTGGCCAAGGCAGGAATATGAAGAACACCCAGAAGTTTTCTAATGCTTCCACCTTGCAACTTCAACTTGAGTTTTCTGCAACCAATGATTCTAGCCTTCCTGTCATCCCCAAAGAAGACATCACCACTATCATATTTCTCATATTTGCATAACCACTCCCTATGGGGAGTGAAGTGAAAGGATGCACCTGAGTCAATCAACCATGCCTCGTGATCTACATGTGTACTTGAATAAGAAGCCAAGTACACATCCCCACATTCAACTGAGGTTGTTTTCAACTCTGTGGAAGGAGAATCATCAAATCCCTTTCCTTTCTCAGGAGATTTAGATATACAATCCTTTTTGAAGTGCCCTTCCTTTTCGCATTTCCAACACCCCTTTATAGGTTTTCCTGGAGATTTGGATCTCCCTATAGATTTAGATCTCCCAATGAAGGACTTATTTGTATTTCTGTTTTGGGACAATACTCATACAGACAAGGCATATCCATTTTGTCCCTCCTTATTTTTCCATCTCATCCCCTCTGACAACAAGGATGAGACTATTTCATCAAACTTCAAGGTAGTTGTATTGCTACCAATTGCAACAACCATACTATCCCACGAATCTAGTATAGAACGTAGCAAAATGATGCACTTATCTTCATCTGAAATTTTAATATCAATAGATAACAACTTCCACATTATTAAATGCGTTCATATGCTCCGTCACCAAGTCTCCATCCTTCATATTCGAGTTATACATTTTTTCCATAGGAACAGTTTGTTCATGAGAGACCTAGATTGGTACAAAGTCCCTAACATTTCCCACAAAGGCTTCATTGTAGCTTCCCCTAATACATTCAACAATACTGAATCTGAGATACACAACCGTATTGTGTTCTTTCCTTTCTGATCTAAATTTGTCCTGTATTCATATGACGTTGTCATTGGTTTAGTACCCAGATCTACCACAATCCACTCATCTTTGTCCACTAGCAGATCCTCCATCTTGATTTTCCAGAACTCAAAACTCTGACCATTAAATTTCTCGATCTCTATATTTCCACTGCTTGCCATCTTCTTTCACTGTAAGAATTAATCCCACAGATCTCCCACTAAACAGGGTCTACCACAGGCCCGAGAAAAACCCCTCAGCAGCAAAGGCGTCCCCTTGAAGCCAAAACAACTATAATACCAAATGTAGGTTTTAACCTTGTATAGAAATTACCTACATACGAATTCTAAAAACAAAAAATAAACAATGGAGAGAGCATAAAACATAAAATAGATATACACATAGATTTCCCCTAGATCCCAAAACCAAGACTACGAGATTGATTTTTCATTATATTCCTTTCAATGTTACAATACATATATATACATGTCGAAGCATCCATAAATGCCAATCCATTATCCCTATAGTAGAACATAACCATAGTTCCCTTGGACAAATCTATAAGATACCATGGGCAGAAAACCATCATTCCTAACACATCACAATGGTCGCATATAACCCTTCCTTCATGCATTAAGACTAATCCCATGACCTACCCACTTGCATGCATCTCCACTTTGAAGGGATGTTGCAAATTAAGTAATACAATAACCCTTTCTTGGCTAATTTTTCTCTTCAACTCATAAAAATTCTTCTATTAAATCTTATCCCAATAGAAGCTTTTGCCACTTGCTATTATGGCTTGGAGTGGGAAAACTACTATTGAAAATGAAGTTATTAATTTCATTCATTAGTGTGCTTGCACAGAAAAAAATACTTACCTCATAGACATTTGTGGGAATTCACCATGTCATGATGACCTCCATCTTAATAATATCTATGTTGTTATCACTCAAGGAAAAAATTTTAAATTTTTCACAACAGTTCGATTGTTTGTCAAAGGCACATAAATCCTTTCTATCAGTTTCGCAGCGCAGCATGTTTTAAGTGATTTCGTAGCGCATAATTCATATTTTTCACTAGCTATGCTACGAAATCGGAGATTTATCCTAATCCATAGCAGACCTTACCCAACTGTCATGGTTATCAAAATCCATTTGGTTTGCATCAACAGTTGTCAGCTTATAAGGTTTTTAGTACCCCAGCAGATGGTGTTTTAATAAGTTTATCTGGAGCACTCTTTCCTTGGAAGAAGCCTTCAGTGGTAATCAGTGGAATCAACAAGGAATCAGACTGTGGATATCACATCATTTATTCTGGTACTGTTGCAAGTGCAAGGGAAGCTCTCATGTCAGGGGTTCCTTCTATTGCAATATCTTTGAATTGGGAAAAGGATGAGAGCAGCTACAGTGATTTCAAGGAAGCAGTGTAAATTTGACTATAAAACAAGAATAGATTAATTTTTGAGTCTGTTGAAGGATTCAATCACAACTACAAGGTTATCGTGGTTGTCTTTGATCAATCTGGAGATAAAAGCATGGTTTATGGCCTTCTTGCAATGATTGCATCTGGTTCTACTCTAACAAGACATTGAAAAGTTGGTTTCTTCAGCTATACAGATTACTTTTTCAGCTGCTTTCCCGGGGTTTGAAACACATGCAGTTACAGGCACCCATATTCGGCGTCATAACCAAGTTGCAAAAGTCTTGAAAAGAGGTCTGCGCCATATTCACATCATTTTCTTTTGAGAGTCTGGTGGGTCTCTAGCTTCATCCTGTGGGTATATGAAAAGCTTTCACGTGTTGTTTTGTTCATGAGTAACAACTCCCATTCGTTTCATAGCATATTTGATGATTGCATGTTGTTCGTGAACCTTCCACCTGTTGTGTGTATTTGAAGTCATTTCTGCCACCGCAGTCCCTTGGTCCCGTGGTAAATTCGAATTCTTCAATTCAATGCTGTATTGTCGGTGGCATAGCAGCACATCTGTCCTGTTCTAAGATTGCATCCAGAGATTGTAAATGTGTTGCGCAGGCCAGAGAGACACGTGCAGAGCATCTAATACCAAATGTGACCCATTCAGATGCGGCTTCAAATATTCTTACAAATAAAGGGTCCTGTGATGTATAAATGCAAATAGAGAAACCAAATTGTTATGGAAGATATGGAGTCCGAGTGCTGTGGATCAGGTTATTACCAAGATCGAGGTTTATCATTCCTCAAAGCTCTTCTTTGGAGATTTGTTGTCCTCTGCGAGTTACGCTTTCCTGCATTCATTGGCTGTACATAATTGCAAGTATATTGTTCTGCAAACACACCAGAAGCCCTCATGCAATTCCTTGAAAAGGGCTTTCTGCTAAGTCCCACAGGTTGATGAACGTATTATCAAGGCAGTTTCCTTGGAGCACCGAATGATGTTGATTCAGCTGTGGAATTTATCCTTAAAGAGGTGGTTCCTAACCAAAATGACCAAATAGCTGATGCAGAACTTGATAGTGAGCGTGGAATTGTGGATGGTCCAATTACTGAACATGACTATCGTTCAGGTTCTGAGCAATTGGCACCAATTTCGTCTCATTTATCTGTTTGCGGCTCTATATCAGATGATGATGCGTCTGAGGTGTCTGATGAAATCATATTGACCGATAGAAGATCAGATAGTGAACGCATTGTTGCTCATCTAATGCAAACTAAAATTAATGAAGAACATGCGAGCTCTTTATTGTCAGTTAATTCTTTGACTGACCAGGAAACTATTGATAGCATGGAAAAGAGTGCTTTTCTTGCGTCAATGTTTTCACATCTACCTAATCAGTCCTGTGACGAAAACACCAACCAAACCTCTGGTTCATCAAGTCAGTGCAACTCTAGTCAATCTCAAACTAGAATTGAAAACAAAGGATTCAGTCCTCATTTGGATGATATGGGTGAAATTAAAGGTGACCAGCTATCTTGCAATGAAAAATCTTTAATACAGTTTGAGGATGGGAACATCCTTGAAGATGTCAAGGTTGACAAATGTGGCAGCGATTCAAAAAGTACTGAGGTTAACTTAGTGGTAATAAAACTCTGCAGCTAGTAGTACATTTGTTTCAGATACTCCAATAGAACAACCTCCTTGTACTGATGCCACAAATATTAGCAGTTATGAAGAAGCAAATCAATGCACTGAAGAAGTGGTGGTAAGGACAAGTGAGTCCCAACTGAACTTTTCAGTTGTCGAGGGACTAATCAAATCTCTTAATACAACTGAGTCCTTCTATAAAGAAAGTATGGACAGTCTTCCTCTTATTTTGATAACTCATGATTCTGTTGGCTCGGGTGGGTTCAAAAATGACAATACCCTGAATGTGGAGCTAGATATAGGCTCATTTATCAGTGTTGAAGATGGTTCACTTTCGTGCAGTCAGGCTTCCAGCGCCAGTGAAATCGTAAATATTGATACACTTGAAGGTTTTGTTACTGAAGAGCTTTTTCAACTATCTGAAGGAGAAAGCTGGTTTGCTAAAGTAAATGGTGGTTGTGTTAAACATCCTGGATTAAAAAAACTTTCGATTTGAACAACAGATCACTTCCAGATATTGAGCTTGGATCAAACAGAGACATAATTGCAGTTGCTTTGGCAAATCTTAAAAGGCTTTATTGGAATCATGCATCAAGAGCCCATCCTGGCTTATTGCTAACTTCTCCTCTTCGACCAGTGTCTCATACCTTTGGCCAAAGCACCAGTTGTGTGAAGTGAATTTTATAAAGGCAGGGAAGAAGTTAGGATTTGAGTTTGATGTAATTAGACCTGGAGAGAATGATATTGATGGCAGAATGTCATTGAAGAAAGTGTTACATGGAGGAATGGGCTATTTCTTTGTGGAGCACCTGATTCAGCTGGTCATTCTGGAAATGCTATTGCAACTGATAAAAGGGAAACAGGCAATGCATCCATTAATCAGCCAGTGAGGTACCAGCCAGCTTCATAGAGTTATATTGGGAACAGTCAATGGTGTTATTAATGTCATTGCATCTTTTCCTCAGGAGAAATATATATTTCTTGAAAAGTTGCAAGCAAATCTTTTCAAAACAATCAAGAGAGTAAGTTGCTCAAGCCATGAACATTGGCGATCATTTAGCCATGTAAGGAAGACTGCATTTTTGAAATTACACAGTAGTTTCGTAGCGCACTATGAAACTGCTATAGGTGGTGTTTTCAACGCAAAAAAACAGTTTGGTAATATGTGCGGGAATTTTCAAAAGGAAACACCTAAAGGACATGTAAGGGACCAAATGAAGCCATCACAAACATTCAGATCAAGACAACTGTACCTTTAAAAGGTGGAATGCTTTAACTCAAGTTTGAAGTTTCTGTTATAAAGCCACTTTATTACCGGTCATAGGGTATTGAATGAGTTGCATACAAGGAATTTTGGCTTGCACACTTGGCCATCGATGAAGCCTCCAACACATCAGGAACATGGTGATCTCGTATCTTTTTGGGTTATTAAAAGGGCTAAAAACATGCTGCTGTATATTCGAAGTTATGGAGAACTGGAACCGAAAAGCAAGGGATATCACCTAACATCACTGAGCAGGTAAAGTATTCAGCATCCGAGGCCAACATGGAGCTTTAAATAATCATCTCAGCCATCTCAGCCAAACTGCAAGGAATCCAAGTGTCAAAGAACAAGAAGGAATCATTCTACGAAGAAGATAGAGTTAGAGTCATAGTCAAATTAGAACTCTTTAGAACTCCAATTAGCACTAATTGTATTTAATAGTTTGTTGTAAAGCAGATAGGTGTCATCATAGGCAGAATTCGAGTTCCCCTCATGTTGGAGGAGGAAGCTCGAAGTAGTTAGAATAAGGATTTTCTATATATAGCTGGAACATCTATGTAATGAGGGTTGGATATTTTATAAAACAGAGGACTGTTTTGGCTTATGTAAAAAACAGAGTTCAATTATATAAATGACTGTTTTACTTCTCAGGATTCATAAGGGATTTACTTGTTCAGAATGTGTGATGGTATATGTTCTTTAGTGTTCTTTTACAGTTGTACAAATGCATAATCACTCAAAATTCATTGATCATGCTCTGACTTCCTGTATGTCTTTGTAAACTGTGGTTTTATATAAGTGGTATTCTGAACATCCAAATGCTAAATGCCCTGACTTCTATGTAAGGCATCATCATTGTTTGCTGTAGTATGTTTGACTCCATAGGCCCAATGGAAACTTATGTAATGTTTGTCCAGCCTTCATATTTGTTAATGTTATTTCAAAAGAGTTAGCCATCTTATTAATAGTCAAAATCAATGACCCTTTGAGAGAGCCCTCTCAGGCTAAGGAGGCTAAGCCTTAGTCAAAAGATTGGTCTGAAATAGTTACTTGAAGTCTTCCTGGTCAGCAGCCTTCCAGGCCTGATTTTGAGATAACATTTTGGTGCGTCTGCCGGGAGCCTGAAGATTACTCATTCCCGAAATTATGAAGCTGAACTTCTGAAGGTAGCAGGATCTCAGAAGGTTTTTGAGGCTGCAAATCTACCTTGGTGACTCCATTGTTGAAGAATTCAAAATTCATACATTCATGGTGATTCCACTGGAGTTATGAAGGACCCAAATGCTACCATTCTTATCTCAAGGTATGCATGCATAGATTTTTCAGGAATTCATGGTTTCCCAAATCATTTTCCCAAGGATGCATATTTTCTAAGGAATGGTCCAAAATTTAACGGAGAAGATTTGAGTTTAACTTTGAAGCATATATCAGATTTCTGTGATTTTACTAAGCTTCTTAGAGTTAAACATGAGGATGTTTGCATTATGTTGTTCTATGATTCATTTCAAGGGAAATGCAAACAGTGGATTGAAAGCTTTCCTGCCAAATCCATTAAGTCATTTGAAGACTTTTGGCTTATGTTTTTGGATGAATGGATAGATAGATCAGATGTGGTGGCAAACTCTCCTTCAATTCAAGGTTTCAAACAATGGAATGATGATCATATTAATGAAGAAATAGTTGAAATTTTTTCTTTGTCCTTGTCTTCGTATCTAAAATCATTTGAGTGTAAGGCAGAGGATAAGATGAAATTTTTGGATGAAGTTGCTGAGGACATTGAGAAAGACATTGAAGGTTTAGAAGATCAGATTCAGGCATATAGTTTTCATAATTATGATCATTATTTTCAGAAGCTTTCTATGGCAGAACACAAGGAGAGAGTGTTGCTTCCTTTATCTTTCACGATTGAGGAATTGTACACTGTTGTTGAAGATCAATTTGCACAACCAGAAAGTTACAAGAAACATCAAGCTGATCATGTATTCTGGGATCCTATAGCTGACTACATGGAAGAGTTTTACTCTCCAGTGTTTCAGTTCTTCTATGAAGGTCAAAGGCAATTTCAGTGGCAGTGGTCATCGCCATATCATAGTGGCTCTGAACTCCGATGCAGTCAAAAAACTCAAATATCAGATAAGACAAATGATTGGCTGCATTGGAAATTTCACATTGATTGAGCTGAAAGAAGTTTGAATTGATAGGGTAGGTAGGTAGGAAAATGCAAATAAGCTCAAGGTTGACTGAGCATTTATTTTTTCAGTAGAGGTAGATTTCTTTCTTCTACAGTGATCATCAAGTTTAAGCCCGAGGTGAAGGCCCAAAACGCTGGAGAGGGATGTTTGTCAAGCAAAGTTCTGTTTGTCATAAATGGATAAAGCACTGGAGCTACAAGTTCTTAGTGTACTACAGGAGCACACTATCCCAAGTGGAGCCACCGTTATCACTCAAGGAAAAAATTTTAAATTTTTCACAACAGTTCGATTGTTTGTCAAAGGCACATAAATCCTTTCTATCAGTTTCGCAGCGCAGCATGTTTTAAGTGATTTCGTAGCGCATAATTCATATTTTGCACTGGCTACGCTACGAAATCGGAGATTTATCCTAATCCATAGCAGACCTTACCCAGTTGTCATGTTTATCAAAATCCATTTGGTTTGCATCAACAGTTGTCAGCTTATAAGGTTTTTAGTACCCCAGCAGATGGTGTTTTAATAAGTTTATCTGGAGCACTCTTTCCTTGGAAGAAGCCTTCAGTGGTAATCAATGGAATCAACAAGGAATTAGACTGTGGATATCACATCATTTATTTTGGTACTGTTGCAAGTGCAAGGGAAGCTCTCATGTCAGGGGTTCCTTCTATTGCAATATCTTTGAATTGGGAAAAGGATGAGAGCAGCTACAATGATTTCAAGGAAGCAGTGTAAATTTGACTATAAAACAAGAATAGATGAATTTTTGAGTCTGTTGAAGGATTCAATCACAACTACAAGGTTATCGTGGTTGGCTTTGAGCAATCTGGAGATAAAAGCATGGTTTATGGCCTTCTTGCAATGATTGCATCTGGTTCTACTCTAACAAGACATTGAAAAGTTGGTTTCTTCAGCTATACAGATTACTTTTTCAGCTCCTTTCCTGGGGTTTGAAACACATGCAGTTACAGGAACCCATATCTGGCGTCATAACCAAGTTGCAGAAGTCTTGAAAAGAGGTCTGCGCCATCTTCACATCATTTTCTTTTGAGAGTCTGGTGGGTCTCTAGCTTCATCCTGTGGGTATATGAAAAGCTTTCACATGCTGTTGTGTTCGTGAGTAACAACTCCCATTCGTTTCATAGCATATTTGATGATTGCATGTTGTTCGTGAACCTTCCACCTGTTGTGTGTGTTTGAATTCATTTCTGCCACCGCAGTCCCTTGGTCCCGCGGCAATTTCGAATTCTTCAATTCAATGTTGTATTGTCGGTGGCATAGCAGCACATCTGTCATGTTCTAAGATTGCATCCAGAGATTGTAAATGTGTTGCGCAGGCCAGAGAGACACGTGCAGAGCATCTAATACCAAATGTGACCCATTCAGATGCGGCTTCAAATATTCTTACAAATAAAGGGTCCTGTGATGTATAAATGCAGATAGAGAAACCAAATTGTTATGGAAGATATGGAGTCCGAGTGCTGTGGATGAGGTTATTACCAAGATCGAGGTTTATCATTCCTCAAAGCTCTTCTTTGGAGATTTGTTGTCCTCTGCGAGTTACGCTTTCCTGCATTCATTGGTTGTACATAATTGCAAGTATATTATTCTGCAAACACACCAGAAGCCCTCATGCAATTCCTTGAAAAGGGCTTTCTGCTAAGTCCCACAAGTTGATGAACGTATTATCAAGGCAGTTGCCCTGGAGCACCGCAATGATGTTGATTCAGCTGTGGAATTTATCCTTAGTGAGGTGGTTCCTAACCAAAATGACCAAATAGCTGATGCGGAACTTGATAGTGAGCGTGGAATTGTGGATGGTCCAATTACTGAACATGACTATCGTTCAGGTTCTGAGAAATTGGCACCAATTTCGTCTCATTTATCTGTTTTCGGCTCTATATTTGATGATGATGCGTCTGAGGTGTCTGATGAAATCATATTGACCGATAGAAGATCAGATAGTGAACACATTGTTGCTCATCTAATGCAAACTAAAATTAATGAAGAACATGCGAGCTCTTTATTGTCAGTTAATTCTTTGACTGACCAGGAAACTATTGATAGCATGGAAAAGAGTGCTTTTCTTGCGTCAATGTTTTCACATCTACCTAATTAGTCCTGTGACAAAAACACCAACCAAACCTCTGGTTCATCAAGTCAGTTCAACTCTAGTCAATCTCAAACTAGAATTGAAAACAAAGGATTCAGTCCTCATTTGGATGATATGGGTGAAATTAAAGGTGACCAGTTGTCTTGCAATGAAAAATCTTTAATACAGTTTGAGGATGGGAACATCCTTGAAGATGTCAAGGTTGAAAAATGTGGCAGCGATTCAAAAAGTACTGAAGTTAACTTAGTGGTAATAAAACTCTGCAGCTAGTAGTACATTTGTTTCAGATACTCCAATAGAACAACCTCCTTGTACTGATGCCACAAATGTTAGCAGTTATGAAGAAGCAAATCAATGCACTGAAGAAGTGGTGGTAAGGACAAGTGAGTCCCAACTGAACTTTTCAGTTGTCGAGGGACTAATCAAATCTCTTAATACAACTGAGTCCTTCTATAAAGAAAGTATGGACAGTCTTCCTCTTATTTTGATAACTCGTGATTCTGTTGGCTCGGGTGGGTTCAAAAATGACAATACCCTGAATGTGGAGCTAGATATATGCTCATTTATCAGTGTTAAAGATGGTTCACTTTCGTGCAGTCAGGCTTCCAGCGCCAGTGAAATCGTAAATATTGATACACTGGAAGGTTTTGTTACTGAAGAGCTTTTTCAACTATCTCAATGAGAAAGCTGGTTTGCTAAAGTAAATGGTGGTTGTGTTAAACATCCTGGATTAAAAAAACTTTCGATTTGAACAGCAGATCACTTCCAGATATTGAGCTTGGATCAAACAGAGACATAATTGCAGTTGCTTTGGCAAATCTTAAAAGGCTTTATTGGAAGCATGCATCAAGAGCCCATCCTGGCTTATTGCTAACTTCTCCTCTTCGACCAGTGTCTCATACCTTTGGCCAAAGCACCAGCTGTGTGAAGTGAATTTTATAAAGGCAGGGAAGAAGTTAGGATTTGAGTTTGATGTAATTAGACCTGGAGAGAATGATATTGATGGCAGAATGTCATTGAAGAAAGTGTTACATGGAGGAATGGGCTATTTCTTTGTGGAGCACCTGATTCAGCTGGTCATTCTGGAAATGCTATTGCAACTGATAAAAGGGAAACAGGCAATGCATCCATTAATCAGCCAGTGAGGTACCAGCCAGCTTCATACAGTTATATTGGGAACAGTCAATGGTGTTATTAATGTCATTGCATCTTTTCCTCAGGAGAAATATATATTTCTTGAAAAGTTGCAAGCAAATCTTTTCAAAACAATCAAGAGAGTAAGTTGCTTAAGCCATGAACATTGGCGATCATTTAGCCATGTAAGGAAGACTGCGTTTTTGAAATTACACAGTAGTTTCGTAGCGCGCTACGAAACTGCTGTAGGTGGTGTTTTCAACACAAAAAAACAGTTTGGTAATATGTGCGGGAATTTTCAAAAGGAAACACCTAAAGGACATGTAAGGGACCAAATGAAGCCATCACAACCATTCAGATCAAGACAGCTGTACCTTTAAAAGGTGGAATGCTTTAACTCAAGTTTGAAGTTTCTGTTATAAAGCCACTTTATTACCGGTCATAGGGTATTGAATGAGTTGCATACAAGGAATTTTGGCTTGCACACTTGGCCATCGATGAAGCCTCCAACACATCAGGAACATGGTGATCTCCTATCTTTTTGGGTTATTAAAAGGGCTAAAAACATGCTACTGTATATTCGAAGTTATGGAGGACTGGAACCGAAAAGCAAGGGATATCACCTAACATCACTGAGCAGGTAAAGTATTCAACATCCGAGGCCAACATGGAGCTTTAAATACTCATCTCAGCCATCTCAGCCAAACTGCAAGGAGTCCAAGTGTCAAAGAACAAGAAGGAATCATTCTACGAAGAAGATAGAGTTAGAGTCATAGTCAAATTAGAACTCTTTAGAACTCCAGTTAGCACCAATTGTATTTAATAGTTTGTTGTAAAGCAGATAGGTGTCATCATAGGCAGGATTCGAGTTCCCCTCATGTTGGAGGAGGAAGCTCGAAGTAGTTAGAATAAGGATTTTCTATATATAGATGGAACATCTATGTAATGAGGGTTGGATATTTTATAAAACAGAGGACTGTTTTGGCTTATGTAAAAAACAGAGTTCAATTATATAAATGATTGTTTTACTTCTCAAGATTCATAAGGGATTTACTTGTTCAGAATGTGTGATGGTATATGTTCTTTAGTGTTCTTTTACAGTTGTACAAATGCATAATCACTCAGAATTCATTGATCATGCTCTGACTTCCTGTATGTCTTTGTAAACTGTGGTTTTATATAAGTGGTATTCTGAACATCAAAATGCTAAATGCCCTGACTTCTATGTAAGGCATCATCATTGTTTGTTGTAGTATGTTTGACTCCATAGGCCCAATGGAAACTTATGTAATGTTTGTCCAGCCTTCATATTTGTTAATGTTATTTCAAAAGAGTTAGCCATCTTATTAATAGTCAAAATCAATAACCCTTTGAGAGAGCCCTCTCAGGCTAAGGAGGCTAAGCCTTAGTCAAAAGATTGGTCTGAAATAGTTACTTGAAGTCTTCCTGGTCAGCAGCCTTCCAGGCCTGATTTTGAGATAACATATGTTAAGCACCCTCCACAAATCACATAGTCTAAATACATAAAAGATTATTGTGAAAATTCACATTTCTTGACATCTTCCAATAATTGGGGCTTTTTCAAAGTTTCTAACACTTCTATCAAGTGCAAGATATGATCCTCTCGAGTAGCATTGTAAATTAGTATATATCCCAAATAAAAAACAAAAAATGAATCAATATAAGGGATTAGTACATCATTCATTACTCTCATAAAGTAGTTAGTGCTCTTCAAAGACTAGATGGCATGACCAACCACTCATACAAACCTTGCTTGGTTTTGAAGGTGGTATTCAAAGTGACTCCTTTGAATTGAACTTAGTGATACCCTTATTCTAAATACATCTAGGTGAACTATTTCACTTGCTATAACTGATCTAATGGATCATTAATATTAAGCACAACGTACCTATTCTTGAGAGTAATCTCATTTAATGCTCATTAATGAATGTGCATTCAGCAAGTCTCACCCTACTTTGGCACAATTACAATGGGTGACCATAGCATGAGGTACTTGGTCAAATAACATCTTTCTCCAATAACTATAACTTCTTCTTCATTTTACTTGCTTCTAGAATATACTATATTTATAGCCTAATATTTAGTAATGGAGGGTCTAGAAATGATTTAATTCCATGCTCCACTTCCCTCGGGTGGTACCCCTTTAAGCTCCTTGAACACTCCCTTGTAAATTTCCTATTGATACCCTTTTAGTTCTTGTTTCTATTCTCTATTATACCCCTCCAAGGATGGCTTTTCCCTTCTTTAATCATCACTAGATTTATCTTATCTTAATAAAGGTAAACGATATTTTTTATTGGAACTAATAAACTTCTTGGCTTGGAGTGCACTTACTGGTGAAATTTTTTATTTTCCTTTATGTGTGCTAATGATGAATATGTTCACATTTTTTATAAGGTAATACTCTTAGGTTATTTGCATGAATATTCCATCATTCATATCCATATAGGGACTCCCAAACATAGCTTCACATACATTAAGTGGTACTACATCCAATTCTATTTCATCAATATAACGAACGCTGATAGAAAATTTTATTCTACACAATATTGTTACCTTGATTTTTGCATCCTTATTTACCCATCCCAATGGATACGGGTTAGGATGATCATTAACCTCCAATCCAATTTTTTCAACTAGATACACTATTATGAGATTAGCCTATGAATGTGAGTCAGAAAGGGCATCTATATTGGTCTTCTTGACCTAGATCTTAATATGGAGGACTTTAGTCATCTACTTATCTTATTGGTTATGAAGGCCTTCTATACTAATATAAGATAACCTTCTCATCCACATTAGAGATACATTCCACCTAATTGTGTGATTTTGTGGCTAAATGATTCTTTTCCTTCCCATCCTTCTTGTAGTTCATTGGGTTTAGTTCCACATGTAGTTTGTAGTACTTCTCCTTAGTATGACCATCAATGTTGTAGTGTTCGTAATAATTGTTGAGATACTTGCATTGATGTGTAGTGGCTATTGTCTTCTAATTCTTCCCCATTTTACACTTCTTCTCCTCCCTGGAAGATTCCTAGTGATATTTTTTTTAAACCAATTACCTACCCTTTCTTTTGGTGATCAGAATAGAAAGTGGTATCCAACCCTGGTATTGAATGATATAACTAAAGAAGGTGCCAAATATAATATAAATAGTGGTCCTAACCTTTACTAAGAGGGGAGAGGATTTTCATGATGTAGATGTAAAATGTTTTCTCATTCCATTAATAAAGTGTTGGGTGTTAACTTGTTCTTTGTATTTTATTTTCTATATCGTGTGGTGATATTTATCCTCATTCCTCTTATGATATAGATAATTGGTATCAGAGAAGGTTACGACTACATGGAAATCAAGGTTTGCATAGTAGTTGTGTAAGGGTTTTTGAAGGTTGTCTCTTTGAATTTTCAAGGTTTATCAAGATCAGTTATAGAAGTAGTTCTCCCTAATGGTTTCATTCTTGCAATTATATGTTAATATTATCAGCAAGAGACCCTACCCTTTGTCCCACCTATGAGGTAGGATTTGTAGAGGAATTAAGCAATGGAATTTTGATCTCTCAAACAAACCAGTGTGAGGGATTCTTAATGGAGCATAATATAATAATATCAAGGTGGCAGGTAGGATTTCAATGTGTGGTGAGATCTATAATGGAGTGAGCATGATGTGTTTCTTATGGTGCACTGGTGAAGCAAATTTTCTTCCATTCCAAATTCCACTACCAAGTTCCTCTGATGACCAATTCCACTATGGTCACATGGGATCTATTGTCTTTTCTCTTCCATATGTTGATACCAATCCTGGTATCTTTCTCATATTTCCATTAGGGAACGAGGTAAATATTTGTCGAGGTCATAAATCCAAGTGACCCATTCCCCAGGTGGCATAATGGATCAACACCATAGGAACATGCCTCTTTTGTAGAGTCTTGTAGTTTCCCCAACTTGGACATGCTCATCAACCAACCATGCCTGAGGCCATCCAAAGTGGACCCCTAAAGCTCTCTAAGTTCCACTAGGGCCTAAAAGAGAACTATATGATAACCCACATGAAGTCCATAGAGGCCAAGAAAAAGGTCATCAAGTCATTCATAAGTATGGGATACTACAACACCTATGTTCCCACTATTTTTCTTTGCAATATACTATAGAATTGTGGGTGGTATACATAGTATACCACTTACTAGGGAAATATTCCATACGGGAGGATGGAGACCCTCTTGAATTTCCAAATTGTGGTTATAGATATCACCATATCTCCCATGTCCAATGCTTCTCTTTTCAATGAACAGACTATTGTAGTAGAGGCCATGTCAACGTGAAACAACTTTTATGTAAGACTCTGAAATATTCCATTAATATAAAGGTTGTCAAGGTGGATCTGAAGGATTTTGATTATAGTTCTAATGATGTTTATGGGATTCTTGTGAAATATCCTAGAACTAACGGGGATATTATGCATTACTGTAATTTTGTAAGGAATGTGCATGCCAATGTTGTTAATTTTTTCATGATAAGATTTGATGATGTTGAATCCTCTAGGGGAGTTTTGAGCAAATATGGCCATTGGATTTGCATAAAGGTTTGGGGTTTTGATGGGATATGGAGGGCCTCATGTGGCTTTTTCTCCTACTTCGCAAGATTATACGAGAATCATTCCTCCTTATTATCAAACTTGTCTTTTATGTACACGATCTATCATGGTCTAGAAGGGTTGAAAATGATTGCAAAGTGCATACATGGTTTGACAAGAGTGCTTGCAATTGGATTGAAGAAATTGAGAAAGCGAACATTGAGGATATTCCCTTCTTTGATATAGTAAAGATCAAATGTCCATATGCATGTTGCTTTTGGTTAGCATCAAATGTGATCTAGCAATAAAATTTGGTGGAGAGGTTGGGGCAAATGAGATCTCCAATACCTAGAAAGGGTTTGGGCAGATTCTAAACAGTTCAAGGGATATTAAAATAATTAATATTTTAATGGAGTCCCTAAGTCTAAACTTAGGAAAAATCAATTATTAATGTGGATTAATATGAAACTGTGTTAGAATGGTCCAAAAGACATAGATCAAGCCAGATCTAATCTTAGTCATTGATTAGGGACTTAATCTCAGTCGTTGATATGTCAACAGGAAGAGTATAAGAGGAGGCTTGAGGGTCACTTGGAGAATACACCAGAGTGATCAGTGATTCTATTCTTTACAACGGGGTTTGCTAAGAGAGATAGAATTAGTGATCGGGAGATGTAGCTAAGGGGCATTTGAGTACAGAGAGGTAGAGAGGCAGAGATAGTGCCGGGAGAGCAGCACAGTAGCAAAGGAGGCTGACGCAGAGCTAGTCAGGGCTCACGTAGGGCCACGCAGATGCAACTGGGAGCTGCGCAAAGCCTCAAAGAGGCCAGTGTTTCTAATGCAGAGGGTTGACACAGGGCCTCCCAATGCTGACACAGACCCATCCGAGGTGACGCAGGGCCAGTGTGAGGTAGAGATGGGTTGACGCAGTCCAAAGAGAGGCTGATGTTGGGGTTTCTAGCACAGATTTGTGATGAGTAGATACCGGAAGGATTATCTAGGGTTTCAGCAAGAAGATTTGTCAGAAACAGAGAGTTATTACTGCTAAGGAAATTCTCTGTTGGGTAGGCCAGTTTCGGCACCCAGATTGTACTATGATATTTCTTAATAAGAAAACCCTCGAATAGTGTTGTGGCCAGCACCAACCCCCCTTTTTATTTAGTGTTATTCCTAATACTAAATAAATTAGGACCCTTAGTTAAAAATTCAAAAAGCAATTAGTGCTGAAAATTTCCTTTTTGAATAAAACTTACAATCATAAGCTTAGGAAATCCCTTTTAAAAATCTAAAAAATCTAAGTTCTATGATAAGGTAACACAAAAATCTTTCCTTAGGAAATATCGCATCACAAAACAATAACAGGATACCTCCTTATAAGCCGAATTCCAACATTGCGAGATCACGATACGTGATAATAAAATATGGCATCGGAGACATCAAATACAACTTATGTTGAAACACCTTAAATTGCCAATGTGCGATGACACATATTGCAAATCGCATTTCGCAGAAAATAGGTTAACAAAGATTGTCATATATTACATTCCTGCGATATTGCGATATCACAGTTTTGCGATAAAAACGGCAATGCGATAACGTGATCTGCAATCTTCGATATTGTGATTTCGCGATATAACGAGCTATCAATTTTGCGATGTCATGATTCTGCGATGTTGCGATCTGCGATATTGTGAAGCAAATCACAAAATCGCTTCATCGCAGATCTTTCGGGCGCGTGTTTTGAAAGAGTATTTTCCATAAACTGACACCTAGTTATGCGCTTTAATGCTAATAAATGAGTTAGTTGCCAGTTATTAATGGAATATGGTTTCGTGCTTATCAAAAAATCATTTCACGTAAGGTGGTATATTTGATACGTCTTCGACATTTAAAACTTTCCCATCACCCTGCCTTACCATTATTTTCACTTCACTTGTGAATTGCAGGAATGGAGAACAGAAAATGATACAAAGCAATACGCAAAGTAAAATGGGGAAGAAAAGCAAAGTTCCGAGCTCTGAAGAGAAAGAAATGGCACCCTTGTATACAGGCACAGCCTGTAACAGAGACGCTAGTATTGCTACTTGGGAAGGAATGTATAATCTGCTTGAGGAGGAGAATCCTAGAGTAATGGAAGTTACTACTACTATGGGCTCACATAGTTCTTCTGAGGCATCCATCACAGAGCTAGCTTGCTCATTCCTACACCGGATAGCAGCAAGGCCCAAAATTCTCCCATACACAGATATGGTTAAGTGGATACCGGACAACATTGATATCAGAAATAGACAGTTTAAAACTCAGGATCAAGAGCTTATGGAAACATTATTTTCACAAAATTTGAACTTTATATCCGCTAAAAGAAAAAAGCGCAAAAGGCGAAAAATGCATCAAGGAAGCCCGGATCAAAAAATGGAGGCAATTTCCGATGCGCGATTAGCGCCTAGCGCTAATCGCACATTGCTGAGAAATTTTTTTCGAAAAGGAAAGCTTCTAATTGCTCAGTCACCTACAAGCCCCGAAAAATTGCAAGAAAGCAATGATAGAGACAGAATGGAAGAAGAAGGCTCAAGAAAAGGCAGAAGCAATCCAAGGGTTAACCAAGTTGAACTGGGATTATTACTGGGCATACTTGGTAAAGCCACATAGCCAGTGGATGACTCTCAAGTACATCATCAATTCGACCAAAAAGATGGCGCCAGCTCTCGTCGATTCTGTTTTCTCAGCTCAGCTAAAATTGGAAGTCGGCCAGCTGACTCTTCTCAAACAGATTCTGCTTACATGCGATTTCAAGGAGTAGATACAGAAGTAGTTTTAATTTTAGATTCAATTTTAGTTTTAATTTTGTTTTATTTTGCCTGAAATAAGGACAGTCATTTAAACCGCATCCTACATTTTTGTAATAAGTTATTTTTAGATTTAGGTAGTAGTATTTAAAACCTTCTCATGCATTTAGAGAAGGGTCCTAAAATTTATCAAAAACTTATCCCCAGAACATGCACTTTTGTACCCTCTGAGGGAGTTTTGATGAATGAATGGAACAGGATTTATTGATATTTGCATTTGATATCTGCTACTGATGTTGCACTTTTGTACTCTTAGTGGATGTTAGATCAAGGAGAGATAAATCATTATCGCTTGAAGCTCGTGAGTAGGACTAGTTATAAATGGTACTTCTATCTCTTAATTATTTCTGCCTTTGTGTTAAAGTGATATTCATGTTCAATTGTTTATATATTGTTGCATGAATGCCTGAGTTATCATTTGGCACTTTTGTACGGTGATAGCTATTTATTTATACTTGATATATGAGTAGCTTATTATGCGATATGTTTTTCACAACTGTTTCGTCTAACTTTTTATATGAAGTGGTTCATCTTTATTGAATTATTTTCTCATAATAGTTGAATGATCTTTATTACCAATTTTTATTTGAAATCATTTTAGATTGCATAAAAGAAAGATTACACCCTGGGTTAATGTAGACTTAAATATTTCTTCTCATTAGAATACAATTTCTATATTATTAGATTAGAGTTAGAGTAAAAGTATTCCATTTAGAAACTGTTAGAAAGAGAAATATCAATCCTTCACACACACACACATAGATTGGGAAACTGGTCCCATATCCCTAGTCGAACCCACTATACCAAACGGAAAAGGAGCTGCTAACCAAGTTCCGGACTGGGTGGGTATCCCCCTTGTTGTAGACCCGATTTTCGGGGCTTCAACAGATAGCTGCACCAGTTTTCCCACATTGGGTTTTTCCAGGGACATTAGTCCAAAAATAATGGTGTCATATGGTGTGTTTATTTCTATTTATTTTAGTTGCTAATCTGTAATATGTTGAGCATGCACTAGTGTTTATTTTTAGTATTTACATTGCAAATAAATTGTTAATAAAAACAACAAGTAGGTAGGAATAAATCAGATAAAGTGCATGGATGGTTTCTAACTAAGTAAACTTAGAAACTTCAACATGGTATGAAAGCATGATTTCAGATCATAGGAGGACTAAGGACATCAGCCGAGTGGAGAAATAGAAGCAAAAAACAATTGTCCCGAGGTGACAAAAGTTGTTTCTAGCAGAGCAGCAACAAGGGAAGGGTGATGCAGTTCCTACGTCATCAAGGGTGAGCCGAGAAGAGGCAGCATAGAAGCTAAGGAGGAAAAGGGAGCCTCACGCAGAGCCACGGAGTAGCTAAGAAGGCTGACGCAGTTGGTTGAGGAGGTCGGATTGTTGGTGCTGGATTGCGCAGAGCCTAGGAGCTTTCACCTTCAGGTTGTTGGGGTTTAGAAGGCTGTGGGAATATTGCAGAGTGGAGTTGGTGAGGTACTGTAGTCAGAACAGTACTTGACAGAGCAAGGCCAGAGGAGTTTCTACCAAGGGTTTCTAGCTGAGGAACCCCGATCAGTGGTGTGGTTACACAAAACGATCAGGGTAGGGAGCATCTCGACAGTGGCAAAAAGATTTCCAGGAGGGAAATCATGACTCAGAGGGAGTGCAGAACAGAAGTTCCAGACAGGAAGTAGAGACTCAGAGTTAAATAGAGAACTTCCAAGAGTGAAGTAGAGGAGCATCATGGCACTATATAGATTAAGGGACCAGGATAGACTGGACGGAGTCGAACTTCACAGTTTGGAAGGCCAGAATCTTATCCGTACTTGACAAGAATCGTGTCAAGAACTTCGCCTTAAAGGTAATAGCTATCCCAGTTGACCCCAATGATAATGGAAAGTATGAGGAGGTAATGGCAAGGGCCAAGAGCATCATCCTTGATGAGGTCAAGGATCATGTAGTGCCACACATAGCCGAGAAGGAAATAACATTTGAGATGTGGGAGGCTCTCAAGAAATTGTACCAGAATACTTATGTGTAGAGAAGAATTCTACTTGAGAATCAATTAAGGCCATATCAGATGAAGAAGGGAGAAAAGATTGACACTTTCCTTGGAGGACTGAATGAGATCCAAGATCCATTGACTGCTATAGAGGTGACACTAGATCAGGAGTTGATGGTGAGGACAGCCCTAAATGCTGTCTCAGAAGACTGGGAGGTATTTGTCTAGAGTATACTGGGCAGAGGGACTCTCCCACCTTGGAATGAGATGTGGGCAGCTCTTCACCAGGAAGAGATCAGACGACAGTCGAAGACGGGTAGCAGTGGCAAGGGGATCAAAGTCAAGTAGGAGGAGGAAGATGTGGCCCTAACATCTAAGGGAAAGTAGGAGAGGCAGAAGAAGAAAGATCTCTCCAAGATCAAGTCCTTCCTCTAAGGGGAGCTGGGTCATTATGCGACCTAGTGTCTAATAAAGAAGAGTAAGGGAGAGTCTTTTGAGACTAAGGTAGCGCCAACAAGGGCAGAGAAGGAAATTTTGACAGATGATGATTGTGCCATGAGTGTACATGCACCACTTGAGAAAAAGTGGGGAGACATCGAGCTACAGTCAAGTGGACTACATGGGATGAGAAGCAAGATACTTGAGGTACCCAAACCTCTTGGATTAGACCTTGCTATGAGATCCCCAAAGAGGAGTAGTAGGACTAGCTGACTCAGGTAGAGATGGATGCAAATGGAGCGGCAGAGAGAGCTACAGTGTAGGAGTCCCGAGACAGTGCAAGGCTAGCAGGTTGTAGCAATACGAGAGGCACGGGAGTGTTGCACCAGTGCAGGATGGCACAGAGAGGTGTGCAACGGTGTGAGATGAAGGGAGTTGTTGCAATAGCATAGATGTCAAAGAGGGAACACTTTTCAGTGGCAGAGGCAGCTTCAACATCAGTGGATGTCTCTGGCCCAACAAGGAGGTCAGATTGGGAGATCAATTACTTACTTCTCAGTAACTGAGTTGCAGTGCAATAGTGGGTAGCATAGATGCAGAGGGAGTTGTCGTAAAGATGAAACAGTGGTAGTGGTGGACCCATGGGCAATAGTATAGGGTGCAGTAGTGCAAACGATGTTGGGCAGGAAGGCCTAGCATCAGCATAGGTACCAATGCTGGATGATCAAAGTAATACTCAGTGAGGAGTATTGCTAGAGCACAGTCCTCGCTAAGAGGGAGTGTTGATTTTGGGTAGCATCATATGTGCTCTAGCCACGAAATTTTGTGGAGAGGTTGGGGCACATGAGATCTCCAATACCCAGAGAGGGTTTGGGAAAATTCTAAATAGTTCAGGAGATATTAAAATAATTAATATTTTAATGGAGTCCCTAAGTCTAAACTTAGGGAAAATAAAGTATTAATGTGGATTAATATGAAACTATGTCAGAATGGTACAAAATACATGGATCAAGCCAGATCTAATCTTTGTCATTGATTAGGGACTTAATCTCAGCCGTTGATATGTCAATAGGAAAAGTATAAGAGGAGGCTTGAGGGTCACTGTTATATACCTAGGGGGGATAATATGGGGTACCAAGGGAGGTACCCAAGGTAATAATGTAGTAATGGGATGGGCCATAGTAATAAATAAGGTGGTTAACCCATGTCATGTAAGGGACCACAAGTAGTTAATAATAATGTAATGGGCCCATGGTATTAGTTTGATGGTATGAGGGAACCATGGTAATGATCCATGGTATTGTATGTATGAGGCCTATATAGAGGCTAGAGACTCCATATGGGAGAGAGGGAAGGAATATTGTATGAACATGCATATGGCTTGTGGAGTGTTCTCCTTCATCCGGACTCTGATTCGACCAATTTTTTTTTGAAATCAGGTATTTTTTCACATAGAACCCAGATCTGCAATTAGAATTTACAGATCTTGCACCAAAACTTACAGATCTGATCTGCAAACTCGCCGCACCTGAAACCTTGCAAAAAATAATAAAAAAATTCTCCATGGTTTGCCCAAGAAAGTGCACTGATACCACTTGTTGTAGCTCTGATACCACTTGTTGTAGATCTGATCCAAAAGATATATGATAATAGAAATAACCCAAGAATAACAAGATAGAAATAGATAGAAATGATTCACTTTATTGGTCAAACCCTTAAGGTAGGGCAACACCATACATTCACTCCTTAAGGAAGGAGAACTCTCCACAAACCATATGCATGTTCATACAATATTCCTTCCCTCTCTCCCATGTGGAGTCTCTAGCCTCTATATAGGCCTCATACATACAATACCATGGATCATTACCACGGTTCCCTCATACCATCAAACTAATACCATGGGCCCATTACATTATTATTAACTACTTGTGGTCCCTTACATGACATGGGTTAACCACCTTATTTATTACTATGGCCCATCCCATTATTACATTATTACCTTGGGTACCTCCCTTGGTACCCCATATTATCCCCCCTAGGTATAAAACAGTCACTTGGAGAATACACCAGAGTGATCAGTCATTCTATTCTCTAGAGTGGGGTTTTCTAAGAGAGATAGAATTAGTGATCGGGAGATGCAGCTGAGGGGAATTTTAGTACAGAGAGATAAAGAGGCAAAGATAGTACCGGAAGATCAATGCAGTAGCTAAGGAGAGTGACGCAGAGCCAACCGGGGCTCACGCAGGGCCACACAGGGCCACGCAGAGGCAACTGGGAGCTGCGCAAAGCCTTAGAGAGGCTAGGTTGTTGATGCAAAGGGCCAGGGGGCTCACGTAGGGCCTCCTAGTGCTAATGCAGACCCATTTGGGGTGATGCAAGGCCAGCATGAGGCAGAGAGCGGCTGATGCAGTTCAGAGAGAGGTTGACGTTGGGGTTTCTGGTTTAGATTTGTGCTGAGTAGCTTCCGGAAGGATTATCTGGGGTTTCAGTAAGAAGATTTGTCAGAAACTGAGAGGTATTACTACCAAGGAAATTCTCTATTGGGTAGGCCAGTTTCGGCACCTAGATTGTACTCTAATATTGCTGAATAAGAAAAACCTTAGATAGCTGCACCAGTTTTCCCACATTGGGTTTTTCCGGGGACATTAGTCCAAAAATAATGGTATCATATGGTGTGTTTGTTTCTGCTTATTTTAGTTTCTAATCTATAATATGTTGAGCATGCACTAGTGTTTATTTTCAGTATTTACATTGTAAATAACTTGTTAAGAAAAACAACAAGTAGGTAGGAATAAATCAGATAAAGTGTGTGGAGGATTTCTAACTTAGTAAACTTAGAAACTTCAACAATGCCATGCCCATTTATGATACAACTCTTGAGAATGAGATAAATATCAAATTATAGATTCAAAAATGGTTGTTGTTTTGTTTGATTAGACTGCTATGTTGGAGGATGTAGATAAGCTGTAAAAAAAAATCTAACAATGAATCTGTACAATTCATAGCAAAATCCCTTGCCATAGAATTCCAATTTCCGATTCCAAATTTTTTTATCCATGTGGGTTATTATATAACACATCCAATTTTCAACGTGTACTACATAGAGAATGAGCTACTACACTACATCCATAAGCCATAGGAAAAATATATTTCTTTGCTCCATAGTTTGATTTCCTTAAGATCCCACACTATGAAATTGAATGAAACTATGGAGATGATGGTTATTACTTGGCCAAATTTTTCTGAAATTCATGCTTTTGCACGTCAAGATCAAGTTGTTGGTTATCAGGAAATGTTCAAATATTTGGGAGAGTTTCTTTGTGACATTAATGGGTTTGATTCATTCTCTCTACAACCAAATGTTGGTGCAATGGGGGAGATGTTGGATTGATGGTTATTCATTTTTATCATCAAGAAAGAGGACAAGGGCATAGGAATGTCTTTATTATTCTTGTATATTCTCATGGAACAAATGTTGTAAGTACTACTATGTGTGGGATGAAAATTTTCTTTATTGGCATGGATGCTAAAGGAAATATTAATATCAAAGGAACTAAGGAAAGCTTCTCAAATGCACAAGGACAACCTTTGAACACTTATGGTGATCTATCCTTCAACCATGGTTTGTATGAGGAGGGTATTGATATCATATGGAAGATCATCCATGAAAATAGGGGTCAGGTTTACATTGGCCTTATTCAATGGAGTGTCTTATCAAATTGTTCTCAAGTTTCATTTTCCTCATATAATTCAACATCATCTGCTTCACACTACATAGTGTAATAGCTTACAAGGTGTATTGAAGGCTTTGTTACTCCTCATAATCACTCTGATATGAATTTAATGTAGGTGAACTATCTCAAAGTCCCTTTTCTTGGCCATACACTATCAGTATCACAGTTAGCCCACAACCATTACATGGTAATTCTATCTTCAAACCTTTGTTTGCCGTGATTATGGGTCAACCACACAAAAACCTTCCATTGGAACGTGATGCATTGTAATCATCATGGTTATGGGTCACCCACAAACCCATGGTTATGGGTCAACGACACAAAACCATTCTCAAAGCTTTCCATCGCTAACTCTATTTTGGGTCATCCAAAAACCATGGTTATGGGTAAACCATAGAAAAAAACTTGTCTTCATCGGCACCTAGCACATTATAATCACTTTGATACGTGTCATCCACAAACTCACAGTTATGGGTTATCCACACAAAACCCTTGTTGTTAGAATGGAAATTATTGGAAAGTGTACCAAAAAATGTTTCACTTAAATTGTTGGTGACATGCAATCCTAAAAACAAAATATGAATGTGTTTATGCTTCAAATCTGCTACAAAACATAAGAAAAACTCTACAGCAAAAAATCATATGCAAATAGAAACATATAACAATAAACATAAAATTGTAGTAACCTAATGGATCATATTAATAAGCCATTTTTATTAATCAAAATGATACACCTAGTGAGGAGAACTTATAAACTTGGGTCTATAGATTCCCCTTCGTGGATGGGTCCTTCTTGACCTTGTGCTTTCAGCAATGTGATTCTATCTCTCAATATGCAATGGGCAGAAGAGAAAATAAAAGGTGCTTGAACTCAAGTGGAGCTCAAATGTTATGAAACAATAATGGGGACAATGAAAATGGTCATAGTGAATATTGGAGAGAAAACCCTCTTTCTATAACAAAATATTGGAATAGATTGAGAATTAGAAAATAATAAAATATTATTGACCAAATCAAAATCTAACCGTTGTGAATAATTTATTATATTTTTTGAGAGGGAAAAGATATTCAAAATGGTAAAATATATTTCTTTAGAAAGTGGTTGAAGTAATTAACAAATAAAAATGATTTATTAATCACTTTGTGAGAATTAAGAAACAAATAATTTCTATATTCAAGCTTCTGTGATCCATAATGAATTAAACAAAGTATTTCGGTAGAAATCACATGAGAGAATTTTTTGGCTGACGCATTTCGAACCAACAAGTGTGGTTCATCAGCAGGACCAAATGAAGAGGAAGACCATGCCAAAGGCTTAGATAGAGAGCAATGTAGAGACATCATTTCAAGTAACAGCTATATTTGAACAATAATGTTTAAATTATAATATTAATTTATTAATATATTAAAAACAAATAGTATTAAGTAAATGCGTCAGCCAAAAATTCTCTCATGTTATTTCTACCAAAAGACTTTGTTTAAAACAAATAATTATTAAATAATAGTTTAATAATTATCTCATAATGAAAATAGGGGATAAATATGGAATAATAAACAAAAAATGGTTTAGTTAATCATTCCAATGTGATTAATTCAAAATTCATAAGAAATAATTATCAAATAATTATTTAATAATTATTTCTAGAGAATATTAAATAAATAATGATTTATTTAATTATTCTTATGGGGTATTTTGGATTTTAATGAGAAATAATTTAGAAAAATGATTCAATAAATTATTTCCTATGGTTAAAATGGATTTTACCATGGTTAAATTAATCCTACACGGTGTATTTCAATCTACCTAGTAAGAAATGGCTAGGTGAACATTTTTGGTTGATAATAGATTTCCCCCCAACATAAGAGTGTCAAGAAAAAATTGTATGACCGAAATACATTGTAGGTTACACTTTCACGAGACACTTAAGAGGAGTCAGAGAGAGAGAGAGAGAGAGAGAGAGAGAGAGAGAGAGAGAGAGAGAGAGCTTAAGTGAGGCAAGGAATGACTAAGAATGGAGGGGACAAGGCCTACTTAGTTGATATAAGTCTCCTTTTATTGGTAATTACATAATCTCAAATGGGGTGGGGGAAGCATACCCATACCCGTCGAGATAATTGAGTACAAATAACAATGATGTGCCCAACAACGTGGGTTTGAGAAACAAAGTACATGATACATGATATGATGGCATCAATGGGCTGGAAAGTGATACAGTTGTACAATGAGTCCCATATACTATGCCTAGAAAACAAAGCCCAGGACTAGATACAAAACATTTTTTGACTTGAGTACATGAGACATAATGCCCCCTCAAGTTGAGAGGAGTTGTGGGGGGAGGGGGGGTGGTATAATCACAACCAAAGAAGCCCTACTAATTAAGAGAGGGATTTGAAGATCTGAATTAACTATCTAAAGGAGACACGCATGTTGTGGGCTTTGTAAGCAGTGGAAACTAAGCCAGCCAAATCTACGGAACTTCATCTGAGGCTCAAACATAATCTGTTTTCATTTGGGAATGTGGAGGGATACATAAAGGGTCCCCCCTCATGAGGTCTAGAAAATTTCATACATACCCAAGAAATCTTGGTACAATCTGATGGATCATTGGACCGTCAAGTGTACGATTCTCGATCGTGCGATAATGAGATGGAATTGAGCACCAAGAAACAGCCAAGTCAAGGGGTGATGAGGATTAACTTCGCTTGATCTGAGGCACCAAACAATGATGAAGGTTGGAACCAAGGTACACCACCCTCCAAAACACTCTCCTGGAATAAATATGTTGAAGTCGACAGAAGAGGGCCTGTCAGAGTTGAGGCAATAAGGATTCTTGAACAAAGGGACGAGGATAATAGTAATAAGGCTGATAGACTGACACCAAGGATGATGATGGAGGAATAAGCTTAGTGATAGACTAAGTACTTCCCTTGTCATAGCATAATATGCATGGTTGACATGGAAATGACTGACTCGGTTCTAGAGGGGATGGTTAATTACACAAATGGAGGTTTTTCAAAGACAAGCCAGTATAGTTGGAGGCCAAATGTGAGTGAAATGGGATGAGTGTGACATAAATATGGATGATGTAATATAACAGGACTCGATGGGACTCTGAACAAAATCCATGGTTGCAACGGTGACTCATCTCTAATGCTCTGAACAAGGGTGACTCTATGATGCTGCCACAGGAGGGAGGCCCAAAGGGGACCATAAAAAACATGAGTAAATAATGGTTACTCATGATGAAAATCAACACATAAGTCCACAAGTGCAAAGGAAAAGTGATACCAGAGTACATGAGACTTATATGAAGAGATTTTGTTTTGATAGGCAACCAAATGAGAACTCTTGGAAAATTGGTTTCTTGGTAAAGTTTCAAATTACCAAAAACAAAGAGAGACACATTAAAGAGCTCGGTGAGAGGTTTCCAATTGTGCTACCAGTTTTTCAAACCAAGCTATGGTTTGATCGTAATGGTCAATTAAAAAAAACATGGTTTTTCTTATAAAATGGCTTCTTGCCCCCAAATCCAATTCATTTGCGCATTGAGTTGTTGGAGAATTTGGAGAGGAGGAGAAGACCATAAATCTTGGCAAGCTTGTAGAAGACAAATTGATCGTCAAAATCTAGATTTGCGACTTTCAGGTAGGTGGCCTTACTTGTCTAAGGATGGCCTTAATTCTTCTTCAAAGGATGGTTCTTGGTGAAAAATTAAGGGAATAAAAGATCATAGGAATGAACTACTAAAAGAGGTCTAGAATCATCCTTGTCCACCAAGTCAAACATGGTGACCAAATGGTAAGTGTGGTATCACATAGGGTAGAATATTTGAAGATAAGGTATCAAGCATCTACAATATGCGATGTGCATATGGCTCGTCGGAGAGAGCAGTTGGACCATACCTATATCGTTGGGGTCTAGTTCGAGACTTATGTTAATATAGTGAGAAGGTTTCCAAGGGTGCCATCATTCCCCCAAGCATGAAATATATCCCCCCCAGAATATGATGAGGGAGGGGACTTACCGGGTATGCAAAGTTGGGAATGATGACCCTTAGTTGGATGAGTTTGTGGAGTGCCATTGTGTTCCAAGTGCTCAAATAATGGATTCAAGCATTCGACCCTACTGGTAAGAGATCCTGTAGAGGAAGATGAGTAAATGTAGGGGAATATGTTCCCCCCAGATTTATATGTATGGTTACAGAATGATATGGACATGCTAGATGTATTTAGAATAGTGGAATCTAAACAATTATGATGGATATTTTGATACATAATATGGATATGCATCATTTTGATGATGTGGTTCACCATTCGTTTGATTATGGTTATCTTCTTATGGGAAGAATGAATAGATGTAATAGGAGATAAGAAATGGTGGATTACGAATCTCACTTGGCACTACATATACTAATTCAAAGGGATTGAATTTATAGGTTCGCATACATGGTGTCACCATACCAAAGAGTGGCTTTAGATACAATGAATTGATGCTCACCTAGATGACATGGGGGTTAAAAAACAACAATGTTTAAGGGACTAGGTTTTGATGGAAGATGGAGGAATGATTAAGTGGATCATCCCTACAAGGATCTGGAGTGTTATGGAACTCTAGAGGTTCTTTGATATGGGGAAGAGTTATGGTACTAGATTCAAAACTAATAGATACAATACGATGGTTGGGGAGAAGGTGGATGTGGTTCGAATACATGAGTTTGAAGTAAGGGGTTTATGAAACAATCATCATCATGGGATTCAAGGTTTAAATACGCATCATTAGAAGGTTTGGAAATATTACTAGTGGTTGTGACATCCATCGATGTTGATACCAAAGTGTCTTCCGATGATGGTTCAAAAGAAGCACAATATTGTTAAGAAATTTACGACAAAGAGATAAATTATTGTTGAGATTTACCGAGATTCATAGAGAGGAATAATAAAATAACCAGCAATAATACACCTAATATTTATCTAGGAAAACCCCAAAATTGGGGAAAAACCTAACCCAATGAGATCTCATTAGCATTGGCCAAAACACTGGCCAATCCGACGAAGTGAGCCTTCACTGATCACCTCCAGGCCAACATTACAATGAAGTCTTTCTAGCCTTTTATAGGCTCCATTACATGCAATACCACGGACCATAATACCATGGGTACACTATACCATGTGCCCAAAACCACTACTATTTAACTAGGTCAACCTTGACTCAAACCCTGAGTCAATTTTACCTAACAATTCCCCCCTTAAACTTGACTTGGGGTTCCTTGACTAAATCTAGCCAAAACCTACTAAGTGAGACAATCTCGCTCACGCTATCCCTTACCCCCTTCAAATTTTTTATTGAGGATTTGTTAACTTGACATCCCCCTATTACCTATATCTAACTCAAACTTTACTAGTAATTACCCAGGGTACACATGCCTTACCAGGTCTTACAACAGTATGCCCATTTACATGCAAATTAAAAATTTCACTCCATTATAATATTTTTTTTTTTATTACCCTTGTTGTTGTCTTTGTACATATGACATCAATGTCCATATAAAAAGAACCCATCTACCAAATTACATGGGTCACCAGGCACTGTAACCGCTAATTATCTAGGTGTTCTTTTCAGATACATGGTTCTTCAATTAATTAATCCACGTGCACATATCATCATCATCCACTGAATCTCTCATGACCCAATAGTGTGCAACTTTGCTTCACAATCTATGGCTTTTGATCCAGATCTACAAGGAAAACTCAATTATCTCTCTATCTACCAAGCTAATACAAACCCTTGGCAACAAAAAACGTCCAACTAAAGCCAACTTAGCTCTAATACCAGTTGTTAGGAATTTTATAGTAGAGAGATAAATTATTACTGAGATTTACCGATATTTACAAAGAGGAATAATCAAATAACCAGCAACAATAAACATAAATATTATACACATAATATTTATCCAGGAAAACCCCAAATCTAGGAAAAAACCCAACCTAATGAGATCTCGTCAACATCGACCAAAGCCCTAGCCAATCCGGCCAAGTGAGCCTTCACCGCTCACCTCCAGGCCTACATTACACTGAAGTCTTTCTAGCCTTTTATAAGCTCCATTACATGCAATACCACAGACCATAATACCATGGGTACACTATACCATGTGCCAAAAACCACTACTATTTAACCAAGTCAACCTTAACTCAAACCCCAAGTCAATTTTACCAAAAAAATACAAAACTCCTAAAGATTTTGAATAGGGGTTGAATTATTCGTCATATCAACATCAAGAGGGGGAATCATGATGGTGGGTTGAGAAACCTCTTGTCCTGGCAAAGTATTGGGGCCAAGACTCGCAGGTAGAGGGAAAGTAGAATCACTATGAGCGAAATCTAACTCGTGAAGCATTTGAAGTGTATCGCAAAAATCTTCGAGATGCGAACAGCGATGGGAATAATGTCCATAATTATCACACAAAGCACAAGGGTGATTCATGTGTAAAGTTTTGTTCTTCTTGGCATACTTGGGTAAGGTAACATGGACCTCAGGAGTGGTAAGGTTGGGAAAAGTATCAAAGACCACATTCTTAATATGGGGAAGTTCATGACAATTATTGGTGGCATGAGCAACAACATCACAAAAAGAACATGCAAGAGTGGGAGTTACTTGGGTTGCCTTGTCCTTGTTTCCATTTTTCTAGGCTTTGCCCCCCTCACCAGATGCTTTCGCAATAGGAGTGGCTTCCTGTTGTGGTTGCTGGGGAACTGAAGTAAAGGAAGGGGTGGTAGGAACCAGTTGGACTGGGGCCAAAGTTTTATAAGGGTTGAGTTAGTGTTGACTTGAGGGGGATTGGACCTAGGTTTAGAGTTAGCTACGCTAACCAACAAAACCCTACACTACCACCATTTCAGAAACAACTTGTGTAGCGCAGGCTGCAGTCTCACTGGAGGGAGTATTGGGGGATGGTAAAACCAAGCTTCTACATCTAGAAGGGTATGTGATGTCATTTAAGTCATTTTCTGCAATTTAGGCCATATCTGACCTTTGTGAACCCTTATTCATGCAACTCAAGTGATTTTCAGTTAATGAGAGTTATAAGCTCTACGTAAGCATATAATCATGCATGAAATAACATATACGAGTAGATCTAGATCTTCGCAGGGTAATTAAGATAAAATACTGATAAATATCATTCAGTTGCGTGTAAATACAAAAAATCAAGTGCATAAAAATAGACACATAATTTCTTAAAATATATTTTATTACTTCAGATCTTCCTTATACAACTTTCCAGGCCCTGCGCACACAGCTGCAGGGGCCTGCGCACTCAACTGCGGACTTACCAAGGTCTCTGCGCACTCAGCTGCAAGAGCCTTCCCCTTTGCCAAACACAAAAATATCTACAATTACAAACTCAAAATTATTTCATCCATCAAGTAACTGATTCCCTTAGACCCGCTAAGACACCTTTTATACTCTTTTCTATTACAATACCATGGTCTACAAACCATAGGAGGATCTCAAAACAATACCAAAATATAAGGGCTTTTGACCTTCCTAAAACCCCTTGACTCCTATTTAACATGCGCTACTCGCGCTCTGCTCCTCAAAATGTGAAGACTTACAATATTTTAACAAAATTGACCCAAGGGACCCTGTCCCAACAGGCCCCTAACACAATTATGCGACTCATCCTCAAGTCACTCTACAGGTACGCTTTGTATCTTTGCTTTCAGGCTGGTGAACAAAGAATTCACTGGGTGAAGCACCTTCGTGCATTTAATGACTACTATCGAAATTCTTCGACCAACTTTTCCATAGTTGGCCCTTTTTCTTCTAAGACGATGGTTCGCTACATCTGCTGCATATTCCTTAGCATTCCTTTCACAGTCTATGATATATGCCCTACTTCTTCTTTCCACGGATGCATTCATGTGGTGATGATCTGCATTTTTTTCCGCAGCTCCTCGATCTATCCTTGCAGGGATGTCCCCTCTTTCAACTGAGCGAACCATTGCACAGGGGCTAAGGTGCACATCGTTGCCTTTATCTCGTCATACTGTAGCTGCTTATTCTGAATGGCGACTTCGATCTTTTTCACCTGTGGGTCCTCCTGTAGCGAGGCCCACAGTTCTAGAGTCTTTTCAAACAACTGGCTACACTCCTTGACTGTAGCATCGAGCTTTACCCTGTATTTTTTGATGGAAGCCTCGCGTTGCTCTCGGATCTTTGGTGGTGTGGTGGGCTATAGCTTCAAATGAAGTTCAGTAATTTGTAGTTGTAGATCAAAACGAACTTTAGCCACCTGCACCTTTGATTCTCTAAATGCATCTGCCAGCTACTACACTTTTTCTTTAGAAGTGGCCTCCAACTGAATATGGAGCTCGAGGACCTCACTACATACTCTAAAAATGGCCTGCTCCAACTACGCCCTTCTTGCAACTACCTCATCGCAATCTTGGAGAGATTTGTACTTTTCATCGCACATCTATTGACTGGTGATCTACACATCCTTGATCACCATGAGATTCCATTACTCTCGCACCTCAAGCTCATTGGATACACCTTGGTGTAGCTCATGCAATGTGGATAGGGGGAGCGTCGTGATGTTAATAATTGTGTCTTTAGGCAGCTGGGAACTCTCCCATTATATGGCATCATTCAAATGTAAAGATCCATCAGGTAGAGGTATAGCACAAAGCTCTGAAGTGAGGACCGACTACACACAACCCAATGTTGTTGGTTTCTTGCTCGCTTGAGACCGGATATCTTGAACCACGCTCACCTAAACCTGGTGTTGGTGGCTAGATTTGCATACTTTTACTCACCCTTTTTACCCTGTTCTTTTATCCATTTCATGCCAATAGTAATTAATCGATATCTTAAATTGCACAGGTATACATCTCGTCATGTATTTATGGATTATTAGTTGATGAAGCATAGTCGTAGGGGATTATTACCTAAGTGACTTTCTAATTCAGTTACTTCTGCATATTTAAAGGGAGAATGACCAGGATCGTGATTCAATGAACAATGCTATCAAACTTGCAGCGCTATTCTTGAATATTGGCTGCAACGGTGAATCAACCCTTCGATTGACACTGCTATTTTCTAACATTATGTTTTCATTCTAAAAACCACCATGTAATTAAGGGTATATAGTGTCATAATTCTAGGAGCTATATCATTGAAAAATTGTATAAAGTGAAGTTGCAGGCTGTAAAAGGAAACACTATTAAGAGGTGTTAATTTGCAAGAGAATACTCTAACTTTGAGTCTGTAACAACATAGTTGTAATATTTCTTTTATTAATGATAAATTTATCTTTTGAGCATCTCGTTATTCTTTGATATCACCACATCCCTGATCAGAGAGTTGGGCCCACTCTCCTGACCAGGTGCTGCTGGATTAGATGTGTGTTAGGTTTATTTATGTAAGTTTATTATTGTTGTGAATGTTTATCAATGCATTTCTATGAGTCCTTATTGTTGTTATTCATATTTGTTGTTACAATTATTACTTGTTATTACTCTTATTTGTTGTTACAATATTTCTTGTGGTTACACATTGATGAATCTATAGTTAATGTTCACTGCTAGGTAGGGAAACTGTGGCCTACAAATACAATGCATGATAGCCTTGAAATAACTCGTAACTACTTGGGTTGAAAACTAAATGTGGTTTGGGTGAATTGCATGCTTCATACAGGACACCAAGATTTTGGTGCCATTGTTGGAGAGGCTATCAAAGGCGTTAAAGTACAACCAACATTGACTATAGGACTATTCTCTCATCCTGGGGAAGGAAGCTTACACCTTGCTCCAGGTCCTGGACATTAGATTGTTTTGTTGTTTAGTGCTTTGCTTTTCTTGTTTTTGTAGGATTATTCTCTCATCTTGGGGAAGGAAGTTTTTATGAGCTTCCTCCAAGTCTAGAGCTTCAGATTTCTTTGTTTCATTTTTTCTTAAGTATTTTTCTCTCGTCCTCAGAAGGAAATTTTTATTTTTCACCCTGTTTCAGGTCCCGAGCTTGATTTTTGTGGTTTGCTTATTTTCTTTCTTTTGTTTTCTTTTAGAGCCACTCTCTCATCCTGGGGAAGGAAGTTCTTATTCTCCTCTAGGTCTTGAGATTTTAATTTGTTTGAATGTTTCCCTTTTATTTCTTAATTGTATGAATAGAGACACCAATAAAAGGGGCAGAGGGAGACCCCGAAAAAGAAACAAGGTTGATTTGGGCAGAAAAACTTACATCCAAGAGATCATCTCAAGGGATAAGTTTGGAGAATCGTAACGAGCTGCTACTAGGGTAAGATCTCATACGAGATATGGGGGGCAATCAGTTTCACAACCAGAACCTCCTCCAAGAGTGGAAGTGAAATTTAGGGAAGAAGAAGTAGCAAGCAGAGGATCTGAGGAATTTCATATTGCAAGTTCATAGGAAGAAGATTTGAAGGAATTTTTGGCACCATTGGATCAAGGGAGTGCTTTCAAACAACTTCCATCACCTGTTATAGAACAACCAGAGCCAGAACTTGTTGAAATTCCAAGTGAGTATTGGTAGATATTCATGGCTCCTGGAACTTCTTCAATTGAATTCCCCATTGGAGATATCAGAGGTGATGCACCTATGAAGCCTATTCCTTTGACAGCGCTACCCAAATTCCATGGTCTTACTTCTGAGGATTCAGACACATTCCTCTTTAAATTCAACATTGTTTGTCGAGGGTATGATTACATTTCTGATGCTCATAAATTGAAGATATTTCCCACTACTTTGAAGGGCACAACTTTGAGATGGTTTAAGAGTTTGGGAGGAAAATCCATTGCTACATGGGAATATATGAAGACAATTTTCCTCGAAAAATATTAGGACTACGAAAAATCTCGGGATGTAAAGGAAGAAAGTTTTAAGATTATGCAGAAAGAGAATGAGAATATGGAATATTTTGTAGAACATTTTCAATATAGTTTGTAGAGATTTGGCCACAGTGACTTGGACAAGAATATCTTGAAGATAATTTTTCTCAAGGCACTGAGGGAGGAATCTCTAGAGTTATTGAACGTAGTAGGGAAAGGAGATATATCAAAGGAGGAATTTGATACCATCTATGAATTATGCATCAAGTGCTCGTAAGGGGCTACGAGATAGAGGCAGGGAATCTGAAATCTCAAAACATCCAGCGGTGGAGTTACAAAGGCTGAAATTGGGAATCTGCTAGACAACATGAGAACCAATATCCTGAGCACATTATCATCACAGCTAGATGTGTTTCAGGTGAAGAAAAATCAAATTGAAGCAGAGAAGGTCATGTTTATTTTCTTCCCTCAATGCAGGAAGAAGAATTTTTTGAAGGAATGTACATTAAATTGTATGGAGGATTGTGCTATATGTGAATAGAGTCATTCCAAGAGAACTTTCCTGTCTCTTCCTGGATTGAAGGTAGTCTTTTAGGGGATGAATGAAGAAGCAGAATAACTCTATTTTTGGGATCGAGGAAACCATGGCAACCATGGCCACCAAGTATGAATCAAGGTATGCCTCAAGACCCGTCTCAGTATTTTAATAATATGAATTTTGGTCAGCAATCAGTAACTTTGTCACCCTCTTGCTCACAGTCTTACCAGTATCCAATGCCCTAGCAACCCTGGTATCCTCAATCTGGTATGAATTCTTCATGGTCTCGGAGATGGAATGGACCTCCTCCTCCTCCTTCAGGACATTTCTCCCAACCTATGTCGTAACATCAGCTACATCTGCTAATACACCCACTAGTAATCCTCCTCTTCATCCTCAATTTCCCATCCAACCCAATCCGAATACAAATAACAGAGGAGCTCAACAGGTTGAGACACTCAACCTCCCTGCATATAGTATTGCCACTATGGAATGTAATGAATTAAATCTTTGATCTGGTCAGGTGGTCAATACTTAGACTTCACCTATAATTTTTGAGAATACCGGTGATGAAGTCTCAGAACCAAAACAAAAAATGATAGGGGAAGAGCCAACACAGGTTCTTATAAAAAAAAAACCCCTTCACAAATTATTGTTGCTAAAGGGTGTCAGACTAGTCCACCCTATCCTAAAAGACTATCTTTGAGCAAACAAAGTCTTCATCCTGAATTTGACTTTTCGGGAGAATTGTAGAATTTATTCGTTAAAATTTTGTTACTTCAGGATATGAAGCACGTACTGATTTATGCTAAGACAATTAAATAATATTGTTCTAAGAAACCCGTTAGAAAACCAAAGGAACCACTTACTATTCATGTCATGCGAAAATTGTCAGATATAATGCTAGGGAAATCTACACCTGTCAAATATGGGGATCCTCGAAATATAATTCTCATAATGCAGATTAATGGGGTGGATATCCCAAATGTACGAGTAGATTTGGGGGCAGTGCTTAATGTTATAACTTCTGCTACTGTGATTACCTTGGGTCTACAGAACCTTAAACCAACTCCCACCATCCAAGAATTGGAAGATCGGTTTACTATTAGACTGGTAGGGAAGCTGGAAGACATCGCTATTTCAGTAGACTCATAGCAATACCCTGTTGACCTTCTAGTTTTACATAATCAATCCCCAGCTAGTGGGCACCCATTGGTTTTAGGAAGACTTGGGCTCACAACTACAGATTCTTACATTGGTTGTCAGTCTGGAAACATGGTAATATCCAATGGGGAATTTACAAATGACCTTATCCTTTACCCCCCTGCAAAACCAAGTTCATCAAATAAACCTAGATTTACCTTGATACAAAAGTATCTACCTGCCAAAGAGCCTAAATATGAAGATGAAGAAATTAAACCCATCCTTACCATCAGCAAGGCTCCCTATTTTAAAGATGAAATGGAGGATGATGTCATTAACATCTTTCTCAACGACCTCGACTTCATTTTTTATTTAACTTGTCAACAGTTAGAAACTACCATGAGCTGCAATATTCAGGAAGATATCAAACCAGAAATAGAAATAGAAAACATTCCTGAAATTGTGCCTCGTAATAGTGTTCCTATAGAAATTGAACAAGGGAAAACATTAAATATTAATCTTGACCTTTCACACTCCCAATCTGAACAGCTGCTAAAAGTCCTTTGGGAGCATAAAGAAGATATTTCTTAAGAGTATATTGATATGAAAGGCATCCCTACTGATTTATGTACTCATCATATATACATTAAAGAGAAATTTCAGCCTATTAGGCAACCACAAAGAAGAATGAATCTTGCCTTAGAAAACGTTGTCAATGATGAACTGCATAAGCTATTAGATGTGGGCTTTATTTATCCGATATCGGATAGTCAATGGGTTTCCCCACTGGCATTTTTTCCTAAGAAGAATGGCAAGTGGTGGATCTACGTCGATTACAAGGAACTAAACAAATAAACTCAGAAAGACCATTTTCCCTTACCCTTTACTGACCAAGTCCTTGATACATTAGCCGGGAATGACTTTTTCTCCTTTCTGGATGGATTTAGTGGATACAACCAGATACAAATAGCTCTTGAGGATCAAGACAAAACCACCTTCACATGCCCTTAGGGAACCTTTGCTTACCGAGTCCTCCCATTTAGCCTTTGTAATGCACCTGCTACCTTTCAAAGGGAAATATTAGGAATTTTTTGTGATCTAGTTAATGATAGTGTCGAGATTTACATGGACGACTTTACCCCATATGGGGATTCCTTTACAGAAGCTTTTAAAAACTTAGAGAAAGTACTTGAAAGATGCAGGCAGACACATGTTTCTCTAAGTATAGTCAAATGTCATATGATGATGAAGGGATAGTGTTGTGACACTTGCTTTCAACTGCAGGAATTTGGGTTGATCTTGCAAAGGTAGAGGTAATATCAAAATTTCCTATGCCGAAGACACTGACACAGGTACATAGATTTATTTCTTACGCTAACTATTATAGGTATTTTATAGAAAAAAAATTCTGAAATAGCATTCCCACTTTTTCAATTGTTGCTTAAAGATGCAGAATTTGTGTGGGAATGTGAAGCAACTTTTGTAGAAATCAAAGAACTAGTCTGTAAGGCTCCAATATTACGCAGTCTAGACTGGAAGCTCCTATTCCTCATCTATACTAATGCTTTTCAAATAGTAGTAGGGGCAGTTTTGGGGTAGCATGATGACAAGAAGCTGTATGAAATTTACTATGTCAGCAAGAATTTGACCCCTGTTGAATTAAATTACACAGTAACTGAAAAGGAGTTCTTGGCTATTATTTACGCTATTAATAAATTTGGGCACTACGTCACAAGATATCCTACTTTCGTGCACATTGATCATACAACTATCAGGTATCTAATGAAAAAACCAATAACCCCTGGTCGTGTTACAAGATGGTTGTTGTTAATTCTAGAATTTGATATTACCATTGTAGACAAACCAGGGAAAGATTTCCTATCTAGGATGGATACTAGTGATGAAGGTACACTTGTAGAGGATAGTTTCCCATATGAACATCGTTTTGCAATTTATAATCACATTCCATGGTATGCAAATATTTCTATCTTTCTTGCTACAGTGAAAGTGCCTCAACACTTGTCTTATAGAGAACAATGAAGGATTATCCATCACAATGCTCGTTATTCATGGATAGAGGTATGTCTCTTCTATATAGGATCTGATCAAAAAATCTGGCAGTGCATAAGTGGAGATCACATCTATGATGTTCTGAGAGCTTCTCATGATGGCCCCTATGGGGGACACTTTGCATATAAGCGAACAGGTCATAAGGTGTTACAAATGGGATACTATTGGCCTTCTATTTTTCGTGATGCAAGGAAATATATTAGTGGGTGCAATAGTTGCTAGTGGATGGGTCGGGTTGGTTGGGAAGATGAATTGGCATTATAACATCAACTAGATCTTGGGCCCTTTGAAAAATGGACTACTGATTTTGTTGGGCCATTTAATCCACCTTAAAAATAGAAAGATCACATTCTAGTTTGCATGGATTACGTAACAAAGTGGGTAGAAGCCAAGGTTGTTGCGAAAGCAATGGAACGGGTTGTCTCAGACTTTTTATTTGAATAAATTCTTGAATGATACAGAGCTCCTAGAGAGATGGTTTCGGATGGAGGGGAATATTTTACATCACATATGATAGTAGGACTCATGAATAAATATGGAATCAAGCATAGGGTAACATCTCCATATCACCCTCAAGTGAATGGTCAAGTCGAAAGCACAAACAAGGTACTAAAGAATATTCTTACAAAGACTCTAGAACATCGTTGAAATTGGATTGAAAAACTTCCTGAGGCACTGTGGGTGTATAGAACAACATGGAGGAACACAACAAGGTTTTCACCATATGAGATTATCTATGGGAAATCCCCTTTGTTTCCAGTGGAATTCGAAATTAAGATGCTCAGGATAGCCCTTAAAGTATGTTTATATCTTACAAAAGCCCATAAACACTAGTTGGAAAGGATGAATGAGTTGGATGAAATTTGTTTGGTAGTTATCTAGAATACTACTGCGATTCATCAACAACGAACTAAATGGCATGATAAATTTATTAAGAAAAATGTGTTTCAAAGAGGGGTTTGGGAATTACTCTATGATTCTTAGTTCAAGTATTTTAAGGGAAATCTCTGCTCTAGATGGATGGCTCCATATGAAGTTGATATGGTGTTTGATAATGGGACTGTTAGACTTATCACAATTGATGAGGCACATACTCCTTAGATTGTGAATGGACATCACCTCATATTATATCACTGTCGAGCTTCAAGAGACTCCTTTATCAAATATCTCTTTGATAACTCTAGTTTTCAAGTTATTGGTGTAGGGAATTCCTCCTCTGCGCTCATTATATATATATATATATATATATATATATATATATATAGATATATATATAGATATAGATATAGATATATAATGTTGTTACTACTCTATCATTTTTTCTTGCAGGTACCTCACTAGCATTGTTACTCCTCCGGTGTTGTTACTCTAATGATGGAAATTTCGCCTTAAGTACTTGACTGGTGTTGTTACTCCATGGTGATGATGATTTTGTATGAGTATTCTGATGTTGTTACTCCTCCAGTGTTATTACTCCTCGGGTGTTGTTACTCCCGCGATGCTATTACTCCCTCGTTGTTGTTACTCCATCAAGGTAAGTCACCCAGGTACGTCCCCGTTTTACTTTGTGGATTTGATGAATAATTCACGTGACATGACTCGACATGACCGCATATGTTCATCCATTAGTTGGTGGGAGGTACTATAATGATGTATCATTATTACTTTTATCAAACCTTGTGCTAGGAGCTATGTCCATATACATTTGGACTTGAAGTTAGTATTGTTGTACTAATGGATGTTCCTTTCCAATGTTGCGAAATAATTACCATTCTTTCCTTCCATTATTTGCCATTATTTTTACATATTTTAATCATTATCTTTCCGAGTTTTACTCTCACTACGCTCCATCCCTATCACAAAATTTCATTGCACTCCATCCATCTCACAAACTCTCACTGCAAATCTACCTGTCGGCACTCCTTTCCGATAGTTTCTTGTTACTCCAAAGTGTTGTTACAAGCCATTGTAGAATGGGTGGATAGGATGTGAGACATGAACCAGAGAATATAGAGCATGTTCAACATAATGCAGATGTTTGGCAAGTTTTCTTAGATGCAGGGTGGCATGTGTATTTTGAGAGACTACAAGGATTTGATGAAGCCATCACAGTGGAATTTACATTAAACTTGGAAGGAAATCACTCTAGACTCCATGGATTGGATATTTTTTCATGGAGTAAGCTATTTCAATTGTTAGTGTATTACAGTAAAGAGGTAAGAAATGGTTCTCTCAGAAGTCTCCTCTGCTAGAGTTTCTGGAATTGTTTTTATAGGCTGGGGAGACAGTAGTCCAAAAAGGAAGAGGGTATGATCGTAAATCACTTCCATATCCATGGGGTGAGGTAAAATATTTTGTAATGAGGTATGTTACCTACGAAGGTCATTTCTATACATTGTTTAAGTATCACTTCAAACTTCTTGCATGCCTTCAGTTTCGGCATGCACAGGTTCATCCTTTGGACATGCCATGCTTCCTATGGAGAAGCCTTCACTTAATGGCACAATCTTCCTGGCTGTCTCGACAACCATTAGCAGTTCTTACAAATCATGGGTTGGTGATATTATTGGTGATGCATTCTTTTTCTTGGACCTTTTTGGCTTGGCCACAATTCACCAAATTGGTGGAGGAAGAACTTGTGGGCATGCTACCTACTGGAGAAGAGGAAGAAGATGTAGCAATGAAAGAAGAGCCCACAGATGATGTTGTTCCACCATCGCCTATTGGCCCAACAAAGATGGATGTAATGGAGGTAGAAGAGAGTGTATTCAACGTTACTCCACAAGAACCAGCGTCAACTGACAATCAAGGAGAAAAATCACCACCCATGGGTGTGGTTACAGGTGGTGCTGACACACAAGAACCAGCATCACATGTCCGAAAAATTGAAGAACATGTGAGTGAAAATGTAGGTGGTGTTATCACACAAGAACCAACACCACCTATTCAATTGAATGTGGAACCTTTGGGGGGAACAAGGGCCATAGTCGACACCACTCCATAAGAGATAGTGTTGGTTGCTGAGTATAAGGACAAATTGGAAAAAGCACAAGCAGGAAGAGAAAAGGGGAGCATAAAATAATCGGTGGATATAAAAGAAGAGGAAGGAGGTCTTGCATCAGTAGGCATTCAGAGAATGAAAATTGATGAAATCATTACTCGTTCTCCTTTTCTTGCACCCTTTCCTAGAGGGGCAAGGAAAACACATTCCTTTAGATGTATGGAGAAAGAAGAAGCTTCTCCTCCGATCCTATTTTTTTTGGTAAAGTTAAGGGCACCATTATCGACACGATTATTCAAAAACTAGTGTCGAATGGTGAAAGAATTGAGAAAATTGAAGGGTTAGAGGTCAACACTATCACACAAGAACCAATGCTGACCAAAAAACAAAACAAAGAATATTTGGCTAGTGTTATCCCTGTAGAAACTTCTGTTGAGCTAATGGAGGAAGATTTAGCTGAACAGCCTGACCCACAAGGCCCAAAACTATTCCTGAGCTGATGGAAAAAGATGTTGAACAAACTGACCCGAAAGGGCCAAAAACTATTAATGAGTTGATGGAAAAAGATGTTGCTGAACAGACTAACTTGCAAGGGCCAGAAACTATTCCTGAGCCAATGGAAAAAGATGCTACATAATAAACTGACCTGCAAGGGCCATAAACTATTTAGGGATGATGGAGGAAGGTATTGATTATCAAACTAACCCACAAGGGTTAGAGACCACTTCTGAGCAGATGGAGAAGAATGTTGCAGATGAGCCTAACCCACAAGGGTTAGAGACTTTTCCAGAGAAGAAGAGAGAGGACACTGCTGATCAAACTAACTTGCAAGATTTAGAAACCATTCCTGGTCAGCTGGAAAAGGATATCACCGACAAAACTAACCTGCAAAGGTTGGGGACCATTCCTACATAGGTGGAAGAGGATGGTCAGGCAACAAAGAAATTACAAGAGGAGGGTGTAAAAGACACTACTACATAAGACCATGCGGTGAATCCAGAAGTGCAGAGGGAATATGAAGAGGTCCTATGACTTGAAGAAAGAGATGGTGGGATTTTTCCTCGAGTTGAGAAACAAATGGAAGAAATTAGAGCAAAAAAAGAGTCGGTTGATGATTTTTTCAACGTCAATCCGCCAAGCCCTAGACCAACTGTGAGGCCTATAGAAGAAGTAGCTATAAAGCAAGAGTTTATTGAACAATGTGCGAGAAGGAGAGATGCTCTTAAGGAACGATATCAGGCACAATTTAGATAAAATATGCAGTTGAAAATGGAGGTTTTGAAATTGAGAAAATGGTTGTGGCGCCTACGAAGAAAAGTAAGAAAGCACAAGAAAGATGCTACGAAGCCCCAACCTAAAACTGTTTTAGTGGCAACATAGATTGACGACAGGACAACGACTTTAGCAGCTACACAGATAGAGTTGTTTTTGCATATGATCGAGGCATAGGAGTTTGTCATGTCTACAGAAATCTAGAAGTGGCAATCTATAGCAGTGTGTTTTCAAAGAGGGCCCATTCCTTTAGAGGCACACCGGGAAGGAATAAGGCAAAATCGCTTGCAAGATAAGAAAACAATCTCTGGTTATATAGAATGAATAGAAAAGGAAAAGTAGAAGCGGGAGAAATAGCAGAAGAAAATTGAGGCGTTGGAAGAATAGGTGAAGTTACTCAAGGCTGATAAGGAAGAGATGTTTACCTTTGCTCAGTGGGTAATGGCTTGCCACCCCCTGCTCATAGCTACACCTTGTTCCTCCATGAAAAATATCTATTCTTTTATTTAGAAAGCATCTACCAGGATCTTAGTCATGATATAGAAGATTCAATGCAGTTTTTGTGCATCTTGAGATGCCACAATATTTTGGACCAACATTTGATGTGTGAGTTGTACATGCATGACTACTTCCTCAGAAATGATCAATAATTTAACCTAGTGCCATATGTAGGAGACATTAAACTTAGATATTTTACCTCCTACGCCCTCAACTAGGTTAAATGGAAAAAGGATTTCAATACATTTGAAGAAAACCAGGTAAATAGGCCACTTGTCATCAAGATGGAGAATTGCCAGTCTGTGAATGTTTATAATAGACACAAAACCCTCTTGGGGATTGAAGGATGGAAATAATAGATTTTGGAAACTCACCATTGGTGTGTTGATATATGCACAAAAAATATCTTCGCATGTCAGGAGGAGGCCCAGGAAAATTGCTAGAAAAGGTGGATTCTCTCGTCATCAGCTGTCAGAATATGTGAGCCTTTCGGTGCCCCCAATTTCACTTGGGCTCTAAACCAGGTACCCCAGTATATTGTGTGCATGTAGCTTCATGGGGACTGATGGATGGGTTTGAGGTTTCAATCTCCCATCATCTAGCTTCCAGCTAATCAGTACACCCCAGCTTACGAGGTAAGCGAGGATTGGTGGAAAGAAGTCATCCAAACAAATGGGTATAAGCCTCCAGGGATAGAGATGTCTTCCAAATATGATCTTTCACAACTTCACGCTAACCATCACAGCTCAAAGCTAGAATTGCACAAGCAATAAACTACATGAGGAAATGCAATAAGGCCAATTGGGGTGAGATTTTAGTGGCTAGATTTGAATACTTTTACTCACCCTTTTTACCGTGTTCTTTTATCCATTTCACGCCAATAATGGTTAATCGATATATTAAATTGCACAGGTATGCCTATCATCATGTATTTATGGATTATTGGTCAATGAAGCATAGTCGTAGGGGATTATTACCTAACTGACTTGCAAATTCAGTTATTTCTACAAATTTAAAGGGAGAATGACTAGGACCATGATTCAATGAATGATGTTATCAAACTTGCAGCGTTAGTCTTGAATGGCTGTAACGATGAATCAACCCTTGAATTGACACACTGCTATCTTTTAATATTTTGTTTTCATTATGGAAACCACCATGTAATTAAGGGCATACAGTTTCATAATTCTAGGAGTTGTATCATTGACAAATTGTATAAAGTAGAGTTGCAGGTTGTGAAAGCCAACACTATTAAGAGGCGTTAATTTGCAAGAGAATAATCTAGCTTTGAGTATGTAATAGCACAATTGTAATATTTCTTTTATTAATGATAAATTGATCTTCTGAGCATCTCATGATTCTTTGATCTCACCACAGCCCTAATCAGGGAGTCGGGCCCACTCTCCCAACCAGGTACAGCTGGATTAGATGTGTGTTAGGTTTATTTTTGTAAGTTTATTAATGTTGTGAATGTTTATCAGTGCGCTGATGTGAGTCCTTATTGTTTTTACTCATATTTGTTGTTATAGTTATTACTTTTTGTTACTATTATTTGTTGTTATAGTATTACTTGCGGTTACACATTGATGAACTTATAGTTAATGTTCACTGTTGGGCAGGGAAACTGTGGCCTACACATATAGTGCACGATAGCCTTGAAATAACTCGTACAGCCCTGGGTTGACAATTAAATGTGGTTTGGGTGAATTGCATGATTCATACTTGGACATCAATGCTTGGCTCGCCTCAACCTGAAACTCGGTGAGGCCCACCCAGACCTTCGTCAAAATGGACTGATATTGTTCTTCAATATGGCCCCAAATTTCTTTTGTCATAGACTTATCAAACTTGTGCTTCTTTCGTGTGCCTTCCACACTTGACTTGTGTCACCTTTTAAGAATAAAGGGACAATCAACATTCTCCAGGTCTATAAAGGGGTCTTCGATACCCTGATCCTGTTGTTTTGCATGTTTCTATTCATCGTGCTCACCCTCTGGTTCCTACACGGTATTTTTATCTAGGTCGATGGTCATTGTCTTCTTTTCCTTCTGTGCCTATTTATTGGTGCTTATTGCACCTTCTGCACTAAACCTTGTTATACCTTTGACAATATCTATTGGAAGGAGCTAGTAAGTCAGTGACTGAAGGACTAACTGCGTGATATCGTCTTCAATGACAAAAAATAACAACGCCATCCATTTCTTCATTAAATCGCACCTCGCACAGATGTGTACATGATGGAAATCAGCCTTAAAATCTGCAATGTGCCAATATTATTTGAACAGACTAGGTGACAACCGTGGTTTTTGGTTAATCACCATATGCAATTCAATTTCAAACATTACCCAAAACATCTTATTTTCAATGACACAGGCAAGGTCCTTCATTCCCCACAGCGAGGAAAATTTGGCAGCCTCACACAACTCCAGATCTATTGTTGGGAACTGGGAATCCTATGGCATCCTCCAAGCTATCAACGTGATCAATAATAACATCCATGCATATTGGAATGTTTTTCCTTCTTCCTGTGCATCGAGAAAATCATCCAATCATTCATCCATGCATATTGGAATTTTTTTCCTTCCTCCTATGCATCGAGGAAATCATCCAATCATTCTTGGCATAGGTATTTCACCCAATTGAATTGGACCCACTTGCTACACTGTGTAGCCAAGGATACCATTGGTGTCAGTACTTCATCGGCACGACACTTTCTCACACTTTTTCCTGCCAAGATCTGTGCAACAAACCACACAGCTTCATTCGAGATAGAAGTAATGGCATATCCCTGTGACTTCTTCACCAACTCAAAATCACTTTTCATTTTTTCTGTGAAATGTTTTTTTCTCTCGTGACTTCCCCACAAAAGCATCTGCGAGGTTCGCACCTTGATATTGTAGCACTATGATCTTACAAATCAACATATCATCAATTGGGATCGGCCCTCCCAACCAAAGGCACCCATCATGAACCAGCGCCAACAAATGGTGTACACAAATGGTATTAATAATGTTGTGGCTAAAATGTGGGACATATATCATATTGAGCAACCCTGCACACTCAATATCATTCGCCCACTTCATCAGTTCAAGTCTTGTAATGGCCGCCTCCTCATAGTAGATTGTCTTCAAGTATTTATTGGGTTCCAATTGTGGAAATTTCTCATGATCGCCCAAATTCCAATCCTCCATCTTCAAAAATGGTAACCAGGCCAACAGGTCACCCTCAATAGGTACTTCCTCCAGCAGCAATGGCATGAATACCTTGAATTTCATAGAGTCAGGGTCCCTAGTGTTGGAAATAATACTGAGACGAGGGCGTGAATCAGTATTATCGGGTCAATTATTTTTCATTTCCCAGTCATATTTGCATATGCTACTTCAATCAATGAAAACAACATCTATATGCAACTATAGTTAAGGAAGCTTGTGTATAACTTGCAGACTTGTAATTCAATTTATTCTTCTGATGTTGATCATTAATCAGTGTGTCAGAACCATATAAATAGTAACCAGGAACAATAAAACAGATCAGAAAGTCACACACAAGAACACAAGATATAAGGTGGAAACCCAATGTGGGTGAAAACCACCTGCTGCAATTCGTCTCTATCTTCTTTCAATTAGAAACTTCTTTTTACAATGGATCTATACTGGTGCAATCTTATACCAGTACACAGGTTTCTACCTGCATAAGGCTGTAACCTTCTCTCGTTCTCCAGCTTCTCCTGGAAGGGAGCTACAACCCCCTTAGCTCTTGTACTAGCTGAGGTACTAGTACATAGGTGCTGACCTACAGAAGGCTACAACCTTCTCTTTTCTTTCAGGGACCACGTTTCATAAATTTTCAAACTGGATCCATGAATAACATCAATCAAACATCAAGTATATCTGCATCAACCAATCTCCTTTGCATCAAACAAAACTGAATCAAATAGTCACTTCTTTGAATGTTGTACCCAGAAAACAGTAACCAAACACCAATTCTGAACCCAGAACACTACAGTAATAAATAGAAGTAGCTAAAACATATTTCAAGAGACGTACGCTACTTCAATGTGTACAACCTATGTGCATACGCTTCTGAATTAAGGCCAACCTACGTATATGCTATTTTGAATTACAGAACCAACGTGTATACATGCCTTTGCTTCACTGAAACTACGTATAGATCTATAAAAGATAATTTATCCTTTTCACTTATTCAGAAATCAGTTATACCCAGATTATCAGATTTATAGATCAAGTCATGCACCAAGAATAACATATCAAAATCACACAAAGATATTACTATTCAATCCTTAAGATCTTGATCCATGAATAGTACTTATCCTTCTTCTTGCGCTCAGGTTCCTCCTTGATTGAGATCCAGCTATGCATCATAACCCAATGACCAGTATTCCAGATCTAGTTCTTCATAAGATATTCAATTCTTGAGTCAATGCCTTTTCCTAATGATCTCCTTCCCCTTTTATAGTCTTAGGCCTTACACAATACCATGGTCCAAAACCATGAAGAATCAATACCTTGGACCAAATACCTGGGTTCAACACTTCAGATGAGATACCATGGTCCAAAACCATAGGTCCAAATACCAAGGACTAACTATCATGGACCAAAAATAAGTTTTCCCACACGTACACACTTTTCTTTGCATGAAAGTGCGTGCATACGTATACACTTCTTTTGATCATTTAACATGTGTGTATATGCGCCTTGGTTAAGAGGAACCTACGTATATCTCTTTTTCCTTCATTCTGAGAGCCTGAACTGTGATCTGTCATTTGAGTGAGTTGCCATCAAGGACAACACCTATGTCATAGCGCCAAACCCGTGTCATAATGCCAACAATATCCCCCTTTGGACTTGACGGCAACCCCAAGTCACTCAAATTCACTTTCCCCCTTTGTCATCAAGTGCAAAGGGTTATGCTCCCCTGAGTTCATGCTGAAATCTCTGCTATGTTATGTTGTCCATGCTCCCCCTGACTATAGGCAAGGTCTGCAAGAAGATGTTCTACAAGAAGATACATAACTTTAGACATCATAAATGACCTTCCTTCCACCAAGAACTCATACATACATCCATCTCCCAACCAAGTGGGGATTGACTCATCCACCCAACCAAGTGGGGATACACCAAAAGTTTACACAAGATAAAACAAGAACATTACATTATCCATCCTAGGCATAGTGGGGAAACCAAAGTAGGCCATTACATGACCTTGATAAGAAAAGAAATACATGACATAGAGACGAAATATCTACAACAAGACTATGATAGTTATCAACAACTATCATCAGCAGCATCTGTCAATCATCATTCAGACCAGCAACCATGTTCTCCTTCTGCACCTGTTCCACCTGAAACCAAAAACACTGTGAAGTTGAACCAAGATCTTCTAGGATAATGCCAACAATGCATTATTAGAAGAATATATATGCTCCCCCTGAACCTGTGCCAGATGGTCTCTGTCAGACCCATATCAAACTCTTTTCATCCTGAGCCTGGCCCACTGTTTGTCTTCAAACCAATATATACGCAATTGTATCCACATAAACCAGCGTATGTACACAGATTCTCCTCATTAAAGTCACATACAACCTCTTTTCTATGAAACATACAAGTTTCAACAGAAATATGATGCATCAACTACTCCCAGCTTCTGTCTGAGATATTCAAATGTCTCCCTGGGCAGTGGTTTGGTGAGTATATCAGCAACCTGTTCCTTGGAGGGAATATACTCCAATTTGACCTTTTGTTCAAGCACTTGTTCTCAGAGAAAATGATATTTGATAGGTATGTGCTTGGTTTTTGAATGCATGACTAGATTTTTTGAAATGTTGATTGCACTTGTATTATCACATAAAATAGAGATAGGTGGAGTACAAGTGATTTGAAAATCTTGCAAAATTTTCATCATCCAAAGGAGTTGTGTGCAACAAGATGCAGCAGCCACATATTCCACTTCAGCTGTAGACAAAGCAATTGAACTTTTTTCTTGCTGAGCCAAGATACTAATCTAGAACCCATGAAAAATGCACCACCACTAGTGCTTTTTCTGTCATCCACTCTTCCTGCCCAATCTGCATCTGTATATGCATGAAGTGTGAGATCTGTATCTCTAGGATACCATAAGCCATAGTTTTGTGTCCCTTGAAGATATTTGAAAATTCTTTTAACCGCCTGAAGGTGTGCTTCTTTCGGATTTGCCTGGAATCTTCCAACTATTCCCACTGCATGCATGAGGTATGGTCAGGTACCTGTCAGATAGAGTAGACTACCAATCATGGATCTATAGGTTGGTTGGTGTACTGCTACTGAATCATCATTTGCGCTGAGGGTGTATCCTGTTACCATAGGGGTACATACTGGTTTTGAATCTTCAATGCCATATTTCTTCAAGATCTCCTTGAGGTACTTGGTTTGTGATAAAAAGATACCATCTTTATTTTTTTGGACTTGTAAACCAAGAAAATATGTCATCTCACCAAGCAAGGACATTTCAAATTCTTTCTGCATCACCAAAGCAAAGTTTTGACTCATGGCTTCTTCATTGCTACCAAAGATGATATCATCGACATACACGAAAAGTATTAGCAATTTATCATTATCAATTTTTACATATAGATTGCTATCTGTTGATCCTTTTGAAAAACCTTGTTGATGGAGGTATTTGTCCAGACGTAATACCAAGCTCTTGGAGCCTGTTTAATACCATAGAGTGCCTTCTTAAGTCTACATAAAAGTTTTGGATCATTTCCAAGGATGAATCCATCTGGTTGCTCAATATACTCTTCTTCTAAGTCTCCATTTAAAAAGGCAGATTTCACATCCATTTGAAATACTTTGAACTTCTGAAAGCTAGAAAGAGCAAGGAACATTCTTATGGCCTCAAGTCTAGCAACCGGTGCAAAATTTTCTTCAAAGTCTATACCTTCTTGTTGAGCATACCCTTTACAAACAAGTATGGCATTGTTTCTAATAACATCTCCATTTTCATTCAACTTGTTTTGGAATATCCATTTTGTCCCTATGACATTCTTATCATTTGGTCTAGGAACCAACTCCCAAGTGTTATTCTTTTCAATCTGCTCAAGTTCTTCATTCATGACCTTGACCCAGCATTCATCTTTGCATGCTTCACTTACATTTTATGGTTCAGTGGAGGAGAGCAATGCTAGATAGCTTGAAGCTTCTAAAATAGTTCTTCTTGTTTGTACACCTACCTCTTTTTGCCCCAAAATTTGAGTTTCTAGATGATTCTTTTGGACGTACCTAGATGGAGTCTTTTCTTCTATCCTTATCTGTTCTTCCGGTGCCTCATGGGTTTCTTCTTCATCATAAGTCTGATTTGATGTTGATGGATAGTCCTCATCATCTTCGAAATCTTCATATTTTACTTGCCTAGGAATGTTTCCTTCTTCATCAACCACTACATCAATACTTTCAACAATTTTTCCAAGTCTTTTATTGTAACACTTATATCCTTTGTTGTGGGGAGAGTAATCAAGGAGGATGCCTTCATCTGCTCTAGGTTCAAACTTGCTAAGGTTTTCATCAATCCTTTTGATGTAACATTTGCTTCCAAAAATTTTGAAGTATTTTACCATGGGAGTCTTACCATGCCAAAGTTCATGAGGAGTTTGAGTGTTGTTTACCCGGACGTTTGTATTGTTGATAATAGTAACTACAGAAAATGTAGCTTCGCCCCAGAAGGTTGCAGGAGTTCCAGACTCATCAAGCATAGCATGAGCCATTTGTTGAACCGTTCTATTCATCATTTCCACTACTCCATTTTGCTGAGGAGTCCTTGCAGTAGAGAATTCCCTTCTTATTCCATGTTCTTCACAAAAATCGAAAAATTCATCCGAGGTAAATTCCCCTCCTCGATCAAACCTGAGGCATTTGATTCTACGATCTGATTCGTTTTCAACTAAGGCTTTGAATGCTTTGAACTTTTTGAAAGCTTCATCTTTATGCTTCAGAAGTCCTATCCAACACATCCTGGAAAATTCGTCAATGAACAATATAAAGTATTCTTCTCCTCGAGGTGACCTTTTCCTAGATGGACCAAATACATCAGTATGGACAAGTTCAAGTGGCCTGCTAGCTAATCCTTCCTTCTCAGGGAAATTAGTTCTGGTTTGCTTACCAAACTGACATGATCTACATATTGTATTGTCTGGAATTCTGATGTCAGGGAGATCACGAACCACTGATATTTGCATGCTTTCCTTATCTGAGAGAAGCTTAGATGCCCCAACCTTCTGTGCCATAGCCAGTGTTCATCATTCTTGCTTAGATAGCATTTTTGTTGTCCTCCCTTGAGTATGTATAAATTATTTGGAGTTCTTATGCCTTTGGTCACTGTTTCTCCTGTATCAAGCTCACGAAAAATACATCCATTTGATCGAAATATTACCTCATTTCCTTGATCACAAATTTGACTGACACTCAATAGATTATGCTTTAAGCCATCAACATACATAACATTTCTAGCTTTGACCTTTCCTTTCAAAATAACTTTACCTTTTATGAGTGCAATGGTGTCATTTCCAAATGAGACCTTCCTTTCCTTTTTTAAGGCACTATATGATTGAAGTTTTTCTTTATCACCTGTCATATGTTTTGAGCATCCACTGTCGATGTACCACTGATTTTCCTGTCCTTCTACATATAAGGCTATCCCACATCTTTCTGGTTGTGGTTCTTTCTTTTTCCATGTTTTTGGGACTCAATGAAGCTTGCTCCTTCTGAGTTGTTTTCCGAAACCTACTCCTGCATTCAGAATCTTCATGACCGAAGTTGTTACAAGTAGAACATTCTATTTCATTCTCAAGAGTAGAAAAGTTATTGTAGGTCCTTTTTATGATCCCAGTCATACTCCTTTGTTTTTGAGCTTCTCTAGTCATGATGGTCTTGTAGGCAACACATTGAGAAGCTTTGTGTCCAAAGTTATGACAAGAGAAACATTGGCCATTGAAGAAATTCCCGTGATTATCAAACCTGCTGACCAAATGATTATAGTTTCCATTGACATCCATTCTTGAGGAAAATTGAGAGTGATGTACCTATGATTGGTTGTAGCTTCTGTTCATCCTTGAAGTAGATTGCCCCTTATTTACTTGGTGATCTTTGTTCATTCTTGAAGTAAATTGTCCCTAATTTACCTGGTGATCTGCATTATGCTTTTGTTGTCGATTGTCAACCTATTCACTTCTCCTTGCTGCATCAAGATAACTTTTGGAGGTGGATGGTTTTTGTGCTTGAGACACTTCTTCAGTATATCCAAGACTTGTCTTGATTAGAGGAGAATGTTGCACTTTGATAATCTCATCTAAAGTTTCAAATCCTTTAGCAAATCTAAGATTAACAGCTTTTGATTTCTCAATATCTTTTCTAAGTCCCACAATTTCACATTCTAACTTTTCACTGTGTTTTTCCCTTTCAGCAAGTTGGAATGTCAGAGTATCTATAATCATATTCTTTTCTTCTAAACAAATTTTAATTTTATAAATTTCTTCATAAATACCTTCTTCATCTAAAGCATCCAAGAAATCATCATCTTCAAAAGCCATCAAAAGTCTATAATCATTACATTGTTCATCTTCATCACTATTTGAAAATCCATCACTGTCTTCATGTGTATAATAGCTCATCTTACTTACATTCTGTTTCCTGTTCCATCTAACTGGTTCCTTGCCTTTGTCAAGCTTATCTTTATGAGGACACTTGGCAGCATAGTGACCAACTCTTCCACAAGCAAAACATTTGAAAGGTAGCTTACCTCTAAATCTTCTGGAACCCCGTTGATGGTTCTTGACAAAGTTTGATTCTTCCTCTCCTTTTGACATATGTCCTGACTCATTGTAATCTCCTTTTCCTGAGGCTTTGGATGCAACTTCTCTCCTATCTGATGGTCCCTCTTTTCTCATTTCGAAAGCAGTTAGGATTCTGTGTAGCTGTGACATGGTAATGCTTTGTAGATTTTTCTTTTCTTCTATGGCAGAAAGTTTTGATTCAAACTTAGAAGACAAAGATCTTAGAACCTTTTCAACCAAAGTAACTTATTTTATTTCCTCACCCAAGTTTTTCATACAATAAACAATCTCATCTATACATAAAAAATAGTTAGCCACACTTTCATCATTGTGCATTCTGATATTTTCATACTGAATTCTGAGAGTTTGTAGTTTTTCTCGTTTTACCTGATCATCTCCTTCATAGCTCAGAAAGATCTTGTCCCATATTTCTTTTGTGGTTTTGAGCTGCATAACCTTGACAAATTCTGATTGAGATAGACTCCCTAATAGAGTATTGACAGCCTTTGCATTTGTTTTGAATACTACTTCTTACCAGCCATATCTGTAGGAGTTGTTGATGGAAATGTGTATCTTGTTTCCACGATATCCCAAACTTATGTACCAAGAGATTGAAGATAGGTTGTGATTCTTACCTTCCAATAGACGAAGTTGCTCCCATCAAAAATTGGTGGCCTGATCGATGCCTCTTTTTCGTAGTTGCTCATGATGATAGATCTTCCTTCAAGCGATCAAGCTTCTTCTGAAGGACCTGCTCTGATTCCAATTGTTGGAAATAATACTGAGAGGGGGGTGAATCAGTATTATCAGGTCAATTATTTTTCATTTCCCAGTCAGATTTGCATATGCTACTTCAGTCAATGAAAACAACGTATATACGCAACTACAGTTAAGGAAACTTGCGTATAACTTGCAGACTTGTAATTCAATTCATTCTTCTGGTGTTGATCATTAATCAGTGTGTCAAAACCATATAAACATTAACCAGGAACAATAAAACAGATCAAACAGTCACACACAAGAACACAAGATATAAGGTGGAAACCCAATGTGGGTGAAAACCACCTGCTACAATTCATCTCTATCTTCTTTCAATTAGAAACTTCTTTTTACAATGGATCTGTACTGGTGTAGTCTTATACCAGTATGTAGGCTTCTACCTGCAGAAGGCTACAACCTTCTCTCATTCTCCAGCTTCTCCTGGAAGGGAGCTACAACCCCCTTAGCTCTTGTACTAGCTGAGGTACTAGTACATAGGTGTTGACCTACAGAAGGCTACAACCTTCTCTTTTCTTTCAGGGACCACGTTTCATAAATTTTCAGACTGGATCCATGAATAACATCAATCAAACACCAAGTATATATGCATCAACCAATCTCCTTTGCACCAAACAAAACTGAATCAAATAGTCACTTCTCTGAATGTTGTACCTAGAAAACAATAACCAGACACCAATTCTGAACCCAGAACAGTGTAGCAATAAACAGAAGTAGCTAAAACATATTTCAAGAGATGTACACTACTTCAATGTGTACAACCTGCATGCATACGCTTCTAAATTAAGGCCAACCTGCGTATACGCTATTTTGAATTACAGAACCAGTGTGTATACGCGCCTTTGCTTCGCTGAAACTATGTATAGATCTATAAAAGATAATTTATCCTTTTCACTTATTCAAACATCAGTTATACCCAGATTATCAGATTTATAGATCAAGTCATGCACCAAAAATAACAGATAAAAATCACAAAAAGATACTACTATTCAAGCCTTAAGATCTTGATCCATCAATAGTACTTATCCTTTTTCTTGCGCTCTGGTTCCTCCTTGATTCAGATCCAGTGCTGCATCATAACCCAATGACCAGTATTCCAGATCTATTACTTCATAAGATATTCAATGCTTGAGTCAATTCCTTTGCCTAATGATCTCCTTCCCCTTTTATAGTCTTAGTCCTTACACAATACCATGGTCCAAAACCATGAAGAATCAATACCTTGGACCAAATACCTAGGTTCAACACTTCAGATGAGATACCATGGTCCAAAACCATAGGTCCAAGTACCAAGGACTGACTACCATGGACCAAAAATAAGTTTTCCCACACGTATGCGCTTTTCTTTGCATGGAAGTTTGTGCATATGTATACGCATCTTTTGATCGTTTAACCTGTGTGTATATGCGCCTTGGTTAAGAGGAACCTGTATATATCTCTTTTTCCTTCATTCTGAGAGCCTGAACTGTGATCTATCATTTGAGTGAGTTGCCATCAAGGAAAACACCTATGTCATAACGCCAAACTTGTGTCATAATGCCAACACCTAGTTACTTTGCTGATGGGTTTTCATGGGGCTATATACGGTGGCAACCAAGAAACTGGCTCCACACCTTCTGCACTGATATCCTCAATCAGCACACTCATCTCTTCTTCATCCAAGTCCTGGGGTTCCATAGGCTACTTGTTTTTATCCTTACGACACTTTTTTCTCTACTTAGTTGGAATCTTTTGCAATGATTTCTGAACCGGAGGATGTTGTGGTATTTTTTTCTTTTTTCTGTCCTACCACGGAGGTAGTAGGCTTTGGCCTTGCCAAATTGGGTGGTGTTGCAGGGATTGGAGGTGTTTTAGTCGTGATGTTTCCTACCCCTCTCTTCAAGAATTCTTGTTCAACTTCTGCCCAACTCAAGTAACTGAACATACATCAATACACTCAACTCTTTAGGCACAACAACACATAACAAATTCTCAAGAATAAAATTGGTCAAGTGTGGAGAGGGGTGTGATATTTATAAATCGATTCAAATTCAAACTATCTGTTACCCCATAAATCTTTCTCATAAATGCGATTTTGGCAGCAGATTCTCCCATATTTACGCCTTAAATGCACTTTCCCCGCTCCTTTTAATAGAAAATTAGATGTCAAATAAACTATAGCTACTCCAATGGTCACTTTCTAATTAGGATACGTGGCAATCCTCCTTGTGGTGAAGCTACCTCGTCATAGCTTCCATCGGTGTGCTCTTCCAACACATCGCGCAACATTCCTTCTTTGATTATAAAATTCCTTGGTAGAGTAGTTTATAGTCCTGTGCTTTCTTTCAACTACCAAATGAACTAAGATTTTCTTGCATCCATGTAGTCATTGTGTAGGGGTGGGATTGTCCCTATAAACCTTCAGCTTGTTCCCATTAATCCTGCCTGAAAATACTTCCCCATTCACCTTCATGAGCTGAATTACGCCACCATCTAAAATGTCCTTAATCACATATGGTCCCAGCCAGTGCATCTGAAACTTCCTCAAAAATTTGTTAAAATTGTTGTCATACATTAGTACCAAATCACCATTTTTGAAGGTGTGCTTCTTGATGTGATGATCGTGCCATGATTTCTCTCTAGCTTTTTGTACCTATTGATGAAAGCCAGCCAAAAAGTGATCTTCCTCTAATACCATCAACTGCATGAGGCATTCCTCCATGACATTACAATCTTCTATCTCAGTTACTACTGTGATTATTAGGTTGGGAACTATGTATTCCAGTGACATTACTACTTTTTGTTCGTAAACCAGTCGAAAGGTTGTTTTCCCAGTCAATTTCTTACAGGTATTCCTATATGCCCATAGAACCACTGGTATGCGCACATCCCAATCATTCATATTAACATTATAGACCTTTGTAAGGGAATTCTCCAATATCTTATTGAAAGCTTCGACAGTACCATTCACCTGGGGGTGATATGGCATACTCTTTTGATGGTACATCTAGAACTCTGCTGTTAAAGCTACGATTGTCTCATTCAAGAAGTGTGACCCTTTGTCACTCATCAAAATATTCGGGCATCCAAACCTTGACAAAATTAACTCAAATATGAAATTTTTAGCAGTGTCCATGTTACAACCCTTCATAGGTTGTGCGTCGACCCACCTGGTTAAGTATTCAATCGCAGTGATAATATAATGCGTTCCCGTATTTTTCCCAAGTGGCTGAATAGGTCCAACAAACGCAATTTCCCATTTATCAAATGCTTGTAATGTGACCTATGGATTTAATGGAATTTCATCCCTTCGTATTGGTCTCTCGGTCCTTTAACACACATCACACACACTGTAATATTCCTTGGAATCTTTATGTATTGTTGGCCACCATAATCTTGTGTGTAGGATCTTCTATGCAGTATGCTTACCTGCATATTGTCCTCTAGTGACACCACCATGTGCTTCAGCTAGAATACTATTTCTTTCATATTCAGGCACATATCAGCGTAGAACTTCATCCGACCCCATCTTATATAGTTGTCCTGCAATCATAGAAAAATCGGCAGCCCTAACAACTAGTTTCTTCTTTTGCTGCGTCGTATAACCCTCAAGAGCTAAACTAGTAGATAAAAACTAAATGATGTCTACAAAATTATCGTCCACAACCCTGACAGCAAAGATTTGCACATCAGGTAATCCTTCCTCAATATTTGTAGGCTCTTTGCCATTTTCAATCTGAGAAAGGTGGTCTAGTCTAGCATTCAATCTCCCAGGCTTCACTATTACTTCAAAATCATATTCTTGGAAAAGGAGAAACCATCTACAGATTCCCCCCCCCCCCCCCCCAACACAACCTTATTGACCAAGTACTTTAAAGAAGAATAGTCCATGTGCATCTTAAAGTGTGCACCTAGTAGATAATGCCTGAAATCCTGTAGTGCATAAACCATGGCCAAACCTTCATGTTTTGTGGTTGATTAGTTCCTTTCAACCTTATATAGTTTCCAACTAGTGAAGGAAATTGGGTAATCGATATCTCTTGCCCCTGGTTGTGTTAAAATGGCTCCCAACGCTATGCAAGATGCATCCACATGTACATGAATTTCCTTCTTCCAATCCAGGAATACTAGGATTGGCATCGTAACCATCCTCTCCTTCAATATATCCAATCTCTTCTGACAATCATCATCCCAGCAAAATGTAACATCCTTATTTATAAGCTTCTCCGTAGGCACAGTGATATGCGCATATTGCTTAATAAACTTCCTATAGTACCCAGTATGACCTAATGTTGCACGTAGCTACTTTAGGTTCCTAAGGGTCTCTAGATTGATAATTACGACAATCTTAGCATGGTCTACCATCAATCCCTGCTTACAGACAATGTGGCCTAACAATATTCCATAAGGTACACAGAAAATTCATTTCTTCAAGTTCATAGAGATCTGATACTTCCTACAGGTATCCAACATCAGGCATAGACTAGAGACATGCTTCTTGGCCAGCCCAAACACTATCCAATCATCGAAGTAGATTTCCAAAAACTTATGAATGGACTCCTTGAACATTGCGACAACCACCCTAGAGAAAATTGCAGGAGAATTTTTTATTCTGAAAGGCATAATTGTATACTCGAATGACCCCCATTCTATAGCGAAGGCAGTCTTGCTTCTATCCTCTGGCATGATCTTAATTTGGTGGTATCCCGAGAATCCATCCGTAAATGAATAAGCTTCATGTCCGCCAACATTATCGATAACCTCATCTGTAAATGGCATAGGGAATGGATCATGGACACATGCATCATTTAACTTCTACAAATCTACAAAAATCCTGATATCTCCTTTTGTTTTCTTCTCTTGGACCACCATAGGAATGACGCACTCGGATTCTTCTACAGACTTGATTATTCCAGCCACAAGCATTTTATCGAGGTCCTCTCATACCTTTTCCTTGTATTTGGGGTTCACCTGATATGGGTACTGCTTAACTAAATTCACATTGAATTTTAAATTTATCTTCATCACCCCCAAATCTCCTATTATCCCTTTCAAGTGAGAGAACGTTGTTGGAAATAAATCTTGATATTCATGTAATAATTCAACTACCTTATCCATTGTATCTCCATCCCAATAGTTGCTAATTTTATCGAATTTTGATTTTGATTTTGAAATAATGTTCACCTGCTTTGTGTGCATCGATTGTGAAATATAAGGGATCTCTGCACTAGGTCCACCAACTTCACGTTATCCCTCTGATTCAAGGATATCACTATTCTACGGATCCTAATCATCTTCTTCTGTTGTAACATTGTATCATTGTAAATCATGCTATAGTTGTGTACTCCAGTCAGGTTGTACCCACGTGATAGGTTCGACGAGTGTTTGGAATATTGCTTCTTTAATTTCTTGAAGCGCTTCATCAATGCATGTGAACCCATCTTCAAAATAAAACGTCAACAAGAAACTTTTTTTCATATCATCCCAGTTAGTGGTCCCATGTCACAACTCTTTTTCTAAATACAAGTTCTTCAAGATAACATCCAAGGTATGAATAAAGATATGCACCCACTCAAGTTGAGATATCTCACCCCACGCCTTAGTCAATCTCACCAGATGTTCACCCGGATCATCCTTCCTTGTGTATTTGTCAGTGAGTTGGGTGTTTGCATAGCCAAATCTTGATCACATCATTCTATGATACTCCTTCAAGTTAGCAAAATTATCCTTGTGTATACCACACCATCTTGCAAGCGTAGCCCTTAATGCTAGATCTAAGGCTTGGAACCGATGGTCCTCTAGTACATCCCTTTCAAAATGGTCAAGAAATATATTTACATCACCAAATCCATCATAATAGGGTATATTACGTACCTCAGTAGATACACAACATAGTTATTTTGTAAGCTGATTACATATGAGTGTAGAGACCTCATGCAACCGATGCTTCTAGTTTTCTAATTCTTCATCTAAATCTGATTGGTAAGAACTTTCCTTTTCCCAACTTAACCTTCCATCCACAATGGATTTATCCAATATTCATTTTGCATAGTTAACATATAGATGTGCCCAATGTTGTCTTCTTCATAATAGTCATAGTTCGGTTCTGTGTATCATGCACCCTCAGCTGGATCCAATGAGACAATTACTCGAAGTTCAGTCTTTTCAAATACCATGTTGTGCTTCTTTAAGTTAATGATTGCATTCATGTCAAAGGCCCAATCAATTCTGAGCAGCGCTAGGTAGGGATTACTATCATTGATGATCTCAATAACTTTGAAATCAGCCACTTCTCTTGCCCCTTCAATATCTACAATTACTCCATGCAGGCACCCCATTGGAATTATATTTTGTTGATTTACAATGCGCAGTTGAATTGGCGACCACTGTAACTTAGGCTTTCCCATATGTTCCCAAGTCTACTTCGACAGTACGTTAGCATCAGAGCCCAAGTCTAGGATTACCTGATCCATTTTGAAATCACCGATCTTCGCAGTCATTTGCATCTCCCTACTGGTTCTTTTCTTGCTTCGGCTCACCTTATTGGCAGTGCACTGTCCTAGTAACAACTTATCCTTGCTGGCATAGTTATCTATCAGTTCTTCCAGTCCCTCTACAACCTTTTGATCCCATAGTAACTTCATGCAGGTCTGCAGAAACGATTTCAACACTGTGGATATGAATCTTTTGTTGCAGTAGCATCTTTAGATTTCTCCTTTCACGAGGCTATCAAAATTAGGTTCTTGTTGGAGCCTTGTTTTGTCCCCAATTTTACCATTCTCCACCTCCATTTTTGTCATTTTTGTCAAAGAAAGTACTCCTACACCTACCTTTCTATCACTATCATTGTCCTAAACCTCCCAAGAGCCTGACATGAGGTAAAATCATTTCATTGGTATCATTTTACTGTTTTTGGTTAGGTTTGAGTGAATTTAAGTTATTCCTAATGAGCTAACAAATCGCTATGATTAAGTGTGAGAATTGTAGCACTATGGACAGGTTAAGAAAAAGGTAGTGCTTGTTAACAATTGTGTTTTTCTATTTCTGTACTTAACAACCCACTTCAGGATCTGTACTCAACACTATGGAGGTTGAGTATACTTTGTGCTTCTAGAGGTTCGGGACACCACAGCTGGAGAATCTAATTGAACAAGTTCAGTGTTTTCCACTTTGAAGATCTTCTACATCCTCGTTGAAACAAGTCTGTGCCAATATTGGGATTTGTTAAGAATTCGTTTTGCAAGTAGAACAAGGTTGTTCCAGCGATCAAATCTTAAATTTTAATTTATTCAATTCGTTGGACTTACCATGTATGGTTTATTGTTGTTATGAACTTGAATCGACTCCTATAAAGGCCTGAATTTTAATAAGCTAAGAGTTAGTTAACTAGAGAGAAGATTTTTATTGCAAACTTATTGGTTATCAAGTATTGTTCGAAGACATTATTATTCATAATTGAAGACTTTGCTATGGCTATGCGTTGAGCTTGAATCGATTCGATTATTGGCTTACTGTGATTTTTTAATTTAAATGTTTTAAGATTTCGTTTCCTACAAGTAGTCTAATCTTACCCAGGTGTGGAAGGGCCCACCATCATCTGGGAATAGGCTTCATTTTTAGTCTGTAGGAGTACTAGTGTGTGTTGATTCATTACAGTTGTTTTTATTCACTTCTAGTTTGAGTTTGTTGAAGTTTCTTGTTTGGAGTGATTTTAAGTGTGATAACCTTGCATTCATTTCTAGACACCTCGATTCGGAACTCTGAGAGTGTAGACCCTTGTGTGTCACAGAGACTGTGCATAGATCCGTGATGCAGAGTTATGCTCTGTTTTTCACAAATGTAGAGTCGTATTTTGTATCAACCATGCTTTATGATGTCATATAAAATCCCATTCAATTACATTGTGATCGGAATTCTTGTGATGAGTTAATCAAATGTATGTTGAAATAATTGAACGCAATCTCTGTATGCTTAAGTCGATGTGTTCATCTTTATAATGAGGTTTATGATATGCGATCAATCGTGTGGATTTCTTTGTGTAGAATAAGGAGTTTGATTGATGGTGTGCATTGAATGAATCCCAATTAGTCATAAGTAGGAATTGTGTTACCCATTTCCATTATTAAACTGTTTGATTTCCTTTAAACATTTTCATAAGTGTGATTTATCATAAAAGAAATTCTTTACATAGTGTTGATTGAAATAGTTAAATTATCATAGGATAATTTAGTTTCATTTCTCGTATAATCGACAAAGAATTGATTTTCATTATCTTTAATCAAGTATGCAGGTTGATTTCAAATGTTGAACTGAGTGACTTAAGTTTGCAATGTAATTCAATCTCTTAACTTACTTTGAGTTATCGAATACAATCATAGATTAAGTCTGTATTCTAATGTAGTAATCTAGGATTTGATAAATACCAAACTTACATATTTTTATTGAGATCCCACTCCTGTAGCATTAGTTTTGCAGTCATTTAAAGTATAGTTTAGGAAGTGTTTTCATTTTCAAATAAGAACAGTGTCATTCGAATGAATTAAAAGCAGCAAAATAGGATTTGATTTTAGAAGTATAGACTAGTCTTTTATCATGTTTTGTTACTAGTAAAATAAGTGTTTGATTTCTTTTAATAATTAGAAGTTTGAATTCTCATTTAAAGATTTGCATTTGGAATAGATTTTATTTAAGCTTTCAATTTCATTAAGTTATCATTTGACTTTAGAGAATTAGAATAAACGCAAAGTGGATTGAGTTAAGTAGAATCCTTTCAGCTTGTTTACGTGTTTAGGAATGACATGAGTGCTTAATTAGTCATTTTATAATTAATGATCAGAGGAAAATCATGTACTCTACATTTAAATATTGAACCAAAAATGAAATACAACTCATGCTTACGAGTCCTGGTTGACAATTAATAGTAAGAGATTAAATCACTAATTAAAAATCCCAACATTTTGGCGTCATTGTCGGGGAGTTGTATTTGGTTCAAGTAAGATTATTATTACAGAGTTTCAAAGGTATTGCAAGCAGTCAGAGGGAGGGGAAATTATGTTAAGACATGAGTGAAGAGCCACGCATCCACTATTGTGGGGTTGCTCCAAAGTCTGATCATCTTCACTTATCTTTGAACTTTTTATTTCCTTTTTCTTTATGTGTAGAAGTAGAAGTAGACCTAGGGATAGTCAAGGCAGATTTATTGCTAGTTCAAAATTTCCTACAACTTTTGGCCCAGAAAACACACCAATTACTAATCCTACTAATCGGTATGCATGAATAAAGAAAGAAGAAGAAGGTGTTGATAGCAAAGTGGCCTTGGAAAGGGAGATCCTGAATCAAGACGAGGAAACAATTGAACATATCATTTTCGGAAGTATGGAAGGAATTGTATTTGAAGATATAGAATCAACTAATATCAAGGACCACCCTTCAGTACCTCTTCTTGATTAGGTAATCATCGGTAGGCCTCTTTGAGAACCTACAGCAGACATGGCCAACCAGGAAGGCAAGAACAAAAACAATGGAGAACGTCTGGGAGAAGGAGAAGGTCAACGACGTAACATATTAGGACAAAACAATGAGGAACGTCACGGGGAAGGAGAAGGCCCACATCACAACCTATTCAGAGGAAACCATGAAGGACCAAGGGGAGGACCGGAGGAAGAAGAGGAAGAAGAAACCACTTTTGGGTTTCCTATTCTAGATTTAACCGAGAATATCACTATGAAAAACATACCAATGGCATCTCTTCAACTCTTTTACAGTAAGTCTTCCAAAAACCCAGATGCCTTCTTATTTGAATTTGACATTTTATGTAGGAGTTACAACTATTATGAGGATTCTCATAAGCTCAAGCTATTCCCAGCCACCCTGAAAGATGTAGCCCTTAAGTGGTTTATGGACCTAGGTGAACACGCCATATATTCCTAGGATGATATGAAGTTCAGCTTTCTCAAGAAATACCAATACTTATGCAAAAGTAGGGATGTGAATGATATTCTGATAATGCGGCAATTAGAAGATGAGACCCTAGAAGAATATCTTGAACGTTTCTTTTATAATTTCCATAAATCCCAAGGGGCACACCTAGATGAGAAAATTGTTAGGACTATCTTTTTAAATGGACAAAGGGATGAATGTGTTGAAACCTTAAATATTCTAAGTGTATAAAAATCCTTTTGTTGAAGTGGCTGAATTATGTCGCACTTATTCACGAAGTTAGGCTAAAGTAGGAAAAAATATCTGAGAGAACTCCCGAGACTATGTGTCAAGAAATCAGAAATCTGTACCTAATGGTGTCACTAGGGTGGAATTAGGCAATCTATTGGAAATTTTCAAAACAAATATCCTGAACACTATTCGTAACTAGCTTGACACAATAAAACTTAGAAAGGAACAAGAAGATGAGAGGCTTGCCATGGAAATCTTTTGTCCTAAATGCATAAACAAGCATGCTGAGAGAGAGTGTCCCATTAATGTCCTTGAGGTTTGTGGGATTTTTTCTTTACAAAATGCAACCAAGAAGTGTCCATATCTTCTTGGTTTAAAATCTATCTATAAGGGTAATGCTAAAACAAATGATTCCTCACAAACAAGAAAGAAACCCTCTTGGAGAAGCCCAAATCAAAACATGTTTCAAGATCCTAGCTCTCAAACCTATGGTCAAAACCAACCTTGGAATTTCCAGCCATCTTATCCTCCTTGGTTTAATCCTCAATCTCAAAACACTCCTTGGAACCAGTATTGGAGGGGAAATCCTTATGGAAACACTTTCCAACCCCAAAACCAATCCTATCCTCCATACTCAAATATGCCTAGTACATCCTATAATCCGAATATTCAACCTTATTAGCAGGGGTACAGCCAGAATCATTATCAACAACCCTTGTTTCCTATTCCTCCTTTCCATTGGATTTTACCTGCACCATCTAACCCATCACATGTGCAGGCACCACCATCATTAAACTTGCCTCATCCTACTTTGTTTCCTGTGCAACCCATAGCTAACCACAACCATAATAAATAACCTCAACCCATACAAACATAGAAGCACATCCTTTTCCTACCTACATGATCACTGTTATCCCAATAAACGATATTCAACTACGATCTAGGAAAACAGTCAATAAAGGAAAGTCAGTTGTCATTATTGAGGAAGAGGTCCCTCAAGAACAAACTAAAAAACACATCCAACAAGAAAAACAAAAACAAAAAGAAGAACCGAATGAACCTCCTTACCTGGAAAGATTACTTGTTAAGAAAGAGGAAATTCCAATTGAATATGATTTAGAATTAGAATTAAGGAATGTTTTTATTAAAATTTCGTTACTACATGCCATTAGAGACATTCCTATCTACACTAAAATCATTAAAGACCTTTGTATTAAGAAATCGGGAAGGAAAGGACACAAGAATCAAAATGTAAAAGTCATGAGTGAAATGTCCAAAATGATCTCAGATTTTCCATCAAAATATAGCAACCCAAGAAATCCCATAGTGACTATTTAAATCAATGGAGTACTTCTATCAAATACCCTTGTAGATTTAGGAGCAGCAATTAATGCCATGAATTTCGAAACCATGACATCTTTACAATTGCAAGGGATCAAACCTACCCCTATTATTTTAGAAGTGGCAGATAAATACATTATCAAACCCATGGGAACCTTAGAAGATATAGTGGTCACCATTACTTCATGGAAATACCCCATTGATTTCTTTCTCATTTCTCCTAAGAAACCAGGACAACCTGTAGTACTAGGGCGCCCTAGCTTAGCCACTATAGATGTTGTGATAGGATACCAAAGTGGAGAAATGGTCATTTCCAATGGATTACATAATCAAACATTGTCAATTTCCCCCTTGCTCAAATTGTTGTTGAAGTACCATTCTGGCTAGAGAGTCCTTACAGAGATGAGGATTGTATGTTTCCTTTGTTATCATTAGAACAATCTAGAGGACTCCAGGAACAATCGGAAGATCATATTTTGCAACGATTTTTATCTAACCATTCTTATATTGATTATCCTATTTCTTTTACTAGTTATCAACATGTTTTCAATAATGTGTTTCAGGAAGCTTGTCATCCAACTATATTTGCCTCATTCATAGCAATAGAGGATAGCAATGACCTCACTACCAAACGAGTTGAAATCAGCGAAGGGAAAATTTTGTACATTCATAATGAACTAAACAAAGAGCAAAGACAGAAATTGTTGAGCATGGTTCAAGAGCAATCTAAAGCTTTCACCTAGGACTATTTGGACATGAGGGGCATACACCCAGATACGTGCATCCACCACATTTACACCAATGAGGAAATGAGACCAATCGGTAGCCACAGAGATGCATGAACCCAACCTTGAAAGAGATTGTAAAAGAGGATTTGCAGAAGTTATTGGCTACAAATTTTATCTATCTGATTTCAGATAGCAGATGGGTGTCACCTTTGGTGGTGGTTCCGAAGAAGAATGGTAAATGGCACATATGTGTAGATTACAGGGAGCTAAACAAAGCTATTCTATGAGATTACTTTCTATTCCCATTTACCAATTAGGTACTCGACACACTCTCTGGTAAAAAGTATTTTTCTTTTCTAGATGGATACAGTGGGTATAATTAGATTCAAATAGCTGAGGAAGACCAAGAGAAGACCACTTTTACTTGCCATTGGGGTACCTATGCCTATCGAGTCCTCCCTTTTGGCCTTTGCAAAGCCCCAACTACCTTTCAACGAGTTTTCCTAGCCACTTTTTCTGATTTGATCCATGACTATGTAGAAGTCTATATGGATGACTTCACCATATATGGAGATGATTTTTCCCAAGCTTTGGAAAATATAGAAAAGGTATTGATTTGATGTCAAGAAGCCAACCTAGCCCTTAGCAGTGTTAAATGCAAAATGATGTCTGGGGATAGTTTTGGGCCATCATGTTTCATTTGAAGGAATTAAAGTCGATCCAGCCAAGATTGAGGTAATCTCGCATATTTCCATTCCTAGTTCACAAAAAGAGGTAAGAAGTTTCCTAGGACATGCAGGTTACTATCGTTGATTTATTGAGAATTTTACAAGAATTTCAGCACCTTTATTTAAATTATTAACTAAGGATGTTGACTTTGTTTGGAATGATGATTGTCAACATGATTTTCAGCTATTTAAAGACATGTTGTCCACCGATCTAGTATTGAGGAGACCAAATTGGTCCTTGCCATTTCACATTTGTATTGTTGCTTTAGATACCACACTTGGAGTAGTTTTAGGACAAGGGGAAGATCACTCGCCTTACGCTATTTATTTTGTTAGCAAGAATATTTCCCCTGCCAAACTAAATTATATTGTTGCTGAAAAGGAATTGTTAGCAGTTGTTCATGCCATTAGAAAATTTAGACATTACATAACCAGTTATGAGACTTTCGTCCATACCAATCATTCTGCCATTAGATTCCTGATGAACAAACCTATTAATATTGGTAGGATTACTAGATGGTTGCTGATTTTAAAAAAAATTAATATAACTGTGATCAATAGGCTTGGGTGAGATAATTTGGTAGCTAGCTTCTTGTCTCAAATGAATTTTATGCAGGGAAATGTACCAGATCCAGTACCAGATGATTTTCCGGATGAGGAATTGTTTGCTATATCTACCATTACTCCCTATTTTTTTGATGTTTCCAACTACATGGTATTGGGGAAATTTACTCAGAATATCTCTACCAGGGAGAAACATAACATCATATAGCGAAGTGCCAAGTACTTCTAGATCGATGGGGACTTTTTCTAAACTAGATCCGACTTGATCATGAGGAGATGTGTGCAAGAAAATGAGATATTTGATGTGTTTAAAGCCTACCACAGTGAGCCTTGTGGGGGGCACTTTGCAGACAAAAGGACCACATACAAAGTCCTTCATACTGGGTATTATTGACCCTCTCTTTTCAAAGATGCTAAAAAGTGTGTATCCAGTTGTGATGCTTGTCAGAGGATGGAGAGGCTAGTTTCTTCGGATGGGATGCCCCTTTAGACACAAATATCCATCGACCCTTTTGAGAACTGGGCTTTAGATTTAGTGGGACCTATCTCCCCCATGTCAAAGAAGAAGAAGTATATTTTAGTTTGCACCGACTATGTTACGAAGTGGGTGGAAGCCAAAGCTTTGTATGCTGCAACTGAGAAAGCAATAGTGGAATTTGTTTTCGAAGATATCTTCACTGGATTTGGGGTACCATGGGAGATTTTCACCGACCAGGGCACACAGTTCACATCAAAATTGGTCAAGGCTCTCACTGAACAATATTGAATTAAACATCAGAAATCTACTCCTTACCACCCCCAAGCAAATGGGCAGGTGGAATCCACAAACAAAGTGTTAGAATCCATCCTAACTAAGACCATTCAATTGCATCATAGAGATTGGGCTGACCAGTTGTTGGAGGTATTATGGGCTTACCACATCACTTGGAGGAATGTGACAGGGCACAACTCATATGATTTAGTTTATGGTAAGAAAGTGTTGTTGCCCATCGAGTTCTAAGTGAAAACATTTCGAGCATCCACTCAACTTGGGATGAATATGAATGAAGCTCAAGAACAAAGGTTAATGCAGCTGAATGAGTTGGATGAAATTAGACAAGATGAATTTAATAGAACTATGTTGGTTCAAGATCAAAGAGCTCGTTAGCATGATAATTTTATTAAAAAGAAGGTTTTTCATCTGGGAGATTGGGCCTTGCTTTACGACAGTAAGTTTAAACACTTTAAAGGCAAATCCTCCACTCGGTGGTTGGGTCCATATGAGGTGGATGAGGTTTTTGACAATCATTCAGTTTGCATTAAAATTATTGATGGCATTCAAACCTCCTTTGTATTGAATGGCCACCGTCTAAATATTTATCACCAATCGCTCTCCTGACAACAATTTTTGTAGGCGGTAAGAAGAGATCCAGAGATGGAGCTGGCTCATCTGGTTAGTTTCTTTTATTTATGTGTGTGTGTGTGTATATCCATATATATATATATATATATATATATATATATATATATATATATATATATATATATATATATATATATATATATATATATATATATATATATATATATATATATATATATATATATATATATATAATACTCAGTGGGTTGTCATTTTTATATATATTTAGGTGTTTCTCCCCACAGCCCATGTATAATAAAGGATAAATTTGTCTTGGGTAGGTTTATTCCTTTAACTAGAATTGATAGATTAATATGGAGAAGGAGCCTTTCAGAGTCTTCTTTGGATGTTTTCAGACTCTCGAAAATTGAAACTCCCAAGTAGTAACTGATCCAGGCTCGTAAAATGAAATGGTACAGTGGTATCCTATGGATTCCTTAAGTATATATTTATTCTTTTCCATCCTTAAGGAAATGTTTAAGGAAAAGAAACCCCTTGGAGTCTCCTTTGGTTGGTTCAGACTCTCTAAATATGACAACCTCGAGCAATGGCTACTTTAGGCTCGTTAAAATAATAAAGTGGCAGTAGTTAGGGATCTCTTGGGCATAGAATTATTCTTTTCTGAGCTCAGCAAAATATTTATGGAAAAGAAACCCCCCTAGAGCTTTCTTTCTAGTCATTTCAAGTTCTCTAAATAAGAAATGCCTCAGGCAGTTATCATCCCAGGCCTGGTTAAAAATCCATGGGATGATAAACAAGTTCTATTTATCTTCTGAAGAGAAATAACCAGTATATTACATGGCATTGGGTAAAGGGATTTCTAAATTTTGTATTCCATACTGTTAGGCCCCTATAATACTAGTGATTCCCCCATTACTATTGTCATTGTATCCCTTATTGTTATTATTATGACCCTATTGTCCCCATATTGTTATTAGTATGCCCCATAGAAACCCACTATTGTTATTTTTCTTATCTTGTCCAAGCATTATGAACGAGTTCCTTACCTTATCCAAGCATTGGGGCCGGCTTACTTATAGGAAGGATAAGCTCATATATAATAGGTTGGTTATGTTATTACTGTTATGTCAGCTTGATTATATTATGACCCCTTAGACTCCTATATATAGAAGGGAGGTTTAGTCATTTGAATCATCCAAGAATTGTTCATTTGTGTAATGTAAAGGAGGTTGCCCCCTGAAGAGGCTGAATTCTAAGGCATTGATCTATCTTTTTATCTTTTTGTGAGCTGGTTTCCTAACATTTGGTATCAAAGCTTTGGATTCTAGGGTTTCGCTGCTCCAAATAGGTCATCGTGGCATTTGCGCTATAACATTTTTCTGCGATGTTTCAAAACCGAAAAAAAAAAACCCATTTGAGATGAAATTGCGCTGAACCTTAGATCTGAATTTTAGATCCTATCTCACTATATTTTCGGAGATACATTCTGAGGAAGTTAGGGTTTTTGCAGACCCCCGAATTACATTCCAAACAAGTCACCTAGGGAAATTTGTCATAACTTTGGTTTTGAGCAACATATTGAAATTTTGTAAGAAGTTTCAAAAAGAGGATGGCTTGTAGTTTTCTGTGTATCAATTTCAAGTACTAAGGTCAAAACAGTGACACATGGCATGCCGTACAAGTTTGCTCTACTGAACTAGTTTATAATCAGGTCACTGTGGGAGATTTGGCATAACTCTTCCTTGGAGAATCCAATCTTGATCAGACTTGCAGGTTAGAAATTTTAATCATGATTTCATAGACTCTAATGCTGGATTGAAGACCCACCATGTTCCAAAAATTGTTATGAGGAAGTTTGATGGCAAGGATCCTAGAACATGGATACTACAGATGGAGCAATTTTTCAATCTCCATAATGTGCAAAACACACAAAAGGTATGTATTGTAACTTTATATTTGGAACCAAATCAATTTGTATGGTATCGATGGCTTTGCTCTCATAAACAAATTGTCACTTGGGCAATTTTTACAGAAGAAATGATAGCACATTATGAGGATACAAAAAGCAACACCTTTTTTAGCCAATTGATAAATCTCAAACAAAAGGGTTCAATGATGGAGCACATTGAGGACTTCCAAAAATTGAACATAAGGGTAAAAGATATTCCAGAGGAGCATAGGATTGATGTGTTCATAGGGAATTTAAAGGATAATACCCAACATGAGGTTCGCCTTTGGGAACCTGATTCATTGGAGAGGGCATTCAGGTTAGAAAGAAAAATGGAAAGAAAAATTATGGCAACCAGGAAGCTTGCCACTCACAACTATAAAGATGGAAGTGTTGTTGCCCCTAGCCTTCCACAACCTACAAATTTGACACCGCAACAATTGGAAGAAAAAAGAGCAAAAGGGCTTTGTTATAGTTGTGATAGCAAGTACACTAAAGTTCATAAGTGTGCTGAGAAGAAATTATTCTACATAGATTGTGAAGAGGAGGAAGAAAAGGAACAAGAAATGTCAAAAGAAGAGGATATACTGCAGGAACAAACCCTAGATAAAGAAGAAATGAATCCAACCATATCTTGTAATGCATTGGCTGGAATTACCACTCCTCAAACTATTAAGATAGAAGGACATATCAAGAAGAAAAAGGTAATAATGTTGATTGATTCGGGAAGTACCCATAATTTTATCCATTGTAAAATAGCAAAGGAATTGAATTGCTTCCTATATCCAGCACCAGAGTGTCAAGTGATGGTTGCAAGTGGAGGAACCATAAATTGCTCTAGAAAATGCCATAACATCAAGCTATCCATGGGAGAATATGTATTGAATAGTCCAATGCTTTCCATTCCAATGGGTGGTGTTGATGTTGTACTAGGAGTCCAATGGCTACAATCCTTGGGTACAATAGCTTTTAATTTTCAAGAACTTTTCATGAAATTTTGTGCAGAAGGGAAGGAAGTTGAATTAAGGGGTATTATAGGGAAATCGGGAAAGATAATCAGCTCTAACAGTATGACAAAGCTTCTAAAGAAGGAACAACGAGGCGTAATTGCACAATTATGTTCGCTAGAGGTTCCCACATCAAAATCATCTATTTCTCTAGATCTCCAAAATGCCTTGGACAATCATTCCAAGGTATTTGAGACTCCCAAAGGTCTCCCACCTATTCGTGATCATGATCATGCTATTCATTTGATTCCAGGAAGTGTTCCTCCAAACATCAGGCCGTACAGATATCCCTATGCCCAAAAGAGTGAAATTGAATGTATGGTTGCAGAAATGCTAGAGGTTGGTATAATTCAACCTAGTCAAAGTTCTTTATCTACTCGAGTAGTATTGGTGCACAAGAAGGATGGATCATGGCGCATGTGTCTAGATTATAGGGAGCTCAACAAGCTCACTATTAAATATAAATTTCCCATTCCCATAATTGATGAATTATTGTATGAATTGCATGGATAAATTTACTTCACCAAGTTGGATCTTCATTCAGGATATCATCAAATCAAAATGAAGACTAAAGACATTTCGAAAACAACAATTAGAACTCATGAGGGCCATTATGAATTTTTGGTCATGCCTTTTGGCCTTACCAGTGCACCTTCTACATTTCAAGGTTTGATGAATTCAATTTTCAAACCCTTCCTTAGAAAATTTGTGTTAGTATTTTTTTATGATATACTAATCTACAGCAAGTCTTGGAAGGATCATGTTGAACATGTTGACAGGGTGCTCAAACTATTGGAGGAGAAACAATTATATGCAAAAAGCTCCAAATGTTTCTTTGGAGTACAAGAGGTGGAATATCTGGGTCATATTGTATCTCATGAAGGTGTTAAGGTAGACCCTAGCAAAAGTAAATCCATTAAGGAATGGAAAATCCCCACATCCATAAAGCATCTGCAAGGATTTTCAGGTTGACAGGGTATTATCGCAAGTTTGTTGAGAATTATGGGAGAATAGTGGCACCTCTAACAACATTATTGAAGAAAGATGCATTTTCATGGACTCTAGAAGCAATAAAGGCCTTCAAACATCTTAAAGAGGCAATGTGCCAAGCACCGGTCTTAGCTATGTCGGACTTCACAAAAACCTTTATTGTGGAATGTGATGCTTCGGGAAATGGAATTGGTATGGTTTTAATGCAAGATGAAAGACCCATTGCTTTCGAAAGTCATCCAATCAAGGGAAAGTATTCACGCAAAGCTATTTATAAGAAGGAAATGTTGGAAATTCTACATGCACTTAAGAAATGGCGACCCTACCTAATGGGAAGATAGTTCAAGGTAAAAACAAATCATGATAGTCTTAAATACTTTTTAGAAAAATTATTATCCTCTGAAAAGCAACAAAAATGGGTCACAAAGATGTTGGGTTATGACTTTGAAATCAACTAAAAAAAAGGGAAGCAAAATGTTGTAGTTGATGCACTCTCAAGAAAGGATGAGGATGTGGAAGCATTGTTGTGTGCCATTTCTATTATCCAACCAGATTGGATAAACAAAGCAAGGTAAGAATGGAAGAATGACGAAGAAGTGTGGGCACACATTCGAAAGATACAACAAGATCCCAGTACATCTAATGTACATTTAGCTGGAAAAATGATTCGTTATGGTACAAAGATCGCTTATACCTATGTAAGAATTCCCAACTCAAAAAAAAGATTCTTATGGAATTGCACACTTCTCCCTTAGGAGGGCACTCGAGATTTTTAAAAACTTACCACAGGGTTAAGAAGGAATTTTTCTAGGATGGCCTTAAATCAGATATTCAAAAGTTTGTGGCGGAATGTTTGGTTTGCCAACAAAATAAAGTTGAAACAATTAAGACCCCAGGTTTATTACAACCTTTATCCATTCCAAGCCAATGTTGGGAGGAGGTTCCAATGGATTTTATCACAGGTTTACCCAAGTTCGAGGGAAAGAGTGTCATCATGGTGGTAGTTGACAGACTTACCAAGTATGCACACTTTTGTGCATTATCACATCCATTTAAAGCCAGTACAGTTTCTACTGCATTTATGGAAACAATTCAAAAGCTACATGGAAGCCCAAAGATTATTGTAAGAGACAGAGATCCCATTTTCACTGGGAATTTTTGGACAAAATTATTTTCTTGTCTCAGTACTCAGTTAGCTCATAACTCATCTTATCATCCTCAATCTGATGGGCAAACTGAGATAGTAAATAAATGTTTGGAAGGATATCTTCATTTCTTTGTATCTAATAAACAGACACAATGGGTCGATTGGTTGCCTCTGGTTGAATGGTGGTATAACACTTCCTTCCATACTGCAGCAAAAATGACCCCATTTATGGCACTTTATGGATATCTTCCACCATCCATCACATCATATTTAAGAGAAAATTCTAAGGTTCAAGCAGTGGAACATCACATCGAGCATCAACAACAAGTTCTCCAACTCCTAAAGGATAACCTCACGTTGGCGTAGAATAGAATGAAACAACAAGAAGATCAACATTGTAGCGAAAGAAGTTTTGATGTAGGTGACTGGGTATTCCTACGCCTACAACCATATAAACAAATGTCCCTCAAGCAAGCTAAGGTGTTAAGCAAGCAAATTATCACCAAAGTATTATGGTCCGTACAAGGTGTTACAAAAGATTGGTACTATGGCATTCAAATTGGAGCTTCCTGTAGCTTCCCAAGTGCACCCAGTTTTCCATGTTTCATGTTTAAAGAAGGTTATAGGTTACAAGCTCCCAGTTCAAACAATATTGCTAGAACTTGATGAGGAAGGAAAAATCATATTAGAACCGAAAGTAGTCACAGAAACAAGAACTCGACAACTATGAAATCGATCAATTTCAGAGTATCTCATCAAGTGGAAGAACTTATCTACTGAAGATTCCACATGGGAGGATGAGAATTTTATACAGAAGCATCCAGAACTACTCAAGCATTGAGGACAACACTTTTCGGAAGGAGAGGGGCATGTTAGGCCTCTATAATACTAGTGATTCCCCCATTACTATTGTCATTGTATCCCTTATTGTTATTATTGTGCCCCTATTGTCCCCATATTGTTATTAGTATGCCCCATAGAAACCCACTATTGTTATTTTTGTGCCCTTATGTTATTACTGTTATGTCGGCTTGATTATATTATGACCCCTTAGACTCCTATATATAGAAGGGAGGTTTAGTCATTTGAATCATCCAAGAATTGTTCATTTGTGTAATGTAAAGGAGGTTGCCCACTCAAAGAGGCTGAATTCTAAGGCATTAATCTATATTTTAATCTTTTAGTGAGCTGGTTTCCTAACACATACTCTATATCTAGCAATTTTTGTACCATACTATGTAAAAATTGCAAATCTGCTATCACAGTTGTGTTTTGGAAACAACATTTTTGGGAACATGAGTGGATTATGTTTCATGTGTATGAGGATTGCTTCATGATTAGTATTCATTTCTACCATCAGTCATGGATGATTATCTCCACAACTTACTGGTTGATATGGCACTATGTAAGGGAAGATTTACATAATCTGTACTTAACCTATAAAATTAAAGATTATGTTATTGAAATTCATTTCAAGAACAATGATCATAGAGCACAACTATAGCTTCAACACCATCCTTATCAGAATTATTTTCATTCAGTACCTGTTCGCTACATCAAAGTAGGGAGATCTCCACGAAATCACTATCATTTTAAGTGGCTCAGGTATGTACTTTAATTTTCTTGAATCTGATCAATGATAGTTAAAATGTATCCTATGTGAATGCACCTCTAAAACTATCCCTCATTTTAATTTTTCTCATAATCCTATCGTATATTTCTATAACCCTTCCATCCCCTAATCCTACATTGCCTACATTCCTTCCACCCTATGTAATGATGTGCACCTTTGTCCTCTCCTCGTTATCACCTCATAATATTTCTCAGAAATCAGGATCGCGTGTGCCAACTCTCATTCAGCCTTGGAATTATCATTCCACACTAGTTACATATGGTTCGTTTATCATTATGCCACTAGTTTCATGCTTCCTATTAATCGTAATGATTATGCTATCATTCAACCAAGTTTTGAAGTATGAGGGATGACTTAAACCAACGTTACAAAGTTATTGAGCGACAGAGAGGCAACAGAGAATTGGTGAGGGTGCAATTGTAATTGAACGCAGGTGCTAATCAATATGGGAGCTAATCGCCATGAGCCCACATTTGGCCAGTTCACATGCAGTCCTAAGTACCACTAGTGCAGCGGAAATGTGGAGGAGAAAGGATGGACAACATTCCTACATAAATTATAGGGCTATAATGATTAGGTCTCTTTGTCGTCTGCACAAATTTTCGATGGGGAACACATTAAGGTTGGAGATTTGATTTTCAGAAACTGAGGATTCATTGAGCAAAGCCATTGGACTACCCGCGGAGGGTGAATTGTTCTTCAAGGGTGGGCAATTGAATATCCTGAATTGCACTATGTTTTTGAAGTCGGATTTGAGATCTCTCAACTAGGCGAAGGGGGTATTACAGAGCTGCATAGAGGAATGGTGGCACCTGCAGCTCAAATTGTTGCAATGCTTCCTAACTTGTGAAGGAAGGTATGCAGTCATTTTCCTCTATCACATTTGATTGTTGACTTATTTCACAAAGGACAAATAGTTAAACATCCCACATTTCTTGAAGTTAAGTTTACATAAAATGGCTAGAGGGGTAGAGTCTCAGAGTAGGAAGCCTGAAACAGCATTATATCATCATAGCCTTATCAAAATTCTACTAGTTTCTGAGCTTCAAAAGAGAAAGAGATCGTGGGAGGATTTCTTAGTAGGGAACTTCCCTGGGGAAGAAACTTAGATAAAAGGGTGGCAACGATTAATGGACACATCGCTGAAAAAAAAAGATGCCACTCTTGTGCCTAACTCCCAAGAAACACCTTCCTCTCCTACCCATTCTCCCATTCCTACCCATGAAACCCCCCAAGTAGCAAGTCATTCTTCGAAATATGGAGAAGATGTGATTTCTATGAAAATCCAAGTGGGCACGAAACAAAAAGGAAAAATAAATAGAGCCAAGTTGGACCAACCTGAGCCAAGTCCTATGAAAGAATACAAAGTAGTGGAACCCCAGTCAGAGCCTTCCAAAACTCATGAGTGCGCCAAACCCAAGAAAAAATGCAGAAGAGCTCTTTTCCCTATCAATAAACCCTCAATTTCTACAACAGAGACCTCTGCTCAGGGCCATCGAAGAATCCATAGTATGGCTCATGCCAAACGATCCATAGCTAAAGGTGCAAGTTCCAATTATGTCAATATTTCCTCATCCCTTGATTCCGATACGAAGAAGTTAGAGTTGTCTTTTGAAAAAGTACCCATGCCCACATTTGAATCATATATCCCTGTGGATATTGCACAGGACTTAGAAACATTATCCCCCGTTCGGCCATCAGTGAGTAGGAGTGCTACTAAGAAAAGCGAATGTATTTCTTCACCAAAAGGAAGCATTGGTAAAGCACCTGAATGCAGTGCATCTCAGCAATCAACAACACCTACCAAGGCTCCAACTTTTGATGAAGAAGAGAACCTGAAGATTTGACTTGTCAAACTGCAAAATAAGATTGTTAAACTCCGAGAGCAAGTTAATAAATATAAGGTCCTGTTTCATTATGTACGAGAGGTCAATCTCTAGGTGAGGGACTCTAATATGAGACTATATGCCAACAATGATAGGCTGAAAAGGAAGAACAAATATTTGTTGCATTGGAAGGCATCGAGGTTTAGGCCCACTAAAAAGTTGAGTGAACAAGGATTGGCCCTTTAGTTCAAGAAATGTTCTACACTGGTTAAACATGGGATTGAAGTTCTGGTCAAGGCTGCTAGTCTTTGACCACAATTCCTCTTATTTGGCACACTCTTATTTTTGGAAGACTGTAGCAAATGCATAAGGACATGCATCCAAATAGGAATTGGAGGTTGTTAATGCCTTGTTTTGTCCCTAATTTTACCATTATCCACCTCCATTTTTGTCAAAGAAAGTACTCCTACACCTGCCTTTCTATCACTGTCACTGTCCTAAACCTGCCAAGACCCTGACATGAGGTGAAATCATTTCATTGGTATCATTTTACTATTTTTTGTTAGGTTTGAGTGAACTTAAGTTATTCCTAATGAGCTAACTAACCACTATGATTAAGTGTGAGAATTGTAGCAATATGGACAGGTTAAGACAAAGGGAGTTATTATCAACAGTCATGTTTTTCTATTTCTATACTTAACTTCCCACTTTAGGATCTGTACTCAACACTATGGAGGTTGGGTAGACTTCGTGCTTCTAGAGGTTCGGGACACCACAACTGGAGAATCTGATCGAATGAGTTTGGTGTTTTCCACGATGAAGATCTTCTACATCCTCATTGAAACAAGTCTATGCCAATATTGGGATTTGTTAAGAATTCGTTGTGCTAAGTAGAACAAGGTCATTCCAGTGATCGGATCTTAAAGTTTAATTTAGTCAAGTCGTTGGACTTACCATGTATGGTTTATTTTTGTTCTGAACTTGAATTGATGCCTATAAAGGCCTGAATAGTAATAAGCTAAGATTTAGTTAGCTAGAGAGAAGATTTTTATTACAAAACTATTAGTTATCAAGTATTGTTCGAAGACATTACTATTCATAATTGAAAACTTTGTTGTGGACATGCATTGAGCTTGAATCGATTTGGTTATCAGCTTACTGTGAGTTTTTGATTTAAATGTTTTAAACTTTCCTTTTGTGTAAGTAGACTAATCTTACCCAGGTGTGGCAGGGCCCACCATCATCTAGGAATAGGCTTCATTGTTAGTCTGTAGGAGTACCATTGCATGTTGATTCGTTACAGATGTTTTTATTCACTTCTGGTTTGAGTTTGCTGAAGTTTCTTATACAAATGTTTGAGGAATTTCATTATCTTTGGAGTGATTTTAAGTGTGATAACCTTGCATTCATTTCTAGACACCTCGATTTGGAATTCTGAGATCGTAGACCCTTGTGTGTCACAGAGACTGTGTGTAGATCCTTGATGCAAAGTTATGCTCTATTTTTCACAAATGTAGAGTCGTATTTCGTATCAACCATGCTTTATGTTTTCATATAAAATCCCACTCAATTACATTTTGATTGGAATTCCTGTGATGAGTTAATCAAATGTATGTTGAAATCAAGGAACGCAATATATATATGCTTAATTCGATGTGTTCATCTTTGTAATGAGGTTTATGATAAGCGATCGATCATGTGGATTTCTTTGTGTAGAATAGGGAGCTTGATTGATGGTGTGTGTTGAATGAATCCCAATTAGTCATAAGTAGGAATTGTGTTATCCATTTCCATTATTAAATTGTTTGATTTCCTTTAGACATTTTCATAAGTTTGATTTATCATAAAAGCATTTCTTTACATAGCGTTGATTGAAATAGTTAAATTATCATAGGATAATTTAGTTTCATTTCTCTTATAATTGATGAAGAATTGATTTTCATTCTCTTTAATGAAGTATGCAGGTTGATTTCGAATGTTGAACTGAGTGACTTAAGTTTGCAGTGTAATTCAATATTTTACCTTACTTTGAGTTATTGAATACAGTCATAGATTAAGTCTTCATTCTAATGCAGTAGTCCAGGATTTGATAAATACCAAACTTAGATATTTTTGTTGAGATCCCACTCCTGTAGCATTAGTTTTGTAGTCATTTAAAGTATAGTTTAGGAAGTGTTTTCATTTTCAAATAAGAACAATGTGATTCAAATGAATTAAAGGTAGCAAAATAGGATTTGATTTTAGAAGCATAGACTAGTCTTTTATCATGTTTTGTTACTAGTAAAATAAGTGTTTGATTTCTTTCAATAGTTAGAAGTTTGAATTCTCATTTAAAGATTTGCAATTGGAATAGATTTTATTTAATATTTCAACTTCATTAAGTTATCATTTGATTTTAGAGAATTAGAATAAATGCAGAGTGGATTGAGTTAAGTAGAATCCTTTCAGCTTGTTTATGTGTTCTAGGAATGAGATGAGTGCTTAATTAGTCATTCTGTACTTAACGATCAGATGAAAATCATATACTCTACATTTAAATATTGAACCAAAAATGCAATACAACTCATGCTTACGAGTCTTGGTTGACAATTAATTGTAAGATATTTAATCACTAATTAAAACTCCCAATAGTTCTGATATGTAGAAGCACCTAGACTCATAAAATTCTTTCTTACCTTCATGAATGTCTCTTTTTCTTTATGTAAATCAAACCCAACATCCTTGTCACTAGATTTTTGGAACCATGACTCTGATTCTGGTTGTTTTCCTTCAACCTTGTCTTCACTAGTGGCTACACCTCTCCACGTGACTATGTTGACATTAGGATCGTCTTCGCGTAGCTTGGATCTCATCATTTGAATATTCTGTGTCAGTTGCTCGTTCTTCTTCTCCTGCATCTTTTCTATTAAGATCGGGAAATCTTCTATAACATGATCGAATTGACGATAGTACTGACACAAAGGGTGTGTTGGATTCTGACAGACATGCACAAAGTGTCCTAGTTCCCTTTAGTTGTAACAAATAATCTGGCCTCAACCACTTCCAACTCCTCCTCCTCATCCTCTTCCCCATCCTTGAAATCCTCTACGAGCTATAGGTGAGCCTTGGTCGTTCTGAATCCAGTTTTCAACCTGCATTCTATATATCAGAGTTATTTTTGTCTTTACTTCATAGCTTCGACAATTCCTCTTGTCATGACCAACTGATTTACAAAAGTTACAAAAAAAATGATTTGAAGACTGTATAAACTTCTGTAATAGGGAACAATTATCGGTCGAATGTTGTCCTGAAACTTGGCAAATACTACACCAAGTAATTGCATCGGTGCTTGATCTAGCGGAAGACTCTAACTTTAGTGGGTTAGGACCTCTTGTAGCTATATAATCTTGGGATACAAGGCATTGATCCTTATTATGACCTTCATACTTGCATTTGTGCACCAAACTTTAGAATGTGTCTCTGGCTTAATCTCCTTTCCCTTCTTCAAATCCTGCAACTCAAGATGCAGGATTGCTAGTTGCGCATGGATCTGTTGAACTCCTACATTCATATCCTAGATCAAAGAAGCTTCTAGCTTCATCACTATTTCTAATGCTTTGGCCTAAGGCCCAATCTTCTGCTAAGATAATGGTAATATTAAGTGAGGTAATAACAAAGCTATATACCAGTCCCTATGTTGTTCATCTGAGATCTGAAGGTTAGCTTGACTTAGCAAGCACTCCAACCATTGATCTATATCCCACGCAGATTCATTAACCTTCTTCTTAATCTCCTTGATCTTAGTCACACAGTGAGCTTTCGACTTCAGCTTCGTAAATTCCACATTCAGCGCATCCTTTGTATTAGCCAATGAAGTAGTCAAGTGAGTCGTGTTGTATCTGATACACTAGGTAAGCGCCCTGTCTTGTAGTGTTGTAACTAGTTGCACTTTCTTCACATCATCAGCATTGATCTGCTATGCTTTCCACAGAACTTCTGCGATGAACCAAAACAATTCAGGATCCTCTGATCCCTGGCCCCTGAATATAGGCATTTTCATTGTATTTTCTATACTGAATAGTGGAGGTGGAGGTGTAGGTGTATGAGGTGGAGGCGAAGGTGGAGGTGGAGTGGTTGGATGTTGAATTCCATAAGTACACTGATCTATAGTCTGCACCACACCTTTGGGCGTACTAGGGCTACTTCGTTCTTCTTCACTTTCAAACTCTCCCAATAAGGGATTGTATTCAATTTCGACAAATTTGTCTTGATCTACTCTAGATCACTTTACATTTCGCGTAGATCTAGTCATACCCCTCTTAAAAATTAAGGTAAAGGCATAACCCTTTCTTCAGACAAAAGAATTTTAATCAAGGTTTTTAATGATTTCAGGTACTTACCTCTCGAACCCTTGAAGAATTGTCGTTCAGCTTCACTATAGGACACAAATGTATCTATTGCAAACTCAGTGATAAAGCCACCCAAGATACAACCAATCTAGTAATCAACAGCCCTAGCAACCTTATAATCAAATCTTTCAAGACATTTGACTCATTATGGAGTCCACACAATAGGATCATCGTGCTTCCAAGTATATTCGTTATCCGCTAATTTAGACAGACACTAGTATAACTCATAGGGGAACAATGAAAATAAAACTTTGTGTACTTATGTGTAGAGATACATCTGTAACTGATCTAGGTGGCTCTAGACACATGCAAAAGTCCAAGAGGGCTTAGGAAGGGTCAAAAATAAAAGTTCTTGGATTATGCTTGAACCAAGTTCATGTTGAAGATCTCGTCATTGTGATAGCGATGGTGTGAACGATTCATCAAACCGAGTCTGTATGCGAAAGTTAGGAGCAGTCAAAGTTCAGGGTTGACTTGGGTGATTGGGTAGGCTTAAGGAGGTAGCAATTTGGACAAAATCCGGCCACCGGATTCCAGCCAACCTAAACAATATTTGAGGAAAATTTGTGGCCTGTTTAATTTGTCTCCTTTGACCTATTTTTCGATTTTTTAAAATTAAACATGTCATTATTAAAAACAAAAAATATATAATTCTTGGGGTGGTGGGCCACAAACCCCACCACCCCCCCCCAAGAAAAATCCAACGTATAAATTAACTATGGGCCGACGGGCCATGACCCCCACTGGCCCTCACTCAACTAGCAAAGTATTAATTAGGGGTGGGTTGCCATGACCCCGCCACCGCCAGAGCCCTCACCAAACAACAACATTCAAAAATGGTGGGGGGCGCGGGCTGTCACCCTATCGCCCCTCCACCTCACCCTATGAAACGAAACCAAGCAAGAAATGGGGAGAGCGGGCCACCTAAATTAGCAGACCTGCCCCCAAATAAACGATGCATTAATATTACATGTTAAAACGGGGAGGGACAGGATTTGATCCCCTGACCCCTCCTCAATAGCTTTCCAACATTGCCACTACGCCAAAACTAACTTGTTGTTTAATCCACCAATGAAGCTTATAATTAAACCTTTTTGCACAGCGCACCATAGAGGAGGAGCGTGCACGTAGTTTGAGGCAGGAGTGAGCATGGATTTCTATGTAGGTGGAACCCTGAGTAGTGTAAAGAGGGGATCAGAACCATGATCTAAGCAATTTCTCTAAGGGGGCAGATTTTCATTTTGTCAGTTTTCAACAAATTTTATATGGTTTCAGCATTTCTCGATGCCATGAACTCAACAATGTTGTCCGTTTCTCCATCAGAGGTCTGCAATTTTCAAGCCTCTTCAATTTTTGAGGTACAAGGGCATCATTCTGATTTTGATGTATTTTCATTATTCTACCATCTAATGAAAACGGGGCTTCCCCACTAATTCAAGGAGCGCCTGGAGATGTAGTCCCTCCTGGACAAACTCCAATATCAATCCTGTGTCTTCTATGCATGACTTGTTATTCTTCTCGTCCTCTTCTTTTATGCATTTGTAATTTCATGGTTAAATGCAAGATTTATATGTAATTTTTTAATGCATCACAATGAAAATATTTTTGGGATCAAGTGGTATCAAAGCTGGTCCTTGTAGATGTGAATTGCATGTTTGCATGCTAATAAGAAACAGGCTCCGAAAATGCAAAGGGAAACTAAAGTCTTTTGATCCTGAAGCAGGGCATGCACATCAAAGGAGGAGCATGGCATATGAAGAGGCTCATTATGAAGAGGAGCTCAATTTCCAAAAAACCTTCTATACAATCGCAGAAAATTTCGGTCAGTTTCTTTCAAGGCTAGAGAAAGCAGAAGGGAAAAAGGAAGAAGAACAAGGTTAAGTGCATGGAAATGGTGGAGAAGAACCCCCTTCTTCTCCTTCCATGAGTGAAAGCTCCTCTTCCTCTCATCACCATCATCATAGAAATTCAAGGGGTGCATCTAAGAAACCTTTCTTTAAATTAGATGTCAAATTTGATTTGCCCATGTATAATGGTGAAAGTAATGTAGAAAATCTTAATAACTGGATTAGACAGATTGAGATCTACTACATGATTCAGTAGATCGAAGAGGACGAGGAAAATATTCAGTTAGCCTCTCTTCAGATGAATGACACCGCTCTTGTCTAGTGGGAGAGAAAATTGCAAAGCAGTAAGAGTGTGGGTAATCTTCTTTCCTCATGGCCCAGTTTCATTTCTGCATTCAAGGAACAATTTTATCCCTTGGGTTATAAGCAAAAAACCTTAATGGATTGGAAATACTTAAGGCAAGGTAGAGGTCAGGATGTTCAAAGCTTTACCGAGGAGTTTAGAAAACAAGCACTTAATTTGGGCATTGCACTTGACTCACTTGATGTAGTAACTAAGTATATTGGATCATTACATAGTTACATTAGACACTCATTATTATTGTTTGAACCTACTACCATTGACTCGGCCAATGTAAAGGCCATCCATCTGGAAAACAGGGGAACACATGGACGAGATGACCACCCAAAGAGAATCGTAGCAGCCAAGAGAAGGGGAGAAAAGCCCTCTTGTACCCATTGTGGGAAAGAGAGGCACGAGGAAGAAAATTGTTGGAAGTTGCACCCTGAGCTGAGACCGGAAAGGAATGACAGAAAGGGGAAGCAGAAGGCCGCCACCACCATGAAGCAAAACCAAGATTCTAAGTGAGAGGAAGATGAGAAGGTCACAGCTGCAGGGTTTGCACGAGGTATGCCCATTGACTTGGGGTCTAATTTCAGAAATGAAATGGTGTTTTTAGCCCTTGGGATTGTGGCAGAAGAACCCATAGATTTGGGGTCTGATTCCAGTAGTGAGTCAAGGGTTTCAATAGACATAATGAAAAGGGCACTTCTCGCAACAACACTCCAAGAACTTGATGAGATCAACCACTGCATCCAAGCAGAGAATTTTGAGCTAAGGGGGCTTCTACAGGAGGCAAGGGAAGAAAAACAAATATTAATACGCCAATTGCAAGCCAAGGATGAGGCCTTGGAAAAGCTACAGCATCGCTACCCAGAGGTAAAAATGATTCTCCAATTTCATATGATTTTCATGATTATGAATTCGTTGCTTTTGAAAAACATACTACGGGGATTGGATCCAAACTATTGAAGAAAATGGGTATTATGGAAAGGGCCTCGGCATCAAAGGCCAAGGCAGTGTAAACCCCATCAAACTCAAGGACATGTTACATCGTGCAAGACTTGGATACGCCAGAAAGGAAATAGGAGAAAGCTCCAATACAACTAATAACCAGCCAACGACAGACAATGAAGCTCCTTCCTCACATTCCAGCGATAGTGAGGGATCCATGAACACTTATCAAAGGAACACTCGGGGAAAGCACCCCAAGGCAGCCTCGAAAGGTTGGAGGAAAAAGAATTGGTGTAATCCGTGCAACAAAGATGGACACCAACAAAACACGAGTCTGATGCTCCATGCTCCAGAAACATCGTCAGAGGAGCCAAAAGGTGAACATGTTCAACAAATCAATCCACCCCATTCATGATGGTCTGCTTTATTGAGTTGGTTTTTTTAGAGGTAGTAGCTTGTTAAGGCCACCATTGTAAATCATACCCTGCAAGTAAATATAAAAGTGATGGTGTGTTAACTATCACTTCAAAACGCAACGATGATGTTTTGGCATATTTATTAGTAGTTGAGGTATTGATTATTTTTTTTTGCAATCCTTGGCCAAGAAGCGTGTGCTATAAACTATTGACGAGGAAGGATTGTTAAGTCATGTGCCGGGTGCATGATTGCAAAGAATGTACTAGTTTTGTGTGCAAGCGATTGAAAGTGTGGATTGAAAAGGACACAAACAATGTGCTAAGTGTAAATGCTTTTGGGGTCCATAAGCCCCTCAGTGGGGAGGATTGATCTAGGTGGCTCTAGACACATGTAGAAGTCCAAGAGGGCTCAGAAAGGGTCAAAAATAAAAGTGCTTGGATTATGCTCGAACCAGGTTCATGTTGAATATCTCATCATTGTGATCATTGTGGTGTGAACGATTCGTCAAACCAAGTCTGTATGCGAAAGTTAGGAGCAGTCAAAGTTCAGGGTTGACTTGGGTGACTGGGCAGGCTTAAGGAGGCAGCAATTTGGACAAAATACGGCCACCAAATTCCGGCCAACTTGGGCCAGATTCCAGGTGAATTTGTGGCCTGTTTAATTTGTCTCCTTTGGCCTATTTTTTGATTTTTCAAAATTAACCATGTCGTTATTAAAAACAAAAAAGAATATAATTTTTGGGGTGGCGGGCCACCAACCCCACCCCCCCCCCCCCAAAAAAAAAAAAATCCAACGTATAAATTAATTATGGGCCAATGGGCCATGACCCCCACTAGACCTCCCTCAACTACCAAAGTATTAATTAGGGGTGGGTGGCCATGACCCTGCCACCCCCGGAGCCCTCACACTAAACAACGACATTCAAAAATGGTGGGGGGCACAGGCTATCAACCCTGCTGCCCCTCCACCTCACCATATGAAATGGAACCAAGTGGAAAATGGGGGCAGCGGGCCATCAAAATTGGTGGACCCACCCCCAAATAAACGGTGCATTAATATTACATGTTAAAATGGGGAGGGGAAAGATTTAATCCCCCAACCCCTCCTCAACAACTTTCCAACATTGCCACTACACCAAAACTAAGTTGTTGCTTAATCCACCAATGAAACTTATAATTAAACCCTTTAACTCCTATTTTACCTGTGCTACTCACGCTCCGCTCCCCAACATGCGGAGACTTACAATATTTTAACAAAATTGACCTAGGGAACCCCATCCCAATAGTTAGTTGAGAGGATTTTTTGCGGGAGGATCAATGTACCATACTGGGATCCCCAAGGTGATGTTAGGAAGACTCAACATAGCCATTGTAGAAGTAGAAAATATTCTTGGTGGTAGGTATAAGAAAGGTATATTACCGAAGGGGTAATGACCTAGAGCAACTGCTCCTGGATGGGAAAGGCCTAGAGGAATGGTTCTTGGTGGAAAATGACTTAAAGAGATACCATCAGAAATAGGGAACTAACCTGGAGAAATTGTACCTGAAGGATGATTTGATTCTTGAGTAGGGGATTGCAGAAAATCTAGCTATTGGGAAGACATACCAGACTACTTTCCAGCAGCTCGTGACACTTGAATGATGCAAACACTTGAAGAGCTAGGCTTAGAAGGAGTAGGTGGTGGGCCATAATAAGCCCCAAGCAACATGGAATATTTATAGACTCTAGGGGAAACATCGATAAGGGTAGGGGTGGTCTTATTTCTAGTCATCGATGAAATAGTGGTCTTGGAAGAGGTCTAAGATTGAAGGTCACATTAAGTCAACTTATCGATAGTGACAATCTTTCCATTATGAAGGAAGAACATCTTGCAAAAGAAAGAGGATGGGAAGGCTGACATGGCATATGTGTAAATACAAACCAAAAAGATGTTGTAATCTAAAGGGGCATTGATGACTTTGATATCAATCATGACTATCTTGCTAGCAACAGTGAAGGGGCAGTTCTTATACAAATTGTGGGCTACGAGGGGTGAATGTCCCAAGCATGAAGAGTGATAGTGGATGATGACAAGGTAGGGGAACTAAGTTGCTTCCAAACACTAGCGGCCATCACACAGGTGGAGGCACCTTCATCTATTATACACTGCTAGATAGTTGTATTTTTTATGTAGGCTGGTATCTGAAAGGAAATGGATGAAGGAAGGGGGAGATGTTCCACTTTATCCACATCAAAAACAATCAAATGATCATTAGAGGGATCTAGCATTGATATGGCAACAAGAGACTATTGTTAAGGGAGAATGTCCCCTAGGGTCTTGGGTTGATACCCTAGTAGAGCAGGGGTTATCTGTAAAGAAAAACATACATTCCACACAGCCATGATGCTAATATAAACAAACTACGCGAAGAGGGGTGCACCTGGGTGTCCTTCGTTTGGGAATATCCAGCTAGGGTCCAAACCCTCTTGGAGTTCCTTTTGCTTCTTCAACCTACAAAAAAATCAATTCAAGAAAGCACAGCAGTACATGGACTTAACATCATAAAGAAATCAACTTCATATCATATTGAAAGTTAGTTATGCAATTGAAATAATCATTCATTTATGAACCATAACATTGATATCATAAACATGAAGAAGATTCATATCAGGAACAAGACGAGTGTTTCTTTTATTATAGATAACTAAAGTACATAAAGCAATGATTTCACTTGAGTCTTCCTTTCGCAGGCTCCAAGTGGAACCGTTCTCCAGATTCGTCCAATCTCAAGCCTTCAACAAGGTCCTTCCATAACTCACTCAAGGATATCTCAACAAAAAGACATCATAACTCAAGGAAACAAGGGTTTCCTATAATGGGGGAAGTGCTAGAGGCACAGGGATCTTCAAACCTAATCTGGGATAATCTCAATAGAGTGATATTTCTCTCTCTCCTCTCCTCCCTTAGGCCTTCCCTTTGAAGCATTTTTATACTTCTCCCAAAGTAGTTTTTTAGTTGGGAATTCATTGAGAATAGTTGGGCCACGGGCACTAATAGGTAATCAGCAGGTAAAACCCGCGATCTCCGCCTGAAATTAAGGAGATTTAATTTTTTATAAGTGTTTTAAGACATATAACCAGGTTGGGTATACACAGACCCGCGTACACACGCATTTAGCTCAGGGAAATGTCGCGTATAGGGAGTAAAACACTATTTTTTAAGTATTTGGACCAAGTCTGGAAGGAGGGGTTGCCCTAGGCCATGAGTGCAGCATCACAAACATCAAGAGTGAGATTTGGAGCTATAACAGATGCCCCCTAATATATGAGGTCAGAAGGGGTACATGATGGTCGAAATATATTATGTAAGTGCATGGAAAGGAAACCTATCAAAAGCTGAGAAGGACTTCACCACAGTTCAGCCTGCCAAGCCAAAAAAGGAGATTAGAAAGAAACATTATCTGAGGCAGGCATACCCATGCTCAGAGAAAGTAAAGTATGTCCGCATATCAAGTACAAATGGATCCACTAAGTATACAAGTATAAAACACTGGGAAATACATAATGGATCATCTGATCATGATCGAAAAAGTACATGTCTGAATATCACATATAAGAATGTCAATGATGCTGAAGGATGAAGCGGATCACTAATATCAAAGACTGATCCCAAAAGTACCAAATGAACATGATGGAGTAAGATGGTACTACACTGCAAACTCAGGTGCCAACATATATAATGTTGCCATGAATGACTGCAACATATAAAGTGGAGTGGTATCAACTAGCAGCAACAGGAGAAACTATCAAGTGAACCAAAGAATGCTGATGCAACCTGAGGTCTTCACCGACCGCTGTGGTACATTTCTACAGCATGGGAATAAATGATCTGAAGTCAACCATGTGAGAAATTGTTTGATTACCGGTCATTGATGTATACCATTAACAAACGAGAGACTACTCACCAATAATGATAATGAGCGTTAAGTTACCCTGTACAATCTAACAAGTGTGAATAGATGAGCTGGAGTCGAACACCTGTAAGAATCTATCAATCAGGAGACAATGATGATTTCCCACTGTCAACAGTGAAGGAGCTGCCACTAATTACTGCAAACCCCAAGGTACTACCAAATGGACTCTAGATCTTTTCCCAGAGAAATGAGTCGTATTCGATAGGGAAAGATCCGCTAGAAGGAAGGCATTAAGGCATCCTTCATCAATCTAGCATGAGTGTAACCCATAGGCCAATAATGTGGAAGGAATCGGACGAAAAAAATGTAGTAACCCAACCGAAGCACGTTTCCGGTGTACACAAAATGTGGCTAGTGTACGACCTAAACCCTCTAAACCAACCAATACTGAAAGCTGACACAGAGGCGAGGTATCCACCAATAGGGTCAAATGGTAACCAAGGTACTACACGAATCCCAATGTGTGATAGTGTAAGCTGATGTCAAGCACAAGGGAAACCACTGAATCAAAGACCCAAGATACTAATCGATGCTGAGCACAAGGTGACCTATCAATAATGAAAATAGGGCCAGGGTGTGGCTCTAGGCTTGTCCTTAGAGCAATATGTCGTCATCGATAAGGACAAGACCCACTAGCAAGAAGTCAATGAGGACCTTCTCAAACTGGCACGAGTAAAGGACCAATATAACTGATGTGATGATAGACAAGATACTAACAACAAGGGATGGCCAACTAAAAAATGAGTCAAGAGACACCACAGAGAGACCGACTCGGGCTAACTTCCCTTGAACAAAAGCATGACTCAATCTGACTATGTGGCAGCATATGATGACTCTGTATAAGTTCGCCATGCAGGAGGCACGAATGAACCCTCCATATGATTGGAAGAGATAACCAATCAGGGGAGAACTAACTCAATAACAAGGTTGAGGTGTACCTAAGTCAAACTAAATCCCGCCCAAATGGAGGAGACTTTGTTTTGAGTTCTTTGTTCAAGGGTGACATGACTGACTCTAGCTACCAATAATAAGTGGAAATACTGTCCTGTTCCCGCTCTTTTTGGAATATATAATTTTTTTGTCTTTTTCTTTAAGCTGGAAAAAGAATAAAAGAATGATATAGTACAGTGGAAAGAACAAGTGTCAGTGAAACAGATGATCTAGTTCCTGGGATTGGAACATTCCTATGCTCAATGCAGGGAGGTGAAAACTGGTCAAAGACACTCAAAGGTGTGTTCCTTCCACGGGTCAAGGTGTGTCAAGTTGCAAAATTCAAGGGCATGCAAGTTTGATTTTGCAGTTGTCATGGTCAAAATTTGGCTTAAACACGAGTCCAAGTGAAGCCAGCTCAAGGCCAAAAGGTGCAAATGGTCAAAATGCAATGCAGTAGTACAACTCAACACAAAGGAGCCTCTAGGGTGTAAGGCCAGAACGAAGCAGAGAAGCAAAGAGGAATGAGTCTTCAGCGCATAAGTCATGGTGGGACTAAAGAGGACTCTTGAGCCTAGGGACAGAAAATTAGCATGAGTGCCAAGTGACAACAAGGTACTAACTAGGGCACCCATGATAAGGTAGGCTCTAGCACACACGTCATGATACTTCTAAGCAATGAGAAGGTTCCACACCATAACTTGGTGGGGTCGATCCTAAGGCCAAAAAGGGAAAGGAAACTAATAAGTGCACAATGCAGGTGGAAAAACCTAACCTATATGCTAGTTTCGAGAACCAATACCTGTTAGAACAGACCAACCATAAACTCCCAAAGGAGAAATCTCCCAAGTTCTGTAAACATAAATAGGAACACTAGACAAGAAGTTAATACATCCCAGGTATAAACTTCATATAAAATATTGTGTTATAGAATACAAAACTTGAAAATGCATACCTTATATATACAATATGGTACATGGAACCATGAAACCTTGTGGCTTACGTATAATAGTTCTTTTGGATAAACCACTTGCAGGGATCAGGCCAAGGACTCCTTTGGTAGTCAAAACTCATGGTTTCAAAGAGTTCCTCCTATGAAGGCAAATCAAATTCTGAGAAATAATGAGAACTACAAGGATCAAAAGAGGGAATTAAGGGATCCCATGTCCCTATAGGAAGAATCTCTTGGTCAACTGCCAGGACCAAGTCCCAAGAAGTAGAATAATAAGTGAAAGGATCCTTCTCAGAAGTGATTGAACATTGAGGATTCAACACCACATAATTCACCCATGGTGGGGTAGAGTCTACTTGAACACTTGGAACAAACCAAGGAGTATTCTGCAGTAAAGTCAAATTAGGGTGGTAAATATCAGATGCAAGCTAATCAATAGTGACAATATTCCCTTTATGAGGAAAGCACATTACTCGAAAGAGTGAAGACACCACAGCATTCATAGCATAGACATAATCACGCCCAAGTAGCATATTGAAGTATAAAGGGCTATCAACCGCCATTATATCAATTATGATAGTATTCTCACCTAAAGTAATAGCCAATTGAGGAAGAACACCCATAGATTCACGAGGTCTTCTATCATAAGCTAACAATTGACTCCGAGCTGTCAACAACTTTGGGGAACCCAAAGCTTTCCAAGTCAAAGAGGATATAATACTTGCAGAGGATCCTTCATCCACCATACATCGATAGACGTTTGTGGAATTAACTCTGACCTTTATTTGGAAAGGTACAGTGGAAGGAAGATGAGGCTCTACAAGACTATCCCAATCAAAGGAAACATTCCTAGGACTTGGAGGGGGAACATTCGAAGGGACCAGAATGCCGCCTATACCAGAAGACTTTGTACTAGAAATCAAACAGACTCTTTTGTTAGTCACTTCACCCCCCAAAAGAGGAGTGTAATCAGCCAGCGATTGCACTAGCTCTACCACATTATCAACCAATGGTTGATGGGATTAATGAGAAACCATATCAGATCCAGGAGTAGAAGAACTTTCAGACTCGGACCATATCCTTTGAACCTTTGGAATGATAGGGCATCAATGAGTAAGATGGTCTCCCTTGCATATCTTACAAGGGAACTTAGGTTTAAAACTTCTACGTCCAGGTTTCTTATCAACCTCCAATCCACCAAAATGACTAGCAGTGGTTTACGGAGAGTCCTGAACATGACTTGCAGAGGTCAGTGACTCTTTGCTAGTATGATCTGTAGTGACTAGATTTATGCCCTTAGCATGACTTGCAACGGATGAAGACTCATCTTCAACATGACTCGGAGAGGTTGATGATGAAGTGCTAGTATGACTTGCAGTGACTGGACTCTTGCCCCCAGCATGACTTGCAGCCGCTGAAGGCCCATATTCAACATGACTAGTAGAGGTTGATGATGAAGGGATAAAATTATGCTTCTTCTTTGACTTCCTTTCTCCTCTTTTTAGATTTCTTATTACAAGAAGGAGGAGAAAAAGGAAACCCAGATTTCTCTTTGAAAGAAGATGAACAATTAGCACCTATGTGATGCCCCTGAAATAAAGCATTCAACTCAGAAGCTTCAAGAGCATTTGGAATATTTGGAGTGGACCACAGCCAAATGGGTAGTCCAACATTCAATCTAGGAATATTCAAAGTGGCCATCAAGGGAGTACCAACGTTCCCAAAGAAAGGAAAAGCACAAGGATCCCCTTTTGGGAGGGTACCTTGGTTGGTTTTCACAGGAATATTGGACATATCTAACTGATTCGCAGACCCTTCCCTTACGGGAATGTAGAAATGAATTTTCAAGGAAGATAAACACATAATCAAGACCTTTGCCCTTGAGGAAGAAACTCCACAACTTCCAAAAGAATGACCAAAAGCCTTTCAAGATCGGCGGAGTGGTAAGTCAGTCACTCAGAATACCAAGTCCAAAAAGTGACTAGACAAAAATACCCAAAGCCAACTATATACAAGGAGCAAAGAGCACTCAACCATAAAGTCCCTAAAAGAAGTCAACCAGTCAAAAAACTTTCATGTATTTCCACTCCGGGTGATGAGGACTGGACACCAAAATACAAGAAAGTGAAGTAAGGGGCCTTCCAAAGATAGTATGGGATAATGACGGCCCAGTCCTACCAGTGAAGGTAACAGAGGAAGTTACGCTGACCTCCTAACAACAGCCTGCGCCGGTGCAAGCCCCCAAGCTTCGCAAGGGTGCCCTCCACTAGTACCGTTGAGAGTGATAGAACGTCGACCTCAAGTGCCACGGGATTCCCCTGCGCAACCACCTATGTAGATCCCTAGGAGAAGTAACTAAGGTTACCAACTCGTGTCAGAAGCCAGGTCGAACAGTCTTGAGGTAAGATCAGACAAGTAGGAGAGGGGTATCTCTCTTCCTTATCTTCAAAAACCCTCGTGCTTAACTCCCAGATCCGGAGCTTTCCTAGTCTTCCTAATGCTATTGGATTTTCACTCACTATTCAGACTCCTATGTTTGACAGTGTAAATGGCCTTGGAGAGTTTTCTCTCCACTCACCTAATCCAAGGCCCTAAAATATCCTAAAACTTGTTGGTGTGTCTGACTTTACAATTATAAAAAAGTTTTAGTGTATTTTAATTAGCGCTTGTTTTTAAATGGGTTGTTCTTTAAGTCAAGGGATAAGCAGAAGTGAAACTTGTGGTGTTTTGACGCAAAAGAAATTAATAAAAACCAAACTATATGCAAATGCACTCGTTTTGTTCTTCGATGAAAGAAATTCCTACTAGGTTCAGAGGAACTTCTAAGAAAGCAACAAATTTTCCTTTTCTTTTCTTTTACTCAAGCTTCACACTCACAAAAATTAACAAAACTATGGTGCCCTAAAAAGATGCACAAATTTATCCTAATGCAATGAGTACATGCTGATGCAAAACTTAAGACTACTCTAAATCAAGAAATGAAAGTGTTAGTGTCAGTCTTTCCAGCCTTCCTCCAGTGATCAAACATACTGGCAACCATACTGGGGAGAACAAACTTGTTTGTGTGTTGATGTGTTTGTTTCACAAGTCTTAGACGGAGCCTGAAGATATGCCAGGTAGCCTTTGAAAACGCTCTTGTTTTACATCAGCGTTAGTAGATAAACGCTGCTTCAGTCAATCTCCGTGAGCTTGTGAATACGACCACTTCATTTTCATTTTACCCCAGTACATGTATCAAGTTCATATCTGATTGTTGATGGTGAACAATGATCAGACACTTGAAAGGCTGAAATCATTCACTGGCAACTCCTTCACTGAAAACTCCAGAGATCAATGCTTCATGGTGACTTCACTGCAGAGAGATCAGTAGCTTTGACCTTTTCAAGATGGATCAGATTGCAAGAAGATATGCTCCCTTGAGCCGAGATCACATCCCTGGTTTTCCAAATAAAATTCCAAAGGTAGATTGGTCAAGGAATTTGCCTACATTTAATGATGATGGTAAGAAGGATGCTGCTCTACATTTGGTTAGATTTCATATGCATATTCGCAAATTGAAGGTGGATTTCCCTGAAGATTTCTTGATGAAGATATTCTTGGCCACTCTGGAAGGTAAAGCCCAATCATGGTATGAAAGTTTGCCGCCTGCTTGTATTTATTGTTTAAAGGATTTTCATGCTATGTTCATTGAAAGATATAAGGACTCTTATCCATCATTAAATTTAGTTCAAGACTGCTGCAAGCATGCCTATAGTTTTATTGAAAGCCTTGAGAAGTTTTATGAAGATGATAATTTCATGGATGAAGAGATCATGGAAGCCCTGTATGAAAATCCATTTCAGCAGCACACAAAAATCTTAGAGGATACTTGCAGGTTGAAGATGGCCATATGGCTGTAATTGATGAAAGAGAAGAGCTTGTTTCAGATCTGCCCACGGAAGAGGACAGCATGCAGGGAAATCAAGTTTTAATCTTAGAATGTGATAAATTCAAGTCAGCTATTTCAAATCTAAATGCAGATCGTGATGACCAAGAATACCTTGTGTTGAATCCTATAAAGAAGAACTCGACTGTTGAGATTAGCTGGCATGAAGAAAACGAAGTTACAAATCTAAGTGCTCCCACCTCACCGGAACTAGATCTTCATGAGGAGGTCATTCAGTCAGCTCATGAACAACAAGGTGAGATCTTTGCTCAAGCAAGTGAAAAAAAAATTCTGCATGAATTTGTGGTAGACGATATAAATGATCCTCTTGTGCTTCAAGGACCATCTGAAGTTTCTTCTCTTATGATTGATGAATGTAATGAGAATCTGGCTATCATATCATATGAAGATGACTTACCATGTATTCAAACTACAAAAGATCAGATCATTCAGGAGTCCATTTCAGATTCTTCCTCATATGTCTCATGTTTTGAAATGTTATTTCAAGAGGAGATTTGCTCATCTACTTGTTCAGAATTTTTTGAGGACCAGGAACATACTCTTTCTGAAGCACATGATGAAGGTAGATCAGAATTTGAAACAAAGGAAACCTTGTTCTTTCAGCAAGAGGTGGTAATGTCAAGTATTCATGTTTTCCAGGATCCAATGGCAGATTTGTTACAGTCAGCAGTGATAGTGTTTATTGCAGTGTTCAGTGATGAAGGAGATCATGGTCAGCTATATGTTTGGATGCCTAGTTACCAGTATCTATTGTTGATCATGAGATTTGATAGGGAGAATCAATCAAGAAGGCATCTTCTTGATTGGTTGCACTGGCATTTTGATATAGTTTGATGTATATATTCTTGTAAGAAACACCGGTGGTTGTCATCATGATTTCACATCTTGATGGACTGCTGCCCTTCTCTTGTTTTAGTTAAGTCGGTCATGAGTCATTTGTGTTTGGTCTGTTGAGTGAATTTTTTCAAGTTATTTCAGTTTGCCATCGAGTCGGTTTGAGTCAAGTTTCTGTTAAGTTTCAGTCAGTTTTCAGTCAAGTTTTCATTCAATAAATGAGTCAAAGTCTTGTGTCGTTTGCCGAAATAATGACTCCATTGCCCAATGATTGAAAGGCACTGGTCTGCTCTCCCAGAGGTCTAAGGTTATTGGCACCTCCAAGGAGCTACCATCCCCATTGGAGCCAATGTTAGTGTCAGTCTTTCCAGCCTTCCTACAGTGATAAAATATGCTCTTACAAAGTGGTCTCAGAGTGTCAAGGTCAAATTTTGTCATTTCAGTGAGTCTTCAAGCAAAATTTGGTCACTAGGCATTAGGTTTAGGGTTTGCCCAAATGTCAGTCCATGTCATCATTCAGCTGAGCCTATCATCATTCAGAGGGTTTTCATTATCATGTCAGTGTCGAATGAGTCATTTTACACCTTATTCATGCTTCAGTTGTGCCTAGGTAAGGTCATTTCCCTCTCCTAGGGTTTTCAAGCCAATTCCTCTTGGACGGTCAAATCATTGGCAAAACTTGTTTCCTGATGTTCATACACCTTCCCCTATCCTTAAAGTACCTTATAAAACACTTCCCATCCCTTAGATCTGCCAAATTCCTCATTTTTGTACAAACCCTAGTTTCTAGCTACAACTTGGCAATTTTCTAGGTTGGGCCTGTGTTTTTCCCTTTTGGACCCCTTCCCCTCACTCGATCTCCCCGATTCCACTTTCCCCCTCTTCCTAACATCCCTCCCCACTCCCAAAAATTTCCCCAATAATTTAGAAGCCCCATATCCCCTTCATTTCGCTTCATTTCGACAAAATTCCTTGTTTCACACATCGGGACAAGTTTCACTCAAATAATGTTTCTGAGCAATAAAAGATGGATTTTTAAAAACTGAGAGAGGTTATTCTCCAAAACATGCCAAGGAAGAAAAACCTCCTTCACTTTTTACACAGGTGTCATGGTTTGAGAGAAATGTCAAGAATTCTGTTGCCCCAGGAGAATCAAAGACACCTCTGAAGTGACCTTGGGAAAGTCAAGTTTTCTCCTAGCTGGGTTGGCCAAATGATTTTCTTGATGGGTAAAATGATAACTAGACACAAAGATATTTCCAATGAGCTATCATGAGCTCAATTTGGAGTTGAGGAAGGCATTCAAAAGTTGACTGCAACAGCACTCTTCTTTCAGGCAGCCTCATTTGGCACTTTTTGACCAGTCTTGGGAGATTTGATTTTTGACAGGTCCAATCAACTTCAAATTGAAACATTCCACTTGAGTTGGAAAGTGGACTCAAAGACCTTTCCAACGAGCCATCCTGCGCCTGATTCCGAAACCGGGAAGGCCTCCAAAAGCCTCCTGCAAAAGCACGACCCGTTGAGAGGTGCGCGACCCGTTGAGAACCCTTCTGCAGTTCAAATTTTGAACTGGCGCGACCCGTTGGGAGGGGCGCGACCCGTTGAGCTGTAAGCTACAAATTCACTTCAAACTCACTCAAATATTCTTCAAATTTACAAATTGGGTTGAGGTAGGCTCTCTACAAATTGTTTTGTGGGTTGATGATGAATGATTGACCTCCATACTTGTTTTAAAGCCTCCAAAGATGCAAGTGAAAAAATCATTCAGTGGCTGCTTGTTGATGTTTGAAATTTGCTAGGGTTTTATGTGGTTTCAAGAAACTTCCCTTTGCACATTGTTTTTCCCTTCCCTTATCACTTACATGTTCATTTTCCCCTATTTTCCCATGCCATGTTGAAAATAAAAGTGCAGGCCATCCCTTGTCCCTAGTCACCAAAAATCAAAAACCCTACCCCCTCCTAAAACAGCAAAACTGTAAACCCTAGCTAGCCTCACTATAAGCATATTGTAAACAAGAAAATTTGATGAAATTGCAAAGGACATTGTGGACAAACTTCCCAAAACAATCCCCATGATTTTCCCTTTGTCCACACATGTATTTCCCTTATTTCCCATATCCCTGCATATATACATTCAGATCTTCATGAGATTATCAGGCAGAGAGAGGCGGAGAACCACTTGTTACAGCAGAAGCTTGACATGGCTCAATGGAATATCAACCATCTTGAGCAACGCAACAAGCAATTAGAGGAGGAAAAGGAACTTGATGAGCTATGGAGGATACGCAGCGACCGAGTCATAAACCGTAGGAGGCCCGGTGACCTATTGCCTAAGGAGAGAGAGTCTTTGCTTATTCAGGAGAATGCCCACTTGGAGAGGCTGTTGGCTAAGGCCAACCAAGACAAAAGGCTGCTAAGGAACATGAAAAACCATTATTGGACTAGGATGCACGTTTGTAAAGCAAAGATGAAAATGTTCCAAAGAAGGTTGACCGAGGCACTTAAGAGGAAGAAGAAGGCCAACCCACTCTGCATCTTGGCCGAGGCTTCTCTCACTCATCATGACACTCACTAGCCTCTTCACAGCACCAAGCACAAAAAATTTTGGAAGTTTTGGCTCATTTTTGACATTTTTGGGCAATTTACAGGTTTTGGCCTCTCAACGGGTCTCACCCCCGGTGAGACCCTTTGTCATCGTAGCTCCGTTTTGCGAAAACTCAGCATTGATGGATTTTTCATGCAAAGTTACATATGCCCATGCATTACCTTGAGTTTTCATGGAGTTTTGGGCCTCCAAAAGGTCAAAATACAGTCAAATTTTGACTTTCTGCCCCTTTTTTGAGCTGCAGAAGTAGTCTTGGTAGAATTGACGTTTGACTAGGCAAATGACCTCCAAATCCAAAAATTCCAGTTGGGTTGGAAAGTAGACTCAGATACCTTTCCAACAAGCTATCCTGCACCTGATTTTGACACCGGGAAGGCCTCCAAATAGGGCTCCAAAGTGAGCGACCCGTTGAGGATGATGTGCGCGACCCGTTGAGGAATTTGTGCCAGATTTGACCAGTTCAGCCCAGAATTTGCAGTTTAGCTCCAGTTTGACTTGCTAAGGTCGATGGTGGTCCTTTTGAATGTACTTGTGGCACTTTTTGGATACTTTTACTCTTGTTTTACTCTTCTAGAAGTTTCTCTCATGTAAAAGGGTAAAATTGACTGTATGAACTGGTTTCCAAGTTTATAGAGGCAAGTTGTTTTGACTGCCTATTTTGTAGTGCTTAGTTTAGAATTGGTTGAAACAACTCCTAGAAGGATGAGCTCGACCCCTAGAGGCAAGGGAAGAGGTTGGCTTGCCTATATTATGTATTTTCTTAATCATTTTCAGGGATTGGAAGGTTGGACTCTTGAGGGAGAAGTTATCATTGTATTATTTCACTTGTATCTCTGCAATTTTTAGCTAAGGAAGACCAGGGTTTTGCAGTCATATTTGGGATTCTTGTGGACCCATGTGTTGATGGTGTGTTTTCTCAATGTTCTTGTAAGCTTTGTTATGTGATTCATTTCCTTTCTTTACTGCTGCACATTTTACAAATGAAGTGTTAAAGTATGAATTCATGCTAGCCATGCTCTGCTTTTAAATTTGTTTAATTTCCATGTTTTCTACTGTCTAAAGGGAATTCAAAGTCATTGTTTGCTCTCTTTAGCTCCTCATCTTTCATTCCTGATCATCCATCTCAAGTTAAGGCATCAATACGGTCTCCTACCTCGCCCCAAAGAACCCCCTGCAGAAACTGTGTCAAATCCCCGCACCCTAAATTGCAGATCCTCAATTTGCCACCAAAAACCCCCAAATCAAACTTTTAATCAGTTTACTAGCCTAATATCAGTGTTAACTTTGATTGGTCATCTCATTTCATTGAAAATTTGCCGAGATTGACCGGAGAGAGCCTTCTCCTGCCCCGTAGGGCTAGCTACGAGGCTGAATGGTTTGATGTAGCTTTGAGATTTGCCTTCTCAGCCTGAGGTGAAATTTCAAACGCTAACAGAAAGTAACTTGTTTATCAATACTAATTTTCCAATTAAAATGTTTAGATGGAATATGAGTTGCTAATGCTCATTTTCGTCTCTACACTAAAAGAAAGTTTCAAGACAAACAAAAATGCACTTTCATTCACAAAAAAAAACTAAGTCAAAATAAAGTTCAAGAAAGCAAAACCAAGTTTTCAAGAAGTTTTCTTCAAAAGAAAAACAAAAATGTCTTTTCAAAAAGTGCTCTAAACAAGACTGAAACTTTATGATCGAAGAATAGGCAACACAACACTTTTGCAAGTTAACAACACAAGGCAGGTGAAAACTCAACAAAAAAAATGGGTTTCAAGATGCTCTTAACAATCAAAAGCAGCAACAAAAAGCTTGGCAACAAGGACCAAAAAGATTGAAAAGACAACTTTCAAAAAAGTGGCAATCAACAACTTTCAGAAAGTAAGAAAAGCAGATGGTCATAAAGATGTAGTTTTGACATGCAAACAAAAAGGTCACCAAAGCAAGATTTGACACAAAGATTGAGATCAATCTTTCTGCCCTGGAAGACCAGAGCAGCCAAGATTCCCAACAAGAAACCTTGTGTGCTTAAACAAAAACGATGATTCTTTCCACAAAACAAGACAAGACCAACACTTTTCACAATCGGAGAGGGTTTTAAATCATATACTTGCTGTAAAAATAAAGATTGACACAAAAAAGTAACTGTTCAAGACTGATTTAGACCAGCAGACAAATCTTCAGAAACAAAAATATTTGAAAAATCTTGAAAATTTTATAGTATACATGACTGTGTTAGTGCACAACTACGTGTATACATTATTCTCTTGAAGGAAACCTGCGTATACGTGGGTTTACTTCAGGAAACATGCGTACATATGCCTCTGTAAACTAGAAAAATAGCGTATATAACAGATTACAAGAAAAAACAAAAAACAGTCTGAAGAAACTGATCAAACTTACAATTCAAGTTCCTACAGGAACAGACTACTCAGTCACAGCAAGTAAATAAACAGTTGAGCCCTGATTGGCTTGAACAAACCCAAACTAGGAACAACAATACTGTTGTCCCCAGTGGAGTTGCCAATTCTGTTAAGGGAGAAAGTCCCCTAGGGTCTTGGGTTGATACCCTAGCAGAGCAAGGGTTATCTATAAAGAAAAACATACATTCCACTCAACCATGATGTTAATATAAACAAACTACGCGAAGAGGGGTGCACCTGGGGGTCCTTCGTTTGGGAAGATCCAGCTAGGGTCCAAACCCTCTTGGAGTTCCTTTTGCTCCTTCAAACTGCAAAAAAATCAATTCAAGAAAGCACAACAGTATATGGACTTAACATCATAAATAAATCAACTTCATATCATATTGAAAGTTAGTTATGCAATTGAAATAATCATTCATTTGTGAACCATAACATTGATATCATAAACATGAAGAAGATTCATATCAGGAACAAGACGAGTGTTTCTTTTATTATAGATAACTAAAGTATAGAAAGGAATGATTTCACCTGAGTCTTCCTTTTGCAGGCTCCAAGCAGAACCGTCCTCCGGATTCGTCCAATCTCAAGCCTTCAACAAGGTCCTTCCATAACTCACTCAAGGATCTCTCAACAAAAAGACATCATAACTCAAGGAAACAAGCGTTTCCTATAATGGGGGAAGTGCTGGAAGCACAGGGATCTTCAGACCTGATCTGGGATAATCTCAATAGAGTGATATTTCTCTCTCTCCTCTCCTCCCTTAGGCCTTCCCATTGAAGCCTTTTTATACTTCTCCCAAAGTAGTTTTTTAGTTGGGAATCCATTGGGAATAGTTGGGCCATGGGCAATAATAGGTAATCAACAGGTAAAACCCATGATCTCCGTCCGAAATTAAGGAGATTTAATTTTTGTTAAGTGTTTTAAGACATATACGCGGGTTGAGTATACACAGACCCACGTACACACACGTTTAGCTCAAGGCAATGTTGCGTATAGGGAGTAAAACACTGTTTTTTAAGTATTTGGACCAGGCTTAGAAGGAGGGGTTGCCCTAGGCCATGAGTGCAACATCACAAACATCAAGAGTGAGATTTGGAGCTATAACAACTATGCCAAGTCATCTATTATACTATATGTATTGTCAGATTTATAAGAAGACGCATTTTGACCTAATGGACGTTTGGTGATCTTAGGGTGAACCTTCACCTTAAGCTAAGGGATCCATAGGTTACCATTTGATGACGACGAGGGCTAAATGGAACTTTTGGGTTGGGAATCAATCGTTGACTTATTAAGAGGATTTTCATAATGGCGCGACCAAGTATTTAGGTTGATGTCTTTAGAATTCATCATGAGGATTTGGTAATTACTATTTCCAAATTGTGAGGGTTAGGGGGCTGCACTATCTGGGTGGGTTGGGAAACCACATATCCTTGATGAGGAAATGAATTAGTAAGCATTATCAGTTGCAAAGAAGAGGGACGAGGAGGTGGATACATCAGGTGGGGTCCTCTAGGAGTAGTTGTTTGAGCTTCCCATGCCTAGTGAATGTGACATAAAAGGGGACACTTATGTGTATAATTTCCAAAAGTCTTGTACCAAGCATAAGGTTTATTAGTTCTAAGAGCCTTGTTCTGCTTGGGTTGTCTTTCCTATTGTAAGGTTGCGGGATTAGGTTGGTTACCATTATTGGCATTAGGTTGTCTACCTTTGTTGCTTTGGTTACCTTGAGGTTGTTGGTTCTGGTTATTATAGATAACTAAAGTATAGAAAGGAATGATTTCACCTAAGTCTTCCTTTTGCAGGCTCCAAGCAGAACCGTCCTCCGGATTCGTCCAATCTCAAGCCTTCAACAAGGTCCTTCCATAACTCACTCAAGGATCTCTCAACAAAAAGACATCATAACTCAAGGAAACAAGCGTTTCCTATAATGGGGGAAGTGCTGGAAGCACAGGGATCTTCAGACCTGATCTGGGATAATCTCAATAGAGTGATATTTCTCTCTCTCCTCTCCTCCCTTAGGCCTTCCCATTGAAGCCTTTTTATACTTCTCCCAAAGTAGTTTTTTAGTTGGGAATCCATTGGGAATAGTTGGGCCATGGGCAATAATAGGTAATCAACAGGTAAAACCCATGATCTCCGTCCGAAATTAAGGAGATTTAATTTTTGTTAAGTGTTTTAAGACATATACGCGGGTTGAGTATACACAGACCCGCGTACACACACGTTTAGCTCAAGGCAATGTTGCGTATAGGGAGTAAAACACTGTTTTTTAAGTATTTGGACCAGGCCTAGAAGGAGGGGTTGCCCTAGGCCATGAGTGCAACATCACAAACATCAAGAGTGAGATTTGGAGCTATAACAACTATGCCAAGTCATCTATTATACTATATGTATTTTCAGATTTATAAGAAGACGCATTTTGACCTAATGGACGTTTGGTGATCTTAGGGTGAACCTTCACCTTAAGCTAAGGGATCCATAGGTTACCATTTGATGACGACGAGGGCTAAATGGAACTTTTGGGTTGGGAATCAATCGTTGACTTATTAAGAGGATTTTCATAATGGCGCGACCAAGTATTTAGGTTGATGTCTTTAGAATTCATCATGAGGATTTGGTAATTACTATTTCCAAATTGTGAGGGTTAGGGGGCTGCACTATCTGGGTGGGTTGGGAAACCACATATCCTTGATGAGGAAATGAATTAGTAAGCATTATCAGTTGCAAAGAAGAGGGACGAGGAGGTGGATACATCAGGTGGGGTCCTCTAGGAGTAGTTGTTTGAGCTTCCCATGCCTAGTGAATGTGACATAAAAGGGGACACTTATGTGTATAATTTCCAAAAGTCTTGTACCAAGCATAAGGTTTATTAGTTCTAAGAGCCTTGTTCTGCTTGGGTTGTCTTTCCTATTGTAAGGTTGCGGGATTAGGTTGGTTACCATTATTGGCATTAGGTTGTCTACCTTTGTTGCTTTGGTTACCTTGAGGTTGTTGGTTCTGGTTACCCTTCCGCTCATTCCTTCTCTTGGCGTTAGGGGATTAATAGCACTCTACTGAGCATACACTTCACTCTATGGAGGTGGTTGTTACTGAGGCAGAGGAGGTGGATGCATGGAATATTGAGGTATTGGTTTCATTAGGGCTGTAGCGTTGGGTGGTGCATAGGGATAATAAGGATTCGTGGCAACATTTTGATAACTAGGTGGAGCAATAGCTGGCCCTGGCGTTGATTTAGGCAGATGGGGAAATGCATATGATGTGCTTGTTCCTTGGTAAGTGTTGACACACAGAGGATCAGGAGGGGGATAGGTGTAAGTGGAACTAGTCCCCCCCCCAGGGTTGATCATAACTCATATGATATTCAGGATATGGTGATGGTTGAGAGTGGGAAAGAGATCCAATGATACCGTCAATAACATGAGATTCCCTTGGTGCAAAAAGCAGCACCAAGCGGAGGAAGATCGAGGAGGATAGTATAAACATAATCTGACTACGTATAGATCATATCATATTTCAATGCTATCTGGAGGGCTTCTTCCTTAGTCTAAGGGAAGTGAAAGGAAACATATTTACTTATGGGGGCCAAAAGGGTTCTCAAAAACCAATCCATATACACACGGTCTTCAAACTCAAGGGCTTTACAAATGCTCCTCCTTTAGTGTCATTCTTGTACATGGTCAACAAGGAGGGTGGCAGAAGTTTGATGAAAATATGTCAATTATTCGGTATTAGTGTCATATTGAAGAGGTAATTGGAAATATGAAATAAAGGCATTGGCAAGAGTCACGAAAGTGGAATAAGAGGCATATGGTTGGTCCACATACCATTTGGTAGCAGCTCTAGTTAGGGTGTGTTGGAAGAGAGAAAGATGAATGGAGTCTTCATAAAGGGAATTTGATGAACACCACATGTGGAAAGAGCAAACATGATTGGTGGGCTCTTCTTCAAGATTACCTTCAAACTTAGGAATGTCTAAGGGAATTATGGTAGTCATGGGAGATTAATTTTGGTTATGGAGAAGAGGATCATTGATGAGTTGGCTTAAGTCAGGGAGGCTCAAACCATCCATATAGGGAAGCAAGGGTGCGTTATTGGCTATGCATGTAGAGGTTTCGTTGGTAGGGTTACCTTTATTAAGACCTTGTTTACCACCTATGTTTCCACCACCCAAATTAGTGCCTAACATGGTGCCTATGCAGGGTTGGGAAGATACAGAGTTAGAGGAAGAACTAGAAGAATCAGAAGAACTAGAGTCTGTATGTGGACTCAATGGAGGGCTAGGAGGATGGGTCTAAACTCAGTGATAAGGAGTAAGAGAATGTCCTAAAGTAAAGTAGGGGTGAAGGCCTCGAAGTCTCTACAACAAATTCCTAAGGGGCGCAATGGTGTCAAGACAAAGATGACTCAAGAGGCTAAAGGGTGATGATAGGAGAAAAGAGTAACAAACAATAAGAAAACACTTAATGTAGTGGTTCCAAGTGTACACTAACTATTTTGATATGTTACTCTAATTCAAGAAAACATGTTATGTCAAAGAAAAAACAAACTCTAGCCTAAAGGTGATTTAGATCCTCAAACAATTCCTAGTTCTATTATTTTAGATGACCTTCCAAGAGACTTCTTACGTGACGAAATTTGATCCTCGTAAGCAGAGTTATCTAGAGAAAGGTGGGGTAGAGAACCAACTACTTTGCCTACAGCCAGTCCTATAAGGTTTTTTTTTCCTAAGATTGGCCACTAAGGCTACCTTCATCCCATTGGGGTGGTTGAGTCTTAAGCTTCTTAGTGATCAACCACGGCATAGGATTCCCTGCCAGAAGTTGGGTAACCTTGCATAGAACTACTCGCATCGAGACCTAGCCTAACACCCTCTTAATCAGGTTTTTTACGTGCTCTCATTTTGGACCGTGGGATGGTAAAGGATTTTACACTCCCTAAAATTTAAACTTTGTATGTCTCAATGTAAGCAATCAATCGGTGTTATTAGAATCATATCCCATTAATCCTACACCTAACTATGAAGATTGTTTTGGCCTTGGTGCGTAAGTGGGCTTAATCTATGTGAGTTAAGTTATTATTAATGTGGATCGTTTCAAGTCTTGGCTTGATGGTGATAACCAAGCTCGCATTCTCTTATAATGTGTGTGTGTGAAAAATGTTTCAAGTGGATGAGTTGATTAAGCATGTTTTGATGATGCCAATGAGGCTGAAAATAAAGTGCAGAAACTATAGTACTGAAAATAAACAAAAAATGGAAGCACGCAAACCGCCCACCCAAGAAGGCAATCATGAAGCAAGAAAAATTATGTAAAGTAATTAATTAAAAGAAACAAAAAAAGGAAAAAATATCTAATGCCTAAGGGACTAGGATCTAAAGGCAAAAGTCCATTGAAATTTGTGCAGAAAAGTAGTAAAAAATAGAGGTGAAAATGCTGGAAAAAGACCAGCAATAAACTGCAAAAACAAGGATGCACAAGGGGATCCTAAAGGGGGGAGACAACACAAGATTCTAAACAGAATGAAGTGTTGTAAAAAAAATTCTAAAATGACTGCAAAACAGTGGGTGAAAATGTTGCACACTAGACTCCTCAACTCAACAATTCTCCTCCTAAATTATAGAGGTTTGCTCTAAACCTTAGGGGTATTTTTCCTTCCTCAATGAGAAAAATGCTAAGTGGATCTAATCCTAGAGGTGACTCAAAAAAGAACATAAACCCTTCCTAGTGTAGAAATTTCACCTGTAGATCAAACTGATATATGCAATTTCCTAAGGCATAATACTTGATCTACTTCTACAAAACATTAAGCAGAAGCAAAATCGATTTCATGAGCTCATGAGCAACATATAAGTGTTGTAAAAAAAATTCTAAAATGACTGCAAAACAGTGGGTGAAAATGTTGCACACTAGACTCCTCAACTCAACAATTCTCCTCCTAAATTATAGAGGTTTGCTCTAAACCTTAGGGGTATTTTTCCTTCCTCAATGAGAAAAATGCTAAGTGGATCTAATCCTAGAGGTGACTCAAAAAAGAACATAAACCCTTCCTAGTGTAGAAATTTCACCTGTAGATCAAACTGATATATGCAATTTCCTAAAGCATAATACTTGATCTACTTCTACAAAACATTAAGCGGAAGCAAAATCGATTTCATGAGCAACATCAAGCATAAACACATATAACTGATCAAGAGAAATAATCACACATAACACAAGATGTATCACTGGGGAAAGCACCAGCATAAAACCCCCAACACTGTATTATCAATCAAGTGGAAATCCTCTTCTGGTTACAAAAAATATCAGCTCAAGAGCTATCCTGTACTCTCTACAATCAAAAGATGAAGATCATAGACTCACTAGGCCTCAATATATTGGCCACCAGTCCTCCAATCCCCTATTTCCTTGTGCAATTTTGATTGGGGTCCAATTACAAAACATATGTGAATTGGCCCCAGATCATACCTGCTGTCAACCTCAGGTCCAACTACGCAATCCTTGAGGACACTAGTTCCTCCTGCATGCAAGGAATATTCCATGGGAAGATCCAAGCATCTGATAGTACATTGTCCCTCATCTAATCTCAACTGGGTCTCTATCTGAGCTACCATGCATCAATTATCCATGAGAAAATACTCAGTTATTTATAATAATAGTTGTCACATGCATGCAAGCATTAACAAACTATATTTTATTATTTTAACAACTTGTTAAAATAATCTAACTGGACTTGACTAGTTAGCACTAAGTCAACTGATTCTCTCATTATAGAACTCATACTTAATTCCTCAATCAGTGGAGAGAATAAAGGATAAATTCCTCAATCAGTGGGACAACTAATTGCATGTTCTCAGAAAGACTTCAAGTTTAATTTTTACAATTAATTAACTCATGGAGATTAATCAGTTAATATTTTAAACTGCTGTTAAGACCAAATTCGATTTTAATTTCTATAGATAGACCAGGGACTGCTATAAATAGGAAGGGACCTAGCAATGCTATTTTTAGAACTTTCTATTTTTAGTAGTTTCACCTCTCGCCCAAGGTGGCCAATGACCTCACTGGCCAAACTGCTATTTTTAGACATGCGATTTTTAGGAGTTCTATTTTAGCACATTCTAAATTTAACATTTCTTGTTGCAAACTTTTCAAAACCTGGCATGTATGCAACAATCTCGGCAAAAACTAGAAAAAAAAATGTGTTCGGACGCATTTTTTGGGCTAAAAAGTGCATTGGGGAACACAAAAAAGAGGCCAAAAATTTTGTTTTTCTCACTTCTTACGCTCGATAAATCTAACCCAATTTGTGTCGTCTCCTGCCCTATTTGTGCCTGTGACCTACGAAAATATGCGAAACCCCAACAAAACCAGAGAATTTTCCAGAAAATAGAAGAAATCTAAAAATAGAAATTGAGAGGAATAAAAATGTTGGAAAAACATTGAAAATAGTTGAAACAATGGTCACCAAGGTTTTGAATCACTACATCAGTGAGTTGCCATTTTTTGACGACTAAATAGCTAAAGACCCAATTGAGTCACCATTTGTTGGCATGAAAATTCATATCAAGTGTACCAAAAAATGTTTCACTTAAACTATTGGTTACATGTAGTCTTGACAACAAAATATGGTTGTGCCCATGCATCATATATGCAACAAAACATAAGAAAAACCCTGCTATGAAAATAGAAACATATAACAACAAACATAAAAGCGTAGCAACCCAATGGATCATATGAATAATTAGTTTTTATTAATCAAAATGATACACTGAGGAGAACTTATAAACTTGGGTCTATAGATCCCCCTCCATGGAATGGGTCCTTCTTGACCTTGTGCTTTAGCAACATGCTTCTCTCTCTCAATATGCAATGGGCAGAAAAGAAAATGAAACGTGCTTGAACTCAAGTGGGATCTCAAATGGTATGAGACGATAATATAGACATTGAAAAGAATCATGGTGAAGAATGGAGAGAAAGCCCTCTATTTATAATAAAATATTGAAATAGATTGAGAATTATAAAATAATAAAATATTATTGACCAAATCAAAATCTAGTCATTGTGAGTACTTTATTATATTTTTTGAGAGGGAAAAGAAATTGAAAAATGGTCAAATATCTTTATCTAGAAAGTGGTTGAAGTAATTAATAAATAAAAATGATTTATTAATCACTTTGTGAGAATTAAGAAAGAAATAAATATTAAATAATGGTTTAATAATTATCTCATAAGGAAAATAGGGGATAAATAAGGACTAATAAATAAATAATGGTTTATTTAATTATTCCAGGGTAATTAAGTCAAAAGTGATATGAAATCAATTAATGATTTAATAATTATTTATAGAGAATATTAAATAAATAATAATTTATTTAATTATTCTCATGAGGTTGTTTGGATTTTAATGAGAAATCATTTTAAAAAATGGTTTATTAAATTATTTCTTATGGTGAAAATGGATTTTACCATGATAAAATTAATCCTACATGGTGTATTTCTATCTACCTATTAAGAAATGGATAGGTGAATATTTTTGGGTGATAATAGAAAAAACCACAGAAAAAATGTGTCTTCATCGGCACTTGGCACATTATAATCACTTAAATATGTGCCGTCCACAAACTCACATTTATGGGTTAACCTCACAAAATGCTTTCCTTCCAACCACACACAAGAAAGAATCCCAGTGTTCATCCTTTCCATTCTTTGACCAATCCCATAAACATTCACAAATGAAAATTAAGGTTTGCAAAGCACAAGGGAGTCATTTTATCTTTCTAGTCCCTCGATCCTCCCTTCATTGGTGCTCTCTATGCCACACACAAAAAAGAAGACTCATAGCCCTTGGAGCCATCCAGTCCAAGGAAAAAGAACTACAACACATTCAATTCCTATTACAAAAGATGCCACCAATTCTCATGCCAATCAAATTTCTAAGTGAGAGAGAGAGATGTATGAGAGAGTAATAGAAGAGAGAAAAACTAGAATCTTAAGAACCAAGAAAAAGATCCCATTTATTGATCCTCCTCTTTATTTTTATAATCACACCTTGACCCTTCATCTTCCCAACCTTCCAACTTTAGGAAGGCTAACCATCACATCAAATGGAAACACAAGGTATATTTTTCCTCTTAAGTTAAGTTTTCCCCCTACCCAAGGCATCATAATCTATTGGTTGTCCCCTTTCTTCAGCACTAACATTTTTATTAATAAAAATCAACATTACCTCATATAATAAAGTTTGAAATAATAGCATCGTTGTTGGCATCCCAACATTATATGTTCTTACTTACATTATAAAATTTGGAGTAATGAAGTGGATGTCACAATCCCCTTTTTTTTACTAAGAATATTTTTGCAACAATTAACTATACATAATTTAAATATATAATGTTTTCATAAACATATTTAACCATTATATTTAGGTATGACTATTTATCCCAAAGCTTTGATAATCCTAGAAAATTAATATGACAACAATATAATTTTTTCTTCATTTGTTGATGTTGGATTCGAGAATTTAATAACCATTTACAACCATCATCTTAAAAAATTTCAATTTTTTTTGAAACTTCAAGCTATTTAATGAATTATGAATGATTTTTAATTGCAAGATCTTCATGTTGCCTTATTTTCTAATATTAATGTTAAAACTATTATTATGAAGGGTTTATCTCTTTTTAAAATTAATATTAAAAAAAAAACTAGAACTATTTTTATAATTCAATACAATATTTAATGAAACAAATTGATTAAAAAGTTAATTAAATTTGATTTAGAATTGTTTTCATGATTCACTGTGCAAGATTTTGTCATTATATAAAATTTAAAGAATTATTTTTAGTTAGATTTAATTATCATAATTTTATTTCTATAAATATTAGTACTCATTTTAATAACTATATTTACAACAAAATTAAACAATATAATTTAATTAAAAACTTTGATTTAAGAATTTATTAAATATTCATATAATAATTGGTTAAATCATTCAATCAAATTTTAAACCAGGTTAATCAACATATATTATATATCCATAAAATACATAAAATTCAAAAGGTTGAATATTATATTAAATTAAATTATAATATGCTTTTTGCAATCACAAATTAATTAAATGATTTCATATGACAAAGTTTAACACTTTTCCTAAACAAAATAATTAAACAATTACAGAAGTATCATGTAACTATGCTCTTCAAAATTATGGAACTAAATTATCGTGTATGCGTTAAAACATTTCATCCATAATCAAAATAATCAAGATATATATATGTGGTTATCAAGTAACTATGATCTTCTCCCAGTACAAAAATCTAATGAATGTGACCATATTATATGATTTTATAAGAATCACGTACGTAACTAGGTGTAGGAACCACACAACTCTTCACACAACTCTTTTATAGCTTCAATAAATATACATTAGGTCTAAAGAATATTAGATAGTATTTTCAACTTTCTTAAATGCATCCATCTGATTAGGCTCAATATACAACCTAACACCAAAACCATACATGGACATCAACTCCGTCCTCATTTAATGGCCAATGCTTTACCAACTTAAAAATCATTTTTTAAATCCTAACCATTAAGGTCTATAGGCTTAGAAATTAATCACACACCAATTTTTTAAAAGTTATTCTCTTCACTTTTATTAATATCTCCCTTAGGGATATACTACATGGTCATCTAGCAAGATAGATTCTAACACTGACTTATCAATATTAATCTCTCCCTCCACCCCCAACCCTTTGATAGCAGCCACCGAATTAAAAATCTTCCTTTTACCTTTCTAGTTCTAGTCATTTATGCCATAATCATTAGGCTTCAATTGAAATAAAGATATTTTGGCCCATTTCAAATTTTTACTTGGTTAAAATAGAAAAGATGAGAGAAAAAACCAATATCTTCTTCCTCCACTTGACAAACAAAAATGGTTAACTTAATAAATTAATCAACATTGTTATAGTTGAATAATAGAAATATAACACCCTTTCTAACTTCACATCATCCCTCCTAGTTCCACATCATCCCTCCTAGTTCCTTCATTAGATAGTAGAATGTCATCAAAATATAAAAAACATGTTAGACATAAATTTATACTTAGCATTATTTCATTGATTATACCTCATCCTCTTGCTTTAGCTAATTTTAAACTCATTTCCTCTACAACAATGAAGAATAAATATGGAGGTAATGGGAATCCTTGTCAAAGTACCCTACATGGTTTGAGAAGACCAAAGCTAGATACATTGATGAGAATGGAGAAGGATGTAAAGGATATGCAACCCATTGTCCAATTTGTAATGTCTAAGCATAATCTTAAGTGCATCAACATTCATATTAAATATAGCCAACTTTCCTCGTCTCACACCTCAAACAAATCATTTTTCACCCCATAGCTTTCAATATATTTCTCTGAATTAAGTGGGGCACCTATTGAGCCACTTTTCACCTCATGAATTTGTTTGCCAAATAAAAACACAAATTACTCCTTTCATATAGCTCCTAAAAAATATTTTTTATGCTTAAAGCTATAATTCTATCTATGCTTTATAAACACAATCACATAAATATATTGGCCTAAATTATTTAAAATGCCTACGCATGTCAGGCTTATAGGTAAGAGTAATGAAATTAGTAAAATTATATCAATATTCCTATTATATTCCTTATCTTCTTCAATCAACTTCAAAAGTTCATCCTCAGTGACCTTATAAAAACCCAAGAAAAACTCTATAGTTTAATCCTCTAGAAATCGATTAATATCATTTTTGAAATTACACATCACTTCTTGGAGCTCAACCTTTGAATATTGGTTTAATATCATTTTTTAATCCGTATCCTCTACAAACCTAGGAAAATAAGAAGTCTTGTTGATCACCTCAACAATATAAACCCTATTCACCTATATATATATATATCTATATATATATATATATATATATATATATATATATATATATATATATATATATATATATATATATATATATATCCCAATAAAATATTTAGTTCCCAAATGAGACAAATCATCAAATTATATAGGCATTGTGCCACCATCACTTGATATTTTTGAAATTGTATTAATATTTTTATGTTTTTTTTTCCCATGGAAAAAGTCGTAATTTTCATTATTAAAAGAGAAAATTTTTGTAGATGCTGATAATATGCATGAGGTAAGGCATTGCCTGTCCAAAAAGGTAATAGCAGTGATATAGTACTCCGCCCAGGGAACAAGCTATTCAAAAAAGCAAAAAACATTTTGGTCTCTTCGCAGAGAGAGTATTGTGCAACATAGTTCTGTGATAAAAAGGTAAAAGTGTATATAAATATTTGCATAAGATCAAAATATATGTTTTTGACTCAAAATGAGCCTTCAGTTATGCTTTTGGATCTATGAACGGCCTGTGATAGTGCTGATAGGTAACACCATCCTTGTCTTCTTGTATCATCCAAGTACCATCATCCCTGTGCGCTGCTTCCTTGGATAGGTGATCAACAACTGTGTTGCACTCCCTGTAAATATGATGGCAAGAAAAAGAGTCAAAAGTCGAGATGAGTCAATGAGTATCATCCAAAATATGCCTCAATGTGTATACATTACAGTGAGATTTTTTGTTTATCTAGTTGCATACTAATTTTGAGTCACCAAAGAGTTGGAGATTCGTGCATTATTTGTTCAAGGCGAAATGTATGAGGTATTTGGCAGATGAAAGCTTAGCATAATTATTGGATCCTCTACCCAGACCCATTTGTATTTTGTAGGAATGGGTTTCTGATATGTGTAGTATGGCTTCCCGCCCTGCATCCTATCTCCTGTGCCGATCCATCAAAGTAAGCCCATGGTATGGAGGTATTGATGTTTTCTGACTTGATGTTCCTGTGGGGCTATTGTATAGATTCTTCTGGAATAGAGTGATAGTCGGCTAAAGTTATAGACAGTATAGAGGGCCAGTGTGGGTCCTTATGTTGAAAAATAATTCGATTCCTGGCTATCCATATAGCCCAGCAGATGAGTAGGGGTATGTTCCTCTCCTTGCCAATGGCTTCCTTCCACTAGTTGTTCCAAGCATCTTTTATGTTGTCTCCGTGCCACCGACATGATATGGGGAGAAATGTGAGAAGGTTGTTCCATAGTTCTTGTGTGGTAGGACATTCCAGAAAGAGATGGTCGTTGTCTTCACTGCAATTCCTGCAGAGGTAGCACTAGAATGGACCTAAGTAAGAATGCTTCATCAAGTTTGCACTGGTCGAGATTTTGTTATGCAGTATCTACCACAATAATAGCCTCATTCTGGAGGCCGCTTTTAGCTTCCGCATAAGGTTCCACCAAGGCTCTGTGATTTGTGGCTTATAGGGCTCCACCAAAACTAGGTATCCTATCTTATATGCATATGAGCCATGTTTGGCAAATGCCCAGATAAGTTCGTCATCCCCTTCAATGATTCTTATGTGGGCCTCTATTAAAGCATTAAGGTAGTCTTGCCAGTCCTAATGCCAAAGTGGAGGGATGTTTAGTGAGGTCCCTAATTTCTAGGCATGTTGGGTCAAAGTGGAATGAGCATTATCAGTGATGTGGAAAATGTGAGTGATGCCATGATTGACAAGATGTGTTTTCAGCTCCGCAACCAGCCTATGTGCATTACCACAGCCCACCCAAGGGTCTTCCCCTATGTGAACCAGATTCCCAAATTGGATTCTCCATATCAGTCTATTTCATATAAGGCCCATGGAATTTATAACAGCCTTCCATATGATGGATATGTTAGCTGTAGGCCTTTGTGCTTGCCTAATCCAATCAAGTGGATTGGAGGGGGTTATATATTTAGATATAACCACCTTCGTCCATAGACTGTGATTATTGAGAAATTGCCATCCTAACTTTGCTGCCAATGCTTTGGAGAAGATATCCAATCTCTTAATCCCCCATCCTCCCCACCACTTGGGCAGTGCAAGAGATACCCATCTGGCCCATGCAAAGACTCTCCCAGGTTGTTTCCCTTTCCATAAGAACCGGTAACAAATGTTTTGTAATCTGTCCAATATCCCTCTAGTGATCCAGGCCAGCGTCATCTAGTATACGAGTGTTGCTTCCAAGATGGCCTTGATTAGGACCAACCTGCCTGATCCACTTGATGAAGGTGTAGGGAAAGCCCAAATGAGTTAGCAAGATTTGGATGTATATCCAGTTGACTCTATCGAAGGCTTTAGATAGATGTATCTTCAATATCATACCTTTTAGTTTTTTTATCTATACAGAACGTAGTAGTTCCCGAGCAATGCCTACCACCTCATGTATCTGTCTATTATGCAGGAAGGAAAACTGTTCAGGGGAGATGTGCATGGACAGGAAAAGCCTTAGGTGGTTGGCAATGATCTTTGCAATGATTTTGTAGATGCAATTACATAATGATATAGGCCTAAAATCATCAAAAGTGGAGGGTTTGTCAACTTTAGGGATGAGAGCTATGAAAGTGGTATTGAGGCCTTCCGACATCCTCCCTCATCTACGGCAGTCTTCTATGATACTTAATAGATTTGCCCCTATAATATCAAATAAGGCAATGTAGAATTCCACTATCCACCCATCCAACCCCGGGCTCTTATCCTTCTTTAGCCACTTCAAGGTTGCTTCGAGCTCATCTAGGGAGACTTCTCTTGTAAGTTCCTGTTCTACCTCCTGGTCTACAAATCTGGGGAAAAGTTGGGCAGTACGCATCACTTCAGCAAGAGTAGCAATAGGAGGAGCCTTGTATATATCCTTAAAATGTGAGTTTGCCAGAGCTACCAATTCACGAAAGGATTGAATAGATTGTCCTTGCTCATTTTTTAGCTCCCATATTGTATTGATCGCCTTCCTCCCATTGGCATATTTGTGGTAAAATTTGGTATTGTCATCCCCTTCCTTGAGCCAGATTGCCCGACTCCATAGCCTCCAGCTCTCTTCTCTATCCTTCAGGATTTGAGTCCTCCTATGCAATAGAGAGGCAATTTTATCCTTTTGTTCCTGGGAGTTAATAATTCCTCTTGTGCCCTCCTCGAGAGTGAAGATTTCCTCCTCTGTTGTTCTAAGTAGTTGCTCTTCTTGTTCCCTTTTCCTATGAGCCCATGCCTTGGAAAGGGTTTTCAATTCCTTCATATTATGGGCAAAGTCTTCCGCTATATTCCTGTCAATACCTGGTGGGTGAGCCCTCCAAAAATCAGCCACCATCCTCATATACTCAACATCCCTTAACCAAGTGGAGTTAAATTTGAAGGGAGCCTTTGGCTTATCGATGACATCCTGAAATTCCAGATAGATAGGTCTGTGATCAGATAGACCCCCCGATCCAACCCATTGTTTGATACGAGTACCTCTATTGACCAGAGGCTCTTTAATGAGGAATCTGTCGAGCCTTCTGGCCAGGCTTGCCTCGCCAGTTCTATTATTCCTCCAAGTGGGCTGGATTTTGGCAGAGGGGATGTCTATTAGATTGTGATCCTCCAGAAGATTCTCAAAGAATACAGACAGAGAATCCACCTGAGCTTGTTGGCCCCATGACTCCACATACCCTATAGAAAAATTCAGATCCCCACCCAGAATTATGTTGTCTTGCTGGAGGATTGTTGAGTTTAGCAAATTCCTCCAGTATTCGGCCCTATCATGACAAGGACCATATACGTTGATGATTCTATATCAAGCTTCAAGAGAGGGTGAAAAATGTCTGCTCCCAGGTATCTGAGTCCCCCCTAAACATTGATCATCTTAATAGAGCGGTTACGTATGCCCAGGGCTACCCCTCCAGATCTACCCGTGGCATCTAGTAAATAAAAGGAGCATCCTATTAGCCATAATTCAAGAAGGGGAGTCATGGTAGAAGCAAAGACTATGGTTTCTTGGAGAAAAATGATATCTACAGTTTCCAAAGCAATCAGATGTCTCAGGGCTTGTCTTTTCATAGGGCTAGCCAACCCTCTGAAATTAAAGGAGAGCATATGCATTGAGGGGGAAGGTTTAGGGTTTGCTCTGCTCTAAGAACCTAGTCAATGGTTTTTGCTTGCCCATGGCAATCTCCTCCCCTGCCTAATGCTTTTCTCTGAAGAGTGAGGAAGGGCGACCCTAGCCTCATTTAGGTAATGGATGAGTAGATCCAATACCAAAACCTATAGCATCAAGGCCCTGTGAGCATAGCCTCGAGCAGAGGAGGTATCAAGATTCAATGCTAATAGGATAGTCAAATGACGAGATTAGAGGGGCCTCAGGAATGGATGGCTGGGAAATAGTGTAAACAGGGGGAGGGTGCGCTATAGGGCAGTGCTGGTTGATGGGGGGCTGCAGGGAGGGTATGTGGGAAGGATGGGATGCCTGAGAGGGAGTGGAACAGAGAGGTACATCTGGGGAAACAGAGGCCCTAACTTGAAAGTGAGATGTAGAAGTGCAAAGAGATTCAGATGCAGTAAAAGCAAAGGAGTGAGGAGGATTAGTCATACCTGTGGAAAATGCGTCCCCTATAGCTTCCTGAGCTCTCGTCAGAGGTGGAGAGGGTGGTCGAAATGAAGCTTTCCTACTCTTCTTCTTTGCATCTTTGTCAATTGCCTTGCCCGCTTGAGCATAGAAAATTTTAGGGGCGAATGTTCGCCCTTTGGCGAAATTAAGGGGTTTTAAATTTTTAGTGGGTGAATATTTTGTATCATAGTACATTTTTACAAATCACCTCAAATAGCCCACCTTATTTTAAGGGAGAGGGTAAAAAAGGTAAATTTAGCCCTTGAAATTAGGAGTTACAACCTTCCATTCGCCCATTTTCAAGAATAGGTTTTATTTAAGTGAATCCTATGGGCCAAAGGCCCAAATACCATATTTATAAAAGAGGTATGGTAAATTAATAAAAATATAAATAAATGAGAGGTATGGTAAATAAATAAAACATTTTTTATATTTACTCCATAAGTCATCTTATATACATGCAAGGGTGTAAACAAATAAAAATATAAGTAAAGTGGAGGTGTGGTAAATAAATAAAACGTCTTTTTATACTTACTCAAAAGGTATGGTAAATAAATAAAAATATAAATAAACTAGACGCATGGTAAATAAATAAAACTTGTTTTTATATTTAGTCCATAACCCTCGTTCTATTTATGAAGGCTCAAGAGGTTTTATTTAAGTGAATCCTATGGGCCAAATACCATATTTGTAAAAGAGGTATGGTAAATTAATAAAAATATAAATAAACGAGAGGTATGGTAAACAAATAAAACATTTTTTTATATTTGCTCCATAAGTCACTTTATATTTACGAACACTCAAAAATTGCGTTATATTTAGGTGAAACCTATGGGCAAAATACTATGGGAAAAATACCATGGACTAGATTGTTATTAATACCATGCAAAAAAACATTATTAACCCTAATATTAGTATTAATAAAAATAAAAATGGCACATGGTATTGACCCATGGTATTCACCAAAATGGCACATGGTATTGACCCATGGTATTCACCTGGAATGTAGCCTATTTAAATGGGGGAATTAAACCAGCATAGATCCATCTTTACTCTGGATCTACTAACCCCCGAGAGGTATCAAATATCATGATATGAAAACTAGCATAGAGTGAAAAAATATTTGATCCGATCAAGAGTAAAAATGGATGTTGTAATTTAATGTATGTTAAACATTTTAGCTTGGTTAAAATAAAAAATAAAATAAAAATCAACTATTAATTTTATTAATTTTTATAAATTACTAATAGTAATTTTTAAGCTCCATGTTTATGATAACCCATGGTAATACCATGGTATTCATGTGAGCATAGACTATTTAAAGGGGAAATTCTATCATCTTAGATCCATCTTAATTCTAGGTCTACCAAGTGCTCAGAGGGATAAATAGATTTCATCCCCCTAAGAGTGGTAGATGTGGACTTCAGATGGATATAGGTTGGTTTTTATGATAATGAAGATATTAAATAGACTTAGGAAATTACATTGTAAAAACATCTTAAGGTGAATGGTTAAAGCATAGACATTGGACAAGTATATTTGTATACTTCTGTTTTAAACTGAAACAAATCCAGGGCTAAAAGGAATGGATTGATTGCACTAGTCATCCTTCTATAACTTTCCAACATATGCTAGAGTAAACAGATTATAACTTGGGTAATTTTTCTAATTGCAAACAGGAACATACTTGTGTATTGGTAGGGTGGTTACGAGGTCCCTAGAAGTGATGAATTTGATTTTTTCTTGGTTTTATATATAGTATTAGGTTTTTTCTCATGCTTTCTATGAATGGCACGGGTGAATTTTATCCACACCCACTAGGCTATCGATATGTAATTTCGGTAATTTTGATTTCAAAATATATTTTGAAGAAATGCAATGATTTCATTTGTGTATTCAATAAACACAATATTTTATAATTGAGCAAAATATTCGCCATGCCTGGTGAGAGATTCACCAAAAAATTATATATACATATCATATTATTGATAAAATCGCCTTCCATTTTTCCTATATACCATGGAGATTCGTCCATTTATTATACATGTAAATTTAGGGGGGGGGTTCTTAAAATTTTCCCTGCTACTGAGGCTGATCTTCAACCTCCATTGTTGTTTTAGATAGGTCCTGAGTGTTTGTAGTGCCTGGCTCTTTTTCAAGTGTCCTTTGCCCTCCCTTGTTAATCAGGGGACAATCCTTGTACACATGGCTGACCTTATGGCATCTTCGACATATGTAGGGTACTCCTTCGTAATGCAACAATTGTTTCTAAGAGTATGTCCTCCATTAAATGGTGATTTGTTTCTAAGAGTATGTCCTCCATTGAATGGTAATGTGTTCCTGCAAACCCCCTCTGGTGTCCATATGCAACAGAATCCTCACATATGCCATCTTGCCTGTGGAGAGGTAGGACTTATTGTACTCCATATAAGTACCAAGGGAATTGCCGATGTGCTGAAAGATTTCTTTGGACCAGAAGTGTAGCGGGAGCCCCGGCAATCTAATCCATATTGGGTCAACCCCTATCTACTCTAATTCTAGGTTGAAAAGTGGTGTCCATCTCTTTAGAAGGACAGGCGCATGCTCGAAATGCCAATATGATGATAAAACCCAATTCGTGTGGTCGGGCCTGGCAAACCTTAACGTGAACCAGTGTCTCACGAAGGTCTGAATCATGGGTAGATCAGCCAAGTGTTGTCCCCAGACCTCAGAGGCCCATAACTTTAAATGAGCCATAGTGTAATTTCAGCCATGGATTCTTCCAACCAAAACCATATCAGCAAAATCCATTGTTTCCCCGAGCTGGATATCCTCCTCAAGTCTAAGAATGATGTCTTATGCTTTAGTTCTGAAGCACCTGGATTTCTTGTGAGGCCTCGCTTCCACTGCTGAATCCTCCTGATGAACAGTACTATCCATGGATATAGGAGGGTCCTCAAAAGGAGGGGAAGGTACGGAAGGTAGGGCATCAGATAAGAGAGGGATGTTCAAGAAGCTGCCGAATGGTGGAATAGATGTATGTAGCGTGATCAGGGGCTCAGAGACAGCTATGGTGGATGAGCTGGGAAGTGAAAAGGTGTAACCAGAAGATGAAGGGAGGGAGGTAAGACCAGCACAGTTTTCCATAGGGTTAGGGTTAAGGCAACCCAAGGAAAACCCTAGCGAGGAAGGTGACGACAGAGGAGTGGAAAGGGACGGCCAGGTCGGGGGGTCATTCGGCAGAATCACCCGGTGGTCCAAAGGCCCCAAGAATGGAGGTAGGTCGGTGATAGTTTCGTTCAACTCACAGCTAAACAGGGTCGAGCCTTCCTTGGTTGTATGCGGGGTCATCCAGATGGAGCCTTCCACCAGTGGATCCTCTAAGTAGTCAACGAGATCGAGGTCCATTGCTGTCGGGGAGCGCTGATCGCCAGCTGCCTATGGTTAACTGTCGAGGGAGCAACAAGAAGGGCTGGTGAAGGTGACCGGAGCCTAAACATCAGGCGTAGAGTAGGTAGGTTAAACGGCACAGTAAAATGGTAAAAAGCCTTGATACGGTAGCAAATACGGGGGACATGGTAGAGCGGACCTCCCAGGCCAGTAGTCTACGTGTTCCTGCATTACGCTACCAGCTGCAGAGTGGTATCACCCTCACACTCCCGATCCAAACCCATTGCTTCAGCCAATGTCATCAGCACAATTCGTCATATGTTTATGTTATTTATGAAATAATGGAAAAACATGCATATTTCATCTCATTTATCTTAACATTATGGGAGAATTGAAGTAAAAAATAGGCAGCAAATCAAAAATGTTCTATCAAAATCAATGTTGAAAGAAGTAAATACATTTAAAGCTTTACACCATCCCTTACAGTTGATCTAGCATTACGTAAGTTAAATATCCTTATTTTTCACCTTCTAAATGGTGCATGACAACCCATAGTTAATCATGATAGTGTTGTAATTAAAGTACTCATAATAAGAAAAGTATTCATAAATTACTTTTGAATCTCATAAAACTGTGGTTATAAAATGAAGTTTTTTTAATACATAGTATTTACAATACTAATCCAAAATTCAAGCTCAAAAAAAAAATTACATGGGTTCACATATGCCATTCACACTTTGTATTCCAAATTAAATTAAATAATTCATATCTCATTAGATAGGTATGTATTCAAAGTAACATAGCATAACATGGTTGTTGATAGTGTATGTTGTCATTAATGTCAAATGCAATTTCATGGATGTCAAAGGAAGCTCGAGAGGAGCCACACCAAGATTAAGCAACAAAGGATGACAATCGAGGGCATCATAGGCATGGTGTTGGATCAACAATGTCATTCAAGTAGCAAAATACCAAGTAGGATTTTGCAAGACTTAAATGGAAATTGGTGTTCCAAGGCTCAAACCTTGGTGTTTCAATGACAAATAAACTTGAGAAACTCAATGGTTAGATATGTCTAGGACATGTAAATAAATGGTTCCAATTTGTATTGGGCTCACAATATATCTGAAGTTTAAAATATTCGTATGCACACAATGGATCCAATGGTAGATAAAACTTCAATCTAATGATCCATATTATGTCATACTCACAACATGCATAGATTTTAAAGGGCACTTGTGCAAGTGATGGTTCCAACAGTTGAGAACACCTTGATGCAATGGTCCAAATCTACATATGGCTTACATGTGCAATGGTTAAAGTAAGGAGATCACCTGATTCAATAGAAAATATGACAGGGCTCCACATGGATAAATAGGTGGTATATTCAATGATGTGGCAGTAGTAGAGAGTGACATGTGGTAGGAAGAAATTACATTTTTGGCTAGATGATTGGATGATTGGAAAGTGAAACATGGTAGGTACATGTTAGTGCTTAGACATGTGGCAGGCTTTGATTGGTTGTAATATATGACATGATAGATGACATGGTAGGTTATGTGAACATGGTGGATCCCATACTAGAGAAATCGGACTCAAAGGTCAATTTTGTTTATAAACACCAAGACTGGTATCTAGTATGATATGGGAGAAATGATGTGGCAGATAACATGGAAGTAGGACCATGTAGTGGACCCTAATTTATCTGCGGTAGATTGATGCAGTAAACACAAAGGTCTTGGTACTTGAGTCAGGAGAGTGTTTGAAAAAATTATTTAGTGTATTTGGTTTTAGGCAAAAAAGTGAGAAAATGGGTTCCAGGCCTTAGTTGCAGAAAATTAGGGGCTCAACTCTTGTGGGCCCATACTAGGCTACTGAGTACTGAGAGGTCAAATTAATCAGGAATTATAGTAGTATGATTTGCACGTGTGGTGGATGAAAAAATTATCATTAGGAGTAGTGAATAAGTTTGTTAATCAAAAGTTTTGTCTATTAGTACCAGGGTGTTACAATTGAAGTATACTAGGGCAGTCTAATTAGACCAAGGTCACAATGCACAATCATGAGGGTCTAGCAACTAGAAATTGAAGATAAGGATTTCAAATGATAATTTGATATGGATATTGGGAAGTAGTCAAATCCCACAGCCATGAATGCTCATTCATCTAACACTTGGAGCTGAGGGCTTCAAAGGATCTTTGGTACCCAGTATGTTAATGATACAATCACAAACCATGGTCACATAGCATTGAGGAGAAATTTCTATGAGCGATACATTATCACACCGAGAGACATAAAGAACAAAATTCCTTTGATTCGATAGTCCCATGATTGTGGACATGGCATATGTGAAGAGACCAAGTAGTAAAAGGTTGGAAGGAAGGGAGTTGTCATTTGAACTACAGAAACTAAAGCTCGACACCATTATAAATAGGAGTTGTGTTTCTATAGTGGAAAATCCATGAGTTAGGATTTAGGAAGCCAAGAAATTTCTAAGGGCATGCGGGCATGTTGAATTGAGTGGTCTAGTCAACCCACCATACCATGGGTCAACACCATGGATAAATAACCACAATAATGGATACCATAAACTATAAATATTGAGTTTAACAAGTGTATATGTGGTTGAACTTGTGCATAAGTAAATAAGGTAAATACTCAATGGTTATCAAAAGCCTATAATATTAAGAGAATAGTAGTAGATCAAGTGAATAAGGGTAAGCTAACTAAATCAAAGGAAGTTTGAGCATATCAAATTGTAAAGTGAAATGTGCTGACAATGCCAAGTGTGAAGAAATAAAAACCTAATCAAAACAAAATGCAGCTCTGAATTGTAGTTGACTATGAATCTAAGCTATAATACTAGAAGAGAGCATGAGCAATGGATGAGCAATGCAAGATTAGGGTCCTAACATTTTTATTTTTATTCTCCACCATTATGGACTCTTTATTCCCCTAGTAACATATCATTTAATCACATAAATTCTCCTACTTCTCCTAAACTACCTTATTCCTTAAATATCATAAGTGAATACAATAAAAAATTTAGTATAATATCATTTCTTCAAGGATTAACCCATACCTAAGTGTTCATCCAATAAATGCTAAAATCTGAGAGGGTGCACATTCATCCAATTTTAGAAAGTGAATGTGGCATAATTATCATAATCTTAAGGGCCTTATAACTAAAAAATTATTCTATAGAAAAGAAAATTGAAATTAGAAAGAAACCTAAAATAAGAAATATTTCCTTGTCATGAATTTGATCCTTTAAAAGCACATAAAGCTCCTAAAATCAAGGCCCTTGCTAGTTGATTCATATTTCTTTTGCCTTTAACAAAAATGAGGCATCTACTTGTGGTCCATGACCATGGATTCTATGATTGTTACATACTATAAATCATTAAAGTTGACATTATACATCATATTTGATGAGATAGCTACCTCCTTGTGATTTGGCATCCCTTTGAGACTTTCAATCCCACTAACATCAATGGTCCCTTTCCTACTCACCTAATTAGAGATATCTCTAGGAGATTGATGAAGGGTCCCATGAATCATCCCACTTTTTCCTTTCCCTACCTATGAAATTGGTTTTCATCCTATCCTCAAATCCTCGCAAAAAAACTTATTTTTTATGCATGTGAACTCTTTCCATATTTTATGAATTTATCATATGGATGCCATGAATTCCTATTATAAAGAAAGTTATTTTCTTATTAATTCCATTTTTTATTATCTCACCAAAATCTCATTAATTTGGGCTCCTAAGAATATGCAATCATCATAAGGATTTTATGTATTCTAATAATCACTTAAAGGGAATGAGAGGGGTATGATTTTAGTTTTACAAATAGTAGCCAAAAGCCTTGGATTAAACTTATTATTGTAATCTTATTGTATTGAGTATGGCCATACAAAATTATAATGTATGGTAATTGACACCTCAAATTCTCTTTCCTATATGCTACAAATAATAACTAATACAACTCCCAAAATTCTACTAGACCTACACCTAGAATGATTAGTAATTTCCTCATATTAATCGCGCATGTCCTACCTCAGAACAATGTTTACACACAAAAAATTATGTAATACATCAATATATCAATGTTTTAATGTGGATCAAATGAAATTGCATACATTGATGAAATGAAAAGTGATAAAGTAATATTCCAAATTCAAAACTAGTCAATTCTCATGCATGAAGTCAAGTCTTCAACCTCTTAATGTAATATTATTTTTTCTGATTTCCCTTATGGTGTGGTTAGGATAGACTTCCTCTATTGGTGCCGAGCCAAGTTACAGAAGTGAAATAATCATTTCTGGTGTGAAGGCAGAAAAAATATGGTATTTTCCCATAGTATTTTCCTTTCTTTTTCTGGTATCTAGCCCAGAGGCTTTAATAATCCATTTTTTAATGTAAAAAGTGACTTCAAATAATTTAAATTAAAAGTCACCTAAATAAAATATATAAAAGGGAAAGATTCTAGGAAAATAATAAAACCTAATAAAATAATGGCTTCTAGAAGATCGGAGAGAGTAAAGGGAGGCAGAGAAAGGTGTTTGGATTATCATGGATTCATTTATCATATTGGTATTTTGTAGAGAACTTGGTGTGGTCAGTTCCATCTTTAATCGTGGGATGCAAAACCTACAGTGATATCTCCTTGGTGAATCCATCCAGAGTTCACAAGTGTGCTTCAATATTTTAGTTTAGTCATTTGATGAGAATTTGTGCATGCCATTAGCAAGGGATTCAATGTTAACCATATTATCATGTATTGTTTTACAGTTATTAATAAAATAAAGTGGTTACAATTTCTAGATTATTTTGTTTTCTGTGTTTTTGGTAAATTTGGTTTTCAAATGTTTTTACCGTGAATGCATGTGTTGTAACAAGGTATGAGAATTATTGTGAGGTTTTCTAGTGAGAATATTAAATAGACCATTATAGTGTACCAGATCCCTTTAGATTTTTCATGTTTAGATATTGCAGTGGTATCAGAGTTATGCATCTTGCCAGCCTAAGGATTTTTTTTTATCATCATATAAATTTTATTTGCTGAACAAAGGAATTTTTTTAAACTATTTAAGAATATTTATGGAGATCAATTTTTGCAGGGGTATTTACATTTTTATTTTCCCAACTTATTTTCAATGGTTCATTATTTTATTGCATGAAGCTTTCTTTCAGCTATTATTTGGAGATCAAGGGTATATTATTATTTCTCCTACACAAGATAAAAGGATTTATTATTATTTCTACAAAATATTTCACACCAGTTATTGCACATGGATCAATTTTGCGGAGATTTTCTTTCCAATTATATTGCAGGAAAATATTGTTATTGTAGGGGTTTATTGCCATAAATCATTATTCGAAGGAGAACGAACGAATTTATTATTATTTTGTTTATTTAAGGAAATCTCTACAAGGGTTTGTTATCTCTACAAAATATTATTTATTTTCAAACCCTGGTTGTAGAAGGTCAATTTTGAGGTTTTAATTATTTGCAAGAGAATTTCTTCTACTCCAACTATTGTTTCATTGGGTTATTATTTTTATTGTATTATATTATTTCTCCATTATTATTTGCTAGAAAAATCAAGCCTAGTATAGATTGATTTCTTAAAGGGGGTAAATTGATTTTATTGAAGAAATCCAAAGAAAGAGAAGGAAGTCTAAGTATTCATATCCATTGATACCAAGTCATTATGTCATTACTTTCCTTTTGGAGACACCGCAAGAATGAACATAGAATTACATGAGATAATTCTTTGGGCTACAATACTTTTGTGTATCAAAAATGGCAACAACTTATAGATCGAAAGCAAGAGTGGAACAATAGGCCTTTCTCTCAAAAGGCCAATGTTATCCTTCAGTAGTAAAAGGATGTCCAGGAGGAAAATGTAAAAAGAAGGTGTCTCTTTGAACTTGGATCCAGATTGCAGGGTACAAAGTCAGAAGATGTCCTCCTATTGTTAGACACATTAGACATGTCTCTATGCTTAATAGAGAAATAAGATTGGAAAGGGTCAAGTTGTCCCCTGAAGCCATCCATGTTTACTTTGATACAACCCAGGTTCTTGGAGAATTCTTGTGAAAAGATTAAACTTACAGTCACCTCTTGTCTTAGTAAAATCCTAACCTTAACAACACCGCTACTACCCTACAAACATGACATTATGACAATGAATTTTTGGCTAATGGTTGAAGCCTTCCCAGGGATGGACAATATCATGCTTCTTACTTTTTTTCAGAGGGGAAAAAATTTAGAACTCATGGAAAAATTTAGATTTGGTATACTTATGTTGGATCTAGAGTGTAATGACTTAATCCTTCAAATGCTCCAATACTTCTACACCAACATTACAACATCTCATACAAACTATGTCAAAACATACATGTAAGAGATCATTCCCTGAATCTTAACAGAAGATAAGGTCATTTGCAAACAATTGAGATCCAAATTGTTGGCCATTTGGAGGAAGGAGATAGTCGTATCACATTTTGCCTATGAACTAAATGAGGGGCTAGTCAAATAGAACATAAAAATTCTAAAAAAGGAGTTTACCAAGGAGGAACTAACAAGTATTGGTGGAGACAAAAAGAATGAACTAAGGAGGAAAGGTCTATGCTTTGTATGTAAGGGATCTTGGGCACTTAACCACTCATGCTCAAGTGTCATGAATGAGATAACATGAATAGAGTAGGAGGAGACTCCTTCCAACCATTTTGATGAGGATTCCTATACTATAGTTGAGTCAATTGATTTTCAAGAGAACATCCATGGAGGATATGAGAAGTTAAGTAGCAATTCACCTAAGCAAAAAAATGTTTCTATGAGCACAAAATACTAAGGAAAAGACATTTAGTCAAGTCTTGTAGGATGACTTAGTAGTGATGGACCACCATGATGAACACTTAGAGTTCCATTGGTACAACATACATTATGAGAAATTAGGAGAGCATGGATATAATGAGGAGGATGAACAACAAAATGTTTCCACGGGTGGAGAAGGCCAGGGAGAAGGCATTCACGGACACTTGAGTGAGGAGCTAGTAGTACTAAATTAGCATGACGATCATGAACATGAAGAGAAGCATGAAAAACATAGTGTGTAGGATGAGCCATTTCCAGAGAGATGGACAAAGGCTCAAGTTGGAGCTATGATAATTGGGCATCTAGTATAGGAAAATACAGAGACATTCAGCGGGACACCAAAATTGTCAAGAGTGGACATTCAAGAAAATATTAATCATTTCAAGACATATATTATGATGTTGAAGCAGATAATCCAAACATTCTGAGGCAATGTCTTATAGGAGAACACGAAAATTGAAGAACTTATAGGGGTATGTGTGGAGTCAGCAGCCAAGATGTCTAGTGTTGAGGAATGGCTCGTCCCTAACAAGGAAGCATGAGGAATATAATTGGGAATCACAGAGTATCCCTCTTCAGGGATACATCTAGAAGGTTTGAAACTATATTAGCAAACCCTGTTGCATTGGAGGAAAAGGGGAAAATGTTTCTAGATGGATCTTATGGGAGCCTTCTAGATGGGTTTTATAGGTGGGCCAAGAATGAGAAATAATCCAATGACTTAGGAGCATCCCAATTAAGATCAGAGTAGTGTAACATCAATGTGGTGGGATTGTTTCTCGTCTGATTATTTACACACAAGACACATGTAAACAAGTGGATTTGCAAGAGATTATGAGTTGGTACCTAATTGATGAGATGATTCTTGGGAGGAAATTCTTAGCCAGGGACATAATACAGTTAGAGCCATGACACATGGGCTATGAAGTTTGGTTATGGTGGCATTGGGATCTAGGAGGATCTATTGATGGCAAGTTGAGTCAACGATTGGATCGGCATCTAGTTGGCGGTTCACGTGCCAGTGGATCTAGGATCCAAGAATTAAGATATATTTCCTTGATTGGGTGATACAGTGGCATACTATGATGGTTCAATGGTTCATATGGGACCCTAGTATTGGTATTCAACTACTTTGGTCAACCAAACTAATAGATATATGTGAATTTCTTAAGGGCAAGCAATCTTGGGGTGAGAGGATTTGTAATTTCATTTTTCTTATTTCCCTTATTGCCTGGCCAGGATAGACTTCTAGTGTTAGTGGAAGCCAAGTTACATGAATGAAATAACCCTTTCCAGTGTGAAGGAAGAAAAAGTATGATATTTATGGTATTTTCCCATGGTATTTTCATGTGGTAATTTTCCCATGGTATTTTCATGTGGTAATTTTCCCATGGTATTTGTCCATGGTGATTTTCCTATGGTATTTTCCTTTCTTTTTCTGGTATCTAGCCCAAAGGATTTAATAATCCCTTTTTGATGTAAAAAGTGACTTAAAAATAATTTAAATTAAAAGTCCCTTAAATAAAATAAATAAAAGGAAAATAGTTTAGAAGAAGAAAAATAAAATAATTTCTTCTAGAGAGTTCCATCAAGCCTTTAAAAAAGAGGTAGAGCAAGGCATTTGGATTATCCTATTTTCATTTTTCATATTGATATTTGAAAGAGAACTTGGCATGGCCAGTTCCATCTTTGACCCTGGGATGAAAACCCCACAATGATATCTCCTCGATGAATCCATCCAAGGTTCACAAGTGTGCTTTAGTATTTTAGTTTAGTCATTTGATGAGCAGTCGTGCATGCCATTGGCAAGGGCTTCACTGTTAATCATATTGGCATGTATTGTTTTATATTTATTAATAAAATAGAGAGGTTGCAATTCATATTTTTTCTGTTTGGGATATTACACTTAATGATTATAAAACATTTAGATTTAGCAATGATATAGTGACATAAGTTGGTTAATTTTAAAGTTACAACCAATTACAAGGGGAGGGAAATGATAGAAACATGTCATGATAAACATTATTTTTGAACCCAAATGTAGTATTAACTTTACTTCTCCCTTTAATTTGTAAAGTTTTTTGATAAAATCCACTCAAGAAAAATTAATCTCAAGCCTTATCACATTTATCTTGGCATGCAATGATGTCACTAGTAGCAAGCCCTTTTATCTAAGTAATATTCACTCTTCCTCTTTTCCCAAAAAAGTAACACTAATTGATCTAAGAGTAGAGTTGACTAAGGTTTATTCCTTATTAATTTCCATTAAGGTCACAATTTAGCTCATATCCTTATTCAAATTATGATAATAAACTTAACCTTTTTTCACTTCCAATGCATATCCCTCTTACAACAATAATTTTGGTGCATTAAATGACCATGCATCTTTATTGTGACAAAAATGAAACTATATATTTCCATAATCAATGATTTCAATCCCCTTTCTCTGTCATTCTATGATAATGAAGCGAAAGTATTAACATGCCCCAAACGTAGATCTCATTATTTTAATATGTTACCAATATTAGGAAAATACCTTGATTACTTCCCCTCATTTTGAAGATGGTACTTAATTATAAACCCTAGAATCATTGTGACACAAGGTTCGTCATCAATAAAGCTCAAAAATCATTGCAACAATATCCTTGATATGAGCTCAAGATGTCACTTGTAAGCATTAAACCTGGATGGGAAGGATAGCAATCATTCTTACCAACCACCCAAAATAAACCTAATTGGAAAATGTAAATATCATATATGAAATCATGGGTTGAATTAAAAGTGCCATTACAATCATCCCTATATTCTTCTTAGAAAAAGGGCCACCCTTTGAGACAATGTTTGTGTCTTTATCTTTCTCCAACATAAAAGCGTGAACAGTCCTTTGAAGAAAAGTGATCCAAACCTACCACTTGTCATTGTATCCTACAAATAACCAATCCAAGGAACCATCTAAGAGATGTGAGGTTATAGCCCACTAAAGTAGCCAATTCATTCCTTTTCAAAATAATTTGTTACTCTAATAATCCAATTTAGTATAAGAAAAACAACAATATTTTGGGATAATAAGAACCATATTTTCATTCAAATTAATTGGGATACTAATAACTTTAATTTACCATCCGTGATTCCTTCAACTTTTTATTCTTCCATTTATATACTCATTATCTTATTTTTGATGTTGTCATTATAAGTTTTATATATTCTATTTGTCTTATGTTCATCTCATATCATCAAATGTATCTAAAGAACTTAAATATTAAAAAGTATCCTATGTGACTAATATAAATGGGAGATGTTTTAAAAATTATGTTGGTTGTTGAGATTTTCGTTTTTAATAAAATAGGCAAAAATCTCAGTAGGTGACAACAATCAGATTGTGTTGCTATATTAGCTCTATTTTGTTGGGAGAGAGTTAATGCAGCCTATATTTGTTGTAAGAGGATTTATGAAGTAGTTAGATTCTCTTACGTATAAAACAGGTGTCCATACGGATTTGGAGGTAGTGTGAGAGTTTGTGAGGAAATTGAATATCTTTTAATCTCCTATTTGATAATAAAGATTGTCGATGCCTATGTTTGGTGGACGTAGCCCAGAATGGTTGGGTGAACCACGTTAAACTCCTGTGTCTTTTGTGTATGGTTTATTTTCTGTTGTTGTCTTTTGATTGCTGCACACTGATTGCTCTAACAAGTGGTATCAGAGCAAGTTGGAGGAGCGCGTAGCGGAGGAGTGATGGTACTGTGGATTGGTACGTTGGTGATCAGCCTGTCCTGCGTGCTATTCGGTGTGCCTATGCGTTGGATCAGGCAACGGTGGTGCTGGCTGAACGGCGCTCCCAACCAAATAAACACATGATTAAACTGCGCTCAATCGTGGCTGACCGAACGATTGTTGCGTGCTGCGAAAGGTGGTTTTTGCAGAAGTCCCGGCGTGGTGGGTTTGGAATTATATGTTGCCATGGACCAGCGTATGACTGCGTATGCCAGAAGGGTGTGTGTTATGCCAGCGCATAAAGATTGACAGCGTGTGAACCCTGCGTATACCAACACAAGTTGAACCTGCGTATAACAGCGCAAGATTGGACCTGCGTACGTGGAGTATAAACAGCCTCAGCACGTGGTGGAGTATTTTGTTTTTTTTCAAACGTTTTTTTAATTGGTGTGGGTAAGCACTGACCAAGTGCGCCAAGAATTGGAGTTTGCGCTGGACTGATATTCATAAGCGCGCCAGTGCGCTAAGAACTTAATAGGCACGGAAACTAAAGGTAAACTCGCGCCAATTTTCTTGCCTTACCATTTTTCAGTTGGCGCGGATCGTCAGTTGGTCAACAAGCGCCAAGTTCATTTTATGATTTGTTGCGCGCCAAATCCATTTACACTCTTTTTAAATTGTAATCTGAAATTCAAACAGCAAAGGGGTTTTTTAATATAAAGTAAAGGCAAATGTAGAATAAGGCATAGGCGTTTTTTGAGATTAAATTCTTTTTTTAAAAGTTGGAATTGGAGATTCTTTGTTTTTAAACGAGATGGCGAAAACTCAGAGTGCCTGATTTGAAATCGATAAGTTTAATGGCAAAAATAACTTCGAGATCTAGAAGGTCAAGATGCATGATTTACTGCTACAACAAGGCGTGGCAAAGGCGCTGTCGGGCAGATCCAAACTGCCTTACCCCGTGACCAATGATGAATGGAATGAGTTGGATGGAAGAGCCTTGAGCGGTATTCGGCTGTGTTTGGCTGATGATGTTTTTTTTAACATCGTGTCAGAGAAAACTTCTGCTGGTTTGTGGATGAAGTTGGAGAAGCTGTATATGACAAAATCCTTGACAAATCGAATTCTCCTGAAGCGGAAGCTATACAGTTTGTGAATGAAGGAAGGTACTTCGATTACTGATCATTTGAATGTTTTTAATACGCTACTGGTGCAATTAGAAAGCATAGAAGTAAAATTTGAATCCGAGGATAAAGCCATAACTTTATTGTGCTTGTTGCCCGAGTCGTGGGATCATTTTGTTACTTCTATAAGTCTTAGTTCATCTGAAACCATTGAATTTGATGATGTCGTCGGAGCTTTGTTGTCCGAGGAGACCACGAAGCGGTCAAATGCTGACACCTCTACATCAGAGGCAATGATGGCTAGAGGTCGTTCTAGAGAAAGACGCTCTGGTAAGCACAGCGATTCGCGTTCAAAGTCAAAAGGAAAGAAGAGTAAAGTAAAGTGCTGGTTCTGCAGCAAATCGGGGCACTTGAAGAAGGATTGCTGGAAGCGACAACAAACTTCTAAAGAAGCTTCATCGACAGAGAAGAAGGAAGCAAACACAACCGATACAGGTTCGGCATCTGGTTCAGGTATGAGCGACGAAGTCTTATTAGTTAATTTGTCAAATCATGATCAACATTGGTTGTTAGATTCCGGTGCATCAAACCACATGTGTATTCATAGAGAATGGTTTAAGACATATAGATCAGTTAATGATGGAGTCGTGTACATGGGTAATGATGTCACATCTAATATTGTGGGAATAGGGAGTATATAGCTGCAAATGTTTGATGGGACAACCAAAATGTTAACTAATGTAAGACATGTACCAGATTTAAGGAAAAATCTAATTTCACTGGGGGCACTTGACACAAATGGATATAAAACTGTAATTCAAGGTGGAGTAATGAAAATTTACAAAGGTATTTTACTAGTAATGAAAGCTAAGAAAGTAGGAAATCTTTTTCAGTTAGAAGGAAGAACAGGGTCAGTTCATGTGTCTACCGTGTCTGAACATGACAGTAGTTGCATTCGCCTATGGCATCAAAGGTTGGGCCATATGAGCAAAAGAGGGTTAAAGATTTTGGCTGATCGCAAGTTACTTCCTAATCTAAGGTCTGGAAAGTTAGATTTCTGTAAACATTGTCTGTTTGGAAAACAAAGTAAGCAAAAGTTTAAAACAGGCAAACATACTAGTAAAGGAATACTTGATTATATCCATTCAGATGTTTGGGGTCCAGCACCTACAACTTCGTATGGTGGCTCGTCATATTTTGTATCATTTATTGATGACTTTTCTAGGAAAGTGTGGGTCTACATGTTGAAAAGGAAGTCTGATGCTTTTACAATTTTCAAGCAGTTTAGAGTATTGGTAGAAAACATCACTGGTAGAACTATAAAATGTTTAAGAACTGACAATGGTGGTGAGTTTACCTCCAAGGAGTTTGAAAACTATTGCAAGGATGCAGGGATCGAGAGACATAAGACTACTGTTTATACTCCTCAGCAAAATGGAGTTTCTGAACACATGAACAGAACTATTTTGGAGAGAGCAAGGAGTATGCTGAGTAACGTTGGTTTGCAGAAGGAGTTGTGAACAGAAGCGGTGGCTACAGCTTGTTATGTGATAAATCGGTCGCCATCGACAGCGATAGGTTGCAAGATTCCCCAAGAGGTATGGAAAGGTCACCCTTGTGATTATTCTAAACTCAGAGTGTTTGGTTGTGATGCATATGCTCTAGTACCTAAACATCAGCGAACTAAATTAGATCCAAAATCAAAGAGGTATATCTTTGTTGGGTATGGTGATGGAACAAAGGGATTTAGATTGTGGGATCCTAATACCCGCAAAATCATCATCAACAGAGATGTAAAGTTTGATGAATCCTCTCTTGTACAGTTAGATGTAGATAATAAATTGAAACAGGATGATGTATCTGATTTTCAGCACATTCAGTTTGACAGCACTTCTAATGATAGTCATGATGACCATAGTTCAGATTCTAGTCATGAACAGGTTTCCGAATCAGATTATGAACAGGGTTCAGATGTAGGTCATGAATAGGTCTCAAATGGTGATCATGAAGAAGTTCCTACAGATGGTAGTCAGCCAATTGTGGAAGCGCCAGAAACATCCTTAAGGAAGTCTACAAGGATCAAACGCCCTCCAAAAAGGTATGATGATTATGTTACTTCAGTTGCATTTACCGCTAATGACGATGAACCTCTGTGCTATCAGGAAGCTATAGAAGGTTCGAAAAGTGACAAATGGAAAGCAACTATGAAGGACGAAATGATGGCCTTAGGTAAAAATGGCACATGGAATCTGGTTGAACTTCCCAAAGGCAGGAAAACTGTGGGATGTAAATGGGTTTTCAAGGTAAAATGGGGTGTGAATGATACAGAGGACAGATACAAAGCGAGGCTAGTTGCAAAAGGGTTTTCTCAGAAAGCAGGCATAGACTTTCATGAGATATATTCACTAGTTGTTAAAATAGTTTCAATTTGAATTGTGCTAGCATTAGTTGTTTTGCTTGATTTAGAATTACAGCAACTAGATGTTAAGATTGCGTTTTTACATGGAGATTTGGATGAGGAAATTTATATGGAACAACCGGAAGGGTTTGTTTAGCATCGCAATAAGAAATTTGTCTGCAGGCTCAAGAAATCATTGTATGGTCTGAAGCAGTCGCCTCGACAGTGGTACAAGAAATTTGATTCTTTCATGTTGAGTCAAAAATATATAAGAAGTGAATATGATCATTGTGTTTACTTTAAGCAATTAAGTAATGGCATGTTCATTATCTTAGTGTTGTATGTTGACGATATGCTTTTAGCAAGCAAAAGCATTGAAGAAATCAACAGGTTAAAGACTCAGATGGCAAGGACATTTGATATGAAAGATCTAGGAGCAGCAAGACAGATTTTGGGCATGGAGATTTTCAGAGACAGGAGCAATGGTAAGCTGTGGCTATCACAACAAAAGTATATTGAGAAAATACTTGTGAGGTTTGGTATGAACAATGTGAAGCCTGTGTCAGTCCCTTTAGCTTCCCATTTTAAGCTTTCTTCCAGTTAATGTCCTAATACAGATGAAGAAAAAGATTATATGTCTCGAATTCCATATGCCAACGTAGTAGGATGTTTGATGTATGCGATGGTTTGTACTCGACTAGATATTTCACATGCAGTTGGGGTTGTCAGCAGGTATATGGCAAATCCGGGTAAAGAACACTGGTCAGCAGTGAAATGGGTGCTTCGGTATTTGAGAGGCACAAGTAGTTATTGTATCACTTACAATAAGAGTAGTGAATTTGTTTGCGGGTATGTTGATTCCGATTTTGCAGGTGATTTGGATAAGAGAAAATCAACTTCAGGGTATGTCTTTACTCTTGTAGGTGGAGCTATTAGCTAGATGTCAAAGCTACAAAACATTGTTGCTTTATCCACTACTGAAGCAGAATACATTGTTGCTTCTCATGCTTGCAAAGAAGCGGTTTGGTTGAAAGGTTTGCTTGGTGAGTTTGGTAGGTTACAGGAAAACATCAAGTTACTTTGTGATAGTCAAAGTGCAATACATTTGGCTAAGAATTCGACCTATCATAGTAAATCAAAGCATATTCCAATAAAGTACCATTTTGTAAGACAGGTTATCACTAAAAGGGGAGTCTCTCTTGAAAAGGTGCATACAAAGGAAAACTGTGCAGACATGTTCACGAAACCAGTTTAGTTAGAGAAGTTGCATTGGTGTTTGGCGTCTCTTGGCTTGCAGAAAAAATAAGTAATAATGAAATAGGGCATCAGGCTAATTTTTGTCAAGGTGGAGATTGTTGAGATTTTCGGTTTTAATAAAATAGGCAAAAATCTCAATAGGTGACAACAATCAGATTGTATTGCTATATTAGCTCTATTTTGTTGGGAGAGAGTTAATGCAGCCTATATTTGTTGTAAGAGGATTTATGAGGCAGTTAGATTCTCTTAGCTATAAAACAGGTGTCCATACGGATTTGGAGGTAGTGTGAGAGTTTGTGAGGAAATTGAATATCTTGTAATCTCCTGTTTGATAATAAAGATTGTCGATGCCTATGTTTGGTGGACGTAGCCCAGAATGGTTGGGTGAACCACGTTAAACTCCTGTGTCTTTTGTGTATGGTTTATTTGTTGTTGTTGTCATTTGATTGCTGCGCACTAATTGCTCTAACATTGGTTACATAGCAAAGATATAGATATTCGTCTTTTTTATATATCTTGGCATATTGATGATAATTAATCTAAAAGAACAAGCGTCTTTTTTTTATATCTTAGCATATTGTTTATAATTAATCTAAAAAATAAGCTTGGTTGTATCTTCTAAAAGTTGAATCAAATGTTGCTATAAAAACAATTATTATTTCTAGTCTCAACAAGCTAGGTGTAAGGTCAATCTTTTTACAAGATTATGTCACTAGATTATTTATATAGACGTTAAATTAAACTTCTGTGATAAATGTTTGATGAGAGTAAACTCTTATTTCTAAACTCCACAAAATCAGTCAACAAAATTATTTAAATAGATGTCAAATTAAATTTATATATTAAATATTTCAATGGAGTGAACACTTATTTTTCCACACATAAAAGTAATCCTTTATACTAATAATTTTACAAAATTTAATGCATTTCCCTCTTATCATGAAAACTTTAGTCCACATTATTACTTCTTTGTATTTCATTGTGCAATGAATTTAACTCTCTAGATTCTTTTAGCATGTCGAAGTTATCATTCTGTGCACTCCTTTAACTTGGATATTATAAATCTTTTATAATTTAATAGGTATATTTATCATAAAAATATTTAATAAAATTATTACTTAAAAAGTTTATCGAATATATTAAATATAATTTTAAATTTTATTTAAAATATATAAAATATATTTTTAAATTTTATTTAAAAAATATTTTTTTTTAAATTTATTATTATTAAATTTATTTTAATATAAAAATAAAAAATAAAAATAAAAATCAATAAATAAATTTATTTATAATTTAAATTATAAAATCATTTTGATATATTTTTGAATATTTTTAATTTTAAAATATCCAAAATATTTTTTCCGTTATTAAATTATGAAAATAATACATTATAATCAATATACATAAAGATAACAGATAAATAATAAAAAATGCAATCAAATAAGACTTTTAATGGTTTTGATTTATAAGATATGTAAAAGATATTAGTTATTTTAAGACTTTTAATGGTTTTGATTTATAAGATATGTAAAAGATATTAGTTATTTTGGGCAGAAATTAGGTACGTTAATTATGGGTATGGATGAATTAGTTATTTACTATTATGGAATGCTATTATCATGATTTTTTTTGGGAGTTAATGGAATGTTATTATTGTTAAAATATGGGAGCTAAAATTTATAATCTGAAACTACAGCTTATAGCTTATAGGTGAGCAAGTCTCCAGACCCCAAAAAACATTCTATTCAATTAATCATAAAATTAGAAATATATAAGTTACATCAATTTAGGGAGATTAGAGCTAACTCCTAGAAAATAGGAACTAATCCTCATCTAGAGACACTCATACAACAAATAAACAAAATCTCTCCAATAATACAATATTCTCCATTCATTTCAATAATTATCATAATTTTATAAATAATTTATCATATTATTTTTTAAATAATTTAATTCCACCATTTTTTTAAATTTAAGTCTAAATCCCATTCATAGAATAAGATACATTGCAAAGATAAAAGGTGCATTCTATTTTTACTAAATAAGGAATGTGTTCTTAGTCTATTCTTTTTTAAACCATCTCACGCAATCTTCCATCAAATTAGAGAACAAAATAATAAATATCGTTAAATGCATGTTATTAACGGCAAATTAAAGCATCGCCTAGTCTAACAAGGCGGAGGAGTTGTCTGGAATGTTATGGAAATTTTGGTCATATTTAGAGAAAATCTGGCAGAGATTTTTGTAAATCCAAGTTATAGTTGTTAAACTTTAAAATTTTAGGTGTCCTAGACGTTTTTGATGGTGCTGAATCTATTTCCACCATCAAAAACACAATTCAAACACTGCCTCTACCAGAATTTTTGAAATTTTTTTCCCCAAATTCCAACTACTTTTGACCATTGAACAATTCCTCCACCTTGTTAGACAACTCATTAAAGCATTGGGCGGTTCTCAATCTTAATGGAAACTATATTGACACATGGTTGAAACACTTTACACAACACCATTCTGTTACATCAAAGCCGTTGGAAATCGTGGCATAACCTATAGTTTCACAAAACATAATTTAATTCCTTTAACATAAGGAAACTGTCAACTATAGAAACCATAATTCTTGTCTGTTAAAAAAACAATAAATACTTATCCGATGACCACGCTCTTCATTTTCGATAATTTACAACTCCACAGTTCGATGATAAGCAAAATTAAAAGCAAAATCGAGCTTGATTGATATGACATTAGAAGGATAAGAACAAGATGAGGCGCAGGTATCCTCCCTAGCAAATTGCAGACTGATTACATGGAAATGGAGAGATCAGGCGAGGAGCTATTGTTTTGCTCTGCGAGGCAACAGTGGTGGTGCTGGTCTTGGTCTTGGTCGCAAGGCGCTCGCAGGACGGACACATTGTGAGGGTGGTGGCAGCCAATGGCGAGTGCCCGTATATATCCTCCTCTCCTGAACCTTGCACAATTTTCATCGCTCTCAGTGCCTGTACTTCTCTCAGCAGTCTTCTGTTCTCCTCCCTCAGGCTCTCGCAGCAGCGTTTGAGATTATCGCACTCCACTTCCTTTCGTTTCAACTTTGTTCTGCACACAGTAAATAGATTAATGGCCCCAGAGGGAAATCAGGTAGGCAGATTTATATCAATGAATTAGAATAAAATATTAGATGTAGTATATTTATGATTCATAATATAGAAATAAGTCTTTAGAATTAATAGCATTGTTCAGATTTAGTAGAGACTGGAATTAATTAATGTGATTTTTAGGATTTGAAATATTAATTGGTTTTACAAATAGATTAAATCTTAACAATGTGATTAATCCGAAAAACTTATTTCTATAAAAAAATCTCAAATTCAGTTTTCAAATTTCTAAAAATATATCAAAAAATAAATAAATAGTTGAATTGAGACTTCTGTTATCCATAATATTAATAAGTAGAGCATAGGCCTAAATCACATAAAAAAAGACATTTGTCCTGACAATGAACTACACTATTAATTGGGAAGCGTCCACAAATATCTCTCTTTATATGATTTATGGCCGAACTAATTATTAATAAATAAATAAATAAATTCTTACCTTGCTCTCCGATTTTGGAACCAGACTTCCACTTGACGGGGTTGCAGGTTTAACTTGCATGCCAACGCGGACTTATGCTTCTGCAAGTTTGGAAGATAAACTAATTACACCATTATTGTAACAGTAAACTATGGCGAAATAATTAGCAGGAAAAAATTTGGAAATCTGCGAGCTGAGAGAATGAATTAGTACTGGGCTGAGGGCAGAGTGTTCTCTGAAGCTCTCTTCCAGGAGGCTCGATTGATCCTTGGACAAACGGAGTTTTTTCCTTGGTGTGCCCGGAGTTATCATGTCGTCTGATTCTTCTCTTGGAGCTCTGCAACTCACTGCATCAATCTCCGTTATCTCTTTCTTCACAAACGCACAGCCCACTGAGTTTAAACACCTGGGAGAAGCGTTGAATTCATGTTTTTCTCCATGAGCCCTTACGATATCCTGAGCTGTATAGAACAAATAACAAAGCCGTCTTTAATTATTTTCATCTTTTCGAAGTTAAATTAAGTGCTGGGCAAGAAATTCATTGATGGTAGATTTTGGAATATTTGGGAATGCAAAGAGAGTGAGCAGAAATAATTGATTTTGCATTTATGTGGGTTTTTATATTTTAGTTAATTGGGTATTTTATACCAGTTTATTAAATTATTAATAATTCAATTATATTATGCTAAAATTTCTTTTTTATAATGCTCACTATCCTTTCTTTAAATCTGATCACCTTTCTTTAAATCTGATCACCTCTATTTTCTGAGAAGACTGTTCATTTATTTTTTTAAACATAAACCATCACAATCATTTCTAGACTCGTTAAAGCTTTTATAAACAAAAGTCTAAATCAAATTTCGAATTTTAATTAACTAAAGTGTCTAACTTTGGACCAAATTTGTAAACCAATTAACCTTAAAAATTGAGTTTATTTATACTTAGTCATAAATTTATTTATTTATATATGAATACACATGTAGGTTCATAGTACCATATGATTTTATAGTTTAACTGTTTTATGTTTTAGAGTTTTTTTATTAATAAAATTTGTTAGAATTTTATTGGAATTACAAAATTTGAATTGTGAATTTTATATAGTTTAAGTAGTACAAAAAAATTTTAGAGCTTTCAATTTATTTATGTAATTAGAAATGTATTTTAAATAACAAAAACTTACAATTTAACCAAAAATTGGTAATTTATTTAGTCAAATTCCTTCTAAAACAACTCCATATTATATAGTTCTGACTAACATAATTTATTTAATTTATAGTTTAACTTCCCTATTGTGAATATATAGCTCTGATTAACATAATTTACTTAATTTATAGTTTAACTGTTAATATGTTTAAGAGTTATCATCCTAAATCTATAAAATATAGTTGGAATTACAAGTTTGAATTGTGAATTCTGTAGTCCCAAAACTACAAAATTTTCCACTACTAAATTTGTTTATATATTAAAAATATATTTTAAATAACAAAACTCACTATTTAACAGAAAACCATTCAAACTAAACTACTTCTAATATTAATTAACAAATTATTTCACCAAATTCCAACTAAAATACTTCAAACTAAAATACTTCAGACTAGGCCATGGCCATATTGAAAATATATATCTCTAACTAAAATAATTTCATCTACTTAATTCAATATTCTTACCACCACACTCGGCTGCTCGGGAGAGAGTGCGGTGTGAAAACCCGCGGGGCTGCATATGTGAATTCATAAACGAACCAGTTTCATCCGCATATCGCAGTTTCAGGCTCAGCTCAGTATTCTCTTCTTCCATCCTTTTCTTTTCTTGGGGGCCAATGACTGGAATTGCATAGCCTGCTCACTCCTCCCAACTTATCTCCACGAACAATTACCGTCCAGAGCAGTGTATGAAGCTTCACAAGTATGGAAAACAACGAGAAAGTTGCAGTTCCCTAAATCATTCTGGTCAATTATTATACTCATTTCATGACAGTCCCCATGATTCCAACAATTAGAAGCATCTGGGTCTTTGTTGTGGATATAATGGCATAATCTAGTGCAATAATGGTCCACAAATATTCGGTCGGTGATACGTGATGACACTTGGATGTGATTGATTCCTTCGTAGTAATCAATATTATCATTCCACCACTGTTACTCTAATTATTGTACTGTACTCTTTTTCTTCAATTCCAAATGCATGGTCTTGCCTGCAATTTCAAGTTAGGTATTGCAGTTGAATACAATGGATTGCGATCGATTGGGATGGCTGGCGTGCAGGAGCCGCTACCCTACCTTGAACGCCCATCATCATCACAGCCCCGTTGGTTGCTTCAATGATTCTGCAAAGTTATTATGAGTATTTTCTCCACTCATTGGACGACATAGCGTAAGCGAGAAGTACCCTAGTCACATCCGCATCTAATTATTCATATCCATATTGCTTTTCTTTCCAGCTTCTAGGAGAACAATTCGACAACAAATAACCAGCATGCCCATGTGTAATAAATATATGGGTGGTTAGATAACTAGCTTACTAAAATTTAAAGGTGGGCATATACGGTTCTTATAGCCTAAGCCATAAGTACCTTAATCACTTTCTCCTCGTCTAATTATTCATATCCATATTGCTTTTCTTTCTAGCTTCTAAGAGAAATCCATATTGTTTATCTTTCCAACTTCTAGGAGAGACAACAAATAACCAGCCTGCCCATGTGTCAGAAATACATAAGGTTGTATATATTGGTTGTTAGATAACTAGCTTATTAAAATTTAAATGTGGGCATATACAGCTCCTATAGCCTAAGCCAGAAATACCCTAATCACTTTCTGGTCTAATTATTCATATCCAGATTGCTTTTCTTTCCAGCTTCTAAGACAACAATTAGACAACCAATAACCCATGTACCATAAATATATTGGGTTGTATATATTAATTGTTAAATAACTAGCCTACCAAAATCTAAAGATAGATATATACCATATTAATATTTATGACCCATTAACAAATTAGTTATTTTCTGCCCAACAATTAGCTTCTGGCTTCTAAAAACTGCCAGAATCAAGGCAAATTGTTGCAAGTTGTAATTTTATCGGACTGCTTTCAGACAACTGGAAATCTTGCTAAACGGTTTGCAAATTCAGAGAGGCATTATAATTTGGAGGAAAAATAATTGGATGCATGTCCAATTAGGTACAACTGGATGCATGAAAATGAATGAGGGCTACCTTTCAATTGAGTAGAAAAATCATCATAACAGCATTCTTCTTCACCACACTGAAAACCATCATTATGGGTGCTTACATAATTGGTTGGATAACATCCCCGTCAGTCCAATATTGATATGATGATTACTGAATAGTCATCAGGCTCATGCCTTTCAACCCCACTTGACTGTATGTGTTTTGGTGACAGCTTATAACTATATAACTACAGTCTCGCTTCTCAATAGTATGAGCTTGTTGAATTTATCTATCCCAGATTCTGGGAATATCCGAATTAGACAGATAGTAGCCAGTTCAAATAATTGATTCAGTGGATAGTTGTTGGTTGGATTTCAGGATATTCTCAAAATATGTAATTAAGATAGAGATAATTGCATGAGATTTTTTATTTTTTTTCATTTGTAAGTTTTTTTTGACAGGTTATAACTTTATAATTATTATTTTTTTAATGGAAATTACTTTTGGAAACTAGAAACTTAATTTATCTTTAAAATTTCTCACAATTTTGGTGATAGCATTTCAATTCTAACATAACCATTTCAATTCTAACATAATTAAAAAAACAATTACTTTTAAGAAATTAAATTATCTGAAAAAACTCTGAACACAATTTCAGTGATAACATTCCAATTCTTCCCTAACTCTGGCTTAAATTCAACCTAGTTTCCAAAAAAAACTACTCTCTTGGTCACTTATAATCACTCCACTCCACCCTGTGTAGAAATGCAACGTGTTGTTTCTATGGAATCTGCACGTTACTGGAGTGCTGTGATGATAAAGTTGACCATTTTTTCCTGAACGCCATGCTGTTCATTGCACATAGTTATCGAATGAGATATGTATGTATAAAGAAGTGGATTCGATATTAGCCACGAGATCGTTTTTCGGTGGGAATGACGGTTGTGGTCGGTGTAGATACCATTGGAGTCAGTACTGGTCCATTTCTTGTAACATGAGGTAAGGAAACACGGTCTGAAGTGTGAAATTAATGGGTGACATTAAAAAAAGCCAGAATTTAACTTTATGGAAAAGTGATGTGAGGAGATGATATCTCCCCTCTATTACAGTGGAAATGGATAAGAATATTTGGAAAAATAAGAGGAGAATATCGTTCTTTTAGATTAAAAAAAATTATTACTCGTTTTTTTTATATAAAATAAATAAATTATAATAATATATTTATTATATATTATTATTTTTTATGTAATTTTTATGGAAAGATTTTGCTTAATAATATATTTATTAAAAATTTAATTTATTATTTATTATGAAAAATTATATAAAATAATAACGGTGTATGTTAATTTTTTTAATGAATTTTTTTTATAGTTAATAGTAAAAATAATATTTATTAATTAATTTTTTATAATATTGATTAATTTATTAATTATTTAATAAAATTAATTAAAAAAAATAAAAAAAATTTTATAAAAGTAAATTTCCATTTTATTTAATAATATTAATATATATTTAAATTTCTTATTAAATAGATATATTTTAAATAATTGTTTTTTATAATTGTTATATTTAAACCCAATTTCAAAATCTTAATATTAAAAATAATGGAAAATAACTACATTTAGAAAATGAAATTAAAAGATTTACTATAATATAAAATACATTCACATGTAATATTCTCAAAACTAATTTTAAAATATTTTTAAAAATGCATTCACATGTAATATTCTCAAAACTAATTTTAAAGTTTTTTATGTTGTAAAAACTTTTAAAACATATATAAATTCATGGAAAGAAAAATTCAGTTAATAAAAGTTTAAAACATTATTAAGAAATAGTTTAATAGATAAGTTTATTATTAAAAAAGATACATTATAAAATAAAGTATATTTAGAAAATGAATTAAATCATTTTTAAAAATATACTTTAATAAATGAGTTTATTATTAAAAAAGATATATTATAAAATAAATTATATTTAGAAAATGAATTAAATCATTTTTAAAAATATATTTTAAAAGATAAGTTTATTATGGAAAAAAATATATTATAAAATAAAATATATTTAGAAAATGAATTAAATCATTTTTAAAAATATACTATAATATCAAGTATATTTATATGTAATATTCAATATATAAAATTTTACCGAAGAAAAAAATTAGTTAATAAACTCAATTTAATTTTAAAAAGTTATTTATAACTTGTTAAGATTTACACATCGTTAAGAAATAAGTTAATAAGTAAGTTTATTATTTTAAAAACTGACATTTTAATAAATTTATTAAAGATTTAAAAAAAAAAATTAAGTGTTAATCGCGCAATAATAAAAGTGCAAAGTTCACAGAAATAAAAGTGCAAAGTTCACGGATGCTCCACATAGGTTAATAATGGTAAACAATATCGAGGTCAAAATAATGTGTTTGAGTAGATTGTTTCAAGTGAGTGTAGGATCCATGTGTCCTCCCTTTACAAAGCAAACTCATTATGAAGCAGAGCTAAGTGAATTCCCTAGCACTATGTGGCATCGTCTCTAGCCATGAGCTAAGTGAATTACCTTGATTCACAACTCCCTTTGGTTAGTCATATCGTTATTAGTGGCAATGTTTGCATGAGGCGTTGGTCATCAAAACGGAGGTGAGTATTGAGTATGAAAATAAGGCTAACCTTGATCCATAATTTAATTAAATACTAAAAAATGTCAGTTATTTAATGGAGAAACACCCTTTAATATTGGATCAAAAATACACATAATAGAGGAGGAGGCCAGAGCTTAAAGGAGATCTATGCAGGATGATGAGATCAATGATAACATAGGTCAATGGATCCTAGAGCTTAAAGGAGAGTTGTGCAAGTTAATAAGATCAGTGATAACATAGATCAATGGATTCCAGATAGATGTAAGAGGTTGACATATATTGGAAAATTAAAATAATAATGGGGAAAGTCGTAGTTAAAAGAAGATATTTTGTTGTGCATAGATTTCATACCACTACAATTATTTCTTGTTGTGCATAGATTCCATACCACTACAATTACAAATGTAGAAGATGGATAACAAAATTACCCAAGTGACAAAACAAAAACTAGCTATAATTTTGAAGTTTTGTTCTAAGTATAAAAGGAGTTCAACCAAAGATGAAAATGAAATCACAATTTTTTTATTAAGAATGCAAAGAATTTCCTTTTTGTTATATTTCTATTTCATAGCAAGACAAATATATAGGATAGTACAACAATTGAGCTAGATAGAACAAACTCTGAAAATAAAGCTAATCCTATTAGTTTAGCCTTTTAAATTACATAGAGTAAACTTTAGTTATCATAATATTTTGGAATCTATGTTTTTTCTTTAGTAAAATACCACTATTATGTTATTAATTATCGACCCTAAAGACATGAAAGGGGTCTATGTCATTCCATGTTCCTGCGGGGGCCCATACATTGGTGAAACTGGTCGCTCAATTAATCAAAGGATCAGTGAGCATGCAGCAGACTTGAGGCATGGTAGGGCCAAGTCCTCAGCCCTGGCTGAGCATGCCGAGAAAACTAAACATCAAGTTTGTATCGAAGAGGCTCAAGTTATCGCAAGAGTGGCGCAATTTCACCATTGTAAATTGAGGGAAGCCCTTGAGATCGAAAAAAGACCTTTGAATCTCAATAGGGATGATGGCTGGAAGATTAGTAGGTGTTGGATCACAGCCTTTTTACCTTAACCTCTTCTTCGCCTGACCCCTCTCTGTTTGTTTAGCTGGTTGGTGTTTTCTCTTGATATCATTGGTTTAGTAATAGTAATATGACCCTTTTAATTATTCACCCTAGACCTGGATTATTAACTATTGCAATTTTGTTCATTTCACTCATATTATATATATATATATAAATAAATAAAAATAAAAATAAAAATAAATAAATAATAATAATAATAGAAAATTAAAAATTAAAAATTAAAATTAAAATTAAAATAAAAAATTAAAATAATAATAATTTTACCTGAGACTAATATTATTAATATTAATTGGAAATTAACATTATAATATTAGCTTGGAGTTAATCTTATAATATTACTAAAGGTTATTACAATAATATTACTATTAATGACAACAATTTAATAATTTGATATAAAAATAAAAATAATAATTAATGATAATAATAAATAAACAAATAAAAATTAATAATAATAATAATAATAGAATATAAAAATAAAATATAAATTACCCTAATCTATTATTGATAATAATATTCAAAAATGTTAATTTAAAATTAATATAGTAATATTAGCTTGAGGTTAATATAATACAATAATATTACTGTAAATAAATAATTAATTAATAATAACTAAAATAATAAAAATAATAAATATATATATATATATATATATATATATATATATATATTATAACCGTTAAAGGACTTTTTAACCGTTGCCTGTTCATATAGCCGTTTACATAGCCGTTGAAGGACCTGCATACTCTATTTAACGGATCGCTCAGATTTGTTTCTCAACTTGTCCTGACGATGAACCACACTAGTTGGTTCGAAACGCGTCGACAAATGATTCTCTATGTGATTTTGCTGAAATCTCTAACAATCAAGTATGGATCACAGAAGTCTAAACTCTTTAACAAAATTCTTATAATTAAAATATGTTATTATTGCACTACTCAAAACTAGTATAGATCCATTTTATCTCCAAATCTACCAAGTGTGGAGAGGAATCAAATCTCTAGAGGTGCAAACCTTTACTCAAGTTTGCACTCAAAAAGAGGTTTTCATCTTGAGATATTTAATCCTTCTTGGGGCTTGGTAGATCTAGAGTTAAGATGAATCTATGCTAGATTTTTATATAGAATTTAAAAATGAAAGAAACTCATATTTCCTTGTCATATTATTAAGGAATATGGAAGGAATATTAATGTTAAGATGAATCTATGCTAGATTGTTATATAGAATTTAACAATGAAAGAAACTCATATTTCCTTGTCATATTATTAAGGAAGATGGAAGGAATAGTAATGTTAGAATGTTGAATGGATGTAATGATACATTTTGATTGTAATGAAGAATTTGTTTTTAAGGTAATTTTCTACTTAGATTTTTCTATTATGTCAAGAGGCACTATGAGGGAGATGTCGTCTTGTAACGTTACATTTAAAAATAATAAACCAATACTTACATTAAAAAAAAAGTTCAAATAAGAAATCTTATAATTAAAATATTTTATTATTGTGTTGCTCAAAACCAATATAGACCCATTTAAATCCAAATCTACCAAGATCGAAGAGGAATCAAATATTTAGAGGCGCAAACATTTCCTCAGTTTTTGCACTCAAAAAGAGGTTTGCATCTTAAAAGATTTAATCCCCGCTTCATGGTTCAGGATTTAAGATGAATCTATCCTATAGTTTCATAGAGAATTTTTTCACAATGAATGTAACTCATATTTCTTTGTGATTTTATTAAGAAAGATGGAAAGAATGCTAATGTTATAATGAATAGATCTAATGATACATTTTGATTGTAGTGAAGAAATTGTTTTGAAGGTAACTATGTACTTAGATTTTTATATTATGTCAAGAGGAACTATGACGAAGATGTTGCTACAAGCCACAAAATGAACTCCACATTTGGATAGGGTGTTTATTAAGTGAAATCCTCAATTATTTATACAATCTGAGACAGTTTCCATATTACAATTGACCGACTAGTAATTTTGCTAACTGCTGTAAACTAATTCTAAACTAATATTTTACAATATCTTGAAGGATTAGTTAACATTCCTCCCTTAATCCAAAGGGACATCTGATATGTCGAGTAACATTCTAAAATTTTCAAACTTTTCTCGTCCTAGTTCCTTGGTGAAGATATTTGTTATATGTTTTAAAGTAGGACAACAGGTCAAATGAATAGAGTTGGCCTCTACATAATGTCGAATCAAGTGATACTTTATGTTAATGTGATTGCTTTGATCATGACACTTTGGATACTTGGCCAATTGAATTTCAGAAGAATTACTGACAAATAAAGGAGTTGAATGTTTCTACTTCTCTTGCAAGTCTTCAAGTATCTTTCAAAGCCAAATGATTTCTTTTGTAACTTGAGTTGCTGCAACATATTCAGCTTTAGTGGTAGAATCAGCATGTACATATTGCTTGCATGACCTCAGCTAATGGTTAATGATCCAAGATTCATGAAATAACCAGAAGTAGAGACTTCATTCTCCTTATCACCATCAAAGTCGAAATATGAATATCTAGTGAGATGGAAATATGCAACTCTGGAGTATTTGATGCCAAAAGATTAAATTCCCTTCAAGTATTTCAGCACTCTTTTTTTTGCATTCCAATAAACTTCCCCAGGCTAATGCATGAACTTGGAAAGTATCCCTACAACAAGAGTAATGTCAAGTCTAGTAGTAGTTAAAAAAGTTAAACTTCCAACAAGTTTCTTGTACTTTGTTGGATCATCAAATAGACTTCCTTCAATGGAAGTAAGTTTCAAATTTTTCTCCATAGGAGTAGAAACAAGGTTACAATCTTGCATTCCAAACTTGTTTAATATTTTTCCAACATACTTCTTCTAAGAAATAAAAATGTATTTGGGTTGTTGAGCAACTTCAATTCCCAAATAATAATGTAACAAACCCAAATCTGTTATGTCAAATATTTTCTGCAACTCCCTTTTAGCAGAAGCTATATAACTATAATTATTCCCTATAATCATCAAATCATCAGCATAGACAACTAGATATACAATGGATTTTCCAATCTTTTTGATAAATAGAGTTGCTTCATCTAGGTCAAAAAGTTTGTAATTCAACTTGAGGAGGTGTTTAGTTAACCTTTTATACCAAGCACAAGATGCTTGTTTCAAGTCATATAATGCTTTGACAAATTTGCATACCTTATTTTCTTTGCCTTTGACAACAAAAACCTCATGCTGAAACATGTAGACATACTCTTCCAAATCTCCATTCAAAAAGGTTGTTTTCACATCCATATGATGTATCTTCCATCCTTATTGTGCTGCAAGAGAAAAAAAAGTTTTGATTGTGCACCATTTCATTGTAGGAGAAAAGTTTTATATATAATCAACACCTTCCTTCTGAGCATAGCCTTTACAGACAAGTCTGGCCTTGTATATGTCAAGTGAACCATCTTATTTATACTTGAATTTATAGACCCATTTACAACCAATAGGTTTGATGCCTATAGGAGGATCCATCAACCTTCATGTGCCATTTTTAATAAGGTCATCATATTCTTTCTTCATTGCATCCTTCCATTCATCACAATTAGTAGCTTCTTCAAAATAATGAGGTTCACTAATTGTGGAATATTTACAATCATGAGAAACAATACATGTAGAAGAATTTCTTAATTCATAATCATCATATTTGCTTGGAAATTTGTGAATACGAGTGGATCTTCTCAAATATTGTTGATGTGGTTGTGAAGGTTTCTCATCCTAAAGTGCAACCTCTTCAGGAACTTCTTCAGGAACACTTTTTGATTCTGCAGAAATAATATTATCTTCCAAATTTTCCTCAGTAGAAACATATTCATGAATTAGGAAAACCCAGGGACTGATCCAACATGGGAACTCCCCCCTCAATATGTGGAATTTTATTTTCAGATTCAAAATAAAAATTCTTGGATGCAAATTTCTCTAAATGAGCAAGTTGCATATCAATAGTAGAGAAATATTTTGTAAATTCTAAAAAATGACATCTTTGTGATAATAAATTTTTTTCTTTCTTCATCATATAATCGATATGCTTTAAAGTACTGGAATATCCCAGAAATATACACTTTTGACTTATGACATTTAATTTGTTTCTTTAATGCTTAGGAATAAGTTCATAACAAGTAAATACAAAAACTTTAAAATGTTGAATTGTTGCTAACCTGTTGTGCCAAAATTCATATGGTGATTTGTTGTTGAGGACAGAAGAAGGACATCTATTTTTAATATACGTTGCACAAAGTACTTCTTCTCCCCAAAACATAAATTTGACATTTTTTAGAAACATCATTGGTCTAACCATGTTAAGCAAAGTCCTGTTCATCCTTTCTGCAACAATGTTTTGTTGTGGATTATATGGAATAGTAGTTTGGTGTTTGATGCCATATTGTGTTAAATATTGTTCAAAATATTTTGAATTACATTCACCTCCATTATCAGTCCTTAAAATACCAATATTCTGTTGATTTTCATTTGTAACCATAGCATGAAATGTTTTGAACATATCAAAAACTGGTGATTTTTCCTTCAAAATATAAACCCAACACATCCTTGAATAGTCATCAATAAAGGTGAGTATATATTTATTTCCATTTACAGTTGGTACAGGCATAGGTCCATACATATCAGAATGTATGAGACCTAATTTTCAGGAAGATTTAGAGACAAAATTATGAAATGGTTGTTTACTGTGTTTCCCCAAGATGCAAGCATCACATGCTGTGAGCTTTCTTTGGGAATAGTGGGAAGACCTTTAATGCCCTCTTCTTTCATAATTCTAATGTTGTTATAGTTGATGTGACCAAATCTAGCATGCCATAATAAACCGGAAGATAAAAGATTATCTTGTTGTAATAATAGAGCTGAATTTGTAGCAAACCCTGTAATAGATCAATTTCTATTCAATTTCAACAGTGTACCTTCTTCAACACCGGTCATAATTACTAAACTATCACTTTCTCAATGAATTTCAATTATGCCATCAAAAATATGGATTGAATTTATGTGTTGTCTGATATGAATGAGTGACATTAAGTTGCTCTGAGATTGTGGTTTATAAAGAACATCCTTCAATATGTAATCTGCTAAATGTGGAATTTTTAATCTAATTGATCCAATTCCTGATGGCTTAACTTCAGACTTATTAGCAAAATAAACAACACCATCAACATTATCACTCAAACTTTAAAAAATATCTTTCTAGAATTTCATATGACAAGTAGCACCTGAATCTAAAATCCAACTACCCTCCCATGAGGAAAATGCAGTATTAAAAGCATTTTCAATATTAAAATTGCAGTGAGCAACTATATAATGTGTAGATTCATTTTATTTATTTTTTTGAGAAGATAATTGCTTTGTCTTGTCATTAATTGGCTCTTTCTTTTCATTATTAATCTTCTCCCAAGGAACCTTGCAATTAACTGAACTAAATTTTTTCCACACCCATAACATTTGATATTTGATTTAGACTGAAATTTTTTCCATGTGTGGTCATTTTGACATCTATCACCCTCATTGTTGTTATTGTTACCCCCCCCCCCCCCCCCCCCCCCCCGGCGTCTAAAATGCTTTCTACCTCATCCTCTGGGATTCTTGCCACCTTTGGCAGACTCATTTTGGGATTTATTTTCTTTTTGCGCATGGCACAAGGTTTTTGTATTAGCAGCAAAAAAAAACTCTTTCTTCCCAAAATCCTTTCCTCTTTCTGCAATTCTATTCACTAATTTATCAAAAGTAATTTCCTTTAATTGTCTGCTATCTTGGAGAGATTCCAAGTAGTGAGAGTATGCAGAGTGTACGACCTGGATGAAGGCAATTAATTTTAAATATAATTTAACACATATGGCTTCTATATCATGGAAAATTCCATTTATTTCAAAATCCAATTTCATCGGATCATTGTCCATTTCCAAATTAAATAACTTCAATAACAACTGAATAATCTCCAATTCTGAATGTGAATCATAGAGTTCCTTTAAAATTTCTAATGCTTCATATTTTGTCTTACAGGAATGAATATATCTTCTTACCTCTTCTAAAAATGATATTGTAATAATAGAATATGTGTTATTATTCTTGACTTCTCAGATGGCACATTATTTGTCATCATTTGGAGGTTCTAGTGCAGTTTATTTATCTTCAGTGTCTTTCTTTCCTTGGCAAACATCTTGCCACAAATCATTAAAGATTAATGCACTCTTGAGTTTTATTATCCATTCTGGGTAATTATATTTCTCATAAAGGACAACTCCAACCAATGAAATTATGGATTTCATCTTAAATAAAATCATAAATTTTATGATTTGCAAAATTTGTTACTATCCAAAAAATAACTTGAACAAAAAATTGGCAGGCAACTAATGGTCATGTGGCAAGACCTTCACAACAATTTAACAAATATAAAAAAACCTCTAACAGGGTATGCATTAGGCCAGGTATCAATGTGGTGCTATATAATGGTAGGGTTGATGCCAGAAATTTTAAAATATGACCAAGAAAAAATGTCTCTAAATTCTTAAAAGAGGGCTTTATATGAGGCAACTGATTTAGGTGAACATGCTTCCCCCGTAAAGATCTCTTCAACTATGTCAGGCTTGGTTTAGCTATTGAACTTAATGGTAGGTGAGATGTTGTACATGTTCCCTTATTCAAATACATTGGGCATTGGAATGAGATTCTTAAACTACTCAACATGGTTTGTAGATATGAATTTAATATTTGGTTTCTATTGCGAAAATGATGTCAGCTAGTGCATTTGTAACTGTATATGGTTTTTCTAAGAGGAAGAAAGAGTGATGATTCATGGTATTCGATGGACATTTATGTTCTGTCATGATATTCTTTCTTATAACCTACTCCTATGCTACCATTATGTTTTACAATATCTTGAAGGATTAGTTAACATTCCTCCCTTAATCCAAAGGGACATCTGATATGTCGAGTAACATTCTAAAATTTTCAAACTTTTCTCGTCCTAGTTCCTTGGTGAAGATATTTGTTATATGTTTTAAAGTAGGACAACAGGTCAAATGAATAGAGTTGGCCTCTACATAATGTCAAATCAAGTGATACTTTATGTTAATGTGATTACTTTGATCATGACACTTTGGATACTTGGCCAATTGAATTTCAGAAGAATTACTGACAAATAAAGGAGTTGAATGTTTCTGCTTCTCTTGCAAGTCTTCAAGTATCTTTCAAAGCCAAATGATTTCTTTTGTAACTTGAGTTGCTGCAACATATTCAGCTTTAGTGGTAGAATCAGCATGTACATATTGCTTGCATGACCTCTAGCTAATGGTTAATGATCCAAGATTCATGAAATAACCAGAAGTAGAGACTTCATTCTCCTTATCACCATCAAAGTCGAAATATGAATATCTAGTGAGATGGAAATATGCAACTCTGGAGTATTTGATGCCAAAAGATTAAATTCCCTTCAAGTATTTCAGCACTCTTTTTTTTGCATTCCAATAAACTTCGCAAGGCTAATGCATGAACTTGGAAAGTATCCCTACAACAAGAGTAATGTCAAGTCCAGTAGTAGTTAAAAAAGTTAAACTTCCAACAAGTTTCTTGTACTTTGTTGGATCATCAAATAGACTTCCTTCAATGGAAGTAAGTTTCAAATTTTTCTCCATAGGAGTAGAAACAAGGTTACAATCTTGCATTCCAAACTTGTTTAATATTTTTCCAACATACTTCTTCTGAGAAATAAAAATGTATTTGGGTTGTTGAGCAACTTCAATTCCCAAATAATAATGTAACAAACCCAAATATGTTATGTCAAATATTTTCTGCAACTCCCTTTTAGCAGAAGCTATATAACTATAATTATTCCCTATAATCATCAAATCATCAGCATAGACAACTAGATATACAATGGATTTTCCAATCTTTTTGATAAATAGAGTTGCTTCATCTAGGTCAAAAAGTTTGTAATTCAACTTGAGGAGGTGTTTAGTTAACCTTTTATACCAAGCACGAGATGCTTGTTTCAAGTCATATAATGCTTTGACAAATTTGCATACCTTATTTTCTTTGCCTTTGACAACAAAAACCTCATGCTGAAACATGTAGACATACTCTTCCAAATCTCCATTCAAAAAGGTTTTTTTCACATCCATATGATGTATCTTCCATCCTTATTGTGCTGCAAGAGAAAAAAAAGTTTTGATTGTGCACCATTTCATTGTAGGAGAAATTTTTTATATATAATCAACACCTTCCTTCTGAGCATAGCCTTTATAGACAAGTCTGGCCTTGTATATGTCAAGTGAACCATCTTATTTATACTTGAATTTATAGACCCATTTACAACCAATAGGTTTGATGCCAATAGGAGGATCCATCAACCTTCATGTGCCATTTTTAATAAGGTCATCATATTCTTTCTTCATTGCATCCTTCCATTCATCACAATTAGTAGCTTCTTCAAAATAATGAGGTTCACTAATTGTGGAATATTTACAATCATGAGAAACAATACATGTAGAAGAATTTCTTAATTCATAATCATCATATTTGCTTGGAAATTTGTGAATACGAGTGGATCTTCTCAAATATTGTTGATGTGGTTGTGAAGGTTTCTCATCCTAAAGTGCAACCTCTTCAGGAACTTCTTCAGGAACACTTTTTGATTCTGCAGAAATAATATTACCTTCCAAATTTTCCTCAGTAGAAACATATTCATGAATTAGGAAAACCCAGGGACTGATCCAACATGGGAACTCCCCCCTCAATATGTGGAATTTTATTTTCAGATTCAAAATAAAAATTCTTGGATGCAAATTTCTCTAAATGAGCAAGTTGTATATCAATAGTAGAGAAATATTTTGTAAATTCTAAAAAATGACATCTTTGTGATAATAAATTTTTTTCTTTCTTCATCATATAATCGATATGCTTTAAAGTACTGGAATATCCCAGAAATATACACTTTTGACTTATGACATTTAATTTGTTTCTTTAATGCTTAGGAATAAGTTCATAACAAGTAAATACAAAAACTTTAAAATGTTGAATTGTTGCTAACCTGTTGTGCCAAAATTCATATGGCGATTTGTTGTTGAGGACAGAAGAAGGACATCTATTTTTAATATACGCTGCACAGAGTACTTCTTCTCCCCAAAACATAAATTTGACATTTTTTGAAAACATCATTGGTCTAACCATGTTAAGCAAAGTCCTGTTCATCCTTTCTGCAACAATGTTTTGTTGTGGATTATATGGAATAGTAGTTTGGTGTTTGATGCCATATTGTGTTAAATATTGTTCAAAATATTTTGAATTATATTCACCTCCATTATCAGTCCTTAAAATACCAATATTCTGTTGATTTTCATTTGTAACCATAGCATGAAATGTTTTGAACATATCAAAAACTTGTGACTTTTCCTTCAAAATATAAACCCAACACATCCTTGAATAGTCATCAATAAAGGTGAGTATATATTTATTTCCATTTGCAGTTGGTACAGGCATAGGTCCACACAAATCAGAATGTATGAGACCTAATTTTCTGGAAGATATAGAAACAAAATTATGAAATGGTTGTTTACTGTGTTTCCCCAAGATGCAAGCATCACATGGTGTGAGCTTTCTTGGAATAGTGGGAAGACCTTTAATGCCCTGTTCTTTCATAATTCTAATGTTGTTATAGTTGATGTGACCAAATCTAGCATGCCATAATAAACTTGAAGATAAAAGATTATCTTGTTGTACTAATAGAGCTGAATTTGTAGCAAACCCTGTAATAGATCAATTTCTATTCAATTTCAACAGTGTACCTTCTTCAACACCGGTCATAATTACTAAACTATCACTTTCTCAATGAATTTCAATTATGCCATCAAAAATATGGATTGAATTTATGTGTTGTCTGATATGAATGAGTGACATTAAGTTGCTCTGAGATTGTGGTTTATAAAGAACATCCTTCAATATGTAATCTGCTAAATGTGGAATTTTTAATCTAATTGATCCAATTCCTGATGGCTTAACTTCAGACTTATTAGCGAAATAAACAACACCATCAACATTATCACTCAAACTTTAAAAAATATCTTTCTAGAATTTCATATGACAAGTAGCACCTGAATCTAAAATCCAACTATCCTCCCATGAGGAAAATGCAGTATTAAAAGCATTTTCAATATTAAAATTGCAGTGAGCAACTATATAATGTGTAGATTCATTTTATTTATTTTTTTGAGAAGATAATTGCTTTGTCTTGTCATTAATTGGCTCTTTCTTTTCATTATTAATCTTCTCCCAAGGAACCTTGCAATTAACTGAACTAAATTTTTTCCACACCCATAACATTTGATATTTGATTTAGACTGAAATTTTTTCCATGTGTGGTCATTTTGACATCTATCACCCTCATTGTTGTTATTTTTACCCCCCCCCGGCGTCTAAAATTCTTTCTACCTCATCCTCTGGGATTCTTGCCACCTTTGGCAGACTCATTTTGGGATTTATTTTCTTTTTGCGCATGGCACAAGGTTTTTGTATTAGCAGCAAAAAAAAACTCTTTCTTCCCAAAATCCTTTCCTCTTTCTGCAATTCTATTCACTAATTTATCAAAAGTAATTTCCTTTAACTGTCTGCTATCTTGGAGAGATTCCAAGTAGTGAGAGTATGCAGAGTGTACGACCTGGATGAAGGCAATTAATTTTAAATATAATTTAACACATATGGCTTCTATATCATGGAAAATTCCATTTATTTCAAAATCCAATTTCATCGGATTATTGTCCATTTCCAAATTAAATAACTTCAATAACAACTGAATAATCTCCAATTCTGAATGTGAATCATAGAGTTCCTTTAAAATTTCTAATGCTTCATATTTTGTCTTACGGGAATGAATATATCTTCTTACCTCTTCTAAAACTGATATTGTAATAATAGAATATGTGTTATTATTCTTGACTTCTCAGATGGCACATTATTTGTCATCATTTGGAGGTTCTAGTGCAGTTTATTTATCTTCAGTGTCTTTCTTTCCTTGGCAAACATCTTGCCACAAATCATTAAAGATTAATGCATTCTTGAGTTTTATTATCCATTCTGGGTAATTATATTTCTCATAAAGGACAACTCCAACCAATGAAATTATGGATTTCATCTTAAATAAAATCATACATTTTATGATTTGCAAAATTTGTTACTATCCAAAAAATAACTTGAACAAAAAATTGGCAGGCAACTAATGGTCATGTGGCAAGACCTTCACAACAATTTAACAAATATAAAAAAACCTCAATCAAATAATGATGTATCGGACGTCAACAAATGGTGAAATATTTGGATGTTAAAAATTTCATGACGTATATCATTAGCATAGACAACACTATGTTAAAATATTTTACGACAAATGATAGACGTGGTGGGGATAGCACACAAGTCAACCCAATCAATGGTCATCGCAAATCAATGGTGCACGGAGACACCAAACTTGCTGATGTTTAACAAGGAAAGTGGTCCCATATACGGTTTCACGAAAATGACACAACGTGTAAATCAATGACATATATTCGTTATGGGGGTACGCTGATGGGTTTCAAAAAATTTCCAGAAGTGGTCTCGTAAACCGTTCAACACAAAGTCAACCCGCACCACACAACCACACCAATGGAGTGCCACAAAGCCACACTAATGGAGTTCAACGGCAACCTCAAACCTCACGCACTATGATATCATTGCTACTGTAACACCCTCCTCCCACATCTACCCAAGCAACTAGCCAACTAGGTAAACATGCGAAAAGAGGCCACTATGATATGATTCAACCTAATAAGTAACATTAAGGAAGTGGAACCAATAGAAACACACCATACATACATTCAAAATTAGCTACATGACCCTCAGGAACCAATCCAATACTTTAGATAGCTTTCCCTTAGGTCCCACTGAACTTCCTGACAAATTAAGCCTCGGTCGCTCTCATGCTATAGGCATGACAGCAACCAAAAACAAAAATTTGCTCTCACAGGATTTCTTGCCAGCAACCAGAGACTAAATTTGTCAGTACTATGCAAGCGACTCTAGGATTTGAGCCACTTTTTTCAGGCCCAGAGCCCAGGTCACTACCCAGAATTGAACTATCTCTTCAAATCAGTAAAATATCATGGAAATGACAATGCAAAAGAAAATACTTGTTTAAGACCTTGACTGGAACCCTACTAGCCATGACAGTAATTTCATCAAACATATCACAAAGATGTAATCTACAGGTGTAAATAACAGATCTGAGCATAGAGGTCTCATAGCTATCTAAGATTTTCCATGAAGCATCAATTCCTCAACACATTAACACATTAAGGAAGTGGAACCAATAGAAACACACCATACATACATTCAACATTAGCTACATGACCCTCAGGAACCAATCCAATACTTTAGATAGCTTTCCCTTGGGTCCCACTGAACTTCCTGACAACTTAAGCCTCGATCGCTCTCATGCTATAGGCATGACAACAACCAAAAACCAAAATTTTCTCTCACAGGATTTCCTGCCAGCAACCAGAGACTAAATTTGTCAGTACTATGCAAGCGACTCTAGGATTTGAGCCACTTTTTCAGGCCCAGAGCCCAGGTCACTACCCAAAATTGAACTATCTCTTCAAATCAGTAAAATATCATGGAAATGACAATACAAAAGAAAATACTTGTTTAAGACCTTGACTGGACCCCTACTAGCCGTGACAGTAATTTCATCAAACATATCACAAAGATGTAATCAATTCCTCAACACATTAACTGCCATTCCATCAATTAGGTCATAGATACATTGTTCATTCATATACAAGTAGAAGCATGATGGGATCCATACATAGCTTCTATCATAAAACACATAAATAACCAGCATGATAGCAACAAAAATACTCATGAAAGTACAACACTATAGACCACATATAATCCATCAAAATGCTCATAGAAATATAAGGATAAATAACCATTCATTAATGATACAAAATCCAAACCCAGGATGGGACTTACACGTTTCACCTGACCGTAGAATGGCTGAGCCAAATCTCTCTTCAACCATTCACCCCTATGCCATATTCCAAGCATGAATGTGGTCTCTCATAGAACACATCAATCAAAACTCATCCAGGGCTTCCAGAGGCCATCCACCTCAACCCATCAAATAGTGATTCCACCTCATGGTGAGACATCACGAAACCATCATCAGATCAATCTCTATCCCAACCTTCCAGGTCTTTAGAGTGTTTGTTCCAACCTAGCTCCTAGGACTAGTAACTCAACCCATGGCTATTGTCAAGCTCTAGAGAATTTGTCCAACCAAGGCTTCCAGGACTAGTAACTCAACCCACAACTTTTACCAGGCTTCCAGAGCATTTGTCCAACCAGGGCTTCCAGGACTAGTAACGCAACCCACCAAGGGCTCCCAAAGCATTTTTCCAACCAAGGCTTTTATGACTAGTAACTCAACCCAAGTTTTTATAGGACTTCCAGAGCGTTTGTCCAACCAAGGCTTCTAGGACTAGTAACTCAACCCAAGTTGTTACAGGGATTCCAAATCGTTTGTCCAACCAAGGCTTCCACGAACTAATAACTCAACCCAAGCTAAGGAAACATGAGAACCAACCAAAACAAAACAAGAAAATAAAACAACAAGCTCCATGGCTATCCAGGAAATGGTAAGGCTAAGAAATCCATTGTCAATTCAGGCAATCCTCCATGCCAATGACAGATCATGACCAAGAATCCACATGCATGTGACATGCATGTCAAAACTAGTGAGGAAAACATACATGCAAATCGGTACCTCCAAGAAAAACTCATTGTAGTTACTGATCTTGATGTCCTGTTGCTCTTTTCTGCTCTTCTTTTACCTTCTTACTCCCAAAATCCAAGTATGCCACGACCTCCAAGAGTGCTCCAAGAAAACTCTAAGTATCCAAGAGTATGAGAGATCCAAAAAATGAATTGGCCAAACTTACCCACTGAATAGAAGAGAGCTCCAAAACTGAATTGACCAAACTTACCCATTGCTCCTCAAGAGCCTTTTTATTAATGAGGCCTCTATTTTCTTCATTTTCCATTATTTTCCTTCATTTTCCTCCTCACATGAAACATTTGACCTTTCACCTTACTTTTCTCCTAATTTCCTTTATTTTCACAAATAAATGTGCCAAAATGCCATTTTTCCTTTCCAAAGCCTTAGTCATTTCCTATGCCAATTTCCTTAGCCATAATAACCAAATGAACACACACTAGGATATTCCCCCCCACCATTTAGCTTGGAATACATTTCCCATCATTTGTGGCCTTATATATTTTTACATTGGTTTTTAACCAAGGTTATTACAGAACCCTCCCCCTTGAGGGAACACCATCCTTGGTGTTCAATGACACCTATAACCAATAAGATTGCTGAAAATATATATATATATATATATATATATATATATATATATATATATATATATATATATATATACATATATATATATATATATATACATATATATATATATATATATATATACATATATATATATATATATATATACATATATATATACATATATATATATATATATATATATATATATATATATACATATATATATATATATATATAAATATATAAATATATAAAATAAAATAATAATAAATAAATAATTCTCATGGAGCTTTATAAACAACTCATTGCAGTATTTACAATGAACATTTCCTAAACATGACAATCATACCATTTACTGGAGCTTTATAACACAACTTGTTGCAGTATTTACAATGACCATCTGCTAAACATGAAAATCATACCGTTTACTGGAGCTTTATAACACAAAGCATTATGGTATTTACAATAATAACAACATATATACATATGCACATTTGCTTCACCCAGCAAAGAACCATATTGTCTATGGAGCTTTATAAATCCATCTCGATACAGTATTTACAATAGTACACACATATGCACATTTGATCAACCAACAAATAAAAGGATACGATGTCTGCATCTGCAACAAGGGAATCCAAAGGCTCACACCTCCACCCTCAAAGTAATACCAGGATTCACCCCTTTCCTAGGAAGTCCAAAATCCACTATCTCAGTCAAATCTACATCAAATGTCTAGCGCTAAAATCCTGTGCCTCTTGTCCTCTCAATGAACATTTATCGGCTCATTGTTCCAAGGTGCACTCCCAATGTGCATATGATTCCATCTAGCAATGCTCATGACCAAAACAAATATATCCCTAGCCTTCCCTTCTCTTCTACACAGTCCCTCGGGCACTCTAGTCACCCCTTCCATGCAGTCACTCACCTTCCAAGTTCTGTGGGCACCCCCATCTCGGGTAGTCCATCCCTTGGCAAGGCTTCCTCGCATCAGAAAATATAAAAACCAACACATATACCTGCCTCAAAACCATCATAGTGTTCATAGCACGCTCATGGAAATCAACGGACATTATTGGATACTAGTGTCCCACAATTTCTTTGCTTATGAAGTGCTTTACCAACATACTGGTACCTATTCCAATATCTTTCATTGTCACTGCTAATTCTTGCAGTCGATTTCAACTACCCAACTCATCATGTTCATGCATTCCTATACCAAGCACATAATTTCCATTAGATTTAAAATAAATTTAAATAAATTCACATCATAACTCATTGGTATCTCATCAATAAGGTACATTTGCAATCTTGTTTGTTTCCTATCACAACAAGTCAAACTAGCATATTTGACCAAATCAACATGTATAAAAATATCACATCAGGTTAGCTCAAAACTTAACCATCAAAATCATAAATCACTTGTAAACATCATAAGCCAAAATCATAATTCACATGTAATCATCATATACTAGAATCATAAATCTCATGCATAATAAAACTGAAATAAAATATCGATACTTATCCTTCATCGATCCTTACTTCTTCCTTTGTTCTTTTTGTACACACACCACATCAGTTGCCACACCTAATAAACACCTAATGCCTTCTCCTCAACTAGGTGCACATACACATATCGCACATCACACACATACAACCACACATGATGTAAACATCATGTAATACATGTTCCTACACCTGACATGAAACACATACACCTACACTCAATGTACAACACAACACAATACATACACCTACATCTTGTGTACAACACAATACATACACCTACACCCAATGTACAACATAAGTCAAATATGTATCTAGAGTGCAATACAATGAATGCATATGTCACGATACCATGACTACATAATTTACATACATAGTACCACATGCCTGCAACATAGCATGTACAACATGCACTCAATCCCACATGTACCAAGTACCACATGCACAACGTGTGCAAAGCATCACATGTACATGGTGCCACCTACACAACATGTACACAATGCCACATGTACACTACACCACATGTACAACATGTACACAATACCACATGTATGCGACACCACATGTACACAGTGCCACATGCATGACATGTACACAGCACCACCTACACATAGTGCCACTTGTACAACATGTACACAACACCACTTGTAAACTAATGCACACCACACCATATGTACATAGCGCCACATGTACAGCATGCACGCAAAACCACATGTACATAACACTTCATATCCAACATGTACATAGTATCATCCATAAACAACACCGCATGTCCAACATTCGCAAAGCACCATATGCACACAACACCGCATATCCATCATGCACACAGTACAATATGTAGATAGCACTGTATATCCAACATGTACATAGCACCATCTACACCTAAAACTGAATATGCAACATTCATTAAACACTATCTGTACTAACACCATGTACATAACATTGCATAAACAACATGTACACACACTATATATACACAACGCTACATGCGCACAACATCACAAATGAAACATCTACAACATATGCACAAGAGTAGTACCTCACATTTGAAAGCACATTGTCTCTACCAAGAAACCTTGCATCTAGTGTCTTACCCATGCATGTCCCAACATGCCGCAAACCACACTACTTCCTTTCATTGATGTATCCCTCAACGTCACTTGTCATAACATAAGCATAGACATAGTACAAGCATACAATATCAATTCATATTCCACATGATATTGGCCTCATATATTTTTTAGGACTACTCTTCCCACTTGATTCCTCATAAACCAGGAACCTCTTCATGCTATTTACCTGCATAAGAAATCATTCCTCCACAAGAATGATCCCTAACAACCCTGTCAGACAGTGACATAGATACATACATACATGCATATATAATCATTAGCATAAAACAATCATTATCATGTCAAACAATGACATACATACATATATACATATATAAACATCAACGTAATCATGATTACAATGTAATTAGCAAATAACATAAGGTCTAGGTTAAGAAAAATTCCTTATTGTGCACAGAATGCACAACATTAAGAACCACCATTTCCAACTTAGCCAAGCCATCTGACACCTCAAATCCATTTACTTTACCTTTTTTGGTTACCTTTCTCATGTTTGTACTGCCATCATCCATTTACACCAATGTACCCAACCAATCCAACCGACTATCATAGTCTTACCTTCCAATGTGCTTACTCATGCACCAAGCTTCATCTGCATCTTACATTTCATGTTGGGGACCACACAACTCTCCCTGAGCTCCATTAACTTTTCTCCTTCCCAACCAATTCCCAAGACACTTAAAACATCAAAGGCAAGACAATAAAAAAACAAGAAGAAAACCATGAAAGCAATAACAATACGACACCACAAACAAAGTGGCATGAGGATGCACTAGACATAACAAAACTAAAAATCAAGTGCAAGAAAAGCACAAAATATCAAAATCATAAGACTAACAATAGACACCATGACTCAATCCCCATGGTTCCCAGTGCTTCCAAAGGAAATCTCAACCTTAGCCTTCTTCAGAATTTCATGGTAGTCTCTTTGCCATGCAATCCCCTGCATCATATTGCCATAAACACATAATTGTTAGTGCATAAATAACATAACAATACATTGGTTTCCTTACCTTGTTGTTCCAAGCAAATTTCCTTGTAGCTGAATACATCCACGTTATCTCTCAAAGGACTCCAATTCCCTTGACAAATCCACCTGTAACTAGAGACCAGCTAGTATACGTATCATATACATGTCCATGAATATAGCAGATGCCCACATAATGTCAGACAAAATCAAGGTTAAGAATACTTCCTGTATGCAAAGCACTCATTTGTTTGGAATTAGTATTTCCAAACATAGCCAAAGGAATTATTTCCCAATGATGAAATCGATGCTTACTATGTGTTGTCACATCACCTAATTGTTAGTTATATAAACACATCAAGTGTTACCTTGTCACGCTAATACCTAGCATGTTTCCTACAACTACTCACACATGACAACCACATGTTCCAAATATCAAGACAATCATATCTATCAATCTGAAATCAACATTTATCAAGACTAACAATCATGTCATATTCCATAGTCAACTCATAGTCATTAGACATAATGCTACAACTATCACCTACTTACATGCAAGTACATATCAACTGTCTTGACACATATGTATTAGTACAATCATCTTAAAACAAAATCATTTGAACACCTACTCATATTATGCAATTCATCAAACATTTAATCAACTTGCAACATACCATGTTAAATAAATTAACTAGATGAAATAATCCAACAATCAAGCACCAAATATATGACATAATCAAACTCGTACCTTACTGTATCTCAAGGGAGTTATCTTGTCTACACAATCAATCAATTTAGGACAAGATAACTTCACAACACATCAGTTCAAACACAAATAATATCATGATTTCCATAACAATAGCTAACTAACATGTTCACATCATAAGCTCATAAATAATGTCATCCATGCATAATAATCACAGCCGTATGATCAATCTATATTAGTACGACCTACTATTAACTTCTAAACCATAACCATTTGCATGGGTCAATCTAAGTTAACATAAAACATATAACATCAAGATCTTAAATGCAATAACCATAATCATCAGGTTACTAGCATATAGCAACAAGTTACCTATCATGCTCATCGATAACATATAACCTAATCATCAAGATAACTATCATATGACAACAACAAGTTAACCTATAACATACTCATCAACAACATAATCATCAAGTTATCTAACATAAAACAACAATAGCAATGCATACCACCACTGGTCACTATCATTCATGACTATCTGACACATGTGCATATAACTACACTAATCAACTAACATCTAGCATGAATGTAACCATAACATCAATAAACATGTACATAAACCTAATTTATATAACCCTAATGCATGGAACAATCCATTAACTAACATATCTGCATGCCAACATATAATACATGTATGACAATTCGCTCTTACCCCAAATTCTAATGCTACAACCTCATTATGATGATCTGCATATCCTGCTCTATCTCAGCCAACACATTAGCATCATAACATACCAATATCATCATGATGACATAAATTGCATACAATTATTTCGCAAGGCATGTGTGACCTACTATTCATGCATAACTATAACCAAGACCATACATGCATAACAACTGCATATAAACATAACACATGAGTACAAAACCATATACACATTCTTTTAGCTAGAGTCCATTCTTCAATGCATGACGATATCAACTACACAAACCATGACCTCATGCATGAAAATAACAACCACCTCACAAGATTTTGATAACATGTGAACACTGACGTGCATAAGAATGCATAATCAACTATACACACCTGAAGACATACTCCACGATAACACCTTCAACCTTCACATGGAGACATCACTACAACCATGATCAACACCATGCAATGCAACAATCACATGGACTACATGCATAAGGAACACATATGCAACCGACATGAATGCATGACCAACACACAGCCCAAGGAGAGCACAACCAATATCTGATACCACTCCATAACACCCTCCTCCCAAATCTACCCAAGCAACCGACCAACCGGGGTAAACATGCAATGAGATGCCACTATGATATGATTTGACCTCCTAAGTCACGTTAAGGAAGTGGGATTGATGGAAACACACCATACAGGCATTCAACATCAGCTACAAGACCCTCAAAAACTAATCCATACTTTAGACAGCTTGCCCTTAGGTCCCACTGAACTTTTGGACAACCTAAGCTTCAGTCGCTCTCATGGTATAGGCATGACAGTGACTAGAAACCCAAAGTCACTCTCACAGGCTTGCCTCCCAGTGACCAGAGACTAAATTTGACATTGTTATGTCAGTGACTCCAAGATTTGAGCCACTTTTTCAGGCCGAGAGCCCAGGTGACTGCCCAAAATTGAACCATCTTTTCAAATCAGTAAAATATCATAGAAATGACAATAATAAAGAAAATACTTTTTTAAGACCTTAAATGGACCCCTACTAGCCATGACAGGAATTTCGTCAAACATATCACAAATATGTAATCAACAGGTGTAAATAACATATATGAGCATAGGGATCCCATACTTATCTGAGATTCACCATGAATCATTAATGCCTCAACACATTAACTGCCATTCCATCCATTAGGTCACAGATACATTGTTCATTCATATACAAGTAGAAACATGATGAGATCCATACATAGCTTTTGTCATAAAAAACATAAATAACTAGCATAATAGCAACAAAAATACTCATGAAAGTACAACTACATAGACCACATATAATCCATTAAAATTCTCATAGAAATACAAGGAGAAATAACCTTTCATTAGTGATGCAAAATCCAAACCTAGTATGGGACTTCCATGTTCCACCCAACCATCAAATGGCTAAGCCAAATCTCTCTTCATCCATTCACCCTCGTGCCATATTCCAAGCATGAATGTGGGATCTCATAGAACACATCAATCAAAACTCATCTAGGGTTTCCAGAGGCCATCCACCTCAACCCATCGAACAATGGTTCCACCTCACAGTCGGAAATCACCAAACCATCATCAAAAAATTCTCTATCCTAGCCTTCTAGGGCTCAAAAGTGTTTGTTCCAACTCAACTCCCAGAACTAGTAACACAACCCATGGTTTTCGTTGGGCTCTAGAGCGTTTGTCCAACCAAGGCTTCCAGGACTAGTAACTCAGCCCACAGATTTTACCAAGTTTCCAAAGTATTTGTCCAACCAGGGCTTTCAGGACTAGTAACTCAACCCATAAAGGGCTTCCAAATAATTTGTCCAACCAAGGCTTCTAGGACTAGTAACTCAACCCAAGTTGTTACAGGGCTTCCAGAGCATTTAACCAACTAGGGCTTTCAAGACTAGTAACTCAACCCAAGTCGTTATAGAGCTTCTAGAGGGTTTTTCCAACCAAGGCTTCTAGAAACCAATATCTCAACCCAAGCTAAGGAAACATAAGAACCAACCAAAACAAAATAAGAAAATAAACCCACAATGTCCATGGCTATCCAGAAAATGGAAAGGCTAGGCAATCCACTGTCAATCCAGGAAATCCTCCATGCCAATGATAGATCATGACCAAGAATTCACATGCATGTACCATGCATGCCAAAACTAGTGAGGAAAACATACATGCAACTCAGTACCTACAAGAAAAACTCGTTGTAGTTGTTGATCTTGATGTCCTCTCGTGATTTCCTTCTCTTCCTTTGCCTTCTTGCTCCAAAAATCCAAGTATGCCACACCCTCCAAGAGTGCTCCAAGAAAAATCTAAGTATCCAAGAGTATGTGAGAGAGAGAGAATAGAAGAGAGCTCCAAAACTGAACTGACCAAACTTACCCACTAGTCCTCAAAAGCCTTTTTATTAATGAGGCCTCTATTTTCTTCATTTTTCATTAGTTTCCTTCATTTTCCTCCTCACATGCAACCTATGACCTTTCACCTTAATTTTCTCCTAGTTTCCTTTATTTTCTTAAATCGATGTGCCAAAATGCCATTTTTCCTTTCCAAAGTCTTAGCCATTTCCTTTGCCAAATTCCTTAGCCATAATAACCGAATGAACACCCACTTGGATGTTCCCCCCCACCATTCATCTTGGAATACGTTTCCCATCATCTATGGCCTTATATATTTTTACATGAGTTTTTAACGAGGGTTGTTACAACTACAAACCACAAAATGAACTCCACATTTGAATCAGGTGTTTATTAAGTGAAATCCTCAACTATTTATACAATCTGAGACAGTTTCCAGATTACAAATGATAGACTAGTAGTTTTGCTAACTGTTGTAAACTAATTCTAAACTAATATTTTACAATATCCCGAAGGATCAGTTAATTGATATTGCCCCGTAACATTACATTTAAAAACAATAAAATATGCTTACATTACAAAATTAAAATATAGCCATAAGAAAAAGAATTAATGTGGCCAAACAATAAAGTAATTTAAATTAAAAGATTTCTTATTGTTTAAATTTATGTGTAATCTATTTCATTTTAATATGAAGTTAATATATAAAACTTAAAAAATATTAATAACAAAAAATGTTTAATATGGATTATAAATTAAATATTTCAATATGTATGTTAAGTAAAAAAAAAATAACATATATATAAAGAGAAAGAGCGAGACAGTTCTTGTTCCATTAATAAATGCTTTCTAAGTCAAAATATGAAGGATACTTGTCATTCATTTTCACAGGGGTTTCACTCAATGAACCTCTCACATGTCACTTGCATTTGCGGCATACTAAAAAATACCCCTAATTTGACTACATATTGGAAAATGCCTTTAAATATCACATTATTTAACCCCCTACCAATATGAACCTAATATACCTTCCCAATTTAGAAAACCCCTACTTTTAGTAGATATTGTAGGTATCATTTTTTTCATTAACATTTTTTATACCCCTTTATATTTTTCATTAACTTTGAGCTCCTGTTGTAGCGGCTACAACCACCCTCGAAATTTTTTACTTATCTTCATTTTGGAGCCTGCCTACCAACCATCCTCAGCAACATGTCTTGCATTATAAAGCACATTAGCTTTAGTTATTTCATAGAGTCTTGTCAGCTTCTGCATGAAAGTTTGTTCCACCTCCTGTATAGGTTGATTTTTGGACTTAGTGTCAGTTGTTGGTTGAGTAGCTCCCTCTGGGAACTGCACAATTTTGGAGGGGAACCCACCTTCCATCTAGAAATTGTGCAAACCTAGTTGGGCTCCAAAATTGTGCAATTCTTCCTGACAGTATTCCTCTCAAAAATTGCACAATTCATCCTTAGACAGTTGCTCAGCCTTGAAATTGTGAAATACTGGGAGACAGTCACCTGTTCCTCCCAAAAATTGTGCAATCCCTCTAGGGCAGCCAGCCCAGTAGCTAGCAGAAATAGCGCAAATCTAGCCAGGTAGACTACTAGGCTTAGAAATTATGCAATGTAGTTAGACAAGCTTCCTTGAAAAAATTGTGCAATCTGACCCAGGATAGCTGCTTAGCCCAGAAATTGCGCAATCCTGGGAGACAGTCACCTGTTCCTCCCAGAAATTGTGCAATCCCTTTAGGACCAATGCATGTGCATTCAGGTTGACCAGTTCCCTCTGGGACCAAGCAAAACTAATTTTCATGCATGGATTCTTTTTCCCAAGGCAGCGTGCAAAGGCATCCCTTGATTTAGGGATCTACTTTTAGCAACTGGAGGTTAAATGCATGGATGACTTTAGAAACCTCCCGCAAAGTGTCACTTTTCCTAGATTTGTAGTATGCGTGTCATAACCTCAATTTCATCAAAACTCATTTTCTGGACACTACAAAGCTCATTCCTCGCATCGATCTTGCAGCTTTGACATCCCACATTGTATCTAGGAGTCGTTGGCACATTCAGCTCACTTATTTTGGGATAAGCCTACTTTGCATGTCTTGCATTGTGTTTCTATCTCTTTTTGCATTTCGGCTTGTGTGAGTGTTGTATGCTTGATTTCTGTAAATGCTTCCTATCATTTTCATGCATGTTAGCTTGTACAAGCATCGTTTCAATTTTTGTTTGCACCTCACTGTTGTCACATTCATGACACTGTTTTTGCACCGACGGTCATCATCGTGGCAACCCACTTCACTCGCATGCATGTTGTCTCATTTTTTGAATCCTATAATTATTGTTTGCATGCATAATCATTCACTCTTGTTTGCACTCATCTCATCATGCATTCAAACTTCTCAATTTTTCAGTCGCTCGTCGGTCGGTCTGGGCTGCCTTGGCTCAGACCATGCCTTCCCGGCTTGCACTATGCATTCCTGGAAGTGAAGGCTCTGCCTACCCTCTAGAAATTGCTTAAGTCTAGCCCAGTACTAACCTCCAAGCTTGCATTGTGAAATTCTTGGAGGCAATGTTCTATTGGCCCCAGAAACTGTGCAATGCAGTTTGTTGGTTTCATGTCACTGCTAATTGAAATTGCACATTGCGTAGTTTCAATCCTCAGAAGGCTAGGCTGGACTATCCATTGCATAGTTCCAGCATTCATTAAACCTCCCAGTAGCCTGGACTGTGTCTTCTGCAATCTCATCAATCAATCTCCCAGCCTCCCAGTGAAAATTGTGTAATTTTCACGGACAGTCACACAGGTATGTTGCATGTTAGTCCTCCAGTTTGTTTTGGTTTTCAATTGACAGATTTCTTGCCATGAGTGTTGCAATGTCTGTAGGTATCACATGTGTCACCCACCTCCCAGCAACACTAATACAATGGTTTCCAGGAGATCAAAGTCAAAGACACTATTAAGAGCACAATTGGGGATGCAATCAATCAAGTGTCTATGAACTTTCCCATCCACAAAGACAACAAGTTGTTCATGGACAAGGATATCAAGATGAATGGCAACACCATCACAGTGAGCAGCACCATCAATGGCAGCAGAAGCTAGCACACCTGCATGTGACGAGTGCAAGAGGAAGGTTGTTGATAACATAGAGGAGAAGCAAAGCTACAAGTTCAAAGAAAATCCACTCATGACGAAAGAAACTTTGGAGATTGAGGCTATGAGGTGATAGAACGGAAATACAATTGTATGAGGGAAAAGAAAGGAACAGAGAAGGAGTTGTAGGTGATGAATCAGCAACTCAAGGAAGAACATGAGTTGTACAAACGAGAGAAGAGTTGTAGCAGGAACAGGTACGGCAGGGGGCGCAACATGCACAGATTGATGAAACTGCACCCATACAAGTTATAGATCCATCCCAACAGCTGGCACGAAGCAAACAAGGTGAGAAGTGTTGTTGATCGCATGCAATGGAATTCAACAACATGCATGTCATTGTGCGCATGCATGCGATCCCACCCATTTGGCACACTCACCAAGACAAAGACAAGAACTAAGTCTGACTCGGCCTGAACATGCAGTTTGACAGTTGATGCGCATGACCACCAGCACACACTTGGACATCAGCACAGACACTATGCATCGGTGTGTTGTTGGTCTGGTCACACCCAAGATGACCATGTGCATGCTATCAGACGATTTGGACAGAGGAGCCATATCAGTGCACCTGGATGCAACGGAGGAAAGAGTTCGCTTTCAGCAGGATGTCACCATTGAGCGCGTGGACACCACCACAGACCACCAAGCTTGGCATCAGTCCACCATGGTCGACCACCATGAGGATGTTGAAGAGTTGGTCATCCCACATATGTTCGAGTCTTAGTGATGCCTTGCATGGCTTGCTCAAGCATATGTCGTCCCACATGGGTACATGTGCATTTTAATGTAACATCATGTAAATTGGAGTTCAATTGTTGATAGTTGAATGTAACAGTCATAGAGTAGTTGAAGATCATGAGGGTAGGTGAACAATAACAAAGGGGAACGTTAAGGGTCACCCCACCCTTTTCTATTTGTAGTACCTCATAACTCATTATATAGGCTTTTGGTCAGCAAAGCTTCTGATAGGAGTATCTAAGAGAGATCTTGGACAGTATTGTAACGAGCCTTAGCTTCTCCATTGTGCAAAGCTAGTATGTCTCTTTGGAGGAGCAGGCGGCAGTGGCTGTAACATTCCAATGTCGGGACTAGTGGTTGGTCATGGTTGTATTGTATGACTAGAACTTACACTTCTTAATATAACAGAGCCAGCACTTTTCATGCATGTCATATTGTATTTCAACTATCTTGTTTACTCTAAATGATATATGTATATGTTTGCTTACGTAAGGATGTGTATCCTTTTTCTATATATGTATTCATGAATATTACTGAAATGCGTTGTTAGTTTAACCATCACTTTGGATTGCTAACTCACTTGCCTTCTAGTTTTTGATGCATCTTAGCTCGTGTGTTCCCTTCTTAACTTCATGCTTTCACAAGTTTCCAAGGGATGCACTCGCCTCACCCTCTGTGTGTTAGAACCGCTCATGCACCTTCATTAACTTATTGCATATGTCACACCCTTGCTACCAATAGGGACATCTTACTTGCCTCTATGCGAAACTGCGGTCAAGACGATACCGTAAGACCCACTTCTAGGACTCCTACACCAAACAGTCTGAGGTCTAGTTGGGACTTCTTACCGAGGAGATCCCTTGACATGTTGGTAGGTCTAGCACCATCAACATTTATGGTGCTAGAAGGAGGGCCAGATGACAAGTTGTGTCCTCTCATCCTGTTTTGAACCTTTGCACATCCATCATGGATTATGTCACACTCACCCCTCCACGATGTTTTTCGCATGCCGAACCTCTCAACATCACGAGGGATTTTTTTGATCTCTTGTCTGAATTCACGTATGATGGTGAAGGCGAAGTGGCCTGGCCTGAGTACTTAGAAGACTTATATGCATTCCTTGAGAATGTAGACGAGTTCTATGCAAAAGAGGTCAGTCTGCTACTTGCATAAACATTTCACGAATCCCCACTACGGTGATGTTGCAGCCTACCAAGTGACAACGTGCACTCACTTGAGTATTTCTGTGATCTCATTGAATCTACTTTCCATCATTTTGATCCAGAACCTCTTGACAAAAAACTGTTAGAGAAACGGAAGGCTCCGCAAGAATCGCCTGATGATTTTTGGTAACACTTCCATGTTTTGCAGTTTCAAGCTCCGAAAATCTAGATGAAATTCTAGTATCTCATTGACAGATACGAATATTGTCTTATCAAATCTGTCAATCCCAAGAAGAAGTTCGAGTCAAAACCTAGCTCAGCATACTTCAGTGATGGATATGCGCAATCACAAATGGAAACGGTCATTGTCACAAGTAATTATCCACCATCCCCTCATCAAATAGCTCCACCAGTGCAGAGTGATGCAGGAGAATAGGCACACACATTCATTCAACTATCACATCCTCCCAACATCACTTTGCTTAATTTTTTCTTGGATTTGGTTGTGAGTCCATTGAGTTGTCACATGCATTTCTTACCTCAACCTCCATTTTCATACTCGGATGATCCTCCGAATGAAACTGTCTTGTGTTCTTCCATTTTGAACTCTACACTTGTTATGAACGAGGATTGAGCCATCGATGAAGTTGGTGTCACACAACTAACATGCACTGTCATTCACGAAGAGTATGACTAGGAGCTTGAACATTCATCGACAATAGAGAACCATCCCTGTCTGTTCATACCTCCTCCATCTTTTCCTGACATCCTTGGTAATCCTGCCATCCCTGATTTTTCATGTGTATCTTCATCCACATATGCACCCATTTTTCATCACTACCAGGACACACCGAATGTCAGTCCATCATCCGACAATGGAGAGGGCCAATCATTCTTTGAGCATCCACTTGATTTTTCATCTATCTTTCCGGAAACACAGAGGATGAGGATGCTGACCAACATCCTGAATTTTCTGATCTTAGTTGTGATGATCTCTTTACCTCATCATCCGATCACGATGTTGATTCACTCTTTATTAATCCGTCTAAGCCACTGGTCTACAATGATCCATCTGTCAATGAAGTCAAAACCCCCCAGACTATCGAGGCACTTCAACTAGAGCTGATGGTTATGTCAGGCCCTCGTTCTCCTGAGGTTAGTTTCACTTATGATCAGGAAATTGTTCAAACACCCAAGGCTCCTCATCACTCATCTATATGCACTCAAGAACAATCCAACACTCAGATTTTACTTCCTCCACTTGAACTACACGATCCCATCACTCATGCATTGGAGGAATCTTACTTAGTAAGCACACTTGCGCAACATAAGTGGTCTACCTTCCTCATGTGTGCTTGCATGTCATAGTCAAGAGTATCTGTGTGCTCAACATCTACACGTAGTGTCACACAACATCATGGTATGTCCACGGATTACAGGTCATGCACTTCCACTCGTTTTTGTTCTGTGGACACATTTAAGCTCGGAGTGTGTTTGTCTTCATTGTTGTATCTTTCACATCTGTTGGTTCGCACAGTTGTGTTGTTTGCAAACCATGCCTTCACCAACATGGGTCAACCAATGCGCTAGTGGATGCATTGGAAGTATCACTTCATGTGAGACGACCCATGCACTATTAGCTTAGGAGTAGGAGTAGTGTTTTCTTTTTGAGTTGTTTGCTTGCATGCATGTTTGCTTCTTTCTTTGTGTGTTTGTTTGCTTGCTTGTTTGTTTTCTCATTCTCTTTTCTTACGCATTTTCTTCTTCTTTTCTTTGCTTTTGGTTTGTCTTTTCATTCGTAGGTTAGTTTTGCATGGACCATGTGCGATTCTTGAAACAATCTGGGTAAAGTGCAAGAGGACTTGGAAAACTATCAACATTTGGTTATTTGTTGCCCGCTCTCTTATGTAAGAACTTGTTGTCTTCATTCCATGATACATCAATGGAAAATACGTACTCTTCGAAGTGAAGCTTGGTGAAAACACAACGCTTGCACGCTAACTAGTATCAACTACTCTAGTCAGTTTTTTTGGGTTAATTCTTGTCAGCTCAGTCAAGTAGAGTAAGGTGAGGGGCAAAACCTTAACAAGCACATCAAAGGTATATATATAAACTACTTCTCTGAAGGAACAACCTTTTCTTCTCTCATTAAGTCAGGATCCCTCTTAAGCCTTTGAAATGAATAAGTGCTATGCATAGTTATGAAAAATGAAAATAATGAAAATGTTGAAAAAAGTTTGAAAATGAAAAATGAATAAGGCAAAAAAAGAGAAAGGCTTTATGCACAGAGAGGTGATGCAAGTAACTCCACTGGGGTACTGACCAGGCTCGTTGGAAGTGAAGCGATGCTTGTGTTCCTGCGTGGCTCTGCTAGGGTACTATCCAGGCCTGCTCGTAGTGAAGCAACACCAGAGATGAAACTAAAACTATGACGATCATATGACTTGTGCACCAATATACCCCTCATCCCCAATCGAAACAACTGTGCTAACTTGGGTTGGAATGTGTGTCAACCGACCAAGTTCTTGGTAGATGCTACATCTTACAATCAAGCAAGTGTGCAAACCAAGACGAATAGAGAACTGAACAATACTTCTAGTGGTGTTAGGCTTGCTTTTCACAAATGAGGTCCATTCAGAGAGCTAGAGTTCTACAAGTGTGTTGCCAAGTGTTGTAGTGCCTACAACCACCCTCCAAAATTTTGCCTTAGCTTCGTTTTGGAGCCTTCCTACCAACCATCCTCAGCAGCATGTCTTTCACTGTCAATCACATCAGCTTCATCTGTTTCATAGAGTCTTGTCAGCTTGTGCATGCAAGTTTGTTACACCTCCTTCACAAGTTGATTTCCGGACTTAGTGTCAGTTGATGGTTGAGTAGATCCCTCTGGGAATTGTGCAATTATAGAGGGGAACCAACCTCCCCTCTAGAAATTGTGCAAACCCAGTTAGACACCCAGCTCGGCTCTAGAATTGCACAATTCTTCCTGACAGTGTTCCTCTAAAAAATTGCCTAATTCATCCCAAGACAGTTGCCCAACCCAGAAATTTTGCAATCCTAGGAAACAGTCACCTGTTCCTCCCACAAATTGCACAATTCCTCTAGGATAGCCAGCCCAGTAGCTAGCATAAATTGCACAAATCTAGCCAGGGAGCCTACTGGGCTCAAAAATTTCACAATGCAATCAGACATGCTTCCTTGATAAAATTGCGCAATCTGACCAAGGACAGCTACTCAGCCCAAAAATTGCGCAATCCTGGGAGACAGTCACCTGTTCCTCCCATAAATTACACAATCCCTCTAGGACAGTCAGCTCATCTCAGCCCAGAAACTACCTAAATCCCTCTCCCCGACTCGCAGACCAATGCATGTGCCTTTAGGTTGACCAGTTCCCTCCAAGACTGAGCAAAATTGATTTGCATGCATGTACTATTTTTCCCAAGGCAGCATGCAAAGGCATCCCTTGATTCAGGGATCTATTTTTAGCAGCTGGAGGTTACATGCATGGATCACTTTAGAAACCTCCTACCAAGTGTCACCTTTCCTAGATTTGTGGCATGTACGTCATAACCTCGATTTCATCAAAAACCATTTTATGGACGTTGCAGAGCTCATTCCCTGAATCGATCTTGTAGCTCTGACATCCCACATTGTATCTAGGAGTCTTCGGCACATTCATCTCAGTTGTTTTGGGGTAAGCTTGCTTCGCATGTCTTGTGTTGCGTTTCTGTCATTTTTTGTGTTTCATCTTGTGTGAGTGTTGTCTGCTTGATTTCTGTGAATGCTTCTTGTTGTTTGCATGCATGTTAGCTTGTACAAGCATCGTTTTAGATTTCATTTGCATCTCACTACTGTCACATGCATGAAATTGTTTTTGCACCGATGGTCGTCGTCACAGCAACCTGCTTCACTCACATGCACGTTGTCCCATTTTCTGAATCTTGCACTTACTATTTGCATGCACAATCATTCACTCGTGTTTGCACTCATCTCATCATGCATTCAAACTTCTCAAGTTTTCAGTTGCCCTTTGGTCGATCTAGGTTGCCTTGGCCCAGACCGTGCCTTGCCCAGCCAACACTGCGCATTCCCAGAAGCGAAGGCTCTACCTTCTCTCTAGAAATTATGCAATTTTATCCCATTACTAACCTCTAGGGTTGCATTGCGCAATTCTTGGAGGCAGTGTTCTGCTGGCCCCAGAAACGACACAATGCAGTTCGCTGGTTGCATGTCACTGCTGACTGAAATTGTGCATTGTGTAATTTCAGTCCTCAGCAGGCCAGGTCGGACTCTTCATTTCACAATTCCAGTAGTCAATCAGCCTCCCAGCAGCTCGAACTATGTCTTCCGCAGTCTCGGCAGTCGGTCTCCTAGCCTCCCGGTGAAAACTGCGCAATCTTCATGGATAGTCACACAGGTATGTTGCATGTCGGCCCTCCAATTTATTTTGGTTTTCAACTGACAGATTACTTTCCATGAGTGTTACTATATCTTCGGGTATCACAGGGGTCGTCCGCCTCCCAGCAGCACAAGTACAATGGTTTCTAGGAGAGCAGAGTCAAAGACACCGTTAAGAGCGCAACTGGGGATGTTGTCGATCAAGTGCCTATGAACTTGCCCATCCACAAAGACAGCAAGTTGTTCATGGACAAGGATATCAAGATGAATGGAAACGTCATCACAATAAGTAGCACCATCAGCATCAGCAGAAGGTAGCACACATGCATGCGGCGAGTGTAAGAGGAAGGTTGTTGACAACATAGAGGCAAAGCAAAGCTACAAGTTCAAAGCAGATCCACTCATGACAAAAGTAGCTTTGGAGATTAAGGCTATGATGTGATAGTGCGGCAAGATGATCGCGCGAGGGTAAAGAAAGGAACAGATAAGGAGTTATAATTGATGAAGCAGCAACTCAAGGAAGAATAGGAGTTGTACAGATGAGAGAAGAGTTGCAACAGGAACAGGAATAGTAGGGGGCGCAACATGCACAAACTTATGAAACTGTGCCCATACAAGTTATAGATCCATCCCAATAGTTGGCACGGAGAAAACAAGGTGAGTAGTGTTATTGATCACATGCAAGGGAATTCATCAGCATGCATGTCATTGTGCGCATGCGTGCGAACCCACCCATTAGCCACACTCACCGAAACGAAGACAAGGACTAAGTTCGATTGGGGCTGAACATGCAGTTTGACAGTTGATGTGCATGACCACCAACACACACTTGGAGATCATCATAGCCACTATGCATTAGTATGTTTCTGGTCTGGCCGCACTCAAGATGACCATGTGCATGCTATTAGACAAGTTGGACATAGGAGTCGTATCAGTGCACTCAGATGCAATGGAGACAAGATTTTGCTTTCAGCATGATGTCACCATTGAGCCCATGGACACCACCACGGACCACAAATCTTGGCATCAGTCCGCCATGGTCGACCACCATGAGGATGTCGAAGAGGTGGTCGTCCCACATATGTCTGAGTCTTAATGATGTCTTGCATGGCTTGCTCAAGCCTATGTCGTCCCACATGGGTACATGTGCATTTTAATGTAACATCATGTAAAGTGGATGTTCAAATGTTGATAGTTGAATGTAACAATTATAGAGTAGTTGAAGAGTCATGATGGTAGGAGAATAATTACAAAGGGGAATGTTAAGGGTCACCCCACCCTTCTCTATTTATAGTACCTCTTAACTCATTGTATAGGCTTCTGGTCAGCCAAGATTTTGATAGGAGTATCTTAGAGAGAGCTTGGACAATATTGTAACGAGCCTTGGCTTCTCCACTGTGCAAAGCTAGTATATCTCTTTGGAGAAGTAGGTGGCAGTGACTGTAACATCCACTGTCGGGACTAGGGGTTGGTCATGGTTGTATTGTATGACTGGAACTTACACTTCTTAAGATAACAGAGCAAGCACGTTTCATGCATATGTCGTATTGTATTTCAGCTATCTTGTTTACTCTAAATGATATATGTATATGTTTGCTTACGCTTGCATGTGTAGCTATTTTCTGTATATGTATGTATGAATCCTACTGAAATGTGTTGTTGGTTTAACCATCACTTTGTATTGCTAGCTCACTTTCCTTCCAGTTTGTGATGCATCTTAGATCGTGTGTTTCCTTCTTAAGTTCGTGCTTTCACAGGTTTCCAAGGGACGCACTCACCTCACCCTCCATGTGTTATGTAAGGACCTGAATCCTATTATTAGAGCCTCTATTCCGTTATACACTAACAGATCTATTTTCCTGTTAATTTATAAATAATAAAAGGAGCTTGCTGACCTTTTCACATAGCTTAAAACATTTAACATCTGATCATTTTATCATAAGCAACATAAATTAAGGTGAGCATTCCATTGATATCAACTTAACAAGGGTAGTCCATGGAAAAATACCTGTTCCGGCGGTTGATGATGATACCTTTGTCTGATAGCTCCAGCTGAACGCTCCTTCTGGCCAACCCAACCGGATTTACCTCCCAGCCAACTAGGAAATAAATTCCTAGCCCAGGAAACCTCCACAGGTTCCCTAGCCCTCCGTGCCCAAGTCCAACCAGATATAGTGTGTCCTCAAGAAGAATGTGCAAAACTAGATAATGATGCTTCCCTCCTCTCAAACCCAAGAAACCTCCACAGGTTTCCAAGGTCTCCCAAAATCATAACAAGGCCAAACAATCACAACCAACCCCCACCATCCTAAGCAAAACTCCAACTCCCCCCTTTCTTCCTTTCCCCTTCCCTTTTTATATCCTCTTTCCTCAACCACCTCTCATTAATGTCATTAACTCTCACCCATCCTTGGTTGACTTCTCTTCTAAGCTAGGAGTACATTTGGAATTGTGACATGAATATAAAATTGAGAATTTAATGGGAAAGGATCATGTCTTCTCCCAAGTAAATCTGAAAAGTACATTTGGGAATGTGAAGTGTAATTACATGGAGAGGACCATGTCTTCTCCTTAGTAAATGTGAGGGTACATTGGGGAATGTGAAATGAATAAATATATATTGTTGATAAGATGGAGAGGACTATGTCTTCTCCTTAGTAAATGTGAGGGTGCATTGGGGAATGTGAAATGGATAAATATATATTGATGATAAGATGGAGAGGACTATGTCTTCTCCCAAGTAAATGTGAGGGTACATTGGGGTATGTGAAATGAATAAATATATTTTGAATTAATGGAAGGAGACCATATCCTACATAATATTCAAATTGAGAAGGTAAGTGGGGAATTTGAATAATGGAAATCATAAATTTATTTTATGACCAATATTTCTCAATATTTCAGATAATGTAAATATTAACACAATTTGTAGGATAAGATTTAAGTGGGGCATTACATACACCCCTCCTTCAGAAAACTTCGTCCCAAAGTTAGAATGAAAAGATACAAGGAGTTTGAAAGCATAGCAAACCAGAGAGAGTTATAGCATTAAAATTTGATGAGTCAGACAATGACATTACTTCCCATCAAGAGTCTCCAACTGTTCTATTTCCTCCTATCCATCTTGACCTACTTCTGTTCCCACCCTATCCATCCTCTGCCGCTCTATCAGTGGCAACGGCCATACTAACCACTGATAAAACCGACATGGTGGAAGCGTCGAATACCTCGACCGAACTTTCCCCAGCAGGCATCTGGCAATCATCATCACACGTCTAGGGGGAGCGTTCAGCTGTCCTCCCCACGATTCCAGGTTTCATAGGATACACGGTGGGAAACACCTCCACCCCTCCTTCAGAGCACGGACCACACTACAGAGCTGGTTGGACTTGTCATCGAATAATCCAGTCAGGTCAACTTGCCACCTGTCATTTGCATTTTACTCATGTCATAAGAGTGCATATCAAGTAGATACCAAATGTAATAGAACAATGTACATCGTACCTTTCCTCATTGGTCGTCTCGACCTCCCCCAATGGAATGTTAGATCTTGGTTATCATACGGTTCTTTCCAATCTGTAGTTTAGTTCTCATCCATGCATATATATAACCACAAAATAGATATAGATACATGATTTTAAACACCATGTTTATCAAACCCAGTGTCCACGTGTCAATTTTTGTTGTTCATACTGGAATTAAATCTTACATCAGATAAATCATAATTTCACTAAGTCATTGATTAGATAAATCAAATATATATAAGCCTATATGATGCAATAATAACTCTGACAAGTCATGCACTAAATAAATTGTAACCAAGTAAGTCATACATTTGGTCATACATCCAACATTTCCATCATCAATACCAAATCCATCACTTGATTTTCATGTGTCCAACCAGATGTATATAATGTTCATAAATAACAACATGGAACTGCAAAAGAGAACCTTAACATAGGTGGCTATCTATGTTAAAATGGGCATCATAAACGCTCATGTGACATCCTTGTGGAACCCCTCAATAACAATTAGAGTTGGAACAGATTCAACTATCCATCATGGAAAATAGCATTTGGACCCGTATATGCTATAAGGTGGTACCAAAACCAAAATAATAGCAAGCAACAGATTATTGCACTATCAATTCCACTAGGAGGTGCTAGTATAAGTTTTATGCATATAATTCCTTTAAAACCTTAGTGAATATAAAAGTCCCGCTCTTCCAATTTGATGGTTTTTTTTTTTTTTTTCATCTTCCAACCCATTTAGTTAATCTTGAAAATAAAAGATTCCAAACTTCAGAAACTGTTCCCAACATGATTTTCATACTTTATTTTTTTTTGTAAATTGAGAGGAATGTCCTCTAAATGTCAAAAGGTTTATATTTATTATATACTTAATCATTGTTTACTAGTACTAAAACAATCTCATGATATACATGGCAGCTCACAATAGGATCAGATAAATGAGAAATAATTAAATGAACGGAATAATTGCCTTTGCCCTGTTGCTATTAGTATTTCCCCTCTAAATGGCATCGCATTTCTAAAGATGCCTACTCCTTTCATAAGTGGCCAGTGACCACAAAAGTTGCAAAGAAAGTTGAGGGTCCTTTTATCCAAAACTAGAGACACATTATTTTTCACGACATTTTTATTCAACACTAGAATAAGGGTAAAAGTGTATCCTAATATTTTCACTAGTCTTTTATTGAATAAATAGGCTTCCATTCTAAAATCCCAATTTCTCTACGAATTGATCTTATCATTTAATTTAAGATCATTAAAAACAACTGTCAGAGTAAGCCTTACACAAGCCCATGGTATTCAATCTATATTTTCACTAGAAAATTCTACCCCACTAGACCATCTTTGTCAGGGCTCCATCGGTTATGCACCATGCAATAATTGTTGGCATCCTCTTTTCCTCAACCTTAGGTTACATCATGTCAGCCTATTTTTCTTTGGATTGTTTGCTTGCTGGTTTTATTGTTTTTCTCTGTTACCTGTACCTATTCATTATTAACTAATTTCTTGATTACTTTCTAGATTTCTTCGTCTTAGTAAACAAACAACATGACAAAGCATACTTAGTTACAAGACTATGCTTAATATGTATGGATTAGAAGCAACCATTACATTGAATCTCACCATGCTAGATTGATGCATCCTAGTGAAAATCGATTTTTTTTTGAAGAAGTTCAATTCAATTAAGAACACTTTAACCAATTAACCATGCCTTAAAAGAACTATCAAATGGTAAGGATAGTACTGGATCACTTAGAAAACTCTTGGCATGTTTTGGGCTTCGTAGTAACTCAAACCACTCTATACTATATCCCCATGTTTAAAGTAGAGGGTATTTAAATGACACATGCTAGTCAACAGAAGTCATGAGCATTACAACCATAAACTAAATTTCTATAATTAGGTCTTCGTTGTGGCATCGTCACTATATTGCAAATATGGTGTCTCCATTTATAGTTTCCAAGAAGCTTAACAACCTCATCTACTTATAGGTTCCAAGAAGCTTAACAACCTCATCTGCTTATTTCTATAATCATTCATCTATAGAGAGCATGCAATGTTTAAAATTTGTACAAAGATAAAGCTTATAATGGCCTTGGTGGGCTTTAATGGTTAAGAACATGTATTTCCTTGTAAGAGGTCATAGATTCAAATCTAGCGGGAAGTAGAAAAGGTAAACCTCCACAGATTTTAGTGGTAAAATCACTGCAAGGAGGTGGATCGCTTGTCCCATAAACAAGGGGTCTCATAAACCAATTTCGTGTCTGGCTTGGCCATGACCTATTATTATTATTATTATTATTATTATTATTATTCAAAGGGAGACTCTAGCTCTATTTGTAAAATTTATTTGACGCATGCATAACGTCAACATAGAACCAACATCCAGAAACTAGCAAATGTTCTGCAGAAACTCTCATGGGACGTGAAGGTTCCACATCTTTACCAAATCCAAAGTAACCAGCACTTGAAGTTTTTCCCCTATCTATATCTCTTGAAACAATTTTGTCATCAAAGTTTGAAATTCTTCGGTAGTATAAGAACAGAGCAAGGCTAACAAATAGAGCAGCTGCAGCAGTGCAGATCCCAATTATAACTGCTTTAGCAAGGCCCCTGCCATGTCTCTCACTGGTGCCAGGCCCATTGTTAGATGATATTTGAACACGAGGAAAAATCAAACCAGAGTTTCCTGGATAGAATGAAGAGTGAGGGAAATTTCACAAATTTTGTGGGACATAACCTGACAAGTCGTTGTAAGATACTTTAAATGCCTTTAAGCCGGCAGGAAGGTTGCCGGGTGTTTTCCCAGATAATTGGTTGTGAGAATGATCGAGGTTGACCAAGACAAAAAGCTTACTGATTTCATTTGGTATGTTTCCTGACAATTGATTTCCCACCAAGATTCAATGTCTTGAGCCTGTCAATTGCACCAACTTGTGGAGGAATAGTACCACTCAAATGGTTGTTTGAAAGGTCCAATGATTCCAGGAAAGAATATTTTGTCGCTTGAATGGGGATTACTGATGAAGCAGGGTTTACTGGTAGAATGTCCGGCAGGGGATACCCCCAGTGAAATTTTTGCTAGATAAGTGTAAATGTTCCAAGGTAGACAATGTAAAAAGGCTGGATAAAAGAGCCCTGTTTAGCTTGTTGAAGCTAAGGTCAATAACATTAATCTTGGGATACATTCCCAATACAGTTGGGAGAGATCCCACTAAGTTATTGTGGGAAAAATTTAGATAGGTCAATCTTAAAAACTGAGAAGTATCATTTGGCAGGGACCCTGTAAATGAATTCTGGCTCAGATCAAGCACTTCCATATAATTTCCCCATGTCCGCATCATAGACAAATCCCCAGATAACTTGTTATCACTCAAATCCACTACTGCACAGATTCCAAATTTTATTGGCAATGTACCAGATAGTGCATTTTAAAGAAAGGTTGAGCACCTTAAGAGTTGAGAATGCTCCTAGGAGTGTATGCATGACTCGAGACTGAACACCTGACCTTAATATGTAATAATGATGAGTTTGGATACACTGGTGTTGAAAACTATAAGTAAGGACTTAACGAGGATCATAGTTTATCCTAGATATTTGTTACACTACCTTTGGTTCTTTAAATGTGGTTATGGCATTTGTTTAATCACAAATGACACCTGTTGCAATTGTTGTGACTAGCACTTGAAGAGGCATCTGTAAAGCATGATATGAAACTTGTGATGCATTCATATAATTGAAGACACATGTAAAGCATGTACATTAGTAATGACATATGGAAGGCATGTACATTTGAAATGGCACTTGGAAGAACTTCCCCCAATCTATAAGAACGAAACTTCTGCATGCAAAGGGGATCATTATGCAATTACTAGAAGGCCTTAAGAGAATAACATAATGCACCCACTTTGGGAGTTTTGAACATAGCTCCACATTCATACAAGCCCAATCACCTCACTGCTCACCACTAGACCACACATCCGAGGGTAATTTCCAATTTTTTTTTATTTTTTTTTTTTTTTTTTATGATCAAATATTCTCTTATTTTATTCAAAACCAAATTTATATATTCCTGTATTCAAGCATTTTTTTAAGGTGCAATATCCAACCTCATCTAAAATTCCTTAGCAACTGTGGATAATACCACACCCAAAAGGCTTTCTGTATCAAGCACAAATTTACCATGAGGTTTTACATTTATAGACTTCCTGGTTATGCCCTCTGAGTATGTCTTCTGATTGTTAATATTTTGGGTTTCTACAAATTTCACTTAAACGTATGGGAAACCAAAAGCTTTCTGTCTCATATTTGTTTCAAGATAAATATGAACGAATATTCTATGTATATCTGGCAACATATTTCCTGAAGTGGAAAGTCTATTTACTCATTACTTCAACTTCTCCTTAAGAAACTAAGATATTTTATTCACTTCCTTTAATACAACATTTCAGTATATAAAAATTCAAGATGTTTAAAAGTAATTGTGTAGAAGCAATGCTATTGGTTCAGTGCTATAAATATGCAACCTGCTTCTATATTTAAAGTAAGCTTCTTTGTCTGAAGAGAATCATAAATCTGGTATTAGAGAGGGATGGCTTCCGAGAGCAGGGGATGTGTTTTCCGTGCTCCCAAAAGTACTTCAAGGAAATGGTTTCCATGTCTGATTTGGGAATGCAAAGGGATACAATGGGGAACATCTCCTAAAAAGACTGATGCTTCCATGCTCCCTTTTTACCAAAGTTTACTGTTTACAGGAAAAAGGAAAAATAAAAAAAAATAAAGTGAATGTAAACTTAATGTACAGTTAGATGGACTTGATGAAGCACAATTTTGATTGGTTGGTGTGCCACTGAGCATTCCTATAGTTGGTCTTTATTCCCTTCTGCAATCGCTGACTGTTGAGAATCGCAAACTAGTGGTGCATTGCCCTGATCAATGGTTCTTTTGGCATGTTCTTGCATGAGTAATCTTAAGACTTGGATCTTGAGTTTTGTAAATACACTGAGAACTATAATGGTGATCAAACACATGTGAGTATCTAGTTGCTATGGTTTAGATCAAATTAAATGTTTGTAGATATATCTTTCATAATGAATGCATACCAAGTGGTAAGAGGTATAATCTTGGGAGGATCTTCTTAATTAAACCTAAAGACAACTTTGTCCCACTTTTACTTGACTAGGCAGAAATTGTCTCCCACCTTAAGATACAACACATTTAGCTTGATAATGCAAACTGGAGGGATTCCAAAGTTGTCCAATTTCTTGTCTGAACCACATTGCTTCTTATAACAATAATCAGTGTTGGATTGAGTTATTGTTCACCTTCAATTAAAGAGTAACAGATTGACAGTTAATTATGTTATCTATAAAGTTGAAAGTTTTTCTTTGTTGGACTCTTCTATATGTAACTACAGATCATCTTCCTCCTACATCCATATATACATGAAGTGTGTCTTGAAGGTGCACCCTCTACTATAGTGAGTATTGGCATTTCTGCAAAAATGTATATGATGTCTTGAAAAGCCTTTTTTTTTCTTTCGAATTTTGAACTTGCCTGTGAATAGGAGGCTTTTGGTTGGGCAGCTGAAGCAACAGAGGAAAGCATCTTTATTTAATAAGTAGTGCATATCTTGAATAGTCATATTTGCAAGCTTCTAACGTCATCTTTTGTCTTCATTTGTGTTAACCTTGCTACAGATGTAGGACCTTCTAAAAACAGAAATATTATTTATAAATTAGCTTTTGATTTAAAAGATATAAAATCGAGGGGAGTTTCATTTGCTAGAGGCATGGTTGGAGTTGTGGAGATCCCCTCCACACTTAGTTGAAGATTTGTTGGGAGGAGGATGTCAAGGGGCATTTGATGTAAAGTTCTTCATCATTTTTTTTTTGTTTCATTGGGTTGATTTGATGGCTGGAAATTACTAATACAAATCCGCTGGAATAATCTTTGTAGAAGAGCATCATTGCTCCAATAAGGGGATGTTAGGGTTGAATGAAACCCTCCTTTTGTCTTTTTGTAATTATTCGATTTATTTGAAGAATATCCGTTGTCTTAATGTCTCAGTTAGGGATGGTTCACTCTATTTTTAGGGTTACCCTAGCTAGGGTTCAAGTTAAGTGCAACACCCTTAAGTTCTCTTGATCTTGGGTGAAATTATACTTGAAGACAGATGCATTGTTGGTTGATCATTCTATAAAGAGAGCTTCCTACTTGTGTCTACTTCATTTATGATTTCATTTGTGCTTGTCCCTCCTAATAATTCATGGTTACACATTATTACGTGGCTGACTTTTGTACTTGTTGTGAGGAGTATCTTTGGAATAGTGCTCCTTTAATCTTTGGCATGTTAAAGTAAATCCATATGTTTAGTTTGAGCATGTCTGTAACAGCCTCACTATGCCTCCTTCCACACTGTTCAATCCCTATTGTTTTTTCTTGACTCCATCAATCCACCATCCCATTTAATTTTAAAGCATATCTTATCTTTCACATTCTTTTCTAGGGAATGCCCCCTTGAACAAGAGGAGAGCCAGACTAAAGTGAGAGGAAGAGTTGTTGTAGTGACAATGAGCAACCTTCCTACTTGCTTATAGGGTTGCACTTTTTTTTTTTTTTTTTGGGACTTTAAATATATTTAAGCGTGGATCTGGGAAGTCACACATAGAACTAGCAATATCTTTGTTTGCAAGCAAATTTGGGACAAACCTCATGCAATGACATGTAATGGAAAGTTTGATGTCCATCCATGTATGCAAGCAACATGGGTTTTAGTTTTGCATCTTTGGTGCACATTATAGTTGGAAGAAGTGCCAGTCCATTTGATCATAGATCTCTCCAATTGTTGCAACAAGACTGGGGAGAGCAACTTATCTCTGGCTTTCTGTTTATTTGTCTCTCATTCATTCAAGTGTTGAAGAGTAAAATAACAGCAAACTCAATTTTGCCAAAAGATCCATGAACTAAATAACGTCCCTGGAAATGGGCTCTAATAAAAGTACCTTTCCACAATCAATCTGCACCTTGCAGTTGTAGCAGACAATATTCATACAATTCAGACACTAATTACACATTAAATTGATCTCAACAGTGATGGATGTCAGTGGGAATAATTAATAGTCCTGTCTCTGCAGCACCACTTTAACCAGTAAACTAACAGTGAAACAATGAACTAACACTTGCTAGAAAATTCCAAGTCCTGACTAATTCTTTTCAAGTATGATTTGTTGCAAGAACCTGGTAACTTAAGGTAATTGCAGATGTCTTTCACCATTTCATTTTCAAGTTATTAACTGCAATTTGTAACAAAGGCATTCACGAATCACGATAAATTGAACTAAAATAACTACAGCAATTTTTTCTTCGAAGCAGATTATTTAACATGAACCATCTCTGATCAAATATATTAAATTGGCGTTCTTGGAAATAATTCAATAAGTAATTCAATATTGCATTCACAAATCTAGCTAGATTATATGGCAAGTAACATAATGAACACTATTAATTTTGTGTGGCAAGAGAGATCTGCTAGGGTGTTCAAAGATTTGCATGAAGAAAGACTTTCTGGGATTCATAAGTTTTCAATTTCAGATTCCATAAGGATACAATCTTCAGCTCATCTGATCGGTCATCTAGATCTCATATATGTGCCCTATTTCAAAGAGATGTACATGCCCAAGTACTGAGGATGAACACTCAATTTTGTGTGGTAAAAGAGATATGCCAATGGGCTTATATCCTGCAGCCCAGAAATTTAATAGGTCAATGGCCAAGAATAAGCCTTAGCAGCCCACCATGCCATAGGCCCATCAAAAAATTCAATTGATCCGTGTAATGAAATGGCTGCAGCTTTCAATTTATCCATCCTCTGACCATCTTGTAACGCCTTTTAAAATACCCTTTCATTTTATTTTTTTGGGTGCAAAAACACATGTTTCAGTCTAATTTCAGTTCTTGAGGGAGGGATGTTTTGGGATAACCTAGCGACAGAGCATTGTATTGGGTCTTCCGATTTCTCCAGATCCACAACCTAGATAATTTCTGAATCTTTCCTTCCGACTACATTCATAAGGATCCACCGGTCATTCAATTCTTTGCAACTAGACTACAGAGCTTCAATATCGCCCAAACACAAAGTTGAGAATAAATACAAATTTCACAAACGTGCAAAAATAACCTCAAATATAGAAATTCCTTAGTAAATAAACATAACTGGAAAATCACAGAACCAGAAAACCAAATCAAGAAGCCAAAAGACATGACCGACAGGCGAAGGAGCTTAAAAGAGAAACAGAATATACATGCAGAATGTTGGAAGTTGTTACCGTAGAAGGGTTTTGAGCCTGAGAATTATAAGGGGGAAGCACGATATCCTTCTCAAACCCCAGATCATCCATCAGCTTGACCAATTCACTACTGCTAATATTGTTATTATTCTGCAGCTGCGGCGGCGATGAGGAGAAAGGGGCAGTGTTGGGATGTATAAGATCGTAAAAGGGCTCGTTCTCAGATCCTGTAATGTGGGCTTCCATTTTCTTGAGTGGTACCACGTATTCCCCCTCCTTATAGAAGCTGGGGATTCCAAGTTAGATTCCATAATAGTTAGGAGGTACCCGGACGAAAGAAAGGAGCTTCATGAAAGATGGTTTCAAACCAGTTGAACGGCAGCGTCTCCAAGGGGAACTGGAGGATGTAACATTTCTCCTGCCCTAGAAGCCACCGGTTCTGAAACTGTACAGCGACAGATTGAGCACGAATTCAGGCGACCGTTGAGGTGAGGGATAGGTTCTAAACAAAGCCGGATGCTACACGGGAATAACCATGGCTGGGACGCTCTGGAAACTACCTAGTTCAATTCGAGTGACGCAAACTAGATAACGAACGAGGGAGAGATTTGACCACTCTACCTATTACCGTGTACGGCAGAAGATTGACCTGAAGCGGATGTGGAAAACATCTCGGATCAACGAGGCGCTGTCAAGACATACATAAATCGAACATAGGCGCAACATGGAGAACCACAAAAACACCCCTAGGATCCTCAACAGTGGGAACAAAATGGGAATAGCTTCCCTAAGGGCAACCTGCGAAAACCCTTTTGGTATAAGGAGAAGTATAAGCAAACCCAACAGTCCCAATCTAAACAAGCAGGCCAGGGTGACCAAACGCCTCCATGAAAAGTTAATACTGCGGCTTCTGCTGCGCACAACCATGTTTATATAGACTGTAACATTGATTGCCTTATTGATTGTCATGACAAAACCTGCGGGAGGAGTGCTACCCACCTCAAATTTTATTTGCTCGTTTTGGAGAAGACTAGAAGATAATCGAACCAGCGCAATTTCATCACGAAATCACTGATTTCTGCCCTGAGAATCCATGATGTCGAGGGCTTTTCATCTCAATCAGGTTCTCCGTCAACAACAAGAAATGACTGCCCTCCATAAAACAGTGCGGGTTTTAATAATTTCCGTTGTTTAAACCTGGACTCTATATCTTCGCCACTCACCTTTCTATGTCTGCAAATTCATAAATAGTTAAACAGACACCGATACCATACTCTGAGAGGCGCTCATACCGGTGTAAGAGTTACTCCCTTACTATAAACATTTCCAAGTCCAGAAATCAGGTTTATGATGAGGCAATTTAAGATCTGTAAATGGGTGCAAGGTGGGCTTTGGTGGGCAAATTTGAAGAATCTATATATTAGAATTATGAGTCCTTATGAGGGTTACAAATTCTTACAACGGAATTTGGGTTTAGTGGGTTTTGGGCCCAGATTATGAACTAAAGCTCTGATACCATGTGTAAGGACCTGAATCCTATTATTAAAGACTCTATTCCGTTATACACTAACAGATCTATTTTCCTATTAATTTATAAATAATAAAAGGAGCCTGCTGACCTTTTCACATAGCTTAAAACATTTAACATCTGATCATTTTATCATAAGCAACATAAATTAAGGTGAGCATTCCATTGATATCAACTTAACAAGGGTAGTCCATGGAAAAATACCTGTTCCGGCGGTTGATGATGATACCTTTGTCTGATAGCTCCAGCTGAACGCTCCTTCTGGCCGACCCAACCGGATTTACCTCCCAGCCAACTAGGAAATAAATTCCTAGCCCAGGAAACCTCCACAGGTTCCCTAGCCCTCCGTGCCCAAGTCCAACCAGATATAGTGTGTCCTCAAGAAGAATATGCAAAACTAGATAATGATGCTTCCCTCCTCTCAAACCCAAGAAACCTCCCCAGGTTTCCAAGGCCTCCCAAAATCATAACAAGGCCAAACAATCACAACCAACCCCCACCATCCTAAGCAAAACTCCAACTCCCCCTTTCTTCCTTCCCCCTTCCCTTTTTATATCCTCTTTCCTCAACCACCTCTCATTAATGTCATTAACTCTCACCCATCCTTGGTTGACTTCTCTTCTAAGCTAGGAGTACATTTGGAATTGTGACATGAATATAAAATTGAGAATTTAATGGGAAAGGATCATGTCTTCTCCCAAGTAAATCTGAAAAGTACATTTGGGAATGTGAAGTGTAATTACATGGAGAGGACCATGTCTTCTCCTTAGTAAATGTGAGGGTACATTGGGGAATGTGAAATGAATAAATATATATTGTTGATAAGATGGAGAGGACTATGTCTTCTCCTTAGTAAATGTGAGGGTACATTGAGGAATGTGAAATGAATAAATATATATTGATGATAAGATGGAGAGGACTATGTCTTCTCCCAAGTAAATGTGAGGGTACATTGGGGTATGTGAAATGAATAAATATATTTTGAATTAATGGAAGGCAACCATATCCTACATAATATTCAAATTGAGAAGGTAAGTGGGGAATTTGAATAATGGAAATCATAAATTTATTTTATGACCAATATTTCTCAATATTTCAGATAATGTAAATATTAACACAATTTGTAGGATAAGATTTAAGTGGGGCATTACATGTTAGAACCACTCATGCACTTTCCTTGACTTACTGCATATGTCACACCCTTGCTACCAAGAGGGACATTTTACTTGCCTCTGTACAAAACCGTGGTCAAGGCAATACTATACAACCCATTGCTAGGACTCCTACACCAAATAGTCTGAGGTCTAGTTGGGACTTCTCACCGAGGAGATCCCTTGACATGTTGGCGGGTCCAACACTGTCAACAACTCCATTTTTTATACCTACCGATATAAAAACCCTTTACCCCCTAATATATGCTCAATATATTATATCATTTTTCCTCAATATATATCCCCCAATATGAATGCACGTGGTAGTGAAGACCCCATGTTCCTTTTAGAAGATGATATGTAACATTTTAAAAAATATTAATAATAAAAATAGTTCAATGTGTATATATAGAGAGATATTATATCTTATGGATATAAGTTTCTTATTTCTAAATATTAGAAGACATGTATTAACATTTTAATGAAGAGAATGTGAATGGTAAATAAAATATTTCAATGCCAACTAATGGTAAATACAGCTTGAGTGGGCCTAATGGTTAAGAGCATGTGTTTCCTCCTAAGAGGTCACAGGTTCAAAACCAGAGGGGGGTAGAGTATGTATGCTTTCATAGACTTAGCAGTCAAATCGCTGCGCGGAGGTGGGTCCCTTGTCCCACAAACAAGGGGGTCTCATACACCAATTTGGTGTCTGGCTTGGCTGTGACCTTAAAAATGGATATTATTATTATTATTATTATAAAACAAGTAAAAATAAAAAATATCTTATAGTTAAAGAAATTATTATTGTGTCATCCAAAACCAGTATAGATTCACCTTAATTCTAGATCTACCAATTGTGGAGAGGAATCAAGTCTCACAATGTGCAAATATTTCAAGTTTTCACTCAAAAATAAGTTTGCATCGGGTAGATTCTGAGTTAAAATGGATCTATGCTAGTTGTGATATTAATAGTACTGAAATTATATTTTGAATATTAAATATAAAGTCTAGATTCAAAGTTAAAATGGATCTATGCTAGTTGTGATATTAATAGTATTGAAATTATGTTTTGAATATTAAATATAAAGTCTAATTATATTATTTAAAAAATGAATTTAAACAAAAGAATAGTTATTAAAATATATGTGTCTTTTTTTATTAAATTTTAATTTAAATAGTAAATTTAATATTTAAATGGTTAGTATAGATAATCTTTTTGGTAAAAAAAATTAATTTCTTATTTTTATTATAAATACTTATTAAAATTTATGCCAATAAATATAAATATATATATATATATATATATATATAAAACCTTTTATTTACTACTATATTAATATTTTTATATTAAAAAATTAATGTATTAAACATTTTATTTATTGCTATATTAATATTTTTATATTTTTATTTAAAAACTATTATAATAATTGAAAAGTTAGTAAAATTTTCAAATATTAATAACGTATATTTTGTAAGCTACTCAATTAGACAAAATTAATCAACGAAATATTAGAATAACAACATTCACAATTGTTGTGTCGTTTTATAAATCTACTATTACAAATATTCTTATTTATAAATAGTATGAGAAAGGTATTATAAGTTGTGTTTTTATAAATCTACTATTACAAATATTCTTATTTATAAATAATATGAGAAATGTATTATAAGTTGTGTTTAAAGTAGTGATTAAATTTGATGGGTATTTATTTGTATTTTGTTTCTTTAACCATTAAATATTAGCAATTTTAAAATCTGCATGTCATTACTGACATCTACTTAATTTTTAAATCTATCAATTTGATGAATAAGATTCATATATATGTGTATAAACACACATACAAATTTCCACTTCATCGCTGACATCTACTTAATTTTTAAACATGTCAATTTGATGAATCATATTATACGTATTTATTTGTGTTGTTGTCTATATGTGTGTGACAGAGGGGATCCATTTATATATGTATGTTTGCATGTTAGAGAAATATTTGTTACATATATATTTATAACTCTATATCTTAAGTATAAGTAGTTTCAAATTAGACTGGAGAAAATAAAAGAAGATAGGCACAAGAAGAAACTCCAAAATAAGCACATATTGCATAGTTGTTACAGAATTTAATATAAACACAAGTTGTGCACTCAGTATTCAGACTATAAGCCTTTGGGCATGCTAGGAAAAGCTTGTCTTTATCCTAACTAGCATCATGCAATCCCATATGGACAACAAGAGCGGGAGTAGTTATCTTTTGCCTCAATGAAGAAAGAGAGATCAAATTTTCTTGCGGTCTAGGGAACCCAACTAACAACTAGGTTAAATATTTAGCATTATGGCAAGGTCTAGAATTGGCACTCACCAAAGGAATTAGCCATTTTTTGGACTTTGGTGACTCATTGATTGTAGCAAATCAAGTGAGCAAAGTAGAAGGAAGTTATGAACAAACTTTGACCTCAAACTTGCTTTGAAATAAACTTCTTTTGATAAAATTTGAGAAGGTAGAGCTATTTCATATTAAGAGAAATCCTAATACAGTAGCATACTCTCTAGCCAATCAGGTGTTCTCTTGGAACAAGGAGTAATCAAAGTTTATGATGGGGATTATTTAATCAAGACAATTTCATGAAACGTAAATTTTGAACTCATGGTATCGAAGAGTTAACCATAGGTCAACATAGAAAATGATGGAAAAATAAATCATTCGTTGGTAAAGTGCATTTACTATAATGGTGACCTTAATATTAATCCTCCATATGTAGTGGAGGGGGAAGGTTCTCACCACTAAAAGATACAATTGTATATCCATACACTCTTTGCTAGTCATGAAACAATGGAGGATGAATAGGTTGAGGCATGATCATAATCTCCAGGAGGGAAGAAGAGTGTGTGACTTAAGTATTATTATATCTAAGAAGATGGCAATAAGTGTTTGCTCCTCACTATCAACACAGTTAGTATTGGAAATCTCCCTTCCCACAATGGCACTGGATTTCTTTGTCTGAACATCATATGGGGATTTTTACAGCATTAAAGGAGTAGTTAGAAGCCTTAAATGGAGGAGAGTGATCTTGGAAAAATATATAGATCCAAACAGCATCCCTGTGGTGCAAAAATCATCTCAAAACTACAACAAATACTCTTTGAATATAGGGAAGAATTAGCGTTGGGCATTCAACATGGATAATAGTGGCAACTTTGTTGATGTGAATAACACCGTGGAGTAGTAGGAGGGGATGTTAGACTTCACAGCGTCTTTACCCATTAGGCTGGTGGAAATGATCCTCTCATAAATGCGGGTGCATCGTGGGTTAATAACTTAGAAATTGGGGCTTTTGGAAACCAAGATGGAAAGGCTTCATTTGGCAGTGGATATGTTGAGTCTTCAAATGGATGAGATGGTTCTGGCAGCAGATGTATCGGAGGGTGAGGAACGCAGCAATGCACTAGAAGGAATGGTGCAGAGACAGAACAATCCTGAAGAGCAAGATGGAGATGGATGGAGTTAGCATGGAAAAATCCTCACCTCCTCAATATGTGTCTGAATTTGATGAATATCAGGTCAACTCTACAATAAGGAAGATGTAGCAAGGTCCATGTCGAAAATAGTTTGATATGTTTTGCAAATATATAGTGATTCTTGGTGTTTTTTGGATATTGTATAAGGAGGACTTGTTTAGAATAGATGCATCTAGAGCGGGTGTAAAATGTAACAGAAATCAGTGGGGTTTTAGGATGATTGAAGAAGTCTCATGGGTTCAATACGTACCAGAAACTGGCTTGTATACTAACATGTTTTAATGGAAATATATACTAGTTTATTTCAAAAAAAAACATCATGCAATCCCATAACAAGCACATGAAGGTTAAAACTCATGTGCTCACCCATGTGACATCTATATGATATATAGAAAACCTTTTGGAATATAGTAAATATATTGAAGGGACTTTTAGTTGTTGAATAAAAATAATAATCATGCAATCCCATAACAAGCACATGAAGGTTAAAACTCATGTGCTCAACCATGTGACATCTATATGATATATAGAAAACCTTTTGGAATATAGTAAATATATTGAAGGGACTTTTAGTTGTTGAATAAAAATAATAAAAGTGACAACAATTTTTTGTTTGATTTTGATATTTTTCATGTAATTTTCATGAATAGGTTTAAAGCTTTCAAATCTTGGGATTGGGATGTCCGCTAAGGTTTGGACCTTTCGAATCTTGGGATGAGCACTAGAGAGATATATTATTTTTTGTTAAAAAATAATGAATTTCTTCAAAATTGATATCTTATATATTATTATTGCTAGGAGCGTTAGAATTCTCCCAGATCTCTATTTAAAAGTAAAAGTGAGTTCAAATTTGTTTTATTATTTATAACGTCCTTTTTCAATCAACTCATCATGTTGAAAGTTGAGATCAATTTCTCTTTTTAAAAGTACATTGGAGCTAATGGGTTTGAACATGCTAATCTAAAAAATTTGTAGAATAATTTAACATGACTTGCAAAAGATCTAAAATTATATAAATAATTACTATACATCATTTTCCCAAATCACTCGCTACTTTTACAGTAAAGAACATGATTTAATATATTTGTTCTTTAATGTTTATATCTATGATTTTACTTGGTTTATTTTATTTTAGGGTAAAGCTAGAATTGATAACATAAAACACAAAACTTAGATCAACAAAAAAATTAAAATGACGGTAATAAGTATATATAAAATGTCACATCATATGAAAGGCATTTTTCAAAGAAAACTCGTCATAAAAAATCTACTTGGCAAGTAAGAGTGCCTATTAAATTTATAATCTTTAAAGTTATTATAAATTGTGTAATTTCTATAAATTTATCATGTTTCAATATATTATATTATTTGAAGTATTGTTTTAACTCTTACAATATAGATTTTGTATATCTAGTTTAAACATTACTGTAACAAATTTATAATTACCACTTAAAATATGTGGATGGTATCATATAATTAGCATAATAATTAATATATATTATAAAATAATATGAAAAAGTATTATGAATTATAAATTGTTTTATAAATTATAAAGTGTTTGAATTATATTATTTAAAATAATAATTTAGCTACTTCAACATAGTTTTTATAAAGTTTAGAAAATGTTGAAGTAGAAGTTATAATTGCGTAATAAAATAACATGTAATTTGCACCATCAATATTTACTACAAAATAATTTGAAAAGGAATTATAGATTGTGTGTTTTATAAATTTACACAGTGTTTAAATACATTATATTATTTAAAAGAATAATTTAGCTACTTCAATGCTTTTTTATAAACAAAGTTTAGAAAATATTGTAATATAATTCAATTATATTGTGTTATAGTTCAATTTTATACTTCCTGTGATCGCTTAAGAAACCATTAAAAATTGAGGTTGAGGTTAAGATATTACACTTTTCTCTCAAAAAAAACTCCAAAAATGGTTAAAAGAAGTCTTTCAATGCCCTTGGAACACTAGAAAGGAGAGTTGTAATGCTCCAAGTAGACTAGAAAAGAGTGTTGAATGTTCCTATTCCTCTTGCAAAGAGTATTGAAGTAGCTATGATTCTTGGAACAAGATGATAAGTTTCAAAAAGTGAAAAATAATATTTAAAAGGAGGATAATGATGATAAGACCTTGTAAACCAAGAACCAAAGTGTTTAATCCATCCCCTATACCTTCTTGTCTCATCTATAAATAATAACCCACCATGGGAGAAGAAGTAAAAGAGAGACAAGCAAGGTTATGCTACCAAGGTGCCAAGAGAACATCTCTTAGCTTGCAATAAGTTCATGATACTAGTGTTCCTTGATTGTAAATATGGGTGAGATGAGGAGTATTCAATCAAGGAGCCAATAAATATTGCAACTATTGTAATTTTTCATTTTGATAATATGAAAATCATGTTTCCCCTCCAAAATATTTGTGTGTTTTTATATGTTAATGGTTAGATTTGTGTTTGTTTTACATAGAGCTAGATGACTAATGTTTGCTAATACTTATCCCGAAGAACATATTTTGTTTTTTTTTAATCTTTGTCTACAAGGAATAGGTATTGGATACTAGGGAAAAGATTCTAGATACTAGAACAAGAATCTTGTGGAGACTGCATTAGGTGGATCAAGCTAGTATCAGACTTTAGGAGAAAGGTATACACACAAACCCTCATTTTCAGTACATTCATGTGTATGCATCTTAGTTAGTAGGGGATAATGAAGGATATCGCTACTATTTAACACATATCAAGGGTGGATCTATGGAAAGGACTTCTTTGCAATTAGGGGGGAAATCTAAAAACAGAATTGGTGACTCCACTTGGGAGTGGATGAAAAATATATATCCTTTTAGTTTTGTTTATTTAGCTCTTTGATTTGTTTTCTATAGTCATATGTGCTTGTTAGTTCTTCCTGTTAGTGTTTAGGGTCTATGTAGTGATTAGATATATCAATTTCGTTACAAATATGAAAATATAGGTGATTTTTCTCAATTTACACTCCTAATTTATGTAGACAGAGTGTTGATACACACCTTGTCTATGTGTCTGGAACATTGCAATGCTCTATATCCTCCATGAAAATAATTAAATCCTTTTTCTAAATATTTTGTAAGGATTTTGTTTGGATTTTCTTAGGGTTTTCTGCAATTGGTAGGCCCAAATATTGGTTAAGGTGTATATTTGACTACTTGGAGTCCTCAAGTAGTCATCATTCCTCAAATCTATCCCAATACATTGAATTTGTAATCATTTTAGAGAGTTTTATTACTCTTTCTTGGATTTGATTCCATGTAGAGACATTTGGGTTAGCTAGAGATTTCCTACCATTGTCTTATACCTTTTTTTCTACCTATTGTTGTGTAGTATATCGAATCTTAAAAATTAATCGCTTACTCTTTCGTCGCATGCTTACTAGTATGTGGGTTTTTATTTGGATTATTTGAATGTTTTTCTCTTCTTATTTTTCGAACTACATGTTTGTATGTTCAACATTAGATTTGATTAATTGCATTTGGCCGTACAAAGTGTTAAAAGCGAGTGTTATAAGGATTATATTTGAAAATAAATTAAGATAAATGATCACTTTCCCTACTTAAACATAGTTTTCATTGAAGTGAGATCATGCACTGCTCATACTTTAAAAACTTGGAAATCGCCACCTACAAATATCACCAAACTTTCACTCCAATACCTTGACACTTAACAACATACACTAAAAGTAACATTAATTAAAAAGGACTAGATTTTTTTTCTTTTCTAGAACACTTTCTTTAACTTGGGATTTTAGGGGCTTGCACTAGGTTGGAGAGGACTCTTTCCAATGCCATAAGACTTGAAACTAGAATCTGAGTTAGGGAGTGCAAAGACACTTATTACCAACCCCTTGCTAGGAAATCTCCTCTCACACAAGGGTCAAGCATTAGGTCACATTAATATTTGGAGTGATATCCTTGCTTCATTGGGTTCGGGTACTATAGTCTACTCACGGGTTGTAGTTTCCATTAGGAATATTTAGGCTTAGCCCTGCCCACATATGTGAATTTGAACAATGAATGTTGCAGGTGGTAACCTTAGTTTCCTTTCCTTCAGAAACCTACATGGATGACTACAAGTGGCTTATTCCTATGGTAATTGGGACAAACATTGGTTAGAAATCACTTGGATCCCTCAGGGGGAACTTGCCAATTGTTGGGTACAATTAATTGCTTAATAAATAAATAAAACAACTAATCAGCTAGACATTAATTATCAACCCGAGGAGCGTCTTTTTATTTCAAGGCAATCAGAAAAATATATGCCTAAAAATACCATCATCTAACAATGGTTCTATATGATTGTGTTCTATACTATCAAGCTCATTCAACAAGAAATAAAATGTAAGACTTGAATAGTAAAACTAAAATTAAAAAGAAAAAGGTAAATAACAGGAAAAACAATTATGCTAATCACACAACTTGAATCATTGCTAAATTAAACCACACATACTTGAATTGGAAATTTAATATATTTCACCCAACATAATTCAAATGCTAATCCAGAGCAGTAAATTAAATGAAATCTATAAATTGGATGAAATAGCAAATCTGGAAAATGCAGCAAACAACAAATTAGTTAAAAGAAAGGAAATCTACTTCAAGGAATGACAATTGAAATTCAAATAAACAAGCACACAACTAAACTATTGTAGATGTTCAAGGCAGCACCTTGTCCAAGGTAGTGGTCCCAACTACCCAAGACTCAGTTCCGCCTTGAGAAATAACTCAGATCAAATTAAAAATAATAGATGTAGAACTCAATGGATAACTTCCTTCATTAAAACATATGAGAGAAATAATTACAGCATAATGAAGCTCTTAGCTTTCCTCAAATTCAATAATTGTTCATCTCCCATCACTCATCTCTTATTTATTCTCCTACATCATATCCAATAATTTTCCATCTCCTATCTACTGATTATCCATCCATATTCCCCCAGTTGTCCTCTAATTCTCCCCCTTCTTTGATCTTTGTTTTCATTTAAATACACAGAGAGCAAAGGAAAGTTACAAAAAAGTTACAAAATGATTTCCATTACAATTTTGGATTGATTATAGAATCTTATTAAACAAGATCAGGTCTAAAATATCTTCCCATCATGATTCAGTTGGAACAAGTCGAATCTGGTATTGCAATTGGAAGAATTTAGATAACGGCCACAATAGCAAATCTGAGAAAATCGTCTTCTAAGAACCTTTCGTTTATCTTAATATAGACCGAATTTTGGGAAACTACTTATCACAAAAATAATTCGGTTCGTTCTCGACAAAACCCATGTTTTGGATTTTCTAGATTCTCCTTCATTTGTCCGAAATGTCCAATGCAAAATTGTCACTTCTTATTTTAGTGAATTTCTGAGTTGGAATATTTAATTATGAGTTGGAGATCAAATTTGCAATTTAGAAAAGATCTTGGAAGCTAAAATCGTGAGTGATGTTACAACAAATTCATTAATAAACCATAATTGGTAAAATCATGCATAATAATCATGAATTTATTAAAAATAAAAGATAAAAATAGTATTTATCCATAAGAGCATAAATATTTATAAAATGGAATTATATGATAAATTATGATAAATGACATGATAAAAAATGGTAGAAATGGATGAAATAGACGTTAAAAAGTGATAATAATAATAACAAATTAGTGGCCCAACATACCCCCAAACTGAATATGTTACATGTCCTCATGCAACCCAAAGCCTTTGTATTAACGACGCTATAATACAAAAATGATCATCCCAACTCATGAAATTGATGGAACAGATGATTTCTTCCTCAAATAATGAATATTAAATTTTAGCAATGTTGATGAAGGCGTAACAGTTTTCACATTGACTTTTCAACTATATGTATATGAAATTGCAGCAAAATATGATATAAGTAAGAGAAAATTTCATTAACCATTTTCTCAAAAACTAGAAACCAGATTTTGCTGAAATTTTGCAAGCATATTTCTACTATATTAATGCTTCTCTAATCTAAAAATCATATCGTTTTGATGCACAGATCATGAGATATAAGAAAAATGACTGTAGATGACAATGCATGATTTTTTAAGTTTTACAAACTAATTTAACTTGAAATTTGTTGGGTTTGTGTATTTTAATGATACCTCTTTATTTTCCAAAAATCACAAGAATTCGGTGCATAGTTTTAAAGATATGCACAAATCAATTTTTGTACTCTATAAAAATGAAATTGTATGCCTTAAATGAGAAATAAAGTAGGAAACATTCATCTTATGTAGCGATTCCTCCCCCAAACTCGAGAATTAGCATGCCCTCATGCAATACTAGAAAAAAAATTGAGGTGGTTGCTACAATCCTTGTTGAAATCTATGCTTGGTGTAAAACAACATGGAATAAGGGAGGTTTTGAGAATGAATAAGAAGATCGATGGATGATGTCATGGTCATAATAAATGAATGAATGAAAATAACACTCCCCCAAACTGAAAGCTTCTATGTCTCTGAAAAATGGGAAGTGGTAAAGATGTGGAATGAATGATGATAAATAATGCTCAATGGATTTTCATGAAATTCTCATAAATTTTTAATAAATCATAAACTTATATTATTTTACCTCAAGTTTTACCTCCGAAAAAAATGTGGAATGACATGTATGGACTGGCATTTGTTGAAGCTGATGTAGGCTGAGCTGATGCTGAAAGTGATGCAAAAGGTGGAAGCCATGCAAGCACATCTTATTTGAACAATTGTTCATGTTCGCGAGTTGCTCGAGCCTCTTCTATTAGTTGCAATAGTGTGAGCTCGCTGTGAATAGAGTTACCCCCCATACTTGTTGTTCTCCTATAAACAATTCACTATTCTGCATGCAATTTTCTTGAATCCACAGTTTTAGTTTTGAACAGCAACAGATAAACCACATGAAAATATTTCAATCAGAAAAATTTTTGTACAAATGCAATAATAATATTTTGTCAAATCAGCAAGTTATGGCAGAGTTCAGTAAGTATTACGCATGCTATCCCATAATGCATACCTTCCCCCCTCCAATCAGAAAAGGGCGTCCATGACCATAAAGCATAGGAAAAAGGGAAAGGACGTTGAGGATTCATAAATGCGGTAGGACAATCAATCAAAGCGACGTAAATACGACAAAAGCAATCAGAGCAGTACAGGTCAAAAGATTTGAAATGCCCGTAAAAATAATAAAACAGAGATTTATACCATGATGTAAATAGATATTTACCTTAGGTGGAAAGGTGACGAATGCATGGCTGGCAATAAATGTTAATGACTATTGGTATCGAGTGATCAGACAATAATGATATAATACATATAAATATATAGTTTACCATGCATGTTGGCTATTAGAAAATATTGTTCAAATGGAAAATTTTCCTTTAGAAACGAATCCATAGGTGGTAATAGGATAAAGAGTATTTGGTAGTGTAACATAATACTTCAATATCACAAGCAGAGCCATTGCTGCCAGCAGTCGTTCATAGCCTCCACATGGTTGCTTTTTAACCCCAAAAATGAGTCAGAGTCCTCCATTTAGTATTTAAATGGTTTTCTGTTTTTTATTGCTATAAAGAGACCACTATGTTGGCATGGTAACCAGATAATCATAATGCCATTCACTAGGATATAACAAAGTGATCAGGCTGACTCGTGATGAGACCCCTATCCTTCTAACGGTTTAACTATCAAGAAGGTCATTACCTTGGTGTGTTGGCCATAATGGAATGTCACCTATTACACCCTTATGATCATGGTAGGCTGGCTCGTGATGAGACCCCCTATCCTCTTTAAGACAATGCTTGTTACATTTTTATATTTTAATGCTTTTATTGTAAAGAGAGGGAGGGTCATTTACTCCTTAAGAGTTAGGGATGGCGTAAGTAGTAAAAAAAAATGCCAATGAAAGTTATGCTTTTTCCCCCATATCATCGTATTAAATGGATTTATCCATTTGAAAGTGTAAAAGATAAACTAGCATGGTATTAGAATAATAAATCATTTTATCATGTGTCCAAAGAGAATATATTCAACTAGTCATTATATAGGTGCACCATGTTAGCTTCGGAATAAAAATGACCATCAAAAAGTTTTATAAGTCATAATGGTATTAATCTTACTATTTTTCTTTATCTTGGGCACAAATCCAACTAGATGGTTTTTTATTCGAAATATAAAAGAGAAAGATAAATGGAAAAAAGAATGACTGGCGATGAAACAACAAAGAGAAATCACAGTTATTCATTCTACCGATTTAAACAAAAAACACAAAAAAAAAAAGCAAAATCAAGGTTGTTCAATTGATTGAATGGTAATCATTCAATCGATTGAACAACACACACTCAAAAAGTATTGTTCCATTGATTAAACAACAATCGTTCAATCTATTGAATAGAAAAATTGAAAATAAAAACAGGCAAAAATGTTGTTCAATCAATTGAATAACAATTGTTCAATCGTTTGAACAACGAAAGTCAAAAATGCAAAAGTGTTGTTTAATCAATTGAACAATAATCATTCAATCGTTTGAACAGCAAAAATAAAAATAAAAACACAAAAGTGTTGTTCAATCGATTTAACAGCAATCGTTCAAATGTTTGAATAGAAAAAGTCAAAAATGAAAAAGTATTGTTCAATCGATTGAACAACAATCGTTCAATCGTTTGAATAGAAAAAATAATGAAACACAAAAGTGTTGTTCAATCGATTGAACAAAAAACACGCAAAAAGTGTTGTTCAATTGATTGAACAACAATCGTTTAATCGATTGAACAGCAAAATGCACAAAGTGTTGTTCAATTGATTGAATAGGAATCGTTCAAATGATTGAACAACAAACACTCAAAAAGTGTTGTTCAATTGATTGAACAACAATCGTTCAATCTATTGAATAGCAAAATGCTCAAAAATAAGTGTTCAATTGATTGAACAGAAATCGTTCAATCCACTGAAAAGTAACACACACACACAAAAATAAGTGTTGTTCAATTGATTGAACAGAAATCGTTCAATCCACTGAACAATAACACACACACAAAAATAAGTGTTGTTCAATTGATTGAACAGAAATTGTTCAATCCACTGAACAGTAACACACACACAAAAATAAGTGTTGTTCAATTGATTGAACAACAATCATTCAATCAATTGAACACCACACACACAAAAATAAGTGTTGTTCGATTGATAAAACAACATCGTTCAATCGATTAAATAGCAACACATACACACAAATAAGTGTTGTTCGATTGATTGAACAACAATCGTTCAATCGATTGAACAACAACACACCCACAAAAATAAGTGTTGTTCAATTATTTGAACAACAGTTGTTTAATCAATTGAACAACACTTACTAACACACACCCAAAGACAAATCAGATTTGTTCGTTCTACCGAACAATAGTTGTTCAATCACCAACAGAGCGGAAACTACAACTTTGAAGGAAGCAACTCCTGAAACACAAAAACATAAGAGAAATAAGAAAAGAAACACCATTTTATTTAAAAATATTTACTAAATTAATTAATTAAGTTACAACAGCTATGATGTTATTTCCTAAGGGAATATCAATCTATCAATGGAAAAAAATGATCTTTTGGAAAAATGTTTTAGCAATAGTGACATGAATCTTCAAATGAAAATAAATTCTCCATTTCTTCTATTATGAATCTGTTAGGTAATAAATTAAATTAAATTTCCTTGTTTATTTAACATTTATTTCAAGAATCGCTCGTTCATAAATTGACTTCTTTTATTCTCCTAGAACTTGCAAAAAATGAGTGTTTACCTGCAATAAAACATGAAATCATGGAAGAAGAGAGGTGATTGGGCTCTCATAATCCAAGACATATGAAAAAAATAACAAGTATTTACTATGTAAAACAAATCCACAGAAAGATAAACAAAAAAAAATTATTTGTCACCTGCGGGAGAGTAGTGGTCGACCATACTAACCAACAATGTTTTAATCATAACTCCTTTTTTTTTCATCCAATTTGAGTGATTCCAAAGCCAAATGAGAGATAATTCAAAGGTATATCACCAATAGAAATAGGTTTTAAAAATTCCATGATATGATATGTCAATTTTACATGGAACAACCTGCATAACAGAGTCATTTTCGATTTCCCAACTTAGACCAACAGTTGATCTTTTAAGCATAATTTTTTCGTTTGATGGTGGATTAAAATTATTAAAATTGGATATTAAATTATATTCATTTATTTATCTCCAATAGAAATAGGTTTTGAAGACAAGAAGAATTGATGGGTCAAATACGCAAGTGAACAGTTGGAAAAACAGAGTTTTAAAAGTGCAGATTTACGATAGACAGTCAGTATTTTGGTCATAACTTCCTCATACGATATTGAAATTGAGTGATTAAAATTTATTTGTAAACTAGATTCATAGGGTAATATACCATAGAAACAGGTTTTAAAAATATATTCATTCAAGCCTCCAAAAATTGACTATCCCAACTCTGTTCCTGAGTTGCCTACTAGACACCCTGTCAATATTTTGGTTATAACTTTTTCGTTTCAAATCCAAATGGAGTGATTCAAATTGGGTTGGAAAGTATAAATAAAGGGATACTTAGGATAGAAATTTTTTTAAAAATATTCCCTTTTGGTCCCTCAAAACATGACTATCCTGACTATGTTTTCAGAACTTTCATCAAGCCCACAAGCCAAAAAAATATGATATTCAAACAATTTTTCCATATTGGTGATAAAAATGAATATGAGTGTTTGTAGAAATTTTATTTTCAATATAATGCATCTACATACACAAATAAATTAAAATATTTATCACCGATGTTGATTTTCATAGCGTGTTGCAATAAAAACTAATGTAATTATTTATGTCCTTATTTATTTTATTTTCTGCACTAACCTACTCTGCTTTGAAAACTAAATATACTTACGTATAAGAGTACTTCCAGTGGAGCCATTTTCGAAATAAGGCCTCAAGTATGTACATACCCAAATTTGAAAAATGCATGTTAATAAATAGTAGGGTATGAGAAGCCAACTTCCCTTGAAAAAATGGTGTCAAAAATTGTTGAAGTATGGAGTGATGTTGCAAACAAATGATGGAGTGAAACCAATCTTCAATATATCCTTTACTTTCTTGATTTCCCATAGCCATCATATCATGAAGTTCTTGAGTTTTTAAAACGGCTTGTTGATGCAGACTAGAAGAAACCTCATTTTCTTCCATAACTTCTACAATTTTTGGATTTGAAACATTCCCAATCTCAATATAAGTTTTCTGCAATGGTGCATGTGAGATAGAATGGGTGGGAAGGGTAGGTAAATTTTGCAGTTCAACACTGTAAGCATGTTGTACTGGTTTATTATTGTGAGGGTGTGGAATGAGTTGAGCAAGAAATTGTGTAGGGCATGAAGCATTTTGATGATGTAGTTGATTGGGTTGTGTGGATGATTTTGATAGGCAAGCAAGATGTTGTGGAAGAGCTGGTGAAGAATATGGATGATTTGTTTGTGCTACAAGATGAGGGAGAGTAGTCATGCAATCATAATATGAACCATGTCAAACTTGTAGACAAGATTGGTGGGGGTTATATTGAGATTGACATGGCTGCCCTAACACAGGAGTATTCCATAATGGATTATGCAAGTAAGAAAATGAAGAGGAAGTGTTTTGAACCATACATGTAGGCCATAGTTTCCATAGTTTTGACCTTGTTACAGTTTCCCCATCCCTTTGATATGCTACTTCCATCCTAGATAAGGAAGAGTGGCTATCTATGGGATGCTCCTTCCGGTAATGAGGGCAAAACACTTCATCAAATTCTGCTTGATTTTTATAAACCTGAAAAACATGAAATTGTGAATTTAGATAGCTAATAAAATCATATTTAATATTTTAAAATAAAACATCAATTTCAGCTCTTATGTCTCGTATTCTTGTAGCATATTTGGAAAAGAAAGAAGAAACTTCTCTATAATTATTACCAGCCTTGGAGATTCCTCTTGAATACCTTATGCATAATTCACCAACATCATCATATGATAACTAAAAAACATCACCTTTTCCTATCAAATTTAAGATTTCTAAAAATTAATCTTTGATTACTTTAAGAATGAGTGTTTTTAAGATCTCTTTTCTCAAATTCTTATGCTTTTATTTTTGAAAGTTGTATTTAAATTGCTCTACATAGTCCTCCAACCTTTCATCTTTCCCTTGTAGCATACCGAAAATATCTTCATCAACTTTGCAATAGTCTTGGTACTTCTTCAAGAATACGTTTTCCATGTCCTTCCATGTTTGGATGCAATTCCCACCAAGGCTCATGAACCATCAGAGGGCTGCTCCTTTTAGAGTAAGAGGAAACACTTTCAACCTTTGATCATAAGTACAATAATCATATCCTCTACAAAGTACTTCAAACTCAAATAAGAATGTATCTAGATCTTCATTTGTCAAACCATGAAAATTTGGTAGAGAAGATGGGGGAATTATGTGCATTTGTGTCACTCCTCCTAGATCTTTGATAGGGAATTCAAAAGTAGCAATGTGAGCCATTTATTACCATAATAGAAGATGTTCTTCATGTGTTTCTTTGAGGCTCCTCCTTCAAATGTTCTTGTCAATTGGTTAGTGAAATGGGTGGTGCTTACATCACCACTTGAGTGGAATCATGAGATTTTTTTTCAAAATTCTACCTCTAAAATTCCTACTTCTATCAGTGCATGTTATATGACCTAATCCTGACTATTGAGGTAGACCCATCACTGGTTCCCCAGGATACGCACGTAGGTTCTTACCTTTCATCTTCAATGTCGAGCTCTCATGAAGTCAGGTATGCATCTGCAACCATATATTAGTGTGGTAGTGCTATTTGACTGCCTCCCCGGCAACGGTGCCAAAATGTTGGGTAAAATTAATTGCTTAATAAATAAGTAAAACAACTAATCACCTAGACATTAATTATCAACCCGAGGAGCATCTTTTTATTTCAAGGAAATTGGAAAAACAACTAATACCGGTTCTATATGATTGTGTTCTATACTATCAAGCTCATTCAACAAGAAATAAAATGTAAGACTTGAATAATAAAACTAAAATTAAAAAGAAGAAAGTAAATGACAGGAAAAACAATTATGTTAATCACACAACTTGAATCATTGTTAAATTAAACCACACATTGTTGAATTGGAAATTTAATCTATTGCACCCAACATAATTCAAATGCTAATCTACAGTAGTAAATTAAATGAAATCTAGAAATTGGATGAAATAGCAAATCTGGAAACTGCAACAAACAACAAATTAGTTAAAAGAAAGGAAATCTACTTCAAGGAATGACAATTGAAATTCAAATAAACAAGCACACAACTAAACTACTGTAGATGTTCAAGGCAGCACCTCATCCAAGGTAGTGGGCCCAAATGCCAAAGACTCATTTCCGCCTTGATAAATAACTCAGATCAAATTACAAGTAACAGATGTAGAACTCAATGGATAACTTCCTTCATTAAAACATATGAGAGAAATAATTACAGCATAATGAAGCTCTTAGCTTTCTTCAAATTCAATAATTGTTCATCTCCCATCTCTCATCTCTTATCTATTCTTCTACATCCTATCTAAGAATTTTCCATCTCCTATCTGCTAATTATCCATCCATATTCCCCCAATTATCCTCTAATTCTCCCCCTTCTTTGATCTCTGTTTTCATTTAAATACACAGAGAGAAAAGGGAAGTTACAACAAAGTTGATTACAAAATGATTTCCATTACAATTTTGGATTGATTACATAATCTTAATAAACAATATCATATCTAAAATATCTTCCCATCATGATTTAGTTGGAACAAGTCGAATCTGGTATTTCAATTGGAAGAATTTGGAAAATGGACGCAACAGCAAATCTGAGAAAATCGTTTTCTAAGAACATTTTGTTTCTCTTAATACAGACCGAATTTTGGAAAATTTCTCATCAAAAAATTAATTCGGTCCATTTTGGACAAAACCCATGTTTAGGATTTTCTAGATTCTCCTTCATTTGTCTAAAACATCCAATGAAAAATTGTTACTTTTTATTCCAACGAATTTCTGAGTTGGAATATTTAATTATGAGCTGGAGATCAAATTTGCAATCTGGAAAAGGTCTTGGAAGTTAAAATCGTGAGTGATGTTACAAAAAATTCATTAATAAACCATCATTGGTAAAATCATGCATAATAATCATCAATTTATTAAAAATAAAGGAGAAACATCATATTTATCCGTAAGAACATAAATATTTATAAAATGGAATTATATGATAAATTATGATAAATGACGTGATAAATAATGGTAGAAATGGATGAAATAGACATTAAAAAGTGATAATAATAATAATGACAAATGGGTGGCCCAACTCCAATAACAAAAGGTACTTGTGCCAAGGGTTGAGACATTAAGTAGGAGGCCATTGTAAATATCACTCATACCGTCATAGTTGTCTGAAGACCTCATCAACCAAGATCCAACTGACAAAATTCCCCTTTAGTCACTTGGTTTTCTTATTGTTACTTTTAAATTCATTAGGAGTGTGATTTTTTATCTAAGGATAGTTGGTCATAGGTGTTTTTATTCTTTGAGTTAAAATTTTATGTTCACTATGAATGATTTTAATCCATGTCATTCTCATTATCAATAGTTTCTTCCTACTAAAGTGAAGGATCCACCTTATAGTAGACATAGGATTGACCCCAATGTTGAGTTATATTATTATCTGGTGTCATTATTATTTATTCTTAGGGGGGGGAAAAACTAGTTCTAAAATCATTTGATGAGATTCTTCCACCTCACTATTATCAGTCCTTGTCTCATCCCCTAAATATCATCCTTTCAGGTGTAGGTTTTAACCTCGTACAAAGATTACCTGCATACGAATTCTAAAACACATAAAATAAACAATGTGAGAGAATAACACATATACACAAAGATTTTCCCCTGGATCCCAAAACCGAGACTACTAGCTTGATTTTTCATTATGTTCCTTTCAATGTTACAATACATATTTATACATGCCGAAGCATCCATTACCATGGACCAAAAACCATCGCGTCAAAAACCATGGACCGAAAACCATCGCGTCCAAAACCAAGGACCGAAAGCCATCGCGTCCAAAACCATGTGTGAAAACCATGCTCAAAACCATAGGTAGGTCCACCCAACCTAATATAGGGTCCAGAAAGGGGGGCCTACCCTCCCCCCTCAAACCCCCTAGATGGGGGGGTTTCTGCTCCCTCTGTGACCCCCCAGCTGCATAATCAGTGCAACGAAGGGGGGCTCCGCCCCCCCTTTAGTCCCCCCGTTAACTACATGGGGTAGTCTTGGAAAGAATATAACACAACCCAACATCAAGTGGGAGTGCATATTTGAATAGACACCTTTGATTGTTTCATGGTCCTTACCGCAATTACATTGTGACTAGTATATACCATATTGTTAAACCTAGTGTTCCAATACCCAAAGTCACTAGTTGGGCCCATGTGTCAACTTATATGTTGTTCACTAATGCCCTAGGTCCCATCCATATTATGTCTATACCTTATATTTTCTTTCTTTGGGAATTGTTGTAGCGGATGCAACCACCCTCCAAAATTTTTCCTATGCTTCGTTTTAGAGCATCCCTCCTAAATGACAACAGCTTATCTCGCACTAACCTAGGTACTTGTGGTTTGATTGAGTTTTATCTTTGCATTTTTGCTTGAGTTTTCTCACTTGTTTTACTGTCTAACCCATTAGTTGATCCCTTGACTTGGTTTCAACTCGGTTCTAGTCTTTCCTTAGTGAACCACATAACCCTTGAGGGCAGCTAGCCATGCTCTCGGGAATTGCGTAATACAAGTTGTTAGTGAGCCTTCAAATCCAAAATTGCGCAGAGCCAACTGACAGCCTACCTTCAGTTGGGAAACTGTGTAGAGCATGAGAGGAAGCCTAGATCCACTCAACCCAGAAGTTGCGCAGAAGCTTCTTGCTTAGAATTTGTGCAGTGCATGAGCCAGTGAGTTGCCTAACCCCTTCCGAAACTACACAATCTCTTCAGACAATGCATGGCAGCTTTTCCTGAAAATAAAAAATAAAAAATAGAAAGTGAAAAGAATCCCTAGAAAATAGGGATCTACTTTTAGCTGGCTAGAGGAGACACTCGAGTTATTTTGGAAACTGTCGCCAAGTGTCGAGTTTTCCTTGATTTTTGGTATGTGCGTCATGAACCCTAAATCGACCAAAACTATTTAATGGATGCTACTAGGCCTCATTTTCACATTCAATCTTAGAGCTCTAGAATTCTTGAGGAGATCAAGGAACCTCTAGTGCAATCGTCGTTGATTTTCCAGGTAAGTCTTGCTTTTCTAGTCTTTTGCTGCTTTTTCTATCACTTTTGTTTGTTTAGCTTGTGAGAGTGTTGTTTCACTCATTTTTTTGAATGATCATTGGCGTTTCAACTTGTTTTAGCTTGTAGAAGTATTGTTTTAATTTTTTCATTGCCTTTCCCAAGTGTTGCATGCATTACCCAGTTTTTGCACTAATGGTCATCGTTGTGGTGACTCTCTCCACATGCTTTGTTTTCCTTCAGTTTGATTGATTCCTACACTCATTTAAATTGCATGCATTATAATTCACTTATATCTACACTCAACATCATTCAATCCTTCAGATATGTTTGATTTCTCACTTCCCTTGGGTAGATTTGGGCTTCCTTGTCCTGGATCTCGTCTTCCTGAGCATGCACTACACATTCCAGGAGCTCAAGGCCTTGACCTTGGCTTCTGAAATTTCATAGAGGTTTCCCAAGCCTGGCTCCAACTATGCACTACACAGTTCCAGGTTCTAGCCCCAAGCATTGGCCACTGAGACTGTGTAACGCACAGTCTCTCGTGACCTATTCCCAGACTGAATTATGCATTGTACAATTCCAGTCAACAAGACCTCCCCACTAACTGTTGTGACTGCACAATGCGTAGTTCCAGCTGGCAGCCAGACACCTTTGTAAGCCAGGATTGCACAATCCTTCCCAACAGTTTCCCATTTTGTTGCTTGGTCTATTTGTAAAGTGCTTTTGGTTTCAAGCTAACATTTGCATGCCATGAGTGTCCTCTCTGTCTCTAGGTATAGAAGTTTTTAAGCAACTCTCTAGTAGTTATAAGTAACATGGTTTCCAAGAGAGATACATCAAAGGATACTGTCGAGAGTAGCACTGGGGAAGAAGTTGAGCAAGTGTCAGTGAATTTTCCAGTTTATGCAGACACTCAGTTGTTCATTGAGAAGGGCATGAAATTAACATGGCAGGAAATTAAGGATATCTTTGCAGGGGAATTCAAGGAATATCTAGAGGATCGGCAGGTTTATATCAATGTCCACTAGTCAGGATTACATAAGGTTGCATGCAGGTACCCCTCCTTCCCATGTGCGCAAATAATCCACTGGATTGTCTCACACACATATCCAAAGACTATGACATTGAGCAGTTTTAGTCAGATATAGCTTGCCAACTTCAGGGTGGAGAAATATCAACAGATGTATCATTTACCTTAGTCAATGAACCACATGGATATACTTTTCTATGCCACCCACAACTTTGTGAACACCAGATATATTATAAAGCATTGGGTGAAAGAGTCGTCAAAGTTTAGAGAAAAAACCAATCATGTCTACACGACTAAGTCACTCATAAAGGCCTAATAGTTCTTGATCATCTTTGCATGTCGATTATAGAGTCAAGAGAGCACGGAGACCTTTCTAGAAAACTGGGTGATTGTGTTGGACCAGTTGGTGAATGATGGAAGGCCATTCAACTGTTCATATTTGTTGGCTCTTCATTTGAAAGTCCATGTGACTAACGCCCGAAGTCCGCCCAAGGATGAGTAAGTGAGATTCTATATGTCCACGTATCTACTTGATGCAATATGTGCCTAGGATAAGTTTCCTGGCATGGGTTGGACATGGATACTGAAAGAGACTGTTGTCAACATTTATTGCAAGTTACTTTCTGACTATAGCTACAGAGGAGTTATGGCAAGGTTGATTGACTATTTCATTATCTCATTGTACAAGTTGATCTTTGATCAAGATCCACCTTGCATGTCCCAAGAAGCGATGGAGGCAATACTTGAAATTGCATATTGGTATGCCTCACCCGATGGCACCTCCATCAAGATGTTTGGCAGAGAGAAGCCTCTGCATGTTCTACCAAGGTATGCCATGAACAAGTTGGTCATGCGAGAGGTATCATATCACATCTCCACAGGGTTATCAGCAAGCCTACATAGGAGGAATAATGCACCATGACCCACTCTTCCTTTATGGATAGGATTATATGAGATTAAGATCTAGAAGGATGCAGATGACGAAGCCAAGGATTTAGTGACATTCGAGTTCGGCACCAAAGACTACAATCTGTATAATCCTCGCAGTATTTTCAAGAACCACTGTGTGAAGGCGTACTATCCATGGATCAATGGGAAATTTCATTGGCATAAAGAGGACCCTTGGAGATACTGTTACAATTACTCCAAGCTCCATGAGCTGGTCAGTATAGCCACAACATGGAAATCTTCTCTACAGGTAGTAGCAGCAGCATGGGAAGCAACAACAACAACATCAATAATCATAAAATTGATGTAGGACAAGGGTAAGAGGAAGATTGCCTAGAACCCAGAGGCTAAGCAAAGCTACAAGTTCAAACAAGACCCTATCATTGAGAAACTAGCTTTGGCAGTGGAGGCAAAGAGGCAACAACACATAAAGAGGGCAGAGCAAAGGAAGAAAGAAAAGCAAAGGTTGGAGGAAGCAGAAAGGAAGTTTTAGGAAATGGAGAAGAATTTGAATGAAGATCATGAGCTAAGAAGGAGAGAGAGGGATGAGAAGCAGAAACAAGAAGAAGAATTAAAACAAGGTGTGATGACAAAGCAAATTGCACCCATACAAGTTGAGGAGTCAGAACAGCGAGCAGTTGAAGAAGAGGGTGAGCAGATGTCGGATCGGGAGCTTGCTCAGCATATTCAGAAATTGATTGAAGTGACATACATGGAGTTGGGGTAGGGGCCACAGAACCAAGACACTGACCTCATGCCAAAAGCACCCTAGGTCATCCCTCGGTCTCTACCACCTCGAGTATCATAACCAATCTCAAGTGATCAAGGATAGGATGTTCTACTTGATGGATGTGTACAATCTATAATTTGATGAGTTGCAGAAGAAGATTGTATAGGCATGGAGAAAGCATTTCCCGGATGATCACATTTCACCTACATTCATGAAGGAAAGGGCGATAGTGTCAGATGTTAGAAAGCATCTAACTGTCATGGCCAATGCCAATTTAGCTTATGTAGGAGCCACAAGCTCAAATGTCAGTTCCTATTAGCTGAGAATGAACAGATGGAAAAGAACTTACAAGCAACTAGGTAGAAGGAAAAACAATCAGCAAGTTCCGCAATGGAAAATATGAGGAAAGAGATTCTTTATAAAGTATCAACTCTTGAATCCACCATGTGGAAACTCTATGACAAATTAGTCACCATGCATAACTTGGTGGTTGTCCATTTATATGGCCTTCAATAGTGGTGCAAAAGGGTTGTCCATTTATATGGACTTTAATAGTGGCACAGAAGGGTTGTCCAAAATCTCAAGGATATACATGTTGTGATCGCCCATGTGCAAGAATGGACATTGAGGTACAAGGGAGCCTCACTTCACTTTCCAAAGATGATGAAGCCACAAGCAGAGCTAGACAAATCAAAGAACTGAATGTTGATCCAAAACTATGAGAAGCTGGCCTCGTTCGTCAGCAGCATACATGCTTCATATGCATGGTTATATAAGAGTTTGGATGTCATGGTAAGAATGCATATGAGCTTGTCAATCAGTTCCCTCACTGAAGCTAAGCACAAGAACCAAGTCCGTCTAGAGATCCACACGTACATGGAGCAGATAAGGCAAGAGGCCACCAGCAATGACTTGGAGCTGAGTGCACAAAACATGCAGAAGTGCATTGGTGGTCCTGTCATCGTCAATACCATGTTGCACATGCTTTAGGATGAGTTGGAAAAAGGTTCCAATACCATATACCCATAAGCTACTAAGGAAAGAGTCTACTATTGGAAAGACACCAACAAAAAGTCTGGGAACTCATAGGATAGTACCAAGCTTGGTATCAGTATGTCACTGAGAAGCATCAAGTGGAGGTTGCCGAGTTGGTATTTTTCCAAACTTCTGAGTCATAGTGTTTTGTCTTGTTAGGCTGTCTCTAACCTATTTTATCTCACATGGGTACATGTGGAAAATTTATATTATTTATAAATATGTTGCAAGTGAAATTCCAAGTGTCATTAGTCGGATGTGAACAGTCACTATATAATGTAATGAGTTAAGAGTCATAAAGGAGAATGTCAAGAGTCACCCCATCTTTTGTTATAAATAAAACCTCATAACTCATAGAAAAGGTTTTTGGGAGCCAAGCATTTGGCTAGGCTTAGGCTAAGACAAGGCTTGGGAGTATTTTGATGAGCCTTACCTTCTCCACGGTGTAGAACGAGTATGCTTCTTTGGAGGAGCAGGTGTTCTTGACTGTAATGTTCCACTATTGGGGCTAGTGTTTGTTAATGGTGTATGTATGGATGGAAATTTCACTTATAATAACTGAACCAACATGCTTTCATGCATATGTTGTTATTATAGTTGGACTATTCTGGTTACTTTAGCAATGTATGTTGTTTAACTTAAACATTTTCTCATGAACTACGTTTTATGCAATTGCATGAATCTTGTTGAATGCGTGTTGTTGGATTAACTCGTCACTTTGTTTTGTGGACTATTTTTAATTCCAGCTTGTGATGTCACTCCACTCATGTGTTCCTTTCAATCTTTGTACTATTACAGGCTTCTAAGGGGCACACTTCCTTTCCCCTCCATGTGTTATAGATCCCATGCATCTCACTTGACTCGTTGCAAGGTCACACACTTGCTTCCAACCAAAGTCATCATATTTATCTCTGTGTGCTACCATGGTAAAGGCACTACATTACCACCCACTACTGGGACTCCTACTCTAAACGGTCTGAGGCCTAGTTGGGACTTCTTACCGGGGAGATCTCGTGAACGTTGGCGGTTCCAACAGCGTCAACGGGAGACTAATATGATAATTTTGGTGTTTCCATCATCTAGCTTATTTAGTGTAGGTTCTTATATAGTTTCAGCATTGGTCCCTCCATTCACATTTGGTGAAGGCTCTAGTACACTTATAAGAAGCATACCAATGTCCATTGTTGGTGGATCAAACCCAGTATCTTCATTGAATTTTGTGGTTCATCCCTTAGTCCTAGTATTTTGGGTGGAAGTTCATATTCATCCAATGATATTTTCCCTTTTGGATGGAACTCTCATAGTAAACCAATGTCATTACCTAGCAATTCCAGGGGAACAAATGCTTTAGAGGATTTCCTAATCCTTGGGGAAATCTAGTTGTAAGAGGGTCATATTTTCTAGGGGGCATTGACATTTATTAGAATATATAATGGGATGTAGGAAATGCTCTTTAAATGTGTTTTATCTTTGGGTGTCGATTTTTATGGTACCTATTTTGATATGAGACGTTTTCCTCATAGCACATCCTTTTGTCCTCAAAGTAAGCATCCTTTAAAGAGTCATTTTTCTACTAGGGCCTGAACCCATGGAGGAAATAATCCTTATTCTTTTATTACGGTTCCTAAAACTAATCTCTCTAGGAATCCATCTTCATTAGGAGGCTTGTTAGCTTTTATAAACCAACATATGGTTGGATCGAAGAATCCATATAGGTAATTGGGGTCGCAACCTCCTCCCCATAACTCATCCAACTCATTATTATTAGCGACACTTGAGTTTCTTGAACTCTCTAAGTTAATGAATTATTTGAAGTGGTGAGCTATGTCTGCTAAATTACCCATCAATATCCCTAAATTAGTTGCTAAAGTTGGATAACACTCAACAAATCATATATTGAAATAACATTTATGGTGTTCATCTAACTTATGCATAGATGATAGTACTTTTTTATGACTTTTCTAGCAAACCCTTACCAATGATGCCACCAAGTGGTACATCAAACTTAATAATAGTACATGCAATAAGTTTTTTTCTTTGGCACAATAATTTTTTAACCACTATCAACTTCTCATTAAGTACAATATGGGAATTGATATCCTAATGAATTTCTATCAATATACTTATACCCAAATCTCAAATCATATCCATGAGTGGAGGTTGAGATGAAGCTTATTTTGAATAAGTTTTCTTGATGAACTATTCTATTAGTGGTTCACTAAGTCTCTATTTCCTAGCATTAATGAATATTTTACCAAGTTAGGAGCCCATTAACTAGACTTGACCTATTCTCAAGTGGCTACATTAAATAAAATCATCCTAAGTGCTCCTTTATCATTGAATGAGATATCAAGACCAAACTAGGATTCCATGATGATAGTGTGGTTGGTTCCATGCCCTTAGTAAATGTATGCTAGCTATCTACATAGATGAGTCAACTGAATATTTCTTTTAGTTCCACAACCATTATGCCTTCCACTAAAAGTCCTAGTGAAACCACTTAAACCTCAATGGAGAATTAAATGCATTCCATGCCATTAAAGAATCCTCAACAACCTAGAGGTAAAAAAAAGAAAGATAAATACAAGAAATATTCAAATAATGAGCAAGGGATGCCTCAAACATAAGGCAATGTGATGACATCAAAGAGAAGAAGAAGAATAATTGCTTTTGTGGGTAAGACCATATTTCTCATGAGTTACCCAAGATGGATGAAATTCATAGGTACTTTTCCTAACATAACCCTGCTCATCACACCATATTTATTACTAATCCATTCTTAGCCTAGCAACAAAACATGGTTGCGGAACCTTCAACTCCTCAACAAATTTTATTTGGAGGTATTTTCTAATATAACCTCTCATTTTTTATGCAAAATATTTTCTTACTAGATCACCTAGTTCATGTCGTCACTCAAGCACATAATTCTGAGACTCCTGCGAGTGATCCTTCACAAAAGGATATTATGATCCCTACCCATATCGATTTCCATCTATAGATAGAGAAGACATCATATGGGTGGAGCTTCACCCCCCTAATGGTTTAATTCCAGGGTTGAACCATAATCCAAATGCATGGGCTACTCATAATTATAGCATTGCTAAATATTTAGCCCGGGTATCAAGTGACATGTCATCTCATGAAGTATTTCAAATATTCCCCACACATTGCAAAGAAATTTTGAATGTTATTTATTAGTTACATCCCTCATACTTTAATATCATCACTTTTGACCCAACTTCAAGTCCACTTCATCTTTCCCATTAGATAATCTTTTCATGTTGTGGTGCATGTTTTTGGGAAGAACGTTCATAAGGAAATTGTGGATGGAGTGCTAACTTGTATAATATCATTGAAGTGTTGGCATGATCTTACTATTAGAATATGTTGTCATTAATGGAAAAGGAAAAGAAGATGATGGGATATTTTCATAATATGTTGTCAAAGGAGGTGTTCATTAATGTCAAGTATTAATATGTTGTCACTTTCAAAGGTCTTGTTGGCATAAGGAGGATGTTAGACCAATATAGAAAAATGTGTTGTAATTAGGTCATTAATGTCATAGGAATCAATGGTTTTTTATCCAGATCAAAGATGATGGAAAAAGAAAAGAATAGTGCAAGAAGCATGGACAAGGAACAAGATCAACTCTAGTACATCAAAGGAAAATATTGTTAACATGCAGAGACTTGAAGCTATTTTCTAGTATAGAAAATTATCTCAATGCATTTAGAACCCACTCAAATGGATAGATATTTGAAAGAGTTTTAGAGTGGTATATGGAAGTCTAAAAATGGCCTCTTAGATCAAAAGTTATTGCCACTAAAAGTATCAATTTCCCTAAGTCAAAGATTGCAACCATAGATGGTGATGGTCCTTTAGTCGCTCTTTTTTCAAATTTTGTGGAGCTTTTTAGTGGAGATGCTAAACCAAGTTTTTGGATAGACATGGTCGGCAACACTAAAGTGGAAACAACATTCATTAGCCAATGAAGGAGCCCATATAGCATGTAATCCCACTAGAGTTTTCTCGAATGGTTCAAAGTTGGGCACAATAGAGAACCTTCAAGATTACATAATCCCGAGAGAACATGGCTTATAACAAAGCGTCAGAAAGAGTTTTGATTGGCCAGTGGAGGTCTAACATCCACATCACCCTAGGAGGCTTTCCCCGGAAGCACCAAAAGTTGTACATAGAGGTGAGCACCCAAGATGATGCAAGCCTTGGTGGATGTGAGAAGCAAGAAATGATTTCATTGATGGAGCTCAACAAGAAGAGGTCTCCACAAGACAACTCACTCTAGGAGGACTTTCCTGGAAGAGAAAAGGTGCATCACAAATGTGAAGGTCTGGGATGACGTTGTGTTAGGAGACGTGGTGCAAGGAGAAGGTGGTGTAGTAGCTAAAATAGTTGAGACCCTCTAAATTTTGTATGAAAGAAATAAACACAAAACCAAGGCCTAAGAAACCCTTCCTCTCTCTCCATTGGAATATGCATGGTAGTATTTCATTGACACATGATAATGTCATCATGACATCAATATAGGGGACACATGTATACAATTTTTATGTTTTTAGGTGATCGAAGAGGCCAAATATAAGTGACATGTGACAACACTCAAATGGCACCATGTGGCATCGGTGATGTGAGCATGAAATCACCCCAAAAGGACTTCCCCAGAGAGTTTCTAAAGAGTGAAAGGCAAGGACACCCAGGATGATTCAACGTTGGGACAAGGTAGCAAACAACATGGCTTAACATCTCAACCCCACAAGTATTTGATTGAACCATTAGTGAGGAATATGCTCCACTAGGACACATCATCCTGGAGGCATCATCTCGGAGATAACATAAAAGAGTGCATGGAATTTAGCTCCAGGCTAACTAGGAGTTGACCATATGTAGAAATTGTTAGTGACAATCACCCCAGATGATCAATTATTATTTCCCAATTGCAGGCAGTGGTTCCCACATGGACACATCACCTCAATCCCTGGACCGTGGAAGGATTCAAGGGAGCACGTCAAAGATTTCTTTGTGCTAACAAAACTCTAGGACAAGATGGCTATATAGAGTGAAGAAAAGGGCCAATGAGAAAGGCACTTGGTGGAACCACATTGACTAACCCCAAGAGAGAGATATTGGAGGTGTGTATGAAATTGTATCAAGGAAATGAATTCGGGGCCAAACCTTAAGGAAAGGTCTAGGTTTTTTCTAGAGGGTAAAACCAGAGGCATGGAGAATTGCAGTATAAAATAAGTCATTTAGGGCTTAAAGAGAAATGGGCTCACAGAGTTAAGTATGGTAATGTTTTGGCAGCATTGTTATTTAAGCACTTTGGGCACATGGATGAACAAGTCAATAGCTTAAAGTTTAATAAAAGTTCTTTGGCCTATATTAGAGATATTTTGACCTTATTTTGAATAATTAGTACATGAACAAGTCGGTAGCTTTGAAATTTTGCATTTATGCTATATAAAGCACATCGCTAAAATTAATAAAAAGAAGGCATGAACGAGTTAGTAGCAAGATAGTGGCATGGAAAAATTTAAAGGAAAATTTAGTATAATAGCTATATTTGGCAATGCACCAAAATTTGAAAAGCTTCGTTAAACCCTGAAAATTTTTAAAATAGCAAAATTGAGCAATTGAGCTTAGTTTTTCTTGCAAAAATAGGTACGCAGTGTTTTAAGACTTGGAGAGCATGTTTAGAAGACACGATGGAAGCAAGACGAAGGCAAAAATAAAAATTTATGCGTGATGAAAATTTGAAGATAACTAAAGTTTTAATTCAATAATATCAGTCAAATTTATTTATAAGCAGAGTTTGAGCAACCAAGATAGATGTTGTTCGTGAAAAGATATGCAAGATGTTAATATGCATCAGAGGTGAATCGGAGATCAATTTTCATGTCTAAAAGGTGTTTGAGAAGGCAAAGAAGTAATTAGTGAATGGTTTTTTGATGTATTCAACAATGATGTTGTTATGGTGAAATCAGTAATTGTTAAGGATTGATGTCGATGGCGTGTTTGGTGAGTGATTAGATATTTTTGAAGGAGCTTTTATGGTAATCAAAGATTGTTGAAGGTGTTTTTATGGTGTTTGTGGTGAGTGGTTGAGGTGAGAAAGTTAATTTTCTATGAAAGTAAGTGGCCTATTGATCTGAGTTTGAAAATGGATGAAACATGGATCAACATGGCTAGCAAGTGGTAGCTTGCATTTTAGGTGCAATAGTCCCTTTCAGTAGTGGTTGGTAAACAAGAAGGGGAAACAATCTCTTTCAGTGAAAAATGATAAATGATCAGGGACAATAGTCTCTTTCAGTAGTGGCTATTAAATGAGTAGAGACAGTAATCCCTTTTAGTGGTAATTGATAAATGAACAGGGATAGAATTTCCTTTCAATAGTATTTTATAAACCTACAAGTGGAAGTTTATCGGGCAATAATTTAATAGAAAGTTGAACCTTGTATTTTTCAAAGTAATAAAAAAAAATATTGATGTCTTATATATGTATATCACATGTGTATGGTAATGGTTATGATTTTATGTTTTTGAATGATTGAGTTATGATGCTCATTACATGAGTGGTTTCTAAGTGATTGAAAACGTGTAAATTGTTAAGAGTTGTATAATTTGGTCATACTACTAATTCCCCCCTTCCCCCCCACCACCCCCCCCCCACAATCACCTTGTATAATTTGGTCATACTACTAATTCACCCCCCCCCAATCACCTCCCCCACCTTAGTAGTGTCATGGTTTCCATTATTTCTAATAATTGGTTCCAAAGAACCAGGTTCCTTTAGGATCATTTTAACATCTAGAAGGAAGATCAAGGATCATGGAGAATCGGGATTGGATTGCCTTCGATGGAGTTCCATTTTTGAATGGGTCAAATTATACAACTTGGAAGATAAGAATGAAAATCTAATTGCAAGCTCTTAATTTAGATGTATGGCTATCTGTGGAAAATGGATTGACATATAATGATATTGATGAAAAAGCCAAGGAAGAAATCATGAAAGGATTGTATAGGTTATATCTAGAGAAAGTCATCTAGTATGAAATAGCAAAAAACATATGGAATGAGTTGCATTCCATTTATGATACAAGCACACAAGTTACATGTGATGTCAATAGCCTTGCTCTGAAGAATGGAGCAGTTAAATATTCAAAGAGTATTGAATATCATGAAATTCTTGTTGTTTATGTATCTTATATAATATGCAATAGACAATTACTTAAATAAGATAAAAGGAGCAGCAATTTTTTATGAAACCAGCTCAAGAAAAGATAGGAAAGATAGATCAACGCCTTAGAATTCAGCCTCTTCGAGGGGGAAACCTCCTTTACATTACATAAATGAACAATTCTTGGATGATTCAAATGAAAAAACCTCCTTTCTATATATAGGAGTCTAAGGAGTCACAATATAATCCAGCCGACCTAACAATAATAATATAAAGACACAAAAATAACAATAGAGGGATTCTATGGGGCACAGTAATAACAATATGGGGGCAATAGGGGCACAACAATATTAATAAGGGGTATAACTACAATAGTAATGGGGTAATCACTAGTATTATAGGGACCTAACATGCCCCTCTCCTTCAAAAAAGTGTTGTCCTCAACGCTTGAGTAGTTCTGGATACTTCTGCATAAAATTCTCATCCTCCCTATGGAATCTTCAGCGGATAAGTTCTTCCACTTGATAAGATACTCTGAAATTGATCGATTTCGTAGCTGTCGAGTTCTTGTTTCTGTGACTGCTTCCGGTTCCAATATAATTTTTCCTTCCTCGTCAAGTTCTGGCAATATTGTTTGAACTGGGAGCTTGTCGCCTATAACCTTCTTTAAACATGAAACATGGAAAACTGGGTGCAATCGAGAAGCTGCAGGAAGCTCCAATTTGTATGCCATAGTACCAATCTTTTGCAACACCTTGTACGGACCATAATACTTTGGTGATAATTTATTATCCTTCTTAGCTTGCTTGAGGGACATTTGCTTATATGGTTGTAGCCGTAGGAATACCCAATCACCTACATCAAAACTTCTTTCACTGCGATGTTGATCTGCCTGTTGTTTCATTCTATTTGTGCCAACACGAGGTTATCCTTTAAGAGTTGGAGGACTTGTTGTTGATGTTCGATGTGATGTTCCACTGCCTGAACCTTAGAATTTTCTCTTAAATATGATGTGATGGATGGTGGTTGATACCCATAAAGTGCCATAAATGGGGTCATTTTTGTTGTTGTATGGAAGGAAGTGTTATACCACCATTCAGCCAGAGGCAACCATTTGACCCATTGTGTCTGTTTATCAGATACAAAGCAACGAAGATATCCTTCCAAACATTTGTTTACTATCTCAGTTTTCCCATCAGATTGAGGATGATAAGATGAGCTATGAGCTAACTGAGTACCAAGACAAGAAAATAATTCTGTCCAAAAATTTCCAGTGAAAATGGGATCTCTGTCACTTACAATAATCTTTGGGTTTCCATGTAGCTTTTGAATTGTTTCCATAAATGCAGTAGAAACTGTACTGGCTTTAAATGGATGTGATAATGCACAAAAGTGTGCATACTTGGTAAGTCTGTCAACTACCACCATGATGACACTCTTTCCCTCAGACTTGGGTAAACCTGTGATAAAATCCATTGAAACCTCCTCCCAACGTTGGCTTGGAATGGATAAAGGTTGTAATAGACCCGGTGTCTTAATTGTTTCAACTTTATTTTGTTGGCAAACCAAACATTCCGCCACAAACTTTTGAATATCTGATTTAAGGCCATCCCAAAAAAATTCCTTCTTAACCCTGTGGTAAGTTTTTAAAAATCCTGAGTGCCCTCCTAAGGGAGAAGTGTGCAATTCCATAAGAATCTTTTGTTTTAGCTGGGAATTCTTACAGAGGTATAAGCGATCTTTGTACCATAATGAATCATTTTTCCAGCTAAATGTATCAGACATACTGGAATCTTGTTGTAACTTTCGAATAAGTGCCCACACTTCTTCGTCATTCTTCCATTCCTCCCTTGCTTCGTTTATCCAATCTGGTTGGATAATAGAAATGGCGCACAACAATGCTTCCACATCCTCATCCTTTCTTGAGAGTGCATCTGCCACCACATTTTGCTTCCCTTTTTTGTAGATGATTTCAAAGTCATAACCCAACATCTTTGTGACCCACTTTTGTTGCTCTTCAGAGGATAATCTTTGTTCTAAAAAGTATTTAAGGCTATCATGATCCGTTTTTACCTTGAAGTGTCTTCCCATTAGGTAGGGTCGCCATTTCTTAAGTGCATGGAGTATTGCCAACATTTCCTTCTCATAAATAGCTTTTCTTAAAAACTTTCCCTTGATTGGACGACTTTCAAAAGCAATGGGTCTTTCATCTTGCATTAGAACAGCACCAATTCCATTTCCTGAAGCATCACATTCCACAATAAAGGTTTTTGTGAAGTCCGGTGTAGCTAAGACCGGTGCTTGGCACATTGCCTCTTTAAGATGTTCAAAGGCCTTTGTTGCTTCCGGAGTCCATGAAAATGCATCTTTCTTCAATAATGTTGTTAGAGGTGCTGCTATTCTCCCATAATTCTTAACAAACTTGCGATAATACCCTGTCAACCCGAGAAATCCTCGCAGATGCTTTATGGATGTGGGGATTTTCCATTCCTTAATGGCTTTAATTTTGCTAGGGTCTACCTTAACTCCTTCATGAGATACAATATGACCCAGATATTCCACCTCCTGGACTCCAAAGAAACATTTGGATCTTTTTGCATATAATTGTTTCTCCTCCAATAGTTGTAGCACCCTGTCAACATGTTCAACATGATCCTTCCAAGACTTGTTGTAGATTAGTATATCATCAAAAAATACTAACACAAATTTTCTAAGGAATGGTTTGAAAATTGAATTCATCAAACCTTGAAATGTTGAAGGTGCATTGGTAAGGCCAAAAGGCATGACCAAAAATTCATAATGACCCTCATGAGTTCTAAATGTTGTTTTTGGAATGTCTTCAGTCTTCATTCTGATTTGATGATATCCTGAACGAAGATCCAACTTGGTGAAGTAAATTGATCCATGCAATTCATCCAGTAATTCATCAATGACAGGAATGGGGAACTTATCTTTAATAGTGAGCTTGTTGAGCTCCCTATAATCTGGACACATGCGCCATGATCCATCCTTCTTGTGCACCAATACTACTGGAGCAGAGAAAGAACTTTGACTCTGTTGAATTATACCAGCCTCTAGCATTTCTGCAACCATACGTTCAATTTCACTCTTTTGGACATAGGGATATCTGTACGGCCTGATGTTTGGAGGAACACTTCCTGGAATCAGATGAATAGCATGATCATGATCACGCATAGGTGGGAGACCTTTGGGAGTCTCAAATACCTTGGAATGATTGTCCAGGACTTTTTGGAGATCTGGAGAAATAGATGATTCCGATGTGGAAACATCTAGCGACATAATTGTGCAATTACACCTCTTTGCTCCTTTTTTAGAAGCTTTGTCATACCATTAGAGCTGATTATCTTTTCTGGTTTCCCTGCAATACCCCTTAATTCAACTTCCTTTCCTTCCGTAGAAAATTTTATGAAAAGTTCTTGAAAATTAAAAGCTATTGTACCCAAGGATTGTAGCCATTGGACTCCTAGTACAACATCAGCACCTCCCATTGGAATGGAAAGCATTGGGCTAGTCAATACATATTCTCCCATGGATAGCTTGATATTATGGCACTTTCCAGAGCAATTTATTGTTCCTCCATTTGCAATCATCACTTGACACTCTGGTGCTGGATATAGGAAGCAATTCAATTCTTTTGCTACCTTACAATGAATAAAATTGTGGGTGCTTCCTGAATCAATCAACACTATTACCTTTTTCTTCTTGATTTGTCCTTCTATCTTGATGGTTTGAGGAGTGGTAATTCCCGCCAATGCATTACAAGATATGGTCGGATTTATTTTTTCTTCATCTAGGCTTTGTTCCTGGAGTATATCCTCTTCTTTTGACCTTTCTTGCTCCTTTTCTTCTTCCTCTTCACAATCTATGTAGAATAATTTCTTCTCAGCACACTTATGACCTTTAGTGTATTTGCTATCACAACTGTAACAAAGCCCTTTTGCTCTTTTTTCTTCCAATTGTTGTGGTGTCAACCTTATAGGTTGTGGAAGACTAGGGGCAACAACACTTCTGTCTTTATAGTTGTGAGTGGTATGCTTCCTGGTTGCCATAATTTTGCTTTCCATTTTTCTTGCTAACCTGAATGCCTTCTCTAATGAATCAGGTTCCCAAAGGCGAACATCATGTTGGATATTATCCTTTAAAGACCCTATGAACACATCAATCCTATGCTCCTCTAGAATATCTTTTACCCTTATGTTCAATTTTTGGAACTCCTCAATGTGCTCCATTATTGAACCCTTTTGTTTGAGACTTATCAATTGGCTAAAAAAAGTGTTGCTTTTTGTATCCTCATAATGTGCTATCAATTCTTCCGTAAAAATTGCCCAAGTGATAAATTGTTTACGAGAGCAAAGCCATTGATACCATACAAACTGATTTGGTTCCAAATATAAAGTTTCCATACGTACCTTTTGTGTGTTTTTCACATTATTGAGATCGAAGAATTGCTCCATCTGTAATATCCATGTGGCGGGATCCTTGCCATCAAACTTTCTCATATCGATTTTTGGAATATGGTGAGTCTTCGATCCAACATTAGAGTCTATGGAATCATGATTAACATTTCTTTTGTTCTCATCATGAGTTTCCTTTAGTACGCTTTCACCCTTAGTGACCATTTCTTGTAGCAACTTATTCATATTTATCTTCAATTCTTCCATCTTATCATACATGCCATCAATTTTAGCCTCTACGCCTTTCTTTAAACAATCCATCTTAGCTTCTACACCTTTCTTTAAACCATCCATCTTAGCTTCTACATCTTTCCTTAAACCATCCATCTTAGATTTTGTTGCTTTTTGTGCAAGTGACACTTGTTGCACTTGTTCTTGTAATTTTGATATATCATATAGCATTTCTTCTTCTTCTTCATGAGTCATGCTAGAGCTTTCAGGTTCCTTACTAGGTGTTTGCATTTTCTTTCCTTGGGGCATCAGTTACCGATAATAATGCTCTATTATGCCCTTTGAATTCCTTCAAAATAAATTTTCAAACCAAGCTTAAGCAAAAATTTAAGAAAATCTACACACCTTTTTTCACTTTGTAGGATCTCGATATTGCCTCTGATGTATCTTTGTACTTTCCGATCATCTAGTTCTGAATTTGTGACCTACAGTAGCCCTTTGTGTCCTCTTTCTAATGCCACAAGTCTGACGCAAATTGGATTCTCCAAGGAAGAGTTATGTGAAATCTCCCACAATGACTTGATTATAGACTAGTTCAGTAGAGCGAACTTGTACGACGTGCCACGAGTCACTGTTTCGACCTTTGGATCTGAAAAATGCATACAAGAAACTACAGTTCGTCCTCTTTCTGTACCTTCTTATGAAATTTCAATCTGATCCCCAGAGAGAAAGTTATGACGATTTTCCCCAGGTCACATGTTTGGAATGTAATTCAGGAGTCTGCAAAAAGACCAACTTCCTCAGATCATATCTCCGCAAATATAGCGCGAAAAGCTCTGAAATTTGGATCTGAGGTTCAGCACGATTTCTTCTCAAATGGATTTTTTTTGCAATTTCTGAAATGTCGTAGAAAAATATTTATAGCAAAAATTCCACGATGACCTGTTTGGAGCAGCAAAACCCTAGAATCCAAAGCTCTGATACCAAATGTTATGAAACCAACTCAAGAAAAGATAGGAAAGATAGATCAACGCCTTAGAATTCAGCCTCTTCGAGGGGGCAACCCCATTTACATTACATAAATGAACAATTCTTGGATGATTCAAATGACAAAACCTCCTTTCTATATATAGGAGTCTAAGGAGTCACAATATAATCCAGCCGACCTAACAATAATAATATAAAGCCACAAAAATAACAATAGAGGGATTCTATGGGGCACAGTAATAACAATATGGGGGCAATAGGGGCACAACAATATTAATAAGGGGTATAACTACAATAGTAATGGGGTAATCACTAGTATTATAGGGACCCAACACAATTCTACTAGTTCTTCACTGTAGAAAGCAAGCACAGATAGTGAGAAGGAAGAGCATCAAGAAATTTGAAAATTGGCTTCAATTGGTGCTAATAAGAGGACTAGTCAGTGGATTGTACGCTCAAACTATGGAAGGAACTCACTCAATCAAGAAAGAGTACCATATTAGTGCAGGAAATCAACGCATAGTGTCAACCAAGTAAAAACTCAGTGTATACAGGTATGGAAGAAAAAGTGAGTTAATATACTAAGGGGGAGTAGATCCCTTACTCCTCTTCCTTGAAAATAAGGGGTTGGCTTTAAGAGAAGCCAGAGAGGATGGATGCAAGGATTTGAAAGGAGCATTCCAAGTAATGCATATGAAGGTTAAGGGAAGTATGCCCCATTTTTTTCCTTTAGTTTATAAAATTGTTGAAGAAGATTGGTGTTATTGAGTATTGTGGTTGATTTAATTTTGTTGATAGATAATATTGTCAGTGTTAGTATATATGGTGATGACAAAATAGAGATGAGTGTTTGTTTACTATTAAAGGATTCCTTTTCCAATGCAGGTATGTTTAGAGATTCCTAATGTCGAGAGGGAGAAAAACCACAAGGGGAGTATACTCAAGTTAACATTTGGGTATCAAATTATTCTATTAGAAATTGGTATCATCAATTGGCACCAGTTGTTTCCTACCTAAGATAAGTGTGCAAGTCATAGGTTGATGGAGTTGTGGTTGCATATTAATGATCATATTTTATGTTGCAGATATGATGAATGATATGACTACTATAATTCTTCCATACTATTACATTAGTAATTGGTATCATACATCATATATGTGGAGAGAACGAATAGTGGTGAAAAGAACATAAGCATAGGGGACAAATAATCAATCAACCGATGCTCAACAACTGTTATCAATGGCATTAAATAAGCAAATGGTATCATTGATATCAAAGGTATTAACAAATTGTATTAACTCTCATTAAATTATTGTCAAAGTATGGTGTTGATATTGTTAGTAAGAGACTCTCACTCCAAGTTTTGTTGAAAGAGTCATGATTTATATAATAATAATTTTCATGCTGAGACAAATTTAATATGGTGAGTCTGCTACCATTATAAGTATTTCAAGTAAAGTATATGTTGAGATGTTGGTCTAGTCATGCATTGGTGATATTCCCTCTATGTTTTTCATATAATAACTTCTAAGTGGTGTACTTTGTTGTTTACCAATTGACAAGTTGATGGTTTCATTCATGCATATGATAGATTGTTGTTGTTGCTATAGGTCAGGTGTATGTGCCCAAGAAGAGGCACTATTTTGAATGTAATCCTAGCATATATTTAGACTAGTAGGCATGAGTTTTCTTATGGCTTAGTTGTACATGTATCAGTTTCCTTAGCAAAATATCCCTCTTGAATACTTAAGGTAGAAATTGGGAGTAATTACTACTCTTCTTTCAACTCAATCTTCTCCACAGGATAGAAAAGAAGTTGCTTAGATCAAATCAGAGATACCTAAAGTTTTCAGCATAAGAAGAAGCATTTGACAGGTCCACGGGATCAGCAAGATAGGAGGATATTGTTGACAAGGGGGGCATGTTGGTATCTTTGCAATTAATGTCAAAGGGGGAGAATTATTGGTGATCAAACAAAATGGGGATAAAAAACTAAAACAAAGAAAGAAGAAGAAATACACTAGCAGAAGTACACCAAAGCAGTAGTACATAAAAGGAGAAGTGCATCATAGGGGGGGCAGCATCAAAAGGGGGAGAAGATATAGGAAAAATTAGAAGTACTCTTTGCTTTTTTTATCGTGTTATTTTTTTTATTATAGTTATTTACATCAATTCCAAAATGGGGAAATGTTATAATATGTTGTCAATGATGGAAAAGGAAAAGAAGATGATGAGAGATTGTCAAAATATGTTGTCAAAGGAGGCGTTCATTGATGTCAAGCCTTGATATGTTATAATTTTCAAAGGTGTTGTTGGCATAAGGAGGATTTTGGACGATTATTGAAAAAGGTGTTTTCATTAGGTCATTGATGTCACAAGTGTCAATGGTGTTGTATCTAGACCAAAGGCGATGCAAAAAGTGGAGAATATTGCAAGAAGCATGGTCAAGGAACAAGATTATCTCTAGTATGGCAAGGTCAAAGTTGGTTAAAGTGTAGAGACTTGAATATATTTTTTGTTATAGAAAATCATCTCAATTGTACTTGGAACCCACTCATATGGAGAGAGCTCTGAAATATATTTACATTGGTATATGGAAGTATAAAAATGGTATGTTGGATTAGAAGTTATTTCCAAACAAAGTATCGGTGTCCCCAAGTCAAAGATTGTAACCATAGATGTTGATGGTCCTTTAGTTGGTGCTTTTTCAAATGTGGTGGAGATTTTTAGCGTAGCCACTAAACTAAGGTTTTGAGCAAATGTGGCTAACTGCACCACATCAGAAACAACATTTATTGGCCTGCGGAGGAGCCCGCATAACATGTAATCCTAGAGAAGTTTCCTCAGATGGTTCGAAGTTGGGTGCAATAGAGAACCTTCATTATGGTGTAATCTTGGGAGGATGTGGCTTACAACACAACGACAGAAAGAATTTTGAGTGGCTAGTGGAGGTCCCACGACCACATCACCCTAGGATGCTTTCCCTGGAAGGACCAAAATTTGTGCACAGAGATGAGTAATCAAGATGACGTAAGCCCAGGAGGACTTTAGCAGCAGGAAATAATTTCATTGGTAGATATCAACTACTAGAGTTTCCCATGATATAACTCACCCTCGAAGGACTTCCCTAGAAGAGAAAGGGTGCAACGTAAAAGTGGAGGTCTAGGATGGCGTAGTATTGGGAGATGTGGCACAAGGAGAAGGTGGTGCAATAGTTAAAAAGGTGAGTACCCTTTAAATTCTCTATTAAATAAATCAATACAAAACCAATGCCTGGGAACCCCTTCCTCTCCCACTCCTCTCCCCTCACTAGCAAACACATCACAGTATTTTATTGGCACATGATAGCATCAGGATGATGTTAGTATAGGGGACACATGGCATGAATTTTTGGAATTTTTAGATCATTTAAGGGGAGAAATTTGAGTGACATGTGTTGCCACTTAGATGACACCACATGGCATCAATGATGTAAGAATGATGTCACCCTATAAGGGCTTACCCATAATGTTTTTAAAGAGCACAAGGCAAGGATGCCTGAGATTATTCTGCACTAGGACAATTTGGAAAATAGCATTACTTAATAGCTTACCCTGGAAAGAATTTGGTTGGTTCACGAGTGAGGTGTATGTCCCACCAGGACATAGCATCCCAGAGGCACCATCTCAGAAGTAACATAAAATATCACATGGAAGTTAACTCTGGGATGACTAGGCACTAGGAATATGTGGAATTTTTTAGTGGAAGTCACCCCAGCTAATTAATTATTGGTTCGTAGTTGCAAGAAGTTGTTCCCACCGAGACACATCACCCTTTTCCCCAAACCCTAGAAGGATTCAAGCGAGCATGGTAGATATTTCTCTGCACTGACAAAGCTCTAGGATATGAAAGCTATACATAGCAAAACAAAGGGCCAATGAGAAAGGTTCTCTATGGACCCATGCTAACATGTAACCTCAGGAGGGAGATCCTAGAGGTGTTTATGAAATCGCACTAGGGAAATTAAGTCGAGGTCCAAACCTTAAGGCAAAGACAAGGTTTTTTGTAGAGGATAAAAGAAAAGGTGTGGAGAATTGTAGTATCAAATAAGTCATTTGGGGCTTAAAGACCACTAGGCCCATGGAGTAAAATATGGTAGTGTTTTGGAAACATTGTCGTTTAAGAACTTTGGGCACATGGATGAATGAGTCGACAGGTTAGAGTTTAATAAAAGTATTTTTCCCTATATAAGAGAGCTCTAGACCTCATTTTGAATAGTTAGTACATGAACAAGTCAACATATTTGGAATTTTTCAGTTATGCCATATAAACCACAATGCTAAAATTAATACAAAGAAGGTATGAATGAGTTGGAAGCAGGGTATCGTCATGGATAAATTTAAAGGAAATTTTAACATAATAGCTAAATTTGGCAATGCACCAAATTTAGAAAATCTCTGTTAAAGTCTGAAAATCTTCCAAAATAGAAAAGTTGAGTAGTTAATCTCATTTTTTCTTGCAAAAACTGGTAAGAAGTGTTTGAATACTTCAAGAGCATGTTTAGAATACATGATGGAAGCAAGACAAAGGAAAAAATAAATATTTAGGCATGATGAATAATTGAAGATAACTAAAGTTTTAATTCAAAAATATTTGTCAAATTTCTTTACAAGGAGAATTCGAGGAACCAAGATAGATGTTGTTGGTGCACAGAGATGCATAATGTTAGTATGCATTAGAGGTGAATTAGAGATTAATTTTGATGTCTAAAATGTGTTTGAGAAGGCAAAGAATGAATTGGTGAATGGTGTTTTGATGTGTTCGGCAAAGATGTTGTTATGGTGAAATTAGTAATTGCTAAGGATTGATGATGTTGGTGTCTTTGGTGAGTGATCAAAGGTTGTTGAAGGAGATTTTATGGTAATCAAAGAATTTTGAAGGTGTTTTTATGGTGTTTGTGGTGAGTGGTTGAGGTGAGGAAGTTATTTTTTCTGAAATTAAGTGGCTTATTTATCTGAGTTTGAAAATGGATGAAAGATGTTTTAGCATGGCTATTAAGTGGTAGCTTGCAATTTTAGGGGGAATAGTCCCTTTTAGTAGTGGCTGATAAATGAGTAGGGGAAATGGTCCCTTTCAATGAGAATTGATAAACAAGGAGGGGCAACAGTCCCTTTCAGTAGTGGTTGATAAACAAGTAGGGCTAGTGTTTGCTTTCAGTGGTAGTTGAAAAATGAGCAGGGATAGAAGTTCCTTTCAGTGGCAGCTGATAAACCTACAAGTGGAAGCTTGTGGGGAAATGATGTAATAGCAAGTTGAAGCTTGTATTTCTCAAAATAATAAAAGAATATTTATTTCTTATATTTGTGTGGCACATGTGTATGAAAATGGTTACGATGTTATATTTTTTCATGATTGAGTTATGATTTTTCATATAGGATTGGTTTCTAAGTGATTGGAAAAATGTAAATTGTTAAGAGTTGTATAATTTGGTCATGATATTATTCATCCCCTCCTTAATAGTCTCTCATTTTCCATTGTTTCTAACATTTACTAAACCTCACATGTCACAACCTAAAATTGCATTGAAATCCTTTTATGGTATACCTTGTAACCCCAATGGATATTTCCTACTTTTCTTATTGAGTTAGGGTGTAAATTAGTTTTGGTCAAGGTCAAAGTCACAGACACTGCAATTCACTATAATATATTACTTAGGAAATTTTAGTTCTATTTTATGATGGCTACTATTTCATCAATATTTAGGGTCTTAAAGTTCCCTCACCAATGGAAGATTGTCATTATAGACCAACATATTTCCGTGATGACTTATGAGTTAAATATGTCCAATTTGTGCCATTCATATGACACTCCCCAAGTACTATGGAAAGTGTTGGAAGGGGGATGTTCAAATATTATTCATTGATGGGTACATTTCCCCTTCCTCTTCTATTCATTGATGGGTAAATTTCCCCTACCTCCACATTATTCAAATATTATCCTTGAGTGGTGCCTATGAAAGAAAAATATCATGGGAACGTAATAAGTGATTTCCTCTTCAAAAATCCCACTAACATCCACTAACATTGATTAGAAAATCTATCCAAATATGGAATATTAACAGGATACCCTACACATAAAAACTTTATTGCACCTATTTTTCTTGACTCCCTCAATATTGAGATGCCTTCAAAAAAGGCCATCCTAGAGGTCATAGATTTAGTTGATAACCTAAAGGAGGATATGCCTCATGATGTTTCTACTCTCTTATATTTGGAAAGGAGGGTATTAGCAAACAAAATTTTGAATTAAGCTATGGATCATTTCTTGGAGCATACAATGAAGTGCCACGCACCAAGTCAAGATTTAGATTTGTAGTATTGAAATTGCCACCTGATTGTCCCCTCCGAAATTCCCAACCATTGAGTTTCTTGTACCTTCATTATGTATTAATTTCCAACATCAAGGAGCTACATTAGCACATGAAACCACTAAGTCTTTATGTCCTCGAGCAGTTCCTAATAATGATATGATTCTAGGGTCTCATTGGAATCATCAACCTTCAAGAACATGACTATTCCACTCAGTGAGGCATGGCCTTGGTATGGTGTGCCATATGTTTCTAATAATGGCCCATGTGCTCAAAGACATCAATAGGAATCCTTAGATTCTTTTCGGTAGTGGGAACTACATGATGTAACATTTATAACTACATCATGTGTGTGTATACATATGTGTGTGTGTGTGTGTAGTTCATGATATATTTTTATTTTCTACATGTGTTAGATTATCTATTATCAATATTTGTATTTGGTTTGCATATGTCGATCTCTCCTTCAATATATGTAGGATCAGTCGCTTGGGAGATCTTCTTTCCCACTTATGAGCGTGTGCATGCATGGAGCATATTTCTTGGCCCCACTACTAACAACATTGTGGAATAAATTATAGTCATTTAACTCTTAGTCAAGTATATTTCTCTATGTGTCTATCAATTGGTGGTTATGTAGAAATTATGGTGTAGATTTGCAACTTCTCATGAAGTTTTATTCAAAATCACGAGACACAAACCTACTCTATTGCTCTACGGAAGTTAATTCACGATTTAGAACAAAAATATCAAACATGCAATAATAAATCACACATATGAAAATATTATTTTTCCTAGGGAAAGAAAACTTCTAAAAACCCCAATGCCTACTTGCATTAATCTGATGAATAGAGATGTATTACAATTTTTTTCCCAACTGAGCACAACCTTCAAGTGCATAACCTATATCTCTACTCACTGAGAAGATCTAACCCAGACTTAGTCAATTTCTGCCTCTGCTTGAGCCCCTATTTCCTTGCACAATTCCTAATAAATTAGGCCCCTATTATTTAAGAATTTCTCCAAAATGGACTGCGCAATTCCCAAGGTTGATCATTTGATTGCATGAAACACATGTACACTCAAGACTAGTCTAAAACTAGTGTTACACTGCCTTGGAATCTCCACCAAGCCTAGGGAAATCGAATTATCTGCATACACTAGCTATTTTGGGTTGATTGATCAGTTAACAGCATGATCATCGAGTTTTACTGAAGTCCCACTGCTTAACTAACCTTCCACTAGGACCTCCAAAGGTTGGAACTAGTTTAACTGAAAACAACTTGAGATAACTGAATTTGATTGCTGCAAATTAGCAATCCCACATGCTTAACTGAACTCTAACTCCTCCAACTCAAATTTACTAAGTAAACTAGGTGACAAAATCCATGTCACGCAAGTTAACTACATCCAAGTTGTCTTCTGATGTGGAAATTTCAATTTACTCAACCTAATCAAGGAAAAACCAAATTGAGAATTTCTTGCTACATTTTTCAACACTTCTTCTCAACAAGAGAGGGATTATCAACCACCCCTATCCTACACCTATCGAACTCGAACTTCCCTCTTGACAAGGCCTTTGTCAAAATGTCAGCATCTTGTTCCTCTATCGAAATGTACTGCAACAACATTATCCGCCTTTGCACACAATATTGTAAATGGTGGTACCGGATATCTATATGCTTGGATCAATCATGAAAAATAGGATTCTCAGAGATCTTGATGCAACACTAATTATCTCAGTATATCACAATTGGATCCATCATCTAACCAAACAATCCAACAAGTACCTTTCTCATCCAAATTGCCTCACCTATTTCTTGACTTGTAGCCATGTATTATGTTTCTACCAATTTGACCATTACAAATATTTTCTTCTTGCTGTACCAGGAAACAATTGTGGACCCAACACTAAAAATTCCACTTGATGTACTCTTTCAGTATAATGGACTCCCTACCCAATCTGCATCTGTGAAGCCACACATCTTCACTACCTTTTTCCATCTGTACCATAGTCCAAATGAGGTAGTGCATCTGAGGTACTATAAAACATGCTTAGCTACCTTCCAAAATAATTTGGTTGGCCTAACCATAGCTTTGCTTAGCTAGTTGATTGCATAGCACATATCTAGTCATGTCTTCACAAGGTACATTAGTGAACCCATTAGCTGCCGATAAATGGTAGCATCCATTTCCTCACTTAAAGTGGCATCCTCCTTCCTCCAATTGGTTTCTAGATTTGTCTCCATGGGTTTGCAACTCTCCATGTGGAATCTTTATAGTATATCATTTGCATAATTTCCTGGAGACACAAATAGTTCCTTATCGCCTTGCCATACTTCCAACCCAGGGAAGTAGTGCATGAGACCCATGTCCTTCATTTCAAATTATCTTCCAAGGTCCTCTTTATAATATCTGATCAGTTGTTCATCACCAGCTAAAATTAAATCATCAACATATAAGACAATAATGAGCAATTTACCTTCTAGGACAATTTACCTTCTACTAAGATATGACAGATTTTTGCATTCGCTTCACTTTTTGTGAAGCCCAAACAGGTGAGATAGATATCGATCTTGGTGTACCAAACACGGGGTGCTTGTTTGAGACCGTACAATGCTTGCTTGAGTATACACATATGAGACTCCCGATCAAAAGTATAAAATCCTTATGGTTTCTTAGTGTACACCTCCTCCTCCATAACTCCATTGAGGAATGTTGTTTTTACATCCATACGATGGATACTCCACCCATTCTGCACAGCCAAAGAAAGAATTGATCTAATGGATGAATACCTTGCTATAGGAGCAAAGTTCTCCTCATAGTCAACTCCCTCAACTTGAGAATACCCCTTAGCCATAAATCTAGCCTTATACTTCTTTATGCTTTTGTTTTCTTCCTAATTCACCTTGAAGATCCATCTCAAACCCACAACTAATTTATCTTTTGGACTTGGGACCACTCCCCAAACACTTTTCTCTATAGTGGATTTTTATTCCTCCACCATTCCATCAACCCATACAGCTTTATCTACTTCTTCCTCAAAAAAGGATGCCTCAGTTTCTACAAGCTCAGTCATCAAAACCATGTATCCAGTGTACTGATCGGGTGACCTTCTCTTCCTGTGTTTATTTGAAGGAGCATCCACATTCTCCCTCTCATCCTGTACAAGTCTCTCAGCTTCCCTACTTCTTTTCCTACCTTCTCATGGCTATGTGTCTCAAAATTCCTTTCCTTTGCTGAAGATCACATCATAACCATGGTCTTCATAAACTGCAATACATATGAGACTTTTCTTTAGGCCTGGAATGAACATGACATCCTTAAGCCTGAGGGGGGAGCCTGACTCTCTCTGAAAGGTGACTATACCAATCCCAATCGCGCTATACCTTTCGTCCTCCCCCATCTCGATGTGCATCTGCAAGTATTTTTCCTCTAGGTCACTAAAAATATCTCTATACCTTGTCATGTGGAATGATGCATCTGATTCCAAGTACCACACGCTTCCCATCATTGTGTTGACCACGCATGTGATAAGGGTAAATTCAAGCACGAACTATGAAGACAAAACTTCACCTATCTCTCCTCTTGAGGTCTTCTTGCTTTCCTTTTTGTGTGGACACTTCGTGGCATAGTGCCTAAATTCATTACCATGGAGGCATTTAATTTTGGACAAATCTTTCTTCTTCCCCCTTGGTTGGATTCCAATTTGGATTGATATTTCTTCCCTTTTTCCTTATTTTCCTTTCCAACTAATGCAAAGTTTTCTTCATCCTCTCCCTTAGATGAAGTCCCATCTCTAATATTCTGCCTTATTTCCTTATGTACCAAATCGTACCATAAGCACTCCTAATTTGGTAGTTTCTCCCTCCCATTCACTGAATCTTGATAGTTATGTCAGCCCTTAGGAAGGCCCAGAAGGGCTAGGCTTACCAAGTCTTCTTTAGGAACATTAACACCAACCCCACCAAGTTCATCACGACATTGTGTGAACTTTCTTAGATACTGCGAAATAGTGTCATTCTTCTACATTTTGATAATTCGAAGTTTATCCTTGAGCGCTAGCTTCTTGTGGTCACTATCATTCTCAAGCAATTATGTCAGTGTTTTCCACATTATGGACGGAGTTTCTTTTCCACGGATATTTGAGACAATGTGATCCCATACTCCCTCCAAGATTATTCTCCTCACCTTGGCTACACCTTTCTTCCACTGAGCAAGGTTTTGGGTAACATAATTCGGTGGTTTTACAACATTTTTCTTGATGTATTCTAGAAATCCATTGTCATCTAATATTGCCTCCATGTAACAAAATTAGAATTTCCTTCCAAGGCATACTCTAGCCTTAGCCCATTCAAGGCCATCTTCTTAGCTCTGAAGAGATCTTGCTACATTGAACTACAAATTCGAGCCTCCTGAGAAATAACCTCAAAATTTCTGCTCTAATGTGAATCATACTTTGATACCATGTAGAAATTATGGTGTAGATTTGCAACTACTCATGAAGTTTTAATCAAAATCACAAGACACAAACCTACACTACTACTATGTGGAAGTTAATTCACAATTTGGACCAAAAATCTCATACATGCAATAAGAAATCATACACATGCAAAAAATATTTTTCCTGGGGAAAGTAAACTGCTAAAAAACCCAATTCCTTCTTGCATTAATCTGATTAATAGAGATGTATTACAATTTATTTTCCCAACTGAGCACAACCTGCAAGTGCATAACCTCTCTCTCTACTTGTTGAGAATCTCCAACCCATAATTAGTCAATTTTTACCTCTGCTTGAGCCCCTATTTCCTTACCCAATTCTTGAGAAATTAGTTCCCTATTATTTAGGAATTTCTCCAAAATGGATTGCAAAATTCCCAAGGTTGATCATCTAACTGCATGCAACACCTATACACTCAAGGCTAGTCTACCATTGATGTTACACTACCTTGGAGTCTCTACCAAGCATGGGGAACTCGAATCCTTTGCATGCACTAGCCATTTTGGGTTGATTGATCAGTTAAATGGATGATCAATGAGTTTTAATTGAAGTCCTACTGCTTAACTGACCTTTAACTAGTTCCTCCAAAGGTTGCAACTAGTTTAATTGAAAACAACTTGAGATAACTAAATTTGATTGCTACAAATTTGCAATCACACATGCTTAACTTAACTCTAAATCCTCCAACTTAAATTTACTAAGTAAACTAGGAGACAAAAGCCATGTCACACAAGTTAACTACATCCAAGTTGTCTGTTGATGTGGAAATTTGAATTTTCTCAATTTAATCAAGGTAAAATCAAATAGAGAATTTCTTGTTGCATTTTTCAACAATTTTGGACTCTCAACTCATGGTACCTCAGTTGAATCATGTTTACAAAGTTAGGAATGTTGTGTAATTCACCACTATTTAAGGGTATGTCTTCTTGATAAATAGTTTTATTACATTATTTTTCAACATTTCCTTCGAATTTCTAATGCATTGGCTATTTCATTGGATAATTATGTAATGGCACCTATCACATTAAAACATAAGTACAAAACATGCACATATATAAGTACATGGGAAATTTTGAACAATCATTGTAAAAAATGCATAAATAATTTTTTACATCCATATGTGTGTGTGTGTGTGTGTGTGTGTGTGTGTGTGTGTGTGTGTGTGTGTGTATAATAACCCCCCAACACCTCCAAAAAAGAAAAGAAAAAACAAACAAACAAAAAATACAAAAAACTTAACAACATGACACCATACTCCCCAACATTACCTTATTTCTCACCAGGGGGAAATGTTAGCATTGGATCTAAGGTATACATTAAAAATTGACATATAGGGATAGGATTGATGAATACTTGGAAATCACTGAGTTAGACGGGGGTGAATCAGTAATTATGTCTTTTTAAACAATGAATTCGAGTTAATTTTTCACTTCAAAGTATCTTCTTTTGCAGCTAATGACTTGTGTATATGTCTAGCTCTCTTTTTTTTGTTGCAGTTACGAGATAAACATTTGCATTCAACATATAACAATCAATTTAAAATCATTCACACAAATGAGACATTCAACATGCAACACATAAAGACACCAAATATAAGAGGAAACCCATAAAGGGAAAAACCATGAATTTGGGATGAAGTGATGTGAAAGCAATCTCCTAATCCCCTTATTACATCAAATTTTTTCCATGCCACTACCTATAGGAGGCTACAACCTTGAATTTATTCTATAAGCTACAACTTGAAAGGAAGCTCCTACTTCCTCTTCTACATGCTACCACCTTCTCTTTTTCAGACTACCACCTGAAAGGAGACTACAATCCCCTATCATAATACAAATTGATTTTAATGGTTACCATGTATTTATCTCTATTTTTAACTCATGTTTTTCTCTTTGTTTAGTTGTTTATCCTCTCTTCTTCTCCTTCTCGAATTTGCTCCACTTCTGCTCCTATTTCTCTTTCTATCCTTACTAGGTTGTTCATGAACTCTCTCAGAAAATATTAAGTTATACAACCTTCATATCATTAAAATATGCACCCTTTTATATACAAGAGTTTTTGAATGTTTCTATTCCATGCAATAATTTTAATCGAAGAGTTATCACTAGGTCCTCTAGAACTATGCATAATCTTCCTCTTCATTTTCAAATATGAAACTCAGTTCAAGACAAACAAACAAAAAAATGCAATATTAAAAAGAGTTGAAATAATATAAGCCAACAACAATGATTGCACTATATGACTAAGAAATTTAATTTCAACATATAATATTCAATGAAAATAGGCTATCTATATTGTGTTCTCTAGATCTCATGTGTCATGCATTTAATTTGTTTATCAATGTTCATTTGATCAAGCCTTACACATCATCCTTCTAAATGCACATTAATAATCCTTTTCATATCAATTAGCAATCAACAACAATCAAAATTTGCACGTCACATCACTTTAATCAACCTTGAGCCTTCATGCACATCACAGTGTTCAAACATGTAATCAATTTACATCAACATAACACTTTGCAACATAAACACATGTAATCAATTTATATCAACATAGAAGTTGTCATCAACATAACCGATGACCATTTGACATCAATTCCAACATTCCCAACATCCTCCCCATTTGGCATTGATGGCAACACAATGTTCCTCCCCTTTTTTGTCCTGAAAATTATCCTTCTTATATCTCCATTCCTCTACTTACCTCCCCCTTTGACATCAATGGAAAGGGGTTTTGTGGACAATGAAATTCAAGAAGGGAATATCTAGTGGTTGCAGAAATCTCAGATGTGAAAATCTCATGCACTATTAAAGAATAAACTCCCCATAAATTTTATCATACCATAGACCACTGCTAAATACATGGTTCACATTTCATGACGTTGCAAGTACATCAATTTATTGGAGAAGTTTTAGTTTTGTCTTAGTACGATACTTTGTATCCAAAGTTTTTAATATCAATGCACAGGTTCAAAATAACTTAGATTCATCACTAGAATATGGAAGCATTTCAATACTTCTAGTTAACATAAATGCTTCACTAGACAAAATGTAGTCAACGATATTATTAGTCACAATTATATCAAATTGATTTGGATCCTAAATAAGTATTGTAGCATTACCCATAGTATTTTTCCATATTAAATAATATAATAATGACTAGCTATTATCATTGTATCTCTCCAAATTTGTGAAGTCTTCAATGCATTGGCCTTGCCCTCTTATATATGCACCCTTTATATCTCTACGAATGACACTCTATTCATGAAAATAAAAAATCCCTCCAGTACTTGGCCTACTACTCTAAATATGTTAAAATTATGGTGGAAATTTTTCAGATTCAAAGATGTGTAGAAGACTCAATGATTATAATAACAACATATGAAGGAGAAGACATTCATTCCTTAAATCCTATCATTATGGCTATTATGCAGGCTAGTTTTTCTAACCAAATCATTGGTAAAAAGGTCATGGAGAAAATTTAATTATACACAATCAATCTATACCTTTATCAGCAACTAAATTGTTATAATATCAACCTTGAGCTTGAGTCCCATAGTCATTCTCGACCTCACAGAAAACCATCCTAGTCTAGGATTACAGATGCAACATGTACATTTAGAAATAAGAATCTTTCAACACTTTACTCCATATTTAAATGACATGGGCAAGGGGTTGAATCATAAAAAATTAGGTAATACAAATGAACTTCACTTTCTGATCCCTTAGTATTTTATCTGCCATTATCTTCTAGCATTTTTATTTGCCTTACATTTTTTAATATAGTCTTTATCTCCATCTGCACTCTGTTGAAAGTTGTAACTAAGTTCAGTGTTCATTATGATGTAATTGTAATCATGATATTGTATATTAATTATTAAGAAATAAAGTGAAAGAAAAATAAGCTATATTTTGTTTTGGAGTATGGGTTTCATACTCAAGCTTGAGTAAAAAGCATGTTCTTCATGCTTTTAGGTCTTCTAGGTCTTTCTAAGATAAAGAATAATTTTGGTCATGTGTCATAGTCCCATTTGGGCTCATTGTAATGAAGAAAAATAATTTTTGTTTTTAAGAAAAATCCATGGATAATCCCATGACCAAGTCGGCCTAAGGAGTAGATCAATTCAGCCTAAAAGGATGGATTCAACCCTCAAGAAAGGCTATATAGAGGAGAAAAATTGAACTCATTAGACACTCAACTCAATCAAGTTCGATCTACAATAACGAAAGAGAAGAAGAGTAGTTGGTAGTATGAAGAAGAGGAGAAGAAGTAAAAAATTGTCAAGGAATATTTTGTTCTCTTTTCTCGCTAGGATTTGTGAAGCTGTTGGTTTCAGGAGGCTGAAATCCTGAATCAATTTTAAAAGACCAAAGTTGCAGTGCTGAAATTCTATTTCAGGGGTCGACGTTGTAGTAGCAAAGTTGTAGTATCGGAATTGTAGAAGTTGTATCAAAGAAGATATTGTTCGGGGTTGGCTTGGGGCTTGGAGGTTTTTTTGGATTTAATCTTAATTTAGGGATCAAAAGTCTCTTTTGTTACCAGATTATAAAGAAGAAGAGAAGAATTTTCTGGTTTCTCCCCTTGGAAGGGTTTTTCCGTGGCTTGGAGCCTATATCTTGTGTACTTTGTCTCTTGTGATGTTTACTATTTCTTGTAATTTCTTGATGAACAGGATTAAAGAAGTAATTAAATGCCAACTAACATCACAAGCAATTATCAATATAAGGAAAATAAGTTATAATCTATAAGTCTCCATATTTTCGAACATAGTATCAGAACAAAGATTCAAGAAGGATACTAAACCTCATAGTTTAGTTGGCACTATGACAAGGTTATGAAGAAGGGTTTCAATTTTCTTGGGAATCTCACTATATCCATAAAGGATTGCATATTTAAGATCATCTCCAAGTTGCCCATGGGGCTTTGGATTGACAGTGAATGGGTGCACTGTTAAGGCACTCCTTGCGATAGGTCATTGGTTCAAATCCTTCATGGGGGCTTACCTACCAAAAGAAAAAAAAAAATATCATCTCCAAGTTAGTCAAGAAATCAATATAAGGAAGTATGTTCTCCTCTCTATCTATCACTTTCAAGGATGAGAATGTATGGGTTATTGGCAATGGAGCCTCTAGACATATGACAAGAGAATGAAGTCAAATTCATACCTTTTCAAAAGGAAATTCATCTCACTCAATTGAACTCGTAGACAACAAGACCTATCCAATGAAAGGAATTGGGTCTACATCATTGGAGCTCTAGTTAGGTGGAAGCATTCACCTCAACAACAATTTATATGTTCCAAGTTTGAAGAAAAAATTACTTTCTATTTCTTTTCTAGAGGATAAAGGTGATAGAATTTCTTTTGTTGATGTAAAGTTTTTGTTTTGGGGTAAGGGCTCAAGCATTGATGATGCTATGGTATTTTGGATTCGTGAGGGAACCTTATATAGATTGTATACACCTCTAGCCCAGGCTCTAGCTCACTTGGGTGTGAGTCCTTCTGAACTATGGCATAGAAGGTATGGACACATTCACTTTGATGTTTTTCCATCTCTAAGCCAAATGGTCAATGGCTTCCCCGAATTGAAGGAAGAACATGAAGGGGCCTACAAGGGATGTGCTCTAGGAAAGAATGTAAAGTAGCCATTTGCGAGTAGTGACACCAGATCTAAGGAAATTGTATATCTCATATACTCAAATGTATGTGGACCTATGGTGGTTAAGTCTCTTGGTGGGCATTAGTCTTATGTAACCTTCATTGATGATTACTCAAGGAAGACTTGGTTGTACCTTCTCAAGAATAAGGATGAAGTATTCAAAAAGTTTCAGGAGTTTAAGAATGAAGTGGAAAACCTAATTGAGAGGAAGATCAAAGATCTAAGGTCCGACAATGGTGGAGAATACACCTCCAAGGAATTAATAGCTTTCTGCAAGGAAGTAAGGATAAAGAGGGAGCTCATTGTTCCTTATAATCCTAAACATATTGGAGTGGAATAAAGGAATGTTATAGGCCATTTTTTCACATCCAATCATTGAGCCTCCTAATGGGATCAATCAACATCATATTCCCCCTTGTCATCATCTTACACAAAGCCCTAAGCATGTAACTTTCATTTCCCAGAGTTTAAGCCCAAAACTGCTTCATTTGAGCCAGTTTGAGGACCAACTCTCCCTGTAAGCCTACTGGGGTGCATTCACCAGCAAGTTTCTCCATTGTGACCTACGTTGGTCACCAGCAGGTTTCTCCCCTTTGCACCTACATTGGTTCCAGAAATCTGGGAGAATGATAGGGATTTTGGAAGTTTCCTCCGCTAGGAGTTTCTAAAACTTGTTACAACTACTTACCTTGTATTAGTGTCATTTTTTGCAACCTTACTCCAATGATAAAGCATGCTCTTACAAAGTTATTTTAAGGTTTCAAGGTCAAATTTTGTCATTTCAGTGAGTCTTCAAGCAAAATTTGGTCACTAGGCATTAGGTCTAGGGTTTGCTTTTACTCCTTTCAAAGTTTTCCAAATGTCGGTCCATGCCACCATTCAGCTGAGTGCACCATCATTCAAAGGGTTTCCATCATCATTTCAGGGTCCAATGGGTCATTTTACACATTGTTCATGCTTCAGTTGCGCTTAGGTAAAGTTCATTTCCCTCTCCTAGGGTTTTGAAGGTAATTTCTCTTGGATGATAAAATCATTAGCAAAAATTGTATCCGGATGTTCATACACATTCCCCTATCCTTAATGTACCTTATTAAACACTTCCCATCACTGAGATCCCTCGAATTCTTTATTTTTGCACAAACCCTAGTTTCTTGCTACAACTTGACAATTTTCCAGACTAGGCCTGTGTTTCGCCCTTTTGGACCCCTTCTCCTCACTCAATATTTGAAATTCCACTTTCCCTACTTCCTAACATCCCTTCCTACTTCCCAAAATTTTATCAAGAATTTAGAAGCCACATATCCCCTTCATTTCACTTCATTTCGACAAATCCCCTGTTCCACACATCGGGATAGGTTTTACTCCAATGATGTTTCTGAGAAATAAAAGATGAATTTTGGAAAACTGAGAGATTTGTTTGTCCATAATAGGCCAAGGAAGAAAAACCTCCTTCACTTTTTACACAGGTTTCATGGTTTCAGATAAATGTCAAAAATACAGTTGCCTCGGGAGAATTGATGCACCTCCGAAGTGACCTTGGGAAAATCAAGTTTCTCCTAGCTTGGTTGGCCAAATGACTTGCTTGATGAGTCAAATGATAACTAGATACAAAGATATTTCTAATGAGATATCATGAAATCAATTTTGAGTTGAGGAAGACCTTCAAAAGTTGACTGTAATAGCACTCTGCCTTTAGGCAGCCTCATTCTGCACATTTTGACCAGTCTTGGGAGATTTTATTTTTGACAAAGCAAATGAACTACAAATTGAAAAAATCTAGTTGGGTTGGAAAGTGGACTAAATAAAATTTCTAACAAGCTATCATGCACCCAATGTTTACATCGGGAAGGCCTCCAAAAGTGGGTCCAAACAGGCACTACACATAGAGAATCAAGCGCGGCACATAGAGAAAAAATTGCTAGCTTGACCAAGTATTGCTCTGTTTTTCGCCCAGCTTTGGCCAATTTGACTTTTTCACTTTCTTAATGGAAAATTTTTGATGTAATTTAAGGTACATTGATGTATCATGATGTAAATATGTCAAAATTTAACTTATGGAGGTAGATTCATTGGTTAAAATGTTGTTTGAAACTGAATGAATCAGTTCCCTAGTTTCTAGAGGCAAGCTATTCCACTGCCTGATTTCTAGTTCTCAGTTTAGAATTAGTTGGAACAGCTCCTAAACTTGTGAGCTCGACCCCTAGAGGCTAGGATGAGTTATTCTTTGTCTATATCTTGTGATCTTTCAGTCATTAGCATGGTTGGACTTTTGAGAAAGCCTTGAGCTTCATTGTACACTCATATCAACATTTTGGCTAAGGAATTGAGACCAGGGTTTGCAGCACTCTTTGGGATCCATGTGGAAATTTGTCTTGGTACAGTGCTTTCTTTTGTAATTGTGAATTTATTTATGTGATTGTATGCCATTATCTATCTTGTTTCTTCTTAGCTAAATCAAACAAGGGAGAAAGGTAGAATCCATTGAAATTGCAGTGCTCTACCTTGGGTTTGCTTTAGTTTTTTATGTTTTCAGCTATTTGGAGAGGATCCATGAGCTTTCTTGCCCTCTTCAGCTCCTCACCTATCTAATCATTCCATATAATTTAATTTGAAGTGCCAAAAACAATTGCCTACCTTGCCCCATTGATATCTCTGCAAGACTAAGCCTCATTCCCCACACCCAAAATCTGTCTTTCCATTTGAGCCAACAAATCATCATTTTATTCACTCAAACTCTTGCACACATATACCTAGCCTAAGATCAGTAGTAAAATCAGTCATCTCAATCCTGTAGTGATTATAATTTGCTGAGATTGACCCGGAGAGAGCCCTCTCCTGACTTGGTAGGGCTAGCTACCAGGCTGAGCGTGGTTTGATGTTGGCCCTGGATCCTACCTTTTCAGTCTGAGGTAAATCTAGGCACTAACATAGTGGCGACTCCACTGGGGAAGAAAAGTTTATTTTTTTGTTAGTGTTTTTGCTTTATAAACTACAGACGGAGCCTGAAGTTAGCCAGGTAGCCTTCGAAACGCTCTTGCTTTGCATTAGCAAAAGTAGATAAAAGTTGCTTCAGTCAATCTCTGGTCTAGTCTTATAAGCTGAACATCTGACTTGCAAATTGCCCCAGTAACATGTATCAAGTTTATATCTGATTGTTGATGGTGGAAAATTATCAGACATAGCAAGGCTGAAATCATTCATCTAGCGATTCCAAATCATTTTCGAGATCAGATCCAGAGACTCCACTGGAGGATGAACTTGACCAGTAAAAACATGAAAGGACAATATGGACAGATCAGGTATTCAAGTTGGAATTTCATCCAAGACATTTTGTTTTTTGTTATAAATTATTTCTTCTCTTTTCCAGAGAATGTCAAGAAGGCTTTGCAAAGTATACTATGTTTGAGAAGAGATCCTCGGCCTGCATTTGATTCCTTCCCTTTGAAGATTGTAAATACCAAAGATTTGCATGCCTTTGATCTTAATCAAGACCCTTTTTTCTGAAGCTTGCGATGACCATATTCAAAATGATGAACCTAAAGAGAGCAAGACTGATTCTATAGCTTCTGTACATACCCCTATACCTTGTAAAATTCCAGATCGATACAAGCCTCTGATTTTACCTCCTATATCCCATGCTTTCCCTAAAAATCATGACTTGTATCTACCAAGATTTGATGGTGAATGGGAAAACATCATTGTTGAGACACATGTTCTAAATTTTGAGTCTTTTCTTGACCTTTATGAAGTTGATGAAGAGGATGTCAGTATTAGGCTTTTTTCTCTTTCTTTGCAAGGCAAAGTCAAGAGTTGGTTCAAAACCCTGCCTAATGCTAGCATCTCAGATTTCCAGCAGTTCGTCAAAGTTTTCCTCCACAGGTGGGTGGTCAGACATAACCCTTTCTTGATTATAGAAGAGTATAACCAACTGAAAAGACTGCCAGGGGAGATAGTACAATAATTCTATGCCAGATTTAACCAAGTTTATTATTCAATGCCTGTTAATATAAGACCTCCTCCTGGATCCACTCTCTTGCACTACCCAGGTGTCTTTGATCTAGAAATGGAGTTTCAGCTGAGGGAAAGGAATCTTGCAACACTTGAAGAGATGCAGAACAGTGCAGTAGATGTAGAGGCTCATTTGCTGATCAGAAGGGAAAATTTGAAGTAAAAAGATATGGAAAACATAGTTCTGGAGGAATCGACATCTCTAGAGGTAAAGCTTGACAGTTTGGTAAGTGCAATGGAAGAGATAATGCAAAAGATCAACACAGGGAATGAGTATAGTGTTCAAGCCCATCGCTCACTGATCGAAGAAGAACAAATGGCTGCTCCAAAAAATTTTCTTTCTTATCCTAGTTGTCATAGATCTGATAATGATTGTCTTATAGATCATCTTGGAGAAGAGAGATCTGTTGATATGACATGTATGCTTGATGATGTGTTTTATACTGATGATTTGCCTCAGTTTGATCAGTATGATGATGATTATGTTCTCCAAACATAATCTAATCTTGTAGACAAATCAGCAGCTAGTTTGTGGGAGGAAGAAGTTCACTTTTAGCAGCTCTAGTATAGTAATCAACCTATGCATATCAGCTATGACAGTGATGAGGAAAGTACAGAAAATTTTGAAGTAAGTGAAGGATCTTTGCCTTTTTGTTTTGCTTTGTTTCAGTTCATTAGAGACAACATTCATGCAATTAGAAATCAACTGTCGACAAGTCTTGATTTGGACCATCTTGAGGGCAACGAAAACCTTGTTGAAGACTTCTCATATCCAGATTTGCAGCCCCCGAATGCCATTGATTGTCAATTTGCAGATGAGGACTTGGAAGCTAGCACATACGATCAAATGATACAAGATGATTCTGTACCATTCTATTTTGAATCATTTCAGTTTCTGAAGGGAAAACTACATAGTATATCTTCAAATGAGCAGCCTGTAGGAAATCATGTAATCTCATCGAAACCAATAGAAAATGGGTTGCAGCAGTCTTTTCAAGTTTTTCATGATCCAATAGCTGATGTGTTGGATGATGTCTACAGTCAAAGTCCTTCTCCATTGACTACATGTGAGCTTGAAATGTGTGTTGATATAAACTTGATCCGACAGCTGGTTTCTTTGTCATTTTCAGCAGGAGTCTCATCACAAAGCTCAGATCAAAGTTTGCATTCATGGTATGAAGAGAAGAAAAGTAATCCATTGGATGAGCTAAGTCCTAGTGTGCATGAATTTCAAGATCCTTATACAGTGTTTTTGGAGGCGGATAGAGAATCCATAGTATTCAATGGATTTCACAAGTTTTGTTATGAAACCAGCTCAAGAAAAGATAGAAATGATAGATCAACGCCTTAGAATTCAGCCTCTTCGAGGGGGAAACCTCCTTTACATTACATAAATGAACAATTCTTTGATGATACAAATGAAAAGACCTCCTTTCTATATATAGGAGTCTAAGGGGTCATAACATAATCAGAGCTGACATAACAATAATAATGTAAGGGCACAATAATAACAATAGTGGGCTTCTATGGGGCATATTAGTAACAATAAGGGCACTACATGGGTACATCAATATAATAAGTGGGTTGTACTAATAACAATAAGGGGTTACATTAGTAGTATAGGGGCCTAACAAGTTTTCATGGGAGTTTCCTTTCAGTAGTTCTCTCTTGTTGTTCATAAGCAAGCACTTGTGGAGAATGCAAACAGTAGCCATAATGCTTACTTGGTTGCATTGGTTGTTTCATTTCACTTGATTAGGTGATGAATGGAACAACTAGATTGGGTTGTATTGAATAAGCTTCATATTGTGCATCATTTCCAGTTTTTCAGTTGTGTTTAAGTATCGAGTCAGTTGAGTGAGAGTCAGTTTGTGTCATCAAGTCATCAATTTTTAGTCATGCATTTCAGCTTGAGTTTTTGACTCCATTGCCCAATCGACGAAGGCACTGTCTGCTTTCCAAAGATCTGTAGTTCTTGGCACCTCCAAGGAGCTACCATCCCCATTGGAGCCAATGTTAGTGTCAGTTTCTGCAGCCTTCCTCCAATGATCAAACATGCTCTTACAAAGTGATTTTAAGTTTTCAAGGTCAAATTTTGTCATTTCAGTGAGTCTTCAATCAAAATTTGGTCACTAGGCATTAGGTCTAGGGTTTGCTTTTACTCCTTTCAAAGTTGTCCAAATTTCAGTCCATGTCACCATTCAGCTGAGTGCACCATCATTCAGAGGGTTTTCATCATCATGTCAGGGTCCAATGGGTCATTTTACACCTTGTTCATGCTTCAGTTGCACCTAGGTAAAGTTCATTTCCCTCTCCTAGGGTTTTGAAGGTAATTTCTCTTGGATGATCAAATCATTAGCAAAAATTGTATCTGGATGTTCATACACCTTCCCCTATCCTTAATGTACCTTATTAAACACTTCCCATCACTAAGATCCCCCGAATTCCTCATTTTTGCACAAACCCTAGTTTCTTGCTACAACTTGACAATTTTCTAGACTAGGCTTGTGTTTTGCCCTTTTGGACCCCTTCCCCTCACTCAATCTTTGAAATTCCACTTTCCCCTACTTCCTAAAATCCCTCCCTACTTCCAAAAATTTTATCAAGAATTTAGAAGCCACTTATCCCCTTCATTTCACTTCATTTCATCAAATCCCTTGTTCCACACATCGGGATAGGTTTTACTCCAATGATGTTTCTGAGAAATAAAAGATGAAGGGAAAACTGAGAGAGGTTTTTGTCCATAATAGGCCAAGGAAGAAACACCTCCTTCACTTTTTATACAGGTGTCATGGTTTCAGATAAATTTCAAAAATACAGTTGCCTCGGGAGAATTGATGCACCTCTGAAGAGACCTTGGACAAATCGAGTTTTCTCCTAGCTTGGTTGGCCAAATGACTTGATTGATAATTCAAATGATAACTAGACACAAATAAATTTCCAATGAGCTATCATGAACTCAATTTGGAGTTGAGGAAGACATTCAAAAGTTGACTGCAACAGCACTCTGCCTTTAGGCAGCCTCATTCTGCACATTTTGACCAGTATTGGGAGATTTGATTTTTGACAAGGCAAATGAACTCCAAATTGAAAAATTCTAGTTGGGCTAAAAATTCGACTCAATAACCTTTCAAACGAGCTATCCTACGTCCAATTTGGACATCAGGAAGGCCTCTAAAAGTGGGTCCAAACAGGCGTTATGCAAAGAGAATCAGGCGCGGCGCATAGAGGAAACATTGCCAGTTTGACCAAGTATTGCTCTGTTTTTCGCCCAGCTTTGGCCAGTTTGACTTTTTCACTTTCTTAATGGAAAATTTGTGATGTAATTTAAGGTACATTGATGGATCATGATGTAAATATGTCAAATTTTCACTTATGGAGGTAGATTCATTGGTTAAAATGTTGTTTGAAACTGAATGAATCAGTTCCCTAGTTTCTAGAGGCAAGCTGTTCCACTGCCTGATTTCTAGTTCTCAGTTTAGAATTAGTTGGAACAACTCCTAAACTTGTGAGCTCGACCCCTAGAGGATAGTATGAGTTATGCTTTGTCTATATCTTGTGATCTTTCAGTCATTAGCATGGTTGGACTTTTGAGAAAGCCTTGAGCTTCATTGTACACTCATATCAGCATTTTGGCTAAGGAATTGAGACCAGGGTTTGCAGCACTCTTTGGGATCCATGTGGAAATATTTCTTGGTACAGTGCTTTCTTTTGTAATTGTGAAATTTTTTATGTGATTGTATGCCATTATCTATCTTGTTTCTTCTTAGCTAAATCAAACAAGGGAGAAAGATAGAATCCATTGAAATTGCAGTGCTCTACCTTGGGTTTGCTTTAGTTTTTGATGTTTTCAGCTGTTTGGAGAGGATCCATGAGTTTTCTTGCCCTCTTCAGCTCCTCACCTATCTAATCCTTCCATCTCATTCAATTTGAAGTGCCAAAAACAATTTCCTACCTTGCCCCATTGAGATCTTTGCAAGACTGAGCCTCATTCCCCGCACCCAAAATCTGCCTTTCCATTTGAGCCAAAAAATCATCATTTTATTCAGTCAAACTCTTGCACACATATACCTAGCCTAAGATCAGTAGTAAAATTATTCATCTCAATCCTTTAGTGATTATAATTTTCTGAGATTGACCCGGAGAGAGCCCTCTCCTGACCTGGTAGGGCTAGCTACTAGGCTGAGCGTGGTTTGATGTTGCCCTGGATCCTACCTTTTTAGCCTGAGGTAAATCTAGGAACTAACACCTTGGATAAAACATTTGTATCCTATCCTTCCCTACATTGGATTTTTCACCACTTATCCTTTGATCCTATCCCTCCATCAAAGGTGGATCTCTTACCCTAGATTGGTAATTGGATAAGAACTCCCAACTTACCATACTTATTTATATATTCCCATCCTTCTATGTGGTGGGGGTTGGATTTTGGAGAGTAATTATGCCCTTGTGTTTTTGTAGTGAGTGGTCATCATTCCATGCATTTAGGGTGATTGGAGGTGCATATTGTGGCAAGGAAAGGACAAGTCAACAACTTCGAGGAGCTCTTCTACAAGATCAACTACTACTTATAGTTTTAATCTCCTTCCATTTATAGTAATGTAAAGAGTTCATTTTTTTACTATATGTGATGGTGTTTCACTTATTTCAATACCATGTTGATCTATTGAATGAAGTATTTAGATAATATTGCATAGATCTCGTAGTTTCTTGGCTTGTGTTATCTGACTGTGTAGGTTCTAATTTTGGCATTTGGAGCTGGGATTAGAGCTTCCAAGCTGAAGAAGAAGCGAAGCGTATGAAGGATTCCAGGTAGGAATCACTCCATCATCTATTTACTTTAAGTAAAAACATTGTGTTCCTTGTCTCTTTGTTGTTCTAGGTTAGCCAATGACCTAGGGGAGATACTTTTATCCACAATCATAAATCCTGTATAACAAGGAATAATAGAATTATTGAAGAATGTGTTAGAGCTATGCTACATAATCAAGATCTCCCTTAATTCCTATGGGGAGAGGCATGCATGATAGCTATCTACCTACAGAATCGAAGGCCTCACATAATTCTCAACAATATGATTCCAAATTCACAAGAAATAAACCAAGTGTGGATCATCTTCAAATATTTGGGTGTCCTATGTATATTCATATACTTAAGGTGATATGTTGTTGAATGTTATTTTTTCCATCCTAATTTCAACTTCAGAATTAAAAAACAATTTCTTATCATTTGCTTCATGTGCATAGGTTTCCCTTATGGTGTTTGTGAATGTAATAGGTAAATTTGTCAAGTTTTTATGTTAAATTCATGAACAAAATAGCATTTAAATGAAATGTTGAACATCAGCAGACAAATATACAGCAAACCATCAAATGAACACTCAACATAGTGTTTTGATGAAGGAGTTCACCCCTCCTGGGCTACATCTCCTTAGTCCAGCTTCCATGGATTGGGCCTCTGTATTAGCTCAAAATGGAAAAAAGTGTTGTTTACAATGCTCTATTTTTCTTGAAACCTGCTTCAATGTGCTCAGAACATCAAAATATTCTAGGAATGCCTTTTCATGATCCCAATTTGGTTGAATTTTTCAAAATTTATGAAAAAATCAATTTCTCCTAGTAAAACTCCACTAAAAATGGAGGAACTCTAGTTAATCTCGCCAATTTTGGAGGAATTTCCCAATTTATCGAACCACCAAAAGTTCGCCAACTTAATTGTGCATTTAATTAGTGGATAAGCATGTTTAATTAATCATCAATCATGTTTAGTGCATTTAAGTGCATGGTTATGGCTAAGTGTTAGTCGTCGGATGGTTTTGTGTGGTCACATGTTGGCGGTAAATGCCAATGGCTTAGCCCAAACTCTGCCACAGTTAAACCTTAAATATTTTATGTGACTGTTATAGGTTAAGTCACAAAGCGTGGGTGTAGTGGTATGTCGTGGAGCTTGTTTAGGCGAGGTCATAGGTTCGACTCCACCAACCTACCATAACAATTTTACTGCAACACGTCGATGCCAGTCTGACCTTTGGGGAGGGACACGTAGCAGCCTCTAGGCTTGCCACATGTCCCCTCCTCATTGGTCCATCCCTGACCAATAAGAAACTGCCAAATAATCAAACCATAAACCAATAACAATGCGCCACTTGGAGAGACTTGGTTGGGCATTGACCATCCCATTGACTTTCCCAATCACCTACCACGTCAGCAATACGGACTGTTGAATGTGCAGTGATTGTACCTTTTTCGTAAAAATTCTTTCATTTGGCAAAGTGGACGAACGTGATATATTCCTCATACGAACTTTATTTTAAGTGAAATGAGTTGTGTTGGGATTGTATCACCAAGACGGATATAGTTGTTCAGGTTTTGAGCGATTCTGAGCACTCTAATTTTTGAGCTAAATACTAAGCACCTGATCATTTCTCCCACTGGAAGCCTTTTGGACCCCAAAATATATTATCAATTGTTCATCAGGTGAGGATACAATTCCCTCACTTTCTTGATCTAGAACCATTTGGCCTTGGAAGGATTTTGTCCATTTAGTCCCACTCAAAGGTATTCAACATTCCCTCTCTTTGAATTTTTGGTTCTTCTATCAAGTATGAGATCTTGCTGAAGTTCATGAAGATATTATGGCAATAAGTCATCTATTGATGGCAGCTTAACATGCTCTCCTTGATCATCAATCAAAGGAGGCTCAAACAATCTCAAATTCTCAACATTAACAACAAAGTTTATTTTCATATAAGGAGGCAAATCTAGCTTAAATGCATCGTTACCAATCTTTTGAAAAATTTTAAAAGGACCATAACGGATTGGCTTCAGCTTTTTACCTTACCCTTAAAGTCTCCCTTTGCTAATATATAACCAAACTTCATATCTAACTTGAAATTTATGATTTACATTGTGTTTGTCATGCCTTGCCTTGTAGCTGCTCTGACTCTTTTCAAGTTGTTCTTACATTGTATGATGTATCAACTGAATTTTCTCAATGAACTTCCTTGCCTTATCGATGGTGACATCTTTCTCAAAGATGAATTCCAATGGCGATCTTGGCAAGTACCCAAAACATGCCTCAAATGGCAATGTGTTTGTGGAAGAATGGTTTGCCCTATTGCAAGCATGTTGTATGTAATGCAACTGTTCATCCCACAACTTGGGATGTTTGCTGCAATATCCTCTAAGAAGATGAATGATTGTCTTGTTGACCACCTCAGTTTTTTGATCTGTTTGTGGATTAAAGGTTGTACTCTTCTTCAACTTAGTGTCCATCATGTCCCACAAATTTGACAAAAAATTTCCAACAAATCGAGAATCTCGATCACTTACATTGGAAGTAGGAAGACCAAAATGAACCCAAATATTTTGAAAAAAAGATGAATTATTTATTCAGCTGTAATTTTATTTTTACATGGTGTTAGAATACACATCTTGCTAACCCTGTCTACAACCACATACAAGTAATCATGACCTTTCCTTGACAATGGAAGACCTCCTACAAAATCCATTGAGATACTCTCCCATGGATGTGAAGGTACCGGAAGTGGAGTGTAAAATCCTATTTTCCTATTTCTAGGCTTACTTTTTGCACACAAATAACATCCTCTAATGAAATGGGATACATTATCAAACATGTGTTTCCAATAACAATACCTTTGGAGATTCATTAATTTCTTTCCTTGATCCAAATTGGATCCTGGAACACTCTCTAAGTTTTCATGAACTCTATAAAATTCATGCCAAAGTTTCAAAGTCTTATAAAGATCAAGCTTATCAGAGATATCCTCGTAACAGTTGCAATTTGTGTTCAACGCGGAGAAACGAGGACCCTCAGTCAAGTGCGTAGACCATAGGCCCATGGTAACGCGCGCTATCATAAATTTGCAAAACCAGAGGCCAGTTCGAGAAACAGGGGCAGTTTCTGATATGTGATTAGCGACAAGTTGCTAATCGCATATCGCAGGGCAAACCCCTCAAAGAAGGAAAGGGTCGCAAACACCTGGACCCAAAAAATCATAAAATACAACGGATATTGCTCTGATTCCATCAGAAGCGGGGTCCCACAAAAACCGGCAGAATATCGGAGGGGCTTCAAGCAGTAAGCGGTTTTGGCCAAGTTTCGCTCGATGCCACAAAGCAATTGCCACGCGTCCTGGTAGAGAGAGAGAAAACCGCTCACATCAAATAGGTAAACGTCATGCGACTTAGCCGCCCGATATGAACGATGACCATAGGATCTAGGGCCCCCAAATCAACGGCGGAGATGCGTTCCGATGGGTGACCAGATCTAACAAGGTAGACAAACAGAGTTGTATAGGATTTTAAGTCTAACGTGGAAGATGCATTAGCAGAAGGTCGTGTTCGCGGGCATTCTTGGAGTTAACGGAATAAACGGTCATTTTGAAAATGTCCAAGATAACCGACACTCAGTTCATTATGAAATAGGTGGCCACCTCCCTATGATGCGTTATACAGTGAATGATGACGCAAGACAGGAGAATTCGAATGGACAGAGGCATGGGAACCGGAGAGCCAGGAAGCGGAAACAAACAGTCAGAAAGAAAATCAGCTTAAAGCCACGAACTGACAGAAAGAGAAGCAAGCAGTAAATCAGAAAGTGAGTTAAGAAAACTAAGAGCAGAGAATAGAGAGAAGAAGTCGAGCTGACCTACAGAAGCAAAGGCAGCATCGAGACAGAGACAGAGAGAGTCAGAGAGTCTGTGTACTCCAGAAAGGGCTTGAGAGGTTCAAGCGAACTCCTTTGTATATGCCTGTCATGTATTGAGTCTCAGATTGGACTCATACCATTGTGACCAATAGAGGTCGAGATTCAGTAAGGAGAGTCTGTGTACTCCAGAGACTTGGGGGATCCAAGTACAGTCTTGTTGATTTATATCTGTTGAGTGAGACTCAAGTTGAGCTCACTGTTGTAAAACTCTGCTTTGAAAACATAATAGAGAGGCCACCACTGAAGGCTGGACCTAGAGACGTAGCCCAGGAGTATTGGGTGAACTCCTTATTAAACTTGTTGTGTTTATATGTTTTCCTGTTGTGTTTTCTTTAACTGCTTCAGTGTCTGTGTATTTCGCAATCTTATCAATCCGTTGCATAAAATAACATAGACACATCCATGCACATGAGTCTGTAATACCTTATTAATTGTCTTAGATCAATTTCAGATCAAGTGGTATCAGAGCTCTAGGTTGCTAAGGTTAGACAAGTTTGTGCTGGATTTTGTTGTTGAATGCTAACTAGGACAAAGCTCAAATTAGGAGAAGGAGAATTGGTTGAAACTAACCCAGAAATTGGAAGAGTCTATCCTAAGAGGAAAATGGCAGAAGAAAGTCCCTTGGAATCAGACTCCCAGTTCATGGATAGTTTCATGACCATGAGAGCCATGGTAGAAGAAATGTATAGAGAATTTAAGAAAGGTAGAGATGAAGATTCATCAAACTCCAAACAAGATAAAGGAGCAGAATAATCTCTCCTCCATGACCATTCTAAAGGCAAAGGGAAATAAGAAAAGCTTCCCACACCTCCTAATAGCCCTGAAAATAAAAAGAAAACATCTTTGATTAAATTAGATGTTAAATTTGATTTTCCCATATATTATGGAGAGTTGAATGCAGAGAAGCTGGGTAATTGGATTAGACAGATTGATGTATATTGCAGGGTGCACAGCATTGATTCAGACAAAAGTAAGATTTAGTTGGCCAACCTATGCCTTGGAGGCACTACCTTGGTATGGTGGTAAGGCAGGACACAAGCTGACATGAAGAAGCATGATTAAATTATTTATGTCTAGAGTGAATTTGTTTCTACAATTAAAAAGAAATTCTATCCACTAGCTTATATGCAGCAAGCCATGATGAGCTGGAAAACTCTTCAACAATTAAAAGGGCAAAGTGTACAAGGCTACACTCAAGAATTTAGAAAAAGAGCTTTGATTCTAGGAATTTCTTTAGACTCACCTGAAACTCTGCTGAAGTATATAGGTGGTCTACATAGCTATTTAAAGCACACCATTCTCATGTTTAATCCCATTAGCATAGATGAGGTATCTATTCAGGCTACACATCTAGAGGCTAGAGATAAGAATGTGAACCCAGAAGTTGGGGGATCATCAAAACCCACTGCAAGCAAGAACCAAGAAAAGAGAAAGCAGAAATGGAAAGAGAGGAAGACAAATGTTGTACAAAATACCAAACCTTCATTCACTCACTACAAGAAGGATGGGCATGACGATGAACACTGTTGGATTCTACATCTGGAGCTGAGACCCAAGAAGTTCGATGGAAAAAAGAAGAAGATTGATGCAGCTATTCAAAAATATTTGGGGTTAGACTCAGGGGATGAAACAACAATCACAGCCACAGGTATAAAAGGTAAAAATTCTGAAGCATCTACTAGTAATTCTGCACAATCTACTGATAATGAAGAAAATGAGAGGGAAAGGCATGAGCTTTTTCATATTCGAGTTATTTCCAAGCATCAAAAGATTGATACTTTGTTTGATAATGGCTCACAAGTAAATTTAATTTCTGAAGCAATTATAAAGAAGCCGGGATTACTAACCACACCTCACAAGAAGCCATATAAGCTACAAGTGAATAGACAATGTAAACTTAGGTTTCTTTTGGGTCAGCATTTGTATATGAGGTTGAGTTAGATATAGTTCCTTTGGATATATGTGGAATTGTTTTAGGAAGTCCTTACTTGTATGATAGGAAATCCATTTTCTATAGAGGTGAAAATAAGTATCAACTCACTATATATGGAATCAAATATATTGTAAGAACTCATAAACTCAACAATAATTATACTCTCATAAACTCATGGCAGATGAAAAGAATTGTAAATTCATGCAAACAATTTGTATTGATGGTTGTAAAGGAAAATAAACCTGATAAAACCAATATATTTGAGGGCTGTAATGCTAAACAGCAAGCTGATTTAGGAAAAGTTGTTTTAGAATATGATATACTATTTCAAGAACCTGAAAGTCTGCCACCCCAAAAGGAAATAGTACATGATATTAATTTGCAGCAAGATGCTCCATTGCCTAACATCAAAATGTATAGGTTGTCTGCTTTAGAGAATGCAAAAATCAAGAAGTAGGTACAGGAGCTACTCGATAAAGGGTTCATATGACCTCACATGACCATGTGGGTCTCCAATTGTCTTGGTGAGAAAGAAAGATGGCTCATGGAGAATGTGCATTGATTGCCGAGCACTGAATAAGATAACGATCAAAAATCGTTATCCCCTTCCTCGCATAGATGATCTATTAGATCAGTTGAAAGAAGTTGTTTACTTTTCCCAGTTGGACTTGCATAGTGGTTACCATCAGGTCAGAGTTGCAGAGCAAGATGCATGGAAGATTTCTTTCAAAACAAAGCAGGGATTGTATGAGTGGTTAGTTATGCCTTTTGGCTTAACCAATGCTCCTGCTACTTTCATGAGAGTAATGAATGATGTACTCAGGCCTTATATTGAAGATTTTGTCATTATATATTTAGATGACATTCTTATATTTATTAAAACATGGGAAGAACATTTGAAGCATGTCAAGCAGACTCTAGATGTTTTGAAAAGAGAAAATATCTATGTTAAGTTATCAAAATGTGAATTTGGCAAAACATCTTTGAATTATTTGGGTCATATTGCAGGGGGTGGTGAATTGAAGATAGATCCCTCTAAGGTTGCAGTCATTGTAAACTGGCCTAAACCCAAATCTGCTACAGAAGTTAGAAGCTTCCTAGGAGCAGCACAGTACTGGAGAAAGTTTATTGCTAACTTTTCCTTGATTGAATCTCCCTTACATGCTTTAACCGAATTGAACAAGGTGTTTTAGTGGGGAGGCAAATAGCAGAAAGCCTTTGACACCTTAAAAGAAAAGATTAGTACAACACTAGTACTAGCACTGCCAGATCTTCAAAGACCATTTGAGATTGAAACAGATGCCAGTGACTATGCCATGGGAGCAGTGTTGATGCAACATGATAAACCCATATGTTATCATTCTGAGACATTTAACTCTGTAGTAGTTAATTATCCCACATATGATAAGGAATTGCATGCATTAGTACAGAGTTTGAAAAAGTGGAAACATTATCTAATGGGAAAAGAGACAGGTATACATACTGATCATCAACTACTTCAATATTTACACTCACAAACTAAGTTGTAGCAATCAAGACACTATAGGTGGATGGGTTTTCTACAACAGTTTCATCTTGTCATCAGATATAAAAAGGGCATACACAATAAAGTTGCAGATATGTTGTCCAAACCAATCATAAATGCATCTACTATACTTAAGCATAATTCAGTATTGCATGAAAGCTACATTGAACAGTATGCTCAAGATATAGATTTTAAAGATGTATATGCAACTTTAAGTCGTGGAAAACAAGTAGAAGAATTAGATTATCATGTTAAGGACCAACTCTTGTATCATTTTGGAAAGTTATGCATTCCACAAACTGAAAGAGTAAAGATAATTCGAGAAGCACAAACTTCTCTAATATTAGGTCACTTTGGTGTAAGCAAAATAGTTGCATAGCTGCAAAGAATTTGTTATTGGCCAAAAATGAATGAGACAATTTCTAGATATGTAAGAGGGTGTACTATGTGTGCTAGAAGCAAGCCTAGCAATAGAAAACTAGGCTTGTACACTTCTCTACCAGTTCCTTCTCATCCTTGGTAAACTGTTTCCATGGACTTTGTTGGGGGACTGCCTAAATCTAGAAAAGGTCATGACTATTTATATTTTATTATGGATAGGTTTAGCAAAATGTGTATTTTAATACCTTGTAACAAACAAATTACAGCTGAACAAACAGCAAAGTTGTTCTTTCAGCATGTATGGGTTCATTTTGGATTACCCACTTCCATTGTATCTGATCGAGATTCTCGATTTTTTGGGAAGTTTTGGTCAAGTCTGTGGGAATTGATGGACACCACACTGAAGACGAGCATAGCCTTTCATCCACAAATAGATGGCCAAACAGAAGTGGTCAACAGGACAGTGATCTAGTTGCTCAAAGGTTATTGCAGCAAGCATCCCAAGACTTGGGATGAACATCTGTGTTATGTGCAACATGCTTACAACTGTGCTAAACATTCTTCTACACAGAGATCTCCTTTTGAGACATGTTTTGGTTTCATACCAAGGTCTCCCTTGGATTTTGTCTTTGGTAAAGACATAGTGGTTGATGGACACAGCGATGTGGACAAGGCAACCAAGTTCATTGAAGAAATCCAAGAAATTCACCAGGCAATACAGGAACAGCTGGAAAAGAGCCAAGCCAAGTACAAGGCAAGGCATGATAAGCATCAGATTGAGCATAGTTTCCAAGTTGGTGATCAAATCTGGCTGTATATCAGCAAAGATAGAATGCAAGGTGAAGGTAAGAATCTGAAGCCAATAAGGTATGGACCTTTCAAGATACTAGATAAAATTGGTGAGAATTATTTTCACCTTGATTTGCCAGCTTACATGCACATCTATTCGGTAGTTAATGAAAAAATCTTGAGACTATTTGAACCTTCATTGATTGAAGATCCTAAAGAGCAGAGCCAATTTCCTTCTTTGATGATATGTTGCCTGAATATCTCAATGAATTGCATTAAGATACAGTTCTGGACAAGAAGGTGAGAACTACACACAGAGGGGATGTTGAGAACCTCAAGATTGGACTCAAAGGTTCAAAACCAAGCAGTGCAAAATGGATAGAAATTGGGCAAGCGAGGAATTTCTACCCTCACTTGATTGATGCTTAAAAAACAACTTTTGGTGGTCCAAAAGCTTTTTTAGTGGGAAGGCCGTGATCCAAATTGGATCCTAGAACACTCTCTAAGTTTTCATGAACTCTGTAAAATTCATGCCAAAGTTTCAAAGTCTTATAAAGATCAAGCTTATCAGAGATATCCTCATAACAGTTGCAATTTGTGATCGGCACGGAGCAACGAGGACCCTCAATCAAGCACACAAACCGTTGGCCCATGGTAATGCGTGCTATCACAAATTAGCAAAACCAGAAGCTAGTTCGAGAAATGGGGGCAGTTTCTGATATGCGATTAGCGACAAGTTTCTAATCGCATATCGCAGGGCAAACCCCTCAAAGAAGGAAAGGGCCACAAACACTCGGACCAGAAAAATCATAAAATAAAACGGATGTCGCTCTGATTCCGTTAGAAGTAGTGTCCCACAAAAACCAGCAGAATATCGGAGGGACTTTGAGCGGTAAGCTGTTTCGACCGAGTTTTTCCTCATGCCACACAGTGATCGCCACGCGTCTTAGCCAAGAGAGAGAAAATTGCTCACATCGGATGAGTAAACATCATCTGACTTAGCCGCCCAATATGAACGATGACCGTAGGATCTAGGGCCCCCAGATCAACGGCAGAGATGCGTTCCGATTGATGGCCGGACCTAATGAGGTAAAAAAACAGAGTTGTATAGGATTTGAAGTCCAATGTGGATGATGCGTTGGCAAAAGGTCGTGTTCGCGATCATTCTTGGAGTTAACGGAATAAACGGACGTTTTGAAAACGTCCAAGAGAACTGACACTCAGTTCATTATGAAATAGGTGGCCACCTCCCTGTGAGGCATTATACAGTGAATGATGACGCAGGACAGGAGAATTTGAACGGACAGAGGTAAGGCAACTGGAAAGCCAGGAAGAGGAAATGAACAGTCAGAAAGCATATTGGCTTAAAGCCACGAACTGATAGAGAGAGAAGCAAGCAGTAAAGCAGAAAGCAAGTTAAGAAAACTAAGAGTAGAGAACAGAGAGAAGAAGTCGAGCTGACCTGCAGAAGCAAAGGCAGCATCGAGACAGAGATAGAGAGAGTCAGAGAGTCTATGTACTCCAGAAAGGGCTTGAGAGGTTCAAGCAAACTCCTCTATATATGCCTGTCAAGTATTGAGTCTCAGATTAGACTCATACCATTGTGACCAATAGAGATCGAGATTTATTAAGGAGAGTCTGTGTACTCCAGAGACTTGGGGGATCCAAGTACAGTCTTGTTGATTTATATCGGTTGAGTGAGACTCAAGCTGAGCTCACTGTTGTAAAAAATCTGCTTTGAAAACATAATAGAGAGGCCACCACTGAAGGCTGGACCCAAAGACGTAGCCCAGGAGTATTGGGTGAACTCCTTATTAAACTTGTTGTGTTTATATGTTTTCCTATTGTGTTTTCTTTAACTGCTTCAGTGTCTGTGTATTTCGTATTCTTATCGATCCGTTGCATAAAATAACATAGACACATCCATGCACATGAGTCTGTAATACCTTATTAATTGTCTTAGATCAATTTCAGATCATGCCTACACCAAAATGTCTGGCAATAAATGAAGTGTACGCCTCCCTTATGATATTGTTTCTTTTGCCCTGTGGAATACATAACGTACCCAAGTGATACAAAAAATTGTTATGTACATGGTAATCTAACTCTTCAATTTGGTTTCCTTTCCTCAAGCTTGCATACACATCTTGAAAGTCATTATCATATGAATATTTCTCAATGTAACTATAATGTAAAACATAATTGTCCTTGAGTATAATAGATGAATTTACAATAGGCCTAGAAAGCATAACAGCTACCTTATTGTAGATTCCATTTTTGTATTTGATAACCAAATGAAACTATTGTAGAAAACCCATCCATTTGAAGTGTCTTGATTGTTGCAACTTTGACTGTGACTGAAAGTACTACAATGGTTGATGATCAGTATGGATAATGGTTTCCTTCCCCATAAAGTAGTGTTTCCATTTTTTAACACTTTGTACCAATGCGTAAAGTTATTTTTCATAAGTGGGATAGTTAGTCACAGCACCATTAAAAATTTCAGAATGAAATGAAATGGGCTTACCATGTTGCATAAGGACTGCTCCCATGGCATAATCAATAGCATCTATTTGAATTTGAAATGGTTTTCTAAGATCCAGAAGAGCCAATACCAGTGTTGAACTGATCTTTTGTTTTAAAGAATCAAATGCTTTCTGTTGTACATCTCCCCAATGGAAGAATTTCTTGACACTAGTCAATGCATGTAGTGGAGCTGCAATGGAAGAAAAATTAGCAATAAATTTCCTCCAATATTGTGATGCCCCTAGAAAGGTTCTTACCTATGTAATTGTACTAGGCTTGGGCCAATTCACAATGACCTCAACCTTAGAGGGGTCTATCTTCAGCTCACCTCCTCCAACAATGTGTCCCAAATACACTAAAGAAGTCTTGCCAAATTCACACTTTGACATCTTTAAAAACAATTGTTATTTTCTCAAGACATCAAGTACTTTGTTCAAATGCATGACATGTTCACCTCTGGATTTGCTAAATATGAGAATATCATTTAAGTAAACAATGACAAATTCATCTAGAAATGGTCTCAATACATCATTCATAACTCTCATGAAAGTAGCTGGAGCATTTGTAAGATCGAAAGGCATAACAATCCACTCAAACAATCCTTGTTTAGTTTTAAATGCAGTTTTCCAAATGTCCTCTTCAGCTATTCTAACTTGATGATAACCACTTCATAAGTCTAACTTAGTGAAATAATTTGCATACCTCAATATACCAAGTAATTCATCAATTATTGGGAGTGGATAATGATTATGTACCATTATTTTGTTCAGTGCACAGAAATCCACACACATGCACCAAATCATGTCCTTCTTTGGCACCAAGACAATTGGTGAACCACATGGAAAAGTATATGGGAGTATGATACCTTTCTTCAGCAATTCTTGAATTTTCTTCTTGATTTCCATGCTCTCCATAATCGACATGTGATACATGCCAATGTTTGGAAGTGGAACATCCTGTTGGAGTTGTATCTCATGCTGAATTCCCCTCTTGGGAGGTAACCCCTTTGGTTCCTGAAACATATCGCCATGCTTGCTTACCACATCAAACAAACCAGATTTTAACTTATTATCAAAACCTTCCAAATATTCACAATCAATATCATTCTTTTTCTTGGTCATGAGAAGCACAAAATTTTTACTTGCATTTACTAGTATCTTCAGTTTCCCTGCATTAACCAAAAAAATGTTTAACTTTTTGCTATGGGCTCTCATAATATACTCCACCCCATCCTTGAGCAATAGATATTTATCCTCATGGTGATAAAATACCGCTTTCCTATCATAAAAATATGGGCTTCCCAAAATGATTCCTCGGATGTCAAGTGGAACTACATCTAACTCAACTTCATCAATGAATTTTTCAGTAATGGAAAACCTAAATAAGCATTTCCTTGTAACCTGTAAATTTGCATTATTGACTATCCAATCCAAGGGATATGGCTTATGATGAGGTACAATTTCAAGGTTAATATTTTTTACCAAATCTTCTGAAATTAAGTTTGATGTGACCCACTATCAAATAATGCATCAATCTTTGTATGATTTGAAATTACCCTTACATGGAACAAGCCTATCCTTGATTCTTCATTTGGAGCGTTGTTGTGACTATGTGAGGAACTAGTGCTTGCAATAACTTCTTTTCCTTTTGTGACCATGGCTGAAATATTGGTCTCATCACCAGAATCTGATCTAAGATCATGTTGTGTGGTAGCAGTCGTCTTTTGTTTTCCCTTATTGTTTAGTTTCTTAAACCTTGGTTCGAGATGTAATTTACAACAGTGGGTTTCATCATGCCCCACTTTGGAACAATGTTGGGATATAGTTTTCTCCGCTTCTTTCTTCACACTTGCATTCTTCTTTCCTTTCCCTTTTCCACCTTTCTCTTTTTCCTTACCCTTGAATGGATTCTTCTTACTACCCTCTGCCTTAATTTTCTTTCCTCTTGCTTCAAGGTGTGTGGCTTGCACACATACCTCATCTAAATTGCTTGGATTGAACATAAGGATAGTTTGTTTTAAGTAGGAATGTAAACCCCCAATATATTTCAATAGTGTATCTTGGGAATTCAGCTTTACTCCTAACAACAAAGCCCTCTTCCTAAACTCCTGGGTATAGTCTTGAACTGTTTGGCCCTTGAGTTGCCTAAAATTTTGCCAACTCATAATGTATTTTTGCATGTAGGCTAAAGGATAAAACTTTCTTTTAATTACAGAAACAAATTCAACCCAAGAAATGGATATCTTACCATGAATTCGCATTTCCTCTTGAGTCTTTGCTTCCCACCAAACTAGTGCTACTCCTTCTAGCCTCAGTGAAGCTAACTAGATTTTTATGTCATCTTCTTGAAGGTTCTGAATTCTGTAATAAACCTCCAATTATTGAATCCAATTATCTAACTTTTCTACATTCGCTTCACCATTGTACATGGGAAGTTCAAACTTAATTTCCAATTTGAGTAAGAGAGTTTTTTCCTTTGGGGTTTTTGAATGAGTATGAACAGTTTTTGTGGTGGAAGTAGAAGATGATGTTGTTTGAGATGATGAAGATGATGAGGAAGATGATATGTGGAGATGGAGGAGTATTTCCTCCACTACCCTAAGAATCCTTCTTTACGTATTTTTTATCTCCTGAGCTTCCCTCTCCATGTGGGGTCTTAGAACTCTCTCCAACCATTCTAGTACTCCTCTCTTCATAGAGGACTCTAACCATGTCAGTTAAGTCATAAAAATATTTCTTGAATGCTTTTCTTCTTAAATACCTACAGTCTCTCCTGCTCCAGACATGATGGCTTTAGACTCAAGCTCAGTTTCTAGTACTGATTGTACCTCATCAATCTCAATTGAAGGTAAAACTTGAGGTGTTTCAAGTGCAGTTGGAATTGGGACTTTGGGTGGAGATTGTGGCCTTGTGGCTCTCCTTCTTCTGGGCATTACCTCAGGAGTTGCAACCAATATTTTCCCTTCTCCTCTTTGCAACTTTAACCTTGTAATCATCACAAATTTGCAACCATTAAAACCCTACTTGCACAAAACTCAAGCAATCAAGAAAATAACCTTTGCTTTGATACCAACTTGATCTGTTGTTGAATGTTAGTTTTTTTGTGCTAATTTCAAATTCAAAATTAAAAAAAAATTGCTTATCATTTGCTTCATGTGCATAGGTTTCCCTTATGGTGTTTGTGAATGTAACAAGTAAATTTTTCAAGTTTTTATGTTAAATTCATGAGCAAAATAGCATGTAAATGAAATGTTGAACAACAATAGAAAAATATACAGCAAACCATCAAATGAACACTTAACACAGTGCTTTGATGTAGGAGTTCACCCTTCCTAGGCTACACCTCCTTGGTCTAGCTTCCATGGCTTGGGCCTCCGTATTAGCTCAAAATGGAAAAACGTTTTGTTTACAATGTTCTACTCCTCCTGAAACCTACTTCAATGTGCTCAGAACATCAAAATAATCTAGGAATTCCTTTTCCTAATCCCAATTTGGTCAAATTTTGCAAAATTTATGGCAAAATCAATATCTCCTAGTAAAACTCCACTAAAACTAGAGGAACTCCAGTTAATCCCGCCAATTTTGGAGGAATTTCCAAATTTATCGGACTGCCAACTTAATTGTGCATTTAATTAGTGGATAAGCACATTTAATTAATCGTTAACCATTTTTAGTGCATTTAAGTGCATGGTTATGGCTAATTATTAGTCACTAGATGGTTTGGTGTGGTCACATGTTGGCGGTAAATGCCAACGGCTTAGCCCAAACTCCACCACGATTAAACTTTAAATATGTTTATGACCATTATAGGTTAAGTAACAAAGCGTAGGTGTAGTGGTATGCCATGGAGCTTGTTTAGGCGAGGTCACGAGTTCGACTCCACCAACTTTCCATAATAATTTTACTGCAGCGTGCCAATGCCAATCCGACCTTTGAGGAGGGCCACATGGCGGCCTTCGGGCTTGCCACATGTCCCCTCCTCATTGGTCCATCCCCAACCAATAAGAAATTGTCAAATCACCAAACCATTAACCAATAGAAATGTGCCACTTGGCGAGACCTGGTTGGACGTTGCCTTGCCTAGTCACCTACCACGTCAGTAGTAAGGACTACTGACTGTGCAGTGACTATACCTTTTTTGCAAAAATTCTTTTGTTTGGAAAAGCAGACAGAACGCAATATCTTACTCATACGAACTCCATTTTTAGTTAAATGAGTTGTGTTGGGATTGTATCACCGAGACAGATGCAATCGTTTAGGTTTCAACCGATTTTGAGCACTTTTATTTTTGAGCTAAATATTGAGCACCTAATCATAAGGACAAGACAAAGAATCTAGATCCTACAAGTTTAAAGGGCATATTTATAGGATACAATGTTTCATAAAAATCATATAGAATCTATATTAAGGAGGATCGTTGAATTGAATTAAGTAAATATGTCATCTTTGATGAGATTATAGCTTAAAAGAAATCAAAATATCTTCTAGTTGACTTTGATGAATAATAAATACCCATATTTGAGGATATCTCTAGGGACAACGATGACCAAGATAATTTATCTACTTAGGAAAATATTGAAGGCCCTTGTGATCCTATACAACAATCAATTGTTCAAGAAAATTGGAAAAGGTTTGTTTGGTTGAAAACTACTCTTCAAGAAACAGAGGGACATACAACATCAGGGGCCTCAAATGAAAGTAAAATACTAAAGTGGTATTAGGGATATGCTACAAACATGAAAATCTTATTGAAGCATAACCTTCCTCCTATAAATATATAGCCAAACATCAAGAGTGGAGGAGTTCTATGTAGGAATAATACCAGTCCATAATGAAGAACGATGTCTGAGAGATTGTCCCTAGGCCACATGACAAGTTTATAGTCACTTGAAAATGGATTTACAAGATAAAGCACGTTGCATATGGAAGAAGTGATAAATACAAAGTAAGGTTTGTAGCAAGATTCTTCTCATAGAAAGAAGGAATTGACTATGAGGAACCCTTTGCTCCCACATCTAGGTATACAACTATAAGATCGCTTGTTTCGTTGGTTGCTTCTATGGAATGGAACATTCATTATATGGATGTCAAGATAGATTTGGGTTTATTGAATGCTTCAGCATGTATATATATGTATTGTAAAATTGAAAGGAATATAATGAAAAATCAATCTGGTATTCCAAATTTTTGGATCCAGGTGAAAATACATACATATATTTGTTTTATGTTCTTCCCATTTTATATTTTTTTTTTGTTTTAAGAATTAATTTCAAGTAGTTTTTGTACAGGGTTAGAACCTACATTTGGTTTCAGAGCAATTTTGGCTTCAAGGGGTCGTCTTTGATGTTGACGAGTTTTTTCTCAAGCCTATGGTAGACCCTATCACAATGGGATATTTGTGGGATCAATTCTTGTGGTGAAAGGAGATGGTGAATAGTGGAAAGATAGAAATAAAGAAATTCAATGGACAATGTTTTGAGTTGTGGAAGCTCAAGATGGAGGATTTGTTGGTGGATAGAGATCAGTGGATCATTGTAGGTCTAGGTACAGCACCAACAGGGATATCAATAGAAGACTAGGAAAAGTTAGATCGAAAGGAAAACAACACAATACAATTATTTCTCTCAGATTCAACATTGTTAAATGTATCAGGGGCAGCTACTGCAAAGGCTTTGTGGGACAAGTTATGGATTTTGTATCAATATAAGTCTCTCATGCAAAAACTACTCATGTGGATAACCTGGGGATGAAGGATGGAGACTTAGTGACAAATCATCTAAACACCTTTAATGTTGTGGTAAGCCATTTGTTATCTATTGATATTAAAATTTTAGATGAAGATAAGTGCATTACTCTATTGTGTTCACTACCAGACTCTTGGGATAGTGGGTTTGTTTCTATAGGTAGCAATTCAGCTACCTTGAATTTTAATGAAATATTCTCATCCTTGCTATTGAAGGAGATGAGACGGAAAAATATGGAGATCCATAATGGAGATGAATTGTTTGTGAGAGGACAATCCTAGAATAGAAACAAAAATAATTCCTTGAATGGGAGATATAAATCTATAGGGAGATCTAAATCTCCAAGAAAATTTGTAAAGGTATTCTTGAAATGTGGAAAGGAAGAGAACTACAAAAAGGATTATAGATCTAAATATTCCGAGAAAGGAAAGGGATCTGAAGATGCTCCTTTTGCAGAGGTGAAACCCACATCAGATGAAGGTGGGGATGTTTAATTCGCTTCTTATTCAAGTACACAAGTATATCATGAGGCATGGTTGATCTACTTAGGTGAATTCTTTCACTTCACTCCCCATAGGGAGTGGTTTTGCGAATATGAGAAATATGATGGTGGTGATGTCTTCCTAGGGGATGAAAGGAAGGCTAGAATCATAGGATGTGGAAACTTCAAGTTTAATTTGCAAGGTGGAAGGATTATAGCACTTCTTGGTGTTCTACATATTCTTGCATTGGCGAGAAATCTAATTTTTGTAAGAAATATGGATGATACATGTGTAAAAACAGGGTTCAAGAAAAATACATGCAAGATCATTTGAGGAGCACTGGTATTGATGCAGGGAGTTCAGATTGGAACTCTATACAAGCTTTTGGGTGCAACTGTGGTTTCTAAAAGTAGAGTAGAAAATTTAGTGGTCTCTAGAGAAAATACTATGTTGTGGCATCAAATAATGGGACATATTGGAGAGAAGGGCCTACGAATGTTGCATGGTAATGGTATTGTAGAAGGCATGTCAAATTATCTCTGGATTTTTATTTTTGTGAACATTGTGTATATAGGAAGAAGAATTGGGTGAGTTTCCCCTCTAGTGCTAAGAGGGCGAAAGGGATATTAGAGCGTCTACACTGTGATGTGTTTGGACCTGTGTCAGTTCGATCACTGGGTAAGTTTGTGTACTATGTATCATTTATAAATGACTTCTCAAGGAATACATGGATATATTTCATCAGGAAGAAAGTTAAGGTCTTTGACAGGTTTAAAGAATTTAAAGCTATGGTGGAAAATCAAACAGAGAAGAAGATTAAGGTGTTTAGGACTGATAATGGTGGAGATTTCAGCAAGAATGAATTTGAATAGTTTTGTAATGAGTGTGGTATAGCACAAAAAAAGAATACTCCATACACACCTTAGAAAAATGGATTTGTAGAAATAATGAATAGGACATTGATGAAAAAGGCAAGAAACATGCTTAGTGGTGTCGGGTTAGGATAGGAATTCTAGGTAGAGGTAGTGGATACTACATGTTACCTGTTTAATAGATCACATTCATCAACATTGGAGGATAAGACTTCACATGAGGTATGGACTGATAAGAAACCCTCTCTCTCACATCTCAAGGTATTTGGTTGTGATGCATATGTACATTTTCCAAAGGTGAAAAGAAAAAAGTTGGATAGTGAACTAAAAAGGTGCATCTTTATTGGGTATAAGGATGGTTTAAAAGGTTATAAGATTTCAAACCCAGAAACAAGGAAGGTTATGTACAACTGAGATGTGGTGTTTAGAGACATGAAACATATTATTAAACATTAATTCCTACCAAAGAAACCTAAGAAGATAGAGTTTGAGTTGAAGGAGGAAGAATCAGACTTTACAAGAGAACGGGAAATAGAAGAGGAAGAGTTGCACACTCTAGTTTTGATGAGATCAATTCGAGAGAGAAGGTAACCAAAAACGTATAGTCCGTCTACTTTAAGTTTAAATTTTTCTTTATCTATTACTGATGATGATCCCATAATTGTGAAGGAGGCAGTTGATTCAGAGGCTTGAAAGCTCTAGAAGGAGGCCATGGTTGAAGAAATGGAATCTTTAGACAAAAAAGAGGCTTTAGATCTGGTGGAGTTTCCATATGTAAGGAAACCCATTGGAAACAAACGAGTGTTTAAGAAGAAGATGAATACAAAAGACAAGGTGGAGAAATACAAAGCTTGGTTGGTAGAAAAAAGGTTATTCCCAGGTGTCAGGAATTGATTTTGGTGATATTTTTTCTCCTGTTTCCAAGTTATCTTCTATTAGATTACTTTTATTTGTTTTTTTTTTGAGGTAGAACAGATGGATGTGAAGACATCATTTCTTCATGGGGGTCTAGAGGAAGATATCTAAACAAAGCAACCTAAAGGCTTTGCGGTGAAGGTTAAAAAAGAACCGGTATGAAAGTTAAAAAACTCTTTGTATGGGTTAAAATAGTGACCAAGGATGTGGTATCATAAATTTGATACATATATACGGGGGCTTGGCTTCACAAGAAGAAAACAAAATCATTGTATGTATTTTAAATTAATTGGTGACCATGTTATTTAGTTATTCTTGTATGTGGATGATATGTTAGTGATTGGAAATGACAAAGAAATTATCCAGGATTTTAAGATCCAATTATCCGCCAAATTTGACATGAAGGATCTTGGTGTGACACACTATATTTTAGGCATGGAAATTAAATGAGACCGAACAAAGAGGAAGCTCTAGTTAAATCAAGGAAAGTATGCCGAGAAAATATTGCAAAGGCTCAATATGTAGGATAGTAAATCAGTCAAGGTTCATATTCATGTATGTGTAAATTTATCTGCTTAACAATGTCCCAAGACACAGGAAGTGGGAGAGGACATGTTTCATGTTCCATATGCAAGTGCAATTGGTAGTCTATTGTATGTAATGGTTTGCACCAAACCAGACATTGCACATGCAGTGGGAGTAATGAGCAGGATTATGTCAAACAAAGGAAGGAGCATTGTATTGCATTGAAGCGGGTTTTCAGGTATTTGCATGGCACTAGTGATTATGGTATGTGCTACCAAGGAAGACCAAGATTGGATAGAGTTTTGGAATTTTTTGGCTTTGTTGATGCAGACTGGGTTGGAGATCTATATCAAAGAATATCTACAAGTAGGTATGTGTTTAACCTATTTGGAGGAGCAGTTGGTTGGATGAGAAAGAAATAGTCTATAATCGAACTTTCAACTACAGAGGTCGAATACATGGTAGCCACTCATGCAAGAAAAAATTTAGTTTGGTTGCAAAAAATGTGTTCAAGTATGGGGTTGGTACAGCGAGCTATAAGGGTAGACTGTGACAGCCAAAGTGTAATATTCTTGGCAAAGAACCTCGCCTATCATTAAAATACAAAGCACATTGATGTTAAGTATCACTTTGTGAGGGATATGGTTGAGGACAAAAATGTGTTGTTGGTAAAGGTGGACACTTTGAAGAATTTTTTAGATGCATTGATGAAGTTTGTGAGCACTGAGAAGTTTTGTTAGTGTAGAGAAACAATGGGAGTTGTAGGCCTACACTAATGACCAAGACCTCATGCGACCCCCTGTGTGGAAAGAAAACAACAAGTGGGAGAATGTTGGGTATGTGTTATATTATTTCCATGAATAGATCCAATAATAGTTGGGAAAACCCAGGGATGGGGAGCGGACCCAAAGATGGTGGGCGGACCTACCCATGGTTTTGTGCATAGTTTTTGCACATGGTTTTGGGCATGATGTTTTTCTTCCTGTGGTATTTTTTAGATTCAGTCAAAGCAACTACGGTTATGCTCTAATCTAGGGTTAGTGGATTAGGTTTTATGAATTCTTTGGATCTTTTATGTTCTTGCCATTGTATATTTTTTCTATTTTAAGAATTTGTTTGCAGTTAATTTTTGTATAGGTTTAAAACCTACAGTGGAGCTACACTATATACCTACAGATGAACAGGTAGAAAACATACTAATTAAATAATTTCCAAACATAAAGCTTAACTACCTAAGAGGTAAGATTTGTTTGGTGGATAATACTTCCCTAATTGAAAGGAAGTGATTTTGGATAGTTCTTGTCTTTATGGGTTAGGCACTAGACTATGACTAATAGTTTTGAGTCTTAGTGAAGGCCAAAAATAAAGAATGGAGTCGAGAGGATTGGATAAGCATCTATATTGGAACTTCTTATGGATTGTCTAATCCAGGGAAAGAATTTGATGACTGATGCTCTTTGAGGAAGAGGTAGGGAATCCAAGATAATAGTAGTCTAAGAGTATTGATATTCTTTGAGGATCCAGGTTTAAGAATCCAAAATAAGAATAGTCATAAAAGAAAATAACTCATAGACATTCAGATGGGGTATCTTCCTTGAGAGGTAGCGTGACAGATCACATAAAGCCTCCTAGCATAATGCTCATAATTAAAGATGAGATTGTCCAGTTAAGGCCTTTGGGGACAGTGTTGGTTATGATAAAGATTCTTAACAGAAGGATGGATTATCGATATGACTCTTCTAATGAGAATGCTTCAAGATTGAGATTCCTTGTACCATGAATACCTCCCTAGTTAAGACGGAGTGTTCAAAGTAACTAGGTTCAGTTTTCATTATGATGTAATTGTAATCATGACATTGTATATTCTTTATAAAGAAAGAAAGTAAAAGAAAAATAAATTATATTTTATTTTGGAGTATGAGTTTCATACTCAAGATTGATTCAAAACCATGCTCTTCGTGCTATTAGGTCTTCTAGGTCTTTCAAGGAAAAGAACAACTTTGGTCATGTGTCATAGTTCCATTTGGACTCATTGTAAAGAAGAAAAATACATGGATAAGCCCAAGACCAAGTCATCCAAAGGAGCATATCAATTCAGCCTAAAAGAATGGATTCGACCCTAATAAATGTTATATAAATGAGAGAAATTAAACTCATTTGGACACTCATATAGAAAAAGAGAAGAAGAGTAGCTTAGAGGACAAAGACGAAGAGAAGAAGTCAAAATTTGTGAAGGAAACTTTTTATATCTTGTCTCGCTAGGGTTTGTGAAGTTTCTAGTCACAAGAGGCTGAAATCTTGAAGCAATTGTAGGAGGTTGAAGTTGTAGGGTTGAAATTCTATCGTAGGGGTCAAAGTTACAGTAGTAGAGTTGTAGTATCAAATTCTGGAAGATGTCTCAAGGAATATCTAACTAGGGGGTAGCTTGGTGCTTGGAGGGTTTGTTGGATTTGGTATTTGGGTCTTGGAAGTATCTTTTGTAAGTAGATTCTAAAGAATAAGAGAAGCATTTTCTGGGTTTTCCCCTTGAATGGGTTTTGCCTCGGCTTGGAGCCTATATCTTGTGTACTCTATCTCTTGTGATCTTTATTGTTTTTGGCAATTTCTTGATGAACATAAATAAATACTACAAGTATCCATATTTTCCAACACACTCCGTGCGAATAATTTGATTAATACATACTTGAATTTTTTTGTTCACATATTTTGATAATGCTAGTTGCCCTTTAGTAATTTGCATACAAAATCAAGGTGATTTTATGAGGCTACGTTGTCACTTATGAGGTTGTGGCCCTTTGATTTGACCAACACTTCTTTTATAAATTCTATCTCTTTGTATTCAAATATTCAATTTTTCTCCATGGTTTATTATTCAACCATATTGTTAAGGAAGTCACAATTTGTATGCTTATTCTTACGTCTTTGAATTCATTAGCCATTTTTCATTTAATTGCAAAGGAACTTCAAAACTTTAGGAATCCATCACTTGTATACATGAGTAGATAAGATCAGTAATTTGGCATCAACACTAAGCATATATATCATTTAAATTCTTTGTGATTTTTGTTATCAACAAAAAAGTGATCATCTAGCCAAATTTACTAGATGGATCGAAGTATACCATGTAAAGCCAATTTTACCCTAGTAAAATTTATTTCACTGCGAGAAATTACCTAATAAACCACCTTTATTAAGTAATATATAGTTAAACCCATGAAGAATAATTAAATTAATCACTATTTATTTGATTTTCTTCAAGGAATAATTAATTAAACCATTGTCTTATTATTATTCCTTATCAAATTTGACCCAATCATGGAAAATAAACAAATAAATCATTATTTATCTTATTTTTCTCTAAGAATAACTAATTAATCATTAATTAATTACTATTCTTCATTAAGTTTGACTAAATCCCTTAGGAATAATTAAATAAATCATTATTTGTTTATTATTCTTTCAATAATTCCTTGAGATAATAAATAAATCATTTATTTATTTATTATTTCTAAATAAAAGTTTAAATATTTTTTTCCCTCCTAAACAAATATAATAAAATATTCCAAGTGGTTATTCTGAGAATGGGATCAATAATATTTTATTATTGCTCCTTATTCGAGGATAAATCAATATTTTGTTATAAATAGGAGGGTTTTCCATTTATTATTCACTTTTGATTATTTTCATTCTTGCACTCATTGTTGTAACTCTGATTATTTTCATTGTCGCACACCATATTTTTTTTGGGTTTACACATTATAGAGGAGAGAGACTCTACAAAAGCTGAAAACGTTTGAGGATAGTCAAGAACCCATCCCATAGAGGGGGGCTGATAACATTTATATGTTCTCTTCACAGGTATTATTATTAAATTTTTCTTTACATATGTGGTTTCCGTTGGATGTTTTGTGGTTATTACTCTTTCTTTCATTGTTTAACTATGATTGCAGCATAGATCAGAATTTTGGCAAGTTTTGTTTCTATCAATAGTTGTAGATCTACAATGTTTAGCAGTCTTTTCTATTGTTGATATTGTTTGTCATCCACAATCTTAAGTGTGTTCTTTTCGCACATCATGGAGAAAAAAACACTACAACAAATTGGTGACTCCACTGGGTTTTATACTTCAGATCTAGAAACCTGGGTGACCTTTGGTTTTCAGCTTAGGGTTTCTCCTTTTTTCAATTTTGTTAATGTTTCCTAGTGTTTTAACCCTAGATCTGATAAATTTCTTACTTCTGCAAGCTTTCTAGTCATTTCCGCAGGTCACAGGAACCAGTCATAGCAAAGGCAACACTTTTTTCTAAAATTTGTAGACTGGGAGTCTCGGAACATAAATCGCAGTTTTCAGCCCAAAAGGTGCGATCTGGGCTCCAAAACACAGCTTTCTGCCCAAAAAGTGATTTCATCAAAAAACAGGTTAGAACCTGGGATTTCTAGGTTTTAGGGTTTTTCTCAGATCTATTTCTCGGTTTTGTTGAGATATTTATGTTAGGTATCTGGCCTTTGTCTCATCCCGCTTAGGCCTTGATCCATTCTATTTTACTTGTCGAAGTTGATTTTAGCCTCCCCTAGGGCTTCTAGTACACTTCTGCCTTTCTAAGAGGAGTTTAGCTGAGTGAGAAGTCTGAGTTTCTGCAGCACTTTTAGCCACATTTTCTAGATCTGTAACCTTTTGTTTTAGATCTGATTAGATAGGTTGCTACCATCCATAGTTTCAAATTCAAACTTTTATGGTCATTCCCTTAGGGTCCCATCGGTTGCCCTAGGTGTTTCACCCATCTCCCTATCTTTTTGCAGTGATATTTCCCTCTGGTTTTTTGTTGTTGCTACACCACTTTCCAGCAGCTTAGAGTCACTTGATCCCAGTCACAGTGAAATTCATATCTCTTGACCATTTCAGTGTATTTTCCCTCGGTTTAGCCACCAAGCAGTACAGTGTTTGCAAACCCAGTTTGGGTGGGGTTCAGTTAATTTTTTTGTTATTCATTTTCTGTTATTTATTTCAGTTTATTTGAAGCAATATTTTTTCTCTTTTACAAACACAATCTGGGCTTAATCAATTAATACAATTTCACACACAAGCACACCTTAAGCGAAGGGTGCTTGGTTTACAGTGCCAAGCCAAGACTTACCATAATAAATTTATCTCACCGCATCAGAAATAGCAGATATATTATTGATCTTCGTTCACCTTTCCCGTGTTCTATATGTCCTTCCATCATTACACCACCAAGGCATGAGTGACAGAGACTATTATGCCTTCACCCCCAGTTTCTGCTTGGGTGTATTACTCCTCCCAGTCGGGTTTGAGTTCATAGCCTTCCGAGTCCCCATCCTAGATCTTCTCATGGTCCTTCTGATTCCTCATCTGATTCCGAGCCTCCACCACATATCGTCACCATGTCTGGACCCACAGCTGGTGCAGGAACCCAAACTGGTGGTGGCTCCGGTAATATACCGATGGTCACATCAGACAGAACAATCTTAGGAACCATTCCGGAAACCCCCATTCTCCCCTTTATGGCTGGGTTAAGCCTACCAGATCTTAACCAGTTGACAAATGACCCTATACACCATGATGCTAGTTGGCCCTCTATGCTGACTAAGATTCCCGCAGACGTCCCAAAGTTTGAGGGTATTGTTGGAGAGGATCCTACTAACCATGTTTGATCCTTCCACATGTGGTGTTTATCCAACTCCATAACCAATGACTCAATTCGTCTTTGGCTCTTCCAACACATGCTCACTGGAGACGCTGCAAAATGGTATGTAGAATAGCCCTCCACCTCTCATTCCATTTCGGGACACTTCCTAAAGTGTTCTTATTATCTATCCGGTACGACACTGGTACTGAGATTTTGACCACATTCCGGCAGTCCTCCACCACTCACCTTTCTAAACATGTTCAAGAGTGGCGTCGAAGGAGGAGCACTTGTCGTGCCCTGCCTTTCAAAGACCATGTTTATCTAGATTGGTTTCTCAAGAGCCTTTTATCCCCCATCAGGAAATATGTCGCGTCCCATTTTCCTTAGACCGAGAAAGAAGCTCTCCAGACTGCTTTGAGATATGATATGATTTGTGCTCAATCAGGTTATGTCTATACCGTTATCCCATACCTCCCTCATCCTAGCAGTGTTAATGCATCGGGGGCATCTCACGTTGTCGACGGTGTCATTGGATCCATTTCATACTCTTCACCATACACTCAGCGAAGTTATGGCTATCTGCAGGGGGGCACCAGTTCCTCCAACATTTATGCCCCTCCTGCTAGCAACATGTTTCCAGGGCCCCAACCCGTGTACCAAACTGTTGCTCCTTTTTATGCATAGCCTAGCACTCCAACCCTTCAAGAATTAGCCATCGCATCCTCCCATGCATCCTCAACCCCAGCAACCACCACCCCCTCAAGGTCAGGTGCTTGCACAGCAGAGTGATACCAATCCCCAGAATTCAAAGAAAAAGAATAAGGAGAAGGGTACCAAGGGTACCAAGGGTAACCAGGGTAACCAAGGTAACCAACCTAGTAAATCCTAGGGGAACCAGCCTAACACCAACAACCAACAACAGGGCAGCCAACCCAAGAAAAATAAGGCTATTTGTATGAATAAGACTTGTGCATGTTGTGGTGTACATGGTCACTACACACATGAGTGTCCTCTTTAACCCAAGATGTGCCAACTATGGGAAGCTCAAGCAGCTTCTCGAGGTCAACAATTGCCTCAGAATCTTGCACCACCTCAACCAAATGTGCTCACAAATCCTTTCCCTCAGCAAGGATTTGTTGTTGCTCAACCCCAGCCAGGTTAAGCAACCCATCTCCCCCAACCTTCTGGTCCCAGTGACTACTAGATCTTGATGATGACCTCTCATGAGGTTAACCCCTCCAATATCAACCTACAAACTCGGTCGCGCCAATATGACAATCCCTCCACTTCGTTGGCTACCGAGTCCAAAACCAAAGTGTCCATTGAGCGGCTTATGACACCCAATGGTCCTTTACAGGTCCCTCAACCCAAAGTTGAGGCCATTCCTAAGATCCCAAAGGGACCATTACATCGTAATGCGACTTCTAATAGAGTTGCCCATACATACAGTATAGTAGACAACTTGGCGCAATCACCTACTGCCATGTCAACACTAGAAGTCCTCTAGTCATTCCCTTCCCAAAAGAAGGCTATACTAACTTCCTTGGGTGTAGTGGATCCTTCCGACAATCACTTGATTTTCTTCCTGGTTGATACATCAGAGCATCTCCCATTGCCTTCATCTGTTTCTTTCCAGATACCAGTTAACGTCTGTAATGCCATCATCTCCAAATGCATTATTGACGAAGGTGCATCCACCTATGTGATGTTCGTTGTCATTTGGAAACAACTCAAGTCACCCGAGTCGTCCCCCTCCACCATCACTTTGCATGCTTGGGATGGACACTCCTCCTAGCCCTTTGGCAAATACTACAACTGTCTAGTGACTCTTACGGCAAAGACTGTCCATGTTGATATCAAGATCATCGATGCCCATTTGGATTACAATATTCTCTAAGGTCGTAGTTACACATATGCCATGTCAGTTGTCACATATACGATTTTTTGCAAGATGTGCTTCCCCCATGAAGGTAATATTGTCACCATCGATCATTTAACTTACTACGAACTAGCATCCATGACCTCCCTCGAGTCCATCATCTCGTCGATGTCCGACATTCAGTCTTCAACTCCTTGTACTAATATCTCACCCGAAGTCTACAAAGACTCCTCATTATTGGGTTCTTTCCTTAGTCCTCCCCCTCCCATTTCTGAACCTACTTCCATGAGTTTTTGCATGTTACAAGCATCATGGGCTACCCTTAAGTAGTCTGATATGCCTGACCAACAGCCGGCTCCTCAGCATCCTGTTTTTGCTCTTCCAACTGAACCCTCTGGGTCCACTCCCCCGAGACCTCCTCTGTTTGTGGGTGGCTCTCCTATGTTCCCTCCAGGAACTATTCATCTAGGCATTAACCATCCAAGAACTATTCCACCGGGACATTATCTTGTCAGCCAGATACCTTTATTATTCTGCCCTCCAAGATTTTTTTATGTACTTGTCATGGCTTCGTTGGTCCTTCCTAACATGACTCTTAGGATCCTAGTATGGTGCATCCATCCCTCAGCAAAAATTCCTCCTGGTCATCCAAGATCGTATCACGCTTTGACCCCGTTCAACCGGTCCCCATGACCCCTACCGCTGCTTCAGTACCATCACAACCTCAACAGGAACCAACTCCTGTTGCGAAAACATCTAGCTAGGGGGCAAAGACAAAAAGAAAAATTCAAAGGAAAAGGATCCCCAAGCTCCTCTAGCCGCTAAGGCCCCAAAGACATTTTCTTTGTGTGACGTTTTTAGGCACACCACCAACAATTGTCCTAAAATTCCTCAACTTAAACCTTTGGTTCCTGAAGTGTTCCCTAAGTTGAATATTCCGAAAGTCCATGTTGACATACTGGTCCCATCTAAGAAACTCAAAACACTTCACACAAACCACCCTTGTTCCATTTGTGATCTTCATGGTCACTATTCCCATTCTTTCCCTCATCTCGACGAGCTTCGCGATTGTCTTGGGGAAATTTGTGAATACGAGGCCACTCGTAGTGGAGCCTCTGCTCCTCTACCTATGGATTCTAGTACCACCAGTCAACCAGAACAAGGAAAATTTGGCCCCTCTATTGTGATTCCTTCCCCTGATGTCGAGATGACAGACACCACAGGCCCCATTCTTTACCTATCGTCATCCTTGAGGTCCTCACCAGAAAACCTTCTTGAGGTTGTTATGCCCATTTCTATCGAACCTTTTTCGACAAAATCTGAGGTCTCAACATCAGTAGACCCTCCGTCTACCATTTCGTCATCTACCATTCAATATGATGCACCAAGTAACACCATCGCATCATGTAGTCATATTTCCTCATGTCCGCCCATCTCCCAGCCTGATGAGGACACCATGGAAGTTATGTATACCCCTGATTACCCCTACACTTGAGTAAGGGGGCATTCCTTCAAGAGGATTTCGAATGCCATCTCATTCCTAATTCTCCAATGTGCTCTACCTCTAGAAATGTTGCTCACAACACATCCCTTTGATTTGCGTGTCTTTGTTTCTAGCATGTAGCTAGGTAGATTGCATCATCTCATCTGTTTCCTTTTGCACCTTTCAGATGGATCCATCATCCACACCGTATATCAGTCATGCCGACGGTGGAAGTCGCTTCTCTCGGAATCTAGCCTTGATAGCGTGGGCCATTTTTACCCCATTTTATACATTAGTCCTTTCAAATGGCGTGTGCATTGGATCTGCCACCAATAATCAGGCCAAATATGATGCAATGATAGGTTTGTTAGTCGATTACCTCGCTCATCGCATCCTTCATCTTCATGTTTGTTTAGATTCCTTGCTACTTGTCATGCAATTGAATGGTGTGTATCATGTGCATAACCAAGTCTTTTTTAGAAAATATCTATGAGTGAAGCTATTGGTACATGAATTTGAAACCATTGCATTCAGTCATGTGCCTAGAGCCCAAAATCACTATGTAGATATCATTGCAAACAACATTCTAGATTGGCATTTATCACATGTATACCACAGAAGATAACCACACAAATGGCAAACCATTATCGTCATGTACAATGTATAATCATATTATGTATCATATAAGTGTTTGGAGCCATAGCTCTAAATAGATCCAGTACACCCATAGCATATTGGGGGGCACATAGGCCCCTACATCTCCTTTGGAGGATCTCGTGCCAAGTTGGGTTTGGATGATTGGATCCCTTTTTCGAGCACTCGAAACACAATGGCGCTCCACAAACTCCTCCTACTAAGGGGCATCATTCCCACCTTTGCATACCAAATCAGTACCCCATGCTTGGGGGCATGATGGTTTTCCCCTAGCCATCTTCTGAGTTAAGTCTTGGCATAGATCCCACTGGATCTAGGTATGGTCGATTATCCTCCCGTTCCTTAGATAGTGTGTCCTACCAACCTCTTCGGAAATCCATATGCACATCGCATATCGTAGACGTTTGATACCATATCTTCAAATAATCTACTCTATATCCACATAGTCCCCATGTTTGAATTTGTGGGTGAGGATTAATCTAGACCTCCTCTAGTAGTTCATTCTCATTTTCCTCTCCCCTTAATTCTTCACCAGGAACCATCGTTCCAAGAATCATCAAGGCTATATTTAGACAAGTAAGGCCACTTGCCTGAAAGTCATCAATCCCGATTCCGATGGTTGGTTTGTCTGCTACAACCACCAAATCGTAGCCTAGTTTGACAAACCGTCAGCAGCATTGGAAATCTCTCACTGAGCTCTATAATGGGTCTTCCTTAGTTTTTGATGATTTGACACTTCACCAGTAATCCTTTTTTCCAAGAAGGGTCACTTTTTCGCCCCTCAAAATTGAATTTCATCATAAAGCGACACCCGTACTTTGAGGTCCACCTCCTCTTAATACTTGTCGTACCATATGTCAATTTTTGTCATGGGTAACCATCATTTACTCATGTTTTCATGGTCCCCACTAGGCCTAGTCTGTGTGGCAGCATCATCGAATCACCCTTGTTCAGAGCATCCGCGATGAGCCACTGTTGGGTTGTGTTATATTCTTTCTACGACTAGCCCACGTAGTTAACCGGGGGGTTAGAGGGGGGCGGAGCACCCCCTTCGTTGTGCCGATTGTTTAGCGAGGGGGGGTCACAGGGGGTTTGAGGTGTACTTGTAACCCCACTTTATGGGGTCCAGGGCAGCGCCTCGGAAAATTTTGGTTTTGGACACTATGTTAGGTTGGGCAGACCCACCTATGGTTTTGTGCATGATTTTCACACATGTTTTTTGGACGCAATGGTTTTCGGTCCATGGTATTGGATGCTTCGGCATCTATAAATATGTATTGTAACATTGAAAGGAACATAATGAGAAATCAAGCTAGTAGTCCCAGTTTTAGGATCCAGGGGAAAATATCTGTGTATATGTGTTTTATGTGTTATGATCTCGCATTGTTTATTTTCTGTGTTTCAGAATTCGTATGCAAGTAATTTATGTACAGGGTTAAAACCTACATTTGGTAGCAGAGCACTTTTGGCTTCAAGGAGACGCCTTTGTTGCTGAGGGGTTTCGCTCGGGCCTGTGGTAGACCCTGTTCAATGGGAGATCTGCAAGATAGATTCTGGTGGTGAAAGAAGATGGCAAGTAGTGGAAAGACAGAGATCGACAAATTTAATGGTCAGAGTTTTGAGTTGTGGAAACTCAAGATGGAGGATCTATTGGTGGATAAATATTAGTGGATCGTGGTAGATCCGAGTACTAAACCAACGGGAGTGCTCGATGAAGAATGGAAGAAGTTGATATGATTGTGTGTCTCAGATTCAGTATTGTTGAATGTATCAAGAGAAGCTACGGTGAAGGCTTTGTGAGACAAGTTAGGGACTTTGTACCAATCTAAGTCTCTGGTGAATAAATTGTTCCTGCGGAAAAAGCTGTATAACCTAAGGATGAAAGATGGAGACTCGGTGACAGAGCATCTGAATGCATTTTATATTGTGGTAAGTCAGTTAGCATCTGTTGATATTAAAATTTTAGATGAAGATAAGTGCATCAGTTTGTTGTGTTCTCTATCAGATTCGTGGGATAGTCTAGTTATTGCAATAGGTAGCAATGCAACTGCCTTGCAGTTTGATGAAATAGTCTCAGCCTTGCTGATGGAGGAGATGAGACGGAAAAATATGGAGAGCCAGAATGGAAATGCCTTGTCTGTACGAGGACGGTCCCAAAACAGAAACAAAAATAAGTCATCGAGTGGGAGATCTAAATCTCCAGGAAAACCTGTAAAGGTGGTGTGCTGGAAATGTGGAAAGGAAGGCCACTTTAAAAGGGACTGTAAATCTAAAGCTCCTGAAAAAGGAAAGGGATCTGATGAGGCTCCTTCTGCAGAGGTGAAAACCACCTCAGATGAAGGTGGGGATGTGTACTTGGCTTCTTCAAGTACACATCTAGATCATGAGGCATGTTTGATTAACTCAGGTGCATCCTTTCACTTCACTCCCCATAGAGAGTGGTTCTACGAGTATGAGAAATATGACGGTGGTGATGTCTTCTTGGGGGATGACAGGAAGGCTAGAATCATTGGTCACGGAAAAGTAAAGTTGAAGTTGCAAGATGGAAGGGTTAGAATGCTTCCAGGTGTTCTACATATTCCTGCATTAGCAAGAAATCTAATTTCTATAAGCATGTTGGATGATGCAGGTGTAAAAACAGTGTTCAAGAAGGATATCTGCAAAATGGTTCGGGGAGCACTGGGATTGATGCAGGGAGTTCGGATTGGAACTCTGTACAAGCTGCAAGGTAGCACTATTATTGATGGGTGCTATTAGCTACCTATACCAATAGGTTTCATATTTCATGATTGGCAAGGAAAGTCCCAAATATGCTCTGCTTTGATGATACAAAGATCACATATTTCCAAGAGAAAACAATCTGTGTATATAGCTTGATGTTCTCTCAATTTTTGATGGATGGTCCAACAGCCTAATCTGGATCATGCCATGTTTTAAATTTTTAGTTGTAGAATAGAGAAAGAAGTCTGTCCAAACTATTTAATCTTGGCAGACAAGTAGTTTAGGTAGAGAAGAAAGGCTCCCAACTGTGTAATCTGGGACCTTGGAAGAAATAAGGGTAGAAGTAGATAGAAAAACAAAAGAAAAAGCCAAAGAAAAGAAAAGTCAAATAAGGGTCTGCAAGCCTAAGTGCACCCTCCAAGAAGAAAACAAAAAATGCTAGGCAAGTAGATGGGTAGGCAGTTGGGGTTGCAGAAATATCATTTCTTACAAATTGCAAGTATGGTTAGCCTTGTTCATAAAGCAAAATCCATGAATTGAGAAGTCCTTCTTCTCCACCAGGTTGCAGCAAGCAGAGAAGCATGTCTAACTTCCCAAATTTTCCCCTTTTCATTCATAACTAACATCCCATCATCAGTTGAGATTCATGGAAGAATTGATGGTCTTATAGTGGTTCTTAGTCCTATTAGAAGCCACATTTCTTGTCTAAAACTCTTTTTATTTTGATCTACTCCCTAAGCTAAGTTATTTTCAAATAAACTTAGTGTTATCTCCCCTCATCCACTCCTTTCGTCCATATTAACCCCAACTCTACTATATAATTCCCCTATGGTCCCCTTTCCCTACTATAATAACACTATGGTGTATAAACCCCAAACATTGTATAAATATCCCTCCCCTTGGCATTATAGCCAAATAAGTTGTTTAGGGAGACTCCAGTCCACCAGGGGCTGTGGTCAACCCTGTCTTGGGGCTGCTCTAACCTCTGGTTATGAGCAACAACCTTTCCCCTAGGCCCTCACCTTTCCTCTGTTCAAAATACCACAGGAAACCCCTTTCCCCCTGCTAAACCCACTCCTAAACCCCTTTTTCCTTATAAAACCCTTGAAAAACCCAAAAATCCAAAAACACATGCAAAAAACCCCTAACCCTAAGGTTCTCCGCCAGAAGAATATTTAATTTAATATTTTAATAGGCCAGCGGGACCCCCCAACTTGCACGATCCATCGGAGGACCCGCCAGCCGTCAGATCTCCGCCGCCCAGATCTAACGGTGGGCGGGAATTTTCACTCCCCGACCTGCCGACCTTTAGCATCCGGGGAAAGTTGTTTTCCGCCCCGTACACAAGACGCGTGGCAGGCGATGGGGTTGTTTGGAGCCCCCCTCCCCGATACCGCCTTTGCCCAAAGGTGGTGCGGGGAACCCGCTTACCACCATCCTTTACCGCCTTCCCTTACGTCATCACTACGTCAGCATGACGTAGCACCCTCCTCCGCCCCCGCGCCATATGATCCTCCGCGTAGCCCTGCCACCTTATCCACCCGCCACCATGTCCTGCCACCCTGGCCTACACCTCAGCAGCCACATCATCCTCCGTACCCGGGCCCGCCATGACGTCATGCTGACATCATCGGCGGAAAGGCACCAATCACCCATATTTTCCGAATTTTATCGTTAAAGTCATGTTTTGGGCAGTTTTTATGTCATTTTCGCGTAAAAGAAGAGATAGCCGTTGCAGCTGCCAAAGCACCTCCAGACCTCCAAATTCAAAATCCAACTGCTCAAATTCATCAATTCAATCTCCAGAGTTCGGCCTGCAGGCTTTTCAAGCATTTCATCCAGGTATTCACCGTAATTCCTCTGTTTGGCCCATGCTTACCATCTTTCTGTAAATTGCCATTAAAGCACTTGTTGAATTCCATATAAACTCTGCACCTACTACCTAAAGTGAGCCAAGTCAACCTGGTTACCCTCAGAACCAAAAATTCAGCACTCAAACAAGCAATTCGCAGGCCAAAACTGTGAAATTATCTTCAAGGTGCCCAGCATTGTTCCCTTTTGTCGGGTGTGGACCAACAGCATTTTTTCACCAAACTAAATCTCACTCACCCTCTACAGTTCACACCTAGCAATTCACAATCTCTGTGAACCTACTAAGACAACAGAAGCAAGCCTGTGTTTTCACTATAAAAGGCATTTCAGACTTAGTCCACAGTTGGCCTATCACCTAAGCTCTTAACAGCTTTGCAAACTAGTGCACCCATATCACTCAAAGTCAAACCATACAATGGCTGCTCCTGTACCCACAGCCCTCAGTGTTGCTCCATTGAATCCACCCAATAAAGACCTGCAGTCTTTAGCTCTTGCTGACCAGGACTACCTTATTGAAGACTATGTGGGAAGCAGAGATTTTCTGCAAACCTTCGGACAGCTGAGAGAGGACTATCTGATGCGTCAGGACACATATGGCATCTGGGAGTCAAACCTGCCATACTATTGTCTTCCCTCTGTGAATGTGTTTCCTGAAATCATTCGCCTATGTGCTGGGAACTATGATGTGCACCACAGGGCAATCAGCACACCATCTGGGAGGGTCCTTTTCTACATCAATCCTGAGACCATCAACAAAATGCTGCATTTTGACCAGACAGAGTTATTGTTCCCATTCTCTATGAAATATTTGCTGGACACTGGTACCAAAATGACCAGTGAGGAGATTCAAAGGGTCACCAGGACATTCATGAGACCTGAGTGCCAGCCTACAGGGCCACCTCCTTACTTGGATGTCCACTTCACTAAAATAGGTAGATTACTCCTGGACATGATTTCTTATGTGTCGGGGTACAGCACCAGTGAGCATGTGGACCAAACCATGCTAGTATTGTTGGTTGTTTACAGCCCAGACCAACCCCTTGCCCGCAAATACAACTTTGCCAAGTTCATTTCTAATAAAATTCATGATCAGCTGAGCAAAGTAGACAGACAGGGTGTCTTCAGGTACTCAGCTTATATTTATCATCTCTTCATGTATTATCAGACTGAAGCTTTTCCATGCTATATCAAAAAGCTGGATTATAGAGGGGAAAGAAGATCTGCCATATTCTGGACCTTTGTTTATCACAAAGTCACAAACTAGCCCTATTCTTATTGTGAGTTTGTTGACCAATTTATGTATCCAATCTCTTGCTTATTAATGAGGTCCCCTCCTCCCAGAATGTCAACAGAGATACAGAAGGCTCTGCAGCTCTCTAAGAAATGTAAAATAGGTGATTGGTACCTATATTAGGAACACACAGTCATCAGGATCTATGGCTGTGAGCTCTGTCCTTTCAGACTCCCAAAGTATGTGCCCATGAGGATATTTGCCTTGGAATATTATAGGCAATTGATTCAGTCTGACCTCACCCATTTCCACAGCTCCAGGAAAAAGGCTCACCTCAAGTTCAAACACCAGTTGGGCCCATTTAACATGAACAAAAAAGAAGGATGGGAAGATGCTGACCTCATCCTCAAGGACAAATATAAACTGTCATACAATTTCCGGTGGGTCCCTTATGACCCTGAGGGCGTCATCTCTGCAAGAAGAACCAAATACAGACTCCTAGGTTATAGGCATTGTCAATACTCTCATATTGAGAAATATGCCAACCAGCAAGAATGGCTACAGGGTACTTTAGTTGAAAAGCTAACTGAAGATGAAATAATGCTTAAGAATATGATGGAGCTTGAAAAGACCTTTGACCTAGACTCTGTGCAGCAGGTACCCCTCAAACGGCCTCATTCAGCAGGAGAAGGGACCTCGGCCGCAAGGACTGCACCACAGGCACCCTCTACATCAGCACCGGTGACAGACAAAGGCAAAGGCATAATGGGCGCAGAGGAGGAAACAGTGAAAGAAAGGCCTGCCCCTGAAACAGAGCAGCAAATAGGGCAGCAAACAGAGCAGCAGCCAGAACATCAGCAAGGGCAAAATGTCCTACCACAAACTGGGCTGCCAGTAGCTCCAATAATACAAACACCACCACCTCAAACTGAGCCATTGACTGCCCCAATTTTGCAGACCCCAGTACATGAGGAAAGGGGGACAAAAAGAGATAGAGAATAGTCCACTCCTCTCAGTGGATCTTCCCACCAGCCAGAAGCCAAAAGGCAAAGAGCAGACTCCCCAGAGGTGGAATACATCACTGAAGAATTCCTTGACAGCTCAAGGAAAAACAGGGAGGACAGCGAGCGCACAGGAACAAGCTCCTTTCAGCAGGAGCAAGGTTTACAACTTGGCTTAGATGTGTCCTCCTCTTCCCAGCAGAGCAAGAAGCCCAAGAGCACAAAGGCTTCTTTCAAACAAATAAAAGCTCAGAATGAGCTGCTAAGGGCTGAGGTCTACAAGCAATTCATAGATGCAACACCAGCCCAGCAAGAAAGGCTAATGTCGGTATATGACATTCAGAAGGAAAAATTGCTCCTCAGCCACTTTAAGCCCAAAGGGCCGCAGCCTAAGACAACTGCAGATTTTGTAAAGGCAAGGGTGGAGGTCCTGGCCAGAGATATACATCCCATGGAACAGATTGAACTCCACAAGCAAGCTGGGGAGATGGTCTATGCAACCTTGGTAGAGAAGGCCACCATGGCCCATGAGCTGAAAGAGTCCCTAAAAAACACCAACACCCAGTTGGATTTTGAGAGAATGTCCTCTCAGGCCAAAGACAATAGAATAAAGTCTCTTGAGGAGATCATCATTGATCTAGGACATGATCCTAGTGATCCAACGGGTGTGAAGGCCCTCATGAAGAAGAAAGATGATGACCTCAATGCATTGAAGAAAAGATTGAAGCTACAGCCCACAGAGCACCCTCAAACAGCAGAACTTCAAAAGCAAAAACAGGCTGAGGACCAACTAGACCTCCTAATGCAGCAAAACCAGAGGATCAGGGAATTGGAGAAAGAGCTGGAAGGAGCACTATAAGATAAAGGGAGAATCCACTTCCCAAGCTCCTCCAACTACTTCCACAACAGCAGCAACTTCAGGGTAGCAGTGGCCCCCACAACAGAAGCAGCAAGAACAGCAGTAGCTCCAGATGCCAGCCCAAGTGTAGAGGAATTGACCAAGGCCGTCAAAGCAATGGAGCTTCAGGCAGATGAAATAAAGAAGGCCAAGGAGAAGTTGGCAGAACTGGATGCCAAGTATGACAAGTCCAAAGTGACTGTAGCAGAACAGGGCAGAGAAATAAAGTCCCAAAAAGAAAAGATAAAGGCCTTAGAGAAAGAGCTGAATCTGGAGACTGCTATGGCCGACATAAAGAGAATCCTATGGGCCAAAATTGGCCAATCCATCAAACAGCAATGGAGGTCAATAAAAATAATGCATGAGCAGATGGATTTAATGGGCCAAGCTCAAGCAGAAATTCAGAAGGCCAAGACAGTGCTAGGGAACAGAGCAGAGCAGGCAAACAGAATGATAGACTTCCTGAACAGGTAAGAAAGGGAGGAATTGGTAGCTATAGGCATTCCCAACAGAACAGAGGCTGTCCTCTCTGCCAAGAAGGTACTAACTCTCAAGAACTATATACAAACAGTGGAGAGGAAGTACTATGAGATGCAAGCAGATGTGGAGGAATACAAAGTTAAAATGGGAATGCTGCAAGCAAAAGGCCTGCCCAGCTTACTAAGTGGTGCAGGAAAACTGATCTCTCCAGATCAAATGGCCAACAGAATGGCAACCACTATTGAAAATCAGATTATTGCATCTGGCAGTTCATCTGAACAAGCAGGGCCTCCCACAGGACAGAGCTTATATGACAAACTTGGAGGCTTGTTCTTCATTGAGAATGAAGTAAATCACCTGTTTGAAACCCCTCCCAATCTTTATAGACATACATAGGCCGAGGAAACATTGATAAAGATGCGCAGACATCAAATGCCTAAGGAGGATTGGTGGCAATTTATGCTTCAGATTTTGCCACGGTAGCTTCAGTCATTCGGCCACTGCCAGCTCCAGGTCACTACAAGACAAATAACATGACAAATGTCAGCAGTTAAAGCAACTAAAAAGCGACTCATCACATAGACAATGACAGCTATCCAAGTTTCAGACAGCACATCTCCAGCCGACTCTAACAGCCATAAAGTCCAAATATCTTCTGACTATTTTGACAGCTGAGGCATTAAGGAATTACTGCAGCATTCACTCCTTCAGCTACTGCATTCCAGAGATTAGCATATCATAAATGAGATATTAACTCATTCGCTGATATTTTTTGATGTACATTTTGTATATATACTCCCCTGAATAACTCATAAGGGGTTGGTAATTTTCTCTATGAGACAAATGTATTGTACACTTTCAGAATTATCTAATACAAAGGGTTGGATGAGCAGAGTGATTTCCTGAAATATTTTATGTCTGGATGATGCTCCATGTGCTGATGCAGAATTCCTGTGCTGTCTGATGAAATAACAAGTTTTCTCCAAACTCTGTTCTTGTTTTACTTATGTTTGTCAAAATCATATTCATCTTATACTAAGCTAGCAGTAAAAAGAAAGAATAGTGCAGGACTTGTTTCTCTACACCTTGTACTCAATTTTTACTACTGTAAATGTTTGTCTTCAGGATTACTATGCACATGAATTCTTAATTGCTCATGTCTATATTGATTCTATAAGTATGAATACTACCTAGGAATTCTTAATTGCTTCTAGGACAATATTCCCTTTGTGTTTCTTCAGCAGTTCACTGCAAGATTTTTCACTGCCTTGCATTAACTGGATACACTCCACTTAATCACTATTATAAACATTGTTCTCAGACACTAATCTGGCTCTGCAACATCACTACAGCAAATCACTCAGCACCTCAAAATAACTAAAGGACCACTGACTCCATAGCCCAATGGACTAGAACACTTTGGAGAATGCATAAGCACCTTGACTGAAATTATCATCCAACCAAAACCTTAAACAAACCCGAACTTATAGCTAGCCTAAAATCAGTACAAAAACAAAGATAAATCATAAAGAGAGAGCCCTCTCTGATTACAGTTTGGCTAGGAACTGTAATCCAAAGATTGGTTAGTGGTTACCCCGGCCGTATTCCCTTGGGAGTCATAGGGAACAACCTGGGTGATAACATAAATGGCGACTCCACTGGGGACTATTAAGGTTTTTCTAATTACTATCTATCTCCCAAAGCTATAGATCAATCCTGTAAATCAGTCAGGAAGCCTTCAAAACTGTTTCTGTGTTACATTAACAGCTTTAGGGAAGAGCAGCTTCGGTCAATCTTCTTGGCTTTGAAATATATATAGCCATTCCAAAATCTTATCCTCTCCTTGCAGATATAAAGCTTCCTATAAAATCCTAAAAACAGTTAGAAGCTGGCTCCCAAGAAAAATCCACGGCATACTAGGGCAAATCCTGACCCTAATCCACCCATCATTGTTGATAATCCAAATACTATCCCTAGAAACATTAGGAGGCAGCAAAGGCAGGAGCAGCCTGCTGATTTAACTTCATATTCAGATCATCCTAGCCTCATATCTACTCCATGCAAGGTCCTTTTCCGGTCTACCCCTAGTTCCCCTAGTTCACCATCTACATCTCAAAGCCCTCCTTTCACATCTTCACCCACTGCACATATCCCCTTGAACAACACTCCAGGTGCTGCCACACCTGTTACACCTGTGGTACACACATTTCCTTTTATCCCAGTTTCTCCTGTAAAGCCCTCAAACCCTGTGAATATGGCTAACAGATATGCTCCCTTGCAAATACCAGCTAATGTTGCAGCTCTACCCCAGGATTACCAAACCAAAATCTCATATTTTGACTCCACTGACCCTTTGACAGCTGTCCAGCATGCCAAAAGGATGCAAGACCATTTCGAGACCTATGAAATAGATGATGACAGTGTGAGAATGAGGATGTTTGTTCAAAGCCTTACTGGGGATGTAAGAACTTGGTTTAGATCCCTGAATACAAACTCCATCACAGCTCCTGATGAGCTTTATCAAGCTTTTACTAGCAGATGGGAGAAGAAGAAGGATCCTCTGCACATACTTGGTGAATATGACACTATCAAAAGAGGTCCCCAAGAGACTGTTTTGGAGTATTGTGCAAGATTCAACAATGTATACAATGCAATCCCACAAAATTTAAGACCCCCCCTGATTTAGATTTGTACAAATTCCCTGATGGTTTTGACCCTGAGATGGCCTATCAGTTAAAGGAAAGAGATCCTCAAACCCTTGCAGAGGCCCAAAAGGTTGTTGTCACAGTGGAAGCTAACCTGATTTCCAAAAGAAATAGAGCAAGGTTGGAAAAAAGAACAGCCTTCAAAGAAGAACCCTCTGCTTTTGATCAGAAGTTGGATGCAATACTCAATGGAATGAAAAGATTGGGTGATAGAGTGGAATCGGTTGAGAGAAAATCATCATGGGAAGCACCACAAAACAACCCTCCTAGGAATCCAAATTTTAGGAGAACTCAAAACCCAGGCATTGGCAAGCCCAGTGCTGATCAAGACATAAGACCCCCTTTCCAAGAAAATTATGCAGAGACTTCCACATCAACTAAACCCAACGAAGATTCTCAAATTAATTTGATGGGTCTAGATGGTGAAAGTCAAGTTTTCTTAACACAAGAAGATCACAAAGATGATGATATTCCACAATTCCAAACCAAATCAGGTGAGTCATTTGACTTCAAACAAGGCTATGACACAGCTGTTTATGAAGTTCATAAACAGTACAAATTAAGGAGCAGAACTGTAAATATAACACAGCCTGAGAAACCAAGGGACAGGCTGCAGCCTAAAAGCGCCATAGTCACTGAACCAATCAACATAACTGATTCACCTGCAACAGAGGAAATTGTGGAAGGGATTACTAAACAAATGTCCTCAACACAACAGCCACTGGCTGTACCTTCTTTGCAGTCTAAACCAACTGATAATCCTCAAAAAATGAATGACAAAGATAGGCCCCAAGCTCAAGACAAAAATCAAGAAGAAAACACAGTGAACAAAGAAAAGGTTGCTGCCCACCACACTAAGGTTCAAACTGAAAAACCTTTTGACTTGGAGGCTGAAATTGGCAAACTGAAAGTGGCCATTCCTCTCTCAGAATTAGCCAAACATGACATCTACAAACAGCAGATCAAGAAATCCCTTCAACTCACTCATAGTAAAGATAATGTCAATGTGTTGGATGACACCCCAGAATTGCTGTTCGGTCCAGAGGTTGATGGAAAAATAGCTGTCACAGGGATATTACCTTTCTATGTTAGTTTACATGTGCATGACAAGATACTACACAATGCAATGTTTGATTCAGGTGCTTCTCATAACCTTATGCCTAAATCAGTGATGGAGAGGCTCAACCTAGACATTACAAGACCATATAAGGACCTATTCTCATTTGACTCCATCCAAGTCAAATGTTTAGGCTTGATAAAAGACTTGTGTGTATCCCTTGTCCAATACCCAAACAAAACAATCCTAATGGATGTTGTAGTTGTTGATATCCCACCCAAGTATGGGATGCTGTTATCAAGATCATGGGGGGCTAAACTCCAAGGTTCCTTACAGTTAGACATGTCATATGCCACAATCACAGTCTTTGGCCAACCCAAGAGACTATATAGAGAATCCCTTATGAAATATATGGTCAGCAGTGAAGAGAAGCCGCAAAACTTTCCCATATACGCTGTCCATTATGATATAGATTCATACATTCTCTTCAATGACAGTTCAGGTCTAACAAATAATGATGAAACCAAGACATCAAAACAAGAGCAGGGTTGTAGTGAACAAGATACTGTTGTCCTAGAAGTAAAGCTGATCCAAACAAGTGATGAGACTGTTCTAAAGGATGAACAAAATACAAAACCAGAACTTCAGCTCACAGTCCCTGACCACGGAGAAGTTGTTAAGTCTCCCCTAGACCAACAGATCCTATGGTTCATGGAGTTTGATGGGTCAGTCAACAAGTTAGGGGCAGGAGCTGGAGTCTGGATACATAATAAACAAAATAGTCATGCAGAGGGCAGAGCTTATAGATTGAACTTCAGATGCACTAACAACATGGCTGAATATGAGGCTCTTTTACTAGGTCTCAAGCTAGTAAAGTCCCTACAAGCTATAAAAGTTTCAATCCTAGGAGATTCAGACCTAGTTATCCAACAAGTCAAGGGTAATTTTGTCACCAATGACAAAAGACTGAGGTCCTATAGGTCTGCTGCTGCTGAATTATTAAATTCGTTTACTGAATTTCAGATTACCAAAATTCCTAGGACTCAGAACCTTCATGCTCATAGCTTGGCCACATTTGCAAGTACCTGCAAGCTACCTTTTGAGCCCCACCACTGCTTTACAGCTGAGATAAAACACAGACCATCTGTCCCAAACAATGTTAAGGATTGGCAAGTGTTTGATGATGACATGCAAATAAACAACTTCTTGACTTTGCAGCAAGAATTTTCAGGACTAAGTATTGACAATGATAGAGCAAGTCAATCACAAATACTTGAAAGAGCAAGTCAATCACAAATACAGGATCAACAGAATAACAAAGCAATATCACCTAAAACAGCTAACCAAATGCTACATCCTACAATTTTTAACAAAGACAACATACTAGAAATTCAACAAATTGATTGTGAAGAGACAGCTGATGATGAAGCTGAAGTTATACAATTGAAGGACAATTTTCTTCCCACTGGCTTAGCCCCTCTAGAAGACATTTTTGATTCCAATGATGTTCCCAGCAAACCAAAAATGCAGCCCCTCAACACTGCCATAGAAGAGTGCAACATTGGGACTGCTGAACAACCCAAAATCATAAAGCTGTCTGCTGCTTTACCCCCTGATCAAAAGCCTAAATACATTGACCTTTTTAAGGAGTTCCAGGATGTCTTTGCCTGGAGTTATGAGGATTTAAAATCCTATGACACCTCTGTAATTCAACACACCATCCCTCTCAAACCAGATCAAAAACCCTTTAAACAAAAACTTAGGAGAATTAATCCTATGCTTCTCCCAGCAATGGAACAAGAAGTACAGAAAATGTTTAAGGCAGGTATCATAGCACCAATCAGATTCTCTGATTGGATTTCAAACTTAGTCCCTACAAGAAAGAAAACTGGTGAAATAAGGCTTTGTGTTGATCTAAGGAACTTAAATCAAGTATCCTTGAAAGATAATTACCCCTTACCCAAGATGGATCACATCTTGCAGAGAGTAGTGGGGGCCTCGAGAATTTCTCTACTTGATGGATTCTCAGGTTTCAACCAGATCTTAGTACATCCTGATGATCAGGACAAAACAGCATTTACAACCCCATGGGGAACCTTCAAATATGTTAAAATGCCTTTTGGGTTGAAAAATGCAGGGGCCACATTCCAAAGGGCAATGGATATTGCTTTTGCCAAAGAGATTCATGACTTCCTTGTCATTTATCTAGATGACCTCACACCTTTTTCCAAATCTGACCAAGAACATTTGAAACATTTGAGACAGATATTCATAACTTGTAGGAAATATGGGATTTCCTTAAATCCTAAAAAATCCCTGTTTGGTTTGGAGGAAGGTAAACTGTTAGGTCACATCATCTCTAAAGATGGAATTAGGATTGATCCATACCGAATCCAAGCCATCTTACAAATGCCTCACCCAAGAAATGTGAAGGAATTACAAGCCTTCTTGGGGAAAATCAACTTTCTAAGGAGATTTATCCCAAATCTGGCCGAATTAAGTAGGTTACTCAATAATATGCTTAAAAGGGATTCAAAGGTAAAATGGTCAGTAGAAGCAAGTCAAGCATTTGAAGGAATAAAGGTGGCCCTCACCCAAACCCCAGTTCTAACAAATCCACAATTTGATAGGGAATTTATTATATTTTCCTTTGCCTCCCAACACACAATTGTCACTGTTTTATTACAGAAATATGACCAAGGAAATGAGAAACCCATTGCTTTCTTTAGTAAATCTCTTAGAGATGCACCCCTGAAATACCAGATCATGGAAAAGCAAGCATATGCCTTGGTCAAAGCTATTAAAGACTTTAGGATCTACATCATGTACTCCCATGTTATAGCCTATGTACCAAGCCCAATTGTGAAAGACATACTTACTCAAGAGAACTTGGAAGGTAGAAGAGGAAAATGGATTGCCAACATTTTGGAATTTGATATTGAAATAAAACCTACAAAACTGATAAAAGGGCAGGGCTTGGCCAAATTAATGTCTGAAACAAATTTCCAAGCCTTGGACATCAATCAAATGGACAGTGAACCGGAGTTGGCGACTCCAAAGATCAATGTGGCCTTTGAACAATCCCCCTGGTATTCTGATATCCGTTATGTGTTACAAAACCTGTGTGCTCCCCCAGGACTGTCCAGAACTAAGTGCAGGTTTGTGAAAATGAAAGCCTCAAGATTTTGTGTTATGAATGGCAATTTGCTTTGGAAAAACCATGAGGGTATCTTATTGAACTGCTTGATTGAAAATGAGACTAACAAGATCAAGGAAGAATTTCATGCAGGTGACTGTGGTGGACACTTGTATTGGAAGTCCACTGTGGATAAAATACTCAGGGCTGGTTACTATTGGCCCACTTTGTTCTCTGATGTTAAGAATTTTACTACCTCATGCCATAAATGTCAAATATTTGAGGGAAAAAGAAAGTTGATGCCACTTCCCTTGAGGCCTATTGCAACAGAAAGACCTTTTCAGCAATGGGGCTTGGATTTAATTGGAGAAATTCATCCCTCATCTTCAGGCCAACATAGATGGATCCTTACAGCCACAGACTACTTTACCAAATGGGTTGAGGCCATCCCATGTAGACAGGCAAATGATTCAACAATTATTCAGTTCTTGGAGAATAACATATTGTCTAGATTTGGCTGCCCCAACAAGATAATAACAGACAATGCTGCTGCTTTCAGATCCAAGAAGATGGTCAACTTCTGCCACAAATTTCAGATTACTTTGGGCCACTCCACTGCTTACTACCCTCAAGGGAATGGCCTAGCTGAATCATCAAATAAAAGCCTAGTGAACATCATAAAGAAAGTATTGGAAGAAAACAAGAAGAATTGGCATAAGAAACTAGTCAATGCCTTATGGGCAGATAGGCTAACAACCAAGAGGTCCATTGGGGTCAGCCCATATGAGTTAGTCTATGGACTAGAAGCCAAATTTCCTTCTTCACTAGGGGTTCCTGTCATGAAACTACTGCAAGAGAGTCAAGCTGAGCCCAATGATATGCAAAGGAGGGTGAATCAGATTATATGCCTGCAGCAAACTAGAGATCAAGTGTATAACAGAGTCCAAATCCTTCAAGAGAAGCTGAAGAAAGCCTTTGACAGAAGAACCAAAGCTGAAGACTTCTTCATAGGGAACAAGGTGCTCAAGTGGGATTCAAGAAGAGAAGATAAAGAAAAACATGGCAAATTTGATTCCCTTTGGACAGGACCTTTTGTCATTCAAGCATTACAAGGAAATAACACTTATTTCTTGGAGAATTTGGATGGCACCGACCTAGGTGAAGGTCCTGTAAATGGCAGGATGTTGAAACACTATTTTGATCACTTTTCATCCACATAATAGGGTCTTCCCTTATGTACATAAGACAATTGTATATATCTTTTCTTTTCAGCATGTAAATAGTTCATTTTGAGAATGCTGCTGTAAATAAACAGAAGGGGGCTTGGTGTCTCAGAAATTCCACAGAGGTTGTGGCCTCCAAATTTTGAAACTACAAGAAGAGAACTTACAAGTTTTGGTAAAAACAGATCAATGACCAAGGCATTCTGACCTGCTATTCTTGGTCTTTCAAATGAAAAACCATCCCCATGTGGAGCCACTATTAGCTACCTATACCAATAGGTTTCATATTTCATGATTGGCAAGGAAAGTCCCAAATATGCTCTGCTTTGATGATACAAAGATCCCATATTTCCAAGAGAAAACAACCTGTGTATATAGCTTGATGTTCTCTCAATTTTTGATGGATGGTCCAACAGCCTAATCTGGATCATGCCATGTTTTAAATTTTTAGTTGTAGAATAGAGAAAGAAGTCTGTCCAAACTGTTTAATCTTGGCAGACAAGTAGTTTAGGTAGAGAAGAAAGGCTCCCAACTGTGTAATCTGGGACCTTGGAAGAAATAAGGGTAGAAGTAGATAGAAAAACAAAAGAAAAAGCCAAAGAAAAGAAAAGGCAAATAAAGGTCTGCAAGCCTAAGTGCACCCTCCAAGAAGAAAACAAAAAATGCTAGGCAAGTAGATGGGTAGGCAGTTGGGGTTGCAGAAATATCATTTCTTACAAATTGCAAGTATGGTTAGCCTTGTTCATAAAGCAAAATCCATGAATTGAGAAGTCCTTCTTCTCCACCAGGTTGCAGCAAGCAGAGAAGCATGTCTAACTTCCCAAATTTTCCCCTTTTCATTCATAACTAACATCCCATCATCAGTTGAGATTCATGGAAGAATTGATGGTCTTATAGTGGTTCTTAGTCCTATTAGAAGCCACATTTCTTGTCTAAAACTCTTTTTATTTTGATCTACTCCCTAAGCTAAGTTATTTTCAAATAAACTTAGTGTTATCTCCCCTCATCCACTCCTTTCGTCCATATTAACCCCAACTCTACTATATAATTCCCCTATGGTCCCCTTTCCCTACTATAATAACACTATGGTGTATAAACCCCAAACATTGTATAAATATCCCTCCCCTTGGCATTATAGCCAAATAAGTTGTTTAGGGAGACTCCAGTCCACCAGGGGCTGTGGTCAACCCTGTCTTGGGGCTGCTCTAACCTCTGGTTATGAGCAACAACCTTTCCCCTAGGCCCTCACCTTTCCTCTGTTCAAAATACCACAGGAAACCCCTTTCCCCCTGCTAAACCCACTCCTAAACCCCTTTTTCCTTATAAAACCCTTGAAAAACCCAAAAATCCAAAAACACATGCAAAAAACCCCTAACCCTAAGGTTCTCCGCCAGAAGAATATTTAATTTAATATTTTAATAGGCCAGCGGGACCCCCCAACTTGCACGATCCATCGGAGGACCCGCCAGCCGTCAGATCTCCGCCGCCCAGATCTAACGGTGGGCGGGAATTTTCACTCCCCGACCTGCCGACCTTTAGCATCCGGGGAAAGTTGTTTTCCGCCCCGTACACAGGACGCGTGGCAGGCGGTGGGGTTGTTCGGAGCCCCCCTCCCCGATACCGCCTTTGCCCAAAGGTGGTGCGGGGAACCCGCTTACCACCATCCTTTACCGCCTTCCCTTACGTCATCACTACGTCAGCATGACGTAGCGCCCTCCTCCGCCCCCGCGCCATATGATCCTCCACGTAGCCCTGCCACCTTATCCACCCGCCACCGTGTCCTGCCACCCTGGCCTACACCTCAGCAGCCACGTCATCCTCCGTACCCGGGCCTGCCATGATGTCATCGGCGGAAAGGCGCCAATCACCCATATTTTCCGAATTTTATTGTTAAAGTCATGTTTTGGGCAGTTTTTATGTCATTTTCGCGTAAAAGAAGAGATAGTCGTTGCAGCTACCAAAGCACCTCCAAATTCAAAATCCAACCGCTCAAATTCATCAATTCAATCTCTAGAGTTCGGCCTGCAGGCTTTTCAAGCGTTTCATCCAGGTATTCACCGTAATTCCTCTGTTTGGCCCATGCTTACCATCTTTCTGTAAATTGCCATTAAAGCACCTGATGAATTCCATATAAACTCTGCACCTACTACCTAAAGTGAGCCAAGTCAACCTGGTTACCCTCAGAACCAGAAATTCAGCACTCAAACAAGCAATTCGTGGGCCAAAACTGTGAAATTATCTTCAAGGTGTCCGGCATTGTTCCCTTTTGCCGGGTGTGGACCAACAGCATTTTTTCACCAAACTAAATCTCACTCACCCTCTGCAGTTCACACCTAGCAATTCACAATCTCTGTGAACCTACTAAGACTGCAGAAGCAAGCCTGTTTTTTCACTATAAAAGGCATTTCAGACTTAGTCCACAGTTGGCCTATCACCTAAGCTCTTAACAGCTTTGCAAACTAGTGCACCCATATCACTCAAAGTCAAACCATACAATGGCTACTCCTGTACCCACAGCCCTCAGTGTTGCTCCATTGAATCCACCCAATAAATACCTGTAGTCTTTAGCTCTTGCTGACCAGGACTACCTTATTGAAGACTATGTGGGAAGCAGAGATTTTCTGCAAACCTTCAGACAGCTAAGAGAGGACTATCTGATGGGTCATGACACATATGGCATCTGGGAGTCAAACCTGCCATACTATTGTCTTCCCTCTGTGAATGTGTTTCCTGAAATCATTCGCCTATGTGCTGGGAACTATGATGTGCCCCACAGGGCAATCAGCACCCCATCTGGGAGGGTCCTTTTCTACATCAATCCTGAGACCATCAACAAAATGCTGCATTTTGACCAGACAGAGTTATTGTTCCCATTCTCTATGAACTATCTGCTGGACAGTGGTACCAAAATGACCAGTGAGGAGATTCAAAGGGTCACCAGGACATTCATGAGACCTGAGTGCCAGCCTACAGGGCCACCTCCTTACTTGGATGTCCACTTCACTAAAATAGGCAGATTACTCCTGGACATGATTGCTTATGTGCTGGGGTACAGCACCAGTGAGCATGTGGACCAAACCATGCTAGTATTGTTGGCTGTTTACAGCCCAGACCAACCCCCTGCCCGCAAATACAACTTTGCCAAGTTCATTGCTAATAAAATTCATGATCAGCTGAGCAAAGTAGACAGGCAGGGTGTCTTTAGGTACTCAGCTTATATTTATCATCTCTTCATGTATTATCAGACTGAAGCTTTTCCATGCTATATCAAAAAGCTGGATTATAGAGGGGAAAGAAGATCTGTCATCTTCTGGACCTTTGTTTATCACAAAGTCACAAACTAGCCCTATTCTTATTGTGAGTTTGTTGACCAATTTGTGTATCCAGTCTCTTGCTTATTAATGAGGTCCCCTCCTCCCAGAATGTCAACAGAGATACAGAAGGCTCTGCAGCTCTCTAAGAAATGTAAAATAGGTGATTGGTACCTATATTAGGAACACACAGTCATCAGGATCTATGGCTGTGAGCTCTGTCCTTTCAGACTCCCAAAGTATGTGCCCATGAGGATATTTGCCTTGGAATATTATAGGCAGTTGATTCAGTCTGACCTCACCCATTTCCACAGCTCCAGGAAAAAGGCTCACCTCAAGTTCAAACACCAATTGGGCCCATTTATCATGAACAAAAAAGAAGGATGGGAAGATGTTGACCTCATCCTCAAGGACAAATATAAACTGTCATACAGTTTCCGGTGGGTCCCTTATGACCCTGAGGGCGTCATCTCTGCAAGAAGAACCAAATACAGACTCCTAGGTTATAGGCATTGTCAATACTCTCATATTGAGAAATATGCCAACCAGCAAGAATGGCTACAGGGTACTTTAGTTGAAAAGCTGACTGAAGATGAAATAATGCTTAAGAATATGATGGAGCTTGAAAAGACCTTTGACCTAGACTCTATGCAGCAGGTACCCCTCAAACGGCCTCATTCAGCAGGAGAAGGGACCTCGGCCGCAAGGACTGCACCACAGGCACCCTCTACATCAGCACCGGTGACAGACAAAGGCAAAGGCATAATGGGCGCAGAGGAGGAAACAGTGAAAGAAAGGCCTGCCCCTGAAACAGAGCAGCAAACAGGGCAGCAAACAGAGCAGCAGCCAGAACATCAGCAAGGGAAAAATGTCCTACCACAAACTGGGCTGCCAGCAGCTCCAATAATACAAACACCACCACCTCAAACTGAGCCATTGACTGCCCCAATTTTGCAGACCCCAGTACATGAGGAAAGGGGGACAAAAAGAGATAGAGAAGAGTCCACTCCTCTCAGTGGATCCTCCCACCAGCCAGAACCCAAAATGTAAAGAGCAGACTCCCCAGAGGTGGAAGACATCACTGAAGAATTCCTTGACAGCTCAAGGAAAAACAAGGAGGACAGCCAGCGCACAGGAACAAGCTCCTTTCAGCAGGAGCAAGGTTTACAACTTGGCTTAGAGGTGTCCTCCTCTTCCCAGCAGAGCAAGAATCCCAAGAGCACAAAGGCTTCTTTCAAACAAATAAAAGATCATAATGAGCTGCTAAGGGCTGAGGTATACAAGCAATTCATAGATGCAACACCAGCCCAGCAAGAAAGGCTAATGTCGTTATATGACATTCAGCAGGAAAAATTGCTCCTCAGCCACTTTAAGCCCAAAGGGCCGCAGCCTAAGACAGTTGCAGATTTTGTAAAGACAAGGGTGGAGGTCCTGGCCAGAGATATACATCCCATGGACCAGATTGAACTCCACAAGCAAGCTGGGGAGGTGGTCTATGCAACCTTGGTAGAGAAGGCCACCATGGCCCATGAGCTGAAAGAGTCCCTAAAAAACACCAACACCCAGTTGGATTTTCAGAGAATGTCCTCTCAGGCCAAAGACAATAGAATAAAGTCTCTTGAGGAGATCATCATTGATCTAGGACATGATCCTAGTGATCCAACGGGTGTGAAGGCCCTCATGAAGAAGAAAGATGATGACCTCATTGCATTGAAGAAAAGATTGAATCTGCAGCCCACAGAGCACCCTCAAACAGTAGAACTTCAAAAGCAAAAACAGGCTGAGGACCAACTAGACCTCCTAATGCAGCAAGACCAGAGGATCAGGGAATTGGAGAAAGAGCTGGAAGGAGCACTACAAGATAAACAGGGAGAATCCACTTCCCAAGCTCCTCCAACTACTTCCACAATAGCAGCAACTTCAGGGGAAGCAATGGCCCCCACAACAGAAGGAGCAGGAACAGCAGCAGCTCCAGATGCCAGCCCAAGTGTAGAGGAATTGACCAAGGCCGTCAAAGCAATGGAGCTTCAGGCAGATGAAATAAAGAAGGCCAAGGAGAAGTTGGCAGAATTGGATGCCAAGTATGACAAGTCCAAAGTGACTGTAGCAGAACAGGGCAGAGAAATAAAGGCCCAAAAAGAAAAGATAAAGGCCTTAGAGAAAGAGCTGAATCTGGAGAATGCTATGGCCGACATAAAGAGAATCCTATGGACCAAAATTGGCCAATCCATCAAACAGCAATGGAGGTCAATAAAAATAATGCATGAGCAGATGGATTTAATGGGCCAAGCTCAAGCAGAAACTCAGAAGGCCAAGACAGTGCTAGGGAACAGAGCAGAGCAGGCAAATAGAATGATAGACTTCCTGAACAGGTAAGAAAGGGAGGAATTGGCCGCTATAGGCATTCCCAACAGAACAGAGGTTGTCCTCTCTGCCAAGAAGGTACTAACTCTCAGGAACTATATACAAACAGTGGAGAGGAAGTACTATGATATGCAAGCAGATGTGGACGAATACAAAGTTAAAATGGGAATGTTGCAAGCAAAAGGCCTGCCCAGCTTACTAAGTGGTGCAGGAAAACTTATCTCTCCAGATCAAATGGCCAACAGAATGGCAACCACTATTGAAAATCAGATTATTGCATCTGGCAGTTCATCTGAACAAGCAGGGCCTCCCACAGGACAGAGCTTATATGACAAACTTGGAGGCCTGTTCTTCATTGAGAATGAAGTAAATCACCTGTTTGAAACCCCTCCCAATCTTTATAGACATACAGAGGCCGAGGAAACATTGATAAAGATGCGCAGACATCAAATGCCTAAGGAGGATTGGTGGAAATTTATGCTTCAGATTTTGCCACGGTAGCTTCAGTCATTCGGCCACTACCAGCTCCAGGTCACTACAAGACAAATAACATGACAAATGTCAGCAGTTAAAGCAGCTAAAAAAGTGACTCATCACATAGACAATGACAGCTATCCAAGTTTCAGACAGCACATCTCCAGCCGACTCTAACAGCCATAAAGTCCAAATATCTTCTGACTATTTTGACAGCTGAGGCATTAAGGAATTACTGCAGCATTCACTCATTCAGCTACTGCATTCCAGAGATTAGCATATCATAAATGAGATATTAACTCATTCGCTGATATTTTTTGATGTAAATTTTGTATATATACTCCCTTGAATAACTCATAAGGGGTTGGTAATTTTCTCTATGAGACAAATGTATTGTACACTTTCAGAATTATCTAATACAAAGGACTGGATGAGCTCAGTGATTTCCTGAAATATTTTATGTCTGGATGATGCTCCATGTGCTGATGCAGAATTCCTGTGTTGTCTGATGAAATAACAAGTTTTCTCCAAACTCTGTTCTTGTTTTACGTATGTTTGTCAAAATCATATTCATCTTATACTAAGCTAGCATTAAAAAGAAAGAATAGTGCAGGACTTGTTTCTCTACACCTTGTACTCAATTTTTACTACTGTAAATGTTTGTCTTCAGGATTACTATGCACATGAATTCTTAATTGCTCATGTCTATATTGATTCTATAAGTATGAATACTACCTAGGAATTTTTAATTGCTTCTAGGACAATATTCCCTTTGTGTTTCTTCAGCAGTTCACTGCAAGATTCTTCATTGCCTTGCATTAACTGGATACACTCCACTTAATCACTATTATAAACGTTGTTCTCAGACACTAATCTGGCTCTACAGCATCACTACAGCAAATCACTCAGCACCTCAAAATAACTAAAGGACCACTGACTCCATAGCCCAATGGACTAGAACACTTTGGAGAATGCATAAGCACCTTGACTGAAATTATCATCCAACCAAAACCTTAAACAAACCCGAACTTATAGCTAGCCTAAAATCAGTACAAAAACAGAGATAAATCATAAAGAGAGAGCCCTCTCTGATTACAGTTTGGCTAAGAACTGTAATCCAAAGATTGGTTAGTGGTTACCCCGGCCGTATTCCCTTGGGAGTCATAGGGAACAACCTGGGTGATAACAGGTGCAATAGTTCTATGGTTCCTGAAAGTGGAGCAGAAAATCTAGTGGTCTCTGGAGAGAAGACCGTGCTGTGGCATCAAAGGCTTAGACATATTGGAGAGAAGGGCCTTCGAGTACTTCATGGTAAAGGTATGGTAGAAGGTATGAGTAATAGCTCTCTGGATTTTGATTTCTGCGAAAATTGTGTTTATGGGAAGTAGAATCGGGTGAGTTTCCCCTCTGGTGGTAAGAGGGCGAAACAGATATTAGAGCTTGTGCACGGTGATGTGTTTGGACCTGTGAAGGTTCCATCACTGGGTAAATCTATGTATTATGTATCATTTATAGATGACTTCTCAAGGAATAAATGGATATATTTCCTTAAGAAGAAATCTGAAGTCTTTGACAGGTTTAAATAATTTAAGGCTTTGGTGGAAAACCAGACAGAGAAGAAGATAAAGATGTCGAGGACAGATAATGGTGGAGAGTTTTGCAACAAGGAATTTGAAGAATTCTATAAGAAGTGTGGCATATCACGGTAGAAGACTACTCCATATACACCTCAACAAAATGGAGTTGCAAAAAGAATGAACAAGACGTTGATGGAAAGGGCAAGAAGCATGCTAAGTGGTGTCGAGTTAGGACAGGAATTCTGGGTAGAGGCGGTGGATACTGCATGTTACCTGGTCAACAGGTCACCTTCATCAGCATTGGAGGATAAGACTCCACAAGAGGTATGGACTAGTAAGAAACCCTCTCTTTCACATCTAAGGGTATTTGGATGTGATGCATATGTACATGTTCCAAAGGAGAAAAGAACCAAGTTGGATAGTAAATCTGAAAAGTGCATATTTATTGGTTATAAAGATGGTTTAAAGGGTTATAAGCTTTGGAACCCAGTAACAAGGAAGGTTGTGTACAGCCGAGATGTGATATTCAGAGAGGTGAAAGATGTTATTAAACATGAAGTCCAACCAAAGGAACCTGAGAAGATAGAGTTTGAGCTAAAGGAGGAAGAATCAGACTCTACAGCAGAGGAGGAATCAGAAGATGAAGAGCCACAAACTCTGGCTGTGAGAAGATCAGTTCGAGAAAGAAGGCAGCCAAAAAGGTATAGTCCATTTGCTTTCTGTTCAAATTTTGCTTTGTCTGTTACTGATGATGATCCCAGAACTGTGAAGGAAGCAGTGGATTCAAAGGATGGAAAACTCTGGAAAGAGGCCATGGTTGATGAAATGGCATCTTTGCACAAAAATGAGGCTTGGGATCTGGTGGAGTTGTCGGCTGGAAGGAAACCAATTGGCAACAAATGGGTTTTAAAAAAGAAGACAAATGTAGAAGGAAAAGTGGAGAAATACAAAGCTCGGTTGGTAGCAAAAGGTTATTCCCAGGTGCCAGGAATTGATTTTGGTGATATTTTTTCTCCTATGGCCAAGGTAAATTCTATTAGATTACTTTTATCTGTTGCTACTGCTTTTGATTTTGAGGTAGAATAGATGGATGTGAAGATAGCATTTCTTCACAAGGATCTGGAAGAGGAGATCTACATGAAGCAACCTGAAGGCTTTGCGGTGAAGGGTAAAAAAGAACTGGTATGCAAGTTAAATTAGTCTCTGTATGGGTTAAAATAGTCACCAAGGATGTGGTATCAGAAATTTGATACATTTGTATGGGGACTTAGCTTCACCAGAAGCAAAGCAGATCATTGTGTGTACTTCAAATTAATTGGTGACCGTGTTATTTATTTGGTCTTGTATTTGGATGATATGTTGTTGGCTGGAAATGACAAAGAAAATATCCTAGATTTGAAGACCCAATTGTCCTCCAAATTCGACATGAAAGATCTTGGTGCTGCAAACTATATTTTGGGAATGGAAATTAAAAGAGATCGTACAAAGAGGAAGCTCTAGTTAAACCAGAGGAATTATGTCGAGACAATACTGCAGAGGTTTAATATGTAGGATAGTAAACTAGTGAAGGTTCCTATTCCTGTAGGTGTGAGGTTATCTACTGAACAGTGTCCCAAGACACAAGAAGAGGAAGAGGACATGTCCTGTGTTCCATATGCAAGTGTATTCAGTAGCCTGATGTATGCAATGGTCTGTACTAGACCAGACATTGTACATGCAGTGGGAGTATTGGGCAAGTTTATGTCAAAACTAGGGAAGGAGCACTGGACAACAGTGAAGTGAGTTTTGAGGTATTTGTGTGGCACTAGTGATTATGGTTTGTGCTACCAAGGAAGACCAGGATTGGACAGAGTGTTGGATATTCATGGCTTTGTTGATGCTGACTAGGCTGGAGATCTGGATCAGAGAAGATCTACAAGTCGGTATGTGTTTAACCTATTTGGAGGTGCAGTCAGTTGGATGAGTAAGAAATAATCTGTAGTGGCACTATCAATTACAGAGGCAGAATACATGGCAGCCACTCATGCAAGCAAGGAAGCAGTTTGGTTGCAAAGACTGTGTTCAAGTATGGGGTTAGTACATGAAGCTATAAGGATAGACTATGACAGCCAAAGTGCAATTTTCTTGGCAAAGAACCCTACATATCATTCAAAGACAAAGCACATTGATGTTCAGTATCACTTTGTGAGGGATATGATAGAAGAAAAAAAGGTGTTGCTGGTAAAGGTGGACACTTTGAAGAATATTGCAGATGCATTGAAAAAATCTATGAGCTCTGAGAAGTTCTCTTGGTGTAGAGAAACAATGGGTGTTTCAGGACTGGAAATATGACTAAGCTCTCTTGTGGCCCCCTGTGGAAAGAAAACAACAAGTGGGAGAATGTTTGGTTGTGTTATATTATTTCCACGACTAGCCCACGTAGTTAATCGAGGGGTTAGAGGGGGGTGGAGCACCCCCTTTGTTGTGCCGATTGTGTAGCGAGGGGGGGTCACAGGGGGTTTGAGGTGTACCCGTAACCCCACTTTATGGGGTCCGAGGCAGTGCCTTGGAAAATTTTGGTTTTGGACACTATGTTAGGTTGGGCAGACCCACCTATGGTTTTGTGCATGATTTTCGCACATGTTTTTTGGACGCGATGGTTTTCGGTCCATGGTATTGGATGCTTTGGCATGTATAAATATGTATTGTAACATTGGAAGGAACATAATAAAAAATCAAGCTGGTAGTCTCGGTTTTGGGATCCAAGGGAGAATCTCTATGTATATGTGTTTTGTGTGTTACGATCTTGCATTGTTTATTTTCTGCGTTTTAGAATTTGTATGCAGGTAATTTCTGTACAGGGTTAAAACTATAGTCACTCTTGCATTCTTGGAGTCTTTTTCATGCCCCATCATATAATATCACAATATTCTATCCATATCTGCATACCATTCATCCTGTGTTGGCCATTTTGGCCTCCAGTCATACTGTGCCCATCCCCTCCGGAGTCGAGTCAGTTGTTGCCAGGTCAACCATGCACTTTATACTCTAACAAGAGTAGTTGTCTATTTGTCCCTCAGTCCCCTTTTCCTCATTATCCCTAGTGTCATTCCATTAGTCACATTGCCATTTTCCCTCGTGCTTTAGTTGATGATCCTCATTGCCTCATCTATCATGGGCCCTACTCTGTCGACATCAGCTCATTTATTCCAGAAGAACGACTTAGAGGGCGATGTATCTCGGTTCCAGCTTCCATTCTTGTTTGGCGCCTTCGATCGAGTATAGGGTCTCATTATTTCTCTTTGACTTGGTCATTTCATGTTCGTGACCCATACACTTGATGATCCAGTGATGCAGCAGATTGTACCAGTGATTCCGAGGTGTGTGTGAGATGTTTCAAACGTCATGAGGGGTTGGACCTTTAGGTAGCCCCCCAAATTTCTGAATGCATACCTACTATGCTACAGCTTCAGATGTAGTTCTGCAAAGTTGATGGATTCGGTTCCTACCAATTGTAGTGTTCATCGCATGCACATTTCCTCCAGATGATCCATTTAGTTTTGCAAAGCCCTTCCTTGTTCAACAAGGCTTCTCCGGTTGTTCTACCCTCCCTCCCACCCAATTTTATTGAGGGAAGGGTCATTGTATCTCATGTACTTAGATATTATTGTATTAAATCCTGGCTCATGTTTTTACTGGGTGCATTATGTATATGGGACACACTGTATTATTTTCTAGCTCTATTATGCCAACATGTCATGTACCATTCAGCATGCACTTTATTGCTCAGTTTCATATTTCTAAGCGAACCATTATTTTTGTACTAAGTTATCTCGGCATGTATGGGTATGCCTCCCCTGCCTCAGTGAGGTCTAGTACCACAACATAAAAGGAGGCTTACATTATCCTTGCCCCCTCTGTCACTATCCTCTCTCAGCTTCAGCTTCATTGGTCTCTCTCTCTCTCTCTCCTTGACTCCCTATGTTGAATAAGTGATTGTGTCTTTACAATGTACTTTGGTCATACGTTTTTCTCCTAACACTTGTACGTTGGGGACAATCTGTTATCACCAAAAAATTGATCATCTAGTCCAATTTACTAGATGGATCGAAGTATACCATGTAAAGCCAATTTTACCCTAGTAAAATTTCTTTCACTGCGAGAAATTACCTAATAAACCACCTTTATTAAGTAATTTATAGTTAAACCCATGAAGAATAATTAAATTAATCACTATTTATTTGATTTTCTTCTAGGAATAATTAATTAAACCATTGTTTTATTATTATTCCTTGTCAAATTTGACCCAATCATGAAAAATAAACAAATAAATCATTATTTTTCTTATTTTTCTCTAAGAATAACTAATTAATCATTAATTAATTACTATTCTTTGTTAAGTTTGACTAAATCCCTTAGGAATAATTAAATAAATCGTTATTTGTTTATTGTTTCTTCACTAATTCCTTGAGATAATAAATAAATCATTTATTTATTTATTATTTATAAATAAAAATTTAAATATCTTTTCCCTCCTAAACAAATATAATAAAATATTCCAGGTGGTTATTCCGAGAATGGGATCAACAATATTTTATTATTGCTCATTATTCGAGGATAACTCAATATTTTGTTATAAATAGGAGGGTTTTCCATTCACTATTCACTTTTGATTATTTTCATTATTGCACTCACTGTTGTAAGTCTGATTATTTTCATTGTCGCACACCACATTTTTGTTGGGTTTACACATTATAGAGGAGAGAGACTCTATAGAAGCCGAAAATGTTTGAGGATAGCCAAGAACACATCCCATAGAGGGGGACTGATAATATTTATATGTTCTCTTCACAGTTGTTATTATAAAATTATTTCTTTACATATCTGGTTTCATTGGATGTTTTGTGGTTATTGCTCTTTCTTTCATTGTTTAACTATGATTGCAGCATAGATCAGAATTTTGGCAAGTTTTGTTTCTATCAATAGTTACAGATCTACTATGTTTAGCAGTCTTTTCTATTGTTGATATTTTTTATCTTCCACAATCTTAAGTGTGTTCTTTTCGTACATCATTGAGAAAAAAACACTACAACAGTTTTAAAGACAGAGTTGAAGGATTTTGAGGAAATCTTAATGATTCAAGAATATATATTGAATTAGATTCATATTCGAAAATGCTTTGAATATATACGTGAGTATTCGTTCTTCTAGAGAACATTACTTGAAGTTTGAATATGTATACTCTATTTCTAATGACAAATCAAATATACATTTCTTGCATAGGCAATTTGTATCAAATGTTGGCTTTTTTAATGTTGAACCAACTTGATGGTTTTCTACATGAAGAAAGTTGACCTTGCCTTTATACAATTTTGTAATTGGGCTTTTCAAGATAAATCTATTGTGTAAAGAGTGAATTATCCTTTGCATTTGAAGATTCATATCTATCATTCTTGTTTTTTTGTTTCTTATATGATTGTAGAGACTCCCCCTTAGATAGTCCATCTTATTCATATTATCTACAGTCCTTTGAAGCTCCACTTTGAAGGAAAACTAATGAGAATATGGAGTAGGGATTATCCTTAATTTAATCCTTGGATATTAAAATGGTTCCCTTTCAAGAGCTTAGTGAAGATATCCGATATTTGTTCTTTAATAGATATGTACTCCAATTTCACTATTTTCTGAGCCACTTGATCTCTAAGGAAATGATACTTTATAGAGATATGTTTAGTCCATGAATGTAAAGTTGGATTCTTTGAGATGCTTATTTCAATTGTATTATCAGACTTAATAGAAATAGGTTCATTGTCTATTACCTTTATGTCCTGTAGGGTTTGCTTCATCTAAAGTACTTATGTGCAATAAGTTGCAACTCCAATGTATTTTTCTTCTACAGTATATAGGGATGCTAAGGTTTGCTTCTTACTTAGCCATGCAACCAATTATTCTCCTAAATAAAATGTGTCGCTACTCATTCTTTTTATTTCATCTATACATATGGCCCAGTATGTATCTATGTAGGTTTTCGAAGTAAAGCCTTTTCCTTTTGGGTTCCATAGTACATGATCTATTGTACCTTTTAAATATCTCAATATTATTTTTGTTTCTAAAATATGGATTTGATTTGGTTTTGACTGATATCCTGCTACAAGTACCAGAATTAATGTTATGTCTAGTCTAGATGCAGTTAGATATAATAGGTTATCTATCATATATCTGTACAATTTCTAATCAACTTCAAGTGACTCGTCATCTTTAGATAGCTTGCATCCAACTGTCATGGGAGTTGTGACAAGTTTACAATCCTCAATTTTGAACTTTTTGAACATATATTTTAGATATTTCTCTTGAGATATGAATATGCCTTCTAATTTTTGTAGAATTTGCAAGCCTAGGTAGAAAGAAAGCTCACGAATCCTTGACATTTTGAATTCTAATTTCATTTCATGATAAAACCATTATACCGAAGAGTCTTTGTTTCTTCCAAATATTATATCATCTATGTAGACAACCACAATTATATATTCATCTTCATTTGACTTAATGTATAGATTACTATTAGTCGCACCTCTCTTGAAACCTTGTTTTTAAAGGTACTTTTCCAAACTAGAGTACCATGCTCGTGGTGCTTGTTTGAGTCCATAAAGTACCTTCTTTAACATGCATACATAATTAGGATTATCTGACAATAAAAAATCACTCAGGTTGTTTGATATAGACTTCATCCTCAAGTTCTCCATTTAAAATGGCAGACTTCACGTCCATATGGTATACTTTGAAATCTTTGTAACATGCAAAATCAAGAAACATTCTAATGAACTCTAACCTCGCCACTGGAGAAAAAGTTTCTTCATATTATAGTATTTATACCTATGAATAACCCCTTCATACCTGTCTTGATTTATATCTAACAATCAACCCCTATTCATTAAGCTTATTTTTGAATACCCATTTTGTAGCTATGATATTATTACCTATTGGTATTGGTGTCATTTCCTAGGTCTTATCATTCTTAATTTGATCTAGATCCTCACTCATTGCATCTATCCAGTGTTTGTCTTTGCTTTCTTTAAAAAAATTGGTTCAATCTTTGACAACATGGCAATTTGGACCTGATCTATTGTCTCTGCAAGTTTCCTTGTTTGAACTCCTGCACTTTTATCACCAATAATTTGACTATCAAAATGGTTCTTTTGTACATACCTTGATGGATATTTTGAATTAGTATTTGTCTCTTCTTAATCTTCACCCTATTCTCCTTCTTCTTCACTGATATGTTGATATGGAGGATTGATAAAATTTGTGTTGTTTTTCTTGCTAGGCAACTCTTCATCAACTTTCACATCTATACAATCAACAATCTTATGCAGCCTTTTATTGTAGCACCTGTATCCTTTACTTTTTGTTGAATATCCCAAAAATATTCCTTCATCTGATCGAGCATCAAACTTTCCCAACTTTTCATCATTATTTTTTATGTAGCACTTACTTTCGAACACTTTGAAATGTTTGATAGATGTTGACTTACCATGCCACAATTCATATGGTGTCTTATCATAATTGGGTCTGAGATGTGCCTTGTTCATAATGTGACTTGATGTGTGAACTACTTCTGCCCAATAAGTCTAAGAAATATTCCTTTCCTGCATCAAGGCTCTAGCCATTTTCCATATAGACATGTTTTGTCTTTCAGCCACTCCATTCTATTGAGGAGTTTTTGCAATGGTGTACTGTCTTTTATCCCATGTTCATCATAGAATTATGCATATTCATCAAATGTAAATTCACCTCCTCTATTTTATCTTATGCACTTTATCTTGCACCCTATTTGAATTTCTGCCAATGCCTTGAAAACTTTAAATTTCTCAAATGATTTTGACTTGTTTCTTAAGAATGATACCCATGTCAATCTAAAATAATCATCAATTAGCAGCATAAAGTATCACCCTCCTCTCGGTTATTATGTTCTAGAAGGACCACACAAATCAATATGTACTAATTGCATATGCTTGGTAGTTGTAAGATGATCTTTGGTCTTAAATGGAATTTGAGTTTATTTTCCCATTTCACTAGATTTTCAGATAGGATTTTGAGGTTTCATTATCTTATGAAAATCTTTTACTTCTCTCTTTTTCTTAATTTTGATGATATGATCAAAATTCAGATGTCCTATTCTCATGTGCCACAACCAAGACTCTTCATGTTTTCCCAATTGACATTGTGCATCACATTCCTTCAAGATATATACAATATCTTCCTTTTGTCTTATGTCTTTCTTTAAGTGGTTTCTCCTACATATCCCAAACCAATTTTCATAAGTGGATACCTATGAGCATTCAATATTACCTATGATTGTTTTTATCCATTTATATGTTTAATATTCATATTCATTCCATCCTATGCTTTCTCTAAATTCTTTCTGAGGGTGACAACTTCTTCTTCCAACCTCTCACACTCTTTTCATTTCTCCTTTAATTACAGTAGCATAATGTCCTCCACCTTCTTAGCCTCTTCTAGTTCAACTTTTAACTACATAAGATCTTATAAATTAGACTTTTCTTTTACATATTTTAACAAAATTTCTTTCTATTTATTATTCTTCTACTTTAGGCTATCAATTTCCTCTAGCGCACTAATCAGCTCCCCCTCAAGATCTACCTCACCTTCTTATTATTCTTCACATTAATTATGTCTTTCCATCTAAGTTTCAAGGTCCAACAGTATAAATTTGCTAACTCCATCTTCATCAAAGGATTCACTTGAACCTTTAGATGCACTACTGTCTTCTTGTGCATAAAAGCTCTTCTTTTCAAAAAAAAATATCTTTCTGCATTTTATTAAACTTGTTCTTCTCTTTCCCTTTAATTTATGCTCTTCCTTATTTTATGGGAATTTATAGGCATAATGACCTAATATTCCATAATTGAAACATTTAAACAAAAATTTTCCTTTGTACTTACCTGTACCTTTCTTCAATATTCTAACTAATTTCGCTTCTTCTTCACCAAAGTCTGAGCATGAACATTTTTTATCTTCTATAGACTTTTCTTCCTTGAATGTTTCATCTCAAGTTACTTAATTTTCTTTAGTAATCCTTACTTTGTATGTTATGATGGAGCCAAGTAAATGATCCATTTTGTGTTCTTCAATATGGACATTTCTTCTATTGTTGATACCTTGGGATTAAATTTAGCAAGTAGATATCTCAGGAATTTTTGAACTATTGTAGGCTCCTTGACTTTCTCATCTAAGCCATTACATCACCAATTCCTTCTATTCTAAGAAAAAACTTAGTCAAATCTTCATCCTCATTCATTCTTAGAGATTTAAATTGCATTCTATAAACCTATAACTTAGCCAATTTTACTTTATTATCACCTTCATGAATATTTTTCAGTTTGTCCCACATGCTTTTTGCAGTAGTACAATGCATTACTTTAATAAATTCATATTCAATTAGTCCACTAAGAATGGAATTCAGTGTCTTTTTGCATTGAATGTAAATTCAATCTTATCATCTTTTTTACCTATTATAGATAGCTCCTCATAGCCATTCTCCACTGCAACCTAGACATCTACACCAAGATACATTAGATATGTCTCCATTCTTATTTTCCAGAAGGTATAGTTTGTTCCATTGAAAATATGTACTTTATTTGTTGAACATCCTTCCTAACTGGCCATTTTTGTGCACCAGATCTTTCCTTCCATCTATAAGGCTATTACAGAAGGAACCTACTCTAATACCAATTGATGAATACTTGGAAATTACTAAGAGGGGGTGAATTAGTAATCGTATATTTCTAAATAATCAATTCAAGTTAATTTTTCACTTTCAAGTATTTTATTTTGTAGGTAATGACTTATGTATATGATCATCTCTTAATTCTTTATTTTTCAGTCACGATAGATACATTTACATTCATCATATAATAATTAATTCAAAAGAATTCACACAACTAAGACATTCAACATGCCACACACAAATACACTAGATATAAGTGGAAACCCATAAAGGAAAAAACCATGAATTTTGGCTAAAGTTATGTGAAGGCAAGCTCGTACTCCCATTACTACATCAAATTTTCTGTAGGCTACTACCTACTGGAGGCTACTACCTCAAATTTATTCTATAATCTACAACTTGTCCTACTTCGTCTTCTATAGGATACATCCTACTCTTTTTTGGACTACCACTTAAAAGGACACTACAATCCCCTATCAAAATACAAATTGATTTTACTAGTTACCTAGTCATTGTCTTTGTTTTGAACTCAATTTATGCCCTTTGTTTAGCTACTTATCCTCTATACTTCTCCTTCTCAAATCTACTCCACTTATGCTCCTCTTTCTTTATCTCTCATTATCAGGATGTTCATGAACTCCCTCACACCATATCCATCTCTCTAACCTTAACATCATTCAAATATGCATCTTTTTATATACAATAGCTATTGATTACTTGTATTCCATATAGGAATTCGAATTGAAGAGTTATCACATGGTCTTCTTGAGTTGTTCACAATTTTCCTCTTCATTTCCTGTTATGAAACCAGCTCAAGAAAAGATAGAAAAGATAGATCAACGCCTTAGAATTCAGCCTCTTCGAGGGGGCAACCTCCTTTACATTACATAAATGAACAATTCTTTGATGATTCAAATGACAAAACCTCCTTTCTATATATAGGAGTCTAAGGAGTCACAATATAATCCAGCCGACCTAACAATAATAATATAAAGCCACAAAAATAACAATAGAGGGATTCTATGGGCACATTAATAACAATATGGGCGCAATGGGGGCACAACAATATAAATAAGGGGTATAACTACAATAGTAATGGGGTAATCACTAGTATTATAGGGACCCAACATGCCCCTCTCCTTCAAAAAAGTGTTTTCCTCAACGCTTGAGTAGTTCTGGATACTTCTGCATAAAATTCTCATCCTCCCATGTGGAATCTTCAGCGGATAAGTTCTTCCACTTGATAAGGTACTCTGAAATTGATCGATTTCGTAGCTGTCGAGTTCTTGTTTCTATAACTGCTTCCGGTTCCAATATAATTTTTCCTTCCTCGTCAAGTTCTGGCAATATTGTTTGAACTGGGAGCTTGTCGCCTATAACCTTCTTTAAACATGAAACATGGAAAACTGGGTGCAATCGAGAAGCTGCAGGAAGCTCCAATTTGTATGCCATAGTACCAATCTTTTGCAACACCTTGTACGGACCATAATACTTTGGTGATAATTTATTATCCTTCTTAGCTTGCTTGAGGGACATTTGCTTATATGGTTGTAGCCGTAGGAATACCCAATCACCTACATCAAAACTTCTTTCACTGCGATGTTGATCTGCCTGTTGTTTCATTCTATTCTGTGCCAACACGAGGTTATCCTTTAAGAGTTGGAGGACTTGTTGTTGATGTTCGATGTGATGTTCCACTGCCTGAACCTTAGAATTTTCTCTTAAATATGATGTGATGGATGGTGGTTGATACCCATAAAGTGCCATAAATGGGGTCATTTTTGTTGCTGTATGGAAGGAAGTGTTATACCACCATTCAGCCAGAGGCAACCATTTGACCCATTGTGTCTGTTTATCAGATACAAAGCAACGAAGATATCCTTCCAAACATTTGTTTACTATCTCAGTTTGCCCATCAGATTGAGGATGATAAGATGAGCTATGAGCTAACTGAGTACCAAGACAAGAAAATAATTCTGTCCAAAAATTTCCAGTGAAAATGGGATCTCTGTCACTTACAATAATCTTTGGGTTTCCATGTAGCTTTTGAATTGTTTCCATAAATGCAGTAGAAACTGTACTGGCTTTAAATGGATGTGATAATGCACAAAAGTGTGCATACTTGGTAAGTCTGTCAACTACCACCATGATGACACTCTTTCCCTCAGACTTGGGTAAACCTGTGATAAAATCCATTGAAACCTCCTCCCAACGTTGGCTTGGAATGGATAAAGGTTGTAATAGACCCGGTGTCTTAATTGTTTCAACTTTATTTTGTTGGCAAACCAAACATTCTGCCACAAACTTTTGAATATCTGATTTAAGGCCATCCCAAAAAAATTCCTTCTTAACCCTGTGGTAAGTTTTTAAAAATCCTGAGTGCCCTCCTAAGGGAGAAGTGTGCAATTCCATAAGAATCTTTTGTTTTAGCTGGGAATTCTTACAGAGGTATAAGCGATCTTTGTACCATAACGAATCATTTTTCCAGCTAAATGTATCAGACGTACTGGAATCTTGTTGTAGCTTTCGAATAAGTGCCCACACTTCTTCGTCATTCTTCCATTCCTCCCTTGCTTCATTTATCCAATCTGGTTGGATAATAGAAATGGCGCACAACAATGCTTCCACATCCTCATCCTTTCTTGAGAGTGCATCTGCCACCACATTTTGCTTCCCTTTTTTGTAGATGATTTCAAAGTCATAACCCAACATCTTTGTGACCCACTTTTGTTGCTCTTCAGAGGATAATCTTTGTTCTAAAAAGTATTTAAGGCTATCATGATCTGTTTTTACCTTGAAGTGTCTTCCCATTAGGTAGGGTCGCCATTTCTTAAGTGCATGGAGTATTGCCAACATTTCCTTCTCATAAATAGCTTTGCTTAAAAACTTTCCCTTGATTGGACGACTTTCAAAAGCAATGGGTCTTTCATCTTGCATTAGAACAGCACCAATTCCATTTCCTGAAGCATCACATTCCACAATAAAGGTTTTTGTGAAGTCCGGTGTAGCTAAGACCGGTGCTTGGCACATTGCCTCTTTAAGATGTTCAAAGGCCTTTGTTGCTTCCGGAGTCCATGAAAATGCATCTTTCTTCAATAATGTTGTTAGAGGTGCTGCTATTCTCCCATAATTCTTAACAAACTTGCGATAATACCCTGTCAACCCAAGAAATCCTCGCAGATGCTTTATGGATGTGGGGATTTTCCATTCCTTAATGGCTTTAATTTTGCTAGGGTCTACCTTAACTCCTTCATGAGATACAATATGACCCAAATATTCCACCTCCTGGACTCCAAAGAAACATTTGGATCTTTTTGCATATAATTGTTTCTCCTCCAATAGTTGTAGCACCCTGTCAACATGTTCAACATGATCCTTCCAAGACTTGCTGTAGATTAGTATATCATCAAAAAATACTAACACAAATTTTCTAAGGAATGGTTTGAAAATTGAATTCATCAAACCTTGAAATGTTGAAGGTGCATTGGTAAGGCCAAAAGGCATGACCAAAAATTCATAATGACCCTCATGAGTTCTAAATGTCGTTTTTGGAATGTCTTCAATCTTCATTCTGATTTGATGATATCCTGAACGAAGATCCAACTTGGTGAAGTAAATTGATCCATGCAATTCATCCAGTAATTCATCAATGACAGGAATGGGGAACTTATCTTTAATAGTGAGCTTGTTGAGCTCCCTATAATCCGGACACATGCGCCATGATCCATCCTTCTTGTGCACCAATACTACTGGAGCAGAGAAAGAACTTTGACTCGGTTGAATTATACCAGCCTCTAGCATTTCTGCAACCATACGTTCAATTTCACTTTTTTGGACATAGGGATATCTGTACGGCCTGATGTTTGGAGGAACACTTCCTGGAATCAGATGAATAGCATGATCATGATCACGCATAGGTGGGAGACCTTTGGGAGTCTCAAATACCTTGGAATGATTGTCCAGGACTTTTTGGAGATCTGGAGAAATAGATGATTCCAATGTGGAAACATCTAGCGAACATAATTGTGCAATTACACCTCTTTGCTCCTTTTTTAGAAGCTTTGTCATACCATTAGAGCTGATTATCTTTCCTGGTTTCCCTGCAATACCCCTTAATTCAACTTCCTTTCCTTCCGTAGAAAATTTGATGAAAAGTTCTTGAAAATTAAAAGCTATTGTACCCAAGGATTGTAGCCATTGGACTCCTAGTACAACATCAGCACCTCCCATTGGAATGGAAAGCATTGGGCTAGTCAATACATATTCTCCCATGGATAGCTTGATATTATGGCACTTTCCAGAGCAATTTATTGTTCCTCCATTTGCAATCATCACTTGACACTCTGGTGCTGGATATAGGAAGCAATTCAATTCTTTTGCTACCCTACAATGAATAAAATTGTGGGTGCTTCCTGAATCAATCAACACTATTACCTTTTTCTTCTTGATTTGTCCTTCTATCTTGATGGTTTGAGGAGTGGTAATTCCCGCCAATGCATTACAAGATATGGTCGGATTTATTTGTTCTTCATCTAGGCTTTGTTCTGGAGTATATCCTCTTCTTTTGACCTTTCTTGCTCCTTTTCTTCTTCCTCTTCACAATCTATGTAGAATAATTTCTTCTCAGCACACTTATGACCTTTAGTGTATTTGCTATCACAACTGTAACAAAGCCCTTTTGCTCTTTTTTCTTCCAATTGTTGTGGTGTCAACCTTATAGGTTGTGGAAGACTAGGGGCAACAACACTTCCGTCTTTATAGTTGTGAGTGGTATGCTTCCTGGTTGCCATAATTTTGCTTTCCATTTTTCTTGCTAACCTGAATGCCTTCTCTAATGAATCAGGTTCCCAAAGGCGAACATCATGTTGGATATTATCCTTTAAAGACCCTATGAACACATCAATCCTATGCTCCTCTGGAATATCTTTTACCCTTATGTTCAATTTTTGGAACTCCTCAATGTGCTCCATTATTGAACCCTTTTGTTTGAGACTTATCAATTGGCTAAAAAAAGTGTTGCTTTTTGTATCCTCATAATGTGCTATCAATTCTTCCGTAAAAATTGCCCAAGTGATAAATTGTTTACGAGAGCAAAGCCATTGATACCATACAAACTGATTTGGTTCCAAATATAAAGTTGCCATACGTACCTTTTGTGTGTTTTGCACATTATTGAGATCGAAGAACTGCTCCATCTGTAATATCCATGTGGTGGGATCCTTGCCATCAAACTTCCTCATATCGATTTTTGGAATATGGTGGGTCTTCGATCCAACATTAGAGTCTATGGAATCATGATTAACATTTCTTTTGTTCACATCATGAGTTTCCTTTACAACCTTTTCACCATTAGTAAGTATTTCTTGTAGAAAATTTGTCAAATCTGTCTTCAACTCTGCCATGTCTGTCTTCAAATCTGTCTTCAGATCATCCATCTAAGCTTCCATGCCCTTTATCTTAGATTCCACGCCATTTATCTTATCATCTGTTAGCTTTTGTGAGCGTGACATTTGTTGCACTTGTTCTTGTAATTTTGATATATCATGTAGCATTTCTTCCTCTTCTTCATGAGTCATGCTAGAGCTTTCAGGTTCCTTACTAGGTGTTTGCATTTTCTTTCCTCAAGTCATCAGTTATCGATAATAATGCTTTACTATGCCCTTTGAATTCCTTCAAACCAAGCTTATGCAAAAATTAAAAAAAAAAAACTACACACCTTTTTTTACTTTGTAGAAGCCTGATATTGAATCTGATGTATCTATGTAATTTCGAATCATCCAGTTTTGAAATTGTGACCTGTAGTAGCCTTCTATGTCCTCTTTCCAATGCCACTAGTCTGATCCAAATTGGATTCTCCAAGAAAGAGTTATGGACAATCTCCCACAGTGACCTGATTATAGACTAGTTCAGTAGGGCGAACTTGTATGAAGTGCCACGTGTCACTGTTTCAACCTTTGACTCTGAAAAATATATAAAAGAAAACTACAGTCCGTCCTCTTTCTACCCCTTCTTACAAAATTTCAATCCGATGCTCAAAAAGAAAGTTATGACGATTTTCCCCAGGTCACCTGTTTTGAGTGTAATTCAGGAGTCTGCAAAAAGACCAACTTCCTCAGATCATATCTCCGAAAATATCGCACGAAAAGCTCTGAAATTCGCACCCAAGGTTTAGCGCAATTTCTTCTCAAATGTTTTTTTTTGGCGACTTCTGAAATGTCGCAGATAAAAAGTTATAGTGAAAATGCCACGATGACCTGTTTGGAGCAGCGAAACCCTAGAATCCAAAGCTCTGATACCAAATGTTATGAAACCAGCTCAAGAAAAGATAGTGAAGATAGATCAACGCCTTAGAATTCAGCCTCTTCGAGGGGGAAACCTCCTTTACATTACATAAATGAACAATTCTTTGATGATTCAAATGACAAAACCTCCTTTCTATATATAGGAGTCTAAGGAGTCACAATATAATCCAGCCGACCTAACAGTAATAATATAAAGCCACAAATATAACAATAGAGGGATTCTATGGGCACATTAATAACAATATGGGTGCAATGGGGGCACAACAATATAAATGAGGGGTATAACTACAATAGTAATGGGGTAATCACTAGTATTATAGGGACCCAACATTTCCAAATTTGAAACTTAATTCAAAACAAATGAATTTTGTAATATTAAAAAGAGTTGAAATAATATAATTCAAGAAGAATGACTTCACTATATGGCTTAGAAAAGTAAATTCAACATATAATATTCAATTAAAATAATTTCTCTAGACTTTTTTCTCCAACTCTCATGTTCCATATATTTAATTTTCCTATCAAATATGCATTGTATCATTGGATCAGCCTTCATTTGATCAACCCTTACACATCATATTTTCAATGTACATCAATCAGCCTTTACATATCTATTAACAATCAACAATAGTCAACCTTTTCCTAGTGACATCACTTTAATCAACCTTGAGCCTTCATGAACATCACAATCATCAAACATGTAATATATTTACATCAACATATAAACACTTTGCAACATCAAACATGTAATCAATTTATATCAACATAATTGTTGCAATCAACATACCCGATGAACAATTAACATCAATGCCAACATCACCAACAAGGATTTAAACCAATCTTACTGATGCATCATCGATATTCTCTATATAATCTAAGTGTTTCTTAAGTATAAATCTATTAGGTAGAAACATTTACCCTACTCTTTTTTAATGTCATAACTTACACAATGGTGCCTACCCTTCATGGTCACCTAAGAGTAGCACCTAATTTCCATTTGGATGTTCATGTTGCATTAATTTGTAGGTATAGGAAACCAACTTGGAGCCTTCCATGTCACATTGTTAAGCCACATTCATCTATCTTCATCTTATTTATGGCCAAAAGTTAAAGAGGGTTTCCCACCCATTCTTAAGTTTCTTTGTGGCATATCTCTTTCTTTGGTTAAAATATAAATTTCCAGCAGGAAAAAAAAAAAAAATTAAACTGGGGAATAGCATTGTTGACCCAAAAAGTTATCTAGTCCTATAAGGAAAATAAATTCCATTAAAGAGTTCTACTTAAGTTTTTCCACACTCTTTCCTTTATATACAACACTTAGTTGATTTCCCATTATGCATAGAAACCTCATGCACATGTCACTCTGGACATTATTATTCGGCACTCCACCTCCTCCACACACCATGTTCTACACACCTTCTCTCCACATTTTATCCTACAACACACCCACTTCCACATATCATGCCTCCATACAAACTCATCTTTCGCATGATACGATACTTTACACAATTAATTCACCCGCACTCCTTGTCATTTTTTAACATTAATTGTGGATATCATGTGCCAACGAATCACTTTTCCACCCTTACTCTCCCTCTCCAATTTTTTCTCATTTTTAGGTCACTTAAAGCATCAATAAAGGTAGTTTATCTCCAAGTAAATGCAATATGATGGAAATCTTACTTTGAGATCTACTTCTTATCACTCTTCATAAAGCATGATCATGAGCAACTTCTACGTATTATTTTTCCTTGACCAAAATGGCACAATAGAAGCCAATTATATTAGTGATTACAACAAATAAATAGGAGTTAACAACACTCACTAAAGGTATTTAAAGAACAAGGCATATTTCCCTAAGTACAAAAAAAAATGGCTACAAGAGAGAAGAGAGAGCCAGTTTGCAGTGTCACATTCAATTCAATTGTCCCCATAGATTAAAAAAATCACTCGCTGACTACATACTAGTGGTATTTGAACCTTTCACCAGATGAGAAGATGAATAATAGAATTTACATGAAGAGACTAGTAAATTCTTTATGAATTCCTGAAGTATTTTATTTTAGAGAAATAGTTTACTTATGTGCGTGACATTTCGACCGAAAAACCAAAATGTTCAAGCTTGGAGTCAAAAGGAGTCTATTCCCCCTGACCCTAAAAGAATTCAAAAGGATCCTTAAGCTAGACACTACAAAGCTACTTTAGTTATCAAAGGTTGATACTTTCTTGGATTCCTAGGAGAGTGGAATGAACATTATACATCATTTCATCATGCCTTCTGTATAGGTTCCTTTTGATATTTCTTTCTTAGACATCACAATATTTGTTGAGCCTTTCAAATATTTTTCATGGGTTTTTTCCCAAGTAATCATACGAGAAAATACTGAAAATATCCCCAAGTATGTTCTATATGCATTATACTATTCTTTTAAAAGGGATGTTCTTCTTTACTGGGCAAACCTCATCTATATTGAATTATCTTTCTAGCTCACCAATTTTTCCAAAACAAATATTGTTTTCATGACAACATATTTAGTCATGGCCCCAATCTCATGTCATGCTTTCCATGGTTTACCTCACAAGAACAATTTGAATCCATATCTAGAACTAGTGTAATTCTAGTATCCAATGTTATGGAAGCATAATGCCCCATTTCACTTTTTTCTAGTAATTAGTCAATAACGCTTCCAACTTTTAAATGAATCATATACCTTTCTCTATGGAAAAGGCATAAATGAAGAAAGAGAATAAAGTACACTATATTTCATCTATATATTCTAGTATAAGCCCCTATTTCTTCCTAAATTTGTATTAGATATTTTGTTGTTGAAGTTTATAGACAATATCATCAATGGCCTATTCTGTTTGAGAGAAAGAAAGAAAAAGCAATTCACTTTTCCCTTTACTGTGGGAGAAATAATTATAGAGAACATGACTCACCTAACTAAATTTTAGAATCATTAAAAATTTTGAATTTAACTAAAGCAGAGGCCATCCAGGGATTTGATCCAGAGGGAATATTTTCAAGACATATCGCCATAGCTAGATATGGAAATTTGTTTACTAGAGTTACTGAGGAAAGAAGAGAAAATCAAGTCATTCCATCAAAGGAAAGAGAAACAACCACCCCTATTGAACCAATTGTTGAAGAAATCATTGTTAGTTTTAGAGTAAAAAGAGAGAAAGAGGCATAAATCTATAAATTCCCCGTTGACTTCAACATCATAGGCTCGCTTAATTTTGTCACCGAGTGATATAAGAAAGGATTCCAATGTAGTTGGAGGAATTATTAATGATATGCACTTTGGTGTAGGATATGGAGAGGAGCTAACTCCCAAGGTGCTCTTGGAAACATCACATGTTATTGAATTATCCAAGAGAAAAATATATAAAAAGGCTCAACCTAAGGAAGAGCCAGTAGATATGGAAGTTAATAGTACTCCACTACCTGATTGCGTTACAACCCACATGGATGAAACCCAAAGAATTATTCAGGATATAGTAGAAGAGTTCACCATGTTTGATGACCATCCACAAACCATGCAAGATGCACATTGTGATTAAGGTAATAAAAAGCTAAGGAATCAAAGGGTAAAAAATTGGAATAAAAAGGTCACTAAGAAATCAAAAGAAAAAGTGGATGTTTCTGAAATAAGAGCAATTGGACTCTTGAAATTACACCAGAGTACTAGAGAATCTCTATCCCACTATGTTACAGAATAGGAAGCTGAAAATTTAAGAGTAAATAGTAGAATAAATCATCTTGAAGAGGCTCTTAAAACAGCACCCCTATTCATGACCCCCTTAGCTATCAAAGCACATAAGTGTATGACAAATGCATCTGAGACACACCATCAAATAAGAAAAGAGGCACGCCTACTAATAGGAATTAGATCCTACATTGTAACTAGCATTAGTAAGAGAATTCAAATCATTGAAGAACAATGGGAAATTGCTTTGTTTTGAATTAATTTGACGTAAAGAATGAGTTCATTTTATTATTATCTTAAAAAGGATCTGAAAGCTAATCAAAAATTTATTGATAATGAATTATCAACCTTTGTGAACAAGATAAGTTTACTTAGTAAATTCCAATGGACACAAGAAAGCCTCCCTAGGCCTAAAATACAAAAGCATATCAGATTTGGTCGATCTGCTAGAATTATGATCTTAGAGGATGCTATTCTTGATTGTGAAAACATTGACGGTAAAAGGAGCAATGCATTTTTTAATTCCATTCACATTTTTGATGACCTTAGGGGACCCCACATGATGAGACTCTATGCTCATTTTTAAATATATTTTACATGAAGAGCTAGAGATTATTAAGACTACAATGGGTTCCTAATTTGATAGACTGATTGATTTTCTATAAGACAAGATTAGAAAGTGGTTAGGTAGATTTATAAATTATAATGAAGACTTTTTAGCTAAACCTACATAGTTGCAAGAAGATTCCCAAAGTATTTAGGAAGATATATTCAAATTACGTGTCAAGAAGGACATAATGGTTCCTCCAATGAAAGAATATAGTAAAGAATGGCTAAATAAATCACTACAAGGTATTATTAATCTACAATCATTGTTAAACAATTATATTAATGACATCCTTCAGACCATATAATGGAGCATCTTCTTCAACACAAAGAGGTCCTTCTATACCATTTTTGTGAGTAGAAAAATCCTTTGAAGCATTTCTCTTTTTCTTCCAAATATTTGATCATCCATCCTTCTTAATTATTTATTAACATCATTTAAATCAATCCCTAACTGCAACTCTTTCTTTCTTTCAGGTATCTTAAATATTTATTGATCTACGAGATCCCTATCCTCGTCCCTTTGTGGATGAATGTGTTTACCTTTACAAATTTAAGTATCAATCTTTTTAAGAGTAAGTTTAGGCACCTAACTTTTCCAAGACTTTAAAATTGTATAATTATTCTTGACTCTGCCAGAGAGCTCCCTTTCAGGAAAGCTATTCATTTGAAATTCTGAGATTATTCAAATAAGTGAATGTTTTCCTATGCCATTTATGATTTCCATGAATTATTCTATATCTCTCTGAATATCTAGATCATTGTTCTTTTTTTCTCTCTCTATTATCTTGCTTCAATGACACTTAGCTCATGAATGATTAATGGAATGGGCATAATTAATTGAATCTCTTTATATTTGATGTATTTTTCTATCTACTCTAGTTACCATGTTTGGTCCACTCATAGGTGTATGATTTCAATGTATATTATTTCTTGATATATACATATACTAGAAATTTTATTTTGTTGAAAAAAGGAGCACCAACTCTCTAAAAAAAAGGGGGACCTTTATCTAGGCCCTACAAAGCTGACTTTTTTATTGATGAGAAAAAACAAAATTTTTGGCAACTCCATTGAGAAATCAAATAATTCAATATTCGTTTCTCAATACTGACTCATCCAAACCGAATTCAACAAAATATTCTTGTAGGATTGAATGACCAAAGAAGTATTTTACATCAATTATATGATCTTTTTTTACAAATAGCAAGAACAAGAGAAGAGTTAAAAAGATTGTGCAATATCATAGTTCAGCAGCAAGAACTTATAGCATGGAATCATGATAGGAAACTCCAATACAGAAAATATAAAGTGGAGAAATTTGGGACATCTCGAGGCCTAATAACAATAAGCCAAATTAATAAAGTGATTAAGGATACCCATACTCTGATAGATAAAGGAATATTTCTTTTATCCTCCTAGTGACAACGAAATGGAAGAAATAAGAGAAGAAATATGATACCAACCAAAAGGAAGAAATTGGATGAGAAGACACGGAGTAAGTCCAATTTCCTTACAAGGAGAACAACATCCCATCCCCACATTACCAACTGGTGTTCTACCTGATTTTAATGGAGATAGTGTCATAGATCAAAATAAGCACATGGTCTAATTATTAGTAATTTGTGATATCCATGGGATTGTACATGAAGATGTGATGGTGAGAGTATTTCTTCATACCTTGGTATTTCTTATGATTAGGACTTATCTTTACATGTTGATTGAAAAAATTCTTTTGATGATATAGAGAAATTCTTCATAGGAAAATATGATTTATCTATAGGTTATCATACATTTTTCACCCAGTTCACATAAATCCAACTCTAGGGAGATGAGAAAAATAGGGTTTTAACCTTGGATTTTTCAAAACCCTGCAACTAATGCCCCAACAATCTTGACCAAATGACCCTATAATATTTGGTAGTTATAAGAATCCCTATAGAAACTTTGGAAGGAGCTATGATAAAATCCCCAAAAATGGAAGAAAACATGATTCAATGTTATGAAACCATCTCACAAAAAGATGGAAACGATAGATCAACGCCTTAGAAACTAGCCTCTTCGAGGGGGAAACCTCCTTTACATTACACAAATGGACAATTCTTGGATGATACAAATGACAAGACCTCCTTTCTATATATAGGAGTCTAAAGGGTCATAATATAATCAGAGTCAACATAACAATAATAATGTAAGGGCACAACAATAACAATCGTGAGCTTCTATGGGGCACAATAATAACAATATGGGGACTACATGGGCACGGCCATATAATAAGGGGGTTGCACTAATAACAATAAGGGGTTACACTAGTAGTACAGGGACCTAACATGCCCCTCTCCTTCAAAAATTGTTGTCCTCAACACTTGAGTAGTTCTGGATGCTTCTGTATAAAATTCTCTTCCTCCCATGAGATACTTTGAAATTGATCGATTTCATAGCTATCGATTTCTTGTTTCTGTAACTGCTTCGGGTTGAAATATGCTTTTTTCTTCGTCATGTTATGGAAATATTATTTGAACTGGGATCTTCTGCAACTTTTGAATGAGTGCCCACACTTCTTCGTCATTGTTCCATTCATCCTTTGCTTCGTTTATCCAATTTATTTGGATAATAGAAATGGCACAAAAAAAATGCTTCCACATCCTCATTGTTTCTTAAGAGTGCATTTGCAACAACATTTTTCTCCCCTTTTTTGTGGATGATTTCAAACTCATAACCCAACTTCTTTGTGACCCATTTTTTTGTTCTTCTAAAAATAATCCTTGTCCTAAAAAGTATTTAAGACTATCATGATCCATTTTTACCTTTAAGTGTCTTCCCATTAGGTAAGGTCTGACGTTTGGAGGAACACTTCCTGGAATCAAATGAATAGCATAATCATGATCACGAATAGTTGGGAGGCCTTTGGGAGTCTCAAATACCTTGGAATGATTGTCCAAGACTTTTTGGAGATCTAGAGAAATAGATGATTTCGATGTGGGAACCTCTAGCGAACATAATTGTGCAATTACGCCTCATTGTTCTTTATTTAGAAGATTTTTAATTCTATTAAAGTTGATTATCTTTCCCAGTTTCCGTGTGATACCCCTTATTTCAACTTCCTTTCCTTCTGGAAAAAAAAAAATAAATAAATAAAAATAAAATAAAATAAATTCATGAAAAGTTCTTGAAAATTAAAAGTTATTGTACCCAAGGATTGTAACCATTGGACTCCTAGTACAACATCAGCACCACCCATTAGAATGGAAAGAATTGGATTATTCAATACATATTCTCCCATGGATATCTTTATATTATGGTACTTTCCAGAGCAATTTATGGTTCCTCCACTTGCAACCGTCACTTGACACTCTGGTGCTGGATATAGGAAGAAATTCAATTCCTTAGCTATCTTACAATGAATAAAATTATGGGTACTAGCTGAATCAATCAACATTATTACATTTTTCTTCTTGATATTGGTGAGCTCCAATATTGCAGCAATGATGCTGCAACTCCTGGACTCCCTACTTTACTTTTATCAACCCGGTAGTTCGTAACAAACTTGGAAGCGACGGTGCTATATGCACAAGTACTAGCTCTCACTGCAGGTTGTCACTTGATCAGCTGGCACAAGTTCACTAGGAGCTCAAGACAACTTCTATGAGTTCTCAAAAGAAGCTTTTAACTGTGATGGAAGAAAGCTAACTCAAAAGGGGCTATTCTACTTGCAGAAAGAAGATGGAAGCTGAAAGGAAACACAAACCCTAGCAAACCCTACTTTTATCCACTAACCCTACTTTTGCAAGAAAAGAGATGGAAACTACGGAAATGGATTCCATTGACTACTGAAAAGGTAAAATGTATGTGTTCAAGCTACTTCTGAAGGAAAATATGGAAAAATCATCTTTTTGTACTTTTGAGTAATTTTATGCACGATTATTATGCTTGTGCTTTAACTATTTGTGACTATTCAGAGGTTTAGTGGCGAAAGGAAATGGAGTGGACATTTGCAGGAGGTTGGGAAGGTGTTGAGAGGACCTAAGGAGTCCCTAATACCCTTCTGTATATTTCCACTGCAATCAGACTTCAAAAATCTGCTCGCATGAACTTCTTCAGGAGGCTGCAGGGGATCTACAGGAAGTTCCACAGGAGGTTCTACAGGAAGAGGCCGAAAGTGGTTTTTGCAGGTTTGAAGGTGGAAAAAGGGTGGGAAAAGGGAAATTAAGGCTGAATAGGGATTTTAAGGGGTCTAGGACCTTGTAAATGAAGATCAGGAGTGAAGGAGATGGTTGGATTTGTTCAAAGGTCAAGGAAGCAATTTTGCACACAAACGTAGAAATTAGGGCAATTTGGGAAAGTATGGCGAATGAGTGGAGGAAATCTTGAGAGAAGGACTGGAGCAGGTTTTTTGATGGAAGAATGATAAGCTGGAGTGTCTTACAGGTGCGCTACACACTTCTTTTCAAAACTGACCCAAGCAAAAACTAAGAAAATAGAGTTTTACCTATTTTTGACCTAATTCTGACCTAAAAACCAAAAAAGTGTTGAACAGAACTTTATGGACAAGAATTTATGCAAGAAAGCTATGGAAACTTGAACAAGAATAGATCTAAGCATGTAAATACAACTGATATCAACTTCTCTAACTCGAAATCTCACCCTAGCGATTACATTGGAAAGCAAAAACAGTGTTTTTGTGGCAGCAAGAGTGCCTTGGTCTCAATTCATGGTCCCAAGGAGGGAGAAAGGAGATCAAGGCCTACTTGGTAGCCTTTTTGTGGATATTTTTCTGTTATCAAACTATCTAATCAACCTGAAGCAAGAACAACTATTCTAATCATCAAAAACAACCTAAGTAACAAAGCAAGATTTAACCTAAATAACAGAAATTATTTCATGAATGCAAGAAAAACACATATAAATACACAAAGGAGGTGTTGGGAACTTGGGTTGGGCCCAACCCCAAGAGCTACAGCCCCCTAGGAAAGATCAGTGCTGGTTCAAAGCTGGATTCATCTTCATTGATAAAAAAAAATAATAGTTACATCACAAAACTATCTGCAAAAAGAGCTTGAAAATGAGCTGAGTACAAGGCTGCACTAAAGTGCGAAAATAGACTATCAAATGGCTAACCTACTAAGTCTTGAAGCCTTCTTATTTATACAAGTGAGGACTCCCAACAGTCCTCCTAAACTTTAGGAACTCGACTACCTAAAACTGCAGATAACAGCCACTTCATTAGACTTGCTTGGCTGCCCCTTGAAATCATCTTTTGTGGGCTATTGAACTCTGAGCTGTTGATGGAGAACTTGAGGAAGGGGTCATTTAATGTAGGAGACACCCCTCCTATAAGTCCTCAGCCTTGTTTCTTCAAGTTTGGCTGCCAATCTTCTCATAAATGCCTGGTCTTGGCCTAAAAATGTCCAAAAATATGCAATAAGCGCTCATTAGACTTTGTGGTAAAGTGACTATCCCCATTCACTCAATTAACACAAATATATTCAAAAACATGCACAAAAATATGGAGAATGGTGGATTAAATGAAAATAATAGGCAGAATGAGCCCATATAGTTACCCATTTCTAGGGCTCATCATCACCCCCCTGCTGAATGTGTTGCTCATCCTCTGAGCAACTAATCCAGTTCTTCATCTTTGATAGCTTTAACAGCCTCCCTGACATCCCAGGCCTTTGAGGTGATGTCCTCTTCTCTGTCATGAAAACCTGCCTTTCTGTCCACTTCCTCCCATTGTTTCTATTCCTCCTCTTCCTTAACCCCTTCCAACAGTCCTAGCAGTAGTGGAGGACTGAACTTAAGGCCAATCCAGTTGGCTTTCAAGTTTTGCATTGATTGTTTGTATAGGGGTACTCTCCTCATAGCTTCCCTCATTCTAGTTGGGGAGTGATACTCCCTTATCTTTAGGCTATGGGACAATTTATTCCATCTTCTTGTGCAAGCATGAAGACATTTATCACAAAACAGTCTCTCCATATCTTCAAAGTGAGCAATAGCATGTGCTTGCCTTTCAACATAGTTAGGTGCAATCTGAGGGTTGTCTGCAAGGTGCTGGTGGGCATATATGAGAGTTGAGGGATCTTCTGGTTCTGCCCTTATCATGAGGGGCTCACTTAGCTCCCTGGTCATAATCTTCTGAATTTCTACTGCCCTCTTTTCCTCATGGCTCAACCAAGAAGCCATAGCCATGAGTTGTAGGTCTCCTAATGCAGCGTTTGGATCCCATAGATTCATGTTAGGAAGTGTCAGGTTGTGTAAATAGAATTCTGCTAACTTGGCCTTATCTTTAGCTGAGCTACTATCACACAAATGCATAAACTGATTATAATTCTGGAATGGGATTGTGCCCCTTTGGGCCAATGTTTTAATTTGGAATTGAAGCCATTGGTCTTTAAGATACAATGCATAGGATCTAGCTGGTTGTCTACATTGCAAGGCTTCCATTGCCCAGTTGGCCATGAAAGACATTTGGGCTTCTTTTTCCTGCAACTGTTGTTTTGAAATCTGCACTTCATTTTTTGCCTCAGACTCTTTTTCCTGCAACTGTTGTTTTAAAATCTACACTTCATTTGCTGCCTGAGACTCTTTTTCCTGCAGTAGTTTCATTAGCATTTCAACATTAGGCTGTGGCTCTCCCTCTTGCTGTTGTTTCTTCTTTGCTTCATTGTTTGTTAGGGGACCTTCTTGCTGTTGCTCCCCTCCCAATATGGACAGCCTATCTCCTTTATGAACTTCCAGTTGTTGTAACTGCTAACTGCTTTTTCAGCAGTTCATTTTCTTCCTGTAGCTGGGCTCTTTTACTGCTTTCTATGTGCCTTACCATGGCCAACTTCCATCTTAATTCCTTTAGCTTGTCCTCCATGTGCCCTATGTCTTCAACTCTTAGATTTAGCAATCTCCATCCATGTGTGGGTTCTGACCCTTTCTTTTTCTAATTCAAAGAATAGAGGAACAGCGAATTTTTGTGGGATGATCTTCCCATCCTCTAGCAGATTGTAATAGGAGCCTAAATTAGGCTGAGGGTTTGGTTCAGGTATTTCTTTGGCCTTGCCTTCCCCTTGTGACTGTTCTGCTACCTTCTCTTCCAATTTTTCAGTTTCTTTCAGCTTGGCTAGTGTTTCCTGTAGAGATGTTTCAGCTTCCTGTAGAACTGCTTTTGAGTCCATCGACTTGATTCTTTCCTTCCAGGTGGAGGTTTTGGGACTTCCTCTCTCATAGGTGATAGAGATCTTGGAGGGAGATTCTACCTTCTTTTCAGTGGGTGTATCCTCAATGACAATTGGTTCCTTTGATGGTGGCTGGGGTTTGCCCACTTTGATCCTTGTGCTTCTTCTAGCTTTAAAATACATAGAGGTTTGCCTTTTTCTTTTTCCTTTTTGTTTTGTTGGTGTGATTAATGCAGTAAGCACAGTTGTTGCTTCCCTTGCCAATGTTTCAGGGGATGTTTCTTTCTGTTGTTCTTTTCCTTCATCTCCTGCAACCTTTTCTATGTCTATTGTTTCTGCTTGTGTCTCTGCCATCTCTGGTGGTGTCTTCTCTTTTTCTTGCTGGGTCCCTGCCTTGCCTGAAGCAGTCTTCTTTTGGGCTTTCTTGGCCTTTTTCTTCTCAACCTTTGTCCTTTTTCTCTTCTCTATTTTTGAGGTTGTCTCCTTTTCTACCTTAGGCTCAGCAGTAGTTTTGTCAAATTTCTCCTCTTCTTCTTGTTTCTCCTCTGTTTTTCCTTCTGTTTGAATGTCTTGTGCTTCCTCATTACTGTTCTTCTCAAGTTCTTCGGTTTTCTCCTCCTCATCACTACTGGATGGGCTAATGTCCTCAGTCAAAGTTTTGATGTCATCATCCCTGGACATATTTCTGAAAATTTCCCAAGCTATGGGGATAGTATATGTGTGTAAGGCATCTTCTACCAACAGTTTGATGAGCCCATGGTGGGCCAGCTGGTCTGGGACCCCTGCATTTAGCTTGGTGCCACATTCTATCAAAGACTGGAGGAGGAAATATGGGAGACTCAGTTTTCTAGCTGGAGGTAGGTCCATCCCATATCTCAATTCATGCAACAACTTGAAGTGATAACCATAAATTATGTTGAACCTCCCTTCACATGTGATATACTTCATTATTTGGTAGCTGACTTCACTCCATAGAGGAGGCAAGCTTGTCCTTCTGACCCCATTTTTATCCTCTACAGGATGCTCCTCAGGCTAAAAAAATGTCTTCTTAGCAACCTGTCCCAATGATTTCTCCTCCTTGCTCCAAGGGAGCCTAAGTAGAAGACTTGTGATTCTACTGATGAAATCAGGTGTAAGCTCTAGGGTCAGACCCCTAAAACTAACTATAGCATGTGTTTTCGAATGGGGTCTTAGGGACATCAAAAATTCTTCAGTCACCTCCTCATCATATCCCTGAATTATTTCAAAGAAGGGTATCCAGTTTTCCCTAGTGAAGGGGGCCACCACCTCAGGGTGCTCATGCAATTTGCTAGAGTTTAAAGGTTCTTTTCTCATGAATCCTCCTAGCATGGTGTTGAGTGCTTCTTTTATTTTTTTTTAAATGCTTAGGTGAGAAAGCAGGCAAAACTGAAATAGAGGATAGCTGAATTTTGTCTTTTCCTGAAATCAAATAAGGAATTTCTCGTGTGCTTCTCCTTACAACATCAAATTGCAATATTTCCCCTATTTTAAACTACTTTTATCCTGGATTTGACTCTCTGCTTTTGAAAAGAATTTTTTTTTATAGAACAGAGGATAAATACACAGGTTCTTTTGAGAGAGTAGACAGATATGCAAATTCGTTTTTTCACATAGGCTGGTTTCTACAGTTGCATGTATTTTCCTTACAGTAGCATTTGAGAAAGAAGGAAACAGATTTCGAATGTAGAGAAGAAAACAGAGAACTATGTAGAACTCAGGGAAAATATGTAGGTAGACTTTTAAGCTTCACTCTCTTTTTTCAATCCAATGTCATGTTTTTAATCCACCACCTTATTCAAACAAGTCATATGCAGAGAGGTTACCCAAGCCTACCTCATTTTAAGCTCAAATTTTGATGAAAATCCTGGGTTTTCTTTCTGCAGAGCTATTCTCTGCCTTTCCTGTAGAAATCTCCCGGCTCCTATAGAATGCAACAGTGCTCCTATAGAGCCCGATAGGCGGGAGGGTTTAAAAAACTGGCAGAAAACTGGTGAAGGATGACTAGTTGACTACTTTGGAAGTGGTAGGTGAGTACTGTAGTCGATAACATTATGAATGAAAAATGAAACAAAGGGTGGCGAAGGATTCGATCGCGCTATCTTTTGACTGTTAGCGTAATCCGTGGTGAGGAGATGAGGCGGCCGGATGGGTACGTTATCCCCATCCAGACCGCTGGTCCTACGTCACGGTCATAATGGTTCTGCATGTTGCCTGACCGCCATCACCTCCCTTACTCCTGTTATACGTTGCCACCACTACCAGTCCCAAATGCTTTTTCCTGAATTGACATACCACATGTGCTGGTTGTATATCTGATCAGCAGTTTGAATTTGACGGGGCTCATTTGAATTCCACGGGGGTGTGTAACTAAACAAGGGTGGCCAGTTAGCTGGCCACCGATTCCATTCAATCATGACCATTCCCACAGTTCATGCTGTTTTGAAATATTATTCATGCAATCGAGGAATAGGTTTAGGCACTTACCTGCTCAGTCGTTGTTGTGTTATGCATATTTCAGACTTTGGCACTCCATTTCTTCATTGTTGTTGCTTCTTGTGCTCTGCATGCTCGGCCTTGGGCTTTTTCTGATGATCTCACATTAAAACATTGCTCCTTGCATGTTTCATACGTCCTACTGTGTTGACCTTGTATCTGGTGTATGTTTTTCAAAGGGATCAGCTGCTACAGGAATCCTGTAGGATTTCCTGTAGCTGCTTCTCCTTTTGAAATTCAAGCTAATATTTGAGTAGGGCTACAACTGTTGAAGAAGGTATTGACTGAAAAGGAATCACAGATGGAAGGTATCAGGTAGGGGTGAGTAAAAATGATGTTGCTTTTATTTGTCATTATTTTTTGGTTTGGTTTGCAAAATGAAGAAAACAGAATTTATGTGTGTGGTTGTGCAGGGACACAAAAAAAACAAGTGAAATGAAGGTGTACAGGGATGGAATGGTGACATAGGAAGATGGATGGTGGCAGGGAGGTTCACAAGCCTCATAGACAAATTTCCAACCCTCGGGTCATCCTCTGAGATCGATTTTGGCCTTTCTGTATTTTCTACAGGATCCTCCTGTAGAATATACAGAGTTTCCTATAGGATGCGAAATTTCAGACCAAATGAGACTAAAACTTGGGAAAGGATAATGGTAATGGGGGGATGGACTGTGAAGGGTTCATGCAGCCTGGCCATGTCTTTTTTCCTCTTTGCGCGACCCTCCTACAACCTGCAATGATCTTCCTGCAACCTGCAATTTATTCAAAAGAAGTTAGGTTTTTTTTCCTTTTTTCTTTTTTTTTTTTTTTAGTTTGAGACAGTTGGGGCGCCTCTAGGAGGTTTTCACCTAGGGATCTTTTATTCCATTTTTCTTTTTTCTATTTTTCTTGTGCTTTTTCTTTTTTCTGTTTTTTTCTTTTTTCCTTTTTTTTTTTTTTTTGCTCAGGGTGTAGGTGGAGTGGAGAGAGGGACCTGCTCCACTACCAACATTGATTTACCCAGAGTCTCAATGAACTCTTGCTTGGAAAGGGATTTCCTATAGATCTTCAATCTATGCCCATTGACGAGCATGGGGATGGCTTCTTCATCAATGGTCTGGATAAGGACTGAACCATTGTCATTGCATTTTTCTACTGTATATGGTCCCTACCATCTTGTCCTCAGCTTGCCCTTGAAATCCTTGCATCTTGAATCATACAGCAGCACCCAATCTCCCAGTTGAAATTGTTTCTTTTTGAGGTGCCAGTCATGCCATATCTTTCTTTAAAGTTGGACTACCTTTGAGTGGAGGAGGGCCTGCATTCTCTGTTCATCTAATCCATTTAGCTGAAGTAATCTTTCCTGTTGTGCATGGCTAAGATCTAGGTCTAGCTGACTTGCCATCCTCAATGTGTTATATTCAAATTCTATGGACAGCAAAGCCTTCTTCCCATAGACCAGCTCATAGGGTGTGAAACCTGTGGTGGTTTTCCAAGTAGTTTTATAGGCCCAGGTGGCCTCAACCAATCGATCTTCCCAATCTTTTCTGCTGCTACTCACTACCTTAGTCAAAACCCCTTCCAAATCTCTGTTAGTGACTTCCACCTATCCATTTGCTTGCAGATGATAAGGGGTGGAATTTTTGTGCTTAATCTTGTGATGTGTGAGCAGGTCTTCAATCAGATTGGAGGTAAACTGACTTCCTTAATCTGTGACTAATTCTCTTGGGTAGCCAAACTTGTAAAAGATATTTTCCCTTAGAAACTCAGCTACTTTTTCTTCTATTGTTGCTTTGATTTCCTTTGTTTCTGCCCACTTTGTCAGGTAATCTATGCACACAATGATGTAAGACTTCTATTTTGAAGGAGGGTTGATAGGACTCAAAAAGTCCATGCCCCACTTCTCAAATGGCTTGAAAGTCACTTGAGGCTGCAAGGGCATCTCATCCTTTGGAGTAGGTTTCCCCATCCTTTGACATCGGTCACATTGGCTGATGTATCTCCTGACATCTTGATGAAGAGTGGGCCAATAGTAACCTGCCTGTAGAATTTTGAAGGCAGTTCTCTTTGCTACAAAGTGGCCCCCATAGGGCCCATCATGATAGGTTAGGAGGATGTCAAAAACTTCCTCCTCCCTAACACATTGCCTCAAAATCTGATCTGAGCCAAGTTTAAAAAGATTGCCCCCAATCCAAGTGAATGGGGCACTTTTCCTCACGATCTTGCTCTTCCCTTTTGAGGACAAGTGTGGCGGAAACTATGCTGAAACCAAATAATTTGTTATATCAGAAAACCATGGAGAGAGTACTGAAATATCAAATAGATGTTCATCTAGCATTTGATCATCCACCATTCCTTCTTCACCTGCAGGAAGATCTAGTCTAGACAGAAAATCAACAACAACATTTTCCTTACCTGGCTTATCAACAATGGTCAAATCAAATTGCTGCAATAAAAGTAACCATCTAATTATATGAGCATTTACATCAGGTTTATTCATTAAATACCTAATTGTAGCATGATCATTATGTACGAATGTTTGATATCCAGTGATGTAGTGTCTGGACTTGTTTAAGGAATGGACTACAGCTAGAATCTCTTTTTCGGTTACAATGTAGTTTAATTCTACCTTGGACAGGTTTTTACTGAATAAATATATGGCATATGGTAGCTTCTCTTCAACTTGTCCTAAGGCTACTCCTATAGCTTTATTCGAGGCATCTTTGTGAATGTAGAAAGGTAGGGCCCAGTTTGGACCTCTCAAGATTGGGGCAGTTGTCAACTTACCTTTCAAAGCATCCAGAGCCTCTTGATAGTTATCAGTCCATATGAACTCAGCATCTTTTCCCAAAAGACCAAACAATGGAGAGGCTAGCTTACTAAAATCTTTAATGAATCTTCTATAATACCCTACTAAGCTTAGAAAACTCTGAACATCTCTTACCTTTTGAGGAGGTGGGACCCTTTAGATGATAGCAAACTTGTTGGGATCCACCTGCAATCCTTGCTGAAAAATTGTATGACCTAGCACGGTCCCTTCAGTCATTAGGAATTCACATTTATCGGGACTAAGGGACAGATTCATTTCAATACACTTGGCTAAAACTTTCCTCAGGTTAGTCAAAGCTTCTTGGAAGTTAGAACCATAAGGGGTAAAGTCATCCATATAGATTTCCATTGAATCATGAACCAGCTCAGCAAATATGCTCAGTACTGCTCTCTGGAAAGTGGCAGGAGCATTGTACAACCCAAAGGGAAGGACCCGGTAGGCAAAGGTACCCCATGGACAAGTGAAAGTGGTCTTATCTTGGTCTTCTGGGCTAATTTGGATCTGGTTGTACCTGCTAAACCCATCTAGGAAGGAAAAGAACTTCTTCCCTGCCAGGCCATCTAACACTTGATCTATGAAAGGCAAAGGGAAATGGTCCTTCTTGGTGGCTTTGTTAAGTTCTCAATAATCTACACAGATTCTCCACTTCCTGTTTTTCTTTGGCACAAGCACCAAAGGAGAAACCCATTCGCTGTCGAATCTTGCATCCAGCAAATTTTGCAGTTCTTCTTTGATAATGTCCTTAAGGGATGGATTCATCCTCCTTTGAGGCTGTCTGACTGGTTTACAATATTCTTTAATGTAAATGTGATGAGTACATATTGAAGGGTGGACTCCTTTCATCTCCATATAGCTCCAAGCAAAAGCATCCAAATGGTTGTTCAATAAGCTAAACAACTCTTTCTCCTGAGAGGTGGATAGGGATGAGTTGATCTTCAAGGTTCTTTTTGGGCCAAATTCCACATTCTTAACTCAGAGAGAGGTCGGATCAGCCACATAGAGATCAAATAAAGCATTGGCTTGTGTTTCTTTCACCAACTCTTCTAATGGCAACACATTGGGGGGTGGATTTTGGATCAAATTCTCAATAAGATCATCCTCGGTTTGAGGACCCCCCCCTTGGTAGCTTCCACTATAAACAATGGTGCGGAGTAGACTTCATCCTCATCTTCCTCCTCCAACCAGAGAGGTAAATCATGTTCTAACAGAGGTTGGGCAGGAGGATTAAGGACTAGCTGTTTGGACATATGCCCATTCTTGATGGTCATGCTCCCAGCTCAACAACTGATGTAAGCATCTGCAGTAGCTAACCAAGGCCTTCCCAGGATGAGAGGATACCCAATGAGCTTTGCCTTTGGCTGAAGAACCAAGAAGTTAGCAGGGTACTCCCAGAAGTCAACAGAGACCATGACATCTTCCATAATCCCCTCAGGAGTCACAGTGGAGCGGTCTGCCAACTGCAGTACTATTGAGGTCTTTCTTAGGGAACCCTAAAGGTTGAGTTTGAGCATAGTGTCCCTGGTCATTACATTAATGGCAGCCCCTAGATCAATCAAGGTGTGGGGGATTATGGTTCCATTGATGTGGACATCAATTACAAGACTCCCGGGGTCCAGATATTTTGGACAGATTACCTGTCCCAACATCAGGTCAGACAGTTGTCCTATGACATTGATAGTTGGAGCATCTCTCTTGCGCCTACCTAGGTGCCTCAAAAACTTCTCTTTGATCAACTTTTTGTAGATTGGTACATCTTTTATGGCCTGGAGAAGTGGTATTTTTACACATAATTGTTTTAGTTCTCCCAAAAGTTCAGTTTCTTCTACGGTTGGTTGTGTAGTTCCAGTTAGTCTCTCAGGAAAGGGTGGAATGGTTTTTGGTTCACTTTCCTGTTTCTCTTCCTCATCCTCCTCAGGAGGAGGTTGGCTATCTGGGAGGACCTTCCCAGATCGTAGGTTGATCTCTTGAATCTCCACAGCATAGGTAGGGCATGTTGTTTCTCCAGTATATACCTGTTGGGCCTGTCTATTATTAGGGTTCAGGTTCGGTTGAGCAGGTATCTGGGGTTTTCTTGGAGGAGCAGGAGGTAATGGTTGTGGTTGAGCAGGTGGTGGTGGCAAAAGATGGGGAGAAGAGTTGTATTGGGGCCTCCACCCCTGATGAGGTGCATTCCACTGAGGTTGTGGCTGAGCGTGAGAATGAAAGGAATGAGCAGCTGGTTGAGTATGGTATTGAGATGGATATGACCAAGGAGGGTGTGTGGACCAGGAAGGATGAGCAGGGGGACCCTAAGAAGGCATGGAAGTGGCTTGATCGGGGTTGTAATAAGTCTGGGATGTCCCTTGCATTCCCTGCTGGTAAGGTGTGGGTCCATGTGTCCTCCTTTGGTTCATGAAGTAGAGTGGTTCAGTAGCTCCTTCAGCCCCTTGGTACATAGCTTTAAATCCAGGCAAGGAAGGGCATTGATTTGTAGGATGGTCTTCTTTACAGACAAAACACACTTCTACGGAGTGCAATGGACATTCGTTCCCAGGATGCTTTCTAGTGCACCTGGGACAAAAGATGGCCAAAGCCCTCTCAGCTTCCTCTTGCTTCTTTTGGATTCGCATGGCGATGTTTTGTCTCATCTCGCTTTTGAAATCTTCCATCTGATTTGCAAATTCGTTTTTAAGGAATGAACTAGATAAGGGGGTACTGGCTAAAAGTTGACCTCCCCTACCTCTTTTTTTGGCTGCCCTAGAATGGTTTCTAAACACACTCTTTATGTCATCATAAGGTAGTTGGTAGATGTCTCCCTGTTATAGACATTTTTGTGCCTTACAGCATGGAGCACGAAATGTCAATAATCTAAGGGATCCAAAGTCCCTAAACATGTTGTTCTTACCCTTAGAGGAACAAGGTCAGCAAACCACAGCACTACAAATCAGTTCTCCACTGAAAAACACTCAAAAACAGGTCAATTTTGGATCAAAGCAGTTGCTCCAAAGGCTACCTACGCTGCATAGCAAGTGCAACAAGGGCTACCTGCGCTGCATAGCAAGTGCAACAAAGGCTACCTGCGTTGGGCGTACTTGGACATGTGGAGGAATCTTTTCTCAATGTGCCAGTGCCCAGGAAGCTTCCAAAAAGACACTTGATCATAAGATTCGCCTAATGATGAGTTAAGAGCTTCTAAAACTCCAAGTGGAAGACAGAAACTCCAAGTGAAGAACTGAAGAACAACTGGAGTTGAAGAGGACAACAAGTCACACATCAAGCTGACTTATCTTCACTCCAAAACTCTATATAAGGATCTCATCCCATGGGATCTGGGAAGGGCAGAATTTAGCGCAAAGAATCGCTGTTGGTTTGCAGTTGAGAGTATTGGGTGATTGCTTGAGGGAGGTGAAGAAGAGATTTCTCTCCGTCGAGAAGGTGATGCTGGATTGGACCTCTCATGGTTGTATCACCGCCTGAACCTTACTTCCATATATTAATAAAGCATTTGAGGTTCTTCTATTCGCATGTGTTTCAATGGTGAATTGTCTTACTTGCATCTTTGATTTATGCTAATCCTTGAATCATTTATGCATGCATGATTCTTGTAGTTTCCTTTTCTCGTCTTATTTGCAGGATCTCGTGTAGCTGGGCCCGTGAAAAGACTTGGAGTTGGGAGCAAGTGGAAAACAAAGGAGATTGGATCGACCATTTGCGCAAGACATCGGTAAGTGGATCTCTCCCTTTTATCTCTTGCATGTCATAAAGAAGAAACTTTAGATAGCTTTGCTTTCAGCTGTTGCTAAGGAACTGTCACCCTTAGAGTGGGTTAGGGTCATTCTGAGTTGGATACTTTCCCCCACAACAGACTGGCGACTCCGCTTGGGATCGTGTCTTGTTGGTAGCTTGTGTTTCTTGCTATTCATTTCTTGAACAAAGAGAGTACCGAATCGAACTGCATTCGAGTTCTTCGAATGCAAAGTAGAAGGCAGCTACTCTAGCCCAGTGCTGGGCATGTTTATGATTTGAAGAGCTGATCCACAAGGACTCTTTTTAGCTCTTTGTGATAGTGTTCATCTTCCTTTAATCATCCTCTAGTGTATACTTGACTGACAGCCTCTGATTTGGCCAAAAACCAGTGATTTTTGAGCAAACTGTGAGCCGGAATCTGAGAGAGACGAGAGTTGTCTCATCAGTGCAGCTGCAACAAAGGCTACCTGCACTGCAACGCAGGTCCCGAAGGGGCTACCTGCGCTGCATCTCAGATTGACAGTGCAGCACCTGCGCTGATCCAGTTTTGCCTTGTGCAGCTGGGATTTCCCACTGTCTGTTGCCCAGTTTTCAGTATTGTTTTTGCAGCCTGTTGTCAACCTGTATACCCAGCTGAAACCACTTCTCTTTGCCTTCATTCCTCCTCAATTGTATGAAGAAACCGTGATTTTTCTTATTGTATTTCTTGCTGTCATTCACAGTTTCCCATAGCGAAAGTGAACTAGTCTTGCTATGACCTCTTGGATCTAGACCTGTGAGAAAGTGTCGTTGTGATTCTAAGAGCTAGTTTATTGCTGTTCATAGCTGCTTGAGCATTTACTTTCGTTATATGGTTCGAATTTCAGTACTTCTTGTGTTGAAACGAGTGAATCTTAAGGTGTTCTTTTGATTATTGGACAAAACTTGTTTGCTTACGCTTGAAATTGAATTCGAAATTATACAACAGCTTTCTTTTTGTAATCACCAACATTAAGGAAGAAGAAAAGAAATACTTGCATTGTGCATGTGCATTTTGACAGTTTGCATGTCGATTTAGGAAAAGTGCATCAGTGTGTGCTCTATGATCTGTTTGAAAAGATGATGTCTTTCTTTTCCTTCAGTAGTTAAGGTTTTCATAAGTTGAAAGAATTGAAAAAGCTTGCTTGTCATTCTTAGACTGCATTTAGGAGTTGTCTCATACATCACGTGGTGATCCATAAAGGCAAACTGCTAAGCAAGATCAACCTAAAAAGAACTGAATTTATCTAACAACGCTTTGAAACATAACGAAACAGAGTAGAGGTCTAGGTAGAGACGTGAACCGGTGTCTTTAAACATAGTGACTGTCGATCTCTACGAAGGTGGGTGATTCCTCCTGAGGGACGATAGCACTAATACGGACTTGTGCCCCGCGTACCGTCGCGTATATTGGGGGACCCCTATAGGAACAAAGCCTTTATCCATAGGAAGCCGGGTTGGCCGCCCTACTGATCGCGATGCAGTGAACACAGCATTCACGAAGATCGACCACTCGTACCGTAAAACGTATTCTGTGGTTTCGCGAAAGGTTTGGCACACCCTTGCCTAGAACTCTAGAGTAGTTTCTTTTGGCCTTTTTCAAACTCTATAACTGAAAAAGTCCATCCGAGCATTTGTCACTTCGGGCTCGTTAATACATCGAAGGAGACTAGAGTCATCTTTAGCTTTTTTCTCGACTCTTAAAACATGAAAAAGCAAGTTGTGTCTTAAAAGCGTCTAAAATTAATTCAATTCGAAAACACATTTTACCCTGTGCATTGTTGGTTGATCAAGTAATCCGCAATCATGGAAGAAATTCAATCGATGAACCGTCATTCGCGGAGGAACACGAGACAAACGTCTTTGTTCCCGGAATCGAAAACAACCCGGGCAAAGCGACCTCGTTCAACTGGTTCCAAATCTCCTGTCAAAGTTAGAACAAGTGTTCCAACGACATCTGAGGTTCTAGTTACTCCAAACATTTCTGGAAACCCTGCCCCTATTGAAGAAGTTCAACAGCCCCAGAAGGACAGTAACACTGATCCTAGTCTGAAAGCAAATACTTGTGTTACTGAATCAGGTCCATCAGTGGTCGGTTCAGAGAGTCTTGCTCCTCAAACAACTGTCGTTGTCGAAACAACCCCTTCTTCGGCACCAGAAATATTCTACGGACCTGACGGTCTTCCTCTTCCACCTGTTCTGATCGCAATAGAAGAGATTGTAGAAGATCCGCAAGCAACTACTCCAACACATTTTGGAGCAGGGATCACTCTACTTCCTACTGCATCAGAAACTAGCCTATCACCCAGAGAAGTTCCTGAAGAATCACTAGGCAATCTACTGGATAGACTCAAAATGTCTGGACAACCGTCAACATCTAGGACTGTGCCAAATGACACAGCGACAGCAGAACTCCCTGCAGTCATTCCGACAATGTTCGCCGGCATACCATCTGTCCCTAACTCTCAACAGCTGGAGGGGGTCCCTTCGGGGGCCATGACGACAGTATGGTATGTTCCTGTTTGTTCTCCCGGGATAATACCCGGTAACTCCTATGTTGGAACTCAACAGATTGATCCTTTCGGAAATCAATTTGGGCAGTCCGGTCCTCGAGGTGTAATAAATCCTCTCGGTTCCGGACCACCACCGTATGGGGGGCAATATGCCTTTTCATTACCCCCTCCGGGAGGTTACCCATACGGGAGTTCACAACCATATTCAGGTTATACTGGAATAACTACAAGTGGTTGGATACCTATGCTACCCCAGCAACCAAGAGTTGTGTATTCTATGCAACAAAAAATGCCTGTGACAAACATCCCGACGACACCAGCAATTGTGACTGTGTCGCAAGTTCAAACGATACCTGTTGCATGTCAACCTCAGTTTTCTCAGGTTGTAATGCAACAACCCTTTGACCCTGCAACCCAACCACAGTCGCCGACTGGCGGGGCGACACAAGCACAAACGGGTACCCTTACCCCTCATCTTGGCCCAGTGGTAAGCATCGCACAACAACCAATGGTATCACAACCATGGTTGGTGCAGTATCAACAACCGCAGTTCTAGCAAGTGTACCAAGGTACCGAGCAGCAAATTTTTGCGAACAATGGACAACCATACCTACAATATGGTCAAAACCAACCACTCTATGGTGGAGTAGTCCATCAACCGTATCAATCATATCAACATCAATTACATTATGCCGGTATGCAAAGACCAACTGCTCAAGCGATTCCGTCGTATCCTGGGTACGCTTCACCTAACCTAAGTCAACAGCTGCCATTCGTGGCAACTTTGGAGTTACCCGATTTACATCGGTTAACAAACGATCCGATTGCTTATGCCCCTTGGTGGCCAGCGATTCCTCACAAACTTCCCTCCGACATTCCTAAATTCAATGGAAACCCGGGTGAAGACCCGTCGAATCACGTCATGACTTTTCATCTGTGGTGTTCATCGAACACTCTGAATGATGATTCGATAAGACTTCGCCTCTTCCAGAGGACATTGACAGGTCCGGCGGCCAAATGGTATATAGAATTGCCAAGAGCCTCTTTCGACAATTTCAGCTCCTTAGCCACGACTTTCTTAACCCATTTTCAATTACCTATCAGGTATGAAACAGGAACTGAGATACTGACCAACTTCAAACAGACGACAGCTACTCACATATCTGATCATATACATGAGTGGCGTCGCCGTCGTAGGATGGTGAAAACGTACGTTCCTGATCAGCTACTAGCTGAATGGTTTATAAAGTCATTACTTCCAGCTATAACGGAAGATGTGGCCAAAGGGGGAGTCGTAACAGAGGAGCAAGTTATCGCTCGTGCTCAATATTTAGACTTAGTATATACTCAGTCTGGCACGCTCTACGACAAAATACCTGATGCCCCTAGACCTGAATTTTCAATTCCTCCCCCTCCTAAATCGAATATTGACTCTCATGCCGGAGATGGCGTGATTGGCACTGCAAGCGCGAAGTTGAGAAAGGCTTCACCTCAAAAAGCCCGTAAGACTTCAGATCGAAATGCCCATGAAGAGATTCTTGCTTCGGAAGTAAATGCCATATCAGCAGATAAAGGCAAAGAAACCAATCAACCAGGAAGCAAGAAGAAGCAAAACAAAGGGAAGAAGAAGCAACAGGATGGTCCGTCACCTGAAAAAACTTCTTCTAACTCTCCTGAGAAAGGGAAAAAGAAATGGCCCTGTATGATATGTGACGAAGATCACAAGACAACAGATTGTCCATACAAAGCTGAGCTCAAGAGATTCTTTAAAAGTCTAAAGAACCCAGCTGTGTTGACAGATCCATTTCCCAATCCAGGTCAAAATATGGTTGATAGTGGAAATGCTTCCCCGTCGCAAGTGCTGATGTTGTCGATCTCTAAGCAAAATGATGCTTTGATTTCGACAAGGAGCAAAGATTATGGGAATCCGCAACTGTCAAACGAAAAAGGTAAAGATCAACCTAGTAGTTCGACAACAACTTCGACAGAAGTTGTCCCACCCATAATGCCAGAATTAACGATAAAACCACCTAAGGGTGTAGTACACAAGTCGACGTTCAATCCTCGTGCCAGAGCGGCACAGCATTATAACATAGTAGAAGATTTGGCTCAATCGCCATCCGCTATGTCGACTCTAGAAGTACTACAAAATTGTCCATCCCAAAGGCAGGCATTGTTATCAGCAATAGGGGGGGGTTGATCCTAAGGATTCCAATCTTGTGTCCTTTGATCACAAAGGGTATGACCCTCAGTTACCAGCTCAGCTAGCTTTCCTGATTCAAGTGAAGGCCCTCAACAAAACTGTTCACAGAACAATTATTGACGAGGGGGCATCGACATGTATTATGTCAATGAGCTGCTAGAAAACGCTAGGGTCACCAACCTTGTCGAGATCTTCAACAACACTAAAGGCTTTCGACGGTAGGACATATACCCCTTACGATATCCTAAGTAACTTGAAAGTTGAACTAGGTGGAAAAACAGTAGAGATTGATGTTGAAGTCATAGATGGAAATCTAGATTACAACATCCTACTGGGAAGACCATGGATTTATGCCATGGCAGCTGTCGTGTCGACTTATTTTAGGAAGATCGCTTTCCCGTTTGAAGGAGGGATTACGGTCGTCGACGAACAGAACTTCCTCCTTAATGGTTCACAAGTTACGGGAAGCATTCCCATGATCCATGAGAGCGACCATTCAATTCAAGATATAGGAGTAGGCCTGTTGAAAGACCCCACGATGATGGGGACTTTCTCGCTACCAAATCATATGTACATAGGAAATGTACCATTGGTGGCTACCTGCAACATGATATCTTCCACGAAGGTCGCAAAAGACAAAGTCGTCATGGATCGGGCAATGGTATTGCACCCGAGCCCAATCGAAATATTGTAGCAATCAATGTTTCAGGCATGGGAGGCGAGCCCAAATCAATGCTCGTCAAGCGTTTGGGTAGATAGGTCAGGAGAATGTGGTACCCCTTTGGATCCTTGGTCACGAGTGCATGCAAGTGACGAAGGAATCCTGCAGTCAATGTTGATTGAGGGGGCACCATGGGATGATAACCACCATCGTTCCCTTCCTCAGGAAGATACTCAAGGCGACCTCTATCACCCTTCAGTATTTGAGTTCCTAACAAATACTGTAAATACGGTGGATTCCGAGAGAAACCTATCCAATATAGAAGAGACTATAGCCATAAATATCTCGACCAAAACAGACATTGTAGAGAATATTTATGTTGGCAAAGGTTGTTCCCCTTCAAAACAAGAAATATATAAAGCTCTTTTCTGCGAATTTAGAGATGTCTTTGCTTGGTCATATGATGAAATGCCAGGCATTGACTCGAGTATCGTTGAACATGAAATTACGATGTATCCTGATGTCAAACCAGTAAGACAACGGCTTCGGCAGGTGCACCCCAAGAAAGCCGTTGCTATTAAGGCAGAAGTTGAAAAACTCCTCCATGCTGGTTTCATCTACCCGGTTCCTCTAACCGATTGGGTATCGAATATTGTCCCTGTTATGAAAAAACAAGGAACAATACGAGTGTGTGTCGATTATAGGGATGTAAATCAAGCTTGTCCAAAGGACAACTACCCTACACCCTTCATCGACCAGATAATTGATGAATGCGCCGGATGTGAAATCTTTTCGTTTATGGACGGATTTTCCGGGTATAATCAAATTAATATCCGCCCACAGGACCAGTCAAATACTGCATTTATTTGTCCGTGGGGCACCTTCGCTTATCAAAAATTACCCTTTGGTTTAAAGAACGCAGGGGCGACGTTTCAGAGAGCAATGAATTATGCTTTCCATGACATCAAGAACATCGTTCAACCTTATCTCGACGATCTTCCGGCTCATTCGCAAAAGCGGACTGATCATCTGCAACATTTAAGAGCAATATTTCTACGTTGCCGACACTACAAGATAAGACTCAATCCGCACAAATGTGTGTTTTGCGTCGGTTCTATTCGTTTACTTGGCTTTATAGTCTCCAAGGATGGGATTCGTCTCGACCCTTGCAAGGTGCAGGCAATCATTAATTTGCCTCCACCTTCAAAAGCTTCAGATTCAGAAACTCCAAGGGAAAGCAAACTTTCTGAGGAGGTTCATTCCAAATTACGCAGAACTTGATAAAGGTTATACCCGTCTCCTGAAAAAGGATGTACCTTTCGTCTGGGACCAGGTTGCACAAGCTTCCTTTGATGCTTTGAAAGAAGCGCTAGTCAGAGCATCATTAATGTGCGCCCCAGACTATCTAAGGGATTTTAACCTGTATCTGGCTGCAGCAGATACGACTATTGCAATGGTTTTAGTTCAAGAAGTCGATGGAATTGAACACCCTATATATTATTTAAGTAAAAACTTAAATGATACGGAAAGTAGATATTCTCATGTTGAAAAGCTGGCATTAGCAGCTGTTCAAGCGATTCAAAGATTTCGACATTATGTCCTCTTTAGGAAGACCACTGTATTGTCAAATTGCAACCCCATGACTTATATACTGTCGCGACAGTTGCTTGGGGGCAAATATTCAAAGTGGATAGCTATCCTTCAAGAGTTTGATCTGGAATTTGTGAAATCCAAATCAAAGAAAGCTTTAGTTTTCGCAGAATTATTATGCGATCTCCCGTCATCGTACAACGATGAAACGTCCAAAGAATCGATCGTGGACGAAAGTTTGTTTCTGATATCAGCAAGTGATGAGTGGTATGGAGATATTATAGTTTATCTCCAAACCTAAAAGTTTCGGCCAGACACCTCTCACTCAGAACAAAAACGCATTCGATACCAAGCAAAAGACTACATGATCGTCGGTGATACGCTTTACCGTCATGGTGTCGATACGGTCCTGAGAAGGTGTCTAACCCATGAGGAGGCCGAAAAAGCCCTGAACGAATGTCATTCAGGCACCTATGGGGGGCATCAATCTGGATATGCTACCGCACAAAGAATCTTACGAGCAGGATACTTCTGGCCAACCATGTTCAAAGATTGCATAACCGCAGTTAGAAGTTGCCATGCATGTCAGATTTTTGATAGCAAAACCAGAAGACCCCCCGCTCCTCTGCAGCCAATAATAGCTGTGGGGCCTTTCGCCAAGTGGGGCATCGATTTCATGCAATGTAACCCCACCTCGACCGGGGGGCATGGGTATATTATAGTCGCAGTTGACTATTTTACCAAATGGGCCGAGGCGATGCCTACATTGGATAACACTGGTGAAACAGCAGCCCTATTCTTTTTTAATCATGTGGTCGCTAGATTCGGCGTGCCACAGGCCATAGTAACAGATCATGGATCACATTTTCGCAATCACATGATGGTTGAATTAACTGCCAAACTAGGATTGTCTCACGACAGCTCTACTCCGTACTATCCACAAGCTAACGGACAAGTTGAAGCGATCAACAAAGTCCTGAAGCGCATGCTGCAAAGGATGGTGGGGGTTCACAAAAGAAGATGGCATTTGATCCTGTACTCGGCTTTGTGGGCCTACTGAACATCGGTAAGGAATGCCACTGGGTTCACACCGTTTCAACTAGTGTATGGCCTGGAAGCGATCCTACCAATCCAGTGTGAAATTTCGTCCCTTAAACTCGCAATTGATCTCCTCCCCGGAACCTCAGAAGAAGAAGCTCGTTTCTTGGAGTTAATCCAATTGGATGAAACTCGTCGTGATGCCGCCTTGGCCAACGAAGCCCATAAGAAACGAGTCAAAGCGCAGTTCGACAAAAATGTCAAACCCCGTGTCTTCTCGGAAGGTGATTTGGTCTTGCTTTATGACCAAGAATCCGATAAATTGGGAGCTGGAAAATTCAAGTCCTTATGGATGGGCCCTTATATTGTTAAAAGTGTGTTAGCAAAATGTGCCTACGAGTTGGTAGATTATGACGGAATTCCACTGGCGCAACCCCGCAACGGGTTGTACCTTAAGCGTTACTATGCCTAATAGTAACCTATATGCTTTTGTTACATTTTTGTTTTCGCTAAAGCGTTTGTTCCGGTTTAAGTAATCCGCTTTTTACATTTATTGCAGATGTCAAATCCATTGGAACCGTGGGTTGGATATGCTGACGGAGCAAGTCGTAGTACGAGGAACCTATCCTCAGCAGCATGGGCCATTTTTAACCCAAGCAGCGAGTTAATGAGTTTCAGGGGGGTCTGTATTGGTCAATCAACAAATAATATCGCTGAGTATAGCGCGTTGATAGAGCTCCTCTCTGATGCCATCACCCATGGCATACGCCGGCTGGTCGTCAGGCTAGACTCACATTTCGTGGTACTACAGCTCAATGGTACCTACTCTGTCCGAAATCCAGCTATTTATCGCAAGTTCCTAAGAGTTAAAATCTTGGAAAGACAGTTTGATTTTATCCAATATCAACACATTTCCAGAAACTTAAACACATTAACCGACTCATTAGCAAACTATGTGTTAGATAGAAATTTGCAAATTTGATAAAAAGAGAAGCATCATCGATGTTTCATATATGGATCACATAAAAACTGGGACAAACCCCGAAAATCAAAAATATATATAATTGTTTACGATTTACATATAATGTTCTGTAACCAAGACAAAATCAGTCATATGACCCCAAAACTCAAAAATGGCTGGGGGGCACCCTAGCCTAGTGATGCTCATGATAACATTCCACGGCCTGTGCGATCAAGCGCAGAAGACGAGACCATCGTCTAGGAACACCAGCAGTATGTCGCTGCAATCGCAGGGGCAACTCGTCAATCCGTACATCCGAAATCCCGAAGGTAAGACCCTCGACCTATTACTGCACAGCTGCAAGAGTCTCGGCCAAGTCAAGGTCACGGAGAATAGCTCTCCCTGGAGCCTCCCCTGCTGGGGAAGCAGCCGGAACTCTCGGACGAACTGCTGGACGGACAGGGCCCACATCTGCATGCACACATGAGTTTGATTAGAGTCTTGATAGAGTAAAGCACAAGGACATTATAAATAAAAACAGTAAACAGTGATAAGGTCAAAATATTTACCAAGATTGCCCCACTGCTCGCCATCCGGTAGTACCAAATCCGGATCACCTCGGAAGTCCATGCCAATATATGGATACTCGGAAAAAGCCATATCCTGCCGCTCGAACCACCTAAAGAAGGCATCAGTAAAAGTAATCTTAGATTGACCTGCATGTCTAGCCATGTGGTCAACCCACCTCTGCATGCGTGGCTCAGTGGGAGATGGCAAGTCGAGGATAATGTACTGAGGTTGCATCAGGGGTATCTTCTCCAAAGCGAAGGCAGTCAAAACTGAACCAAAGCCAAAATTCTTCAGTCTCCTGTCCTTTACTTTGGTCAACTGGTTTTTCATCTGAACCAGTACTGCATCACACCAGTTAAAAACTTTCGGCTCAAGACATTCCAGGGCGTGCTGCACATATGACCTGTTGGCAACATGAGGGGATGCACTACCGGCCATCCTACAAATCGTGTACAGAATAGACCTAAGAGACCTGTCAGTAACATCACAGATAGAAATCTTGCCGTCTCTGCTCGGCTGGGATCCCTCCCTGCAATACTGACGGATATAATCTTTCATGGAATCACTCCCTCGGGCCGAACCGGACAAGGAAATGGGGGCACCCCACCTTGACAACCCAGTCAAGAAGTAAATGTCCACTATGGTCAAAGGGATGGACTTGCCCCTAATCTGGAACACTTGGTTAACAGGATCCCAAGCATCAAGCAGGTACTGCAGTAAACGTATATGTGCCCTCATGCTAGATATGCGGAAGAATTTTAGCAAGCCACAATTCTGCAACGCGCTCACGGTAACAAGATCATGGAGGGCAATCATGTCCTCCTCTTCATGCTCTCGTTCTCGCCGCGTAAGAGTCATTCTGCTCCAATAAACTCTGCAAAACAAACAAGAGGAGGAGTAAGATCCCTGACTCAGTGAAGAAAATGGCAAAAATCTCATAAAAAATTGTGCAACCAAGATGTTTTCTGCGCCCAACGCAGGTGGGGAAGGGTCTCACCTGCGTTGGGGGACAAACTACCTTTGGAAATGAGCACCCCAACGCAGGTTTCGATATAGGGTACCTGCGCTGATGGCAGAGCGCCCTAAGGAAACCCCAGGGGCTCATGGGGGCAGGAAAACAAGCATAAAACTGAGAAATAAGACCATGAAAAGATAGAGCTAGGGTTTAGCTCCTACCTGGTGGAAACGGCGCTGAAAATTGTCCACAGAATCTCCCGAAATCAGCTGGTGAAAAATCAAGAGGAAGAGGCACCTCCAAAGCTCCAACAAACCAAATGCACATGAAATGGTAAAATGAGAGGTAAAAACATCTTTTAAATTGCTTTTTACGTAATTCAAAGTAAAATATTAGTATTTTTACTTCATGTTATCCGTTTCTAACAAGTTTGTTGCAGCAAATTGATGAAAACAGTACTATCTCTGGAAAAGAAAAACTAGTCATGGTAAAATATGAATTTGACCTTATCAAACGAGCAGTTTTGGCAAAGTTCATGCTCGTTAAAAAAAATAAACGCAAGATCCGAGCAGTTTTAATGCGGAAATTCATGCTCATTAAAAAATAAACATAAGCTTGTGAGCAGGCTTCCCCCAGTGTTCAAGCTCATTCAGAAAAAATGAACCGGTAAATAACCATTTGAGACCGTAAATTCATCAGCCATAAAAGCCTTGGTCGTGTTTGTGCACCGTCACCTCCACTTTTCATTTGGCCGATTATTCACATCCACTTGATTGTTTACCTATTTTGAGGAACAGCTGCGAAGAGTGATCCCACCTAGCCATCCTTGTAATACTGCCGTGATTGGAAAATTCCAACCTGTACCTGGAATCTGCTTCTATCCCTGTTTATCACTCGTTCCTCAAAATACGAGTCTTCTTTGAGCTCTTTTCACTGACTCGTAAAAAATGAAAAGTTTGCCGAGTTTTGGCCTTCCAGCTCATTAAAAGGACTGGAAGAGCTATCCCTCCTCTAGATTTTAATCTTTTTGGACCTGAGGGATTATTGCACAAAAAGATCAAGCGCTTGTCTAGTTCGGCTCGATAAAGATATCGAACATTCATCCCTTCTGTATTGTTTTATACTTTTTCGGGCTTAAGGGATTAGATGACGAAAAAGGACCCCTGGAGTCTACTTTATGTACACTTTTCAGACTCTCTAAAAATGAAAAGGATCGAGTTGTCTTTGTCGCTGGGCTCGTTAAAAATATTAGATAGCGACAAACTTGTCTTTAGACAAGAACGAGTTTCCCTATCGCTAGGCTCGTTAAAACATAGCGATGGGCTTGCCCGAAGGGCAGGGTATAGAACAAGCATATGTTATCCTCCTCAAGCTTGACAAAAATAAAGAGGTACTGGTCAGAAATGACTGGGGAAAAATTGGGAAGAACCTCAAAGCTTAATGGTAGCAAGTCGCTCTTGAACATGACACTTTTGCCTCCGTAAATATCGGGTTGGGTTATTATCATTCACCGGTCCCTTCACCATGGTCTCGCCATACCATCCATACATGGGGTAATGCTACCGATCCATCTCATCAGTGTCGTTATATGTTCAAGAGATGTCATTCAGAAAGTGTCAACTGGGTCCCATCCACTACCGTACATCATCTTTCATCCTTCCATGACTGCCACCCTGAATCATATTTCACAGATCGTTTTCACCAATTATCACTAGCTCCGTTCCGTGTCACTGATGTGGGATTCATTAAGGCCCTCCTTTGACGGATCGCTTCTTGTCGACATCAGCTCATTATCCAAGAAGTTGATCTAGGAACACCCCCTCAGTACTTTGAAGCTTGCATGCCTCAATGGCAAGTTTCTCACTCCCGGCGATAGGTATACATTAATGACCTTCGACCAGGAGACTTTGCGTGGTGTTCGACGTCAGATCCTATATTCACACCACGTGAATTGTGCTGCAGTACCTTGAGGGTCATCATCATTATCGGTGATTCCTCTCGCGCTTGTTAACAGTTTACATTATTGACTGGTAATCAAGCGATGTCTTTCCATGTTCGACTTCAAGAAATTCTCACATGGATCGACTTGTACTAGAGTGAAGATCGGACAAGTTTGAAGACCCCGGATCTAGTTTCATCCATCTGGGCTGCGATATATATTCAGGAGATAAAAACATAGACATGTGCAGCAGATGAGCATCCTACTAAAAGGATGATAATTAAAAGCAGAGAATTATCCGTCTATTATCAGACGATCGTCTGTTTATGTACAACAAATGTATTTATAAAGCTGAGCATGGGAAATGCCCGCCTCAGCTAGATCATGAAAAGAAAGTATGAAAAGATAATGTATTGTATTGTATTTTGTTACAGGTCACCTCCCGACGATTTGAATGAACTTCGGATCCTCCTAATAAAGCATTTCACCCGATAAACGACCTCATACTTTAGGGGGCAATTGTTATAGACATTTTTGTGCCTTACAGCATGGAGCACGAAATGTCAATAATCTAAGGGATCCAAAGTCCCTAAACATGTTTTTCTTACCCTTAGAGGAACAAGGTCAGCAAACCACAGCACTACAAATCAGTTCTCCACTGAAAAACACTCAAAAACAGGTCAATTTTGGATCAAAGTAGCTGCTCCAAAGGCTACCTGCGCTGCATAGCAAGTGCAACAAGGGCTACCTGCGCTGCATAGCAAGTGCAACAAAGGCTACCTACGTTGGGCGTACTTGGACATGTGGAGGAATCTTTTCTCAATGTGCCAGTGCCCAGGAAGCTTCCAAAAAGACACTTGATCATAAGATTCGCCTAATGATGAGTTAAGAGCTTCTAAAACTCCAAGTGGAAGACAGAAACTCCAAGTGAAGAACTGAAGAACAACTGGAGTTGAAGAGGACAACAAGTCACACATCAAGCTGACTTATCTTCACTCCAAAACTCTATATAAGGATCTCATCCCATGGGATCTGGGAAGGGCGGAATTTAGCGCAAAGAATCGCTGTTGGTTTGCAGTTGAGAGTATTGGGTGATTGCTTGAGGGAGGTGAAGAAGAGATTTCTCTCCGTCGGGAAGGTGATGCTGGATTGGACCTCTCATGGTTGTATCACCGCCTGAACCTTACTTCCATATATTAATAAATCATTTGAGGTTCTTCTATTCGCATGTGTTTCAATGGTGAATTGTCTTACTTGCGTCTTTGATTTATGCTAATCCTTGAATCATTTATGCATGCATGCTTCTTGTAGTTTCCTTTTCTCGTCTTATTTGCAGGATCTCGTGTAGCTGGGCCCGTGAAAAGACTTGGAGCTAGGAGCAAGTGGCAAACAAAGGAGATTGGATCGACCATTTGCGCAAGACATCGGTAAGTGGATCTCTCCCTTTTATCTCTTGCATGTCATAAAGAAGAAACTTTAGATAGCTTTCCTTTCAGCTGTTGCTAAGGAACTGTCACCCTTAGAGTGGGTTAGGGTCATTCTGAGTTGGATACTTTCCCCCACAACACTCCCCCAGCCAGCAAATGGAGGGTATCTAGAAGGTCTTCAGGGACTCCTCCAAGTAGAACCAACTTTAGAGATTCAGGGTCAAGTGTACACCTGGCCCTTTTATAACTGAGTTGGAACCTCTCTTCATAGTCTTCTAAAGATTCATCACTTCCCATGGTCATTCGAAAGATTTATTCCTTTGTATCCTTTGACCTACAGTAGTCCCGATATTTGTTGTTAAAGGCTTGCTGCATCTGAACCCAAGTTGTGATATTGTTTCTAGGTAACCCCATGAACCAGCGTAGTGCTACATCCTTGAGGGTAGTGGGAAAGAGTTTCAACTTTTTCTCGTCTTCTGCATAGTCATAGGTTCGACAAAGGACAACAAACTCAAACAAGAAGGTATCAGGGTCTTCAGTAGTCAATCCATGGAAGTGAGGTAAGGCTGAGGGACTTATGTTTTTCATCTTTGTTTCCCCATTGGTCCCTCGGATGGGAAAGGCACCTTCTATTCTCTCCCCATTTCCTCTACCGTTTTTGTTTTCATCCATGGTCTCAAGAGGAATGGTTTCTTGCTCTTATTCTGTTATAGGATCTTCATATATCTCTGGAGGTTCACCTTTAGGTTCTTTTGGATCACTGCCACCAAAGAAGAGAGAAGGGTGACTTAGTGATGTGGTGGGGTGTTGGGTAGGAATTTTCCTGAATTGTCTCTGTTCCTACGAGGCATGAAAGGAAATCTATTTTTTGGGTGATTTTTTGTTTCTTTTTTTCTACTTGTACCTACAAAAACTGAAATGGATTGAACAACAAATTGCAACTAACTAAAATCTATCTTGATGAAATGAAAATGCAAAATTGAAATGAAAGAAGGAAATGACTAATCTATTTTACTGAAATGAAATTGCAGAATTGAAATGAAAGTAGGAAAGGACTAATCTATTTTGCTGAAATGAAATTGCAGAATTGAAATGAAAGCAGGAAATAGCTAATCTACATTTGCTGAAATGAAATTGCAGAATTGAAATGAAAGCAAGAAATGTCTAATCTACGCTTGTTGAAATGAAATTGCGAAATTGAAATGAAACAACTACTCTACTCTTGCTGAAATAAACTACTTAGCAGAAGGTTGCAGTAGAAAATAGAAGAAAAGCAGTAATCACAAAATACTCTGACGCTTCCCTAGCAATGGCGCCAAAAATATGGTGAGCTCCAGTATTGTAGCAATGATGTTGCAACTCCTGGGACTCCCTACTTTACTTTTATCAACCCGGTAGTTCGTAACAAACTTGGAAGCGACGATGCTATATGCACAAGTATTAGCTCTTACTGCAGGTTGTCACTTGATCAACTGGCACAAGTTCGCTAGGAGTTCAAGCCAACTTCTATGAGTTCTCAGAAGAAGCTTTTAACTATGATGGAAGAAAGCTAATTCAAAAGAGACTAGTCTACTTGCAGAAAGAAGATGGAAGCTGAAAGGAAACGCAAACCCTAGCAAACCCTAGTTTTACCCACTAACCCTACTTTTAAAAGAAAAGAGATGGAAACTACTGAAATGGATGCCATTGACTACTAAAAAGGTAAAATGCATGTGTTCAAGCTACTTCTGAAGGAAAATATGGAAAAATCATTTTTTGTACTTGTGAGTAATTTTATGCAGGATTATTATGCTTGTGCTTTAACTATTTGTGACTGTGCAGAGGTTTAGTGGCGAAAGGAAATGGAGTGGGCATTTGTAGGAGGTTGGGAAAGTTTGGAGAGGACCTAAGGAGTTCCTAGTGCCCTTCTGGAGATTTCCACTGCAATCAGACTTCGAAAAATCACTCGCATGAACTTCTTCAGGAGGTTGTAAAGGATCTACAGGAAGAGGCCGAAAGTGGTTTTTGCAGGTTTGATGGTGGAAAAACAGTGGGAAAAGGGAAATGAAGGCTGAATAGGGATTTTAAGGGGTCTATGACCTTGTAAATTAAGATCAGGAGTGAAGGAGATGGTTGGATTTTTTCAAAGGTCATGGAAGCAATTTTTCATAAGAACGTAGAAATTAGGGCAGTTTGGGAAAGTATGGCAAATGAGTGGAGGAAATCTTGAGAGAGGGGCTAGATCAGGTTGTGTGATGGAAGAATGATAAGCTGGAGTGTCTGACAGGTGTGCTGCACACTTCTTTTCAAAATTGACCCAAGCAACAACTAAGAAAACAGAGTTTTACCTATTTTTGACCTAATTCTGACCTAAATACCAGAAAAGTGTTGAACGGAACTTTATGGACAGGAAGTTATGCAAGAAAGCTATGGAAACTTGAACAAGAATAGATCTAAACATGTAAATACAACTGATATCAACTTCTCCAACTCGAAATCTCACCCTAGCAATTGCATTGGAAAGCAAAAACAGTGTTTTTGTGGCAGTAAGAGTGCCTTGGTCTCAATTCATGGTCCCAAGGAGAGAGAAAGGAGATCAAGGCCTGCTTGGTAGCCTTTTCATAGATATTTTTCTGTTATCAAACTATCTGATCAACTTGAAGCAAGAACAACTATTCTAATCATCAAAAACAACCTAAGTAACAAAGCAATATTTAACCTCAATAACAGAAATTATTCCATTAATGCAAGAAAAACACATATAAATACACAAAGGAGGTGTTGGGCACTTGGGTTAGGCCAACCCCAAGAGCTATATCCCCCTACAAAAGATCAGTGTTGGTTCAAAGTTGGATTCATCTTCATTGATCAAAAAAATAATAGTTACATCACAAAACTGTCTGCAAAAAGAGCTCGAAAATGAGCTGAGTACAAGGCTGCACTAAAGTGCAAAAATAGACTATCAAATGGCTAACCTACTAAGGCTTGAAGCCTTCTTATTTATACAAGTGAGGACTCCCAACAGTCCTCCTAAACTTTAGGAACTCGGCTGCCTAAAACTGCAGATAACAGCCACTTCACTAGACCTGCTCGGCTGCCCCTTGAAATCATCTTTTGTGGGCTGTTGAACTCCGAGTTGTTGATGCAGAACTCGAGGAAAGGGTCATTTAATGTAGGAGACACCCATTCTATAAGTCCTCAGCCTTGTTTCTTCGAGTTTCACTGCCAATCTGCTCATAAATGCCTGGTCTTGGTCCAAAATGTTCAAAAATCTGCAATAAACACTCATTAGACTTTGTGGTAAAGTGACTATCCCCATTCACTCAATTAACACAAATATATTCAAAAACATGCAAAAAAATATGGAGAATGGTGGACTAAATGAAAATAATAGGCAGAATGAGCCCATATAGTTACCCATTTATGGGGCTCATCAGATATGTCCTTCTATATTTATAGTTTGAGGAGTAGTAATTCTGACCAATGCATTACAAGATATGGTTGGATTCATTTCTTCTTTCTCTAGGGTTGGTTCTTGGTGAGTATCCTTTTCTTTTAACGTTTCCTGATCCTTTTCTTCCCGGTATTTCATAGTTTAAACCTTCTTCTTCTTGATATGTCCTTCTATCTTGAGAGTTTGAGGAGTGGTAATTCCTGCCAATGCAGTACAAGATATGGTCGGATTCATTTTTTCTTTCTCTAGGGTTGGTTCCCAGTGTATATCCTCTTCTTTTGAAATTTCTTGATCCTTTTCTTCCTCCTCTTCATAAACTATGTAAAATAATTTATTCTCAGCACACTTATGACCTTTAATGTATTTGTTATCACAATTGTAACAAAGATCTTTTGCTCTTTTTTCTTCCAATTGTTGTGGTGTCAACCTTGTAGGTTGTGGAAGGCTAGGAGAAAAAACACTTCAATATTTATAGTTGTGAGGGGTAGACTTCCCTTTTGCCATAATTTTTCTTTCCACTTTTCTTGCCAACTTGTATGCCTTCTCCAATGAATCAGGTTCCCAAAGGCGAACCTCATGTTGGATGTTATCTTTTAAAGTCCCTATGAAGACATCAATACTCTACTTCTCTGGAATATCATTTACCCCTATACTCAATTTTTGAAAGTCCTCAATGTGCTCTACCATTGAACCCTTTTGTTGGAGATTTATCAATTGGCTAAAGAAGGTGTTGCTCTTTGTATCCTCATATTGTGTTATCATTTCCTCAGTGAAAATTGACCATGTGACAAGTGGTTTACGAGAACAAAGCCCTTTATACCATAAAAATTAATTCGGTTCTAAATTTAAAGATGCAATACATAACTTTTGTAACAGTTGCACCTCATGTAGATCAAAATATTGTTCCATCTGTAGTATCCAATTTACCGAATCTTTGTCATCAAACTTCCTCATATCGCTTTTTCTTTATTTTAGGAGTTGGATCTTAAAACGAATTTAACTCTATAATTTTGGATCTTTAAGATCCGAAATATTGCCCTGTAATATCCCTCTCAGTCCTCTTTCTAACTCCACAAGTATGATTGCAATTGGATTCCCGAAGAAAGAGTTATGTCGAATCTCCCGCGATAACCTAATTATAGACTAGTTTATTATAGCAAACTTGTAAGACGTGTCACTGTTTTGACCTTAGGTTCTGAAACTAGTACTCAACAAACTACAGTCCATCCTCTTTCTGTCACTTTTTACGAAATTTAATTCAGATGTCCAAGAGAGAGTTATGACGATTTTTCCAAGTTCACATTTTTGGGATGTAATTCGGGGGCCTGCAGAAACCCTAAATGTCTTGGATCATATATCTGAACATATAGCAAAGTGGAATATGAAATTAGTTCACGAGATTCACCAAGATTTTGGTTCAAATCGGTTTTAATTTCAGAATCTAAAATTTCATAGAAAACAAATTATAGAGAAAATTCCATGATGACCGGTTTGAGATGGAATTATGGAACTTGCAAAAACCCTAAATTCCTCAGATCATATCTCTGAAAATATAGCAAGACAAGATCTGAAATTCGGACCTGAGGTTCAGCATGTTTTTGTCTCAAATGAGTTTGATTTTAATCTTCTGAAACATTGCAAAAAAAATATTATAGTGAAAATGCCACGGAGACCTGTTTGGAGTAGAGAAACCCTAGAATCCAAAGCTCTGATACCAAATGTTATGAAACCAGCTCACAAAAATATAGAAACGATAGATCAACGCCTTAGAAACTAGCCTCTTCAAGGGGGAAACATCCTTTACATTACACAAATGAACAATTCTTGGATAATACAAATGACAAGACCTCCTTTCTATATATAGGAGTCTAAGGGATCATAATATAATCAAAGCCGACATAGCAATAATAATGTAAGGGCACAACAATAACAATAGTGGGCTTCTATGAGGCACAATAATAAAAATATGGGGACTGCATGGGCATGACCATATAATAAGGGGGTTGCACTAATAACAATAAGGGGTTACACTAGTAGTATATGGACCTAATATTCAAAGCAATGCAGATCCTGGAATTATTTTGGGAAAGGCTCAGAGGGAAATGTCATCCCCCAAGATTTCAAAAACAAAAATGTCACTTCCACCTTGAAAGCCCTAAGAAACCATGGTTGGAGGATTTATTTTTCATTGAATTCCTAAGAGTGTAAAAAATGTCCCAACACTTGTAGAACCATTTACTTTAAATGTCAATTCTAAGATTTCCTAATTAAATAAGATGATGAAGTATATGAAGAATGAGATGCTCATACTAAGACAAGTTAATGAAAAAAAGCATCAAAAATAAAACAAAAAAGTTGGATCATCTAGTTATGGTCTCAGAAATTGAAATGTTGGAAATATGCCACCAATGGACCTAGACCCTTGTTGTCGCGGCAACAAACACCCTCCAAAATTTTGCTTACACTTGAATTTTGTAGCCTACTAAGGATCTTGTGATCTATCATCCCATATTCATCTAATTTTTCACAAAGTTTTAAGTCTTATTCAAAGTGCCAAAGTCACTTTCTCACACATGTTTTGTCTACGATGAATCCACAAACACACCCATCTTTCTATGCAAGCTTAGATGAGCATTGTGTAGCTCTTGAAGGCAAGGCTTGTGCGATCACTAGTGATAGTGACTACGTGATCCGTAAGCACAGTGCACTACACAATACATATTGACAGTTAGTGTACACTCTTCATTGACAATCTCTCACTTCTTATTGCGATTGTACTTCTCTTTCGATGAGTTTTTCTGACTATCATTTTTGCACACCTTTGCTTTCGCAAGTGTCAATTTCATGTTTACGAGTGAAAATTTTACTTTTTTTCACTTTAACAAGTGTATTTTTAATGTTATCTTCACTTTTTCATGTGTCTCTTTCAATGTCGTTTGCATTTTCAAGTGTCGTTTGCACTTTTCTCTCACTATCGCAAGTTTCATCTTGCTGGCACAGGAAGTGTCACACACCGGAAATGCAGAGTTCTGATTCATTGCAAGAGGAAAATTTGGTTCCAATGGGTCATATTTACCACATATACATGTACTATACCCATTCCCAAAGTTTTATTCATTTTCGTACTAGTGTCTTCATTGTCGTCACTAAGTGTATCTTAAGTGTAACACCTAGTTGAACGAAGTCAATTGTACTTTCTTAAAAGGTAGTTCTGATGCATTCTCGTGCACTACTATGTCTTATTCATCATAAGTAAATACATCAAGCATATTCCCAAAGTTTTGAGCATTTCCGTATAAGTGTCGTCATTATCATTGCAAAGTGTACCCTAATGTGTCACACTTGGAGGAGGTTCTTGTGTACTGAGTGTTCAATGTTGTGTCAGAAATTGTTCTAGGTGTGTGTGATCATTCATAAGTTCAATTCTAGTATCACTTCTACCTCATTGTGCCCACACTTTGCCAAATTCTGAAGGAAAAAAATTCCCAACCAACTTGATCCAACTTAGCCTCAAAGGACTACACATCGTGTAGTCTTAGTGCTCAAATATTTCCTCCCTGTCTTCGAAAACTATGCAATCCTAACTCCCAACACGTATATTGTTATGCATTGCACAATCTCAGTCAGCAAGTTATCTCCCTGAGTCCTAGAACTACGCAACTGTGCAGTCCAATGATCAGTTTCTCTTTGGAACCATAGATTACATAATCTCAAGGATCAAGATTACCTCATTAACCTCAACAACTGTGAAATTCACTCTTTGATTCAGTCTCCTTTTGTTCATTACATAGTGACAAGCCTCATACTATCTCCCTGCCTCCTTGAGTTGCGTAATTGTGAAATCCCAAGGCCTCTCTCTCTCCAGAAATCACATTGGGGAACTTCAAGGCTCAAGACTACCTCACTGAGCTCCTCAATTGCACATTCATCCTACCAAGGCCTCCCTGAACTATGCATCACCCAATCTCAAGCCTCATTTCCTACTCCTAACCCATAGAACTATGCACTTCACAATCCCTGAGTCTGCCTCTCATTCCAACACCTAGTTCTAGTTCAATCAACACTTTCATGATGCAAGTTATACTGGGAATTTTTTGGACTAATTTTGTCTTTCATGGGTGATTTCTAGTTTCAAGTACTTTATCTTGAGATGACAAGATGATGATTGAAGAGAAGGAGAAGGAGACAATGCTAGAAGACACTTGGGAAGCTGTGAAGACAAGATGATCATTGAGCGAGAAGATGAAGGGACACTAGTATATGCCAAAAGGCCACGGAACAATACCACATGAAGACTCCATACCATTCAGCCCCTTGGAGGGTGAAAATGAAGAACAAAGAAAATATTTCATGAAGATGAAGTACTAAACATACCTCTCACAAAGATTAAAGACAAAGCAGTAAGAAGAATAGCTTGGGATTTCCATATCATCATGAAATTCATGTCATCATTTTCAAGTTGTAGCTTGTACTAGTGTCATCAAAATGTCAAGTGTGTCCATGTGCCTTGCCACATCATTTGTGGATATAATGATGAAATCATCAAAGGAAAGGAAAAAATGTAATGTGTGTAAGTCCAAGATTCATATGTGTAGTATGAAAATTCATATAGTCATATATGGACAAAAGAGTCTTTAGAAAAAGTATAAAATTCATATGGAAGTCCAAAGGTCACATGAGAAATCTAAGAATCATGAGGGAAGCTCAAGAGTCGTGGGGATATGAAAGGTCATCCTTCTTGTTATAAATACACCCTCATAACTCAAGCAAAGGGATTTTTGGAGGCCTAACCTTTGGAGAGCTGCCTTGGTTTCTCTAGCTTAGCATAGGAGAGAATATCATCCTTTGGAGAAGTCAGAAATTAGTTAATGTTCCACTATTGGAGCTAATGGCTTGTCATTGTAACTCTGTACTCGGATCTTCCACATAATAATCATAATCATGAGCCAACACGTTTTCATGCATATATCGTGAATGTAGTAAGACTATTATTTATATGTTTGCGGTATGTGTTTTGTTCACATGTACTAAGGAAATTGAACTCTTTCGGTGGATTTGGTACTTATCTTGTTGAATGTGCATTGAATTTTATTTAATTTGTGTTGTGTCTATGTGAACTATTTCACTAGATGACTTACATAACCTCGCTTTCTCTCGTGTGTTTCTCTCAGGATAATACTGTTACTTTCCTTAGAGGCTCACTTTTATTTCCCTCTTATGGAAGTCTTCATTTACACATTGAAATTGGTGTTTCATAGTGTCAACCTACTTTTTTATTTCAAAGGTTATGTGCATACTCTCATATGTGATTCCTGGTAGCCAAGGCAAACCTTAGAGTTATGGTAGTCGAGCCAATAATTGAAATGGGGATCCTACACCAAACCGTGTGAGGTATAATTGGGGCTTCAAATAAGGGAGACCCCCTTGGTTAATGGATTTCCAACACCATGAATAGTTGGTGCTAGAAGGAGGGACAAATGACAAGTTGTGCCCATTGATCTGTTTTGAACCACTTATCTTAAATGTCTCTTCCCCAAATCATACTCCTAGGGTGTTTCACTAATAAACCCAATTGTAAATTTTAAATCCCTGATGAGACTCTTTATAACTTGTCTTGATTGAATTTTGATGGTGAGGGTAATTTTCCATATTCAAGCACATCTCTAATTTTCTCTATTTTTATGAATTTGATGAAATCGAATGTGAAGATGTTGCTTGTGTGCTTTTCTTCCTTGCCCTTGAAGTTCAAGTTAATTGATGGTGTCATACATTACCATACTCTTCCATCCATTCATTTGATAAGTTCCTCAAGGAGCTTCATTTAACATTTGATAAGTATGATTAGTAAGATGTCCTTAAAAGAATTAATCGAGTCATAATGAAGCCTAATGAATCAAATGATGATTTTTCCAATCAATTCCTTCACCTTTGTTATGAATTTCTTGAAGAAAATAAGGATTAGGATTTATTAGAAAAAAGTTTGAGAGTTTAGTTCATATTTATTTACATGCTGAGTCTCAACCCTATGATGATTCATCTCTCCCAACTTTCCAAATACATGAGACACCACTAATTTCAAAGGAGGAACCTACTACTCCTTTCATTCCTTGTCCTTCTTTTTTTGTGCCTTGTGTTGAACCTACAAGAATTTTAGATTTATTAAATACTTTGATACAATCCACTGATGATGGGATGGTAAACATCAACAAGGACAATATTTTCTATATCAAAATCTGTCTACAGAATGCACAGGAAAAGATTGATTTTTTGCAACTAGAATATTAGTTCCAGCAAGATGAGCTTTGGCAAAAGCATAGTCATCACTCTGAACCTATTTTTTTTTATAACATTGAGATAGTCTCCCATCAGCAACAAATCAATAATGTTGATCTAGAACCCAATGAAGGAGAAAATTTGCTTGTAGATGTAGAAATTCAGCCTGCACTTCCCAAGTCGATCATCATACCTTGGGAAGAGCTTGTACATAACAAGTACAGAACCTATATTGGATATGACAAGGATGTGTCTTTTCATATTCCTAACTATTCCAATCCAATCTAATTTCAAAGTGTTGGATTTCTTCCAGACGGTTCATCTTCACCTGTTCCTCCTCCTCTACAACAACAAATTGTGAAATGCCAACATTGTGACCAAGTTGGCCATATGAAAGATCAGTGTTTTGATATTAATCCATGCAAGCATTGTGGTCAGCGTACTCATTCTTCACACAAATGCTTCAAAAACAAGTCTCCTACAAGAACAAAGATTCATCTTGTATGGATTGCTTCTTGGTAATGAGCTTCAACAACCAAGAAGATATTTCACTCATACAACAAGATTTGTTCTCCAATATTGAAAAGTCTTGCAGTTGCGATCCCTTCATCTTCTCACCTTGTATCTGACAGGGGGGGAAGTGATGGTCATCTACAAGTTTCAAAGCCACATCAAGTGAGCTTGATCCATAACCTACCATACCATATTCAGAGTTGTAGCCAGAGACAGAGATGCCCTTGATCATGCTATTGGTTGGTGGTAAAACTTAAACCATATATGCGGGGTGAGACACCCATTTTCAGGTTGAGCTTCTCCCTCTTCAAAGGATTGGGGACACTTCCTCTATCATAAGACTTCATATTCTTACTAGTTCTGGAAGAGTTCCAGGAATTGCATTAAACATTCTAGAGTTGGTGGTCATCCTTAAACGATTGTAGGTTGTAGATATCCCTTTTCCAGGTTGAAGGTATCCTTCTTCAAAGAATTAGGAGCACTTCCTCTAGTAGAAGACTTCAACGTCTTGCTAGATTTGGAAGAGTTCCAAGAATTGCACTAAGATTTCTAGTGTTGGTGGTCATCCTTAAACCACAACCTTATGTCAACATTTCAGAGAGCACATTCAGCCTAGCGTTGCCAGCCATTTTTGCACATTTTTTATTACAACTCTCTTCTTGGACTCACACATACCTCTTCAAATTAAGGGGGGCAATGTTGGACACCTAATCCGCTAAGGGTTAAGGTGTGGAAGTTGAACAATCAAAGGGAGTCCAAGAGACCTTGGAAGATGAATCCAAAGGTCACTCTAATGTACTATAAATATATATCGTGTGAATAATATATTCATTCAATGTTTATCTTTCATATATGTTGTTCATATTCCATATGTGTTTAACAATATTTCTTTACATGGTGAGTCTCAACCCCCTGATGATTCGGCTCTCCCAAATTTTCAAATACATGAGACACCACTAAATTCAAAGAATGAACCTACTACTCCTTTCATTCTTTGTCCTCCTTTTTTTGTGCCTTGTGGGATTCAAATCAAAAAATATGAAAATCATATTATTGATTTGTCTCTTCAACCTTCATCTACCTCTCATGATTTAGATCCAATGGATGAAACCTTTGAATGGTTCATGGAGCCTAGGGTGAAGATTGATCCTCCCATTCCTCAAGATGATATTAGCATTCTTAACCTCAATCTTGAATCTAGTTCCACCGAAAGTATTACTTCTTCAAGGCGCATTCGTCATTCTCTATAATCTAAATTCCATGGCTTGTACCATGATTTTCTTGATCAATCTGCTCTACCAACTAGTTCTTCACACTCTCTTGATTTTCAAGTTGTTGGTTCAAATTGAAATCAAGTACAAGGTGGTAATATTACATAGGTAAATGAGAATAAAGGTGAAGATACTTTTGATCTCTCTTCTCTCTTTCAAAACCCTCTATGTCAAGATGTTTTTCCCTCATTCTTGGATGATTTTCAATCTGCTAATATCGATAGTCAATTCAATGAAGTTAATTTGATTAATCAATCTCTAGTTTTAGGTAACAATCATTCTGATGATGATGAATTTATTGATGTGTATGATGAATTCCCAAGTTCATTAGTTGATATTTAGATTTCTCGAGAATATTTTGATTTGAAAAAATTAATCTAGAATCTGATTCAGTCGAAGAATATGTTATTATGGAAACTTCCTCTTTATCTCAATATCCCTTGTGCTCTATCATTTGTAATGCATCAACCTATGATGAAGATACTCCATGTTCTTCAAGTTCTTCATATGATGAGTTAAATTCTCAATTGACACAAAAGTAGTGACATTATCCATGATGAAAAAGGAAACAATCAAATCATTGAGTATCCATTCTATCACTTATCATTTCCAGTCTTGCATGAGGAAAATTATTTTGTTCGGATTACTCGTGAGATTGATCCAATCTACTCGTCCTTAGATGTTCAATTAGAAGAATATTTTGACCTAAGTAATCTAGTTGTTGAAGTTGTAAAATCTGATCAAATCCTTGATAAAGATGGTTTCCATCTGGTTAGTAACGGTCTTATTGAAGTCAGTGGAAGTAGTTATCCTTACATCACGCATGATATGATTCAATGTTCATAATGTGATTTTACAATCCTTGAAATTTTTTAGACTTGTTAGGAAGTCCAGGCACTTCAACTTTCATTGATGGTTATGTTAGGATCTCGCAACTCTGGTAAGATCCCTAAACTAAGTCAGAAATTATTTTCCTTGCAAATTTATTTTCTTTGCATGGTTTCACTGGAAGTAAATTCCTTCTTAAAAGAGGTTTGGTATTACGGATATAGTCTCTCTAACTTTGAAGATTCATTTTCTCATTGAATTCAAGATTCTATTTCAATTGATCCATATCCATGCAAGGTTGTTGTCCTTAACTATGAAGTTGATCATTTCAAATATTATCTCTGGCCGAAGGAATCATGTTTATCAGATATTTTTCAAAATATTCAACTCCTGGTTTTTCTTATGAATGTTATACTGCTAATATTTTTCTTCATCACACCTGAAATCCTCTTAAGTGTTAGTTAATGCATGAGTTATTTGGAAAATAAAATTATTCTTCACTCATTATATCCTGACTGATTTCATATGTTTGCTATACTTGCATACCTTTCCACTTCTTTCTATGATTACAATGCTAGTGTAGTGTGTAACCACTTACAAGGAAATGGTTTGTCATATTTATCATGTGAAAAAGATGATTCTATTGTTAAAATCATCTGTAAAGTTGTTCAAACTTATCTATCTTTGTTGTCCACTAACTGGGTATATCCTTCCATAATTAGTCCATTTGATCATCATGCTTTCTTTAGTAACTGTCATTCAATTTATCATTTTCCCACAAACATATTCGATGATAGTTGTTTTACATAGATTAATATTTATCTTATATCTCACTACTTAGATACGGGTCAATCAGTTAAGGCACTACATCCTTCGTTGATGGTTATGTCAAGACCTCACTATCTTGACAAGCCTTATGAATATGATCAGATTCATTTTCCCTTACAATATTCTCATCCTGATCTCGTGATTTTAATTGAAAATTCAGATTTTCAAATATTTCATGGTTTTCAAGAGGATTGTTTTGAATTTCATGATCCAATCTATGATCAATTGGAAGCATCATATGTAGAAAGACATTTTTCTAATAATAAGATTCAATATTTCTTGATGCTTTCCAAGAAAGACAACACAGATAAAGGTGCATTCATAAGAAGCCTTCGAGGTTTGTATGGTGGTTGTTTTCGTCAAAAAGGTAAAATTGCAAGTTGGTTAGAGGTAGTTATTATGACACGTCTTTATGTTGACAGGAAATACCTCAAATTTTTTATGCAAGTTATTCAATCTCTCTACTTTTCTTTTGCACATTATTATATATCATTTTTAATCATTGGTATCTTTGTGTTTGTAGGTCAGGAGCAATTACGGTGGTTACGTTGGAAATCTCATTACACTTGACCCTAACCTTCTAGATCGTTAGGTTAGGAATAGGTCTAGCAATATTTTAGTTTCCCTTTGTTGCACACATCCTGTGTTTTCTCTCCATCATGAATTTGATTTTCTTTTATTTTTGTTTGAATGTTGTTTTATGTCAACCTCCATTTGCTTTCATTTTGTCTTATCTATTATTTTGTCTTATTTTTCATTCGTGTTTCACTTCACATGAAATATGCTCATGTTTTTCTCAAAAGACATTGTGGAAAAACTTGAAAAGGGAAATTTTAATGGCAAACAATTCTTGGCTTATTTGGTATCCTCTTTTCTACCTTAGGTTTACATATCTTTAAAGTTGATGATGTCTGAATGGAAAATACAATTCGTTCCAAACATAAAGTCTTTCATAGAACTATGAAGCATGTACCTTTATTAGGATCTTCATTCTTGACTCAAGCCTATATTTAATAGTGTTTGACATGTCAACCCAACTGAGTAGAGAAAGGAAGGGAGAAAAACTTTAGACGAGAAAATATCTTTGGTTATCTTTCAAATCCCTTAAACAAGGAACCAACCTCTTCCACTCTCAACAAGTTGAGATACCTCTTCCACCATCAAAAAAATAAGTTCATTTGCACATTTTATTAGTAACTAAATAAAGAGGTGAAGAAGAGAAAGGATTTATGTGTGGGGAGGTGAAGCAAGCAACTTCGTCTGGGTATTGTTTAGGCTTGCTAGCAGTGAATCAATGCTTGTGGTTCCTAGACGTGACTTCATACGCGTACTAACCAAGCTCACTAGCAGTAGAGAAACATCAGGGAATGTGCTTAAAATCTCAACATACTTACTATCCTTCTCCCTTATTGAAACAATTGAGGTATGACTATTCTTATGTTGATGTGTACAAATATGAGAAAGGAATAGAAGGGACTATATATTTAACTAGGATAACTGGCAAAGCCAGGGAAATCCACATGGAAAATAAACACTTCCTAAAATATTTGTACCTTGTACTTAAATATGAAACCTAAAAAAAGAAGTTGGAGTTCTACTAGTGTGTCGTCAAGTTTTTCCGTTGTGACAAACACTCTCCAAAATTTTTCTTACACGTGAATTTTGTAGCCTACTAAGTATCTTGCAATCTATCCTCCCATGGTCACTCCAGGACCATCTAATTTTTTTCAAAGTATTAAGCCTTCTTCTAAGTGTCAAAGTCACTTGCTCACACATGTTTTACCTATGATGAATCCACAAACACACCCATATTTATATTCAAGCTCAGATGAGCATTGCATATCTCTTGAAGGCAAGGCTTGCACAATCACTAGTGATAGTGACTGTGTGATCTATAAGCATGTGTACTACACAATACATATTGACAGTTAGGGTGCACTCTTCATTAAAAGACTCTCACTTTTGTTTATGATTGTACTTCTATTTCGGTGAGTTTTTCCAACTATCACTTTTGTGCACATTCACCTTCGCAAGTGTCAATTTCATGTTTACGACTGTCGCTTTTAATTTTTTTCACTTTAATCAATTTATTTTTCATTTTATCTTCACTCTAGCATGTGTCTCTTTCAATATCGCTTGCATTTTCAAGTGTCATTTTCACTTCTCTCTTATTGTCACAAGTGTCATCTCGCAGGCACGGGAAGTGTCACACACTAGAAAAGTAGAGTTTTGATTCATTGCGAGAGAAAAATTTGGTACCAATGGGTCCTATTTACAACATAGACATGTACTAGACCCATTCCCAAATTTTTATTGTCGTATGAGTGCCGTTACTATCATCGAAAAGTGTATCTTAAGTGTCGCACCTAGTTGAAGGAAGTCAATTGTACATTCTTGAAAGGTAGTTCTAATGCATTCTCCTACACTCATGTGTCCTATTCATCTTAAGAAAATGCATCATACATATTCCCCAAGTCTTTAGTATTGTCGTACAAGTGTCATCATTGTCATCACAAAGTGTACCCTAATGTATCGCACTTGGAGGAGGTTGTTGTATTGACGTCGCTTTGAGGGGATCATGTTGCTCTTGTGTACTATGTGTTAAATGTTGTGTTGTAAATTGTTATAATTGTGTGTGATCATTCATAAGTTCAATTCTAGTCTCACTTCTACCTCACTGATATATCTATATCTATCTATCTATCTATCTATCTATATATATATATATATATATATATATATATAGATATATATAGATATATATATATATATATATATATATATATATATATAGATATATATATATATATATATATAGATATATATATATATATATAGATATATATATATATATATATATATATATATATATATATATATATATATATATATATAGATATCTATATATATATATATATATATATATATATATATATATATATATATCCCGACCAACTTAATATAACTCAGCCTCCTTGAACTATGCATTATGCATTAGCAAGGCTCAATTTCCTCCCTTTCTTCCTGGAACTATGCAATGTGCAGTTCCTACCTCCAAGGATTTCACATTTCATAGTCTCAGTGCTCAATTATTCCCCCTTTCCTTCATAAATTTCACAATCCTACCTCCTAGCTAGTCCCTTGTTGTGCATTGCGTAGTCTCAGTTAATAAGTTGTCTCCCTGAGTCCTTGAACTGTAAAGCTACATAATCCATTGATTAATTTCCCTCTAGAACTATGTATTGTGCAATCTCAAGGCTCAATACTGCCTCAATGACCTCCACAACTGTGCATTTCACTCTTTCAATCAATCTCCGTTTGTGCATTATGCAGTGAAAACCCTTAGGATGTCTCCCTATCTCCCTGAGTTACACAATTGCACAATCCATAGGCCTCTCTCTCACTGAAACTACGCATTAGGCAACTTTAAGACTTAAAATTGCCTCACTGAGCTCCTCAACTACACAGTCATCTTATCTAGACCTCCTTGAACTATGCACTACATAGTATCAAGCCTCAATCCCCAATCTTGACCCTTGGAACTGTGTACTACTCAATCTATGAGTCTTCCTCTTAGACCAACACCTAGTTCCAGCTCAATCAGCATTTTCATGAAGTTAGACTGGGAGTTTTTTGGACTGATGCCATCTTCTCATGAGTGATTTCTAGTTGTAGGTACTTTGTATTGACATGAAAAGATGATGATAAAAGAGAAAGAGAAGGGGACAATGCTAAAAGACACTTGGGAATTTGTGAAGACAAGATGATCATTGAGAGAGAACATGAAGGGGCACTAGTCTATCATAGAAAACCAAAGAGTAGGACCACATGAAGACTCCATACAATTCAGCCCCTTGGAGGGTGAAAATGAAGAATAAATCAGATCTTTCATGAATATGAAGTACTAAACATACCTCTCACAAAGATTAAAGACAAAGCGGAAAGAAGAACAGCTTGGCATTTCCATCTCATCATGAATTCCATGTCATCATTTTTAAGTTGTGACTTGTACCAGTACCATCACAATGCCATGTGTGTCCATGTGTCTTGCCACATCATTTGTGGATGTAATGATGTAATTATCAAAAGTAAAGGACAAAATGTAATGTGTGGAAGTCCAAGATTCATATATGGAATATGAAAAGTCACATAGTCATATATGGACAAAAGAGTCTTTATAAAAATTCCAAAATTAATATAGAATTCCAAAGGTCACATGAGAATTCTAAGAGTCATAAGGGAAACTTAAGAGTCATGGGGATATGAAAGGTCATCCCTCTTGTTATAATTACACCCTCATAACTCAAGAAAAGGGCATTTTGGAGGCCTAGTATTGGGAGAGCTAGCCTTGGCTTCTCTAGCATAGCATAGGAGAGAAGTGACTTAATGTTCCACTATTGAAGCTAGTGACTGATAATTGTAATTGTGAACTCGAATCTTTCACCTAATAATCAGAAGCTTGATGAGCCAACATATTTTCATGCATGTTTCGTGAATGTAGTAAGATTGTTCTTTATATGTTTGCATTATGTGTTTTGTTCACTTGTAATAAGGAAATTGAACTATTTTGGTGGCTTTGGTACTTATCTTGTTGACTATTTTTGTGGCTTTGGTACTTATCTTGTGAAAATATATATATATATATCTATGTATGTATGTATGTATTTTTTGTGGCTTTAGTACTTATCTAGTGAATATATATATATATATATATATATATATATATATATATATGTATATATGTATGTGTGTATGTGTGTATGTGTGTATGAATAAATCTCGACCAACTTGATATAACTTAGCCTCCTTGAACTATGCATTATGCATTAGCAAGGCTCAATGTCCTCCCTTTCTTCCTGGAACTATGCAATGTGAAGTTCCTACCTCCAAGGATTTCACATTTCATAGTCTCAGTGCTCAAGGATTTCCCCCTTTCCTTCAGAAATTTCACAATCCTACCTCCTAGCTAGTCTCTTGTTGCGCATTATGTAGTCTCAGTTAACAAGTTGTTTCCCTAAGTCTTTGAACTGTAAAAATATGTAATCCACTGATCAATTTCCCTTTAGAACTATGCATTGTGTAATATCAAGACTCAAGACTATCTCACTGACCTCCACAACTGTGCAATTCACTCTTCCAGTCAGTTTCCTTTTTTGCATTGTGTAGTGAAAATCCATAGGATGTCTCCCTACCTCCCTGAGTTTCACAATTTCACAATCCCTAGGCCTCTCTCTCGCTGAACTATGCATTAGGTAACTTTAAGACTTAAAACTGCCTCATTGAGCTCCTCAACTGCACATTCATCTTACCCAGACCTCCTTGAACTATGCACTACATAGTCTCAAGCCTCAGTCCCCACTGTTGACCCTTGGAACTGTGTACTACACAATCTCTTAGTCTTCCTCTTAAACCAACACCTAGTTCCATCTCAATTAGAATTTTCATGAAGTTAGACTGGGAGTTTTTTGTACTTATGTCATCTTTTCATGAGTGATTTCTAGTTGTAGGTACTTTGTATAGACATGACAAGATGATGATTGAAGAGAAGGAGAAGGGGACAATGCTAAAAGATACTTGGGAAGTTGTGACGACAATATGATCATTGAGCAAGAAGATGAAGGGATACTAGTCTATGATAGAAGACCAAAGAGCATAACCACATGAATAATCCATACCATTCATCCCGTTGGAGGGTGAAAATGAAGAATAAAGCAGATACTTCACGAATATGAAGTACTGAACAAACCTCTCACAAATATTAAAGACAAAGTGGCAAGAAGAATAGCTTGGCATTTTCATCTCATCATGAAGTCCATGTCATCATTGTTAAGTTGTGACTTATACCAGTACCATCACAATTCCATGTGTTTCCATGTGTCTTGCCACACCATTTGTGGATGTAATGATGTAATTATCAAAATTAAAGGAAAAGATGTAATGTGTGGAAGTCCAAGTTTCATATATGGAATATGAAAAGTCACATAGTCATATATGGACAAAATAGGCTTTATAAAAATTTCAAAAGTAATATAGAAGTCCAAAGGTCACATGAGAATTCTAAGAGTCATAATGGAAACTCAAGAGTCATGGGGATATGAAAGGTCATCCCTCTTGTTATAAATACACCCTCCTGACTCAAGAAAAGGGCATTTTGGAGGCCTAATATTTGGAGAGCTAGCCTTGTCTCCTATAGCTTAGCATAAGAGAGAAGATCATTCTTTGGAGAAGTGAGAAGTGACTTAATGTTCCACTATTGGAGCTAGTGACTCATCATTGTAATTGTGTACTCGGATATTTCACCTAATAATCAAAATCTCGATGAGCCAACATATTTTCATGCATGTTTCGTGAATGTAGTAAGATAGTTCTTTATATGTTTGTAGTATGTGTTTTTTTCACATGTAATAAGGAAATTGAAATATTTCAGTGGCTTTGGTACTTATCTTGTTGACTATTTTTGTGGCTTTGGTACTTATCTTGTTGACTATTTCAGTGGGTTTGGTACTTACCTTGTGAACTATTTCACTATATAAATAATGAACTCTCCCTTTCTCTCATGTGTCTCTCTTAGGATAGTACTATTACTTTCCTTCATATGCTCACTTTTATTTCCCTCTTGTGGAAGTCTTCATTTACACATTAAAATTGGCGTTTCATAGTGCCAACTTACTTGTTGATTTGAAAGGTTATGTGTATACTATTTTATGTGACTTATTGCAGCCAAGGAAAGCCTTACATTTATGGTAGTTGGGCCAATACTCTGGATGGGGTTCCTACTCGAAACACTGTGATGTCTAATTGGGACTTCACATCAAGGAGACCCCCTTGGTTGATGGATTTCTATCACCGTCAACAACCCCCAATATATCAAAATCCAAATGCATTAACTATAGATGATAAATCCTTTTGAAGAGAAACATCCCCCTAGGAACTTGAAGATATTTCTCCAAAAAGTACCCCTATGTTCAAATGAATGGGAATGGGATATAATCCAATACTTTCTTTCAATTAAGAAGAATCGCCACAAGAGGATGATATATAGTGTACCGCAAGAGAACATAGTTAAAACCATAGCACAACTAAATAAAGAAAAATGTAAGGCTTTGATGGGAAACCCTCCTTAATATCAAAGGGAGACAATATTGCAAAGAAATGTGCCTCAAGAAAAGACTCATACATCTCAAGATAGAACTCAAGGTATTGTAATAATGACTTACAGTATAATCAATGATTTGCATAAACATCACCTTCCTCTCTCCTTTTTATAAGTTGTCAAGATTCCTCAACAAAGAGAAATTCTCATTAAACTCTTATAAATAAAGAATACTCCAATACATGAATAGAATCCATTGTTGTTAACCACCCACAAGCGAATCCTCTAGTCCAAACTAATGTGCGTAGTAAGATTCCTCCTTTTTATATATCACTAGAAATTTTGGAATTTGTATTGCATAATTGTTTTATTGATAATGGTTCTACTAATAACATTATGCCACCGCATATTATGAATGCAATAGGACTATGATTTTACCAATAATTATGAAACAGGAGAGAGAATATATGCAATAGACTCAATGATAGTACATGCTTATGGGGATATAAAGATTTTTTTGTAAAATGATACAATCATCCCATGATTGTAATTACCTTTAAAATAGTGGTGGTTGATGTACCAGTTGCATATGAATTGGTTTTAGGAGAGAATGAAGCTTCCCTCTTGGGGGATAAATGATTAATTATGGAAATTTCATGATGCTTCCAAATAAATATAGTCAATTGACAAAAATACCATGAGAACCCAAGAATTATATCTTCTTCAAAAAGAAACAAATCAATGTTATGGTTGAATAGATCAACACAAGTTTCGGAAATTATGCCATACTTAGTAATGTAGATATTGAAAAAAATAGTGATCAAGATTCATTTTCAAGTACTTGGAAGATATTCTTTGATGGTTTTGCATCCAACGTTTGATTGGGAGCAAGAGTGATTGTAGATGGATCATAAGGCGAACATTTTCCAAGTTCCTTTTATTTACAATTTGTTTGTACAAATAATTAAGTAGAATATGAAGCATTAATTCAATGTATTTTACTAGACCATCAAAAAGGAATTAGACATATTTCAGTTATGGGAGACTTTAAATTAATCATCAATTAGGCCACTAAGAAGTATAATACTAGAAAGGATAGATTGAAATTTTATATGAAGATATTTTAGGATTTGATCAACAAATTTCAATCATTTAAAATACCATTTATCACAATGGATCTAATTCATAAGGAAAATTCATTTGTTGTTGTACTTTCACTCTGTGATCCCAATTCAGCATTTAATACCTTTTCAGTAGAAATGTTTTCCTCACCATCTGTTCCTGATAACCAAGAATAGTTGTAGGTTTTCAACAATAAAGAACATATTCTTCAATTTCTTGTAGATGATCATCATGAAAAGAATAATGAAAAACTCAAGGATAATAACATGTTAGTATCATTTGAATCACTCTTTAACTAAAATGATCAAATACGAAGTTTTAGCCTCACTAAACAATTGTTTGTTAAGGGAGTTCAAGAGGTCGAAAAGATAAATATTAGGACTCTTGAAAGCCCCAAATGGTTAAACCTTGGGATGGACTATTTACAAATTTAAATTGATAAAGATTCTCTCCAATATGTTATTGCATGGACATACAATAACTTGAAGGAGTATAACAATGAGCTCATCCAGCATATGATTCCATTGAAATAAAGTGCTAAGCTAGTTAGACAAAAACCAAGGATAATTAATATGAAGCTCAAGCCTTTGGCTAAGACATAGATTGATAAAATGGAAAAGGTTGGAATCATCTTCAAAATATGACACTCTAAAAGGATTTCAAACCCAATAACAGTTCGAAGGAATAATGGCATTAGGATAATTTTGAGGTCTAAAATGGTCCTCCTAAGAAAAATAATAAAATAAGAGTTATGATTTTTTAAAGAAAAAGAAAGGAAACTACTTTTTTATTATATTTTCAGCTTATCTCCTTGTAGGTTTACTCAAATGTCAAGTCTAGACACTCATTGGATGAAAAATTAAATTCCACATCCAAAGAGTACCCACTCTGCATACTTTTGATTAGACCCACGTCAAAAAAATTGAAAATACATGAAAAAAGGTGTTGAACACGTTTTTTCATGTATTTTAATTTTTTTTAATGTGGGTCTACACAAAAGTATGGAGAGTGGGAACTTGTTGGATGTCAATTTAATTCCGCATTCAACAGGTGTGTAAATATGACATTGGAGTAAACCTACAAGGAGATAAGTCTAAATACAACTAAAAAAAAATAGCTTTCTTCTTTTCCCTCTAAAATATTCTCTCATGGGGAAGACATCATCATCTTGAATCTTATTGGTCCTTTAAAGTTAATTTTGTTAGTACATTTTTTTGTTTTGAGGACCATTTTTTACCTTAGAATTCCCCTAATGAGATATAAGACTGTATATTGACTTTCGTGACCTAGATAAGGCCTTACTCAAAGACAATTACCTACTTCCAAACATGGAAAGATTAATTTAATCAATTACTAGATCAACAATAATGTCTATACTAGATGGATTCTTTAGATGTAGTTAAATTTTAGTTGCCAATGATGACAGACATAAAACAACATTTATCACACCATGGGGAACATACACTTATGCTTGCATGTCCTTCTGATTAAAAAATGCTAGTGCGACATTCCAAAGAGATATGGATGATGCATTTGAAATTTAATTGGAAAAATTAAAGCATGTTATCAATATGACTTAACAAATTATTCGAAGTTGAGAGCTTCTCACTAGGGACATATACACAATTCCTTGAAAGATGTAGACAATGTATGATATCGCTTAACCCCAAGAAATGTTTGTTGGCTGGATCAGCATGGAAAATTTTAGGCCAAATCATAATCGACAAAGGAATATATATTGATCCTAAGAGGATTAAATTCATTATTGAATTGAAGGCCCCATCCACTCACAAAGGAGTACAGTGATTTTATGGAAATATTAAATTTGTTAAAATATTTGTATTGGATTATGCCTTTATTTTCAATCTAATCAACAAATTACTCAAGAAGGATGAAAGATTTGAATGGAAAAATAAGTAGTAGATGGAATTTTACAACATCAAAAAGGAAATAGCCTCAACCCCAGTATTGGTTAGCCCCGATAATTGAAAGTATTTATTCTTTATACTTTCACATCTAATGAGATGATAGCTATTGTTTTAACTCAAAAAAAGGAATTAAAGGAAGAGCACCCAATTGCTTTCATGAGAAAATCCTCACAAGAACATGAATTGAATTATTCCTTGTTGGAGAAACAATATTTCGCTCTCATCAAAGCTATATCATATTTTAAAATTTACATCATGACTTCACATAATCTAGATTATGTGCCAAAGCCACTAGTCAAGATGATGCTAACCTAGTAGATTAGAGAAGGAATATGGGAAAACTAGTTTGAAAACTTATAAGAATTTGATATTGAGATAAAACATTTAAAGATTATAAAAGTACAAGTCCTATGTAAATTTATAGGAGGAATTGAAGTAGTTAATATTCCATCTCATAGTGGAGTGGGTGACAATCATACATTTTTTTTCATTCGAGTGGTACAAAAATATAATCTTCTATTTGAAATCCAAGCAATTCCCAATTGGCTTGATAGGAAAATAAATAAGAGCCTTAAAGATGAAATCCAATTCTGATACGTGTTGATATCTGGAGTCATATTCCGACGAAGTTAATAATGATTTTTTCTCACATGTATTCTAGAATGAAGAACTAATGAAATATTAAAAGAGAAAAGATATATGTGGAGAAATGTTTTCTCCTGCCATAACATCCCATAAAATTCTTAGAATCGGATATTACTAGCCAACTCTTATGAGGTATTCTTAGGCTTTCATATGAAAGTGTATCCAATGCCAAATATTTTAAGAAGAGAAACTAAAGCATTCATGCTCTTGAAGATCATTTAAATAGACAATTGCTTTTCTCAATGGAGGATGGATTTTATTGGACCAATCAATCCCAGATTGATTGTAGGACATGTTTACATCTTGACTACAACCAATTATTTTACCAAATGGCTTGAAGTAGTGGCATCAAAGGAATCTAAAATAGAAAAATTGATTCAATTACTAGAGGAAACCAACCTTACACGATATCAAGTGCCAAAAAAAACTATCATAGATAATGGTTCTTTCTTAATTGGATTTGAATTTACAGAATTTTGTAAAAAATATGAAAAGCTTATAGGAAAATATTCAAACTATTATACTTAAGTAAATGTGATGGCATAATTAACAAATAAGACTCTTATAAGTATTTTGAAGAAGACAATAACTAAGAGACAGATAAATTGGCACAAAAATATTTTGGATGCCTTATGGGCCAACAAACTCATCCTGCATAAGAGTATAGGGCAATCACCATTTTATTTGGTGTATGGAAAGGATGAAAGATTACATATACATATAGAAATCAACACTCTAACATTTGCACCTCATCTACAAGATGAAGAAAATATTTCCCCTATTCAAACTAGGTTACATCAGCTAATGCAATTAGAAGAGCGGAGACAAGAAAATTTTAGAAGTATCCAAAGGAGACAGGAGGTTGTTATCAAAAAATTCAATAAGTGTTCTACCAATAAAAAAAAATCAATGTGTGCCTCATTTTTCTATGGAATAAAGCTAAAGGAAAATTGTCTACGCATAAAAAATTTGGTTCCCTAAGGATTGGTCTGTGTATTATACACAAAATAAATGGTTTTAATTCATATATCCTCAAAAGGATGGATGATTAGTTGCTTAATTTTCTAGACAATGGGAAAGGCCTTAAACATTTCTTCACCTAACAAGTTTTCACACTTCTTTGTACCGTAGAAATGTATATGATGTATATTCCAAACTCTAATATATTTGCCTTATATTTTGGCTCCATAGCCCAATGGGGTAAGAAATTGGTCATACTCAACTAGGTTCTTAATAATCCATAAGGGGGTTACTATCCTCAATTAGAGCCAAAAGTTGACAAAAAAAATAATTCACTCCTATGTGGAAAAGAGATTCCTTTGGAAATATCTACTTAAGTTGCTCCACACTCTTTCCTTTACATATAACACTTAGCCAATTTCCCATTGTGCTAAGAAAATTCCTGCACATGTCTCTCCAAACATTGTTCTTTCACACTCTGCCTCTATGGACACCTTGTTTTGCACACTTTCTCTCTTCATTTTGTTCTACTGCACACCCAATTCCACATATCACACATCCACACAAACTCATATTATGCACTATATAAGACTCTAAATAATTCATTCCCCACACTCTTTGTCATTATTTAACATTAATTGTGTATATGGCATGTTAGGGAATCACTCTACCACCTTTATTCTCTCACTCCTATTTTTTCTTGTTTCAAGGTAACTTAAAGCATCAATAAAGGGAATTTATCTCCAAGAAAAGGTGATGTGATGGAAATCATACTTTGGAATCTACTCCTATCACTTCTTATAAATCATGATCTTTCTTAGTAACATTAATTTTTCCTTGACCAATGAAATGGCACGAAAAAAGATGAATATATTAGTAATTGCACCAAAGAATGAGGAGTTAACAACTAGGACTCACTAAAGGGACTTATTGTTCAAGAAATATTTCCCCGAGTACAATAAAAAAATGGCTACAAGAAAGAAGCGAAATTTATTTTGCAACGACGTGTTCAATTCACTTTCTCACATAGATAAAAGATTTCATTATTCAACTATATGCCAATGGCATTTGAACCTTTCACCAAACAAGAAGAGAAATAATAAAATTTGGACCATGGGACTAGCAAATGTTGCATGTGCCCCTGAAGTATTTTATTTCATAGAAATAGTTTACTTATGTGCGTGTAATTTTGACCTAAAAAAGTTTGGAGTCAAAAGGAGTCTAGAACCCCTAAATCCAAAAGCATTTAGAAAGTTATTTAAGCTACCTAAACCTACAAAACTACTCAAGTTACCAGTTGCCAATACTTTCTTGGAGTCCTAGGTGGGAGGAATGAACTTTATTCATGATTTCATCACGCCTTCTGTACAAGTTCCTTTTGAGATTTCTTTCTTATACATTACAATATTTGCCAATCCTTTTAGAGGTCTTTCATGACTTTTTTCCCAAGAAATGGAATGAGAAATTATCGTAAATGTCCCCAAGTCTATTCTTTATGAATTATACTATTCTTTTAAACAATATGTTCTTTTTTACTAGGTAGGCCTCATCTCTACTAAATTATCCTTTCAACTCACCATTCTACCCAAAACTCATAAATTTTTCATGATAGCTTTTTTTTTCATGGCCCTAGTCTCATGTCATACTTTCCACAGTTTACCCCACATGAACAATTTGAATCTAGATATACTCGAATGTGTGCAATTTTTGGGTTTAGTGTTATAGAAGAATAAGGCCCCATTTCACTTTTTTCAAATACAAGATTCTTTTGTCGAATAAGTTAGTCATCTAATAATTGGTAGAGAGCCCAACTGAATTTTAAATGAAGCATGGGATGTCCTCTAAGGAAAAAGAATGCACAAAGAAATAAAGGAAAACAGTAACTAGTTCACATCTATGGATTCCAAGATAACCTCCTGTTACTTCCTAAATTTGTATTGGATAGGTATTTTGTTGTTGAAGTTTACAGGAAGTATCATCCATGGCTTATTCTATTTGACAGAGAAATAAAAATATTTTATTATTTTCCCTTTACTCTAGGAGAAATAATTGTAATGAATGTGGTTCATTTGGCTGAATTTTCAAAATCATTGAAATTTTTGAATTTAATTGAAGCAAAGAAAATCTAATGATTCGGTCCAAAGGGAATATTTTCAAGACACGTTTCCATAGTCAGATATGGTAATTTGTTTACTATAATTACTAATAAAAGTGGATAAAGTCACATTGGCCCATCAAACGAAAGAGAAACACATATACCTATTGAACCAAATGTCGTAGAAACTAGTGTTTTTTTTTTCTGAATAAGACTAATTCTATTAAGAAAAGAAATATGGTACAATCAGAGCTTTCAGAGAAGCGAAGCTAAAGAGCAAGGGAGCCGGAAATGATATGATATCAACCTCGGTCCCAAAGAGCAACCACGGCATAAGCAAAAGATGACAGAGAGGACAGAAGGAACGAGCTGGTCTAGGGAGTCTACCCAGCATGGGCAGAATCTTCCAATCTACATTTTTTACCTTTCTTTTTACTGACTTTGACCCAACCATTTTGATCTGGCTGGACCAAAACTACTTGCAGATTGTTCTGTGCTAAAGGAGGAGACTCCTTGTCTGAATCAGAAGGCGAAGACTCATGTGAACGTTTCTGCGAGAACAGAGGCGCAGAATGATCCTCGGCGCAGGCTAAGGGCGCGTCCTTCGGTTGCTCCAAATTCTCCTCTTCCACTTCAATGTCCTCCTCATCAGAGCTAGAGGACTCTATGCTATCCATAGGGGGTATATCACAAGGTTTCCAACTCTTGGATTTGGATTTGCGAGTGATATTCTTCTTTTTGTCGAAGAACGATGCACATGAGTTCTGGAGATGCCCCGTCTGATGGCAATGGCGACACCTGAAGGCTGTGTTCTCATAGTCCAAAGTTTGCGTCCAATGGAAGTCCCCGACTTTGAGGATGATCTGATCTGGAAACCCTTTACTAATGTCTATTTCTGCACAGATTTTGCCAAAGGTATATATTCCTTTCTCCGCCCTTGAGGTATCTGTAGCCAGGAAGCAGCCTAGGGTGTCCCCGATTCCTTGAAAGACAGCAAAATGCCATAGATGCGCAGGGAGATTTGGAAGCCTGACCCAGATAGGAAGCTTGGTGATGACCGCAGTGGAGGGGTCAAAGTCTGGGAACCAGGGGGAGAGGAAGAGTCCAGCTGATCCCCAGAACCAGGGGCCTCCCGTTAAGGCTTTCTGGTAATCTTCGTTGAAGGCGAAGGCTACAATAAAGAAGCCTTTTGAGCAGAGGAAGACTTTGCAGTTGTTGGTCCAATTGGAATGGATCCACTGGTATAGATCAGCCGTGCGGGGCCATAGGCCATTAAATCTGCAAATGAGGGTTGTTTCTGCAAATGTCTGGTATTGATCATCCAGAGATGGATGAGAGATTTCAATGGCAGGGGTTTCCTCCATTTTGTCCACTAAGAAAGGTTTGGGAGCCTCGGCAGATTGGGCAGACTTCTTGGCAGGTTGTGCATGTACTGCATCTTTGTAGGAAAAACCTTTGGAGGTAGAGGATTGCCCAGCTGCACCTCCCCTTAGTCGAAGTGATAGGATCACTGTGGCATTTCTTTCAATATTATAAAAGGAAAGAGGCAGATTGTTATCAAGCTCCTTACCTGCAAAAAGGAGCCGCAGAAGGGAGGAAGGGATCCCCAGCCTCTGTTCGAGTATCTTTAAGAGATGGCGCACTGTGACAGACGGCTGGACCCCAAGGAGCAGGGTTTTTCCTGTCAGAAGAATTATTTGAATCTGAAAATTCGCTTGCTGGAGATGAATAGGATCTCGGCTGCCTGAATGAGAAGTCGAGGTTGCAACAGTGAGATTGCGGGACTGTAGAGCCAGCTCGAGATCCTGGCAATACTGCTGCTGCTTGTGGAAGAGTGCGGTAGTTGCCAGAGGTATTTCGTCAAACACTTGCCGTGCATAGGGAGGGGATTTCTCCTCTGCAAGCAAATCTGGCGAGTTCAAGTGTTCCGGTCCTCCGCTAATCCTACATTCGGTGCACTGGGTTCTGAGATCCGGCGCCCACCACTGATGAAGGTCGTGCACCCTCTTGAAATCCGGCGCCTTTACCAAAGTAACCGTAAGCCTCGCAGAGGGAATGCGATGCAGCGCCTTCGACTCGACCCCAACGGCGGATAGAACTAATTCGTTGGTGGAACGCCGCACTACGAGGCTCGCTTTTCTGTCGGCTCTGATTTCCGGCATCGTCTGCTGGTTGGTGAAATAGGCATCATAAGCCGAGCAGATATCATCCCTGGGATTAACATAGAGGCACGGAACCCACTTGCGTAGGGTGAAGAATGCGTTGTGTGATTCAATGCGGCTGTGTTTGTCCTTGAGAGCCACGGCGAGCTCGGCCGCCACTAGGCTTCTAGTGATGTGCAGGCCACGCTTGACCTTATTGCTCCTTATTCTGTCCACGGGAGCCGAGAAGAAAGGCGGGTTCCCCATTTCGCTCAGAGCCATCATTTCACCAGCCATCATCGTAGAAACTAGTGTTACTTTGGGAGGGAAGAATAAATAAAGAGGAAGAAATCCTATAAACGTCCCTCTAGCTTTGACACCACAGGCTTGCCTGAGTTCATCATCCAATCACAGAAGAAAGGACTCCAATGTAGTCAGAGGAATGCATAATGATAGGAATTGTGGTGGAGGATATGGAGAGGATCTACCTCCCAATGTGGTCTTGGAAAGATCACACATTATTGAATTTATCCAAGAGAAAAAACTCTAAAGAGGTTCAAACTTCAGAAGAGTTAGTAGATCTAGAATTTGACAATACTCCACTGCCTATTTGGGTTACATCCCTCATGTTTGAAACCCAAACGAAAAAGATTTCCATCTTTTATGGCATCAGTAAACCATGTAGCATCTGCATTATGGTCGAGGTAATAAAAAGCTAAGGATTGTAAGGATAAAAATTCAAAATAAAAAGGTTATTAACTAATCAAAAATAGAAGTGGATGTTTATGAAATAAGAAAAACTGGATTCTTAAAACTACACCAAATTATTGGTGAAGCTCTACCCCACTCTATTACAGAACAAGAAGTTGGAAATCTAAAACTAAAAAAGAGAATACATTATCTTGAACAAACTCTTAATCCAGCACCCCTGTTCATGGCCCCCTTAACTATCAAAGCACTCAAGCCTTTGGAAAACACACATGGCACACCCATTCAGATAAGAAAGTAAACACACCTAATGACAAGAATCAAAACCTACATTATAACTAACATTAATAAGAGAATGGAAATCATTGAAGAACTATGGGAAATCGCTCTGCATTTGAGGAATTTAGCGCAAAGAATTCGTTCATTTTATTATTATCTTAAAAGGATATGGAAAATGATCAAAAAAATATTAATAATGAATTGTCAAACTTTGTGAAAATTATTAGCTTACTTAGCAAATTCCAAAGGACACAACATAACATCCCAAGGCATAAAGGACTAAAGCAGATCAAATTTGGTTGGCCTGCTAGAATTAAAATGTTAGAGGAGGCTATTACTGATTGTGCAAACATTGAAACTAAAAGGAGCAATGCCTTTTTTAAGGCCTTTCAGGTTGTCGATAACGTCAAGGGCCCCAACATGATCAAAGAGTCTATGCTTGTCTCTAATGATATTTTACATGAATAGCTAGATATTATTAAGACTACAATGTTTTTTGAATTTGACAACTTGATTGATTTACTAGAAGGTGAGATTCAAAAGTGGTTAGTTGCATTTGTAAATTATAATGAAGAATTATTAGCTACAAATACATAGTTACAAGAAGATACCTAAAGTATTGAGGAGGATATCTTCGAGTTAAATCTCAAGCAAGACATTACGATTCCTCCAATTAAAGAATATATTGAATAATTGCTAAAGAAATCACTGTAAGATATTGTTAATTTACAATAATGTCAAACAATTAGATTAATGACATCTTTTAGGCCATACAATGGAGCATCTTCTTCAACACAAAGAGGTCCTTCCACATCATTTTTTGAGTATGCAAATGCTTTGAAGCATTTCCATTCTTTCCTCATATTCTTTGGTCATCCAACTTTCTTGATTGTTTCTTAACATAATTTAAGCTTATCCTTGACTACAACTCTTTCTTTCTTTCTAACATATTAAATATTTATTGGTCCAAGGGAGCCCAAACCCAATCCCCTTATGGGATGAATGCATTTACTTCTATAGATTTAATTATTAAGATGTTGAAGAGTGCTTTAGGCACCTAACTTTTCCAAGACTTTAAAATTGTAAATAAAAAAATTAACTCTCACAGGGAGCTCCCTTTCGAGAAAGTTATTCATTTGTGATTCTGAGACTTATTTAAAGTAGTATAAATTTCATGAATTTTATCATATCCCTTTATGATTTCCCATGAATGAAATTATTCTATAACTCTCTGAATATCTTGACCATTATTATTTTGTCTCTATCTATTATATTGCTTCAATGATACTTATCTCACTAAAGATGAATGGAATGGACATAATTAATTAAAAATCTTTATATTTTATAAAAAATTAAAAATTAAAAAAATTAAAATTAAAATTAAAATTAAAAAAATTAAAATTAAAATTAAAAATAAAAATAAAAATAAACATAAAAATAAAAATAAAAATAAAAATAAATAAATAAATTTATATTTTTGGTTACCACACCTGGTCCACTCACAGGTGTATGATTTGAATGTGTATTATTTATCAATATATGCATATATTAGAAATTTGAGTGTGTTGAAAAAAGGAGCACCATCTCTCTAAAAACAAAGAGGAACTTGTATCTAGGCCCTACAAGGTTGAGTTTTTTTCTTAACGAGAAAAAAACATCAACAAGCATATGGCTTTGGATTCAATGGGAAAGATAATTTTCTCATTCTTGTTTGAACAATGACATGGATTGCCATAATTACAAAAAAAATCAATATCAATTCAGGCAAAATAAGGCTAGTTAAGAAGAGAGTTGAGATAAATAAAACTTTGTTATGATGATCAATGGCTTGATCTTATCATTCATGGATCCAATTTATCTAACGTTGAGTGGAGTTGATCAGTATTTCTTACCTCTAAAAGATAGATCAAAAAAAATGACACTAATAGTGTGAGTTTCTAAAACATGTATGTTGCAATGAAATAAGAACTTTTTTTTATAATTTTCAAATCTGCTCTGATTGACAAAGGATAAAACCAAACTTAAACTCACAAAAATACCACACATTAGAACACAATATAATTATGGATCCTTAACTTGAATTGTGTAAATTGCTTGAGAATACATTATTAAAAAGATCCAAAATACTTATGGAGAATCCTCTAGAAATATCATTAGAACATTAATGTTGTTACTAAATTTAGATTGTACTAAAAACCACTAGAAACAATATGATAATTGGGAGTAATTAACATATTCCAACACTGCCCCTTAATTATGACCATTGTTTCTACTGGACTAAGTCTCATCTAGGTTTATAACACTTTCATCAATTCAAAAACATTTTTTACATTTGCATGTTAGTGCAGGTTGTGTTCAACTCTATGTCATACAAGGTTTCCTTTTTTTTGTGCTCCAAAATTTATGTTTTTCACACTTCTTCTCATTATTCAACTTTACTCTAGTTTTCTTCTACAATATTTCTTCTTCATCATTTTCATCTTCATTTGGTTCTTCTTTTGCATCAACCTATACCTCAACTACTACTAATTGAATTTTTTTTGTCAATCTCTATATTATCGAAAATAATATATTTGATTTCTAACAATGCTACCAACTTAATGAAAACTACAATCTCAAAATTAGAACTCTAGCCCAAAGGATCCTATTATTACAGGAAAAAACATGAAAAATGCTTTGAAATTGACAAGTGGTGATGTTGCATTGCCCTTTTCTTTAGGGTTAAAATTTCGTTATTTTTTAGCCATGGCATTAAAAACCAAAATCATGATCATCGAAAATTTTAAAATTCTAACAATTTTCAACCACGAAAAATAGCATGGCTCTGCAAAACCTTAGAATTCTGACATTTTCAACGATGGAATCAAAATCGAATATTGCAAGTAAAAAAACCCTAAAATTTCAAGAATTTTCAACCATGGCATTATAACCAAATATTATGACTTCAAAAACCCTTATATATCAACATCAAAATTAAATAGTCATTCTACGAAGAGAAGTTTATATTTTTTTAAACGCTAAAATTGTAGCTCTTTTGAGATCTTAGTTTAAAACAACTTGACCCATTTTTAATGGAGCACCAAATTTGCAATGTGTTTTTAACCATTGCTTATAAAATCATCATGAGCATTATAAAATTGTCATTAGGGTATACAGAATCATGAAAAAACACACTTTAAAAAAAATGTTGTAACAAATAACTTTTTTATTTTTAGTTAAAAACATGAAAATCTTTATTAAAAATAAATAAAATAAATAAATCCTTTCCAAATCAAATATTTTTTAAAAAATCAATAAAAAGTATTAAAAACTAAAAATTTAAAGCAATTAAAAAGATATTTAAAACTAAAAAATAAAAGAAATTAAAAATTGTAGTGAATTTTTTTTTTGTAATTATTATAATAATAATAGAATAAATAAAGTCCATTCCTAGCCTTGGTTCAGATCACTGGCCTATAAGATTAGATATTGATATTATGAAAATCTTTATTAAAAATAAAATAAAATAAATAAATCCTTTCCAAATCAAATATTTTTAAAAAAATCAATAAAAAGTATTAAAAACTAAAAATTTAAAGCAATTAAAAAGATATTTAAAACTAAAAAATAAAAGAAATTAAAAATTGTAGTGATTTTTTTTTTGTAATTATTATAATAATAATATAATAAATAAAGTCCATTCCTAGCCTTGGTTCAGATCACTGGCCTATAAGATTAGATATTGATATTAAGAAGGTTAAGGGGAAGAAGCCCTTCAGGTTCGAATCTTTCTGGCTTAGAGACCCCCAATTCATAAAGAAGCTGGAAGAATGGTGGAATCAGAGTACTATCAGAGGCAAGGGGAAAATGCATACCATACAATTGAAGCTCAAAGAGATTAAAAAGAGAATAAAAGAATGGAATAGGGAAGAATTTGGGAACATTATGGAAGCAAAACAGAAATTAGAAGGAGAAATGGAAGAAATCCAGCAAAAAATAATCCTGGAGGGAAGGGATGAAGAGAAGAGTATGAAGGAAGGAAGAATAATAAGCCAGTTGGAAGAGAGAAGGAAACAGGAGGAGATACTGTGGAGACAAAAATCAAGGATAAAATGGTTAAGGGAAGGAGAAAGGAATACAAAATTCTTTCATCAAGCTATGATCCAAAACAGACAGAGGAATAGGATTTTTTCTATCAAAAATGCAGAAGGAGAAAGAGTAATAGAACAGGAGGAGATAGAAAAGACTCTAGTTGATTACTATAAAGGGATCCTTACAGAAAACCAGAGGGATAGAGGAGAAGCAATAGATAATATATGCAAGGAGATACCAAGATTAGTAACAGAGGAGCAAAACAAAGCGTTAATGCGGGCAGTAACCATGGAAGAGTTAAAAGAGGTAGTGATGAATATGAGCAGGAATAAGGCACCAGGACCGGATGGGTATACAGTGGAATTCTTCCAGGCTAGTTGGCATTTTATAGGAAAGGAGATATTGGAGGCAGTTGAAGAATCAAGAATGAAACAGCGAATATGGCCTGGAATAAACTCGACTTTTCTGACCCTGATCCCCAAAAGTAACAGTTCGGAGGAGCCACAGGGCTTCAGACCTATAGCCCTGTGCAATGTCATCTATAAGATTATATCCACTCTGATAGCGAAAAGGTTGAAACCTCTCCTACCCAACATAATTGCTCCTGAGCAGACTGGCTTTGTGGAGGGCCGGCAAATTTTGGATGGTATAGTGGTATCTCAGGAGGTGATTCATTCCCTAAAGATGAAAAAACAGAAAGGGATGCTAATGAAGCTGGATTTATCTAAGGCCTATGATCGACTGAACTGGGACTACCTCAGAGCGATTCTGGGAGCTTATGGTTTTGAGAACAGGTGGATTGAATGGATATTCAGCATGATCTCTACCCCAAATTTCTCAATTTTGGTCAATGGTATACCTACGGGTACGTTTAATGCTACCAGGGGAATTAGGCAGGGGGACCCAATTTCCCCGTTTTTATTCATCTTGGCTGTGGAAGGCTTAAGTAGAAAACTCAAAAAGGAAGTAAGAGAAAAGAAAATCAAAGGAATCAGGTTGTGGGGGAACAATCTGACCATCACACATCAACAGTTTGTTGATGATGTGATGCTATTTGGAGAAGCGTCGCTCAAGGAGGTGAGAAATTTCAAGAGGGTCTTAGATGTCTTTATGAGGGCATCAGGCATGGAGATAAACAAAGATAAATCCTGTACATTCATATTTAATTCGCCAGATTCTATTAAAGCTCATTTAACCAGAATACTAGGTTTTAGACAGGGAGAGTTACCTACTAAATATTTGGGTATCCAACTGGATATAAATCCTAATCGGATGAAAAATTGGCAGAGTATGTTGGAAAAAATCAAGAAAAGATTAGCCAGTTGGTCTTTCAGATCGATGAATATCGCAAGCAGAATTGTCCTATTAAAATCGGTCTTATTATCTATACCTATATACCCCTTGTCTATTATGGCCGCCCCCAAAGGAGTTTTCTCCAAAATGAGGGAGATTTTGGGGAAATTTTTATGGGGGGGTCCCAAGCAACAGAGGAAATGGACTCTGGTCTCATGGAAGAATGTAATCAAGAGGAAAGAGGAAGGAGGCCTGGGAGTGAGAGATCCGGAAATTTTGAATAAGGTTCTAGGGGCGAAGCTATGGTGGAGATGGGTCCAGGGGGGAAACGATGTGTGGAAAAAAATATGGAATCAAAAATATGACATGCCTGATACAACTGAAGGGCGTTTAAGAGTAGAGGAAACCCCAAGAGGATCGCAAATTTGGGAACTAGCAATCAGAAATAGGGATATAGTTAAGAACCTTGCTTTCTGGGAAATCCGAGAGGGAAGCTCAGCAAGATTTTGGGAGGAAGGATGGCAACAGCGTGACAAACTGGAAAGAATCCAAATTCTTCATGAAGTTCAAGAAAAAGCGAAAAGGGCAGGATTGGAATATGTGAGGGACTACTGGAAAAGAGAAGAATTAAATGACATATGGAGAGCCTGGAGAAGGCCAGAAGAATGGGATGAGAATATAAATCAGGAGGCAGAGCAACTGTATACCAAAGAAATAGAATCGAGAAAAATCAAAATCAGAGTAGGTAAGGATATTCTTAGATGGGGTAAAGCGATGAAAGGCATTTTCACGGTGAAAGAAGCATACTACTGGGCAACGAAAGAGGAAAGAGAGGAGGGATCAATGGAGTGGAAAAAGATTTGGGAAGGAAAATGGTGGCCAAAAATAACATTTTTTGCATGGTTGGTGAGCAGAGGAAGGATCCTGACATGGGATAATATTCAGAAAAGAGGAATGAATGGACCCTCAAGATGCAGTCTCTGCAGCAAGGAAATAGAAACTCAGGAGCACTTACTGAACAAATGTTCATATGCTCAGAGCTTGTGGGAGGAAATTAGGGTGCTCTTTGGTTTGACAAAAAGGGATCCATACAACATCAGGAATACTTTGATACAATGGGGAAAGGGGAATTTCCAAAGCAAAGTTGTAAGAAGAATATGGAACTTGGCGGTAGGATTCGTAATATGGTCGATTTGGAAAGAGCGAAATCGAAGAGTCTTTAGGGATAAAAGCTGTCAAGAATCGAGAATTTGGGATGAAATATGCAGGTCAATTAAAGAAACTGTTTTGTCAGAAGTATGGGAGGAAGAAGATTGGAAGTTGAATCCGGAAGAGCAGAGAATAGTCTCAAAACTGAACATGGAATTTAAGATGGTCTACCCCAATACAGAGAGGAGGAACAGAACTGGCATGCAGAGCCCCAACTATTTCAGACTTCCTGGGGATCAACGGATTAAATTAAACTTCGACGGGGCCTCAAAGGGTAACCCGGGACAAGCAGGTCTGGGAGGCATCTTCAGAGATAGCAGAGGCAATACAAGGTGGGTGTTTGCCGAATGGGGAGGGGAAATGACGAATAACGAAGCGGAGTTGTGGGCGGTGCATCAAGGTCTCCGGATAGCAGTTAGAAACGGTTACATGAACCTTGAAATCGAAGGAGATTCCCAAATTACGATAGAAATGTTAAGGAAATTAAGGGATGGTAGAAGATGGGATCAGGTAACGAACAGCTGGAGGACAGCAGGGATAATCCAGGATATTGAGGGGCTGCTGAGTAGGATCGAATACACAATAATTAACCACGTATTGAGAACGGGGAACCGCGCAGCAGATCTATTGGCCAATTGGGGAAGTGGAGGATCGAACAGGACAGTGGATGGCAGCTGGACATCATTAAAGGATGATCCAAGCTGGATCGAGTTAAATAATATACTAAATCAGGACTATAATGAAGCGATCGCACAGGAAAGAAACAATTAGCCGCCTCCCGGTTATGGGAAGGAGGAGAAACGACAGGTTAATCAATGCTCGGACAGAGCGTATGCAGGAACAAGCATACGAAGATCAAGTCATAAAGGTCGGGATCAATCAAACCATGGGAAAGGTGAGCACCCCTAGGAGAGAGGTGGGAAAGGTACCGAGAAGGGGAGGTGGAACTGTCAGAGAGACAGAGATCGCTAGCCCTCATGATAGGGAAAAGAGGACAGCTGGAAGAACAAATGAAAAGAATATTGATGAGGAGAATAGGCAGCAACGATGCTTTAAGAAGAAAAGGTGGCAAAGCAGGGGTAATAAAGGAGCAGCATGCAATAGGACGACGCAAAGAGAGAAATTAGGAGCGAGCCAAGGCCAAGTGAGGTGGAGAATTGGGAATTTGCAGCAGACGAAGGACAGCCGGAGAAAACAAAAGAGGGAAAGGAAAATGGCAGAGAACCAAGAAAGGAGAGCAGGAAGGTGGACGAGAAGTAAGGCGGTAGCTCCAGAAGAGAAAGGAAAAAGTATAGCAGAGGAAGCTCCGCAGAAGGTCTTTCTAACAATCCCGGACGAGTCGGAGGAAGAATTTGATATTCGGAATTACATTATAGAAGAAGGGCCAGGACGTGCGACGGCTGGAAAGGAAAGTAAGACGGAGGGGAACCAGACTAGGACGAGAAGCCGAGAAGACGAGGAAGATGACCAGGAAGAAGGAGAAGGAGAGGAGTATGGTAGAAGAGCAGGGAGCAGAGTAACGCGAGGACGGGGAAACCAAAGAGGAAGAGGAGGGACTGGAGGACGAGGCGGACGAGGGAGTAGGGGCGGAAGAAGGGGATCAGACGAGGGAGAAGCCAGTGAGGCGAGAGGCAGGAAAAGAGGTAAGAAGGATATGAGAAAGAAGCTACAGGAAGCAGAGGAGGCCTATTACCATGATACTAACCCGAATATCAGAAGGATAATTGATCACTTAGAGGAGGAAGCCCTGCAGGAGCCTTCAGATCCCGAGATGGAAGATTGGGAGAGGCTCCTCCCGGATCCGGGGCATACGAGGGGGAGAATGTCCCTTTACAAACAATCTCTACATGTTTACTGGGGAATGAAATGGTTACTGGCCAAAGCAATGGAGCAGGTGGCCATGGAAATGGCCGAACTGTCCCAAGGAATCCCCACCCTGAAAAAAGAACTGAAGAATATTCAGGTCACCCTACTCATGCAGGACAGGAAAATGGATGAGATTCAGCAGATGCTTCAAGCGGGCGGATTGGGAGTCAAGCTAGAGAAGGAGCCAGAGCCTGGCACAATGAACCAGTAGAAGAAGGAGTCGCTGTAAGGAGGTTTTTATAAAAATCTCCATTTTGATTTTTGTATTGTTAGATGTTATTTATGCAGAGAAAAAACAGTTTGAATAGAGGTAGAATAGAGGTGTATTTAGCTTGGGTAGACAGACTGATAATATACTTTTTTTGGTTGGCTTTTAAAAACTTCAGATGGTCAAGAGACCCGGTTTCCCTTAAGGGCGGGTTGAGACCTGCATATCTATGTACTGTTTTTAATTTTTGATAATGGAAAAAAAAGAGTACCGCCTCAGCTTACAAAAAAAAAAAGAATAAATAAAGTCCATATATATAATTAAAATAAAAATAACATAAAAATTATAAAATAAATAAATAAAGAAAACCAATAAAGTATTTTGATGTCATGTGGGGGAGGGTGATGTCGAGTATCACCACTCTACCCACTGACCAAATTGGTAACAATTGCATAGCCTATACTAGGGTTGTGTGACTACTACCATCGAGTTGGTCGATGGGCATAGGAGTGATGCCCAATATCGACCCTATCAACCCAATATTCAAAAATTTTGTTTTCTTTTTCTTAATTAGATTTTATTTATTTATTTATTGATGTTATAAATATTATTGATCTAAATTATAGTTTTATTTTTTATTTTTATTTTAAATTAAAATTTATTTTTTTAGTTTTTATTTTATAATCAAAACATATATATATATATATATATATATATATATCCATGCCGCTAGGCATGGATATTTCATTGAGTTTATGGTCAAACTTAGATTAATTTAAAGTTGACTGAAAAATTCATAAATTTCCCATAATTTATTAAAATTTAATATTTTTTACAATATTTTAAATTATTTTTCTGCAATCCAATTGCCCATCAAATTTAACTTGTTATTTCTCATAGATTAATGAGATAGAGATACACAGAATTACAAAGTTCACATCACCATCTACGAGAGTACCAGGGTTGCAAGGAGTTGCAAGGGTATGGGTGTCGCAATAAATCCTTATGTTTGGTCTTTTCTCCGGACGTTGTCGCTTGACCGTATGTGCAAAAGATAGGCTTGTTATTATCGTTATTATTATTTTTTAAACCCGGTCATACATATTATAAAATATTTGTTATTATTATTTCTTTAACCCGGTCATACATATTATAAAATATTTGGCATCATATTAAATAATGCATAAAGTCTTTAAAAGATTTACCATGAATATTTGTATGTTGTTTAGGCCAACACTGGTCACTCAAAGATTGAGCTGAACCAAAAAAGTTAGAATATGAGCATGTTAGACTATGTTTTGATATTGATTTTATATATAATAATTAAAAATTGTGTGTGTTATAGAAGGTTAAATCCTAAAATAATATGAAGTTTATAAAGTTTATAAGTATATAAGGAATGTAATATTATTATGTTTTTAATTAAAATTTAAAAATGATTTTTTAGAGTTAAATGTTATTTGAAAATAAGACGAATTGCAGTAAATATTCATATTATATAGTAAAAACTTGCAGATGATATGCAACTCGCTTTCCTAGCACTCAGCTTCTATGTCCTCTTGCGTATTAAACATTGTTTATATGCTACAGCACATCATCATTGTGGGCCTCTACACGTCATTTTGCCCGGACACGCAATATATTTATGATATTATATTTTTTCCACCTTTAATATATCACTATTCATTTTAAATAATTCATACTATTTAAATGATATAAGTTACAATTTTTGTATTTGTGTTGTGTGATTATACTTTTTATATCATAACGTGGTCGAAATATATATTCTTTGAAAGCAGATTTGATATAATATGTAAACTATGCAGAGTATACGCATAATATTTAAATAAAATAATATTAAATTATTTTTAAATTTTATATTATAATTATTAAAATATATATTTAAAAATTTAAAAATAAAATAATTTAGCGTAATTTTTTTTTATAAATGTTTTAGGAAAATCTTATAGACATGATAAACATTATAATATTTTAAAAATAAATAATTAAAATAATTAATTGAAGTCAACTTCTTAATTGCAACTTTTTTTAGACCAATTTTGAAGAAATGAGTGAAACTCTTAAAATGGGAACATTTTCGTTCTCCATGACACGTTGACCAAACTAAAATAATATAGTTATCTCTCATTTTAAATGTCTATTTTTATCTATTATTTTTAAATATAATTAAAAAAATTATAAATATTGATAGCTTATTTATATTACCAATATCTTAATATATATATATTTTAATATTTATATGTTTAACTCATATTATTATTATTAAAAATATATATATGTTTAATTTATAAATTTTCAATTCAAATTTATTATACTATTTCATTTTTAAACTAAATTTTAAACTAAACTATCTTTAAAAATATAACATTTCAAACATCATTTAATATTTTTTCCTCATCCAAAACAAACTATATATTACAAGTAGCTATTTATAAATAATACATTGTATTATTTTCTTAATTTTTTAAGTTAAGATGCAATTTTTTTAAACAAGTAGCGAATCCATCAAACAAGTGGTTGACCAATCACATTTCTTTCAAAAATTGTGCAAATATTAATTTATATTTTAAATTATAATTTTCAAGGCTCACAAATGGATTGAAACTTTTCAATCCAACTTACTCTTTCAATCCCTGCCCCAAAAGTACATTATAAAACTACAATTACAAAGGATAGTAACCAATTATTTTAATATATAGCAATAGTGATCACATAGTTTTACTATTTTTTCACTAAGCGGGAGGGACAAGCTACTATGTAGCACTTATTTATTTTTATTATATGTTTGATTAGTTTTTATGTTTAATATTTTTATTTTATTTTATTTTTTTGGTTTGACCCATGAGAGATTTGAACCTTGATTTCATGGCTTACATAATGTTAGTGTCCTATGGTATAGTATTCAAAGCCAAGTTTGGTCTTTTTATCATTTTGGTCAATTTGTAAAGTGTTGTTATGATCTATTAGAGATAAAGTCCTTAGTTTTTTGTGAAGAGTGTAAGATTAGAGTTTTGGCACTCTTTCTTATGTATGGAAGTTTAAAGGAGGTTTACAAGAGTGGAAACATCATCCATTAGCTATATTTCTTAGTCAGAGATCTGAACATCAGGTTAAATAATGCAAATAAACATTTGCTGCACTTTTGTTGTAGGTGAATATTTTTGAGAGATAGAGTTTTATAGCTTGAACATGTTTTATCTAACCAGTTTATGGTGATCCTAAGGATGTATCTCACCTACATATTGCATTCAGAATCCCAGAGGATGATTTGAAATATGAAAAGAGAAAATTCGTTGCGCTTTTATTGAAGGAAGTAGAAAACATAGCAAATTTGTTGCGCTTTTACATACTCATCATTTAACCATTAAATTTGACTCCAGACTTCTTGAAATAATTTTATATGGTTGTTATAAGTGTTCTTTAGCATTTTGGATATTCAAGCCTCATTCTTGTGAAGGCATTCAATGTATTCAAATTTGTTGTGCTCAGTTGTTGCGCTTTCTCTTTAGAAGTTGATGTTTAAAGAATGGGAGGATGCAGTATGATCAGAAGTGTTTTGATAGTTATATGATGTTCCAAGAATCATTCATCACCTATACAACCCTTTCAGAATTCAAGGAGGTCTCAAAATTCACAAAGGATGAACTTGTTGTGTTTTTGTTGTGCTTTTTATTGTTTTAGCGGTCAACTTCAAGATTAGTTTCTTACCAACTTAAGATGAATTTGGAAAAAAAAAAAAAAAAATCATACATGGTCCAAATAACAAAAGCCTCTCTCATAGTTTACACATATATCATTGTTTGGGAGATATGAAATGACATTTGAGGCTTATTTTTCAAAGAATAAAATTTTGTATTTTTTCTTGTTTCATCCATTATTTGTTGGCGCGCTTTTCTAACAGATGGAAGCGAATTTTTGAAAAAAAAATAGTTTTTTTTCAATAATCAATCAACTAAAAAACACCTCTCTCATTTTTTACACAAGTGTTATAATTTGGGAATTACAGGTGTCACTTTGAGACCCATTTTTCACAATTTCACATACCAGATTTGCCCACAGAGTCCTAGAATTTTTTGAAATTCGACTTAGTGGACCTCCAACTTGGCATAATTAACTCCAAATTGATTTAGATGGTAAATTTTGAATATTTTTCTACCCAATCCCATGATTTACTCTCCAGTTAGCATATTTTTTTTTACTCAAAAACCAAGCCGTAGATAATAGGATATGGCCAGATTTTCAAAATATTTTATTCCTAAATTATTGTAACCTCTTTCTATCTTTGGGAAAAGGATGGATTTCAACTTCCTTATTCCAGGCATGAGCTAATTGTATATATTTCATGAATTTTAGTGTGAAAAGGGTTGATTGGGGAACAAAAAGAGAGATTGTTTCTTTGATATTGTAAATTGTGGAGTTTAAATACAAGTGATCAGTACAGAAGTACTTTTCCTCTCAAGGATTCCTGTGTCGATAGCTTATGGTGATGTGCTTTCTTCTACGTTTATGTGTTCTTTTCTAGTTATCCATGAACATGTTCTTCTTTTCATTATTTGAATGAATACTATATTTTACAGAATTTATCCTAGATAGATGCTTTGTTTCATTCCATTTCAAATAATACCAGTATTTTTCATCTAAATTTAAGCATAAAATTCATCCTTGATAGATTATTTATGTTTAATGGGTTGTGATTCTTAATTTCTCTACCCTATGCTACAACAAATTTAAAGATCCAAAAGTTTTGGCTACCTTTCCCTTGTCATAGATCTGCTCCATAACCAGTTATTGATCACTTTAATCAATTAGACTCCATTCCCAATAGATATCTCTATAGATCTTCCATCAAAATTTTAGAAACCTATTCCTCTATGATCTCAATACCTAGCCTAAAACCTAAGACAACCAGTCATCCAAGTGACTAAAGATTCATATATAGAGAGCCTTCTCTAAAGCTGGAAGGGCTAGATTCTAGTTTTAAAGTGGTTTTTGGTTACCTTTGAGTTCCTCTCCTCAACACGGAGGAATTACAAAGTGCTAACACACAATGCTTCATAACATGGTGAATGAAAATTAAGATGCCCCTGTGAGTAAACATTTTTCTTGTTTGTTTGTTAGGTATTGTGAGTCCTGAGATGACTAGCACACCTAACCTATGGCTTGAGTAACCACGACTCAAGGGAATCTAAGCCATCAAAATCACTCGAGGATAGAAACTAGCCTATGCCATGCCAACCCTTAGCATGGATGGGATTTTTCCCATGGGGTTTAAAACCGTTGACCTTTTCACCACAGATTGCCTTAACAAAACATATTTTCACTGTATATTCTACACCATGTGGGAAAGAATATGTGTGCGTGTGTGTGTCATCCGAATTGGATCATTATATTTCTTTTCATCCATCTTAATGCATTTAGAGTGGAAAAAGTGGAGGAATCCGCTCACAGGACCGTTTTTACTAGCGGGACCCAGTTTGGCAAAATGGGGTCTGAAACCTTCCAAGAGCGTTTTGAGGCTTCAAACGAATATTTTTGGGGGTAAAATTTTCCCCATAATGGCGCACCATTTCATGTTATTCTACACACAGAGATCTTTCCAACAGTGCAAGAATCATGTCAATCGGAATCCATATGCAAAAGTTATGTCACTCATAAGTTGACCTTCTTGTTTTCACACCTATAGTTCAGGAGGATGTCACGTCATCCCCCATTATTCATGGAAAAGGGGCTAGTCACATGTTTTTGATGTAAAATACTCTAGAAGAGTTTATTTTGTAACTCTAGTTAAGAGTTGATGTAGTCAAAATTAACCACTAGTAGGAGCCTATCAGACTGTGTTATAACAGAGCCACAAGGAGGAAGAGGAAATCCATCCTTTCAAGAGAATTTTGTTCCATAGCTGAGAAAAGATAGTCAAGAGAGATAAGAGGTAGAGCACACAGAGACGATATGTGCAATGTAGCAGCCCACAGGCAACATGCCTTACTTCTTTGTATCTGAAACCATATTTCTAGACAGAGAAAGAGAGCGAAGTGGCCTCACCTTCTAGCTAGGTTTTCTCCCGAAAGGGTTTCCCAAAGAGCATATATTGTGTATTTTATGTGAGTGTGAGATTATTTTTTTGATCTCTACTTTTCTACTTGAATTACTTTTACATGCATGCACTAATTATAGTTAATTTTACAGGTCTAGAAATTAAATAAAACTGTAATAGTGTAGAATCTCAGATTTTTTAATATAATATTATCAGATATATTGTGACGAACTTTCCAGTGGAATATCCACAGTATTTTATGGATCATTTGGTATCGGAGTGGATTTCTTTGGGTATTTTTTGGAAATTGCAGGTATCTAGATGGGCGAGCCCAAAAATCGTAAAACCCTAATCATGGGCGACGAATATGTAAACGAACCTCGTGATCCTGCAAAGGGGGGCTTTTCACAGCTTGAACAACAAGTCATGGATATAAACCAGAATGTAAGCCTGCTCATGGGAGCCCTAAGCAACAAGCTAGGGATATTTAGAGAATACGGGGTTTCGAATGCATAGGACAAATCAGAACGTGGAACAGAAGATCGAGGAGAAACAGAGAACCAGCTGAAGAAAGAGCCCAAACAAGATCAACCTAGTTCGAGCAGCGTGAATCAATTTCAGTCCCTATTTAAAATGGAAGCAAAAGTTGATATCAAGTCATACCATGGAGATATCGACACCCTGAAGATTAAACACTGGTTGCAGCAACTGGAAGTTTATTCAATTTTCCATCAGATCAAGGAAGGGTAGAAGATCCCATTCGCGCCACTGAAATTGGAGGTCCATGCACTCACTTGGTGGGAGAGCCACACGGAAACCCTAAGGTTGGAGGGAGAACCTCCAGTGACTAAGTGGGAGTATTTAAAGATCCTCATTAAGTCACACTTTTATCCCATTGGGTACGTGGAAGACCAGTGGATCCGGTGGCATTACTTCAGGAAAAATTAAGGCCAAAGCATGCAGGAGTACACCACAAAATTCAAAAATATGGGTATAATGTTGGACATCTGTCCAAAGAACCAAAATGTACTCCTCAAGATAAAGGTCAAGAAGACGAATATTGATGCTCTGTTTAACTCAGGATCACAAGAAAATCTCATTGTAGCAGATCTGGTCAAGAAGTTGGGGCTGGAAGTTCATGATCATCCCAACCCATATCCACTGGGATGGGTACATAAGGATGCAGAGCTGAAGGTAAAAAAACAATGTAAAATTAAAATTGCAATCAATTTTGACTTTATTGATGAAGTAGATCTAAATGTGGTTCCCATTCATGTATATGGAGTCATGTTTGGGAGTCCATACATGTACATGTGTGATGCAATATTCATGAGGAGAGAAACCAATATCGGCTCATTAAGGATGGAAAATTGTTCATCATTAATACGCACAAAGGCAAGTCAAAAATTTCACCAGTGAGTGCCAACCAAGCCAAGAATTGATGAGTTCCAGCAAGAAGTATGTTTTATTGTTTTTAAGGGAAATTCAAATTGTAGAGGAGTCAATAAGAGGCAAGGAATCCCTAGAGGGGTGTACTAAGAAACAAAAAAACAATTGGAGGAGTTGTTATAGGCATACAAGGACATGTTCCGAGAGCCTAAAGGGTTACCCCCTAAGAGAGAAGTGAAGCATAAGATCCAGCTATTTCCAGACTTCCCATTGCCAAACATTGGGTTGTACAGGCAGTATATTATAGAAGAAGGTGAGGTGAAGAAACAGTTGCAGCAACTACTAGAATAGGGTGTCATTCGACCGAGTACATCACCATGTGGGTCACCCATCATCATTGTGCCAAAGAAGGATGGGACTTGGCGGATGTGTATAGATTATAGGGCATTGAATAAAATCATGCTCAAGAATAGATACCCCCTGCCCAGGATAGATGATTGCTCGATTAGTTGTAGCAAGAAAAGTATTTCACCAAGCTGGACTTGAAGTCTGGATATCACCAGATTCGAGTCAAAGAAGAAGATACATGGAAGACAACCTTAAAAACCAGGAAAGGTTTGTATGAGTGGTTAGTTATGCCATTTGGCCTATGTAATGCAACAACTACATTTATGAGATTAACGAATGATGTATTGCGCCCTTTTATAGGTTCATTTTTTATTGTCTATTTGGATGATATACTGGTATATAGTGCTACTTGGAAGGAGCATATTTCACATTTTATGCAGGTGCTAGAAACATTGAAGAAGCACCAGCTACTAGCAAATCTCAAGAAGTGCGATTTTGCACAACAATCCTTGGTGTATTTGGGATATGTGATTGGTGGAGGAGAATTGAAGATAGATCCTTCCAAGATGGAGGCCATCATGAAATAGTAGGTGCCTACTAATGTTACTTAGGTTATGAGTTTCATTTGGGTAGCACAGTACCTAAGGAAATTCATAGCCTCATTTTCAACGGTAGCAGCACCACTCCACGCCATAACAGCAAGTGGGAAGAGTTTCCAGTGGGGAAAAGGGCAGCATAATACTTTCAATGACTTAAAGAGGAAGACCAGTAAAGCATCAGTTTTAGCATTACCAAACTTGCAATGGCCCTTTGAAGTGGAGATAGATGCGAGTGGGTATGTTATGGGAGTTGTCTTGATGCAAGGAGTAAGGCCCATTTGCTACCATTTTAAAGTATTTCATGGAGCAGTTCTTAACTACCCTACCTATGATAAGGAGCTCTATGCCATGGTGAAAGATGTGAAGAAGTGGAAGCATTATCTAATGGGAAAGGAGACAATAATCCACACAGATCACCAGTCGTTACAGTACTTGCCTGCCCAGAATAAGCTACAGCAGACCACGCACTACAAGTGGATGGGGTTTTTACAGCAATTTCATTTAGTGATCAAGTATAAGAAGGGCAACACAAACAAGTTGGTCGATATGCTTTCAAGGCCACCCACATCAAAGATTATAGCTTTGGGGACTCTTATGCACATGGATCCATTCACCCATGATGCATACATAGAGGCATATTCAGAATATGAGGAATTCAAGGAGGTGTATCAGCATTTGTAGAGTCAGATTCATGTGCACGATGGCGACAGCACTGTTGACTACCATCTCCAGGATGGGTTACTCTACAGGATGGATAAGCTATGTGTTCCTAAAGTTGAGTGTTTGCAGTTGATTAGAGAGTCTCACACCTCCAAGGTTGCAGGGAACTTTGGTGTAGGGAAGACCGTGAATAACTTGTAGAAGTATGTGTATTGGCCCAAGATGCAAGAGAAGATAGCTAGGTTCATAAGAGGATGCATGCTTTGTTGTACCAGAAAGACTAGCAATAGGAAACAGGGTCTATATCATCCCTTACATGTACCTACTCGTCCTTGGGAAATAATTTCCATGGACTTTGTGAGAGGTTTACCGACAATCAGGAAGGGACATGACTACCTGTTCGTGGTAGTGGACAAGTTTAGAAAGATGTGTGTTTTGATGTCCTGTAAAAAGACCATCAATGGACAAGAAGCAGCAAACTTGTTATTTGGACAAGTATGGGTACACTTTTGGATGCCAAGGAGCATCATTTCAGATAGGGTTACAAGATTTCTCAGTGCATTCTGGACTACATTGTGGGAGAAGATGGACATGAAGTTGAATAGATCTACAACATTCCATCCACAGACACATGGGCAAACAGAAGTAGTCAATAGGACAATGGTGCAACTTCTGAGGGATTACAACCAGAACCATACAAAGACCTGGGATGAAAATCTGGTATATATACAGCATTCTTATAACATAGTAGTCGACACTTCTATAGGAAAGTCCCAATTTTAAACTTGTTCTGGATATTTTCCACCTTCACCTTTGGATATTGCATATGGGCAGCAAGGAGGAGTGAAGGAAGACCTTACAGGAGATGCTTTGAGATCTAAAAATTTATAGAGAAGATCGTGTAGATCCATCTACAAGCACAGGAAACACTGGAGAAGTCGCAGGTGAAGTATAAGGCCAGGCATGATCAGCACAGAACAGAGAAATCGTTCAAGGTGGGAGATAGAGTATGGCTATAGCTGAACAAGGAAAGGCTGCAAAGGCCTAGTAAGAAAATCAAGGCTCTAAGGTATGGTCCCTTTGAGATACTGGAAAAGGTGGGTGATAATGCCTATCGACTCAGTTGACCACCATATATGCGCATTTAATCAGTAGTAAATGTAGAGAATTTGAAACTCTATGAGCCTTCCATTATATATCAGGAAGAGGAACAGGTCTTACCTTCTGTGGAGGATTTGGCACCAGACACTCAGGCATAGTTGATAGAATATATAGTTTTGTAGAAGAGGTTCAAAACTAGAAGACAAGGGAAACAAGACCTTTTGTAGATTGGGTTTAAGGGATAACTTCCAGGCAAAGCTAAATGGTACACCAAAGAGAAGGTGGAGGAAAAATTTACTCACCTCATTCAATAAAAGATTTTGGGGACCAAAAGCCTCCCATAGTGGGGAGGTGTGATCCTAATTGGATCATTATGTTTCTTTTCATCTATCTTGATGCATTTGGAGTGGAAAAAGTGGAGGAATCAGCTCACGGGACCATTTTTATAGGTGGGACCTAGTTTGGCAAAACAGGGTTTGAAACCTTCCAGGAGCGTTTTGAGGCTTCAAATCACGTTTTTTGGGGGTAAAATTTTTCCCTCGAGTATTGCACCTTTTCATGCTATTCTATACACGGAGCTTTCCAATAGTGCAAGAATCGCATCAATCAGAATCTGTATGCAAAATTTATGCCACTCAGAAGTTGACCTTCTTGTTTTCACACTTATAGTTCGAAAGGATGTTGCATCAACCACCATTATTCATGGAAAAGGGGCTAGCCCCATGTTTGTGATCTAAAATACTCTAGAAGAGTCTATTTTGTAACTCTAGTTAAGAGTTGATGTAGTCAAAATTAACCACTAGTAGGCTATCGGGCTGTGTTATAATTGGGCCACTAGGAGGAAGAGGCATTCCATTATTTCGAGCAAATTTTGTTCCATAGGTAAGAAAAGACAGCCAGGAGAGATAGGAGATAGAGCACACATAGAGGATTTGTGCATTGTAGTAGCCTACGGGCCATATGCATACTTCTTTATATCTGTAGCCATATTTCCAGATAGAGAAAGAGAGCAAAGAGGCCTCACCTTTCAGCTAGGTTTTCTCCTGAAAGGGTTTCCCATAGAGCATATCTTCTGTATTATGTGTGTGTGAGCTTATTTTTTTGTTCTCTATTTTTCTACTTGATTTACTTTTACATGCATTCACTAATTACAGTTAATTTTACAGGTCTAGAAATTAAATAAAACTGTAATAGTGTAGAATCTGAGATTTTTAAATATAATATTATCATATATGTTGTGATGAATTGTCCAGTGGAATATCCACGGAAGTTTATGGATCAGTGTGTGTGTGGTTTTGTTGGTATTTTTTGAATTTTTAAAGATAAAATTATAAAATAAAAAGTAAAAAATTTAAAAATTTAAAAAAAAAAAGGCTTTTTCTCTTTAAAAAGAATAATGTTTTCTCCTTAATTTAAAAATAAAATTAACATTTTTTAAAATAAAATTGTGATTTTTTTTTTTAAATTGATTTTCTTAAAAAAATTACAAATTTTTTTCTCAATCTATTTAATGTAAATTATTAAAAAAAAAATACGTAAACAAAAAAAATGTAATGTGATTTTTAAATTTATAGTCAATTTCATGTTTTTCATTTTAGATTGTACTAATGGTCAAGGTCATAATGTCAATTAATTAGTAATTTTAACCTCAAAAATAAAATAAAATGAAATAAATGTTAGACAAATTTGAAAATTACTTAAAAAAAAACATTAAAAGAAAAAAGGTAGACAAATTTTAAGTACTAATTTTTAGGGTTTTTCATAGTCATGATATTTTGTCTTTAATGCCTTGGTTGAAAAATCTTTGAATTTTAATCATAAAAGAACTGAGGTGATGCTACATCGCTACTTTTGCATTTGAGTTCTTAAAAAAAAAAAAGGTAATGATACATCACCTCTTTTGCATTTCAGCGTATTTTTTCATATTTGTCATAATAATGATATTTGGTTTTATATGTTGTGATTGAAAAATGTTGAAATTTTAACCCAGTGAATGAAAAAATGTGATGTTGCATCACCATTTTCCAAAATTAACATGAAAATCATGATTTGTTGTGACCCCCAAAAAATGAGAACTTGTTAAAGTTATCGTTAAGTCGGTAACATTGCTTTCTGTAATATTTTTTTCTACTGATACAATAAATTCAACTCCTTTGATGGTTATCTTCATTTATTTTGTTCTTTTTTTGTTGTAGTTATGACAACTTTTCCATCCTTACTTTCCTCCTCGTCATATTTGGGCTTTGCATGCCAGTCTTCGAGAAAATTCAATTCATCATCATAATCAAATTCAACTTTCACTACTAGGATCTTCTCACCTATTATTGAACCAGATATTATTTCAATTTCATCTTCAACTTCGATTTATTTACCATGTTCACTCTTTGGATCTCGTACATAATCACTTTTTTCTTCTACAAATTTTACAAAAGACATCTTTGAAGTGTTTAGGATAACTACAATCTCCATGTCTTGTTTATCTTCTTTTGCTTTGATAGGATCTTCCACAACATCTAAAATAATTTCTATGATATCAAAGTCTTTTTCTTATCCTTTTACAATGGTTGCTCCATCAACTGCATGCTTTGTGGCTCAACTTGGCACTAATCAATGTTGCTATCCCTTTTACTGTATATCACCTCAAGAATATTCCAAGCTTCTTTTGACCTAGTTGTTGTATTAATAATGGAAATAATTATGTCATCCAAGCCTTGTTGAATGAGAAACAATTCTACTACATCATCCTTCTTCTTGGTTATACGTTGAACCCTTTGATATTTTTCCATGGCCTTATATGCTACTTGACTTGGGAGTTCTTCAAATCCATTTAGCACAATATCCCATAACTCTTCTATGTGTAGCTTGGTTCTCATATTAATAGCCCAAAACTCATCATTTTTACCAACAAAAATAGGAATTAGTGAAACTTAGGAATCACTAAAGAAATCCATGCCAATAATTCATTTGCTTGTGGAAAAATAAAAAGTTGTGTGAATATGCTACTCCACACAATAACAATTTCTATTTTTCTTGTTTACATTTTCCCTTTTCTTTTATGTTTTCTTGTATTTAAGATATTCTATTCTCTCTTTAACTTTTTGTTAACCTCCAATTGACATTTTTTTTTTATTCAAGAATTCACTTAAATTAAAACTCATGCTCACTAAGAGCTTCATATTCATTGACTTCTTTTATTCTTAATGTAAATTTAAACACTCATGATAACTTTAATTTTTTAACACGTGTTTCCCACTTAAATCCAACTTCCACTCCTAATTTCAAGAATATTTTCGAAGAAAAACTATAAATAAATAAATTTGTTGACATTATTCAAACAAATAGCCCCAAAAAAAAAAATCATGAAATACTTGTGTGTAACAAGAGACACATGGTGGAAATGTCACTACTCTTTTGTTTTCTACATGTATTTTTAGAGGAAGTCATTCATGTATCAAATGAGTCACCTTTGAGTAGCCTTTCCTAGGATCTATTTCAATACATAGGTTCACATAGGTTGGAATGTTTGGATCCTTACATTTTTTTCTTTTCGTGATGAATCTACCAATTGTGTTCCAATTTATTTCAGCACTTGTCTCAAATATAAAGGGAAAATTGATTATTGAAAGTTGCACAAGCATTGGGAATTTAAATACCTTTCATTTCTAGATTGAACGAGTAAATAATTTCTTCATTACGTGTTTAGTATTACCATAAAACCATGGAACTTCCTTTATTTCTACTAATTGTTCTTCTATTTTCAACTCTTGCCTTGGTAAGTACATCTTAAATGCATGCATGAATAATGTGAAATATTACACCAAATAAAAAACCCTACATTCCACATTTGTCTTGTAAGAGTGACATGTACATAAATTGGCATTCACAAAAATTCTTATAAATAGAAATGCACAAATGCATAGAAATATGTTTCAAAATAACACATATAGAACACAAAGACTAGTACATCTAGTACATCTACCTTTATCTAGTTAAATGAGGTCATCTAGAAGAAACCCCAGATTATGATATTGAACTTCTTAAAAATGATACACATATTGGGGAAAGAAGTGGAAAAAAAAAAAAATTAACAAAAAATAATAATAAATAAATAAATAAAATTGCAATAGTTATAGCCCCATTGATATTGTGCTATCTGCAAGGAATTTCATGATAACTTTCACATCAACTAAACAATATTTACCAACTTGAAAAAAAAAATTAAAAAAAAAAATCCACACCATACTACTTATTTCCTATTATCCTTTTCATCTCTTGCCATTGTAAGTACATCTTAAATACATGCATAAAAAATGAAAATATTACTCCAAACAAAAAAACTTTTCATTTTGCATCTACTTGTAAGGTTGACAGATATTAAAATGGCTTTCTTGGAAATTCTTCCCTATTGAAAATTCACAAATGCAAAGAAAAATGTTTCAAAAGAACATTATGTTACATATAAAACACAAAGAGTGGTACGTTCAGCTTAAAGAAATTTCAAACATGCAATCCATATAAACACTTATTTATGACTGGACCTATTAGTTTAAACTTATATTAGAAGATCACACTTAGCATAAAATAGATGTGATTCACCTTTATCTAGTTAAATGATGTCATCTGCAACAAACACTCAATTATGATACTAGACTGCTTAAGAATGGTATAAATTTTGAGATAAGTAGACAATTCAAATAATGTTTTCATTATAAAATCTAGCACCATTGATCTTGTGCCATCTGCTAAAAAGAAGTACTAACCTTAACATAATTTCAACAATATCCAATAGACTGGACAATAATTAAAAGATTCCACACCATATTACTGATTTTGTTACCCATTTTTTCTCTTGCCATAATATGTACACCTAAAATACATCCATATAAATGAAAAATATTACATCAAATTAAAAAACCTTCATTCCACATTTGCTCGTAAGAATGACATATACATAAAATGGTTTTCGTGAAAACTCTTCTCTATAGGAAACTCAAGAAAAAGGTTCTAAAGGCACATCATCTTACATTTAAAATGGAAAGACCAATACATCCAACCTAAATAAATTACAGACATTTGCTCATTTATAACAGTGAGCCTCTTAAGCCTATACTTCCATTAGATGAATACACTTTACATTTAATTAAAAGTGATTCACTTATATCTAGTTGAATGATGCCACCACGAATGAAATCCCTTGCAAAATATGGCAAGTTGCTTCTTCAAAGATCACATGTAGGAATTTATTTAGAAAAATAAAACCAAAGGTGAAAAGATTCAATAAGTTAAACCTAATCCAAAATAAATTTGCAAATTAAATCACAATAGAGTCGTCAAATTGAAAGTTTAAAAAGGAAAAATGTAAACAGGTTCCTATTAGATGAACGCCTACAAAACGAAACCAGAACAAGTCTCCTTGATTCATACATAATTATTGTGTACAAGCAAGATATTCAAGGCTAATTCAATAATTTGAATCAGAAATAGGCACAACATCAAAACTCCATAGCTACAAGGCATTCTCACCGTTCAAAAATAAAGTTTCACCAATACCCACAACCTGTAATGACTAATCTCAACTTCCCTTGAAATACAACAACTATAACAACCATAGATATGATTCCAAAGATGGAAAGTTCTCAGAGATCACCAATTGTGAACTTTCCTCCAATTTGGGAGATTTTTCAGTGGCAACGCCAACTTCAACATTAGGAGATTTGTTGAAACCATTATCAAATGGAGGAAGTAGTACCTCAGGGTGGCCTACTGAAACATTGGTGACAACCAACGTAGACATATCAGCATAATTATATTGATTAACTTCAGCTTTGGATTTTGGTACAGAAGATATTGTAGGGGTTTTCACTTCTAAAACACACAAGAAATGGGATCTATCAATAGACATGATATTGACGTCAGAATCAAAATAATATACCATTTTCATTTATGTATATTCTTCATGGGTTAAAAACTCATAGGCTAGAATACCATATTCTTGACCACGAAATAATCAAAATTAGAAAACTCAATGGAGTATGTAGGCAACGTGAAACTTAACTATTTGGTAGCAAATTTTCAATTGTAGATGTCGTGTAATGGGGATACAGGGTTTTGAAACCCTAGATCATCATAACTAGGGTTTAGGGATTCCTTATTGAAGTTGTAATGGGAATTCGTAATGTTTTTCGTTTTAAATCCCTGGAAAAATTCATCCTTTGGGGTAGTTGTTAGGAAAATACTGAGGGCGGGGGATAAGCGCAGGCGTGGGTGAATTAGTATTTTTATTTCAATTATTCTTCAATTTCAAATTCAAAAAAGTGTACGCTATTAATCTTCAGAAAACTCACGTGTGTATGTGGCTTTAGTGAGTGAAAATGGTGTATGTGTTTAGTACTAATTTTTCACAATTTCCATCAGTGATTAACTTAACCATTGTATTATTAGTCATTCATTATGCATTAACCATGAGAAGTAAGACAAAATAAACCATAACAAATAATCAACACATCAACATATAGGGACACTAGTATTTTTAGGTGGAAACCCAATTTGGGAGAAAACCACCATTGTTGTCGTCTCTTTCTTCTTTCTTATTATAAAGAAAAATATTCATTACATTTTATATTGGCGCGGACTCTTACCAGTACACAGGCTCTTACCTACGGGAGGATACAACCTCTACAAATCCTCCAGCTCCAACTGGAAGGAAGCTCCTACTTCCTCACTAAAGGCTCCAACCCTCAACACCTTTGTGGACCACATTTCAGAAGTTCATATTAGATCCATTTGTCTCAAATACACATCAAAAAATTGCAGGCCACTTTTCATCAAAATTTCAAACAGGACCCACACCCAACAATATGCTCAATCACCAAATACCAATAACCACTCTAAAACCAAACACTGAATACTGAAAATTAATCATCCTTCTAAAGCAAACAACGATCAAATCCCACTAAATACCAAGATACCAAAATGAACCAACTCAATCTATTTTTCTCATCAACAAGCCAAGCCATACACCATACTCAAGACAATTGTCAACATACTCATCAAGACATCCTTGATGATCAAAAACAAAAAATATTCAATCCCAATTCATTGTCATAACCTAACAGCACCACAAACCCATTCCAAAATAAAGTCAATAAATATATGTGATTGACATTAAAGTAACCCATGTATATACGCACCTTTCATGCATAATACTATTGTACAGATCTCAAATCAATATTAGCCAAATCATGATATCTATCAAACTCTCTTTGCAGAAAACATAGCCTTTTAATACAATACTTTCTGCGACAAGTTCATGAGGATGCTAAAGCCATTCAAACCCTCTCTTCAACAAGTTTATCAAGATGCAAAATGCCAAACCAAAAAATTCTCATCAACTATCAATACACTCATCAATAAACAACAAAACAACTGTAATATAAACACTTTCATACAATACAATGAAAACAATCAACTAGAGCCAATAACAAGCAATAATATTTAATCAAACCACATTAACTCAGAGTGCGTACGTGATTGTTATAGTGTAGATCTGTGTATGTATGTGATATTCAGGAATACAACCAGTGTATAAATCTCAACATATTAAACACATAAAACCCTGACAAAACATCATGTATCACAACAACTTCAACTCTGAATATACAACAACTACAATCACATCATTATCATCATAAATCTATAAAATGGCATGCCCATGACCACACTTTTCAAGTCAACTTTCTACAATAAGAAAATCAAACAAGCCTATCCATTATATTTCCAATACACTTTCATATCTCTCAAATATGAGCTTTCTCCTTTCTCCCTGGTGCACTCATATTTCAAATCATATTAGAAATGAATAATTCATCAAATGCACACTATCTCTACTACTCAATATCCTACTCCTTTTATAGCCTTTTGCTTTTCCAATACCATAGGCAAATCTTTTACGTTTGTTAGGATATCCCGACACATAGGAAATAGTTAAGTATAACTTGGTCTAGTGTAGAGTTAGGTAAAGTGTGTTTCTTTATTATGTACTTTTGTAACTTACAATCCGACGGTCATGATATGTTCTAGACATGAAGTGATCTGACGGTTCATTCTCTCCTCAGTATTACTGACACTTGATCGGTGGCTTGTCACTTGATTGGTCCATGATCTCTATTTGAGGGTCATTTGTAGGGTAACTGTTCATGAGAGAATCTTATGTAAATTTTCATTCTTTTATTAATAAATTGCCTGAAGTGGCCGCATTGGCTTAGGCTGTGGACCGTTTCCCTCTTTGAGGGTTTTAACCACGTCAAGAATACTGGTGTATTGATCTGTGATCTATTTGTGACCGGTGTCCTTTGGTGCTTTGTCTGAGGAACTTACCCTATAAATTCCTACATGGTATCAGAGCTATTTGAGGGCCGCATCCGTTGGTAATCCAAATCTAAAGCTAGTACAACTGCATCCGACTGTCGTTTCCTAGATCTACTATTTTTTACTGCTTTTGGGCCGAGATAACTGCTCTATTGTGTTAGGATCATCTATTCCAGTGAGGAACTCCTTTCGTTTCACGTGAAAAGGTTTTCGGTAGCCCTAGCTACGTCATTTTTAAGATTTGGATGTATACAGTCTTTATTTGCAGTTCTAGCTATTCATCTCTCTATTTATTCGGTTTATTTAGCTCTCTGTTTTTTATTACAGGATCTATACCTTTAATTTCTATGTATTCTCTTTGCCCCGCGACTCTGTGCAATCTGGGAAAATTAGAAACATAAAGGAAGGATTTTTCTCATGCATATGCTCTTTTCCGCCACGCCTTAGTGTGATCTCGGAAAATCAGAAACATTGAGGAAAATATTTAGTTTCCGGCTAAAGCTAACTTCAAGCCGTAAGGTTTGTTTTTCTTTTTTGTATGTCTGTGTTGGGTTTTGTGGTTTTTGTTTTGTAGGCAAAAAAGAGATTTTTCAAGTAAGCACACACCCCAAAGCTCCAGTGACTGAAAAAAAATCCTTCCTCTTTTCCAAAAATTACTAACCTTTTAAACTAGCTCACTTGGTCCAAAGTTACTTTATGAGAATAGAGGTCTTGAGTTCAAGTCTTTCTTTTTGGTGAGTTACTTTTTCAAAAAGCACATGTAAATTATGTTTTAAAGTTACTTTATGTAAAAGTGTTCTCACCCATTATAAAAAGTGAGTCACTTACAATTCTAAAGTCTCTTTATCTTTTATTTAAGTTACAATTTAGTGGATAGCTCATAAAGTACCATTGTAAAAGTGACTTTCACTTATTTATAAAAGTGAATCACATAAAATCTTTTTTTTAAGTGAGCTAATTAGATTAAGTTTTGAAGGGGGGCGCGGGGCAGGGAATTTTCTTTAAATATAACATTATCATTCATTTCCGCACATTCACGCACTTCGTCAGCATCTTTAACAACTTTTCTTCAAAAAGCCATAACTTCTTCACCTGGAAGCCGTTTTCAGAGTCGTTTTTTTTAATCAGCCTAATTTTTCAAGATATTTCCGTTGGAACACTTAGTTTTAGAATCTACACCTTCAGTTTCTGTTAAAACGCAAAGCCCATGCCAAGTTATTCTTGACATCACCAACTACTTCCAATGGTGGTCCTATATTGTTGATTTACTTAGAAGTAAAGTTCTTTACAGAATAGCCTCAGGCCAAGAAACCAAATCTCAAGATGAAGATAAGGCAGCCAAATGGAAAAATAGGCAATATCAAAAACGTGGGTTGATATGGATGTCTATTTCTCCAGACCTTAGATTCCATATCGCAGAACTTGATACTCCTAATGAAGCAATGAAACAGCTCACTAAAGTTTTTGGAATTAAAAATAAAATTAGAGCCCATCAACTTGAAAATGAGTTGCTTACATTGGACCCCAATAATTTTTCTTTCATTGAAGATTTTTTGTCCAAGTTTAAGACCCTTAGACTTCTCTTGAAAGGTGTTAAGTTCAAGAAAGAAGATGGTAGCCTTATCTATTCCATTCTTACTAAGTTCGGACCAGCCTACTCTGTGTTTGTTTCCACCTTCCATTCTACTAGAGAATCCTTTATTTCTCAAGGACAAGACTACAAGTCCCCCTCTTTTGATGCATTTTGTGATTCTTTAATACGAGAACAAGAAAAGCTCTTATATCATGGTCTTCTTAATCTTGGAAACTCTTCTAAAAAAGCCTTAGCCGCCCAACAGCAACCAAATTCAAAGAATCCTAAGAAGCAATATCCTAAAAAGAATGGTCCTAAACCAAACAAGGGTCCTAAGCAATTTCAGTCTCAAAATGATAAGGCAAATAAAAACAAAGGGAAGAAGATTGATATACATTGCCACTTTTGTAATCGAGATGGCCACTTAGAATCCAAATGCTTTAAGAAGATGGAATCCTTGGAAGCAGCAATGAAGAAGCATAACATCCATTTGGAGCACTCTTCAACTTCAACTTCATCTTTAGGAATAACACTTTCTACATGTTGTCAAGCATCTCGGTCTGGTTATGCACTAAATGTATCTTCTTCTTCTCATTCTCATGAGCGGCTTATTGATTCTGGAGCTTCTTATCACATGGCCAAAAACAAAGCCATGTTTTCTTCTTTAAATGATTGTAACACCAAAAATATATATGTTGGTGATGATAGAGCTCTTAGTGTTGTAGGGACTGGAACTATTCATCTAGACAATGGTCAATGTAATGATGTATTATGTGTTCCAACCTTATCCTGCAACCTTCTATCTGTATGTCAGATAACTCATTTAGGTGAAGGTAAAATCGTTGAATTTTCACCTCACGATGTTGTAATTAAGGATCTAAGAGATCCTAGATATATTTTAGCTACTGGCATTGTTGATGATTCTACAAGGTTGTATAAGTTTAACAACTTTGGGTCCTCAAATCTTCCCTCGGTATTTGTTGCTCATAATCATGAAGTGAGCAAACTTTGGCATGAGTGATTTGGTCACTTAAACTATCGCTCCCTTCAGAATCTATGTAAAGAAAATATGGTGATAGGTCTTCCAATGGTATCTTGCAAAGATGGTGTTTGTTCTAGATGTGTAATTGGAAAACATCATAGGGATAGTTTTGAAAAACATGCCTCTTGCACGCCTCAACCCCTTTACAACTTGTGCATAGTGATTTATGTGGTCCGCTTCCAGTTGTTTCATTATCTGGCTACAAGTATTTCTTAACTTTCATTGATGATTTCTCAAGACGCACTTGGGTATACTTCTTAAAACTCAAGAGTAAAGTATTTAACATGTTCTTGGCCTTTAAGGCCTTTGTTGAAAAACAATCTGGACATCAAATTCTTAGGCTAGGATCTGCTAATGGCGGAGAATATGTTAACAACAAAGTCATCAACTTTTGCACTGAGAATGGACTTCAAATGCAATATACTGTTCCATATACTCCACAACAAAATGGTGTAGCTAAAAGGAAGAATCACACCTTAAAGGAAATGGCTAATTGTATGCTTCAATCTAAAGGAATTAGTCTTAATTTTTGTGCAGAAGCAATTAACTGTGCAAATTACATAGTAAATTGCACTCCTACTAAGGTTTTAAAGAATATCACTCCAGAAGAAGCATGGAGCTCAATTAAACCAGATGTAAGTCACTTTCGTGTTTTTGGAAGTGAAGAGGCATGGACCCATATTCCTTATGAGAAACATAAAGCTTTAGAACCTAAGAGTGAAAAATGTGTTTTTGTTGGATATTCTGAAGATGTCAAAGGATATAGACTTATTCCACTTAAGTCCAAAACTGTTATCATTAGAAGAGATGTAAAGTTTGTTGAAAATATATCGGCCTACGAGCCTAGTTCGACGGATGTGCCACCTCTCTATATCCCTTCTACTTCTAAAAATATTTCTTCTTCAGATAATGATAACGAGGATGACAATCCTCCCCCACCTTCTCAAGATCCTCCTTCATCTCCTCAGCTTCCAAAATGGGTTCGTGCTACTCGAGATGCAGCAGGTGCTCTTGCCGGTGATCCTACAGATCAGCGACGTACACATTCTCAGTTCAATAGAGCCTCTTCTTTACTGGCTCAAGCTTCAGCGAATTATGATCGTGACACCTTTGCAGAAGCTTTAGGACATCCAAATTGGGATGCAACTATGAATGAAGAATATCGTTCATTATTAGAAAATGATACATGGGATCTTGTTCCTCTTCCAAAGGGATGAAAACTTGTTAGATGAAAATGGGTTTACAGAACCAAGTATGGACCAGATGGAAAAGTTGATAAACATAAAGCTCATCTTGTTGCTAAGGGTTTTTCACAAGTTGAAGGAATTGACTATATTGAAACCTTCTCCCCTATTACCAAAATGAACTCTATTCACCTTGTTCTTTCCCTTGTTGCCTCTTTCAAATGGGAAGTCCTTCAGATGGATGTTAAATCTACCTTATTGCATGGGGACTTGCATGAAGAAATCTATATGGAACAACCTACTGGCTTTATACAAACCGACTCCAGCCTTGTATGTCGACTTAAGAAATCCCTTTATGGTCTCAAGCAAGCCCCTCGGGCTTGGTATGCCAAAATGGATAGCTTTCTTTTAGAAACTATCTTTTCTAGGTGTCATTTTGACAATACTGTCTACACCAAGAAAGTGGGCAAGTCTCTTATCATTCTTGTTCTTTATGTTGATGATCTTATCCTTACTAGTAGCAATCCCAACCTTATAAACCATGTGAAGTACAGCCTTAAAAAGAAGTTTGAAATGATAGACTTAGGACACTTATATTATTTTCTTGGTCTTCAAGTCTTGTAATCCAAGGAAGGTATTTCCCTTTCCCAGTCCAACTTTGCATGTGATATTCTACACCATTTTCACATGGAAGACTGTAAGCCAGCCCCTCCTCCCTTTCAGTCTAGAGCCAAACTTTCAGTCACTTGTACTTCCCCTGAAGTTGATGCTACCCTATACCATCAACTTGTAGGAAAAATTTTGTATCTTACCCATACTCGTCCTGACCTTTCCTTTATTGTTGGCCTTATTGCTCGGTTTATGAAAAACCCACATGAAATTCATTGGAAAGCAACTAAAAGAATACTTCATTATGTTCGAGGTATAGTTCAGTTTGGGATTCATTACAATGCAGAAGCATCTCCTCTATTGGTTGGTTTCACTAATTCCGATTGGGCTGGTGAACCTGATGATCGGAAGTCTACTACAGGTTATGTGTTCACTCTTGGTTCAGGACCTATTACATGGGCTTGCAAGAAACAAGTACCATTTCTCTTTCTTCAGCAGAATCAGAGTATCGTGGTGTCATAGAAGCTAGTAAGGAAGCCATGTGGCTTCGTTAGATCCTGTTAGAGTTTGGCTTTCAGCAGCAGCATCCGACTACACTTTGGTGTGATAATCAAAGTGCCATTCAACTATGCACATATCTTGTCCAACATCAGCGTAGCAAACACATTGAACTGCACATGCACTTCATCAGAAATCTCATTCATGACCATGTTCTTGAAGTGCAATATTGTTCAACAGATGATCAAGTTGCAAACATCTTTACAAAGGCTTTCACAGAGGTGAAGTTTACTAAACTTCGATTTATGGTTGGAGTTCAGGAAGTTGTTGTCGAGCCGTAAAAAGGGTCTTTTTCACCTCTATTTACCTCACATTAACTTATCAATCCAGGAACGATTTGTTATCTCAAAGAGTGTACTCAGTTTGAGGTGGTCATTTGTCAGAGTAATGCTAGTAGTACAGTGCTCAAAATACAAGAGTAAACGGATTCTTGAAATAAGATCTACTTATAGCAAAGCACTTTAAGACTTAAATCATGCATTCAGAAGACTAAGTAAATTATCAGTCAAGGGTACAGTAACAATAACTCATCCCTCTGTAAATGGATGTAACTGAAGACTATCAAGGAACAAATTATCAACCTGGGAACTAGACAACGAATGTCAATGCTCACTACAGTTTCATATCATTCAATGCAATGGCAATGCAAATAACAGGAAATGGAACAGCAACTAGTCTTGATAAACAACGAAACCTTACTCTAAGGAAATAAAGGCAGCAATCGTATCCTACAGAAATCAGAGAGCAATCCTTACTCTAAGAACAAATCAGACAGCAAATGGAAATAGAACGGCAACCAATTAGCAATGAAATATAGAACAGCGCTTGGAGCCAATTGTGAATGTACAGTAAACCGAAATAAATAACACACACAACACACCTTGATATTGAGAGAAACAGTAATCTGACTCTGATACCACAAATATTAATCTCAGTTATAATGGATAACGATCACAATTCATAATGGAACAGCAATGTCAATTGAACAACAATCGTAATTAAGTATAAACCAGAGATGAATACAGTAATACCAACTTAAGAATATTACAGCCCGGTTACTCTGTAATCGAACAGCAATATCATTTTGTAAATAACAGTAATGTTACATCAATGATTTAAAGGAACAGAAATGCGTTATAAAGTCAGAATGAACAATACAACATTCTTGTTACATAGAACGATATTGTAAATATAACAGAGCTGTGATATAAAATAACAAAACACACCAGATTACTGATGAAAGCTGATAATGAAAACCACGCACGAATTAAAGATAATGGTACAAGAGCAAGTGTTCCACCAGGTCCAGGCCCTTAGCCTCCAAGGATACACCGCTTGAGATTATTCCAGGATCAAAGATGGAACAACAACCAGATTTATATTAAAGCATCCAAACAAAGTTACAATGGATCACTTCTCAACGAGAGTCGATGATCAAAGTTTTAAACATAAAGAGAAATTACATAAGAGTAACAACAAGCGTCCCCTGGGTTAGCAGTGCTGCCCCTTTTTATAACAGACGAGCGGAGATATCAATGATGCAAAAATAGTTAAGATTGCAATCCCTCAGGATCAGAGGATCTTGAGGGATTCGCCAAACTGTTAATTCCAGTTATTCCTTTGTTCTCTTGCGCCGATTCGATATATCCTTTTCCTTTCCTTGGCTGATATGCTTCAGTTTGGATCACCTTGTCTACATATGGTTTCCTGCCACAGGGACAGTAGTTAACTATGCTCTGTCTTTTTCCTTGGGACGACAATCTTTCATTTTTCCCTTTTTCTACATAAGAAAATGGCAATTATTAGTTATCTTGTGTTACATACAAATCTCATATATTTCGCCATATTTTCTTATCATTTACCTAGTTCATGATGCAAAGGGATTATGAGTTTTTAAAGAAAAGATGACAAAATAATCAATAAAACATACCTTCTTCATTACTCCAGACACCCCCCTGCTTACTCTTTTTCATGCCCTCATGAAAACATTGTAGCTGACATGTAACGCAGTGAGAGAGTAAGCTGGAGACGGGATCTCATGTGGTGGTCTACAGCCATGATGCCTAACTAGGTGTTCAAAAAGATGGCCTGTCTGGCCCTCAGGCATCTCATACAGGGCTTGGTACCCAGGTGCAGGGTGCCAAATAATCGGACTCCTGAACCTATATCCTAACCAAGATGGCCCTACCCTCAAGATAAGTTCACCATAGAGGCTCAAGTGATCAGCGGCTAACTTAAAGTTTTCATAATTAAATGGTTCCCTGAGTTGGATGTTCGGATTAGAGGTTTGATATCGAAATTTAGCAGCTGCAATGGCAAGGTCCTTGATGGTAAAGAAGTATTCTATCCCTTGTCGATTGATTGTTGTATGAATGGGTCCTAATGCTTCAATCACGCCCGGAGTCCTCATGAGACTCCTGTGTTTATTCCATAACTGTAATGGATCTCTAGGCTAAGCTCTTACCCATAAGTCTAATCCATTTTCTTATCTTTGGAAGGCATTATAGGCTTTAAGCCATTTGATTTGATTAACTCCAAATGAAACAAATGCATGCAGTTGGATATCCCCATTGAAAGGGTCGGGGTACTACTCTGTCTCTTGAACTAACACGAGGTTGTGCAGATAAAATTCACACAGTAGTCTTTGAACCTTTACTCCATAGTGCTTACAACAATTTATAAAATCATCAATAGTATTAATTTGTATAGGGGCTCCTGCTTTGACAGCCTTAATTTTCAATTGCAAATATCGTTCCATTAAAAACAAGGCATAATTCTTAGCAGGGGCTCTACATGCTAGGACGTCAGTGTACAAAGAGCATAAGGTATCCATCTGTTTGATAACTACATCTAACCTATGAGTTACCTTTGCAACTTTCTCTTCTTCCTTCTGCCATCCTTCAAAATCCTGGCTTTCGGATAGATTGACATTCCTTAGCTGTTGTTGTAATTCTTCATACTTTTCTCCAGAAACCGTTTGTTCTGTGAGTTTTTCTACTGCTTTCTGAGCTTGCATCAAACCCTCTCGTAGGGTTACTATCCTCGGATCACTATCCCACGTAGTAGTGGCAAGTGGAAGATTTACTTGAATCTTCTTATTGTGTCACCTCGTGTTTATAGTCTGCATTCCTTCAGAGGACTATGCCTCTGTCTGAACTTCTTTGTCACAGGCCGATATATCATCTGTTTTCACTTCAACATGAGCAACAGTTGAATGTTGTTCCTTTTTCTTTTGAACGGCAGTCTGCACTTCAACAGGGTTTTGAACGACAGACTATTCTTCAACAGTGTTTTGAACAGCAGACTATTCTTCAACAGGGTTTTGAACAGCAGGCTGGATGTGGGTCCTCTGAACCTTTTTCTTGGGGGGTCTCACCGGAGTGGTTGCATGTCTTACCCCCGAAGTCCTTTTTTCTCTCTTTCTCATTTTCAAAACCCTGATTTGTTGTCGAAGTCGTGCTATCACATTCAGCAATCTTTGTTGTTCTTTTCGTAGTCTTCTAATTTCTTCTGTTTCCTTAGAAAGAACAGTTGTCTGTTTACTCGGCCCTAGACTGTTATCTTGGCCAATTCCCTGGTGTGATCCTTCGCTGTTTTGTTCAGGTTGCTCCGGAGTAAAAAGCCTAGCTAGCTCTGTTATTTCCTGGGTGACTTCTTTTTCTGCCCCTTCTTCTTCCTGGAATTATTCCGGTGTAGTCTGGTTGGGAACAGATTGTTCCTACTCTGTATCACTTTTCTCTCCTATCATACTTTCATCATGAATAGGATGATTCTCTTCTTCTACTTCCTTGTCGCGTAATTCCTTAGGTGCATTTTTGTCCTGAGAAGAATTCTCTTTTGGTTCTTCTTCAATATGAAGGCCTAGCGGGCTGAGAGGTTGGGCATATTTGCCCATATTGGCCAGAATTTTGGCCAATTCATCCTCTTGCAATGGATTTTTCAATGGACTATCTTCGCGTTGCTCTGTTTCTACCTCCTCCTGCCCAGGCTACTCAGCCTCTTCCTCCGTTTCTCCTTCCTCATTTCCTTCCAATCCTTTCTCATTCTCTTCTCCTTCCAATTGCGGGGGTTGCTCATCCCCTGAATCGTCTATCTCCACTGGTTGGCTAGTATCCCCTTGGGAATTTTCCAGCCTCCCTCTAATCCGTGCCAATCTGACTGATTTCCTCCGTTTCAATGGTCTATCTGGTGTACTGGCAGCATGCTTACATTTTGGGGCCGACATAGTCAGTCCCCCTTCTATCATGGCAATTAGCTCTTCCCAGCTGCTCTGTTGCTGAGCAAGACTGTGGCTAACTATTAGCCGTATCAGCCCATGGTGACTTACTACCGATTCTACATGTTGTGATTTCCTCATACTTCGGGCGACATCATGAAGTAATGAATTTAAAAATGCAGGTAAGTTCACAAAGCATTTCTCTTTTAATACAGCTAAGAGTTTAAGGTGTCGTGGTCTTACCACGTCTTTCCTGCCTTCACAGGTGATGTAGCTCTGGATGATCTTCGCCAATTCTGCCCACGGCTCACCCAATGCTGCTGGTAGGACTCCCTTTCCTCTGACTATCAGGTTCTGGCCTTCATCTTGGAAGATCTTCATGATCTTTTGTAGTCTCTCCTTCTTTAGAGTCCACACAGGTCCAGTGGCTGGCAGTCCTGAGACCTCTGCAATTACGTCGTCGGTGACTGCTATGCGTCTCCCCCTTACTGTGGAGTGATATTCTTGAAAGTTCTGTAAGAATTCTATTGCTATGGTCTCGTTGGATTCCTGTAAACGATTAAGATAAACTAACCATCATGCCCTTGCCAGGATTTCCCGTGCAGCATCAGAAACTGTCAATACCTGTGGTTTTTCTGAATTGATCTTCCTCCCATACTTTAGCTTACTGTAAAAACGCGGAGACGGAAATGGAATAGCAAGCTGTTCAAACTGTTAGAAATACAGAGGAAATAACGAAACAGCAGGGCTCATTCAAATCCTGGGTTACTTACTAATTGCTACAGAGCATAATACGGAAATGGCTTAGGAACAGCAAGCCATGCAGATTGAAAAACAATATACCGTTGAGCCTTGCTATTTCCAAGTAAACAGTTTTCCGAATAATAGTCTGACACGTATACCAGTAAATTATGAGGTCACCTGCCTCCCCCCTGCAATGTGATAGGCCACCCTCGGCCGTCAAATGAGGGAGCAGCGTGCCGACCTGCCATAGTACAGAGTCATAAAGGAACAGCGTATGCCGAAATGCCATGTTTTACAAAAGGAGTAGATTGCCGAAATCGAGGTGTATAGTAGGATCGCTTAACAAATAAGAGAATGCTATGATATGATGCGAGGCTGGGAGGATAGGACAGCTAACGTGCACAAAAAGTCCAATGCGGTCATTATCAACTTTTTCCATCATGATTGGCTGTAATAGATTTTCATGTGTTTAATGGTTCGGGGAAATGATATACATAATCTCATGTGACATATTACAAAGGTATAAGACAAAGAAGGGTGTTAATGATTACTATTGGTGTATAAGGAATGTGACTTCAATACCATTAATATAGCTCTTCTGCCAACAGGTGTCCATAACCTTGACAGAGTTGTTTGTTTCACCCATGGAACCATGATCCTTTGTGTATGCTTAGGAAGTGTTGTACAATGTCAAAGTGGAGGCCATTATGCTGGCTTGGTAACGAGTTAAACCATAATGCCATTCACCAGGAAGGAGTGAAATATGGGCAAGTCGGCTCGTGATGAGACCTCCTGTTCCAAGGACTCTTTATTTTTTCTGATGTGCCTCTTGGATCATATCCCTGGTGTGGTGGCCATAGTGGGAATACCACTTCACTTTCTTCCTTATGATCATGGTAGGCTAGCTCTTGATGAGACCCCCTATCCTGCATTTGACAACCCATAAGTAATATAAACATTTTTCTCTTTTTTCTTTATTTATAAAGTACTTTCCTATGTATACACAAAGGGTGGTTCAGCGCTCCTTAAGAGTAGGAATGGTGGAAGAAGTCTTAACATCTCAATAGAAAAATATACCCTTTTTTCTTATTCCTTAATAACGATGAAAAAAAAGATTATGGGAATTTAAAAAAAAAAGAACCACCATGATAAAGATAAGCAATCATATCAGTGTTAGTAGGATAATGACAGCAAAAAGGATAATTGTGTCCTTTCCTTTTTCCTCTTATCAATTCACAGTGATTTCTTGTAAAAGTAGCAATTTTATATAATTTGTTGATTTCAATATGCTCAAGCTTTGTATCCATTGCATAAGTGTATAGCTGTGCTCCAAAATACCTGAAACAGGAGGAACAGTAGGTATCTTTACATTGGAACAGCAAGGAGAACAAGAAAAAGTAAAAGGAATATGAGAATGTTGTTATTTCAAAAAGGAAGAGAAAAAAGTATAGGTGTTGTTCCTTTGGAAAAGGAACAGCAGAAAATGCCATTGCCGTTCCTTTGGAGAAGGAACAGCAAACCCCAAAAGTGTTGTTCCTTTGGAAAAGGAACAGCAAAAAAACGCAAGTGTTGTTCCTTTGGAAAGGAATAGCAAAAACCAAAAGTTTTGTTCCTTTGGAAAATGAACAGCAAAAACACAAGTGTTGTTCCTTTGGAAAAGGAATAGCAAAAACCAAACGTGATGTTCCTTTGGAAAAGGAACAGTAAAAAACGAAAGTGTTGTTCCTTTGGAAAAGGAACAGCAAAAACTAAAAGTGTTGTTCCTTTGGAAAAGGAACAGCAAAAAATGCAAGTGTTGTTCCTTTGGAAAAGGAACAGCAAAAACCAAAAGTGTTGTTCCTTTGGAAAAGGAACAACAAAGTGAAAAAGGAACAACTAATACAAAAAGTGTTGTTCTTTCAGAAGAGGAACAGCAAAATGAAAGTGTTGTTCCTTTGGAAAAGGAACAGCAGAAAAACAAAAGTGCACACAAATGTTGTCCCTTTGGAAAAGGAATAGCAAAAACAACAGTGTTGTCCCTTTTGAAAAAGGAACAGCAGAAAAATACAAGTTGAAAGAAAGGAATCAGCAAGATAGTGAAGGTGTTGTTCCTTCTAAAAGGAACAGCAAAAACAATAGAATTGTTGATTCTTCGAAAAGGAACAACAAAGTGCAAAAAATATGTACAGAGAATAATTTATGCTAACAAAGCAAAATAATTATGTACAAAATGTAAAAACAGTTAAATCACTTTAATGAACCAGAGGTGAGGAAGATTTCTCTTCCTCCACCAAAATTTGCATGTCGGAATCTTCGCGGAGTTGCTGGTAGAAGGATTCCCGAGTAAGTGGTTTGCGGTATAGTCGAACTCGGTGGTCGTTTGCCTTGAAGGTATGTCCAGATCCATCAATGGTGATTAGGGTAAGGGTGCCATTATCATGTACCTTTTGGATTTTGTATGGCCCCAGCCAACGAGTCTGAAGCTTCCCAGGAAAATCCTGAAACCTGGAATCGTATAAGAGTGCCCAATCTCCTTCGTGGAAGACTTTCTTTTTAATGAGAGCGTCATGCCATTTAGCTCGCTGTTGTTGGATTAATGCAGTGTGTTGAAGGGCAGAGAGCCTGATCTCATCTAGCTCATTGATCTGCTGTAATCTATTAATCTGTGCCTCGTTTAGATCTAGACCAACTTCTTGTGTTGTTCGCAATGTTTGGATTTCGAATTCTATGGGAAAAATGGGTTCCTTTCTGAATACCAATTGGTATGGTGAATAGCTAGTAGTGCTTCTCCATGTTGTTCTGTAAGCCCACAAGGCTTCTGGTAATCTTGCAGCCCAATCGCGTCTATGTGACGCAATGGTTTTTGTCAAGATTGCTTCTATTATTTTATTGCTGCTTTCTACTTGACCGTTTGCCTGTGGGTGGTATGGAGTAGTAATTTTATGCTGGATATGATAGTTTTTTAGTGTTGCAGCAATCTTGTTACCAGCAAACTATGGTCCACCATCTGTAATTATGTCTCTTGGAAGCCCATATCGCACAAATATATGGAACAAGAACTGTATGATGGAATCCTCTGTAGCTCTCGGCAATGCCTCTACTTCAACCCATTTGGTGACATATTCTGTTGCCACCAGAATATATGTTTTCTGGTTTGAGGATGGGTTAATTGGACCAACAAAATCGAGTGCCCATCGCTTGAATGGTTCAATAACCAGCTGTGGATTTAGGGGCATTTTGTCAGACTGACCAGGGTGTCCTGTTCTTTGGCAACTGTCACAAGCTTGAACAAACTTCTTTGCATCTTTAAAGATCATGGGCCAATAATACCCTGTTTGCAGCACCTTATGTCCAGTTCTTCGATCGGAAAAGTGTCTGCCACATGGTCTGTCGTGACAAGCTTTCAAAATGTCAAAAATTTCATCCTCGCGAATGCATCTCCTGATGTGCATATCTGCCCCTGTATGGAACAGGTAGCCCCCAATCCAAGAAAATCGAGCACTTCGCTGGAAAATCTGTTTTCGTTCATTGGGGGTCAAATGTTTTGGTAATTTACCTACTGCTAAGTAATTCGCAACATCAACATACCAGGGTGTTTTAACAGTGACAGCAAACAAATGCTCATCTGGAAATTGATCTTCAACTGCTGCTGCGTCCACTGGTTTGGGCATCCGTGAGAGAAAGTCAGCTATAGGATTTTCTCTTCCAGGGTGGTCCTTGATTGTGATATCAAATTCCTACAATAAAATCAGCCATCTGGTTATTCTACCATTTGTGATCGGTTTATTTGCTAAATACTTTATGGCAGAGTGATCTGTATACAAGATAACAGGATATCCAGTAATGTAATGCCTAAACTTATTGACAGCATGTATTACAACTAGAAATTCCTTTTCAGTAACGGTATAATTCAATTCAACAGGGGATAAATTCTTGTTAATATAATAAATTGCATATGGTTTTTTATCTTCTTCCTGCCCAAGGACTGCTCCAATAGCTGTATCTGAGGCATCTGATGAAATTTGGAATGGCAGGTCCCAATTTGGTCCTCGAAGGACTAGGGCTATGGACACAAGCTTCTTCAGATCCTGAAAAGCACGGTCACATTTTTCTGTCCAAATAAAGTCAACATTACCTTTCAATTCATATAGAGGTGCAGATATATGCGAAAAATGTTCTATAAACCTTCTATAATAACTAGAAAATCCAAGAAAACTGCGTACCTCTGTTTGAGTGGTAGGAGTGGGAATTAGTAAAATTATTTGAATTTTGGCTGGGTCTACCTGTATGCCAGCTTCTGAGATATAATGGCCTAGAATCAGTCCTTTATTCATCATCATATAACATTTTTCATGGCTCAAACAGAGCCTAGTGGCAATGCAGCGCTGCAGAACTTTTTCCAGTGTGTCCAATGCTGGATCAAAATCGTCTCCGTATGGTGTAAAATCATCCATGTATACTTCGAGTCCTTCATTTATTAAATATGAAAAGATGTTGAGGATAGCCCTTTGAAATGTGGCAGGAGCATTGCATAAGCCAAAAGGTAGAACTCTGTAGGCAAATGTTCCCCAAGGACAAGTAAAAGTGGTTTTGTCTTGGTCTTCAGGGGCAATCTGAATCTGATTGTATCCACCTAAGCCGTCTAAGAAAGAAAAGAATTTCTTTCCTGCCAGAGTGTATAATACTTGGTCAATGAATGGAAGGGGGAAGTGGTCTTTTTGTGTTGCTTTATTTAGCTCTCTATAATCTACACGAATCCTCCACTTTCCATTCTTCTTTGGTACCACAACAAGTGGAGAGGCCCATTTACTATCGGAGATAGGGTAGATGAAGTTGACATCTAAAAGTTTTTGAAGTTCAGCTTTTACAACATCTTTTAGATGAGGATTAAGTCTCCTTTGTGGTTGGCGAACAGGTCTCGCATCCCTTTCTATGTAAATGTGGTGTGTACATAACTAGGGATCAATTCCTTTCATATCAGGGTAGTCCCATGCAAATGCTTCTTTGTATTTCATTAGTAATTGGATGAGCTTCGCTTCTTGTTTGGGAGTCAGGTTGGCATTAATGTTTAAAGTCTTCCCTGGGTCAATTTCTACAATTTTAATATTTGAGACAGAGGTAGTAGTTATTGTTTGATTGTGCGTATCTTTAAGAGGATCTTCTTCTAATTCATTATCAAATGTCGCTTCTATCATGTGACATTGTATGCGGGATCTGGTTTCAGTTTGGCTAACAAAATTGTTAATGGCATCATCTTCTGCTTGGTCTTTGAAATCGAGGGCCTCTCCTATGGTTAATGGAGATCTAATATTTTCAGTAAGGTATGATACAGGATGCTTGTTAGTTTTTATTATTGCGACACTTGGCTGCGCTGGGGGATATAAAGCTAGATTCTTGATATTTGCCCCCCTGGATATGGTCATACTACCTTGTCGGCAGCCAATATAAGCATCGGCAGTTGCAAGCCAAGGTCTGCCTAAGATCAACGGATGTCCATCAAGTCGGTTTTTGGGGTTTATTATCAGAAAATCGGCCGGATACTCCCAGGAGTCAACAGATACCATGACATCATGTAGTGTGCCTTCTGGCCGAACCATAGATCGGTCAGCCAGTTCTAATAAAGTGGAGGTCGGTTCTACTGATGTAATGCCCAGTTTTTGACAAGTGGTGGTTGTTAAGATATTAATTGTAGCTCCTAGATCAACTAAGGAATTTGAGAAGGTTTGTCCATTGATTTGTACGGTTACTATTCAATTTCTTGGGTCTTCATATTTAACGAGTGTTTCTTTCCCTAATAATAAATCGGATAGAGTGCCAACTACTTGGACTTTTGGGTTGCTTGTTATTTTCCTCCTTGGTTTCTTTATACGTAGCTCTTTTATAGTCTTTGCATATATCGGAATGTCTTGAATAGCTTGGAGGAGTGGGATTTTTATGTACAAGTTTTGTAGTTCTCCCAGAATGTCAAAATCAGAGTATTGTATAGGTCGAGGTATAATTAGGCGTTCTGGGAATGGAGGAGAGGATGTGGTTGCTGGATTATGAATTTGTTGTCTGGTCACTTCCTCTTCTTGTGGCAGTTGTTCCATAGGTAATTGATTTTCAACTTGAGCTGTTTTATCTCCCTCTGTTTCAATGATACGCCCAGATCTTAATTGAAGATCATTACACTCCCTTAGATCGGTTCCTATCTCTGGTGTCTCAATTATTTGAATGGATTGGACCGGTCTATTATTTGGATTGGGGTTGGGTTGGGCTGGGAGTTGCGGTCTTAAGTTAGGCTGGGGGTTTTGTTGTAATGCTGGCAGTGTAGGTTGAGGGAGTGGGATGGTTCCTACTGGTTGATTCATTGGTCTTTGCCAGTTTGTCTGCCAGGCTTGACTCTGTGAAGTAGGAGGAGCCCATTGTGCTGGATATGCATTGTTTTGCCAATATGGTGGGGTATAGGGAAAATTTGGCCAATTGGGTTGGCTTGCTTGATTCGGCCATGGAGATGATGAAGGAAATGATTGTTGTGACCAATTCGGGAAGGGAGGTTGATTTTTCCACATTGTATTATATTGTTGAGCATGATATTGTGGAGGCTGAAAAGAAGAAGTTGGGTCTGAAAACATACCTGATTGTCGCGGCTGCCATTGACGGCGTTGATTAAGTAGATACACTGATTCTAGCTCTTCTTCTGCTTCCTTGTATACTGCTTTCAATCCAGGAAGTGAGGGGCAGCTCTCTGTGGAGTGGTCTTTTGTACAAATGGCGCAAACTTGGACTGCATCTAATGGACACTCCTTATGGTTGTGTTTCTTTTTGCATCTGGGATAGAAGATTGCCAAATTCTGTTCTGCTTCTGCTTGCTTTTGTTTGGCCTGCATAATATCAAGTTGTGTTGTCAGTGTCCCCAATATGTCAGTTTTAAAATTTTCTAATAAATTTCCAATTTCTGCACGAGTTACTCCTTCTGCAAAATTATATTATCTCTTACAAACCGATCATGTTCTGTTGGTTTTAGTCTTGTGCTGCCTCTCGAGCTCCTGATACATAAATCAATAATGTCAACAAAATTTTCCTGATAAATATCTCCTTTCCCCATAATGTTTAGTGTTTCAATCCATTGTTCCTTCATTCCCCTAATTAATGTTGTTTTTAATACATTATCAGGTAAGGGTAATGATGCATAAGGAGATCTTTGAAGATTGTACTGGAAACACTCTACATATTCTTCTAATGTTTCATTTGGTCTAGCTACCATATGAAATATTTCATCTTTTAACTCTCTAGACCTGCAATAGTCTTGATATTTTTTTAGAAAAGACTCTTTCATTTGGTCCCAGTTATTTATAACACCACCACCTAATCCCATAAACCATCTTAGAGCAGCCCCTTTTAATGTGGAGGGAAATAATTTCAGTTTCTGGGGGTCGGTGGTATAGTCATATCCTCTACACAACACGTCAAATTCGAATAAAAATGCATCTGGATCTTCTGATGTAAGGCCATGGAATGTAGGGATATGCTGGAGAGGAATTGCTTTCATAGGTGCATTAGCTGCAGTATCCACAATGGGGTATTGCAGTGTAGAGGTTTGGGTGTTTGGTTGGTTCTGGGCCATTTGGTCAAATATATGCCAATAACCTTCTGGGATGTCTAGGAGGGTATTCCTAGGTTGTCGAGGGGGAATGGCTCTAACAGGAATTGCCTTAACATCACTTCCTCTATCTAGGATGATGAGAGTGTCTAATGTCTGGGAGGGTTCAGGTTCTTGAATTTCTTCAACTTCATTATAAATGATTTTTGCAGCACTTCCCTTATCTGGGCTGCTTAATGGCTGTATTACCCCAAGAGGAGATTTTGGTTCTTCAGTTTCTCCTGTTTCTCCTCTTCCTTCACAAAGATTGCTAAATTTCCCTTCTTGCGATGATTTTGGGCTATAATTTTCAATTTCTTGAAAATCTTGCTCTTCGGTTTGACTGTGCACCTCAGCAAAGGCTACAGATGGTGATCCTGTGGCCTGAAGGGAACTAGTAGGCTGTCTAGAAGCAACTTTTCTAGGTCCTACTGAAGGCTGAGATTCTGCTTTTTTAAGGATTTCATCTATAAAGGTCGATCGGCCAAGGGTCACCGGCCCCTTAGCTTTATTGGGCTTGGGTAGAGGTTTGGGATTCTTTTCAGGCTTTTTCTGCTTAGTCATGCACTCAAATCAACTGCTAAGTTCTACCCAAACAAAATAGCAACAAATTTGTAGGAAAGTGGGCAGGGGAGTAGGGCTATTACATACTCCACACGCAGGTTCTTACCTTTCGTTTTTAAAACCCAGTTCTTTCCTAACAGGTTCTCACACTACTCTGGAAAAGAAACAAATGGCTACACTCTTCCCCGGAAACGGCGCCAAAATGTCGAACCGTAAAAAGGGTCTTTTTCACCTCTATTTACCTCACATTAACTTATCAATCCAGGAACGATTTGTTATCTCAAAGAGTGTACTCAGTTTGAGGCGGTCATTTGTCAGAGTAATGCTAGTAGTACAGTGCTCAAAATACAAGAGTAAACGGATGCCTGAAATAAGATCTACTTACAGCAAAGCACTTTAAGACTTAAATCATGCATTCAGAAGACTAAGTATATTATCAGTCAAGGGTACAGTAACAATAACTCATCCCTCTGTAAACTGATGTAACTGAAGACTATCAAGGAACAGATCATCAACCTGGGAACTAGACAACGAATGTCAATGCTCACTATAGTTTCAGATTGTTCAATGCAATGGCAATGCAAATAACAGGAAATGGAATAGCAGCTATAATTGAAATAGCAACTAGGAAATGGAACAGCAACTAGTCTTGATAAACAGCGAAACCTTACTCTAAGGAAATAAAGGCAGCAATCATATCCTACATAAATCAGCGAGCAATCCTTACTCTAAGAACAAATCGGACAACAAATGGAAATAGAGCGGCAACCAATTAGCAGTGAAATATAGAACAGCGCTTGGAGCCAATTGTGAATGTACAGTAAACCGAAATAAATAACACACACAACACACCATGGTATTGAGAGAAACAGTAATCTGACTCTGATGCCACAAATATTAATCTCAGTTATAACGGATAACGATCGCAATTCATAATGGAACAACAATGTCAAGTGAACAGCAATCGTAATTAAGTATAAACCATAGATGAATACAGTAATACCAACTTAAGAATATTACAGCTCGGTTACTCTGTAATTGAACAACAATAGCATTCTGTAAAGAACAGTAATGTTACATCAATGATTTAAAGGAACAACAATGCGTTATAAAGTCAGAATGAACAATACGACATTCCTGTTACATAGAACGATATTGTAAATATAACAGAGTTGTGATATAAAATAACAAAACACACCAGATTACTGATCAAAGTTGATAATGAAAACCACGCACGAATTAAAGATAATGGTACAAGAGCAAGTGTTCCACCAGGGCCGGGCCCTTAGCCTCCAAGGATACACCGCTTGAGATTATTCCAGGATCAAAGATGGAACAGCAACCAGATTTATATTAAAGCATCCAAACAAAGTTACAGTGGATCACTTCTCAACGAGAGTCGATGATCAAAGTTTTAAACATAAAGAGAAATTACATAAGAGTAACAACAACCGTCCCCTGGGCTAGCAGTGCTGCCCCTTTTTATAACAGACGAGCGGAGATATCAATGATGCAAAAATAGTTAAGATTGCGATCCCTCAGGATCAGAGGATCCTAAGGGATTCGCCAAACTATTAATTCCAGTTATCCCTTTGTTCTCTTACGCCAATTCGATATCTCCTTTTCCTTTCCTTGGCTGATATGCTTCAGTTTGGATCGCCTTGTCTGCATATGGTTTCCTACCACAGGGACAGCAGTTAACTCTGCTCTGTCTTTTTCCTTAGGATGGCAATCTTTCGTTTTTCCCTTTTTCTGCATAGGAAAATGGCGATTATTAGTTATCTTGTGTTACATACAAATCTCATAGATTTTGCCATATTTTCTTATCATTTACCTAGTTCATGATGCAAAGGGATTATGAGTTTTTAAAGAAAAGATGACAAAATAATCAATAAAACATACCTTCTTCATTACTCCACAGTTGTCACTAAGGGGGGATAGGCTCTAATGCCTCCTTCCTTCTCCTATTGTGTCATATTTGTACATCCTTCAATCTTATCCCAAGTTGTTCTTAAAGGGGGATGTTAGGATATTCCGATGCATAGGAAATAGTTAAGTATAATTTGGTCTAGTGTAGAGTTAGGTAAAGCGTGTTTCTTTACTATGTACTTTTGTAACTTACAATCTGACGGTCACGATATGTTCTAAACATGAAGTGTTCTGACGGTTCATTCTCTCCTCGGTATTACTAACACTTGATCCGTGGCTTAACACCCAATTGGTCCATGATCTCTATTTAAAGAGCATGGAGGGTCATTTGTAGGGTAACCATTCATGAGAGAAGCTTATTTAAATTTTCATTATTTTATTAATAAATTGCCTGAAGTGGCCACGCTGGCTCAGGCCATGGATTGTTTCCCTCTTTGAGGGGTTTAACCACGTCAAGAATACTGGTGTATTGATCTTTGATCTGTTTGTGAGCGGTGTACTTTGGTGTTCTGTCTGAGGAACTTACCCTGTAAATTCCTACAGTGTTTTTTGTTGGTAATTATTGACGGAATCAAATAGACAATGGTGACACAAAATCATGGGAGATTACCATGGGAAATTCTCATGGTTTTTAATTTTTCATGTACAGGGTCACGTACACGACTCTTGTTCATACAACCTGCATATGTATGTGACTTTTCTTCACAAGTTTCGCGTATGGTTTTGTAAACTTCACTTTATTTAATCTTCTTCAAATTAAACCTATGAAAAAACTATCAATATTCTTCTTGGTCCTATGCAACACCTGTATAAGTATCCATATCATCTGCAAATCTCTGTAGACATCAAGAATCATCATCCATCCTAGGCATAATAAGGTGACATCAAGGAAAACACATTTAATATCCAGGTTGACATTGAGGACAACACATTAGCCATAATTCCAACAATGGTATATTATTTTATTTTCTTCTTGGACTCCTTCCTAGAAATTGTGGCATTGTTTCTTTCGTTCTTAACAGGGGATGGTGGATCATCAACAAAATTATCTTTTTCCTTCTTACCTTTGATCTTTCATGCAACTGTGTCATAATCCCAAGAAGCTTCCTCCAACATATTAAGGTACCAAGACAAACCCTAATATCTTTTATGGGGCCCCTGATCTCTACAGCCCATTTCCCCCATGGACATTGCCTAATCCCCCTCTACAAATTCTTCCTCTTTCTCCTTGTGCTCTTAGTCGTTGATCCATTGAGACCCTGAGCTTTATTACATGTAAAAAAACTAAAATCAATAAAAAATTGTTGTGAAAATTAACTGAAATTTTAAAAATAAAAAACAAAGAAAAACGTTGAGCTAGCTCACCTAATGAAAACCTGAAACCCTTGGTGGATGCCAGTTGTTGGTAATGATTCTTCTTCTTATTCTTATTCTAATATCCCTCCTCGAAATTGAGGAAAATGACATCGTCAAAATCATCATCGTCATCGTCATCGACATTAGCATTGACATCAAAGGTCTCCACCGAAGCACCTCCATTGATAAACTCAAAGAACTTATCAAAATTGGGTCATATATCCCTGGAAATCACCTATTGACCTCAACTCACAAGGGGGATTATAAATTCCAAAATGAAAGCACGTCCACACATTCTTCTTTTCTATTAACTCAAAAGAAAAACAAGTGTTGTGGCCTACCTTCAAGACTCAAACCTGCAAGCAAATAATGTCCAAACCCAAATGATAGTATTCTTCCTCTACACCAGAGTTAAAGGTTCCTTGCTCAAATTTTTCACTGAAGTGTTATTGATAGGGGAAAGAAAATACAAGTACCACCACACTTTCATATTTAATGATCTCAATAGCCATATTGGTAGGTTCTCCTCCTTATTAATTAACACATTTAACATAGACCACTCGTACCTTGTTGCATTGCTTGATTTGGACTCTGTAGCCGTAATGCGATAATGCAACACTGATGTAAGCCACATGCAAAACAAAAACCCAAATTTAGCCCTATTTTTTTCAAAAAAAAAATGTGTACAAAAAAATTAATATAACTTCGTGGATCCTACATGTCACTACAGAATAGTGACATAAAAATTGGTACTTCCCCACATCAAGTTAATTTCTCCATGGAATACACTATGGGTTTCTTTTCGACTAGTGACTCATTTTAGTAGCTAGGGCTCGATAGTGTCTCATGGTAACTTGTTGAAGAAAGCTTCATGAAAACAAAGAGATGAATGTGTCTCTCTTTAAAATAGTTGTAGCTTTACCTAAGAAAAACCTATGAGAATTTTGATCTATGGTTCTCCTAGTAGATCATAAGTAAGAACCAAATTAAATATAACCTCAGTAGCTTTGCAATCTCATGGATCCTCAACCATAAGTGGTTGTGAAATGGCATAGCAAGGTATTTACAAACTCTTGATCAATCTATATTTCAATTTCTTGTTGTCTAGAATATAGAATCCAACATTTTCACTATAATACCAATATGATGGACATAGGATGAAACTAGACTTAAACAATCACAAAATAACTCACAACAATACCACATATAGAAACATAATAGAATTGTGGGTCTCTAACTCAAATTCAATTACATGATTAAATAGATCTAAAAGACTTTTGGAGAATCCTCTAGAAATATGTTTATAACACTAATGTTGTTCATAAATTTACACTCAAGTAGAAACTACTAGAAATTATATGATAATAGGGAGTAATTGACTTATTCCAACAATTTCATCTTGGATGTGGCAATGAACTAACAACCAATTTTTACAATTTTCAAATTTCATTAACGTAATTAGTTTCAAAGTGTTTTGTTTTATAGTACAATATATATTCAAAACTTCATAGTATGTGATTAACTAGCAAGAGGTCAAATACAAACTAAAATTATTATAACGACTTAAATGCCCCTAAATTACTATCTTGATTTTATTATTAATCACCTTGAGCAACAAAATTATCCAATCCAAATATCTTTGTAGAAATTCCTTGTAGATTCAAACTGCTAATGTAATTTAACTAAAACAATACACTTGAATCTACTCTACTCATCTGCAGAAAGAAATTCACAATTGAGAAGCAATATCATAAACATGCGACATGAACCAATTAACACATCTAAAACTAGATGTATCTAAGGGAAATCCACAGCTAAAAACCACTCCTATATGTATATTTCATTAGTCAGAAAAATTAAGAAGATTACAATGCTTTGTTCAAGCCCATGCAACCTCTGCACTATCACAATCTATCTAACTACTTCACAAGATAATCCTGGTTAATACTTAGCCAAATACAAGCTTGCCCAAGTCCCTATTTCCTTGTGTTGTTCCTCAAGGAGTTAGCCCCCTATTAATTAGGGAAACACCAATTCAAAATTGTGAAATCCCCCATAGGCCTCCTCTGACTGGCATGCACCACCTATACAATTTGGATAATTATACAATTGATAGTACATTTCCCTTGAACTCCAATATCAACTAGGTAACTCGTATTTCATGCATGAATAAGTTATTTATGGTTGATTTATTAGTTAACTGGTTGAACACTGAAGTTGCACCCCACTGCTAGACCTCCTACTAGTTCCTCCAACAGTTGGAACTATTTTAACTGAATTTAACATTTTTTACTAAATTAATTAATTACAACTCAAAATAAACTCAACCTAGGCTCCTATAAAGTAGGAACCACTCTACATGACTCAAGTTAGGCCCTCAACTCGAATTAACTGAACCAACTAAGCCAAACTAACTTAGTTAACTCATACAAGTTGTCTTGTGATGTGGAATTACAATTTTCTCCTAATTTAATTCAAGGGAAAAATTAAATCATGATTTTCTTGGTGTCATTTTCAACACTACCTCTCAACAAGAAAGGGATTATCAGATACCCCAATCTTGCCTCTATGGAACTCGAATTTTCCTCTTGACAATGTCTTTGTCAAAATATATGCATCTTGTTCCTCTATACGAATGTACTCTACATAATCCACCTCTGCACTCAATCTCGTATATCATGGTACCAGATATTGATATGCTTGGATCGATCATGAAAAATTGGATTTTTAGAGAGTTTGATACAACTCTGATTGTCACTGGGAAATCACTGTAGGATCCATCATCTAACCAAATAATCCAACAAGAATCATCCTTATCCAGATAGCTTCACAATGTGCTTGACTAGCATCCATGTACTCTGCTTCCACTGAACTAAGTGCAACTAATCTTTGCTTCTTTCTGAACCAATATTGAAGACTCCTCCTAAAGTGCTCTTTCGATCTGATGGACTACCCCCCAATATGCATTTGTGAAGCATTGAAGCTTCACTCCCTTTTTTCGTTTGTACCAAAGACCATAGTGAGTAGTGCCTCTGAGGTATCTCAACACATGTTTGGTTGCCTTCCAATACAGTTTCGTTGGCTTAACCATTGCTTGACTAAGCTGGTTAAATGCATAACACATGTCTAGTCGTGTGTTCACCAAGTACATAAGCGAACCCACAAGTTGTCTGTAAATGGTAACCTTTACCACTTCACTTGAAGTAGCATCTTCCTTCATCCAATTCCATGCTAGAGGAGTCTCCATGGGTTTGTTGCTCTCCATGTGAAACTTCTTCAGTATCTCGTTGGCATACTTTCCCTAAGAGACAAACAGTTCCCCATCTCAAAAAGTTCCCCATCTCCTTGCCAAATTTCCAAACGAAGGAAATAATTCATGAGCGCCATGTCTTTCATCTCGAATTCTCTTGCAAGATCCTCTTTGAAAGATTTGATCAACTTCTCATCACCTGTTAGAATCAAATCATCGACATATAATACTATAATAAACAATTAACATTCAACAACAATGTGGTAAAGGTTTGCATCTGCTTCACTTTTAGTGAAGCCCAACCTGCTGAAATAGTTGTCAATCCTCGTGTACCAAGCATGGGGTTCATGTTTCAATCCATATAGCATATGCTTCAGTCTACACACATGTGACTCTCTATCGAAGGTCTTAAATACTTCTGGCTACTCTATGTACACATCTTCCTAAATCACTCCATTGAGGAAAGTTGTCTTCACATCCATCTAATGTATCTTCCATCCCATCCACGTTGAAAGTGTTAGAATTGATCTGATTGAAGAGTACCTTGCTAGTGGAGCATAGATCTCCTCATAGTTAATTCCCTCCACCTGAGAGAACCCCTTGGCCACAAATTTGGCCTTGTGTTTCTCGACACTCCCATCTGTTGCTTGCTTCACCTTGTAGATCCACATGGAACCTACCATTGACTTGTCCTCTGGCCTTGGGACCACTTCCCAAGAATTGTTCCTGATAATGGAATCATATTCCTCTACCATGGCATCAACCCATATTGTTTGTTGCATTGCTTCCTCAAATGAGGATGGCTCAGTCTCTACACTCTCGCTCATCATAGCCATGTAGCTAGTGTACCGATCTGGTGACCTCCTCTGCCGGTGTTGTGATGTGGGGGCTCCCACATTCTCTCTAGCATCATACCATAATCTGTCATCTTCCCTAGTGAACTTACTTCCATCTCTAGATGTCTCTTCATGAGTGGGTGCTTCCACTCTATGCTCCAAATCTTATGGTTGCTCCACAACATCCTGAGGTTCTTCCTTTGGAGCCAAAATTTCCTCATCTGCATGCAACTGAAGCTCCCTCTCAAGGGAACATCTCATGGTCTTCTATTCATAGAACTTCACATCTCTACGAACAATTTTCATCCTGTGAGATGGCAGGTACACTCGATAGTTTTGATGTGTATTAGTGTACCCCAAAAATATACCCAACTCAGTTGTCGATTCTAGCTTTTTCCTTGCATCCTTTCCATAGTAAACTGATGAACAAAAGATACTGAAATGTGCCACATCTGGTTTCTTACCTAAAAAAGTTTCTTCTGTTGTACTCATCCCAAGAACCTGATGAGGACTCTTGTTCTGCACATATATCGTTGTGTTGCATGCTTCAACCCATAAGTACAATGGTAGGCCCTGATCATGTAACATCACTCTTGAAACTCCCATAATACTCTTGTTCTTCCTCTCAGCCACCCCATATTGTTGTGGGTTATGGGGTGTTGTCAACTTCGATCAAATGCCTTATGTCGCACAGAAGCTCTTGAACTCATTTGACACATATTATCCATCGTTATCGCTCCTAAGAACCTTCACTTTCCTACCAGTGTCTTTCTGAACAAGTGCTTTAAATTACAAAATTTTGAGAATGTTTGGTCTTTCTTCTGCATGAAAAATATCTATCACTTACGTGAGAAATCATCTACACATATAACATAATACATGTTCTTGGTCATGGAGGTTGTCGAGAAAGCTCCACACAAATCCAAGTGAACTCTTTCAAGGATTGCTTGTGCTCGACTGTATTTATCATGAAAGGTAGATTTGGTTTACTTACCCAATTTACACCATTTGCATGTATCTCACTACTCTAGTGCACCCTTAGGAAGTCCTGTAAAAATTTGTTGCATGATCTTCACAGCTTCATGGTGCAAATGGCCAAGTCACCTATGCCATGATTCACTATGTCTCGGCTCTGTACCTTCTCTTCTTTTGTGCTCAAGGAAGCATAGTCTTCTACATCCAATTTGTAGAGGTTCTTCACTCGAACCCTGATCTACTTCACTTGTCCTATGGCAATGTGACGAAGGAAAGACTTTCCTTTGCTAAATATCACATCATAGCCACGATATTCCAACATAGCAACTGAAACTAAATTCTTCTTCAGGCCTGGAACATACATGACATCTTTTAATGTGAGAGGAGAACCAAACTCCCTCTAAAAAGTAACAGTACAAATATCGGTCGTGTTATACGTTCCATCATCTCCCATCTCAATGTGCATCTGGAGGTCCTTATCGTCCAAGTCACTGAAAAACTCTTTTTTGTCGGTCATATGGAATGAGACTCCACTATCTCGATACCACACACTACCCATCACTGATGTCACCATGCATGCAATGAGGGTGAAATCCAACTCGAGTTGTGAGGCTAGAGCTTCACCTGCCACTCCTCCTGAGGGCTTCTTGTCAACCTTCTTATGCGGACACTTCGTGGCATAGTGTCCTAGCTCATGACAATGAAAAAATTTAATCTTCGACAAGTCTTTCTTCTTTCCCACCTAATCAAAATATCCTTTAGAATGGGATTTCTTCCCTTTCCATTTCTCTTCCTTTCCAACCAAGGCATAGTTCTCCTCATCCTCAACCTTGGATTGAATTCCATCTCTATTGCTCTGCCTGATCTCTTCCTACCCGAGGTCGGAACATAACCACTCCCAGCATGGTATTTTATCTCTACCATTCACGAAATCCTGATAACTGTGCCATCTCTTGGGAAGACCCAACAGAGCTAGAGCTACCATATCTTCTTCTGGAATAGTCACACCAACCCCTCTAATCCCATCATGACACTGTGTGAACTTGCTCAGATATTGCGGAATTGATTCAACCTTATGCATTTTGATGTTATGAATCTTATTCTTCAGTGCAAGCCTCCTGTGGTCATTGTTGTTCTCAAACAAGTCAGTCAGTGTTTTCCACATCGCAAATGGAGTTTCCTTCCCATGGAGATTCGAGACAATATGATCTCGAACTCCCTCCAATATGATCCTCCTCACTTTAGCTACATCCTTCTTCCACTAAGCGAGATCCTGGGCATCAGTTGTTGGGGGTTTAACTACATTTTTCTTGATGTAATCTAGTAGCTCGTTATCATCTAATACCACCTCCATACATATCTTTCATGCCACAAAATTTTTGGTTCCTTCCAGAGCATACTCAAGCCTAAGTCCGACGGAAGTCATCTCTTCGGTCCTAGAGAAAGCCTGTAACACTGATCTTGAAATATGAACCTCCTACACAAACTTTGAATTCTTTTTTCTATTGTGATTCTAGCTCTGCTACCATGTAAAGTTCCTTGTAGATTCAAACTACTAAAGTAATTTAACTAAAACAATAAACTTAAATCTTCTCTACTCATATAAGGAAAGCAATTCACAAATGAGAAGGAATATCATAAACATGTGACATGAATCAATTAACACGCATAACACGAGATTTATCTAGGGTAAATCCATAGCTAAAAACCTCTCTTATATGTATATTGAATCAGTTAGAAAAATTGAGAAGATTACAATGCTTTTCTCAAGCCCAAGCAACCTCTGCACTATCACAATCTATCTCATTGCTTCACGAGTTAGTCCTGGTCAATACTTAACCAAATACAAACCTGCCTAAGTCCCTATTTCCTTTCATTTTTCCTCAAGGAATTAGCCCCCTATTAATTAGGGAAATCCCAATTCAAAATTGTGCTATCCTCCATAGGCCTTCCTCTGACTGGTATGCACCACCTGTACAATTTGGATAACTATACAAGTGACAGCACACTACCCTTGAACTCAAATCTCAACTGGGTAACTCGTATTCCATGCATACATGAGTTATTTATGATTGATTTATCAATTAACTGGTTGAACACTGAAGTTGCACCCCATTATTAGACCTCCTACTAGTTCCTCCAATAGTTGGAACTAGTTTAACTTACTTAAACTCAGTTTTACTAAATTAATTAATTATAACTCAACCTAGGCTCCTACAAAGTAGGAGCCACTCTACATGACTCAAGTAGGCCCTCAACTCAAATTAACTAAATCAACTAAGTCAAACTAACTTAGTTAACTCGTACAAGTTGCCTTGTGATGTGGAATTAAAATTTTCTCCTAATTTAATTGAAGGGAAAAATAAAATCAGGATTTTCTTGGTGCTATTTTCAACAATCTTCCTAGGTAAACGACTTTGAGCACTAATACATTTGATTTGCATAACTTGGATCTAATTATGAAATCAAAAAAATATTTCATATACCCTTTTAACCAGGGAAAATTTAAGGATGGAAATATATCTTAAATCTTAGAAACTATGGTGAATCTTATTGATCCCTAACATGCAAAATGTAAAATGATTGATGATATTTTGTGAAAATATTCAAATTTCTGATGATTATATATAGTCTCTGTAATTTTTTGGTTATTTATAAGGTAAAATAATTTTAGATTATAAAATGTGCGCGAATCATTCTTAGAAAAATGGAAACTGGTAAAAAAAATTGGAAAAAATATGGAAAATTAACCCACCTACAAATATTAACCCCTAAAATTTTCCCTACTATTAACACAAACACATATCCCAAAGATTTATTCAAATAAATTAAAACTTTAATTCATCTTCAAATCTATATAATTGTTTCCCAACTATTGAAGAATAAAATGGAAAAAATCTTACCATTATAGAGCGAAAACTAATAATAATACAAACTAACCATCAAGTGTTTCATGAAATTGGTAAGAGACATTAGATGTGCAATAACATTTCTCGTTATTTATCAATGACCACAAGGGCTAGGCTTTAAAAAGAAAGAACCATAAACCATCAAGCTTGAACACTAAAAAGCATGGTAAGAAAAATAGATTAAGTTTCTATCACTATAAAATAATTAATGTATGCATCATTCCTTGAAAGAGTTTAGATGATGATGACTGACTTCTAAAAAGACAATATTATGCTCAACAAATATAACGAGACAAGAGCTCAAATTGGGATTATCTTGCGAAGATAATGTCCTAAGGTTAATTTCCATGATGTTATCTAATATTTCATACCTCATTAAATGTATGAAATATTGGATAGTAATATGAAAATTGACTTTGTGTTTAGTTTGATTAGTTGGAAAATTTATTTGTAATTATTTTTATCTAAATTTTATTCTCGTAATGTGATATGTTGGCTTGTTATGATAAAGTTAGAAGGGTAGACGCTTTAGCTATAAAGTGACATGTTATTTTATTATGATAAAGTTAAAAGTGTAGACATTCCTAAATGAAATACATATGCTCTTATTAATTCATAAGTTTCCTTTTATTGGCTAGGGGTTATAGTGGGTAAATACCCCAAGTAAGATGCATCAATTCTTACTATGTCAATATTAGATGCTAAAGATTACAATGAAAATCTAATTCAAACTTGAACCTTATGAAAATAATTATAATTAATTATTATTTTTTTTAGATTTAAAAAAGAAAAAAGAAAAAAACATTCATTAAATGGAAAAAATAATGCCTTTTCTAACTATGCCATATAATTATTAATAAACATCATCATCAAGATATTAACCACAATCAATTTTTCTTTCACTGGTGAGTTCTATGTCATTTGTCATGAAACTAACTATCATAAGAAATAAGATGATGAAAACGAATCAATATCACTAGCCAAATCAAAAGTGTTTAAGCTAAGGTCCCTTAAAACATTAAATGCTTATTAACGACAATCAATTTTTCTTTGACGGATAGGTTCTATGTTCCCTGTCATGGAACTATCAGAAAAATATGGTAAACTAAATCAAAAGTGTTTAAGCTAAGATCCCCTAAAACATTGAATGCTCAATTTAAATCTTAAGATCTACATAATTTTTGAGACAAGTTTTCGATGATAATCACATCAAAATTCATTTGTCGACGCGTTTCGAACCAGCATAGTTCAAAACACGTTAACAGATAAATTTTGATGTAATTATCGCCAAAAACTTATCTCGAAAACTTGATATACATCACAGAAACCTTAATTCAATAATCTCTATAATTAATTGGGAATCCATGAAGTAGATTTGTAATATTAAAAAGACTCTAACTTCATACATTAAAAAGTAAGTATAAAGTATACATTGAAGAATATACAGATTACTCTTATCATGCAAGACAGGAAGATGGACAAAATTCTGCAGCTGTTTAAAGCATGTGGAATGGAGGTCAAGGCAGAGAGCGAGCCCCAGCCAAAGACAGTGAACCAGTAGGATTTGGAAATGCTGCAAAGAGGTGTTTATCAATTTCTTTTTGGACTGTGTTATATTAGATGTTAATGTTACAAGGAAAAATCAGTCTGTTAGTAGAAAGAATAGATGGGATTTTTGCTTGGTTAGATAGACTGGTTATCTACTTTTTTTGGATGGCTGTTAAAAACCTTCGATGGTCACCCGGTTTCCCTTTTTGGGCGGGTTGAGACTTGCTGAAATATGTAATTTCTTATACTGTTATGAATAGAATTCTGGCTCAGTTTAAAAAAAAAAAAAATTAAGTATAAAGTAAGTATACGTAACTAACAAAGGGAATATTTATTGTTCATACAAATCACGCAGCTCAACTTTAAAAAACGAACAACATTTTGAACATTAATTATTGCTGATTGGTATAGTCCATAGAAATCATGTAACCCAACTTAAAAGCTCCGAACAAAATTTTCAAGCGTTACTGAAAATGCGATGAAGGAAAGAATAATATTTTGGCATGAATGGTTTAGACTGACACTTTCAAAATTAAGCTTGCTGATTTGAATCGGCATGACGAAATATGGATGAAAACTATTATTACAACTTTTTCAACTTTTAGATTAACTATTATTACAACTCTTTCAACTTTTAGATTATTTTGTGTTAATCAATGAACAACACGGTTGAAAACTCTGTCCATTCCATTAAAAATAGTTAAGGATAATAATGTCAAAATCTGTTAAGAAAGCATAACTCAAATTAAAAATACTTCCAAAGTTTTTTGTTTTTTTTTCTGAGTTATATGATTTTCTTGCCACCCTGTTTATTTACAATGTGATGTGGGTGAATGCTATTTTAGATAAAGATAATATCTAAATATAAGGAAGTCATCTCCAAGTTCAGTGGTGTTTATTATAGGTTTTGATGAAGATAATAAATTGATTTTAGAACAAATGGAAATTTTTATGACAGTAGGTAATAGGAAAATCAGGTATTGAAAATAAAGGAATTCATGCCCAGAGTTGATTTTGGGTTTTTTTAATGAAGATAATAAGTTTTGGATCTTATTATGGTTGATCTTGGGTTTGTAATGAAGGTAACAAATTGATTAGGTAACGAAGGGAATTTTTAGGAAATATCAACATGACAATGTATACTAAGAAAATAACTCATATAAAAAAATAAAAAATAAAAAATATTATTATGTGAAATGGAGGAATGAGGTTTTTATATTTTTATTAAATGTAGACAAGAAATACAAAGGGAAATAATTAATAACAATATCATAATAATTTATACATATAAATTACACAATTTATTTAGTAAAGGTTTAAAAATTAGTCAATATATAGAACATTACAATATAGCATTTCAATTTATGGACTCTAATACCACAAGCTACAAACCATGGGCTAGAGAGCCAACAATGTTGACTTTGGTTCCTTTAACCAAATTTGGCAAACCATGGAAGTGAGCCTTAACTACTGACCTTAGGCGCTACCCCACCAAATTCTATAACCAAGATATCTAGGAATCAGGCACTATCATGTAGGTAGCCTATCTAGGAATTTGGAACTATCACATAAGTCTACCTCCAAACTTTACCAATAATTTATCAAGGGTATGTATACCTTACTAAGTTTTATATGCATATGACCATTTACATAAAAATAAATAAAAAATCAAATCCATTAAAATTTTTATTTTTTTTTTAAATCTGTTGATATCCTTGCACTTATGCCACCATCCCCTCACCTTCGCATATTGGTGCTTTCCTTGTACTAACAAAACCCTTGGTCATAGACAAATCCAACTAGACTTCAATCTTGAGTTCCAACTCTCGTTACTTAGTATCCTTACATCAACCTCCTCCCTGTAGTCGTTCTTTAACTTGCACATCCACAATAATTGTTCTATGGGAATTAACTAAATAGAGGCTTCTATGAGTAGAAATATTTAGAAAGTTATCTTCCAAATCCATCACATAATAGAGTTAATTGTTGACGTGTTTCGAACCAACCAATGTAGCTCATCATCATGACGATTTACATGAAAAGAATCTGATCCAACAGAGGTATAAAAAGAGAGGGAAAAATGCTAAGTCAAAAATCTTAGAGTCAAGTTAAAAGTCAAACAACAAATAAATTAGGATTTAGAAAAAATAATAAAAATTATTCAAAATAAATAGATAATCAAACAACAAATAAATTAGCATTTAGAAAAAATAATAATAATTTTTTTTTTGTAATTCTTGGCAGGACCATCCATTTTCTATTATATATATATAGGGCCAATTTACACCACACAATTTTACCTGGTGGCCTCAACTCGCCCCAAGGGGAAACTCAGTCTATTGATCATCATTCAGCATTATACGCCATCCAAAAACAAAACTTCTTCAGTCTTTCTAGCAAGGCTAGGTAAGTTTCAGTCTCATGACCACATACTGTATAACTATGACAACTGACATAAACAACTGGAAATTTAAATGCTATCCACATAAACAAAAACTAAGCATAGGAAGACTAATCTTTCTTGACATTCTGCTCCTCAGAGTCTGAGGCTACTGGGGCAGGATCATCAGCAGTTGCTTCTAGCATTCCGAAGAGCTCCACAATGCAAGGGATGTGTCGGTCAATACGGTCCATCCTAATGTCCTGTTTGTGCAGCTGAAATAGGATCTTCTCCATGTCTTTTTTGTAATTGGGAAGGCCTTGCATTGTAACTGCCATCCCCATAGAAATTTTCTCCATTTCTTTGCCAAGCAGACTTTTCATCAGAAAATACAGGTACAGGGTGTGCTTGAATTGTGTAATTCGCCCTCTTGTGGTCCCTAGGTCAGGCACCATTGTTCTCCAGACTTCTATTTCATCATCCGGTTCCAGTTCATGTTTTACCTGGTCTTCCCAATCGTCTATCAACTTTCGGATACCCTCATCTGTTTCCTCCTTGTATGTCGCAATTGCCTCAGCTATGAATTGCTCGGCGGGCTTGTGACCCCTGTGGCCTTCCGTCCTGCTTGGTCATTTGGTTGCCCGGGGGTCTGGGCCCTTGCTGCCACGGCCACGTCCACGTTTTGCTGGAGCCATGCCCTGTTGATTTGTGACCTATATACATTCCAACACTGTTAGCTTCACTATTTCATTCACCTCAACGCGACGCAACTGCACTAACCTTACTTCGCTGCCCTGCCTGGCCTGCGACAGGCTAAGGTATCCCTGTGCCCACAGGTGGCCAGTGGAAGTGGGTTTCGAGCAGGATTCCCCTGGTTTATTACCATGCCTCTCTCCCTTGCCAAGGTGTGGAGGTTGGTCATCCCCTTGCAGCCATGGTCTGGCTCTCAGACCCATCTGGAGCCAGGCATTGCAAGTGCTATCATACCCGCAAGCCCTTCCCTTTGCCGAAAATTTCTTGTCCAAGTTCTACTCGCCTTTCTGCCTCTCAGGCCACCCAGGGTCCCTGACTGCTCCCGTATGACTCTGCATTGCCATTTTCCCAGGTTCGCTCAACCAATTTCCCACCCTGCTAGCATCCCAGCCCCCTGCCTGCAACTCTCCCTTGCCTCGCTCAGCTACACACAGTCGCCTAAGCATGGCTTGCCCTTTAGTCCCTATAACCTCGGGTTGGTCGTTCAAGTAGGGTCTTGTTTCTAAGCTCCACTTAGTATTAATCATGCCATAGCCACATCTTTTTCTTGAAAGCAAAATAAAAATAACGCAGAGTCGAGCCATAGCCCCCCCTTGCCTTCCCTGGTTCCTCCCTGGCTGGGTTAAGCCCCTTTGGGGTGGCCTCACGCCTCTCCCTCCTCCCCAGCGAATCTCCCACCAACTCATGGAATTTCCCCTTGAACTCGACCAGAACTTGTGAATTGAATGAGGGCGAGACCAGACTACATACTAGAGAGCTGTTGCTTGCCCACAGACTTGGTTTCTTTGCCTCCCTTCTGCTCTGCAATTCCTTCCTTCTCCGCTATACAATTCACCTTCCCTGCACGTCGAATACCTCTTCCCACTCCACCACCTTCCCTTATGTCCCCCTCTGCCACCTTGCCAGCCCACCTCCCATGCATTCAAGGCAAAGGACACCACACTCCCTGCCTTGAGCATGTGGGGTGCAGTTGTAATGAATTCAATTGTACTGACCATGTCAACTCAAGCCTAGCGCCTCTGACACCTGCCCTCATCCCGATCAGAAGGAAAAAATAATAATAATAATTCAAAATAAATAAGGAATAAATAAATATTTAAAAACCATAAGGAAAAAATAAAATAATTAACCAATTCTTTATAATAAATAAATAAACTAATAATTCAAAAAAATCAAAAAATAAATAAATAATACTTTATTATAATTAAGAAATAAATAAATAATAAAAACTTTATAATAAATAAACTAATCATTCTAATTATATAATAAGATTCATTAAGTAATATGAAAGATATAAAATAAATTAAAATTAAGACCAAAATTAAATAAATTGCATTCTAAAATAATTATTATAAATATATAATTATAAAATTAAATTATATAATAGGAGAGATAAGGGTTGAGATATAAATAAAATACTCTAATTATTTAAATAATTATTATAAATCAATATAATTAAATAAAAAAAATTATATAATAGGAAAATTAAGGTTAAAAATATAAATAAAGCCGTAAGAAATAATCAATATAAATATAATTACAAATAACATAAGGAACAAAAATAAAATAAAAATTATAATTATAGATTTTTACATATAATTATTATAAGGGAATTAAGAGGAAAATAAAATAATAAATATGCTTTTTTTTTTTTATCAACATGATAAATTATTGTTCTAGTGCCTCACTAGCCATATCATTATCATGGAGAAAACAATGATATATCTATTCAATGAACTCAACTCTTAGATTCATTCTCACACAATCTTTATTTCCAAACCATGTTGTCGTTGTCTTTAGTTTAGGCAACTTTGTTATTGCTCCATGCTCACACAACCATCATTTATAAGAGCACTCACCTATCATGGGTTACTAACAATGGCCATTGCATATTCTTCTTTTGTTAACACCATAGCCACCACTAGTCCATTGCAACATCATTCTCCTTGAATTTTGGATCACAAACCCTCACACTAGCAATGCCAATGTGCTCAACATAATCTACCTCGCACTCTAGGAATTGTTCATTGGACACAGCTTTCTCTTGAATCACTCAATATAGCAAACCGTGATCCTATCTTACAAAATTTGACACATAAATCCTACCTCAAATGTACACAATCTCCACAAATCTAGGCATCCAATCAACATATTAGTTTGCTAGGCTCTCTAAAAGATCACTAACGACATCTAAATCTATCATTGTGATGCAATGCCTCCTCCTTTGCACGCAACCTTCTGCATCTATCCACTCAATCTGCATATCACCTCTAGGTAGGATGTCCATGCACTATTCTTGACCTATTAACTAGTCCTCAGCCCCATCAAATTTGTTTTCATTCTCACTTGGCCATTCCCTATGCAATTGGGTAATCCTTCATGGCATCAAAACTTCTTACAAAAGACTTTATCTCTCACACCCCCCCCCCAACATGATTTTTTCACACAAATCTTTAGTGAAACTTCCTAACTAGGTTTCACCCTCAAACCTACGAATTAAGGGCTCACTCTCCTCGACATCATATTTCGCTTCTTATTACAGTCGCTCTCAAAAAAATCATTTTAGTGGGCATTCTTCCATTGAAATCCTACCTCTATACTCCTATACTCCCACAATCATGTCACTAGGAACTTCATCTCCCCTCATCAACTTTTGTGACACTGGCATTAGACCACTTTGACTCTTGAAAGTGTCCAAGTTAGCCTTTCCCTAATACCAATCATTAGAAATTTAGAATACTAGATAAAATAATTAATAATAATAAAATAGCAATGTGCATAAATAAATGAGATGTGATTTGTGATGGAAAACCCTTACAGGAAAAATTGCTTGATCAAATCCAACGAAATTGGTGAAGTGGGTGTTTACTACTCACCTCCATGTGCATTACAATTAAGCATATCAAACAAGTTTAAAGGCTTCATTACATACAGTCCATGGGCTCTAATACCAGATGTTACCAATACCATCAGCTGAAAACCATCAACCTTAACCTAACTCTTTAACTCTTTCATCCATTCCAATGCAACCTAACAAAACTAACACCAACAAAAAATGATGAGTTTGATGATTTAACCATGTTGAACACACATAAAAATAATAGACATATTCAAATAACCATGTGGTTGCATATTATTCACAAAACACATATTAATACATGTTTTTCTGACCCTTTGGTTTTATATTCCAAGAGTTCTCTTGGACTTCTATGACTGTTGACCTTCACTAGAGGCTTTTTGCTTTCCACTCAAGTGAATGTGCAAAAATAACATAACCCCAAATGATTATGTTTCTAACATTCCCTCCTTAATACAAAGGGGTGTATATGAGTTCAAAAAAGGTTGAACTATAAAAGTGTATAGCAAACAATGGTTGGATGTGTTCTCTGAAATGGTGGTTTAAGGAAGACCACAAACCATATGAGGTAGCAGAGCCCAATTTTTTCTACCATTGGTGGTTTAAGGTTGACCACCATCTCTAGAACTTGGCTTGAATAATTTCCTAGAACAATTCCAAATCTAGCTAGAAGCTAAAGTATTCTACAAAGTGGAAGTGCTCCCAAACTGATTGGGTAGCATAAATGAAATTCTTCTACTAATGGGGTTTAAGGATGACCACCAACCAAATCATGCTCATGGAATATGATTCTATCTTTGGCTACAAGTCTAACTATGTAAATGGATGATTGTAGCTCTAGGCTCTAGTAGTTGGCTTTGGTTTAGGTTGTGGATCAGGCTTGCTTGATATATCTTTAAGGCTAGTAGTTGACCATTAATTCCCCTCATATCAAATACAAAGTGAGAAGATGAAGATATCTCCACTGCAAAGCATGTCAACACTTGAGAATGAACTCTAAGGTGTAATTGATATATCTTCTTGGTTATTAAAGATCACTGCCAAGAAGTGATCCATCCAAGTTGAATCTTTGCTCCTACAGGAATCTTGTGTATGGAACATATGTGTGAATGATGAGTCACTAATCTTTCACATGGCCAACTCGATCACAATGTTGACATTTGACAATCTGAAGTGGCTATGTAAGTGGAGCAAGAGAAGGTGAGATATCATAAAGAAATCAAGCACTTCGAAACTTGAGGGGTTTAGAGTAGTTTGAAATGTGAAAGGTCACATCCTTTTCATATTTGAGACTAGTTTTGTGTTGGTTGTTGATAACTTCTTATCAAGGCCTGATGATGGGCTTGAGAAGTGCAAGTGAAACCTTTACATCTTCAAGTGAATCTGCTCCTAAAGTGGCCTCACAAATACGATTAGGTGCTAAATATTGATGGGAATCAATCTTAACAGAGAATTGTTTTGAGCAAGGACCAATTCAAAATTTTGATCATTTGTTGTAGTTCATGTTATTGATTTGTGACTCAAGCTGCAAAAAGTCAATTTTGTCTTGGGCATCTTGTAAACAAGTTCAAATATCACTAACAATGACTTTGTTTAGTTTGACCATATCATGAGTAGTAGAGCGTATCAAAATGTTCAATAACTCTGATACTTTATTAATTCTTTCCATTTTCTCAAAATGACGAGTGTGAGCTTCAACTCAAAATACACTTGTTTATAATGAAATTTTAAATAATAAATTTATTTTCAAAAAGTTACAAGTATGTCCATGATATTGACTTCAAGCAAATTTTTCTTCAAAGCTTTCCATCATCCAAGACATAACAAGTATGATGACTGTGCAGGCAACAAATTTCATATAGATCAAAAAAATCCTGATGAAAATAAATATGGAAGCATGGGCTTTAAACAATATCCAACGAAAAAATCATTGAACTTTTAAGCTACCAGTTCGGATCATACCATCCTTTACACTAACTTAATGTGTATTTTTCAAAAATAAATTAGCTAAATTCAACCCTAAAGCCAAACCCAATGACACAAAGTCTTCAAAATCCAGTGAAATACTTTTAGAACACCCCAAAAAGAAGCATATTGTAACAACAATGTAACTTGCTACCTCATGTTTTCACACAGATAGTTATCTTGCTTGTCCAACACAAATGCCTAGGGTAGTTGGAATGACTCGTCTTGCTAAAGACAAGGTCGAATATTGCTCACAACTTATGTGAGGAAATGATCCTAGCATAGATAATCTCTCCTTCCAATCCTTGCAGATGATGGCCCCATACATGTTGGCTTGCCTCCAACCCCGAAGCGTTACAGAGACTCGTCTTTCCCTTGCTAAGAATGCTCTGATGAGGAGCAGGGGTCTGGATCCTAGATGTGAGCTTCGGCATGTCGGATTAATGACTTCTACATTGCCTATGCATCAGTGCAATTAAATATGGGGCGCTTAGACAAGAAGGGAATATGCACAGACCAGTTCACAACCTTGCCTCAAGAAGGTGAAAGAAATCACCCAAAAAAAACAAAACCCTTGTCAATATCATAGACAGGGTACCTTCGATTGAACTTGACTTCAACAACAACAAAGATAGAGCGACTCAAAGGTGGAGACAGCTTTTTTTTTGAATTGGAGAAATGGTGCGTGGAGCAGCTCTTAAGCATACATAATCCTACTCGAGAATGGACCACAAGACATTTGAGAACCAAACTACCCACCTAACCATTGGATGAAATCCTCAAGACCTAGAAACACCTACATGACTTGATGCATGAAAATTTGAAAATTCATGTTGTTACCATTTATTAGACACCTTCGAGATGGGCCACATACATAAATCTATGTAAAAAAGTTGTGCATAACATATTTGGTCATAGTGTTATAAAGATATTCCATCTTCTAAATTTTCTAACAACCTAAAGAGCATAAGAGGGAGCCTAATTCAACAATAAAATCAGCATTGGTGTGCAATATACAAATCTCGGAAAAAATTTAGTGTTTACATTTGTCAACCAAAAGATGTCTACAAAGAAGATTGTCATAACTAAATGATGACAGAAGTTTATAACTTCATCGTGTGAGGAATTCGCAAGATACGCATCATAATAAGAATCACATTCCATTACTTTTGAACAGTATAATCGAGATTTTGAATATTATTTTTGGTAGAGATGTCATTCGTTTGAAGTTGTGTGTTTAGTGTATATATATATATATATATATATATATATATATATATATATATATATATATATATATATATATATTTTGCAGGCTCTTGTAAATAAAAATTAGAACAAACGAACCCCATAGTTTAATCATGCATTTAAGTTTTTTTTAATCATGCATTTAAGTTTAAAAAAATTATATTCGTACGTATAAAATTATGCTCCATGAGAAGTAGTGGGAGAATAAACTCCACTTATCATCGTCACTTGAATTTTAATCATGCATTTAAGTTTAAAAAAATTATATTCGTACGTATAAAATTATGCTCCATGAGAAGTAGTGGGAGAATAAACTCCACTTATCATCGTCACTTGAATTGACAACATGGGAGAGTTGATCTCTTAAGATTTTAGTTTCATTAGTGAGTTCATGTGAGAATCAAGAATCATAAAAATTAAATATGCTATTAATTTCAAAGTCACTTTGGTTGGTGTCTGGCACACCATGATTAAGATTACATGATTACATAGATTTAACTAATCCCAAATATGGGACAAGAATGGGTCTCGATTTGTGGTCGATTACTAAAGAATAGGTTTTGATTTGTGGTCGATTACTGAATTGGGTTTTAGAAAGGAAGAAGAATTGATATCTTTATAAGAAGCCTCCAAATACTTGTCAGAGTGATATCTTTGGCTGGTAAGGAAAAAGATTATAAGTTTAGAAGAAAAACAGTGTTGAGTAGAAATTGTGCTAAATTTATAATTAAATTATAATCAATTTTATATCTTGATTATTTTTTCATAATTTTTTATAATTATAATGGATAGATTTTTGTATATAAGAAGCCTCTAAATACTTGCCAGAATGGTACCTCTTGCCAGTAAGGAAAACATTATAAAAATAATTGATAGGTTTTTGGATATAAGAAGCTTCTAGATAATTGCCAGAATGGTATCTCTGGCTGGTAAGGAAAACAAATTATAAGTGTAAGGAAAAAAATGTCCAAAGCAGAAATTGTGCTAAATTTATAATTAAATTATAATAAATTTTATATTTTGGTTATTTTTCCATAGCTTTTTATAACTATAATGGATAGATTTTTGTATATAAAAATCATGATCAAACAAATATTAAATTTAATTTTATGATTTTGAAAATTTACTAAATTTAATGAATTTTATTGGTATTTATATATATAACTATATTTAAAAATATTCAAAATTTTATAATTATACATAGTTTTAAATGAAATACTTAAAAAAAAATATGGGTAAATCATATTTTTTTTAAATTTACAGATTTAAAAATAATAATAAATTAACTTAAACAAAATTTAACTCCTAAAAATTCTCATGCTTAATATATTTTTGTTTTCATACATTTGTGTTTCTCACATTTTTCTCTCTACTAATATATATATATATGAATTTCAATGAATAAAATATTGTAAAAACTCTTAAATTTATTACAAATGTATTTTTAAACATCATTAATTTGATATAAATTGAATTTAGATTTAAATTATAAAGACATACATTATTATGGTATGTTCTTCATACTTTATATCAAAAGAGGTTTTATTAATAGACTATGTGAAAATATATTTTATGGGAATGTTTTTTTTTGTAATATCTTGTTGGATTTTGGTTGAAGCTCAATTAGATGGCATTCTCTAACGCTATTTATATTGGCTAGTGGTTTTGTTAGGAAATTCCTAATGGTTAGTGGTTTTATTGGGAAATTCTTATGGGTAATTAGGGACTTCTTGGTATTTGGCTTTCTCCAAGACTATTCACATTAGTCGGTAAATTTTGTTGAGAGATTCCATATTAGTGATTAAGAATTTCTTAATATTTAGCATTGTTTAAAAGTATGTGTTTTAGATTTGTAAAAATAATATTAGTTTTTTTAAGTACTTTTTATCATTTTTAACTTTAAAAAACAAACAAACAAACAAAAACAACAATAGCAACAACAACTAAATTCTTATTGAAATATATTCTTTTTCTTTTTTATTTTTTTATAACTATTATATATAGAATATTAGAAAAAAAAACATCAAAAACAAATATATATATATATATATATATATATATATACCAAATGAAAATAAACATGACACTATCATTTTCCATATCTTCATGACAATAGTTTACAAGGACTATGTAGTCATCTCATTACAACATTTTCTGATTTTGTAAGATGTTTATAAAATTATGACATTGGTGATAAACATTGTTAAAAGAGTGATCATGTTCATCTAATTATTTTTCTAAATATGGCTTTTGGTGAGGATCCTAGAAAGGAAAACTACTCAAAATTTTACTGTTACTATTTTCATATTTTTAAATATTAAAAAGATCTATTTCATATTTATTTTAATTTAAAATTTATTAAAATCCAAGGAGATTCAATTCTTTTTGAGATAAAATATCTTTTTATGATATACATAATTGCATTTTTAATTTTTAATTTGTCAAAGTATTTAAAAAATATAGGAGTTATGATGCATGTGGGTAGGTTCTAATTACATGCAACCACACTTAATCTTCAAGAAAAACTTAGATCATCTTAATCTTCTTATAAAACTCATCTCATCCATAAGAATATATTTAGCATGTCTCATATGATCTTCTATACAAATATACATTTCTATCCAAAAATCAAAATCAAAATATTACAATTATAAAAGAAAACATTACCACTTATTATAATAAAGATATTACATTTGAAGAAATAAATTAATAATTATATTATGAAATTGCTTATTATATAAAATAATACATTTGAGGAAATAAATTAATAATTATATTATAAAATCAATTAAAATAGTAACTTTGAAACAATAAATTAATAATATATTATGAAATCAATAGAGATAAAGAAGAAACATACTAACTCTACATAGAGATAATGGAGAAACATACTAACTCTACATTAAAATCAATGAAAGAAAAAACTTATCTTGATGTTCAATTTTTTACACCATAAAAAAGATTGTATTGCTTTTGATGATAAAATTAATATAATTTTTAAATGATTTTAAGAACTTCACATTGAAATTATTTACCTTAAAGAATTAAATTTAAAAGGTGTTCTTATATTAATAAATTATAAGAATGGTCGTATTAATTTGATGTGAAATTAATGTACAAATAAAGGTTAAGAATCCATATCCAGAAAATAAAGGATGTGAGTGGGTTATTAGAGTCAAACATTTATAACCAACAATATCTCCATTGTAATGTTTATCATCTCACTAAGGCATTATAGTCCTCTTAGATTCATCAGCTTCACATGGAAATAAAGGATGTGAGGGGGTTATTAGAGTCAAGCATTTATAACCAACAATATCTCCATTGTAATGTTTATCATCTCACTAAGGCATTATAGTCCTCTTAGATTCATGAGCTTCACATGGAAATAAAGGATGTGAGTGGGTTATTAGAGTCAAACATTTATAACCAACCATATCTCCATTGTAATGTTTATCATCTCACTAAGGCATTATAGTCCTCTTAGATTCATCAGCTTCACATGGAATTTTATGGGTTACTCATAACCATTAAAAAATTACACTTATCGCAATCGCATGGTTAATTTTGTATTTATTTGCATGGGTTACTGCAAGATAATGAAACCCAATCATAACACATTCACATTAAGTTGCAATGGAAATATGGAAAAATAAAAATTTGATCACTAAAAAGAATTATTACATGTATTTAAATAAATTTTTTAAAAGATAAAATGTATCTAATCAAATTGAATTTTTTAATATATAATTTTTATAAATGAAAAATGGGTATAATTAAAAAAATTATAGATATAAATTTTTCGGATTAATTACATTATTGGTCAACATTTCGAACCAATTAATGTGGTTCATCCTAAGGACAAGATAAGAAATCAATCGACCTGTAGAAATAAATAGCATGGATGCCTCATTGGCCAGAGTTCCTCGTTGAAAATTAGTCGTTGGTAAATTAATTAATAAGGTAAGCAAAATATTATTTAAGAATTAGTGATATCTAATAAAATATTATATATTTAATTAAAAACTAGTTGTTATGGAATAATTAATATAAAATATTTTATTTCAATATTATCTATTTATATAATATAATTATTTATTAATTTATATAATATTATTTGTTATGGGTTCACTTATTCCCATTAAATAAAAATATATTTAATTAGTTGAAAACTAGCTCTCTGGAATAATTCAATTTAAAATATTTTATTTCAGTGTTTTAAAAATTATTTATTCATATTATCAATTTGTATAATGTGATTATTTATTAATATTATCAATTTATATTCATTATTTGTTAGAGGTTTCCTGGCTCAGAAATTTGGGGTTCTCAGCACTCTTGCTACCCGTGCTCTAAGAATCTCTGATGATAGCCATCTTGAATAGGAGAAATCTCATCTTCTTGAGGTTTTTAAAAATAATGTGTATAGGAGATCTCAAAGCCTCAAGGTCTGCAAAGCGCTAAGAGTTAAACCTGCTCGTGTTGATCCTATCTCTAAGGTTCATCTCCCATATATCCAAGGAACCACGGATAGGATTGCCCATATCCTTAGGAAGATTAATGTCTCTTCTTCGTTCAAGCCTCTCAATACCATTAAAAATTCTCTTAGATTTGTTAAAGACCCTATTGACCCTAAGGACACGAAGGGGGTCTACCTTGTTCCCTGCTCCTATGGTATTCCCTATATTGGAGAAACAGGTAGGTCTATTAAACAAAGAATCAATGAGCATGTTGCAGACATTAGACACAATTTCTCCCGCGCATTAGCTGAGCATGCGGAGAAATCAAAACACCATGTATGCATTGAAGAATCCAAGGTCATTGTTAAGGTTAATCACTTCCACCACAGTAAACTTAGGGAAGCAATTGAGATTGAGAGACATGCCAAAAATCTTAATAGGGATGATGGTTGGAAATTGAGTAAGATCTGGATTCTGACTCTCTCTTCATGATTCTTCCTCCCTTTCTTCTCCTTTCTCCTTTTTAATTCTTTCTAGTCTACTTTTATTTTCGTCTGGTTTCATCATTTATCCCTTATTATCCTTATTAATATTCTTTAATTTCATGTGTTTATCATAATAATTGTTTTTAAGCAACCTCCCTTTAAATTATGTTTATTATGCATTTTTGTAACCTTTTATATTTGTGTTATTATTTTATCTCCCCTCTTGACCTTTCATCTTTCTGAATTTATATAAATGTTGGATCCCCCTCTTCCTTTATTTTTTTGCAATATTATTAAGTTTGTTAATACAACTAAAATATGTATACACCTAATAATATAACATCATGTAACCTCCTTTTTATTTTATTAATATATTTCTAGTAACAATTCTTAACCTATAACTCTGGTTTATATAATTTAACATTACTTTATTTCTATTTAAAGGAAATAAGCTAACCTCTAACAAATTATGGTTATATAAATTGATAATATTAATAAATATTCATATTATAAAAATTGATAATATGAATAAATAATTATTAAAATACTTAAATAAAATAATATACATAATATTTCCTTTAAACAATTCTTAACCTATAAATCTGGTTTATATAATTCAACATTACTTTATTTCTATTTAAACGAAATAAGCTAACCTCTAACAAATTATGATTATATAAATTGATAATATTAATAAATAATCATATTATAAAAATTGATAATATGATTAAATAATTATTAAAACATTAAAATAAAATATTTTAAATTGAATTATTCCCAACAACTAGTTTTCAACTAAATAAATGTATTTTTATTTAATGGGAATAAGTCAACTCATAACAAATAATATTATATAAATCAATAATATTGAAATAAAATCTTTTATATTTAATTATTCAATAATGGTGATTTTTAATTAAATATATAATATTTTATTAAATAACTCCTTACCACTAATTCTTAAATGATATTTTACTTACCTTATTAACTAATTTACCAACAACTAATTTTCAATGGCTAACTCTGGGCAATGAGGCATCCATGCTATTTATTCCTACAAATCAATTGATTTCTCACCTTGTCGTGAGGATGAACCACATTAGTTGGTTCAAAAATGTCAACCAAATCCTAACAATGTGATTAATCTGAAAGACTTATATCTACATTGTGTATTAGATCTAACATTAAAAAAAATGATATTTTTCTAAGATTGGTATATTATTTTTCTCTCAAACATAATGCATATGTTTGTGTGAACTAGGATTTGGTATGTAAATGATGGAGTTTTTTTAAACATTTGTAGATATTTCTTGTGCATTAGTTATTTTTCCATCATTTTTAATGTTGATTTTATATAATTTTAATAAAAATAAGAAATCCATTGAAGCCTTGAAATGATTAGGTCAAACAATAAATTGTTATAGTGGAAATAAAATAACTATGTTTTTCATAAATTTGATATATTTCAAAAAAAACAATAATTAATTTCTCAAAATAATATATATTTAGAATATGCACATGTATATTTACAAGTGTGTGTACTATCATTGGTATTGAATGTGTGGAGAATATATAAACATGGCTGAAAATAAAGAAGATGTAAAAATGGATTTATTTTGGTTTATGCAGACCAAACTAAGAGGTTTGTTTATCTGAACCTAAAATCAATGCAACCACCTCATTCACGATGTAAGTAGAAAAAGTTGATCCTAGCAAAAAAATTTGAATTTAGTAATGTGTGTGTGTGTTAAAATAAAAGTGCACATTTTTAGCATATGTATGTTTATAAAACATACATGCACTTAGATAATGCACATGCATTAAATAATGTGCATGCTTTTTTTTCTCCATATCTCACCAACCTTCCCAACTCTCTTTCTTGTGCCTCTCTCTCTTCCTCTTTTTCCTAACACTCTAATCCTCCGGCCCTCTCTCTCCCCCACCAATCCCCCCTCTCTCTACCCATTTCTATCCCTCTCCTCTCCTTATCCCTCTTTATATGTCTCTCTCCCTTTTCCTTCTTGCATCAGTCTCTCTTTCTCTCTCCTATGTCTCCCTCCTCTATCTCTTCTCCCTCACTTTCCCTAATCCCCACTCTCTCTACCCCTTTCCCTATCCCTTTTTATCTCTCCCCCTTTCACTGATTATATTACTATTTCTCTCAACCTTTCCCTACCCCACACCCCCCCCCCACTCAAAAAAATATATATTTAGAATATTATTGTCATTGCAACAAACACCCTCCAAAAATTTTCTTATACTTGAATTTTGGAGCCTATTAAGGATCTTACGATCTATTGTTTCATGGTCGATTGATGCTTTATTAAGTGTTTGAGTCTTCTTCTCATATTGTAATTGTCAAATTCACTTGCTCACATATGTTATGTCTTTGATGAATTCACAAACACACATATTTTTATGCAAGTTTATATAGGCATTGTGCAACTCTTGAAGGTAAGTCTTGTGTAATCACTAGCGACAGTGACTGCACAATCCATAAGAAAAATTTATTGCACAACACATGTCGATAGTGAGTTCACACTCTCCATTGATGGTCTTCCTCACTTCGATTGCAATTGTAATTCTATTTTGATGATTTTTCTCAATGGTCACTATGGCACGCCTTTGTTTTTGTAAGTGTCTCTTACGTATTCACGACTACAGCTTTTGCTTGCTTTCACTTTACGAAAAAAAATTTTCATGTTATCTTTGCTTTGCCATGTGTTGCTTTCACTTTCATTAGCCTTTGTGTCATTTTCTCTTTTCTCTTACTTTCACAAGTGTCGTCTTGTGGTTAGGGAAGTGTCGCATATAGTCAAAGGGAGTCATTTGTAAATTCTTGAAGAGTAGTTATGATGAATTATCCTACACTATTGTGTTTTATCCATCATAAATATATGCATCAAACACATTCCCTAAGTCTTAATAATTGTTTCACTAGTGTCATCACTTATGTCGCAAAGTGTATATTAAGTGTCACACTTGGGTGTAAGTATTGTATTATTTTCGTTTCAATAGGAACATGTTGATTGTGGGTGGTAAATGATTAATTTTTGAGTGTTTGATCATCTACATGTGTGTGATCATGTTCAATTCATGTTTTGGTTCCATCTCTTACCTCTTAGATCCCACACTTAATCATTTTCTGCAATTGATCCTTCTTTGGTAAACCTCCTCCCAAATTACCTACGTGAACTACGCGTTGTGCAGTCTCGGGACACAATAAGCTTATCATTCCCTTAATAACTATGAATTTCATAGTATTAGCCTCTAAGGACTACGCATGACCTGATGATGCTCAAGGAGGATGTTGAGGAGATCATACGAGAAGACACTTGTGAATTTTCAACCATGAATAAGTCATCAAGCAAGAAGATGAAGGGACGCTAGCTTATAACAATATCAAATATCAGGATCACTTGAAGACTCCATATCAATCAGACCCTTGGAGGATGAAGATGAATCACATGCAAGACCTTCCATGAAGATATTAAGGAATTAGCAAGAAGAGAAGTTTGGCTTGAACATATCATAATGAAGATCTATGTCATCATTTCTAAGTTATGGCGTGTACAAGGGTCATCAAAATGTCATATGTGTCAATGAGTATTGCTACATGATGCAGAATGTAATTATGTATTTTCAAGGAAATTATAAAATTTAAAGGTGTGGAAGTCCAAGAGTCACATGTGGAATATGAAAAGTCACATGTAAACCAAAGATTCGCTAGGAAAATTCCAAGAGTCTTGTAGAAGTTCAAGATTCACTTGAAAGTCAAAGAGTCATAGGGGAAGCTCAATGGTCATGGGGATATGAAAGGTCATTCCTCTTCTTATAAATACACCCTCTTAACTCAAGAAAGGGGCTTTTGAGGCTTAGACTTTGGAAAGCTAGCCTTGGCTTCTCTATGAGTTTTTCATAGGAGAGAAGATCATTCCTTGGAGAAGCAAGAAGTGACTTGATGTTCCATTATTGGAGCTAGTGGCTCACCATTGTAATTGTGTACTTGGATATTTCACCTAATAATCAGAAGCTTGTTGAGCCAATACATTTTCATGTGTATATCATGAATATTGTAAGACTATTCTTTGGATGTTTATGGTATATGTTATGTTCATATGTACTATTAAAGAAACTGAACTAGTTCATTGGATTTGGTACTCATCTTGTTGAATGTGTGTTGTATTTTCTTTAATTATTGTTGTGTATATGTGAATTATTTCACTAAATAACTAATGAATCTTTCCTTTCTCTCCTGAGTCTCTCTTGGGATAGTACTATTACTTTCCTTCTAGATACTCACTCTTACTTCCCTCTCATGAAAGTCTCATTTTACACATTGCAATTGATGTTTCACAGTTTCAACTTACTTGATGATTTCAAAGATTATGTGCATACTTTCTTATTTGATTCATTGCATCTAAGGCAACTTTAAAGTTATGGTGGCTGGGTCGATTCTCTGGATGGGTTTCTTACTTCAAATGGTGTGAGGTCTAATTGGGATTTCACATTGGAGAGACCCCCCTTAATTGACTGATTTCTAGCACCATCAACAGTTGGCACTAGGAAGGTGAGCCAAATGACAAGTTTTTCCCTTTAATTCTATTTTGAATCTCTTACCTTAAATGGATAAATCCCAAATGATTATCCCAGAGTGTTTTTCTAACCTATCTCCTGGTAAACTTTTCATCTCCACATAATAGTTTCATGACTTGTCTCAATTCAGGTTTAGTGGCAAAGGTGGTACACTTATAGCCAAACATAGATTTGATTTTCTTGGTTTTTTCTATATCATGAAATTTATGATGAGGATGTTGTTTTTATACTATTTGCCCTAACCCTTGAAGGTCGAGTTAATCAATGGTGTCATAGCTTACCAACTGTTTCTATTCATTTATTTGATCAATTCGTCATAGAAATTCATCAAGCCTTTGATAGGTACGATTACCAAGATGTTATTAAAAGGATTAATCGACTAAGAATGGACCCTAATGAATAAATTGAGGATTTTTCTAATAGATTGCCTCACCTATGTTATGAGTTTACCAGAGAAGATACAGATTGGGATTTGTTTAAACAAAATTGTGAAAAATTGTTTCAACTCTCTTAACATGGTGAGTCTTAACCCCCTAATGTTTTCACTTTTAAAACTTTTGCAAACCATGAGACCCCTCTAATTTAAAAGGAGGAATATGCTACTCATTTCATTCCTTTTCCTCCTCATTTTTCTGTGCCTTGTGTTGAACCTATTCAAATCAGAAAATCTAAAAATCGCAGATTCATCTATTCAACTTCATCCACTTCCCATGATTTAGATCAGATGGAGGAAATATTGGAATGGTTTATGGAGCCTAGGGTGAAGACTAATCCCTTGACTTTTCAAGATGATATTAAAACTCACAACTCTAATCTTGAATTTGATCAGGTTAAGAACATGACTTCTTCAAGGGATGTTTGTCCTCCTCTATCATTCCATTCTCATAACCCCTTTCCCCTTGATATTCTTGATCATTCTCTTCCAAATATAAACAATTATCAGGTGCAAGGTAGTCCTTTCACAAGTAGAGGAATAGGAAGGTGAAAATTCTTTCTATCTTTCTTCTCTGTTTCAAAGTCCTCTATGTCAAGGTAATGTTCCTTCATTCTCGACTGCTTTTGAATCTATTAATATTGGTAGTCAATCAAATGAACTCAATCTCCCTAATCCATCTAAAGTCTTCTGAAACCACCATCCTAATTATGGTGGCTCTATTTATGTATATGGTCTTGTATGCCCTATTGAGAATTCAATAGGGAAATGAATATGTTAATTCTCTTCAACATGATAAGTGTTTGTGTTGCCTTTTTACTTATTAGCTTTATTCCTTATTATTATAATGTGAGAAACATCAAATAGCTACCAAAACAATAAGAACAATGACACGGTATATAGGCTACAAGCTAGGGCAAAACCCCTCATCTTGAGGGGAAAACCCTTAAAACTCTTCTCTTCTTATAGATCTTTCAATTGATGAATACCAAGACCTTATGACTTAGACCAATACCCTCCAAGATCAAGATAAACCACTTTAGATAATGTGCAAACCTTATACTAGACAAACCCAATTAAATATATTCTAATTGCACCAACTCTACCTCATGCTGCAAGAACTTCGACCTCCTACTACAGATATAAAATTTTGACTTCCCTGCAATTTTTTTTTACACACGTGAAAACTTAAATATTATTCCTAGAGCCTTCTTATGTCCTCCACTTGCCTTTCCTTGTGACTTAAGGCTTGAGATATACCCTAAGTATCCGTCGCTTGCCTTCTTTCCTTCCTTCCTTCCTTCCTTGTGACAGAAACTCTAGCTTTCTCTAGCACATGTGAGAGAGAGATAACTAGCCCAAAACAATTCATCCTTCTTCGACCTCATCTTTGTCCTTATTTTTGTCCTCTTCTTCACATAGAATGAGAGATGAGTGAGTGTATTTTTGGAGGACGATTTTCTCTCCTTATGTAGGCTTCTTCATGGCTCTTCAATTAGGTTGACTTGACAGCTTCTATGCCAACTTGATCTTGGAGCGTATTCCAACACTTTAAAGACAAAAATAATTTTCCTTTACAAGTTACAATGTGCCTATTTGGGTCTTCAATATATGACAATGAATCTTTTGAATTCCAGACCTAGGACAAACCCTAGAAGCACTAAATGGGTGCTTGACCTATAAAATAAAAGAACTTGAGCATGAAACCTATGCTCCAATAATAATAATAATAATTTCTTTTCATTTTATAATTACAAAAATACATTTCATACTTATGAAGACCGAACCTAGTTACACATTTTTCAACACTCCCTCTTAACTAGGTAGGTATTCATAAAAGGTACATGTTCATTCTCAATCTGAAGAGATCTCATAAAAAGAGTCGGATTGGTAACCCATTTGTCTAACATCATTTTAATCATCATTGTCACATAGCAAGGCCTTGAATAATATCTTTATATCTCCACAAGATCAAAGCACAATACTGGTGAGACCAATGATTTATAGACGCCATCATCATCGTCTCTCAAGGCACATACTCCACTCAGGTGTTCCCCGAGTATGACCTTCTTTGGAATATTCTTATCTTGGATAACCAGTCCTCAAAGAATATTGGTCCATGACTACTCTTGTCTTGGATTCCCTACCACATCCTCAAAGAGTATCGAATGCCAGATGGTTACCCAATCCTCCATTCTTTCTTCCCAAGTGAAGACAAGAATGTAGTGTCTATATCTCCCTCTCAATTAGGGAGGATACATCAACCAAGCCAACCTTGTATCTCAATTACACAAGCTTCTTCTTCAAAAAATATTTTTTCAATATGTCAGCTACCTGCTCATCAGTGGAGATATACTGTAGCCGCAACGCACCATTTTGTAATAGCTCTCGAATATAGTGATACACGTTGTTTATATGCTTTTCCTTTCCATGAAATATTGGGTCTTTAGACAAATGTATACAAATGGTGTTATCAAAAAGTATCATTGTAGGGTTCATTGGTCCTTCAAATAGGTCGGATAACAACTTCCTTAACCATACACTTCTTTGCTTACTTCACAGGCTACAACATATTCAACCTTAGCACTACTCAACGCGAATGTGTCTTGCTTCCTACTCATCCGTGAGATCATGAAGGATCCTAAACTGAAACATGCTCCAGTAGTGCTCCTTCCATCTTGTTCACTTCCTCCCCAGTCAGAATTTGTATATCCTATCAAGTGGACATTATTCTTCAGTCATATTTTAGGAAGTAATGAATGGTTCCTCGTAGATATCTCAAAATATGCTTTGTTGTTATCCAATGATCATGCCTTGGCTCCACTTGGAATTGACTGAGAATATTTACTGCAAAACATATTTTTGGTCAAGTATTCACCAGGTACATTAGTGAGCCAATTAGTTGTCTATTCTTGGAAGGATCCACAGGGCTTGACTCATAATTCCTTAGTCTTTTCAAGTTGGTGATCATTGGAGTTGTCATTGGTTTGCAATCTAACATGTCAAACATTTTCAACATATTTATCACATACTTCCCTTGTCCTAGATAAATATCATTGGGTCATTTCCAGACTTCTAGACCCAAATAATAATGCATCAGCCCAATATCCTTCATGTCAAATTCTGCTACTAGTTGTTTCTTACAATGTTCAATTTGACCTTCTATACATGTTAATAGAAGATCATCTACATATAGAATAATGATCACCTGTTCTCCCCTTACAACCTTGATAAAAAGGTTTGGATCAACAAAACTTTTAGAGAAGCCTAGTCTTTGAAGGTATGCATCCATCCTAGCATACCATGCCCTTGGGGCTTGCTTAAGGCCATATAGTGCTTTCTTTAATCTGCAAACATATGCCTTCTTGTCTTTAACTTAAAATCCCGAGGGTTTATAAATATAGACTTCTTCATCGATTGCGCCATTCAAAAATGTAGTCTTGACATCCATTTGATGGATGTTCCATCCAATTGATGCTTCCAAAGAGACCAATGAACGAATCGTCGTATATCTTGCAGTTGGAGAAAATGTCTCTTTGTATTCAATGCCTTCTAGTTGGGAGAAACCCCTAGCCACAAATCTTGATTTATATTTGTCTATACTTCCATCTGCCGCATGTTTGATCTTGTAGATCCATTTCGAAGTTACCACAAATTTATTCTCAGGCCGAGGCACGATCTCCCAGACTCCATTCGTCATTATGGATTGATATTCTTCATTCATGGAATCCTTCCATTCTTGACAGCTAACAACTTCTTCAAAAGTGGATGGTTCTGCTTCTATAATTTTAGTCATGTATGCGGCATACCCAGAATATCGTTTGGGTTTCTTGCTCTCTTTGAAAGTGCCTTGAGTTTCTCCATGACCTTCTGCAAATAGTAGTGTGGAATTCAACCAATTAGGTATTTTCCTTATTTTTGGTATTACCACAAGTTGAATAGGTCCACTAGGACCTTATTCTTCATGGTGAGATTCTTCTTCTTTGTTAGGTCCATATACTACTAGTGTAACCCCTTATTGTTATTAGTACAACCCCATTATTACATTATTGTGCCCATGTAGTCCCCATATTGTTATTATTGTGCCCCATAGAAGCCCACTATTGTTATTATTGTGCCCTTACATTATTATCGTTATGTCGGCTCTGATTATATTATGACACCTTAGGCTCCTATATATAGAAAGGAGATCTTGTCATTTGTATAATCGAAGAATTTTTCATTTGTGTAATGTAAAGGAGGTTTCCCCCTTGAAGAAGTTGACTTATAAGGCATTGATCTATCTTTTCTATATTTATGTGAGCTGGTTTCATAACATTCTTCCCTGTCAACTTCTTCCTCAAATACCAGAATTTCTTCATCATTAGATTTCGTGGGAAGTTCCTTTGATTTCTTCAATGTTATACTTTCATGAAATATGACATCTTGACTAAATTCTATGTGATGTCCTTCTTTTATGTAGATCCTATAGGCCTTCGATGAGTTGTTGTGCCCAACAAACGTTCCCCTCATGCTTGATGGATCCAACTTCTTTCTCTTGTCCTTTGGTATATAGATATATACATGACAACCAAAGATTTGGAGATGTTCTACAGATGGCTTATTTCCAGTGAACACTTCCTTTGGAGTTTTGTTGTCTAGGGACCTATGGGGACTTAGATTTTGAACGTAAACAGCTATTTTTGTGGATTCTCCCCACATAAACATTGGTAGATCCTGACCGTGTAACATTTCTTTTACACTTTATTCAATGGATCTATTCTTCCATTGTGCAACTCCATTTTTTTCTAGATTATATGGGACTATCAACTCCCTCTTAATCCTTGATTCCTTACAAAATGTTGTAATTTCCTTAGATGTATACTCTCCTCCATTATGAGACCTGAGTATGTTGATTCTTCTTTCTGTAAGGTTCTCTACTTCAGCTTTGAATTCTTGAAATTTTGTAAATACTTCATCCTTGGTTTTCATTAAGTAAACCCAGGTCTTTCTTGAATGATCGTCTATAAATGTGACATAATATAGATGTCCTCCAAGATATTTAGGATTCATAGGACCGCATACATCAGAGTGAATAAGATCCAATATTTCTTTTGACCGCGAATCATTGCTTCCAAATGGTCTTTTGGTATTCTTTCCTAATGCACATCCCTTGCATACTCCTTCGTGATCTTCTTTTAATTCATGGATTCCATCTACTATTGAGCTTAGATATGGAAGAATTTTGAAATGAAGATGACCTAATATTCTATGCCAAAGTTCACATGGGTTAATTTCAGTGTGGACTAAGGCTTGGGCTAAAGGAAACATCAACCTATAAAGTCTTCCTTCTCGAATGAAAATGACTTTAGATTAAATTTCTATACTTGAGTCTTTACTCCATACAACAAGCTTTCCATCAATTAAATCTACTCTATCACCCTTATCTTCTAAACTTCAAATGGAAATTAAGTTCTTATGCAAACCTGGAACAAATAGAATGTTGTTGAGGTGGATGTTTCTTCCATTCTCTAGCTCTATAGAGGTTGATCCAATACCTCCTACGAGATATCTCTTGTTATCTCTAAGTTCCCCTGAATAAGTGGATTTTCCTTTTGATAAGGTCTTCAATTTTTTTGGATGGTCAGTCATGTGCCTTGATGCACCCCTATCAATTACCCAAATTTTTTCATCTTGGAATGTGCCAAAGACAATCGAGAAGATACCTTCATCATTTTCCTTGATTGATGCCTTATTTGAAGAAAATAAGACACTCCAAGCTTTCTGATCCAAATGGAAAATGGCATCAACGCATGGTACTCATCCACCCATATTCTTTATCGACCCATGGAATTTACCAATGGTATTGTAATGGCATCCGCCCGTGGTATTGTAAAATCCACCCATGGAATTTACCCATGGTATTGTAAATGGCATCCACCCGTGGTATTGTAAAATCCACCCATGGTATTCATTCACCCATGGAATTGACCCGTGGTATTGTAACTAAAAAATACTATAAGTAACAAGTCACATTTTGTAAAAGGACAAATTGTCTGCCACAATGTAGCCTTTACAGCTCAGAGGCATGTAGCCGCCACATCTCTTCTCAGAGATAAGCTACCATCGCCCTAGCTAGTTTATTTCCATTTCTGGTTGTAAGCATATTTCAGTATTTTCCATTAATTAAATGAAGTATTATTTCCGCTGCATAACTATCTTTATGGTTACCTCTGTATTTTGTTGCATTCATGTTTAAATCCGGATCAGTGGGTTTTCATAAAAAGTTTATTTGTGGTTTTTTTTATTGGGCATCTCCTATTTTTCTTCTGGCAATGCAAGTTTTCAGATCTTGGGGGTCTCTCCTCCCAAGATCCATTTCAATCTTTTAGATCTTGGGGGTCTCCTCCCAAGATCCGGATCAGTGGTATCAGAGCAGGTTATGATTCCATGGGCGACGACTTTGCAGATCAGATCTGAAACATTTGGTACAAAATTTACAAAAAAATATCAGATCTGGATTCCTATCGAAAAATCACCCAATTTCAAAAAAAAAAATGGGTCGAATCGGAGTTCGGATGTGGAAGATATCGCTGATTTAAAATCAGCTATTTTACTAGAATTTTTGTGACGGCGGAACTATTGCAGCACGAATCTGAGATCTCAGATTCTCCAGATAAGGATTTCCAACTCATGGGAAGATGCAAAATGATCTTTCTACTTCCAAAAATAGGTTATAATAAATATTCTGAGTTATATTGGCCTAGTTATGCCCATTTTAATTCTAGAGCAGCATTCGGAGTGGGTTCCCATTGGAGACGTGCCCTCCCACCCCACTTTAGTAGGCACCTGCTTCACATTCATCAGTTTCAACATAGCATCATTCCGCTTGGGTTATTTGGAGACGTGCCCTCCCACCCCAGGCTGTGTAGGCACCTGCTACTTCATCAGCAACCACAATTTGTCATGGGTCAACCGCATAAAATCCTTGTCATCGAAGTCCATTTGCTAGGCCGCACACTGTCAGAATCACAGTTGGTCACAAGCATTACAGGGTATCTCTATCCTCAGATCTTCGTTTATCAGGGTTTTGGATTAACCACATAAAACCCTTATCTTCAGTGGCTCTTCATATTCAACAGAGGCTTTGCAAGAGGAAACTTTACGCAATGGGGACCATTGCTTCTTAAGGAGGGAGGAATGATCCAAATGGAAAATGGCATCAACACATGGTACTCATCTATCCATATTATTTATCGACCCATGGAATTTACCCATGGTATTGTAATGGCATCCGCTCGTGGTATTGTAAAATCCACCCATGGTATTCATTCACCCATGGAATTTACCCATGGTATTGTAAATGGAATCTGCCCATGGTATTGTAAAATCCACCCATGGTATTCATTCACCCATGGAATTGACCCGTGGTATTGTAACTAAAAAATACTATAAGTAACAAGTCACATTTTGTAAAAGGACAGATTGTCTGCCACAATGTAGCCTTTACAGCTCAAAGGCATGTAGCCGCCACATCTCTTCTCAGAGATAAGCTACCATCGTCCTAGCTAGTTTATTTCCATTTCTGGTTGTAAGCATATTTCAGTATTTTCCATTAATTAAATGAAGTATTATTTCCGCTGCATAACTATCTTTATGGTTACCTCTGTATTTTATTGCATTCATGTTTAAATCCAGATCAGTGGGTTTTCATAAAAAGTTTCTTTGTGGTTTTGTTTATTGGGAATTCTCCTATTTTTCTTCTGGCAATGCAAGTTTTCAGATCTTGGGGGTCTCTCCTCCCAAGATCCATTTCAATCTTTTAGATCTTGGGGGTCTCCTCCCAAGATCCGGATCAGTGGTATCAGAGCAGGTTATGATTCCATGGCGGCGACTTTGTAGATCAGATCTGAAACATTTGGTATAAAATTTACAAAAACAAATATCAGATCTGGATTCCTATCGAAAAATCACCCAATTTCAAAAAAAAAATGGGTCGAATCGGAGTTCGGATGTGGAAGATATCGCTGATTTAAAATCAGTTATTTTACTAGAATTTTTGTGACGGCGGAACTGTTGCAGCACAAATCTGAGATCTCAGAGTCTCCAGATAAGGATTTCCAACTCATGGGAAGATGCAAAATAATCTTTCTGCTTCCAAAAATAGATTATAATAAATATTCTGAGTTATATTGGCCGAGTTATGCCCATTTTAATTCTGGAGCAGCATTCAGAGTGGGTTCCCATTGGAGACGTGCCCTCCCACCCCACTTTAGTAGGCACCTGCTTCACATTCATCAGTTTCAACATAGCAGCATTCGGCTTGGGTTATTTGGAGACGTGCCCTCCCACCCCAGGCTGTGTAGGCACCTGCTACTTCATCAACAACCAACATCATGGTTATGGGTCAACCGCATAAAATCCTTGTCATCGAAGTCCATTTGCTAGGCCGCACACTGTCAGAATCACAGCTGATCACAAGCATTACAGGGTATCTCTATCCTCAGATCTTCGTTTATCAGGGTTTTGGGTTAACCACATAAAACCCTTATCTTCAGTGGCTCTTCATATTCAACAGAGGCTTTGCAAGAGGGAACTTTACGCAATGGGGACCATTGCTTCTTAAGGAGGGAGGAATGATCCAAATGGAAAATGGCATCAACGCATGGTACTCATCCACCCATATTAATTTTAGACCCATGGAATTTACCCATGGTATTGTAATGGCATCCACCCGTGGTATTGTAAAATCCACCCATGGTATTCATTCACCCATGGAATTTACCCATGGTATTGTAAATGGCATTCGCCCGTGGTATTGTAAAATCCACCCATGGTATTCATTCACCCATGGAATTGACCTGTGGTATTGTAACTAAAAAATACTATAAGTAACAAGTCACATTTTGTAAAAGGACAGATTGTCTGCCACAATGTAGCCTTTACAGCTCAGAGGCATGTAGCCGCCACATCTCTTCTCAGAGATAAGCTACCATTGCCCTAGCTAGTTTATTTCCATTTCTGGTTGTAAGCATATTTCAGTATTTTCCATTAATTAAATGAAGTATTATTTCCACTGCATAACTATATTTATGGTTACCTCTGTATTTTGTTGCATTCATGTTTAAATCTGAATCAGTGGGTTTTCATAAAAAAATTCTTTGTGGTTTTGTTTATTGGACATTCTCCTATTTTTCTTCTGGCAATGCAAGTTTTCAGATCTTGGGGGTCTCTCCTCCCAAGATCCATTTCAATCTTTTAGATCTTGGGGGTCTCCTCCTAAGATCTGGATCAGTGGTATCAGAGCAGGTTATGATTCCATGGGTGGCGACTTTGCAGATCAGATCTGAAACATTTGGTACAAAATTTACAAAAACAAATATCATATATGGATTTCTATCGAAAAATCAGCCAGTTTCAAAAAATAATGGGTTGAATCGGAGTTCGGATGTGGAAGATATCGCTAATTTAAAATCAGCTATTTTACTAGAATTTTTGTGACGACGGAACTGTTGCAGCACGAATCTGAGATCTCAGAGTCTCCAGATAAGGATTTCCAACTCATGGGAAGATGCAAAATAATCTTTCTGCTTCCAAAAATAGATTATAATAAATATTCTGAGTTATATTGGCCGAGTTATGCCCATTTTAATTCTGGAGCAGCATTCGGAGTGGGTTCCCATTGGAGACGTGCCCTCCCACCCCACTTTAGTAGGCACCTGCTTCACATTCATCAGTTTCAACACAGTAGCATTCGGCTTGGGCTATTTAGAGACGTGCCCTCCCACCCCAGGCTGTAGGCACCTGCTACTTCATCAGCAACCAACATCATGGTTATGGGTCAACCGCATAAAATCCTTGTCATCGAAGTCCATTTGCTAGGCCGCATACTGTCAAAATCACAGTTGGTCACAAGCATTACAGGGTATCTCTATCCTCGGATCTTCGTTTATCAGGGTTTTGGGTTAACAACATAAAACCCTTATCTTCAATGGCTCTTCATATTCAACAGAGGCTTTGCAAGAGGGAACTTTACGCAATGGGGACCATTGCTTCTTAAGGAGGGAGGAATGATCCAAATGGAAAATGGCATCAACGCATGGTACTCATCCACCTATATTATTTATCGACCCATGGAATTTACCCATGGTATTGTAATAGCATCCGCCCGTGGTATTGTAAAATCCACCCATGGTATTCATTCACCCATGGAATTTACCCATGGTATTGTAAATGGAATCCGCCCGTGGTATTGTAAAATCCACCCATGGTATTCATTCACCCATGGAATTGACCCGTGGTATTGTAACTAAAAAATACTATAAGTAAAAAGTCACATTTTGTAAAAGGACAGATTGTCTGCCACAATGTAGCCTTTACAACTCAGAGGCATGTAGCCGCCACATCTCTTCTCAGAGATAAGCTACCATCGCCCTAGCTAGTTTATTTCCATTTCTGGTTGTAAGCATATTTCAGTATTTTCCATTAATTAAATGAAGTATTATTTCCGCTGCATAAATATCTTTATGGTTACCTCTGTAATTTGTTGCATTCATGTTTAAATCCGAATCAGTGGGTTTTCATAAAAATTTTCTTTGTGGTTTTGTTTATTGGGCATTCTCCTCTTTTTCTTCTCGCAATGCAAGTTTTCAGATCTTTGGGGTCTCTCCTCCCAAGATCCATTTCAATCTTTTAGATCTTGGGGGTCTCCTCCCAAGATCCGGATCACTTTCTTGATACCTTTGTTCAAATGGCTTGCTATCTTGGAACACTTCTTGATGAACTTCTTCAATGTAGAGGATATATTCATGATGCCCTAAGCTAACCTTAGCTTTGATACCATGATGAGAATTCAATAGGGAAATGAATATGTTAATTCTCTTCAACTTGATAATTGTTTGTGTTACCTTTTTACTTTTTGCTCCTTATTATTATAATGTGAGAAACATCAAACAACTACCAAAATAATAAGAACAGTGAAACAGTATATAGGCTGCAAATCAAGGCCAAAATCCCTCCTCTTGAAGAGAAAACCCTTAAATTTGTTCTCTTCTTATAGTTATTTCAATTAATAAATACCAAGACCTTATTACTTAGACCAATACCCTCCAAGATCAAGATCTAACACTTGAGATAATGTGCAAACCTTGTACTAGCCAAACCCAAATAAATTTCTTCCAATTGCACCAACTCGACCTCCTACAGCAAGAACTTCGACCTCCTACTACATATCTGAAATTTTGACTTCCCTGCAACTGTTGTTGCCACACATGGGAACATTGATCTTATTCCTATAACCTTCTTATGTCCTTCTCTTGTCTTTAATTGTGACTTAGAGCTTGAGAGATACCATTAGTAGCCTCTTCTTGCCTTCTTTCCTTCCTTCCTTCCAAGATCGAACTAGATGAAGCCCTTGCGCAAAAACCCTAGATTTCTCTAGCACATGAGAGAGAGATAACTAACACTTCATCCTTCTTTGACCTCTTCTTCGTCCTTCTTTTTGTCCTTCTTTTCGCCCTCTTCTTCGCATAGAATGAGATATGAGTGAGTGTAATTTTGGAGGATGAGTTCCTCTCCTTATATAGGCTTCATCGTGGCTCTTCAATTAGGCCAACTTGATCCTGAAGGGTATTCCAACTCTTTAAAGACAAAAATAATTTTCCTTTACAAGTTACAATGTGTCGATTGGGGTCTTCAATATATGACAATGAATCTTTTGACTTGTAGACCTAGGACAAACCCTAGAAGTACTAAATGGGTGCTTGACCTATAAAATAAAAGAACTTGAGCATGAAACCTATGCTCCAATAATAATAATAATAATAATAATAATTTCTTTTCATTTTATAATTTACAAAAATGCATTTCATACTTATGAATACCAAACCTAGTTACACATTTTTCAACATGCCCAAGTGTACTTGTTGATATTTTAGTTCCTCGGGAAGATGTTGATTTGAAAGACTTAGATTTAGAACCTAATTTAGTCAAATAATATTTTCTCATGGAAACTTCCTCTTCACCTCATTATCCCTTGTGCTCTCCTATTTGTAATGCATTAACTTGTGAAGAAGTTACTCCATGCTCTTCAAGTTCATCAACTAATGAGTTTGATTTCGAATTGAAACAAGGTAGTGAGGTTATCCATGATGAAAAGGAAAACAAGCAATGCATCAAGTATCCATTCCATTCCTTATCATTTCCATTCTTGCATGAGGACAATTCTTTAGTTCAAGTGACTCACGAGATTTTTCCAGTCTATCCATTCTTAGATGCGCATTTAGAACAACTTTATGAATTGGGTAATATGTTTGTTGGAGTTAACAAATCCGATCAAATAAGTGATGTAGAAGGCTTTCATTTAGATAGTAGTTATCTTATTAAAATTAATGGTAGTAGTTGTCCACAAACCATGCATGATCTGATCTAATTTTCAAAATGTAATTTTACAATCCTTGAAATATCCTGGACTTGTCCGGAAGTTGAGGCACTTCAACTTCCATTGATGATCATGTCAGGATCTCACGACTCTGGTAAGATCCACGAACTAAATCAGATCTGGATTTTCTCACAGAATTATTTTCATTGCATGGTTTCCCTGAATGTTACTTCCTTCTTGGAAGGCTTTTGGTACTTCAAATATAACTCTTAACCTTTACAAATTTGGTTGTTAATCGGATTGAGGATTCGGTTTCAATTGATTCGTCCTCATGCAAATATCTTGTATCAAGCCCAAGATTGGAGTGTATACCTTTTGTGGATGTTCAAATTCATGAATTTGATTATTCTAAATATTATCATTGGCTAAAGGATTCATACCTATCATCTACAATTGAAAATGACCAACTCCTTATTTTTATTATGAAATTTATGATGCTAATCATTTTTATTTTGACACTAGATATACTCTTGAGTGTTAGTGAATGCTTGGGTTATTTGTTGAATCGAATTCCTCTTCATTCGTTTTATCCTAATTTATTTCATGTGTTTGTTATGCTAGCATTCCTTTTCAATTTTTTCAATGATTGTGATGCTAGTTCAGTTTATAGCTAGTTACAAGGAAATGGCTTGTCGCATTCATCATGCGAGGAAAATAATTATTTTGTTCAAAGAATTTACAAATTTGTTCAAATTGATCCATATTTATTGTCCTTTAACCAAGAATTTGATGCCTTAATTAGTCCATCTAATCATAATTTTGGTCCTTACAATCATCATTTGGCTCATCATTTTCCCACTAGTGTATCTAATGATGGTTGTTTTAGATCAATTGATCTGTATGGATTATCATCTCACTATTCATATATTTTTCAAGTAGTGGAGGCACTTCGTCCTTCGATGATGCTTATGTCAAGTCCTCACTATCTTAACGAGCCTTTTGGATATGAATAGATTCAATTTCGCTTACAAGATTCTCCCCCTGATTCCATGCCATTAATTGAAAATTTATTTTTTTAAATATGTCAAGGTTTTCAAGAGGATGATTCTCAACTTCATGATCCAATTTATGATAGGTTGGAAGCATCATACTTAGCAAGCCCTTATGCTAATAACAAGCTTCGTTATTTTATCATGGCTTCTAAGAAATACAATAATGATGAAGGTATATCCACAAGTAGCCTTTGAGGTTTCTTTCATTATTTTTCTAATAAATAAGTTAAGGTTGCAGGTTAGTTAAACTCAATTGTTATGGCACACTTTTTCACCCATACGCAAGACCTTCAATATTTTGTGCAAGTTATTCAAGTTCTTATATTTTCAGTTACACACTACTCTAAATCAGTTTTAATTGCTTGTATCTTTGTGATTGCAGGTTGGGAGCAGTTATGGTGGCTACATTGGAAATTACATTACACTTAGCCCTAACCTTCTAGCTAGTTAGGTGAGGAGTAGCTCTAGTTGCATTCTAGTTCCCTTGCATACTCATCAGGAATTTTCTCTCCATATAGCCTCTACATTTGTTTTATTTTCATATTTTTTGTGCATGTTGCTTTTAGTTTAGTTCTCCATCTGCTTTTCAAGTTTTGATCTTTTTTTCTAGCTTTGTCTTGTTTTTTCTTTCGTGTTTTCTTCAAAAAGACTTTGCATGAAAACCACTCTATTTTGGCTCAAAAAGACAACATGGAAAATTGAAAAAGGGAACTTTCATGACGAACAATGGTTGGTAATACGTTAACTCTTCTCTATTCTGGTTTACATATCTTTAAAGTCGATGATGTATGAATCCAAATACGATTTTTTCCATATGAAAAGCCTTTGGTCGAACTACAAAGGCCATATCTTTATTAGGATCTTTAATCTGACTCAGCCTTGTATTCAATGGTGTTTCAACATGTCAACTCAACGAAGCGGAGAAGGGAAATGAGAAAAACTTTAAAAACTATCATATTAAATTCAATTATCTTTCAAATCTCTTAAACAAGAAACAACCTCTCCTGCTCTTAATAATTCGAGATCCCTCTTCCACCCATACTACAAATATTCAATAAATGCTTCAACCATATCTTTAAGAAAATAAAATAAAGGGTGAAGTGAAATGCTTCATTCACAAAGAGATTAAGTATGCAACTTCATCGGGGTACTGAACAGGCCTGCTAGCAACGAAATGATGCTTATGTCTACTTGAGGTGACTCCATTGGGGTAATTTCCAGACTATCTGGCATTAGAGAAACATCAAGTAATGTTCTTAAAAAACTAGGCATATTTATTATGCTTCTCCCCTATTGAAAAGGTTGAGTTATGACTAGTATTCTGTTGATGTGTTTGAAGATGAGCAAGGAATATAAGGGACTATGTCTTTAACCAGGATAAGTGGAAATCTAGGGAAATCTACACGATGAATCAATACCTCCTGAAACATTGAGACCTTGCACTTAAATATAAGACCTAAAAATAGAATTTGAAGTTCTACTAGTGTGTCTCCAAGTGTTGTCGCTACAACAAACACCCTCCAAAAATTTTCTTACACTTGAACTTTAGATCCTACTTGATCCAAGAGGATCGTGACACATTTTCCAATGATTACCATGTCAAAGGAAAATTTCATTGAAGCCTAGGTAATGGTTTTTTGAGCTTCATGTGAATGTACTCATAGTTTAATTTTTAAAATTTGTAAAATAGAAATTGAAATTATGAGTGGGTTTTCTCAAAGTCAAATTCTAAATTCATGATGAAGTTGAGAATTTTAAGGGACCTTCTCTCATCCCTTTAGTTTTGGATAAGGTCCTTGATAGGTGGATATGAGAGATTTACTCCTCAAGAATCTCATGGAGCATCTTTTAAGGGATTTAGAGAGTTATTTTCTCCTTGGAGTAGGGATCTAAGGATATATTTTCTCCTTTGTTGTGGGATCTTAAAAACTATATAAAACTCTCCTATGTACTTTGTGTGCTATGATATTTTGGAGAAGAAAGCTTGAGAGAGTTTTTGGGAAGCTTTTGAGAGCTTCATTTTGAGGAGAAATTGGAGAGCTTGGAGAGGTCAAGAAGTATTTTGGAGGATTTGTCGTTATGTACAAGTCTTGAACTCATTTGTGTATAAGACAACTCTAGGTTTGGCCAACCTTTTGTAATAGAGCATTGTACACTTTTCTCATTTTAGAAAGACAATAAAAGTGATTCGGTTATCGGAGACGAATCTAGAGACCTGGCCTAGTGGAGGGGGTGAACTCCATTATCAACTGTGGTGTTTCATGTTTTGTTTATTCAAGTTATTTTACATGCATTTTAATTTACAAGTTTATGATGAACTGAACATGTTTATGGATTAATTGTAACTTAATATTAAAAGCCCATCTAGTTATTCAAAAGATCTTATTTATAAGTGTTTAAGTCTTATCAAGTTTTCATATCACTACTGAGGATCTTACAATCTGTTGTTCCATAGTCACTTCATGGTTGATTGATGCTTTGTTAATTGTTTGAATATTCTTCTCAGATTGTAAGTGTCAAGGTCACTTACTCACACATGTTCTGTCTTCAATAAATTCACAAGCACGCATATTTATATGCAAGCTTAGATAAGCATTGCACAACCCTTGAAGGTAAGGCTCGTGCAATCACTAGTTATAGTGAATGCATAATCCATAAGCATAGTGTATTGTGCAACACATGTTGACAATCAGTTCACACTCTCCATTGACAGTCTTCCTCACTTTGATTGCAATTGTACTTCTATTTTGGTGAGTTTTCTCAACTATCACTTGGCTCACCTTTGTTTTCACAAGTGTTGCTTTTACATGCGTGACTGTCTTTTTTGCTTGATTTCACTTTAACAAGTGTCGTTTTCACTTTTCTATTACTTTCACAAATGTCATCTTGTGGTTATGGAAGTGTCGCATCTAGTCAAAGGTAGTCATTTATACATTCTTGAAGAGTAGTTATGATGCATTCTCCTGCACTATTGTGTTCTATCCATCATCAATATATGCATCTGACACATTCACCAAGTCTTGAGCATTGTTTCACTAGTGTCATCACTTGTGTCGCAAAGTGTATCTTAAGTGTTGCACTTGGAGGTAAGTAGTATATTATTGTCGTTTCAATAGGAACATGTTGATCGTGGGTGGTAAATGATTCCTTTTCAAGTGTTTTATCATCTGTTAGTGTGTGATCATGTTCAAGTCATGTTTTGGTTCCATATCTCGCCTCTTGGATCCCACACTTAGTCATTTTCTGCAATTGATCCTTCTATGGTCAAACTCTTCCCAAAACGCTTCCCTGAACTACGCATTGGGGAGTCTACAGCCACAAGAAGCATGTTCATCCCTCAAGAATTGTGCATTGTGTAGTCTCAGCTTCTAAGGACTGTGCATTACATAGTCACAATGCTAATTCAAGCCTTCCTACCCTACGAAATTGTGCAATATTTCCTTTCAACCAGTCTTTCACTGCACCTTGTGTAGTTTCAATCAGTAGTTTGTCTCTTTGTCTCTCTGAACTGCGCAACTACACAATCTAGTGGCTCAGTCTCTTCCTTGAATTGTGCATTGTGTAATCACAGTGAGCAAGCCCTTCACATCAACCTCTTTGACTTGCTCAACTACGAAATCTTCAATCACTGGCCTCCCAGAACTATGCATTTTTCAATTACACTGAGCAAGCCTTCATTACTATATCACTGACTTTCCCAACTACACAGTCTTGTGCCTATGTCTCCTTGAACTGCACATTGGAGAGTTTCAGTGAGCAAGCCCTCACTATTGTCTCTTTAACTTCTTTAATAGCGCAATATCCCTTCTCTGAAGCTTATATGTTTCACATTCTGCAGTCTCAATCACTAAAGCCTCACTCTTACCTCCTAAAAATGTGCACTATGCAATCCCTAGGCCTCCTCCTTATTTCAGTACCTTGTTCCGGATCAATCAATTCATTCCATGGAAAATGAGATAAACCAGGAGTTTTTTGGACTAATGTTGTCTTTTCATGAGTGAATTCCATCTTCAGGTATTGCATATTGGCATGACATGCTAATGCTCAAGGAGGATGTTGAGGAGATCATATGAGAAGACACTTGTGAAGTTGCAACCATGAAGAAGTCATCATGCAAGAATATGAAGGGACACTAGCTTATGACAAAAGATCAAAGATCATGATCGCATTAAGACTCCATATCAATCAACCCCTTGGAGGATGAAAATGAATCACATGCAAGAACTTCCATGAAGATATGAAGGAAGAAACAAGAAGAGAAGTTTGTCTTGGACATATCATCATGAATATCTATGTCATCATTGCCAATTTATGGCTTGTACAGGGATCATCAAAATGTTATATGTGTTAGTGGGTATTGCCACATGATGTGGAATCTAATTATGTATTTTCAAGGAAATTACAAAATGTAAAGGTGTGGAAGTCTAAGAGTCACATGTAAACCAAATAGTCACTAGGAAAATACCAAGAGTCTTATAGAATTTTAAGAGTACTTGGAATTCCAAGAGTCATGGGGGAAGCTCAAGAGTCATGGGGATATGAAAGTCCATTCCTCTTGTTATAAATACACCCTCATAACCCAAGCAAGGGGCTTTTGGAGGCTTAGCCTTTGGAGAGCTATCCTTGGCTTCTCTATATTGGCATAGGAGGGAAGATCATCCATTGGAGAAGCAAGAAGTGACTTAATGTTCCATTACCGGAGCTAGTGGATCACCATTGTAATTGTGTAATTGGATATTTTACATAATAATTAGAAGCTTGTTGATCCAACACATTTTCATGCATATACCATGAATATTATAAGACTCTTATTTGGATGTTTATGGTATATGTTATGTTCATATGTACTAAATAAATTGAACTACTTCATTGGATTTGGTACTCATCTTGTTGAATGTGTGTTGTATTTTCTTTAATGATCATTGTGTCTATGTGAACTATTCTGCTAGATAACTAATGAATATTTCATTTCTCTTGTGCTCCTCTCTTACGATAGTACTATTAATTTCCTTCTAGAGACTCACTCTTACTTCCCTCTCATGAAAGTCTCATTTTACACATTGTAATTGGTGTTTCACAGTGTCGACTTGCTAGTTTCAAAAGTTGTGTGCATGCTCTCTTATGTGATTCATTGTAGCCAAGGAAACCTTAGAGGTATGGTATTTGAGCCGATATTCTAAATTGGGATCCTACTCCAAATGGTGTGAGGTATAATTGGGATTTCACATCAGGGAGACCCCTTGGTTGATGAATTTCCAACATCGTCGACACATATGCACATGTATCTCTATAAGTGTGTGTATTTTCATTAGTAATGTCTATGAGGAGCATAAATACAAACATGGGTCAAAATCAAGAAGTTGTAAAAATGGATGTGTTTTGATTTATTCAAACTAAAAAAAAGTTCGTCAATCTAAACCTAAAACCAAAAGAACCACCTCCTCCACCATGTAATTGGGAAAAGCTTATCCTACCAATTTTTCTTTTAATTTAGTAATGCATGTGTGTAAATTTATAACGTGTGTGTTTATAAAACATACAATCATTTAGATATGCACATGCTTTCAAATAGTGTGCATGCATTTTTTCTCCATATCTCACCATCCTTCCCAACTCTCTTTCTCCCCCTCTTTTCCCTAATCCTTCTCTCTCTCTCTCTCTCTCTCTCTCTCTCTCTCTCTCTCTCTCTCTCTCTCTCTCTCTCTCTCTCTCTCTTCCCCTAATCCCCCATCTCTCTACCCATTTTTATCCCTTCCCCTCTCCTTATGCCTCTTTATCTCTCTCTCTCTCTCTCTCTCTCTCTCTCTCTCTCTCTCTCTCTCTCTCTTCATGTGTCTTCATTATATATCTCTCTCTCAATTTTTCAAATCCCCTCTCTCTCTACAACTTTCCCTATCCCTTTATATCACTCCCCCTTTCATTATTCATATCTCTATCTCTCTCCCTTTCCCTACCCCTACCCTCTCTCTCTCTCTCTCTCTCTCTCTCTCTCTCTCTCTCTCATACTCCCTCTATATCTACCCCTTTTCATATTTCTTTGTATGTCTCCCCCTCCCCTTATTTATATATTTCTCTCCCTTTACCTATTTCCCCCTCTCTTATTTTCCCTATCACTCTCTATCCCCCCATCTCTCTTTGGAACACACAGTCTCTTTTGCTAAGCCCCCCTCTCTACCCCTTTTTCCTATCCCTTTCTATCTCTCCTCCTCTTCCTGTCCCTCTTTTTATCTCCTTCTCACTTCACTTATTCAACCTTCTCTCTTTTCATTTTCCCATCAACCCCCCCCCCTTTATCCATTTCTCTTTCTCTCCACCTATTTTTCCCTCTTTATATATCTATCTCCATTTCTCTACTCTTCCATATTATCTCTTCCTTTTCCCATCTCTCTCTCCTCCCCTATCTCTCTCCCCCTATATTTTACTCTCTCTTCCTTCCACCCCTCCCTCTCTCTCTCTCACACACACACACACAAATCCCCTATCTTTTTCCTTGTATCTCCTCTCCCTCCCTCTCCCCTATCCCTCATTCCGCCCCCGCCTTCCCTAAGCCCCCTTCTCTCTTTACCCCTTTCATATCTATTTCAGTATATCACCCTCTCCCCATCCTTATTTTAACTCTCTAACTTTCCCTATTCTCCCCTCTCCATATATCTATCTCTAGATCTCTCTCTATATGTATGTGTGTCCCTCTTTCTATCTTTCTCTCTCCATTTCCTTATTCTCCCATATCTCACTCTCTCTTCCTTTCCCCAGCTCTTTCTCTCCCTTTTACCCATCTCTTTCTCTCTCTTCCTTCCCCATTACCCCCCTCCACTCTCTCTCACCCACTCCATGTCTCCCTCCTATATCCCTCTTTCTCCTCATCCCTGCATCCCCCCCCCCCCACTCTCTCTCCCCCTCCTCCCCTCTCACTATCTCTCTCTCTCTCTCTCTCTCTCTCTCTCTCTCTCTCTCTCTCTCTCTCTCTGATCTAAAATTATATTGATTGATTTGTAATCATTATAAGTTTGAATTGGCTTAATGGATAAACTAAAAGGATAAATGAAGAAATAAATGGCAATAAATAGAGAGATAAAAAAGGCACAGGTTGATAATGGAGTTCACCTATCTTGGGCCATGTCTCTAGGCTAGTTTCCAATGAGTGGTTGATCTTATTATATGATGCAAAAATGATGTTACATCCACTAGGTCTCCAACTTGCACATAAGTTCATCCTTATCTCTGTTACAAAGGTTGTGGTAAGCGAACAAAGCCACCTCCTATTGAGTAGTTGTCAACATATGGCCTAAAAACTATTATTTTTTCAATGTTACACAACAAAACAAACACCACAAAATGACTTGGTGTCAAACTTTTCAAAATATCACACTCTCTTAGCTCAATGATGAAATTTATTGGATTATATGGTGGAGGTCTTAGGTTTAAACCCGCATATTCTTGTGATATTTCAGAGCTCTATTGAAACAAACTTCAGATAAAATATTAAATGTTTCACTATATAAGGCATATAATTAGTGTATTGTTTGGAATATCAAAATAGTTAGGTGGAGGTTGCAGGGTCAAGTCTATGGACTATCCATATTTGGAATTATATAACAAATAAGGTTCAAATATGGGTTTCCTTGGTTGACCATTGACATTGTGGTAAAGTGGTTTATTTTTGTGCAAAGGTTTTGCGGTCAAGCCCACAAACTATCCATTTTTAACCATTAGTTAAAAAAATTACTTTAAATAAAAATTTATCCAATATCGTTACAATAGCCACTTGGTGGTGTAAAGGTAAAGCTCTTTGTTGGTAGTGACAAGGTTGAGGGTTCGATCCACATGCTCAATTCTTCCGTGGGGGTTCAATCCACCCGCCCAATTATTCCATAACCGATAAATCCTTTTAGCCAATCTAGGTTGCCACATGGAAATCAATTACTAAGTCATGTGCTAGTACTCAATTGGACTATGTGTCAACCACATAATCTTCCTATTCACCTACCATGTCACCTTTCCATGTCAGTTCCACATCACCACCATGTTAGTGCCACATTATCACCATATCATCCTCTTTCCATATCAATAGTGCCATGTGTCATGTTCCAATATTACCACCTGCTAGCCATGCCAGCATGCTTTGTCATGTGTAACACTTTGATTGGTCCCTTTTTCATGTCACAACATCATTCATACAATCCCATTAGCATGTCACGTAAACATATGTACTACCATGTCATCACCATATATATTTCAACATCAGCATTAATTTCAGTGTTTGTGCATCCATGTGTTTGCTTTTGGTGATGCCTTGTGTCCCACCTGCACCTTTTTTTACCTATTTGGCCAAAACTTTAGAATTCCATAACTTTCTCATACGATGTTTGTTTCACCTTGTTAAAGCATCACTGGAAAGCCCTCGACGAGATCTATGTGATGGAGACCTTGGCATTAACATTTGAGAACATCATATTTTTTTTTATCCATTATAAAGATCCACCTAGACCAATCCTCCCCATTGGAAGCTTTTGGACTTCCAAAACTTTTAAATTATTTAGAAAGTAAGTGAGAAATTTCTTCCTCACCTGTCTAGTATCCATCCATCTTGCTTTGAACGTTTCACTCATCGTGACAAGTTGTCCAATAAGAATTAAAATTGTCATAAATTTGTTGACATAATAAGTCATTCCCTTAATTTCACAACCATTTGTATTCACCATTGCAACTAATAACTAGAAAAAATAGACTAGAAGTAAAAATGAACACATAGTTGTTAGTGAAAATGAATTAGCAATATCCTCGTTATTCTAAAAATGAACAACATTAACCAATGGATCTATTTCACCCTCAATCATAGGTTGTAATTCTAGATCATTTATGCTTGCATGCAGTGAATCCTCATGATGTAATTCTTGTGAATCCTAGCACATTTTATCATAGTTAGAATCAATTTTAATTATTTCATCTCTAAGATCACACTCCTCAACTTTTACAAACATGAGTGAAAATTTCTTGCTTTCATTTACTAGCCTTTTTAGTTGTCTTGTATTAACAAGAGATAGGTTAGTCTTCACGCGATGAGCTCTCATAACATATTTGATTCCATATTTAATGAGATGGTACTTGTTATCCTCTCTATAGAAGATGGTCTTCATGGCATATAGATATGGGATTCCCAACACAATACCCCAAATATCAATTGATAGTACATCTAATTCAATATCACCTATGAAATTAGAAATGATTGCAAATCAAAGCTTACAGTGTTTGGTTACTAGTAATTTTGCATCATTACACACCCATACCAAAGGGAAGGTTTCAAGTGAGTTTAGTTTCCAATCCTAACTTCTTGACACTTGCTTCAAAAATAAGATTCACTTGGGGCCCACTATGAAAAATGGTGTCAATTTTAGTATGATTTTTTATGACCCTAATATGGAAGAGCCCAATTCTTTTCCTTGTTTATGAGAATATATATCTTGGACTCTCATAATTGTGATATTAGTTTCATCATCTGATTAAGATCTAAGATCTTGTTGAATTGTAGCAATAATATTTTGCTTAGCTTTTCAATCCTAGAACTATCTGGGCTTTAGCTCTAGATGTATTTTACAACATTCATCCTCATCATGTCCTTCCTTCTTACAGTAGGGACATGAAGGTTTCTCATCTTCCTTCTTCACTATGGCTATCAATATTCGTTTCTCCTTTCCTTTGTCCTTTCTCTCCTTTGGTTGAACATATTATGTGGATAAACCATCACTATTCTCTCCTCTAGCTTCAAGATATATAGCTTGAACACAAACTTCATATAAATTAGTCGAAATAAACATAAGGATGGTATGTCAAAGATAACTATGCAAACCACCAGTGTACTTGAGAAGAGTTTCTTGTGTGTATAAAGGAATACCCTAAATTAAATATTTCTTCATAAACTCTTGAGCATAAATTTGAATACTTTGTCCTTTACCTTGCCTTAAGTTTTTCCAATCTATTATGGCTTGTTGCATGTTTCCTAATGGATATAATTGTTTATTTAATGCAGCTACAAAGTCATACCAATATGAACATATTTTACCATTTCAAAGGATATCTTCTTGAGTTCTACTCTCCCACCAAATCAAGGTTGTGCCACACAATCACAAATAGATAAGTCAAATCTTTGCATTGTCATCCAATCTTCTAAATCCTGTGATAGACTTCAAGATGCCTAACCTAGTTATACAACTTATCTACATTAAGTTCACCATCATACATTGGAAAATTAAGCTTAACATCAAGGTTTAACAAAGGAAAATTGGACATGATTTTCTTAGAATGTTTCTTTGAAAAGGAACTTTCACTTGAACAAGAACAAGAGGGTGATGGAGAGGGAGGAGTCTTAAGAGGATCATTGTTTCCTTATCCTTCAACTTTCACAAAGGAACCACCTTCCTTGGACTTATTTCATTCATGATACACCTCTTCGACCATAGCTTTCATTGCCATGAATGCTTCATGGAAATACTTTTCAAAATTGAAAGGATTCCCTCCTTTTGGTGATGGCATTTATCATCTTTGTGTTGCACACTTCAAGCCAATTTTAGGTTAGAATTCTTCAAGTAATCCTTCTCCACCCCTTAAGATTTGATCTGGTAAGCATCCACACTTGAAAATCCTCTCAGACCTACTCTAATGCCAAACTTGATATGAAAATACATTAAATTATTTGCAATACTTATAAGCATGAATTAGCTCAATGAATAAACTAAAAGGGTAAATGAAGAAATAAATCGCGAGAAATAGAGAAATAAGAAAGACATAGGTTGATAATGGAGTTCACCCAACTTGGGATATGTCTCCTGTCCATCTTTCGATGAGTGACCAATCTTATTATGTGATGCAAAAATTATGTTACATCCACCAAGTCTCCAAGCTACACATAGGTCTATCCTCATCTTTGTTAGAAAGGTTGTGGTAAGCCAAAAAAGCCACCTCCCACTAAATGGTTGTCAAAATATGTCCAAAAACCTAAATCTTCTTCAATATTACACCACAAAATGACTTGGTGTCAAACTTTTCAACAACTCACACTCTCTAAGTGCAATGGTGAAGGCACTTGGATTATATGGTGGACATATCCAATTCAAACCTGTGGAAGGTTGCAATATTTATGAGCTCTATTGAAACAAACTTCAAATAAAATATTATTTGTTTCACCATACAAGGAATATGAATGGTGTGTTGGTTGGAGTGTTAAATTAGTCGGGTGGAGGTCATGGGGTCAAGCCCACAAAACATCCATTTTTGGAATTACATAATAAACAAGGTTCAAATAAGGGTTGCATTGGTTGGATTCCAATGGTCAACTAGTGGAGAAGAGGTAAAGTGGTATGTTTGTTGTGTGGAGGTCACAAGGTCAAGCATGTGAACCATCCACTTTTAACCATTAGTTGAACAAATTAACTTTAAATAAAATTGTATCCATTATTATTACAATAACCATTTGATGTCAGAATAGTAAAGCTCTCCATTGGCAGTGATGAGGTTGGGGGTTGATCCACCACTTGATCTTGTCATGGTCATATATCCTTTTAGCCAATCTGGGCTATCATGTGGTAGTCAATAATTGGGCCATGTGTCAATCCTCAATTATACCATGTGTCAGCCACATAATCTTCCTAGTCACCCACCACATCACCTTTCTATGTCAGCACCACATCACTACCACATCAACAATTCCATGTGGCATGTTCTAGTGCTACCACTTGTTGGCCATTTCAACATGCATGTCCATGTGTCACACTCTGTTTGGTCCACCTATCATGCCACAACAGCATATGTACAGTCTAGTCAGTATACTATGTTAGCATCCATATAGCCACAGCATCACCATCTATATTGTCATGTTAGCACCCACATTGGAATCCATACAACCATGTCTCCCACCTGCACATTTTTTTTTCCTATTTGGCCAAAACTTCAAAACGCCATAACTTTCTCATATAATGTCTATTTCACCTCATTCACACATCCTTGGAAATCTCTTGATGAGCTCTATATCATAGGGACTTTTGCATCAACATTTGAAAACATCAACTTTGATCAATTATAAAAATCCACCTGGATCACTCTCTCTCTCTAAGGCCCCCTCTCTCACACCCTATTCTTTTCTCTCTCCCCCATGCTCCCTCCTTCTCTCTATCTTCCTCATTATTTCCCTCCCCCTCTCCCCATCCTTCATCTTATTTCTCTCATTCGTAAATTTTCATGGATATTCCACTGGATAGGTCGTTGCAACAAATATACTAAAATATATTTGAAAATCCCAAAATATACGTTATGAGGGTTAATTTACCCTTATATTTTTGGAATAGATAATGTTGTGTTATCATGCTTATGCATGCAATAGATAAAATATGAAAAATAGCAAACAACTAAATAATACTCACAAACTGTAAGGAATAACATCTTTTTTTTCATTGATTTTAAAAAAAACCATATTTTTGTGAGTTTTCAAAAAAAGACGTTAATTTTAAACATTTTTTAATAATGACGTTAAAAATAAAATATCATGACTCTAAAAATCTTTAAATTTCCAACGATTTTCAAGCATGACATTAAAGATAAAATATCACATCTTTGAAAAGCCTTAAAATTCCAAGATTTTTAGGCATGACAAAAAATTTAAAATATCACGTCTTTGAGAAATCTTAAAATTCCAACAATTTTTAGGCATGGTGCTAAATAAAAAATACTTATAACTGTTTTCAATCATAGTAGTAAAGATAAAATATCATGACTTAGAAAAACATTAAAATCTTAACAATTTTTCAACCATGTAATTAAAACCAAAAATTATGACTACAAAAAAATCTCAAGTTTTCAAAATATTTCAAACATGACATTATAGAAAAAATTTATGATTAAAAACCTTTAAAAATGAACCCCTGAATGAAAGAGTTATCATACCAAGAGTAATTTATTTTTTAAATGCTAAATATATATCAATTTTAAAATCTTAGCCTAAGACAACTTAATGCATTGCAACAAAATTTTAAAAATCAACCATCAAATTCACACGCAATGTAGGTGAATTGGACCCATTTAATGAAAACTTAGAAATCAACCATGAATAACGTATTTTTTGTGTTAATTTTCAAGATTTTTAATAATGATGTTAAAAATAAAATATCATGAGTCTAAAAATCTTTAAATTTCCAACGATTTTCAAGCATGACATTAAAGATAAAATATCACATCTTTGAAAAGCCTTAAAATTCCAAGATTTTTAGGCATGACAAAAAATTTAAAATATCACGTCTTTGAAAAACCTTAAAATTCCAACAATCTTCTGGCATGGTGCTAAAGAAAAAATGCTTATAATTGTTTTCAACCATAGCATTAAAGATAAAATATCATGACTTAGAAAAACATTAAAACTTTGACAATTTTTCAACCACGGAATTAAAACCAAAGATTATGACTCCAAAAAAATCTCAAGTTTTCAAAATATTTCAAACATGACATTATGGAAGAAAAAAAATCATGACTAAAAAACCTTTAAAAATGAACACCTGAATGAAAGAGTTATTATACCAAGAGTAATTTATTTTTTAAATGCTAAATATATATCAATTTTAAAATCTTAGCCTAAGACAACTTAATATTGTGCAACAAAAATTTATAAATCAACAATCAAATTGACCCATAATGTAGGTGAATTGGACTCATTGTAATAAAAACATAGAAACCAACCATGAAATTGACACATTGTGGATACAAACTCAATTCATTACAACGAAAATTTAAAATAGACTACCAAATTGCACATAATGGGATAGGGTAGCTAGACGAGCATCGACATTGACCCTAAAAAAAAAATTCAAATATTGAAAACAAATAAAAACAATAATAATTAAAAAAAACACACACAAAAAAATACAAAAGAAAATAAAAATTCAAATATTGAGAAAAATAATAATAATAATAAAATATCATGACTATATATATATATATATATATGAACTTATGTGTAATGAACAATATAACTCTACTTGGGTCAGAGGTCGAGGGGAAGCTGAGATGGCTAGGGTTTCTGGACGCCTGAGCGCCGCTGCCACGCTGCAGGAAAAGGATGGGGGTGTGTTAGCAGCTAGCCCCCTCAGGAAATCGGCTGCAGGGCTGCCGAAATCAAATACTCGGACATGGAGTTGGCTCCGCGGCGGGCCGAATAACAAAGCCCCTGTGGCGGATCGGTCCCTGGCGGCAGGTCGACCTTCATACAGGTCACGGACGCATCCACTGTCTCAGGGTTTATCCTCCCATGTGCCGTCAGAACCCATCAAATTTCGACATGGCGTGGGTGATGTAGCCCGTCTCCGACCAGATCTGCAAACCCACCCTGTTTCGGTTACGCTTAAAGACAACGGGGAAATGTCCAGGTCGGGAACGGCCATTCAAACAAAGGCTGAACAGAACGACGTGCCATTACCTCCCAGTCGGCCAGATCCAGCAAAGCTAGGGTTCCACAAGATTGATCCACTTCGCAGGGACGCAGATCTGGTTCAGCAAGGGCTCCACAAGACCGATCTAATCCGCATGGATGCAGATCTGGTTCAGATTTTCATCAAATTGATTGAGGGCAAACACTTCTGCATGCGGCTCAGCAAGGCAATGAGCATCCATGCGCTAAAAAAGGAAATACAGGGTCGCCTTGGAACCCCAGCACGACTTCAAAACCTCATATACTCAGGGTACAGTATGCAGGACAACAAAACCCTCCAACACTATGGCATTGCCAAAGATTCAACCATTATCCTAACTCTCCGACTGCGTGGCGGAAGCTCTGGAACCAGCTCTAAAAATACAGGTTCCTTTCGGGATGCAGTAAAAGGGAAGGAAAAAATGAAAAATAAAGCAGCACCACCATCAGAGTTACCAAGACCCTACATTGTTGAACAAAAGCCAAAATCACCAACTCTACAAGTATCTATGCCAGAGGTAACTAGCTTACACACCGATTTATCTAATAATGCAGTTATTTGTAGATTTAACGGTTTCTGGCCAAAATCAGATGCCCTGCACCAATGGATCTTCTCAACATGGACATCTAACTGTGAAATTTACCTATGCCCCAAGGGGTTTTTCATAGTTAGATTTAACACAGAACAAGAAAGAGACAGCATTATCAATCAGGGGCCTTGGTTCTGGGGCAGTGCTGGCCTCTTCACCACCCCCTGGTTCTCTGATTTCGATGCTAATACAATGATAGTCTCAACAATGCCTGTATGGGTAAGGCTACATGGGCTCCCACTACACTTTTGGCATCAAAAAGTGTTAATAGCCATTGGGAATTCCCTAGGGAAATTCCTAAAAATGGATGAAGACAGAGCTATCAGGGGAATATTTACATTTTCCAGAATATGTGTAGAAGTGGACTTGAGTCAGGGGCTACCTGACCACATCACGTTGAACTTCAATAATACTCAATGGATACAACAGCTTGACTACGAGAACACAGCATTCCGGTGCAGGAGCTGCATGCAAACAGGGCACCTTCAATATGACTGCCCATTTGCTCGAAAGGACCCCAGGAGAACCAAGAAACAACAAAAAAAGCCCAAAGGTTGGCAGCACACTGACCCATTGGAAGAAGAGGACATAAATGTGGAGCCCACAGAGAACCAGACAGAACCAGACTCTCAAATGAGACAGAAACAAACTCAGGAAGTGAATGCCCCATCTACTCATATGGGGCCGCACATTTCAGATCTGCATCAAGAGTTACAAATGGAAGTAAGTGGCATCAAACGATCCCATGGCTCAGAGGGCTCGGAATCTGACAAATAACTTCAATTGATCCCATTCGAAAACCAGCTAGCTATTATTACACCCACACCTGACTCTAGAGGATGGCGTCGGGTGGAGAAGAAGAAGGGAAGAAAAGTTTAGGCTTGTTGAAACATATTATTTTTTTGTTATTCTATCTCTGTTGGTTCCTGTCATTACAGGAACAGTCATCTGTTATTTTGTGTTATTTCTCTGTTTGCTTCCTGTCATTACAGGAACAGGCATCTGCTATTTTGTGTTATTTCTCTATTTGCTTCCTGTCATTACAGGAACAGCCATCTGCATATGCCTCTGGCATCTACAAAATGTAATTTTATCAATATGAATAAAATTATGACTTTTTTCTACAGGAAAATATATATATATATAAGAACCAAAAAACCCCATAAAATGTAAAAAAAATCAAAATTGACCAAATAAAACCATAAAATGTAAAAAAAAAAAAAAAATCAAAATTAACTTATAAAATTTAAAACAAAAAACAAACCAAAAAAAAAGAAAATATTTTAAAAAAAATACACATAATTTAAGAAGAAGAAAAAATAAAAAATTAAGGGAAAAAAACAAACAATCAAAAACAATTTTTTTAAGTTTATATATATATATATATATATATATATAACAAAATAATTAAAAAATAAATCAATAAAAAAATTTAAAAATAACAAAATTAAAATTAAAACTAAAAAAAAATAGCATTAAAATAAAAACCATTAAAAAAATTAAAATAAAACATTATAATAAAAATCATTTTAAAAAAATAAAAACAAAAAATTGAAAAAAAAAAAGAAAAAAAGGCCCTGGGGTGGCAGGGGTCAGTGTTCGAAATAATACTGAGAGGGGGGGGGGGGGGGGGGAGGTGAATCAGTATTAGAAAATCAGATACTTTTTCATTTTCATACTCAGATTCATATACGCTACTTCAGTTAAGGATACCCGCATATATACGCAACTGTGTTAAATGCAACTAGCGTACATCCAATAACTTTATGATTTAGTTAGTTCATCTTCAGTGAATGCATCAGAACGTTATTAACCATATGATCAGTAAACAGAACAGATCATCACACATAAAGAGCACACATGAACACCATGATATAAGGTGGAAACCCAATGTGGGTGAAAACCACCTACTGCAATTTGTTTCTATCTTCCTTTAATAAGAAACTTCTTTTACAATGTACTGGTGCAGTCCTTTACCAGCACGCAGGCTGCAACCTATAGAGGGCTAGAACCCTCTCTCGTTCTCCAGCTTCTTCTAGAAGGGAGCTACAACCCCCTTTGCTCTTGTACTAGCTGAAATACTCTGTAGGTGTTGACCTACAGAAGGCTACAACCTTCTTTTTCTTCCAGGGACCACGTTTCATCAATTTTCAGACTAGATCCATAAACACAAAACAATCACTGCTGCAATACAATCATCAACTTATACCTGCATCATAAATCTCTAAATCACCCAATACTGAATCACTGAAACCCTGTCATCAAAACACAGTTACCAGAACACAGACCAGAGCCCAGAACTCTGCAACAACCACTAGAACCAACAGCAACCTAAAACACCAAATCTCATAATGTATACGCTACTTGACTATATCAAAACCGCGTGTATACGCGCTTTCACCAGAGACAACCCGCGTACAGATCTAAAGATAATTACTTATACCTTCGCTGCCCCTTCCAAGCATCACAAACCCATAACCAGCATACTAGATCTTCACACTTCATCATACATGCATTCCTTGCTCTCCCTTTGCCTAATGATGTTCTCCTTATATAGGTTTAGCCTTCTCTCAATACCATGGTCCAAAACCATGTAGAAACAATACTAGGGACCCAATACCTGGGTTCAACACTTCGGACGCAATACCAAGGACCAAAACCATAGGTCTAAATACCACGGGCCCAAAAATAAGCTTTCCCACATGTACGCGCTTTTCCTTGCGTGAAAGTGTGTGTATACGCATACGCGTCTTTGGAACGTCTAACCCGCGTGTATACGCGGCTTGGTCACGATGAACCTGCGTATATCTTTCTCTTGACCTGTTGTACTGAGATCTGTCCTCTGATTGAGTTACCATCACCTGTATCATACCTCTGAGTGAGTTGCCATCAAGGACAACACTTGTATCATAATGCCAACAATCTCCCCCTTTGGACTTGATGGCAACCACCACACCAGGTCACTCTCCCCCTTTGACATCAAGGGCAAAGGGGAGGCCAAGAAGTTCTCTCCCTCTGTTGTCCATACTCCCCCTGAGTACTTGTTGAAATCTCTGATTGGGCTCCCCCTTTGTATATGTCAAGATGTATCAATCCATCCATGCTCCCCCTGAGCACATGCAAGTTCAAAGACCAGCTATCCATTCAAGACCATGATAGTCATTAGCCACTATCATACCATAAGCATCAGCATCCAAACCTGCAATACCATTCCTTTGATCAAACAACAAGATGTATCATTTAGCCTCATAAACTTCATCAACGACTTCTGACCATAATGCCAACAATGCACTTATTTGAAGTATATGCTCCCCCTGAGCCTGTGCCAATCATTACATATCATGACCGAACCCTTTCCTGAGTCTGTTCTGCTGCCTTTTCTTCTGAACTCCATATACGCAACTCTGCAGCCTCTAGATTGCGTATATACGTGACTCTGCAACCTCTGGATTGCGTATATACGCGACTTATCTTCATTATATCAGCGTATGCAAGATGGAATACTGAAGGTCTTCACTTTCAGTTTCCCCTATGTCTGTTATGTCAGCTAACTGAGTTATGTCACACCTTTCTGTCTCTAATTCTATCTTCTTCAATTCCTAGAATTGTGATGATGTATAGTCCTCTTGTTTTGAATTTTGAAATTTGCTCCTGCATTCCCTTGCTTTGTGTCCAAGCTTGTTGCATGTATAACATCTTACATATTTCATGTTCCTTCTATTGCAATCAATTGCCTTGTGTCCAAACGCATTGCAAGCAAAACAATGTCCTCTGAAATACCTGGATGAAATACCTGGAATGTGATGATCTTGTGTGATGGTCTTGAACCATTCTACTTCTACATCTGGTTGCAACATGTCCAAGATTATGACATACATAACATTCAATATTATTCAATGGAGGAAATAATCGTCTATCACTTCCATAGTTAGGAGCAAAGGTTTTTCTTTGAGGAATTTCTTTCCTTGGTTGTTCCTTATTGAGCATTTCAGATTTCTCATTAGAGTTCCTTGCCTCGCCTTGTGAGCTAGATTCACCTTCAATAGATTCATAAAAGCGAAGACCAGTTTTGATAGTAGGGGATCTTTGGCTACCAAGAATGTCATCCAAAATCTTAGTACTATCTTGAAATCGTAACAATTTATCCTTTTCTTCTAATTTACTTTTTAAGATATTTACCTCAACCTAATATTGTTTCCTTATGTTTTCTTCAGCTTTTCTTCCTTCTTCCACTTGCTGCTTTAATTTGATCACTTCATGTTCTTCTTCTTCAAGAGCTTCTCTATTCTGCTTCTTTGATTTTTCAAGATCTTCTTTTAGAGAGAGGATCTTCGATTCAAGTCTATGAATTGTTATGCTCTGATCTTTTACTATATCGTGCAATTTCTCCCTTACTCTAGTTACTGACTCCAATTGTTCGTTTAATCTGGTAACTTCCTCTGTTTCTACAACCTTCTTTTCATATGCCATGAGACTTCTAATTTCTTCACTACCATTGAATGAGTCATTACTTTTAACATGGGTATAATAGCTTCTATTACCTTCTTCAAACATCTTTCCTTTGTTGTGAGGGCATCTAGCAGCGTAGTGACCAACTCTACCACATGAAAAGCATTTGAAAGGTAGCTTACCTTTGAACCGTCCAGTTCCAGGGTTCAAGATTCTTGACAAAATTTACCTCATCTTCTTCTTCTGACATGTATCCTGATGCTTCGAATGCAGCTTCTGGTGGTCCCTCTTTTCTCATCTCAAAAGCAGTTAAGATTCCGTGAAGCTGCGTCATGGTGATTTTCTGCAGATCCTCCTTTTCTTCTATGGTAGACACTTTGGAATCAAATTTAGCAGACAGTGATCTCAAAACCTTTTCAACTAAGACAACTTCCTTAAATTCTTCACCCAGATTCCTCATACAATTTACAATCTCATCTATACGCAGGAAGTAATTAGCTATGCTTTCATTACTATGCATCTTAAGATTTTCATACTAGATTCTGAGAGTTTGAAATTTTGCTCTTTTTACCTGTTCATCTCCTTCGTAGCTTAGAATGATTTTGTCCCATATTTCCTTGGCTGATTTGAAATGCATGACCTTCATAAATTATGGTTGTGACAAACTTCCCAATAAGACAGTAACAGCTTTGGCATTGAGTTCATATTTCTTTCTCTCTGCTGGATCTGTAGGAATTGTTGATGGGTATGCGTATCCTCCTTCCACGATTCCCCAAACATTCGTTCCAAGCGATTGTAGATATGTCGTGGTTCTTATCTTCCAATGGGTAAAGTTGCTCCCGTCAAATATTGGTGGCCTGATGGATGCCTCTCTTTCTTGATTAGCCATTCTGATGGATCTTTCCTTCAAGCGATCAAGCTTCTTCTAAAGGACCTGCTCCGATACCAATTGTTGGAAATAATACTGAGGGGGGGGGGGGGGGGGGATCAATATTAGCAAATCAGATACTTTTTCATTTTCATACTCAGATTCATATACGCTACTTCAGTTAAGGATACCCGCGTATATATGCAACTGTGTTAAATGCAACTAGCGTACATCCAGTAACTTTATGATTTAGTTAGTTCATCTTCAGTGAATGCATCAGAACGTTATTAACCATATGAACAGTAAACAGAACAGATCATCACACATAAAGAGCACACATGAACACCATGATATAAGGTGGAAACCCAATGTGGGTGAAAACCACCTGCTGCAATTTGTTTCTATCTTCCTTTAATAAGAAACTTCTTTTACAATGTACTGGTGCAGTCCTTTACCAGCACGCAGGCTGCAACCTGCAGAGGGCTACAACCCTCTCTCGTTCTCCAGCTTCTTCTGGAAGGGAGCTACAACCCCCTTAGCTCTTGTACTAGCTGAAATACTAGTACGTAGGTGCTGACCTACAGAAGGCTACAACCTTCTTTTTCTTCCAAGGACCACGTTTCATCAATTTTCAGACTGGATCCATAAACACAAAACAATCACTGTTGCAATACAATCATCAACTTATACCTGCATCATAAATCTCTAAATCACCCAATACTGAATCACTGAAACCCTGTCATCAAAACACAGTTACTAGAACATAGACCAGAGCCCAGAACTCTGCAACAACCACTAGAACCAACAGCAACCTGAAACACCAAATCTCATAATGTATATGCTACTTGACTATATCAAGACTGCGTGTATACACGCTTTCACCAAAGACAACCCGCGTATAGATCTAAAGATAATTACTTATACCTTCACTGCCCTTTCCAAGCATCACAAACCCATAACCAGCATACTAGATCTTCACACTTCGTCAGACATGCATTCCTTGCTCTCCCTTTGCCTAATGATCTTCTCCTTATATAGGTTTAGGCTTCTCTCAATACCATGGTCCAAAACCATGTAGAAACAATACTAGGGACCCAATACTTGGGTTCAACACTTCGGATGCAATACCAAGGACCAAAACCATAGGTCTAAATACCACGGGCCCAAAAATAAGCTTTCCCACATGTACGCGCTTTTCCTTGCGTGAAAGTGCGTGTATACGCATACGCATCTTTGGAACGTCTAACCCACGTGTATACGCGGCTTGGTCACGATGAACCTGCGTATATCTTTCTCTTGACCTGTTGTACTGAGATCTGTCCTCTGATTGAGTTACCATCACCTGTATCATACCTCTGAGTGAGTTGCCAAGGACAACACAACAGTCAGTTGCCACCCCAAGGCCATGGCTAGCCGGGGAGGAGCTTCGAAACTCCCTCCCCACCAACCCCCGCGGCCAAACCAACTAGGGGGTGGCAAGGGCTGACTCATGGGGTGGTAAGCGCTGACTCCATGAGTCAGCTCCTACCACCGCCGGACAGGATGGGTCGTGGGGGTGGACGGGGAGGGTGTTGCATTCAGCTCCCTTCCTACCCACCCCCGCAGCCCAACAGGCCCTGGGGTGGTCGGGGCTGATTCCTAGAATCGGCCCCGACCACCCCAAGGCTTTTTTTTCGATTTTCTTTAAAAAAATATTTTAATTTTTTTTAAGTGATTTTTATTATAATGTTTTAATATTTTTATTTTTTTAATAGTTTTTATTTTAATGTTTAATGTTTGATTTTTAATTTTTTAATTTTTTATTTAAATTTTGTTATTTTTTTCATTTTTTTAATTATTTTATTTTTTTATTTTTTAAATTCAAAAAAAAAAAAAAAACTTTTTTTATTTTTTTGTTAATTTTTTATTTATTTTTCTTAAATTATGTTGTATTTTTGAAATATTTTCCATTTTTTTATTTATTTTTAATTTTTAATTTTTAAATTTTACAAGTAAATTTTGATTTTTTTACATTTTATAGTTTTTTTTGTCTTTTTTATATTTGATTTCTTTTGTCATGTTTTTTATTTTTTATCTTATCTTTTATTACTTTTTTTTTAACTTTTTGATATTTTTTATTTTCTTTTTTAGGTTTTTTTTTCACATGTTAATTTTGTTTTTTATACTTTTTTATTGTTTTTTTTCTTTTCTTTTTTATATATTTTTTTATATTTGATTTTTTTTGTCATGTTTTTTTATTTTATTTTTATGTTTATTATCAACATGAAAATCACCAACATTTAAAAAAAATATCTACACCTAACACATTAGAAAATTTAAAGTGTAAAAAATAAGCCCTCTAAACAAAAAATGTTGATGTTGCATCAGCACTTTTCAAAATCAAAATGAAAATCACCAACAAAAAAATAATGTTCATACTTGACACATAAGGAAATTTAAAGTGCCAAAAAATATGCTCCAAAAAAAAAATGTGTATTATGAATCACCACTTTTCAAAATCGAGTGACATTTTGCTACCTCAAAAAAACGGGTGCTAAGTAATTTGATTGTTTGATCAGTAACTATGTTTACTTTGTCTCCCACCCTGAATGATTTATATGTTCTTTGTTGATCATGTATGGCCTTGTATTTTTCTTCTCACATATGTAGTATATCATGTACCTATATATGGATCTTCTTGATCTTCTCAACATATTTTTCTCTCTTTAAAGCATCCCCTATAAGGTCCTTCCTCACTCCTCCTTGTTGTCCATATGCAATATCCAAAGGTGAATATGGAAAATATCCAAAACAAGTTTCAAATGAGGGCTTATCAGTAGAAGCGTGGACTACTCTATTATAAGATTGTTTTATACACACCATATTTTCATCCCAACTATTCAAATTCTTCTGGTTCTAACCCCTCAAAAGTTGTACCATAGTCTTATTGACTACTCTTTTTTGGTCCATCTTCTCCCACAATGTAGTCTAAAATGCATTGAGAAATCTTATGTCCCTATCTAAAACAATGCTCCTCGGTATTCCAAAGTGCACCCAAACCTATCTAAAGAACAAGTTTGTTACTTCTTTCATGCTAGTGGTCCTCTTACAAGGCATTAGAACACACACCTTGTTGAACCTTTTAACTACCATGAATAGGTAGTCATACCCTTTCCTAATTGTTAGTAAACCTCCCTCAAATTCCATGGAAATTCTCTCCCAAGGATTAGTGGGGACAAGAAAGGGATGGCATTGACCCTATTTCCTATTTCTAGGCTTCCTAGTATAACAAAGCATGCATCCTCTTAAAAACCTAGCTACCTCTTCTTGCATGTTGGGCCAATACACATACCTATGCAAGTTTCCCACTATCTTCCTTACACCAAAATGCCCTACAACCTTGGAGATGTGAGCCTCTTTAATTAGTTGTAGTTACACACCTCTAGGAACACATAACTTATCTAACCTATAGAGTAGGTCATTCTCGAGATGATTGTCAATTGTTTTGCTACTGTTGTGCACATGACTCTAACTCTACAACTATTGAAACACCTCCTTGAATTCCTCATCCTCTATGTATGCCTCTCTATATGCATAATGGATGAAAGGATCCATATGCATAAGAGTTCACAAAGTTGTGATCTTTGGTGTGGGTGGCCTTGAAATCATGTTAACCAACATGTTTGTGTTTTCCTTCCTATACTTGATCACCAAATGAAATTATTGTAAAAAAACCTATCCACTTGTAATGCATGATCTATTGTAGCGTACTCTCAACTTGCAAGTACAATAGTGGTTGGCAATCAATGCGGAATATTGTCTCCTTTCCCATCAAATAGTACTTCCATTTTATAACAACTTGAACTAGGGCATAGAGATACTTGATGTAGCTAGGGTAGTTAAGAAACACCCCATGAAATACTTCAAAATGGCAGCATAGAGGCCTTCCTTGTTAAAAATAGCAACAAGAAAATTCTAATTTAATTTGTCCTTGAACTAAATTTGGAATCAAATCGAAATTATATTCTCATAGTAGCTTGTAACAGTTAACTAAGTTAAGTTTACTTAGTTGGCTCAGTAAATTCAAGTTGGAAGTCTATCTAGAGTCATGTAAAGTGATTCCTAAATTTTAGGGGTACAAGTTGAGTTCTTTTGAGTTGTAATTAATTAATTCAGTCTAACTAAGTTAAAGTTAGTTAAACTAGTTCCAACTGTTGGAGGAACTAGTATGAGGTCTAGCAGTGGGGAGCAACTTCAGTGCTCAACTAATTAATTGATAATTCACTCATAAATAACTCATGCATGTCAGTTCAGAGGAAGACCTAGTTGAGATTAGAGTTCAGGGACAATGTACTATTAGTTGTATAATTTTCTGAGTTGTACAGATGGTGCATGCAATCAATAGAAAGCATATGGATGGATTGCACAGTTGTGGTGAGGGATTTTCCCAATTAAATATTGGATAATTCCCTTAGGGATTACGCAAGGAACTAGGGGCTTGGAAGGCATTATAATTGTTTAAGCGTTGGCTTGAGCTGGTTTATGAAGCAGTGAGATAGATTGTACTTGTGCAGAGATTGTTTAGGTTGAAAAATCATTTTATTTTCTTCTCATATATTCTTATTAATGCAATATAGATAGTCGAGATTTTGAGCATTTGTTTTCCCCGGAAAAATATTATGTCATGTGTGATTGAAATTCTTCCTTTTCTACTTAGTGTTGTCATTGATCAATTTTCGTTTCCGCTAATGAGTAGAGTAGATTCATGTCTTTTGTTTTAGCATATCACATAAGCAGTTTGAATCTACAGTAAATATCTACATGGTATCAAAGATAAATTCACTTTAGAAGAGGAGAATACGAGTTTGTTGTGCAAGTGAAATCGAATTTGCAATTTCATACTTCAAATTCAACATGACATCATTATACAGTTTGAGACTTGAGTATGCCCTGGAGGGAAGCTCGAATTACATAGCTCAAAAGGATAGGATGGAGGTAGTGTTGTAAGAAAACAAGCTAAAGTAATTCATAGATCATGATATCCTGAAGCCTCCAACATCTGATGCTAAAGATCCAGTTGAATGGAGAAAGTGTGGCAAAGGCGAGAAGGATTATCCTATAAGGAGTTTGAGATCATATTGTCTCAAATCTCCACAGTAAGGAAACTCCATTTTTAATGTGGAAGGCATTGATGGACCTACTTCAAAATAACAGTGACCACAAGAAGCTGGCACTAAAGGACAAGCTCAGAAAGATCAAGATGGAGAAGGGTGATTCAATTCCAAAGTAATTGACCAAGTTCACCCAATGTCGGGATGTGCTTGGAAGTGTCGGAGTTATTGTTGCACATGATGATCTGGTGATCCTAGCACTTCTAGGACTTATCAAGAGCTAGCATGGCTACCAAGACTCAATTAATGGGAGGGTGAATCTACTAGAGTGGGAGTGATTGTGGTCCAACTTGGTACAGGAAGAGATTCGGCGGAACAAAAAAGATGGATCCTCATTAAAACATGATGATGAGGAGAATTGTGCCTTATCTGGTAAGGTAAATAAAGGTAAGGAGCAGTCATCCCATTGCAAATTATATTCTTGTCAGCGTGGAAAGGAGAAGGACATGTCGAAAGTCAAGTGTCTTCACTATCACGAGCTGGGACACTTTGCCACAAAGTGTCCGCACAAGAAGGCTGGTAAGAAGCCCTCAGGAGGAGTGGCAGGTGAAGCTCTTGCTTCACAATTCGAACTAGATTTTACCCTCATCACTTGCATGGTGTCATCGATGATGGGTATTGTGTGGTACATGGATAGTGGAGCTTCATTTCATATGATTGGTAACAAAGAGCTCTTCAGTAACTTGGAGGAGAAGGATATCCATATGCATATCAAGATGGGTGATGATGGGAGGTATAGTACAACTGACATCAGTATTATTACCTTTCAAAGGGAGTCTAGTTCTCCCCTCACTTTGAGAGATGTCATGTATGTTTTGGGTTTGAAGAAGAACTTGGTTTTTGTTTCCATGTTGGAGGATAGAGGCTATGATGTGATATTTAGTAAGAGAGGCTTTCCTTCATCACATAGCCACAGGATAGGTGAAGCGGATAGGGGTTCGAGTGAAGAACCTCTACAAATTGGAGGTAGAAGACTGTGCTGCTTTGAGCACTAAAGCAGAGAAGGTGCAGAGCCGAGACATCGGTGAGTTGTGGCATAGAAGATTTGGTCACTTGCACCACAGAGCTTTGAAGATCATGCAACAAATTTCTACAGGACTTCCCAAGGGTACACTAGAGTAGAGAGACACATGCAAAGGGTGTACATTGGGGAAGTACACCAAAGCTTCCTTTCATGACAAAGATAGTTGAGCACAAGTGATCCTTGATCGAGTTCACTCAGATGTGTGTGGACTGTTCTCGACAAGATCCACGACCAAGCATAGGTATTATGTAATATTTGTTAACGATTTTTCTCGTAAGTGTTGGGTTTTCTTCATGCAGAAGAAAGATTAGACATTCACCAAGTTTTGTGAATTTAAAGAACTTGTCGAGAAAGATACTAGCAGGAAAGTTAAATATCTCAGAAGTGATAATGGTGGAGAGTACGTGTCAAATGAATTCAAGAACTTCTGTGAAACAAAAGGCATTCTACGGGATTTGATAGCACCTCATAACCCACAGCAAAAATGGGGTGGCTAAAAGGAAGAACATAAGCATTGTGGGAGCAGCACGAATGGTTTTGCATGATTAGGGCCTACCATTACACATGTGGGCTGAAACATGCAACACAGTTGTTTATTTGCATAACATAAGCCCTCATTGAATTCTTGGGATGAGTACACCAGAAGAGGATTTTTTAGTGAAGAAACCAGATGTGGCACACTTCAGGATCTTTAGTTCATCAGTCTATTTCCATGTTACCAAAGATGCATGGAAAATATAGAGCCAACAACTGAGATGGGCATATTTGTGGGGTACATTGATACACCTCACATCTATCAGGTGTACCTGCCAACCAACAAGATAACAATGGTTCACAGAGATGTGAAGTTCGATGACGAGAAGGCCATGATATGTTCCCTTGAGGGAGCTTTAGCTACATGTCATTGAGTAGATTTTAAAGGAGGAACCTCAAGATGATCTGGAGCAACCACATGTAGAGGAGAAGCGAGTGGAAACACCCACTCATGCAGAGACTTCTAGAGATGGGAGAAAGCACACCAGAGAGGCTAACAAGTTATTGCAAGATACTAGAGAGAATGTGGTAGCACCCACATCACAACGCAGGCAGAGAAGGTCACCAGAGAAGTACACTGGCTACATGGCTCTGATGAGCGAGAGTGTAGAGATTGAGCCATCCTCATTCGAGGAAGTAGTGCAACAACCAGTGTGGGTTCCATGGTTGAGGAGTATGACTCCATTATCGGAAAATGTGTTTGGGAAGTGGTCCCAATACCAGCATACAAGTTAGTGATGAGTTCCAGATTGATTTACAAGGTAAACCAAACATCATATGTGAGTGTGGAGAAACACAAGGCTAGATTTGTGGCCAAAGGGTTTTTTCAAGTGGAGGGAATTGATTACAATGAGACTTTTGCTCCTATAGCAAGGTACTTTTCAATCAAATCCATTCTAGCATTGTCAGCGCAAATGGTATGGAAGATACATCAAATGGTTGTAAATTTACAACATTCATCAATGACATGATTGAGGAAGAGGTGTATATTGAGCAGCCTGATGGATTTGAGACCTTCAACAAAGATTCGCATGTGTGCAGACTCAAGCGAGTGTTGTATGGATTGAAATAAGAACCCCATGCTTGATACACCAGAATTGGTAGCTATTTCATCCGGTTGGGCTTCACCAAAAGTGAAGTAGATGCGAACCTTTAACATATTGTGGTTGAAGCTAAATTGTTGATTATTCTTTCATATGTCAACGATTTGATTCTGACAGGCGAGGAGATGTTGATTAAGTCTTGCAATGAGGATCTTGCAAGAGAGTTCTAAATGAAGGACTTGGGGCTCATGAATTACTTTGTTGCTATGGAAGTATGGCAAGGAGATGAGGAACTATTTGTCTCTCAGGGCAAGTATGCCAATGAGATACTGAAAAAATTCCACATGGAGAGCAGTAAACCCATGGAGACTCCTCTAGCTGGTAACTGGAGGAAGGATGATGCTACTTTAGATGAAGTAGTGGAGGCTACTATATATAGATAGCTTGTGGGTTCACTTATTATTTTTTGTGAATACACGACTAGACATGTGTTATGCATTTAACTAGCTTAGTCAAGCTATGGTTAAGCCTACCAAATTGTATTGGAAGGCAGCCAAACATGTGATGATATACCTCAGAGGCACCACTCAGTTTGGTCTTTGGTACAAACGGACAAAGGGAGTGAAGCTTCAAGGCTTCATAGATGCAGATTGGGCAGGAAGTCCATCCGACAGGAAGAGCACATCAGGGATAATCTTCAGTATTAGGTCAGCAGCAGTTTCTTGGTACAACAAGAAGCAAAGATCAGTTGCACTTAGTTCAACAGAAGCAGAGTACATGGCTTCTAGTCAAGCAACTTGTGAGGCTATCTGGATGAGGAAGATTCTTGTTGGTTTGTTTGGTCAATATATGGATCCAACAATGATTTAATGTGAAAATTATAGTTGTATCAAACTCTCTGAGAATCTAGTTTTTCATGATCGGTCCACGCATATTGATATCTGGTATCACCATCTTCAAGATTGTGTGCAGAGGAGAATCATGTTTTTGGAGTACATTCCTACTGAGGAGCAGGATGCAGATATTTTGACAAAGGCAGGTCAAGATGAAAATTCGAGTTTCACATAGGCAGGATGGGGGTAGTAGACAATCCCTTTCTCATTGAGAAGGAGTGTTAAAATAGAAACAATAAAATCCTAATTTAATTTGTCCTTGAATTAAGTTGGGAATTAAATGAAAATTCTATTCTCATAGCAACTTGTAATAGTTAACTAAATTAAGTTGACTTAGTTGGCTTAGTAAATTCAATTTGGAAGTCTATCTAGAGTCATGTAGAGTGATTCCTAAAGTTTAGGGGTCCAGGTTGAGTTCTTTTGAGTTGTAACTAATTAATTAAGTCTAACTTAGTTAAATTCAGTTAAACTATTGCCAACTGTTGGAGGAACTAGTAGGATGTCTAGTAGTGGAGAGAAACTTCAGTGCTCAACTAGTTAAGTGATAATTCACTCATAAATAACTCATGCATGATAGTTCAGAGGAAGACCCAGTTGAGATTAGAGCTTAGGGACAATGTACTATCATTTGTATAATTTTTCGAGTTGTACAGATGGTGCATGCAATCAGTAGAAGGCCTATGGATGGATTACATAGTTGTGATGAAGGGAATTTCCCAATTAAATATGGGTTAATTCCCTTAGGGATTGCACAAGGAACTAAGGGCTTGGCAGACAACATAATTGGCTAAGTGTTGGCTTGAGTTGGTTTGTGAAGAAGTGAGATAGATTTTACTTGGGCAGAGATTGTTCGGGTTGAACAAGCATTGTATTTTATTCTCAGAACTTCTAGTTAATGCAATATAGATAGTCGGTGTTTTAAGCAGTTTCTTTCCCCAAAACAATATTGTGTTATATGTGATTGAAATTCTTCCTTTTTTGCTTAGTGTTTTCATCAATCAATTTTTGTTTTTGTTGATGAGTAGAGCAGATTCATGTCTTTCGTTTTAGCATATCACATAAGCAGTTTCAATCTACAGTGAAAATCTACATTCCTCCCTAAATCAATACTTCTACCCTAACATATGCACTCACATTTGTCTCTACTTCAAAGGGTTATTACAAGTTCAGTAAAACTAGAACTTGTGCTTAATTGATTTTCTTCTTTCAACTCCTCAAAGGTTCTCTATTGACACGTTCCCACTAGAAACTCTTGCCACTCATTTTTATGGCATGAATTGTTGTTGCTATTGTTAAATACAAGGTTATGAATCTCCTCAGGTATTATGTTGCCCCAACAAAAGTCCTGACCTTAGAAACAATAGTAAGCATTAACCACCTCATGATGGCTCCCATATTAGTGGGATCTATTTTTATATCTTCTACACCTATCACATAACCCAAATGCGCCAAAAATTATTATGCAAAATTGCACTTCTTAAGACTTTCCAGTAGCTAGTTCTTCTTTAATGTTTCTATCACCTACATCGAATGTGACATGTTCTCCTCTCATGTAGTAATGTATACTAGTATACAATATAAATAAACAATAACAAGCAAATCTATAAAATGGCACGATATATCATTCATTAACCTCATGAATATAGTTAGAGAATTGCATAGGCCAAATGAGATAACTAACCAATAATACAAACATTGTCTGGTTTTGAAGGTGGCTTTCTAGGTATTGTTGGATACCTATACCAATAGGTTTCATATTTCATGATCGGCAAGAGAAAGTCCAAATATGCTCTGCTTTGATATCACAAAGATCCCATATTTCCTAGAGAACAAGAGGTGTGTAAAGTGTTTCAATGTTGATGACCTTATTTCAATTTTGGTGGATGATCCAACAGTTTAACCTGGATCATGCCATGTTTCAATTTTGAGTTGTAGAATAGAGAAAGAAGTCTGTCCAAACTGCTTAATCTTGGCAGACAACTAGTTCAGCTAGAGAAGAAAAGGCTCCCAACAGCTTAATCTGGGACCTTGGAAGAGATAAGGGTAGAGGTAGATAGAATGAGTAAAAGAAAAAGCCAAAGAAAAGAAAAGGCAAGTAAGGGTTTGCAAGTCCAAGTGCACCCTCCAAGAAGAAATAAAAATGCTAGGCAAGTAGTTGGGTAAGTAGTTGGGGTTGCAGAAAGGTTATCCCTACCATTGCAGAGATGGTAACTGTGGGTATCAAAGCAAAGTCAATTAATTGATTAAGGTGTTCTTCTTCATCAAATTGCAGCAGGAAGCGTGACTAATTTCCCTCATTCCCCTCCAATTTCATTTCTAACATTCCCCATCAGCTCAGATTCATGGAAAAAGACTAAGCTTTCATGGTGGTTCGTAATCTTCAAAAGCCACATTTCTTGTCTAAAAATCTTTTCATTTTGATCTACTCTCAAAACCAAGTTTGTTTCACATAAACTTAATGGTTTCCCCTCCACTTACCCTCTCATCCATGCTAACACTAACCCTATTATATAAATCCCTTATATCACTTCTTCCCCTACTAGTATTTAACACCATGGTGTATAAACCCCAAATTTTGTATAAATATCCCTCCCCTTGGTATTATAGCCAATAAATTCTGTGTCAGGGATCAAATGGCATCTGGCTACTTTGATGAACCTAGCCCTAAAACCCCTCCCCTCTTCTGAAGTCATTAAGCCCCTTGAAAAACCTCATCTGCCAAAGGAAGCCTCATAACTCACCTTGTTTTACCTATACCCCTTCATTTGCAAATCTAACCCCTAAATACCCACTTTGTTCTTATCCAAAGTATCGGGCTTGCATTGCTGCGCATGGAAAACCTTTGTTCTAATCCCCTTTATCCATAAACCCCTTTGCAAATTACCAAAGTCCAAAACCCACCGTTGGCATTTATCCTAAGTATCAGCGCGCAATTTTGATTGGTTAAAATACATTGAAAACCTTGTAAAAACCCACATTCGAAGGTTTCCGCCCGTATGCATATCCCCCGAGCACATTAATACCCCGCCCATCGTCGGATCAGATCCATGAGATCCGACGGTCCATATCAAAATCGGAGCAGCCCCCGCGGCGGACATTTAGCGCCCGAGAACGTGACGTTGCGTCACGTCACGGCGCGGCCACGCGTCGCTCATTAAGGACTCTCGGAGCAGGCTCTGACAATAGCGGGGCCGTACCCTAACCGCCCCGAGAGACCGTGGCGGCTATCCTCAACCGTAGCCGTCACGGCCCTAACCGCCAAGTTATTGTCCCACGCCATGCCCACGTCACTTCCACCCCCGCCATCGCATCAGTCCTTTGTCCGCCCCTCCGCCGACGTGGCTGCCACCGCACCATCCCCCATGGACCAACAGCATCCCGCCACGTCACCTGATGACGTCAGCTGACGTCATCCGACCTTGACCCCACCAATGACGTCATGCTGACGTCATCACAAAATAGCGCCAAATTTGCAAAAAGTCCATATTTAGCCAAAAAACGCAAATTTTTATACTTTTCGCTCATTCTGCTACTGTTTCCGTTGCATGCTGTTTACGTTCTGAACTCCGCCAACTTGCACAATCGGCCAAGGAGACCTCCAGAGTACCTGTCCTGCACGCATGCGCGTCTCTCGCTCGCTGTTTACCAGGTATTCTTCATCGTTTTCCTCCGTACCCCTGCAGTTGTCTGTAAAATCGCACAGGAAGCTTAAAAGGACATTAAAACTCATAATTCACCAGTGAATTTCCTCTACAGACCTCTGTTTTCAATCAACACCTCGAAAAACGCCAGCCGAGCCTTGTTTGCCCACATTATCACAAATAAGCAGTATTCTGTTCGCGCTTTCGCGAAAGACTCATTTACATTGAATTTCACCTACTAAGGAAGGCAATGTAAGGCCTGACAGTGTTACAGCCCCCAATTCATACCATATTTCACTTACTCTTGGGCTAATTCCCCTCTGATACCTGTAACTCACTTGCATTGTGGTAAATCACCCCCGAACTGGTCTGCCTGCTGCAAACAGTTCAATCACAATTTACAGGACTCAAAGAAGACCATGGACACTCCCATTGCTCTGAACATCAAGCCTCTCAATGCCCCTCACCAGGAATTAGAATGGAAAGCCCTGGGAGATATGGATTATCAAATGCTAGACTGGTTTCCATTGGGCTCCAAATATAATATTCTGATGCTGAATGAGTTGAAAGCTCAGCACCTTAGTGGAGCAGACATCTTGGGAATTTGGGACTCAAACTTGCCCATCTACAACCTTCCCCAGGTAAATCCTATGCCAGAGTTGGTCTACAGATGCCAGGAGTGCTATGACCCCAGCCAAAGAGCTGTCATTAGCCCTACAGGCTCAGTCCTGTTCCATATCACCCCAGAGAGTATAAATGAGATGCTGCACTTCCATACTGCTAAGCTATTGACTCCCCTCCACATGCAGAACTTGATAAAGAAAGGGAGCAAGTTGTCAAATGACCAACTCATCAAAATCAACCAGCTGTTTGTAAAACCAGGCTCTGAAGCCATCAGAACTCCTCCTATTGGATATCAGTACTTGAATGAATTGGGCAGGATGTTAGTGGATTTGATCAGCTATGTCCTAGGGTTCAAGGGACTGGAGGATGTGGATGAAATCATAATGGCAATGCTGTCTCTATTTTCTCCTGGTAAGCCCCCAGCTGTACACTATGATTATGCTACATACATTGCAGATAAGATCCATGACCAATTTATGAACTTGAAGAGGGAAAGACTGTTCCGGTATACCTCATACATATACCACCTATTCTTGTTTTATCAGCCAGCCAGCTTCTCTATTCCCTTGAAACAAGTCAATGCCCAGGGAAATCCAAGGTCAGTTGTGTTTTGGACCTCTGTCTTTCATTGTGCCTCTGTATCGCCTTACACATATTCCGAGTTCATTGACTTATTCATTCATCCAGCCATGACAGTATTGCATGGTGTTCCTCCTCCAAGGCTAACTGATGAAATGAGGAGAATTCTCCACCTGAGCAAAACCTACAGCATTGGTAATTGGTACCTCTACCAAAACCACACAGTCATCAGAATATATGGCTGTGAGTTGAAGCCTTTTAGGTTGCCAAGGTATGTCCCCATGAGGCTTTTTGCCTTAGAATATTTCAGGCAGTTTGGGAATGCTGACTACCTCCACTTTCAAAGCAAGAACAAGAAGTCACAATTAAAGGTAAGGAGCCAGCTCGGTCCTTTCCTATACAACAGAAAAGAGGAGGGGTGGAAAGAGGCAAACAGTATCCTAGAGGCCCTCAGACTGCAAACTAGCTTTGAATGGATACCCTATGACCCCAATCACTTTGTCTCCCTCAGGAGGATAAAATACAAATTGGGCAGCTATTCACACGTAAGGCAGCCTGAAATTGAACAGTATGCCAATACATTAAGCTGGGAAGAAGGTACCCTAGAAGAGGAAATTACTAGTGAAGAGTTGCTAGAGAAAGAGGCTAGAAATATTCAAAAGGAAGCTGACCTAGAAACTTGTGGACAGGTTCCCCTCTCATACCAAAAACAACTTGGAGCAGCTACTTCATCATCAACAACACAGCAGCAAGCTGCCGGGAACACTGCACAGACAGCCAGCAAAGGCAAAGAAAAACAGGTGGAACAGCCACCTTCTTTGACAGAAGAGCAAGTGGAAACATTGCTGCAGCAACAAGAAGAGATGGAGCAGCAGGGAGAAGGGCAACAGCAAGAAGAAGAGCAACAAAACAAACAGCAGCCCTTGCAGCAAGGAAAAGGGATTGATGCTCCAAATTCCACTGAGCAACAGGCTCAAAATATAGTGCCTCCTAGGCCAGAGACCTCCTTTGATGCCTCGGTCCTCCAAACCCCACAAAAGGAGGACTTAACCAGAAAAAGGGACAGAGATACTCCCCTGACTTCATCCATCAACCAGGGAGAGAAAAGACAAAGATTGAATGACTTTCCAGAGGATGACATAGCAATAAGGCAAGCAATGGGCATGGGCCCACCCAGCAGAGAAGTTTCAGCTAGTTCCTTCCAGCATGAACAGGACAGAACTATAGGAGGAGAGGTCAGCTCCTCCAGCCAACAAAAAGAAGGACAGGTAAGCATCAAACAGCAATTTATAGACATCAAAAGGAGGAGTGACCCCATCAAAGTACAGCTGTACAATCATCTGTTAAATATGGCTCCTTCCAATCAGCAAAGGCTTATGTCTGCCTTTGATGTAAGTGAAGGCAAAATGATCATGAGTCACTTTATGCCCACCACACTGCAGCCTCAATCTTCCTCAGATTACCTCAGGACCAACCTGGAGGTCATGGCCAAAGACATACACCCAATGGACAAAATTGAACTGCACAAACAGACTGGTGAGATGGTGTATGCCTCCTTGGCAGATGAAACGTTAGAGAATTACAAACTAAAAAGCAGCCTTAATAATACAGCCTCTCAACTGGAGTTGGAAAGGGCATCATCCCAGGCAAAGGACAACAGAATCAGGTCCTTAGAAGATATCATTATTGAGATGGGACATGATCCCAAGGATATTAAGGGTATCCAACAAATATTGAAGTTGAGAGATGCAGACATGACAGCATTGAGGAGGAAAATCAAACTCCCAGCCACGATCCACCCTCAAGCAGATGAGATTGCTCAACAAAGACTTGAAAAAGATGCCACAAATCTGATGATATCTCTCTATAAGCAGCTTATCCAAACGCAAGAACAACTAGGAGAGTCAGAGGCTGCAAAGGCAGCACTACAGGCAGCATTAAAGCAAAGAGAAGAAGGGAAAACCTCCCAGCCTCCTCTTGAAATCATCAATCTTGAAGAAACTCCTCCTACAACTGTCCCTCCTCCTCTGCAAACAGGGCCTACAGCACCAACTACATCGACAACTGCACCAACAACAGAGGAGACTCACAGTCTGGATATGCAGAAGCTCCGAAATGAAATCCAAGTCCTAGAAGCTCAAATGTTAGAGCTCAATACAGCCAAAGAATCCTTGGCCAAAGCAAATGAGAGATATGATAAGAGCAAGCAGAATGAGGCTGCAAAAGAACGAGAAATAAAAGCTCTAAAGAAGAGGATAACTGAGCTTGAGAAGGAGCTCACATTAGAAAAGGTGACAGCAGAGCTAAAAGCAGTCCTTTGGGGCAATATTGGCCGGTCCATCACAAATCAGTGGCAGTATATTGAGACTATGGACGAACAATCAGTCCTCATTATAAAGGCAAACAAGGAAATATACAGAGCAAGAGCTAGCCTTGGCAACATGCCTGATGCTGCTACTAGAATGATAAATATTTTAAACAACAAGACAAGCTCTCAACTGGCCACAATGGGGATTGTTCACAGAACTGAGACCATCTCAATGGTTAAAAGGGTCCTGACACTACGAAGCCTGATTGGAACATTGGAAAGAAGAACCCAGGATATGCAGACTGAAATCAACAAGTTCATGGACAGATTTCAGGCATTAGAGAACAGAGGCCTCCCCAGCATATTAAGCAGTGTAGGTAGACTGCTTACCCTTGAAAACTACACCAAGAGGGTTGATGCCTATGCTGCAGCACAAATTGCAAGACAGCCCAGTACTTCGACAGAAACAGGACCAGCATCAGGGCAAACTTTATATGATAGGGTGGACAACTTGTTTTTCATTATGAATGAGATCGACCATCTGTTTGATGCACCTCCAAATTTTTTCAAGTATACAGAGGCAGATGAAACCATAGAGGCAATCGTGAAACACCAATTGCCCCCACCAGAAGTCTGGAAGAATTTGACACACATAATATTGTCAAGCCAAAACCTGTAATATTAATTTTCAGTTTACAAAAAAATCAGACACAGGCAAAATTTTGATAGATAAGCATACAGAGCAAAGATGGAAGGGCTGAGCCAACTCAGCAAAGATATCAGCCAACAAAGCGGAAATTGCAAACCACAGGTGGCAAGACCAAGAAGATACAATGCAGCAAGAAATGAAGACACACTATTCAGCATTAAAACAGAGCGGCTCAACCGACTCAGCGACCTCCAAAGGTCAAATCATCCTCTGACAGGCATAAAGAGCATTTATGCTGCATTCAAAGTTGCAATAACTTCTTTTCCTACTTTCTGTACGCATTTATGAAGATATTTTCTCTCTCAGATGACTCAATGCCTGAGATATTTTGTATGAGCGCTACTATAAAATCCCCTTCGCATGAGTTTGCAAGGGTTGTTGTTGATTTCTCCTGAAGAGTTTCTTATGCTGTAAACATTTTTCTGAAGCTAATAAAGGGGACAATGGAATTTCTTGGATGTCTGATGTGTCAAAAAAACGTTCTGTGCCTGTTGATGACTGCTGGATCCCTGTGTATCTCACCATGCAATAAGTATCTGTAACTCTCTCTGTTATTTGCTTGTTTTGTAATAAATCCATATACATTATCTGATTTCTAATATTAAGCAACAAAGAAAAAGAATAACTCTAAGGATTTACTAACTCAGTACCCTGAGTTCAGTCTGTGTTGTTTTTAAATGTTTTCTTCAGCTGTAATCTGTATAAAGTGTGATTCTTGACTGCTGCACTTTCAGAATATATCTTTCACGTTAGCCTCTCAGTCTGTGTTGTTTTTAAATGTTTTCTTCAGCTGTAATCTGTATAAAGTGTGATTCTTGACTGCTGCACTTTCAGAATATATCTTTCACGTTAGCCTCTGTCACAGGAATTCAAACTTTGCTCCTGGGCAGTGAGTCCATTTTCACTTCACTAACTTAACAGAAAATTCTCAATAGATTTCTGTTGGTTGACATGCATCACCACTCAGTTTTAATTTTGTATGTTTGAATACACAATAGGCCTTGCAGTTAGAGCACCACCCAACGTATAAGATCATTTCACAGCATCCGGACTCCATTGCCCAATGGCATCTCATCATTAAAATACTACATCATAAGACCTGAAAGGAATCCTTCAACCAAAACATAAACAAAACCTGAGCATCATAGCTAGCCTAAAACACAATCATAACAGAGACAAATCATAAAGAGAGAGCCCTCTCTGGTTGCAGTTAGGCTAGGAACTGTAACCCAAAGATTGGTTAGTGGTTACCCCGGCCGTATTCCCTTGGGAGTCATAGGGAACAACCTGGGTGTTAACAGGTATCTTCATCTCTAACTTGAACTTTGTGATGTCTTGACTTTAGGTCCATATTGGTGAGGTATTTAGCTTGCTACAATTGATCCAACATATCATATATCTCGGGCATGGGATACCTATTCTTGAGCATAATTTTTTTTAACACCCTATAATCAATGAACATCCACCAAGTCCCATCTTTCTTAGGCATAATTATAATGGGTGACCCACATGGTGAGGTGCATGGTTAAATAACATCATGTTCTAGTAGGTGTTGCACTTGCTTCTTCACCTCATTTTATTCTATATTGGACTATATGTACAACCCAATGTTTCGAAATGGAGAGTTTCGCAATAGTTGGATCTCATGCTCCAAATACCTCTTAGGTGGTGACCATTAGACTCATGGAACAAAGCCCTATATGCCTATAAAAGCTCTTCTAGTTGTTGTTTATATTCCTCCAAGGATGACTTAGCTCTCATGGACTCTTATACAAATTGGTTATCTATTAAGTGCAACAAAACATACTTCTTGCAAAAATTGATCAACTTTTTGGCCTAGTTTCCACTTACCAATGAGATCTTTGACTTCCCCTTTTGCACATTGATGATGAATTATTTTATTTCCTTAATGAGGTGGTATTATTTGGCTATTTTCATTAATATCACATCTTACATTTATATATAGGGATTCCCAAATACAAGTCTACGTACATCAAGTGGAACTACATCCAACTCTACTTCATCAATAAGATCAAGACTAATAGCAAATTTGATTCTACACTATTCAGTTACCTTTATCTCTACCTTCTTGTTGACCCTTCCCAATGGATGTTGTCTAGGATGGTCATGAGTCTCAAGTTACAATTTCATGAAAAGATATGTTGCTATGAGATTCTCCTATGATCCTGAGTCAAAAAGAGCATCAATTTTCATCTTCTTGACCTGTATATTTATATGGAAGAGTATAGTCATTTCATTCTCCTCCTTTCGTTGAAGCCTACTTAGATTTACCCCATTTTGTATAGATGTACAAACAATATTCTCATACACATATGAGCTACTTTATACCTAATTACTAGAATCTGTGTCCATGATATTTTTCTTCCTAGCATCTTTCTTTCAATTCTTTGGGTTGAGCTCTAGTTTCAAATTCCAACACTTCTTCCATGTATGACCATCAATGTTACAACAGTTGCAGTGGTTAATAAGATATTTGCACTTGTTTGTTGTGTCTATTTCCCTTTTGTGATTTTCCCCTTTCCACTTGTTCTTCCTCTCCTTTGAAGCTTCTTAATGCTCCTTCTTCTTTGAACCACCTAATTTCCCTTTCTTTTTCCCTATGTTCTATAGGTATGATGCATGTACACAAACCTTATCCATCATTCTAGGTTTGAACAACATCGCTTGCTTCTACAAATGGTTGTGTATACCCCTAAGATACTTGAGGAGTACATCGGAGATGCAAATCATTATTGACATCTTCCTAAATTCTATGGTGTACTCATATAGACTCTACCCAGAGTAATGCCATTGAATCCACTAGTCTTCTACATACCTGATAGGATAGATATGGGACTTTATTAGAGTTTTTAAATCCTACCACTTAGTCATTGGAGCATCTCTTTCCAACCTCGGGGTTTCTGTGTGACTTTCCCACTAGGTCAGGGCATGGCCCTCTAATTTTGGATGAGAAAATGAAATTGCATGTTCTTCCTCTATATGATGAACACTAAAATAAACTTATAATTACTGCAACCAATGATTTAACTTCAAATTGTTAATCTCACCTTGATATGGATTTATTTCTACCTTTGCTTCCATCTTGAATAGGGACTATGAATGGTTGCTAACACTCAAACTAGGTTGTTAATTTTTGGGTTCTTTCTTAGACTCCCTCTTTGGTTCTTCTTAATCCCTCAATATTGTCTCTGATCTTACCATTGTGTTAGAACCTACATATTCTCTAAATATCCCAAGATTATTAGTTAGGGTTGTCATGAGGAGGTTCACATTATGATTCATATATGTGACTTATGCTTTCAACTATGCAAACCTCTCCTCTATGGAATCTTGAGGTTCAATAAAAAATTTGTTGGCAATGGCTGGGTTTTATGATTCTTTTCTTAACTAATCCAGATCCCCTACAAATTCCTAAAAATACCCAAATACACCTACTTTGATACCATTATTATATGTAAACTACCATGGATATTCCACTAGAAAATTTGTCACAATAGATCTACTAAATTATATTTGAAAATCCTAAAATCTACACTATGAGGGTTAATTTCTAATTAGATTTACATATTCATTAATTATTATGTTGTGTTTATGCATGCAATAGATATAATATTTAAAATAGAGAACAAATAATTAAACTGAAAAAACATAATGAAGACAATATATGATCTAGAAAACACTTAGGGAGAAAACCCAGCTGGAAAGTGAGGTTGTTATTCCCTCTCTTTCTCTAAATGGAAAAGGATGCAAGTACAAAGGAGTGTAACTTGTGGCCCATGGGCTACAACAATGAACAAACCCTCTCTATTTTATTAGTCTTTATCCAATCTCATCTAATCTGCTCATATATGGATCAAAATGCACTTGAATAGAATAAAACCCCTTTTCCTCTTAGTGGTCAGGTTATAACACAACCCGATAACGTACTAGTCGTTAAGTTTGACTCCTTAAGCTCTTGAATAGAGTTACAATATTGACTCTTCTATATTATTCTTCATCATGATCACATGGCTAGCCCCTTTCCATGACTAATGGGGGCTAACATGGAATCCTCTCGAATCATGGTAGTCAAATCAAGAAGGTCGATTTTCGGGTGACATAACTTTTGCATATATAATTTGAATGATGTTATTATTGTGTCATTGGAAAGGCATCGATGTGTAGAATACTTCTAGGGGTGTGGTGCTTAAGAATCATATTTTTACACCCAAAAAATAAATTTTGATGCCTCAAACTACTTTTGGAAGGTTTCAGATCCCAATTTGCAAAACTAGGACTCGTCAATAAAAATGGTCCTATGAGTTGATTCCTCCACTTTTTCACTCTTGAAGAATCAAGATGGATGGAAAATAATATAATGATCCAATCCTGATCACTCACTCTCCATTTCATTATTCCCTTCCCTCTCGCTTTTCCTCTCTCCCCATTTCCCTATCTCTCTCTCTATCTTTCTATGTCTCCCTATGTCCCTCTCTCTAACCATGTGTCTCTCTCTCTCTCCTTATTTTCCAACCTCTCTCTCTCTTCCTTTTCACATTTCTCCAAATCCCTTTTCCTTGGTGTATATGTTGCAACTAGAATGTGTGTGCATGTTAAAAGCATGCACGCATTATTAATGTACATGCCTTATTAACATGTACATGTTCATGCTTGTATAAGAAAAAACACACCTTATTCTCTCTTACTCTCCATGTGGACAATCTCTTAACATGTGCTTGTTGGAAATAGCAACAAGAAATGCTAAAAATAGCATTTCATGTACTAGCGTTGGACATAGCAACAAGGAATGAAAAATGGAAGTGCTATAAATAGCATTTCGGGATGGATTCCAATTTTAGTTAGTCCCTGAACTAAAATTGAGAAGTAAAATTCGAATTTGATCTTAGCAGCTACTTGTAAAATAATTAATTAATTCATCTTGAGTTAATTAGTTGGAGAAAATCAAACATGAAGTCTATGTGAGGACATGTAACAGTTATCCCATTGATTGAGGAATTTATCCATCAGTTAAAGAGATAAGGATGAGTTGTAAATTGAGTTGTAACTAGTTAGCTTAGTTCACTGAGTTAAGTCCAGTTAGATTAGTTCCAATAGTTTGTGGAATTAATTGTGAGTTCAGTTAGTTAATGCTTACATGCATGTAACTGCTGCTCTCCAGATAACTGAATATTCTCTCATAAATAACTCATGCATGTCACTTCAGTCAGAGACCCAGTTGAGATCAGAGGAAGGGACAATGTACTATCAGTTGGAGTATTTTTCCTATATAGGAAACTCATCCATGCAGAAGGAATTATCTCCTTCAATTTTGTGCAGTTATTTCTTAGCCAAGTGAGCAGTGTGAGGTGGGAATTCACACATGTGGAAGTACTGGACCCCAGGAAAAACTGCGAAAGGAAATAGGAGGCTTGGAGGGCAAAGGAGAAGGTTTGTGAGAAGCCTTTGACTATCTATGAGCAGCAAAGGGATTGTACTAAGAGCAGGATAGCTTGTGAGCTAATGCTTTGTGTAATCCAGACTATCTTCCACTTGTATAATAATACAGAGATTGGGGTTTTTAGCCGAGGCTTTCCCCAAAGTATTCTTCTGTGTTTCATGTGCATGATTTCTTCTTCTTTGTTACATGTGTTCTGATTGATCTTGCTCATATTCGATTAAGCTTCCGCAAGTTTGTTGTAGAAGTAGATCTTGTATTTTGCTTTAGTATATTGCATAATCTGTTGATCTACAGTGGGAATTTCTACATGGTATTGGAGCGAAGGTGATCAAACCGAAGAACGGTATACAAGAAGGGAGAAGTTCAAAGTTTGAGCTTCCTGAATATATAAATCGAGTTCTTATCACATCTCAATTTCACCAATGGCATTCAACGGTTTAAGACTCGAGTATGCCATTGGTGGCAGCTCGAATTATATACCTTGGAAGGATCGCATGGAAGCAGTGTTAGAGGAAAACGGTCTAAAGGACTTCATTGATCAAGAAGTCCCCAAGCCCGCAGCGACTAATACTACAGAATTGGCGGAATGGAAGAAATGTGTGGCTAGAGCAAGGAGAATCCTTCTAGAGGGAGTTCGAGACCACATAGTCTCGGTCTCCATGGGAAGGAGACATTGTTTTCTATGTGGAAAACATTGAAATATCTATATCAGAACAGCAGCGATCAGAGGAAGCTGGCGCTAAAAGATAAGCTTCGGAAAATCAAGTGTGAAAAGGGCGACACGATCTCTAAATATCTGAACAAGCTCACCACTTGTAGGGATGAGCTTGGAAGTGTAGGGATCATGACAACCAATGATGACATGGTGAGTCTTTCACTCCTCGGTCTTCCTAAGAGTTGGCATAGCTACCAAGAACCGGTTAATGTAAGAGAGAAACTACCAGATTGGGAACGACTTTGGTCTGATCTGATGCAGGAGGAGATAAGAAGAAGCACCAGAGATGGTTCTTCATCCAAGGAGGATGAAGAAAATTGTGCCTTAGCGAGTAAGGCAAAGAAAGGGAAGGAGAAGGATTCTCATCCCAAATCCAGTTATTTCCATGGTGGGAAGAAGTTTGACACATCGAAAGTGCAATGCTTTCATTGTCATGAGGTGGGCCATTTTGCTACAAATTGTCCACTGAAGAAATCCAACGAAGGATCTGAAGGTGAGACATTGGCCTCATGGTTCGAGTTGGATTTCACACTCTTTGCATGCATTGTTTCATCCATGGTGGGATGTGGTTGGTTTCTTGACAGTGGAGCTTCTTTCCACATGACCAGCGATAAGAGTTTGTTTAGTACCTTGGAGGAGAAAGATCTCCAGATACTCATAGTGATGGGTAATGATGAAAAGTATAGTGTCTCAGGTGTAGGCATGGTTGTTTTTCAAAGGGAGCATGGAGCTCGCATTACCTTGACTTATGTCAAGTATGTACCAAGACTAAGGAAAAATTTGGTGTCTGTTGCAATGCTGGAAGACAAAGGCTATGATGTAGTCTTCAGTAAGGGAAAGGTTTTCCTTAGACACGTCACCACGAGACAGGTGAAGCAGAATGGTTCACGAGTCAAGAACTTGTATGCTCTTAAGGTTCAATATGCATGCATAGCCTTGAGGAGCAAGGCAACTATTCGAGACTTGGTGGTTGAGAGGGAGAGTACATTACCTCTCAACATGCAATGCCAGAAGAAGTCTCAGACAATTATGGAGGAGCCACAATTGGTGAAGCAGCTTCAGGAGGTTTTGGAGCAGCCACAACTGGAGAAGTCGAGAGGATACCGAGTGGAGGCATCCACTCATGCAGAGAGCTCCAGTAGGGGGAAATTTTGAGCCAAGTGGGCAGAGGGATCACATGCATCCATACATCTAGGTCGGAGGTGGGGTGATGTGGATTGACAGTCCCAAGAAGGCTGGAATAGGGGCAGGATCACTGAGGTACCACCTTGCTACAGGAGCCCTGACGAGGAGTAGTAGGACTAGCTATGTGGGTAGAGACAGATGCAGATGGAGCAGCAGAGAGAGCTATAGTGCAGGAATCCCAAGACAGTGTAGAGCTAGCAGGCTACAACAATGCGAGAGGCACAGGAGTGTTGCACCAATGCAGGATGGCACAAAGAGGTGTGCAATGGTGCGAGATGCATGGAGTGTTGTAGCATCTCAGAGGTCACAGAGGGAGCACTTGTCAGTGGCAGAGGGAGCTTCAGCATCAGAGGGTGTTTCTAGCCCAACAGGGAGGTCAGTTGGGAGATTTTTTTGTTTCTAGAGTTGCTGGAGCAACAACACTTGAGAGAACTGTTGCATGCAGAACATTCCAAAGGTTCAGGGTCGGGTTTGAGTTGAATGCCTTTCTTATTGAGAGGGAGTGTTGGAAATAGCAACAAGAAATTCTAAAATAGAAATGCTAAAAATAACATTGCTATAAATAGCATTTCAGGTACCAGTGTTGGACATAGCAACAAGGAATGAAAAATGGAAGTGCTAAAAATAGAATTGCTATAAATAGCATTTCGAGATGGATTCCAATTTTAGTTAGTCCCTGACTAAAATTGAGAAGTAAAATTTGAATTTGATCTTAGCAGTTGTTTGTAAAACAATTAATTAATTCATCTTGAGTTAATTAGTTGGAGAAAATCAAACATGAAGTCTGTGTGAGGACATGCAACAGTTATCCCATTGATTGAGGAATTTATCCATCAGTTAAAGAGATAAGGATGAGTTGTGATATTGAGTTGTAATTAGTTAGCTCAGTTAACTGAGTTAAGTCCAGTTAGATTAGTTCCAACAGTTTGTGGAATTAATTGTGAGTTCAATTAGTTAATGCTTGCATGCATGTAACTGCTGCACTCCAGATAACTGAATATTCTCTCATAAATAACTCATGCATGTCAGTTCAGTCAGAGACCCAGTTGAGATCAGAGGAAGGGACAATGTACTATCATTTGGAGGATTTTTCCTATATAGGAAACTCATCCATGCAGAAGGAATTATCTCCTTCAGGTTTGTGCAGTTATTTCTAAGCCAAGTGAGCAGTGTGAGGTGGGAATTCACACAAGTGGAAGCACTGGACCCCAGGAAAAAATGCACAAGGAAATAGGAGGCTTGGAGGGCAGAGGAGAAGGTTTGTGAGAAGCCTTTGACTATCTATGGGCAGCAGAGGGATTTTATTGAGAGCAGGATAGCTTGTGAGCTAATGCTTTGTGTAATCCTAACTATTTACCATTTGTATGATAATACAGAGATCAGGGTTTTTAGCTGAGGCTTTCCCCATAGTATTCTTTTGTGTTTCATGTGCATGATTTCTTCTTCTCTGTTATATGTGTTCTAATTGATCTTTCTCATATTCGATTAAGCTTCCGCAAGTTTGTTGTAGAAGTAGATCTTGTATTTTGCTTTAGTATATTGCATAATCTGTTGTTCTACAGTGGGAATTTCTATAGTGCTCTTCCTTGCACTCTTAACACTTTAATGGATTTTTCCTTGGTTCTTCAACCTCTTCATTCACTTCATGAATTGACTTATTCCTACTTCGAGAGGGAAAATTATGTTGGAATTCACTCTTAGCTAGTAGGTTGAACATGATGATTTTATCATCCTACTTGTAGCATGGGGATCTAAATCTTTTCTTCCTGAAGCTAGTCTTCTCCTTCTTTTTCCATTATGTCTAGAATTAAGTTTTATGCTTCAACTAGTCATAATAGTATTTAGTTTTCTAGATGGTATCCTTCAATGCCTTACGTTCAAAAAAATTATTCAATATTGATAGGACTATGGAACTCCATTTAGGAAATGCTAGATTTTTATATTTTCATCTTTGATATAAGGCACATGGCTTAATAATTCTATGAACTTGTTGGCATATGTTGTCGGAAATATCGGGGGTGGGTTGAATCAATATTCCTTTCAATTTGTATTATTATTAATCTTTCAGAGCATTAGTTAGTCTTCAATTATTATCAGTGTTTGTACAATGATAACAGTAAACAAAAGGAACACAAATGCACACAGTTTTTAAGGTGGAAACCCCCTCCGAGACAAAAACCACCTAAATGCTTTTCTAACAATTATTTAATCTTCAACTCCAATTATAAAGAAAGCTCCAAGTTCCTAGAATCTAGAAAAACATTCTTCTCCATCTCCCACTGGATGGACGCTCCAATGCCTGAGATTCTTCAGTAGTCAACTAAACAGATGCCCCAACACCTAATGAGCTACAATTCACCCTAGCACCACCCTACCACCCTGAATTTTTCACAGGCTTGAACCTGTTGGTGACTTCGTGCACCAACCTAGCACCACCCTACCACCCTATAGAAGAATAAAATAAGAATGGATGCCCATACCATGGAAAATGGTCCACTTCACAATGATATAGAATTGTGTAGAAGAAGAAGACATACTAGACCATAACCCTAACTATGACACAACCACCTAATGATGATCCTGGACCTCCCAACTGATTCTTCAACTCTTGGCAGATAAACACTTGTACAACTTTTACAATGATGCTTTTACAATGACTTTGTGCAATGATACTTTTAAAATGACTGTATGCAGTGCTGCCCACTTGAAGACTTCATGTGGTGAACTTCTTGTTGTTGTTCTTCACCTTGATTGTTGCTCTTGTCATGCTACCCTTTCTCACTCTTCAGAACATTATATTATGCATGGAGTATTCTCTTGATGAATATATAATACCTGCAAAAAGTCTTCAAGGAAATACCCATGACCTGATAATAGCAAAACTTACGTCATCCTGCAGAGCATATGTCAGTGCTAAACAAAAGCAACAAATCAGAATATAAAGAACCTAATGCCATTAAGATATGAGCATGTATATATAGAATATACTTACCTAGAGCTTACCTCTGTTGCATCATTTTTTTGCACCTTGCTCTTTGGTGCCCTAGAAAGTTTGGTCCCTCGCAGCCCTTGACAGCACTTGATCTAGTTTTTTTTTCTTGCCTTCTAGGAGCATGATATTGAATCTAAAGTATCTCTGTGATTTCAGATCCCCAATATGTGATCTTCGGTCATGTAGTAGCCCTCTGAGTCTTCTTTCCAAAGCCACAGGTTTGACCCTTGGATTCTTCAAGGAAAAGTTATGCCCAATCTCTCACAATAACCTAATTATGGACTATTTCAGTAGTGAGAACTTGTAGGGCATGCCACGTGTCATTGTTTCCTCCTTTAGCCACTTTTTACAGAATTCCAATCCGCTTCTCAAAGAGAGAGTTATGACGATTTTCCCAAGGTCACCTCTTTGAGATGAAATTCGGGAGCCTACAAAAACCCTAATTTCCACATATCATATCTCCGAAAATATAGCGAACCAAGATCTGAAATTCGGTCATGACGTTCATCAGGATTTTGTCTCAAATGGGTTTTAATTTCAGCATCTAAGACTTTCAAGAAATAAAGTTACAGTGAAAATTCCATGATCACTACTTTTGGAGGATATATGAGATTTCGTTTTATAGAGTTGAGAGGGGATTCTATAGGGAATGTTGGAGGGATTTTAGGGGCTTAAAAAATTATTAATTATTGACTATTCACTGACCAAAATCAATGATAAATGCCATGCCACAACCTCATGGGGTTTTAGCCCATTAATTGGGGTTACTAACTTCAACCTTGAATAACTTACAAACCGTGAGGAATTATGAGGAGAGCTATATATCGATAGAATGATATTTTTGAATAGAGTATTCCAATAATGGTTATGAGACGAGAAACCATAAATTATGATGCCCAATGTGCCATGGAATTTTAGGTTCATCCTTGGTGCTGCTTGGGTTGACATCAATGACAAGCTCAGATCATCTTTAGATCAACATATGTTTCCATAGTGATTTGGCCTAGCTTGTGCTCTTGGAATTCTTTGATATTTCCATCATAAAACCTGTCATACTCAAGTTCATCCTCTTCTCTAGAATTCCCTAGACATTCTTGAGATCTTCCCACCATATGTTAGCCTTGCCTCTCACATTAAATATGGCTACTCTTGCATTCATGTTTTCAAAGTAATTTTACACACTAAAATATATCTCTAGTCCTAGAATCCATGTTCTACCTCTCCACTCTTCCTAACATTCCCATCGAGGGTAGGAGGTTTTTCCTTCTTAAATTCTTTGAGTAATAAGCTCCTCACAACCTCCTTCTCCTTTTTCTTCTATAACCCTAATTTAGTTGTTGTGATGGAAAATTTATTAGAACTATTAGTTCCACCCCTATAGGTGTCTATCGAGGTATCATCATTGGTTGTATCCTTCATTTCACTCTCGCTTCTCTTTCTTGATCTTCTCCCTTCTGCCTTGCCAGTCTTTGGTTCATACTTTGGATTTTAGATGGACAACGAACCTGTTTGGACCTAGGCCTGACCAAATTACTGGAATATGGTTCTTATGATCCAGGTGGATATTAGTGGCCACCCTCCTATTCCACCTAGACCCCGCAGTCAATTTCATATGTTTCCTTGTTCGTTTCAGCGTTTACTATTTTTAGCAATTTTTCGGGTCCTGAACTTCCGGAGCAGTTTTGACCCCCCTAAACAGCGTTTTTTTGGGGTCCACGATAGGCTCATAGTTGTAGAAAAAGGTGAAACCTATAGTACTCGGCGATACCTTTCCAATAAGGTATTATACATGACAAACGGAGATAATATGACCAAGTTACGACCTCAGGAAGTTGGTTGCCCAAATAACCCCAACGAGGCCCACAAACTCTTGGTGTTACACCTCCTCGGGTTAGGGTTTTGGTTGTTTAATGTTTTCTCATGTTTTCCAATAATAAATAGGCCCTTGAGCCTCATTGTAACATAGTTCAGAGGCATGTAGCTGCCACATCTCTTCTCAGAGATAAGCTACCATCGCCCAAGCTATCTTATTTCCATTCTATTTGTAAGCATAGTTCAGTATTTCTCTACTAATGAAATGAAGTGTTTCCCTGCTGCATCTCTATGTTTATGATCATATCTCTAAGTTGTTTCATTCATGTTTAAGTTTGGATCAATGGTATCAGAGCGGCCTGCTCTTTCTCTGTTTTTCTTTACATGTCCCCAATGAGGTTAGGGTATAAGGAGTTAGGGCTTGATCTATTTAAACCATTGCAAGACCAGCCTCGCAAAACCCGACAACCTCCCATGGCAAAAGAAAAGAAAGATGCACTACAACAAAACCAGCGATTAGCGTCCCTTTTTACTTCTTTTTTTGCATCTAGAGCCCATTTTTGGTGCTATTTGCATCCATTTATCAAATATGGTGCAAAACTTGACACAAAATTTGCATCAATTTTTGCACCAAATCTTACACCAAGTTTAGCACCAGGTATTGCAATAGGTTTTGCACCACGTTTTGCACCAAATTTTATGCCAAGTTTTGTGTCATCCTTTACACCAGGTTTTGCATCAAGTTTGGCACCTAATTTTGTTTGACATACTTTTGCATCCTCATTTGCATCCACTTTTTGCACCTACACTTGCATCAACTTTTGCATCGACTTTTGCATCCTTTTTTAAATCATTTTTTGCATCCATTTTTTCATCCATTTGTGCATCCCTTTTGCGCCAAGTTTTACATCGTGTTTTGTGTCTAGTTTTGCATAAAATTTTGCATCTACTTTTGTTGCATCCACTTTTCCCTCTTGTTTGGCATCCATATTTACATCCTCTTTTGCATCTATTATTGTACCCACTATTGCATCTAATATTTTTGTGCCACAATTAGTGCCTAGTTTGGCACCTCCTTTTGCACCCACTTTTGATTATAATTTTGCATCCACGTTTGCATCCTCATTTGCGTCTAGGTTTTCATCAACTACTACATCTATTTTTGCATCCTTTTTTGTATCCAATTTTGGACCGGGATTTGCATCGGGTTTTGTGTCTCGTTTTGCATCGACTTCTATTGCATCCACTTTTGCACACAATTTTGCATCCACTGTTGCACCCATTTTAAATTTCACTTTTTGCATCCCTTTTTACATCTTCATTTGCATCATACTTTGATTCTTTTTTTGCATCTATCATTACATCCACTTTTGTTATGCCACAATTTGCACCATGTTTTTCACTCACTGTTGTATCCACGTTTGCTTCCAATTTTGCATCCATGTTCACATCCTCTCTTGCATCAAATATTGCATCTATTTTTGCATCCACTTTTATGTCAGGTTTATGCATTGGGTTTTGCATCTCGTCTTGTATCTACTTTTGCATCTACTTACATTATATCCATTTTTTGCATCCAATTTTGTTTTGCCTGTTGCATCAATGTTTGCTTCCACTTTTACATCCATTTTTGCATCTTATTTTGCATATTTTTTGTCTATTGTTACATCCACTTTTGTTGCACCATATCTTGCGCCTACCATTGCAACCACATTTGCTTCCACGTTTGCATCCCCTATTGCATCCACTTTTGTTTCATCCATTTTTGCATATACTTTTGTTTCCGTTGTTGCATCCACATTTGTTTCACCACAATTTGTGCCAAGTTTTACACCTACCATTGGACCCATGTTTGCTTCCACTTTTGCCTTCATGTTTGCATCCAAGTTTGCATTGACAACTGCACCTACTTTTGCATCCACTTTTGTGTCAGGTTTTTCATGTTGTTGTGCATCTACTTATGTTGTATCCACTTTTCATCCAATTTTACTTCTATTGTTGCCCCCATTTCTATGTTCGCTTTTGCATCCCTTTTCCAACACTCATCATATTTTTTGCATTGATGATATTCCTTATGGCATTGACAATTATGAACAATTGATGACAATGTCAATAATATTGACAATGATGAAAATGAAGATGATGGCGATGACATGAATTGTGATTATGATGATAAAGACGATAGTGGTTACAATGACAATGATGATGATGGCAATGATTATGATGATGACGATGCTAATGACGTTGGCGAATCTTCCCAATTTTAGATGTTGTCATTGTCATAATCATAAGCATTATCTTTGGTGTCATGATCATAATTTCATCTAGTTCATCATCAAAAACAATAATGGCATGAATGATGATGATGCATGATTACAACAATGTCGATAGAAATTACATTAATGATGATGATGGGGATGATAAAAATGACAATGACGATGATAATGGTGGTGATGATGATCATCATCGATCATCTGTCAAAAATAGAGTTGTTATTTCTCTTACGTATATCAATGTGTCCTAAACAACCCTTTTCTAGCACTGATCACATTTTTTGGGTTGATGATATTTCTTACAACATCTACAATTATGAACAATTGCAAACAATGTCCATAATGATGATGATGATGGCATGAATGGTGATGATGATGATAATGTAATGATGGCAATAACAATGACAAGGATGATGGTGATGATGATGACAATGATTATGATAATGAGAATGACCTTACAATCTTATGGATTCGTGAACAATTACTAGTTTCAATACCATCTTCTGGATACGTATTACTATCATACTTTTTAAATTTTCTGTCTCTCTTGAGGTATCTTACTATAATGGTGTTGTCAACACTAGAAAGATATCTTGTTGTAATGGTGGTTCTAATGTTAGCACTAGCAAAGTTTAGTAGGGAGGATGCTACTACAAGAGGAATTCCTTCTAAGTGACTATGGCATTCAAAATGAGGCTTTATGGGCTGCTTGTTAACACATGTTCTCATGCTCATATAAAATTAATGTGAAAAGTTGCTTTAATTGGTTCCCATGCATAATTGATATTGATAATGGGGTGGTATAAAATTGTAATGGGCATATCCGTTAGTTAGTTATGATGGGTCAACAACATTGAAACCATCCAAGTGACATTTCACCTTGGAACAATCGTCGCTCGTGCGAAAACACAAAGTTTATGTAAATGAAAGTTGTGATTGTAGTGGAATTAAAACCATTGAGAAATATCAAAGAAGACGTTGCCTACCAGTTTTGAAAGACAACCAAGGCATTGAACAACTATTTGCATTAGGATGTAGTGAGGGAATCGAAGGAAATTTGGCAGCCCTAAGTTGCCATTACTATTGCCAATCACACATTCAATAGTAACCATAAAAGGTAGCCACATATAAACAGAACTTCGAGGTGTTGACAGTCAGAATCTATTGTAATAGCTTTGACGTATATATAGTTTTGTGTTTAGATGAGAATGAAGTGGGCTTCATCCAGGGTTCGGCTCAATCCTCGTCCATTCCATGCAGTGGTGTTTAATTCGCCAAGCAAGAGAATATTACGTGAGTGTTCAGAGTTAAATCAACAGAAATCAAGGACGTGTGATTGTCAAATTATTGCTCCTCCCTTATGATTGAGCGCTTGATGCGATGGTCATTATCCTTGGGTGATACTTTTATTCCCCATTTTCTATTGAAAAAGTAGCGTTTTTCTGTTCGATTATGATAGGAATGGATGAACGCCGGTTTGGGTGGATGTAGACCCATGTTTTTTTGTGGTGATCTTCAAATGTCTTGAGGATAAGAAAAAAATCCTTGACCAAGGTCCATGGTTTTGGGGATGAGTTGGTCTTCTAGTGAAGCCATGGTTTCCCAACTTCAATCCTCTCACTATGTTGCCGATGACTACTCTAGTATGGGTAAGATTCCCAGTTTTCCCATTCACTTTACCCATCTAGATCTCTTAGAAAAAGTGGGCAATTTTATTGGAAGATTCGTCAAAGTAGACAGGGAAAGACTTTTGAAAGGCATTTTCACCTATGTTTGCATATGTGTTTAGGTAGATCCCAATGAAGTTTTGCGAGATAAAATTGAGCTCAAGTGGATGGGAATTGTGTATTCCCAACCCCTGGACTATGAAAATACAACTTTTTGATATAGGAATTACCAACAAGATAGACACCTTCAAACTATCTGTCCCTTTCCAATAGGGGCTTCCTCCTTACAGTCATCTAAGAACTCTAGCTGCCGTTGGAGGGATCTTAAGGAAAGAGAGGGATCCAAAATGTAACACCCCTCCCTTGTGTGTCAAACTTTGCAAACCTAAGCTGAGAAAAGCTAGGTATGATGTGTAATATAAAAAGTAAATACATTATTAATAAATTAATCACTTGGAAAAGCGAGACACCAAGAGATGAGATTCTTGCCAAATCACATTGGTGAATGGGAAAGGATAATTCTTTCATGGTAAAGCTTCTCGATTTAATTCTAGATAAGTTGGATGGATTGGAGATAAATATCCATTGAGAAAAACATAAAAGTTGTGCGGGAGAGAAAGGCAATCTTCTATGAGGAAAATCCTCATGGGAGAGAAAGGTGAGCTTTTATGAGATAAGCCTACGCAAATGGATAAAAAGATCCATAAAAGCGAGACACCGCTAATGGAAACCATATCATGAAAGAAGGTATTAAATACCCATTGCATAGATCAATTGGAGGCGGTTGATCCATGGCAAGAACCTCGACTCGGTGGTGAACTGAAGAGTCATTTCTAGGTTGGGTAGCGGTGCTCTGTTTTCCAAGTGTCGTTCTCTCTTTTGATCTAGTTTGACTCGCTTGCGTGGATTGTTCTGTATGTTGGTTTCTTACCCTCTATGTTATAGATTCCTTAGCATATGAGAGAATTTTCTTGAGTTTTAAATGCACTGCATGTGGCATTAATGAGATGATTTTATGGATGCACATAAATGAAATTCTAATTACAGTCACAGTATGTGGATCTTATGTAGAATTGGTGTTAACCTGTCTTTTGTTAAGATAGTGAATAGTCGTGCTTGAGCCGCTATGCAAATTTGTTAATTGTGGTTAAGGCTCGACTGTATAAACTATGGTACAAGTTATTTGTGCTATGCATCCAATGCTACGCTTCTGATTAATTGTGCATAATCCCTAAGATACACATGTTAACGTGTCATGCAACTGTGGCAGACGGATTATTGATTATGTATGATAAATGATTTTGTTTTGAAACGGTAGGGCCTATGGTTCGGGTTATCTAATATATGCATTATGCATTATAGGATGAATTGCATCCATTGAGGCGTTCTAATTATTTATTCGTATTGCATAAGATATATGTCGGTGGTACTTTCGGCCATGACAATAGGAATATGAACATGCTATATGGCAAAGCTAGTTATTGTAAATGGATGACCTGATCTCCATAAATGTTGGATTGAATCCTCAAAGGAGGGATACTCGAATGCGGGATATTGAATAATATTGATTGATTCCTCCTCTGTGATGTGATGTAGGCATGGGTAGAAGTGCTTGTGTTAGCTTTGTTATGAGGTAGTTGTATATGAACGCGTGTGACAACCATTACATCTAAATTTATTACAAGCTAAAATTAGTAAAGGAAACCAATATGTTGCCTTTAATACTGTGGCTAGGAGGTGTCTACTGAAAGAGGACCCAAAGTTGATCATAATTCATGGAACAAGGTATCAATCAACCTTAAGCACAATGCAAGAATAGGATGAAAACCTTAAGCATGACCACCAACTCATCGAATGGCCTTGAGGCTGCAATATGCAAGAAGAGGATGAAAAACATTGACTTTGAAAGCTTTTACAACCAGAGAACCTTAAAACCCCAACTCCCTCCTTAGGACAAGTGTATTTGAGTTTACCAAGAGTTGGCTTCCAACACACCCAACGCTCAATGCCAAACATGACATGGTACACTAAAACACAAAGACCGTAAAACCTTTCAACATATCGACAAAGTACACATTCTTCCTTGAAATACACATTCTAAGGAAACCCACAAATGACTTCTCCTCATTTTGAGGATGGTACATAAGTTAAATTGGATTGCATAGGGATTTCTTAACACAGGGTTCAAAATTATTACAACAATATACTCATTAATCACTAAATATGTCATTTGTAGGAATTGCAGTTAGGTGGGGAGGATAACACTCCTATCCATTTTTAAAGCTACACCCAATTAATAAGTTCTCCATGTGCCACAATAAATGAAATTTTTATGACTATAGTGACACATCCCTCGAGATTTCCTTCCACACCAACACTTTTATCCATGAACTAAAGAGTGACTATTTCATTATTATATTATACATACATGTTAATATAAGCATTAAAATTTGTATTCCTTTGTAAAAAATGCTAGTCCAAGAGATACATTTGATCACCTTGTCTTGTATCCAATATCCAATGTTGACCCCTATATCCTTAGATCTAGAGTGAAGGTTTCATTTCTAATGTTGTGTTTGAGCTTAAATTAAACAGACACAGAAGCCAAACGCCGTTATTGATACTTACGAAGGTGTGGCTTCATATTTGCAAGCTTGTACACACATATTCAGATTTGGGTTTCATGGAAATATTTTCTTGCTAAGCAAACTAATAAACCTCTATACAAAGTCGACCGCATGAATTATGCACGACTGGTTTTTGAAAATTCCCCTAAACGGGACTGTGTTTTATGGAATGTGCCCATCAGAGGGTACGCCATGAATGGACCCTGTGAGGAAGCCCTCCTACTCTATTCCCAAATGCGGCAGAAAGGCATACAGCCCGATGAACTCATTCTTCCCTTTATTCTGAAGGGGATGAAGGTTCATCATTTTATAATAAGAGCCGGATTGGATTGCAATCTATTTGTGGGGAACGCCCTTCTTGCTCTATATGCAAAATGTGGAAGTATAGAGAACGCACGCCAAGTGTTTAACAAAATGTGTGAGAGAGATTTGGTGTCATGGAACTCTATGATTGTTGGATATTCTCAGAATGGACATGCCTATGAGGCATTGACGCTTTTCCATCAAATGCTGCTAGAGGAGGTGGTACCGGGTCCCGTTACTATGGTTAGTTTTCTCCGAGCATGTACATAGGTCGAAGCTCTTCAACGAGGTAAGTGTGTGCATAGTTACATGATTAGAAATGAGATTGAGATCAACATCTTTGTAGATACCTCCCTCACAGATCTCTATTCGAAATGTGAAAGTATTGAAATGGCACGTCTATTGTTTGACAAAATGTCTTGACAGAGATGTTGTGGCATGACTGCATGCAGTCAAAACACCCACGAATGTGATGTAGGTTGGCTTCACGCCACTGTGCTCCATATGAGAAAAGAGCCCAAGAGCATTTTCAGCATGCCCATTCATACCAAGACCCTCAATAATGTCTTGACCGTTTCAGAGGGGCTATTGCGAGGTTTGCGTAATGGAGTTCGGACAGATTCAGGACGGGGGGGTTTTCTGCATTTTAAGACGGTGATTCGAGGTTTTGTTTCTGAAGCATAAAATCTCTGTAGCGAAAATGAAGTCTTCTCTGAGGAAGCTGCGAGGGTTTTCACTCAGCAAACATGGAGTTAAAGAGAAACTGGGCACGGTCTATCACAGCCAGAAGCAGCAGCAGCTGCCACCTCCGGCTTCCCTGGACGAGCTCGTTCAAGCTTCCCAGGTACCGATTTCATGGATCATTTTTCAAGTTAGGGCATGTTGTTGCGTTATTTATATTTTCAAGAAAATTGAGCTTTTTCCTTTAAAAGAATTCGCGATAAAGAGGTTCTTGTTGCGTTTTAGAGATAGCCTGTGACGAATGATTTTCAAAAATGAAATGTGAAGCGTTAGTTCTCTTGATGAGTTCAGAATGTAGTGATTTCTTTGATAAATTGTAAAGTTAGGACAGGTTATGATATTTCAGGTTTCAAGCATGGAAGTTGAGCTTTGCCTTAAAATGAATTGCCTTTTTTTGCCCAAAATGGTTTTCTTCGAGTTATGCAGATCGAATTTAGGCGATGATTTAATCATCTAGACAATTCTAGAGGTTTATTAAGCCCGTCCTAACTTAAAAAAATATAGTGCATGAAATCACTACATCCTAGACTTCTAACATTTAATCCCAATGTTTTTTACACTGGATCTGTAAACCCGATAACAATCACTTCCGACGTAGCATTTCAATTTCTTTAAAAGCAAAGCGCGGTTCGATGCTTAAAACTTCCAATATCACAAAGGCCTGTCCTAACTTTAGAGATAATCAATGAGGTATTCATTTAAAAGCAAAACTCTATGGCCGTGTGTGAAACTAAAATATCACGACAGCCTGTCCTAAGTTCATAGATAATCACTGAAGTGTTCCTTTCGAATGAAAGATTAATTTCCATGGGTAAAAGTTCAAATATCAGGATAGCCTGTCTTAACTTCACCGATAATCAATGAAGTCGCTAGATAGAAAATCCTAGAAGTTTTTGATCACAGTGGCGGAAAGAACATAACTTGTTAGGTCATTGAGATGTTGCCTTTGGCAATCGGTGACCCCAGGGCTTGATCTCGTCACCTCTGGCTGGCATGTGTAAAGGGCTATCATGCTATGTTGAGGGTTGATTGTTATGTTATTTGAAGTTTTATGCATGTAGGTTGAGCTTTACATTCAAATGAATTGTAGCATTATGTTAAAAGGGTTCTCGTTGAGTCTTTGTTGTTAACGATTTGCTAAGTTGATCAAATTTAGGGTTGTAAACATGAATCATCACGCTTCTAGATAATGCGAGAACTTTTGTGTGTTATGTAACATGTTGAAGTGCAGAACTGAGTGGCTCGTTGAGAGGTTTACTTTTGCAATTGTTGATTTTGCACAGTTTGAACTTGTGACCTCTAGCTGGCATGTGACAAGGGCTAATCGTATGACTCGCTGAACCTAAATTGAGTGAAAAATACAGCTCAAAACACTTCAAGTCAATGAGAAGCCATCTGCTCTGGAGGAATTAAATTGTCTATGAAATTTAAATACAGAAATTTTGAGTCTTAATTAGCTTAATGTTGCTTAGGTTCCATTCCCAAAAAATGATTGGCATTAGGAAGTTTGAATCTCTTTTCATTCAACAGTGTTGTTTAGATAATATCTCAGCACAGTCGTCTTCAATATCGTTTCATGCTGCATGCTTTGATTTTTGGGGTAATTAAGATTTTATTAAAATACAACTTGTAACAAAATGAGGATAATAATGGTTTCCCCTGTTGATTCTGAGTATGTGCTATATTTTTTATTGCTTTACATCTTTCAAAAAAAGAGAGGACTTTAACATCTCCTTACTTGAAATTCCTGGTTTAAACCCTTATATGTTCATATTGAATATTTTGTTGCATGTGTTGTTAATCAGGCATAAGTTTTATTCAGTTCTGAGTAAATATTGCAGCTCAAAGTACAACAAACCTAAACTTATAAAAGTTTCATTCTAACACTTTTTCATCCAACTTTTAATTTACTATTAACAACCACTGAAAGTCGTCCCCATTCTACTGATCAGCTATAGTTAGCTTATCTTAATTAATTAAGCGTAAGTTGTATCCAGTTCCAAGCAAAATGCTGTAGTTCAAAGTACAACAAATATACTAATGAAAATCATATTCTAACCTTTTGCTATCCAACACATTATCTTAAAATTTATATCCATGAATAACCTGTGGCAGTCATTCCTAATCTAGTAAGTACTAAGCAGCTAGAGTTAGCTTATCTAAAACTACTTCTACATCATGCATTTGCCATTTTAAACACAAAGTCAAATTCTTTTTCGTTATTGAGAGTGTTTATGCTAAAGACAATAAGGGTGGCTCTTAAGTTTTTTGTTTATGTGCTACAGAATCTCCTCTACAGTAAGCGAAACCATTCTAGGTGCGGGGTAGGATGTGCAGGGTTGAGAGGGAGACAGATGCTACTTGCCTTCCTTTGTTCTCTCGACTCAGGAACTTGTCTGTTTGCTAAACATTAGAGGAATTTTTAACCTTTTAGAAGTTGATTATATGGGAGAAGACAGTCAGGATTCAAAATAATAAACTTATGTTCTTTAATGAAATACCACTGGAGTGTTTTTGGTCATTCGTACTGAAAGAATTTTTGGTCATTCTTACTTTCATCTACATTTTTGTAATTAACTTGTACTTCAGACTCTTTTTTTTTTTAATTTTTTTTTTCGTGTCTCCCATATCTCTCTTACTTTCCAACTATGTTGCATGGAGAGTCAACATGTGCCTGATGACAAATCCCTTGTACCCTACATTCCAGTGTTTTGGGGACTTAAAAATGGCTTGGGAATGTCCCAGAATAGCTGGGGGCATCATGGGAGACATGGGAACTTCTAGGGCATTCCCAATCCGTCCCTCACAAAAATATCTGGGACAGTCAACTGACCCTTGAACCTACTGACAGTTCAAGATTATATCTATATATATAGATATATATAACCTAAATCCATCCCTGCACCTGCCTGAAGTCTAAATCCTACCTGCTTCTAATTTTCTAAATCCTACCTGTCATCTCAGCATATCATTCTAAAATTGTTCTCAGCAATTCCTTTCTGCGGCGCTGGCACTCACAGACTCCAGTGCATCATACTCTCAGTCAATACTTGCTATTCCTCTGCAATTCTTATCCCTGACTGTATTTATAATCTTTATTAGTGTCAGGGGGGTGGGCATCAACGGCGGCTTTTGGGATCTATTTAAATTTTCTCTTTGAATTTATTTAAATTCTTATTCACAGTGTTTCTTATTTGCAATTGGAATTTATTTATTTAAATGTTTTATATTTATCGTGGTGAATTAAGAAAAAAATATTATTATTATTATATTTAATATTTTATTATTTTCAAAATTTTAAATATTTATGATTACTATTACTATTATTATTATAATATATAAAATAATTTATATATTATTGCCATCTCCAACTTTCTGTCCCCTGAAAAATTTGGGGGTGCACTCTGGTGGTTCCGGAAACTTACCCACCATCCCTGCTACCCCCGGTCCCAAAGCCAGTGCGACATAGCTTTCTAACTATGTGTTTGCTGCAGCAAGGTGGTACAATTCGAGTTCAATTACTTTTTCCAGAAAGGCAGAAACAAGTTAGTTGCTTGCAGTTGTCTCAAGTTATTTTGCTTCATTGAATAGAGTGAGAAGTCCTCATGAGTCAAGGCCAGTATAATCCCCATGAGATTTGAACCTTTCTGAACATTGCAAGTATGAATTCTATTCACCATTTCGACTGACCATGGAGAGTAGTTGCCTAAGATACAACTGTTTGCAGCTGAGTTAAGGTTACTTTTCACTAATAAATAAACTAAGCTAAATAAAAGTGATTTGTAGACTGGTCATCTAGCATTCCATGAATTCTATTTTACAATTTTGTGGAACTTCCTATTCTTTCTATAGAATTCTATGGAACTAAATATTCTTTTCATCCTCCCCAAGTTAATGGTTTATTCAATCTACTGCTATTGTATTTTACAGGATTGGTCTGTCCTGATCTATATCCCAGGTTAAATGGAATAATTTTCAATTATCTTGGAGTGTATAAGATGTTTAAAACAAAGAAACGGTTTGTAAATTCTTTAGTACTTCCTCTAAGATTGAAAAAAGCAGAGGTTGGTCAATTTCAATTTGATTTACTCTTGCTCCCAGAGTTCATTGTGAAAGTCTTGGATGAGATTTTTCTTAATTTTTTTTATTTTATTTTATTTATCAGGCAGGGATAAGTGGCTTTTATGTTAATTTCTTGTGATTGCAGAATGGTTCCGAGGTTAATAATTTTTTTCACAGTTATAGCTGGAATCCATTTATTGATAACCTATGTTCCTTCTTGTAATATTATACATAATATTTGACTTTTTTTTTTTTTTTCAAAGAAAAAAAATGTATATATTAATTAGGCAAAAATATATGCATCTTCTGACTGGCAACTGATTTTTCAATTTTGCCAAAATCATGACTGGCTGTTTTCTAATCCTCCCAAAAAAAAATATTTGACATTGGTCATCCTGTTGATACAAATTACCTTTTTGTCATTTGCGTTATCCTTAGGCAGAATTGTTTGCAGGAGGCTTGAAATTTCCATTAGTTCCTGTGTAAGTTCACATACTAAGGATTTAGGGTAAGTGTTGCACCATTTTCTTGATCTACACATTACAGAAGCGTCGACCCTAAATCAAGGTGAACAACTTGCTTGGCAAGTTGAATAAATTCTACCCTAATTGCTTGACGTTCAGGGCTACAAATCTAATTCTTTTCAGATCTGAATCTGTTTATGAGAGATAAAACACACAAATGGCATAATAATCATTTATTGCTCATCATAACATTCAAATGCATGAGATCCACGCCTTCCAAGTCACTTTCATGATGGAACAATTGACTGCATAAACAGTTTAATTTTTAGCCTATTTCCATTGCTTTCTTGCAATCATTCTGATAAATCTAGCAACAGAGAACATCTCCAAGGACAGAGTCATGCCAAAACAAGATGAAAAATTTGACTAATATAATTGGAATGATCTATGTTATTGAAGTTCGATGTCTGGAGTTTGAGATCACATTATTCTAATCTGCAAGTATTCATGATGGGTTTGGTATTTTATAGCTTGATACATCTTCTAAAGACTCACATTAACGCATGAACAAGCCTATCTCTCTGCCCTTTGGAATTTATGAACAAGGTTTGCTACTCTGCAACCAGATCACACTCTGCTCTGTCAAAACGTTTCCTTTTTGAAAATTTTTGCATGACTGATATCTCAGGTATATCCAAAACTAAATCAGTGCTGATAACAGCCCAAACATCCACTCAATAATACTAGCATCACATTGGTTCTATCTTCTGTTACTAGGAGTTCAAGTACTAGCTTTTACTGCAGAATTCTTGAGATCATGCTAACGTCCTGAATGATCAAACTTTGGGGTTTATTTGCATCATTGTTATGTAAACTTTCTTGTTTTGGAACTAGTATATATCTTCTATTTTTTATTTTTATTTATTATTATTATTATTGTGGATGCATTGTTTTACATACATAGTCTTGTGCTTTGGTGCTGGTGTCTTTCTGTCATATCTGAACATCATTAATGTGTTTATTTGGAACTAGTTTGACCATTGTATGTTGGAATCTAAACTTTGATTTCATTTACAGGACTGCTCTCTTGAATTTTGGAAAATTTTGACATTGTTTCAAATTTGATTCATATTTGAAATAACACTTGAATGCTCATTAATTGGTATACATCTGGAAGCACTAAGGGAGCATTTCTATGTTGTTTCATCATTTACACCGGGTACTTCCTAACTGTTATTCTACTGCGGATTCAGAGGAGCAGCCAAGATTTTATCCATAGTTTCTTTCCTTCCAACTTTAGATGGGATCTCACCTCAACCTTCTGCCTTGGTGGTCAATCAACATCTTTGATGCCTGTTCGGGGTTGTGCCATATTAGGTTACAGATCATACATAATCAGACCGAGTTATGGACCAGCTCCAGACAGATCCAGAGTATGGCGCCTTCCACCCATTAGGGGTAAATCAGCTCCAGACAGATACTTTGCAGATCCAGAGTATGGCACCTTCCACCCATTAGGGGTAAACCAGCTCCAGACTGATCCAGAGTATGGCACCTTCCACCCATTAGGGGTAAACCAGCTCCAGACTGATCCAGAGTATGGCACCTTCCACCTATTAGACTAGCCCTACATTCAGCAAAGCAGAGATAATATTTTCAAGAGTTTCCTTGCTTGGACATTAGATGATAGGAGAGCATTTTGCATATGTTCTTAGGATGCTTTTGTGCAGATTATAGTGGGTTGGTAAGGGATCCCCCTCCGCAAACACCCTATCAGCATAGTTAAGACTTGAGTTTAGGGTGGCTTTAATTATCTCTAGTAATAGAAAATGATACGGAGGATTGTGCATAACCCACCCCCTTTTTGATTCCAATAAGCAGAGGTGGTCACTATGGTAATCCGATTTCAATTTGTAGTTAGAAAATGGGGTCACAACTTTCCATATTTTTTGTTTTGTTTTGTCTTTTTACATCAAACAATAGTATATTTATTAGAACCATAGTCAACTAAACAAACAGGAAACAATTTATTTGACAGGTGGAAGAAGTGATAGGCTTAGAGCAATTGAATTGTAGGCCATGCTTCTTGACAAATTGATGAACAGATGTCTCCTTACTTGAGATTTAGGTTGGCACCATGGCACCATCCTGTCCATCATTATACACTAATCTTGTCATTATCTTCTTCACTGTGAATGACTGGCCTGTTCCCTGCAAATAGATCTGGGCATAGAGGAGCCAATCCAAGAACAGTAATCTCTAGCACAAGACAATATTAATGATCTAAATACCTAATCCTGAAGCTTGAGTTTGATTTTTCTCTACTGGTTCTGAATCTCTGATTGAGAATCTCCCACTCGTCATTATCAAACCTTCTCCTTCATCATTGGCATCAGCTGCACTGCTAAGGTACGTTGGTTGGTTGTCATTGGACTTGAGAGCTTGAAGTTTCAAATGATTATAGTAACAGACAGCCAGAAAATCCAGTCCACACCCACTCAAGTTTATGACTGTAACCTTTTCATTTATTACAGACAAAGATTATGTTATGAGCAGCCAGTCCTTGACAAGACCAGCAACATTCATAGTCAAGGCTGAAGTCTTTCCTATCAGAAGAAACACTGCAAGATTAAGAGCCAAGGCACAAGCAGAAATGTCATGTAATAATCCAAATCAAAGGAAGAGACCCTGATTATCAGAAATGGGTATTCTACTAAGGCCCAGGGGGTGCTGAGAAAAACAAGGCAACAAGGAGCAACAAAGATGTGATGGGATTCAACTTAATCCCTTTTGATGTTCGTGGAATTTGTATGAGAACCAATTGGGTAGTCTCACATGCAACTGCACTTAACTGGAGAATCACCTCCCATGCATTCATCTTGGCCTCCCCATAAGCTGAAATAGTAACTCCAATGGATATGGCCAACATATTGGCCTCGGGCTCACCTTTATAAGCTTCTTTCTTCAGGGAAACCACAATCAAATACACAGCAATGGGAATTAGCGCTTTCAACATTTGAAATAATGATACTGAGAGGAAACATAGGCAGAATTTGAAAACCAGAGACCCAAAGAATACACTTATCAATACTATGGGTTCAACGAGCTTGAAGACTCTTACAATAGCAACAGCCAGTGTTGAGTAGAAGCCCATGTGAATCATGGTGGGACTGATCACACTAAAGTTGTCAAGCAATGGCAACTCCAATGGATATGGCTAACATATTGGCCATGGCCTCACCTTTATAAGATTCTTTCTTCAGGGGAACTGCAATCGAATGCATATCAAATGGGCACAAGAGCTTTCAACATTTGAAATATCAATACTTTGAGAGACATGCACCAAAGGCTGCATCATTTAGGATTTGTACTCAGTTTAGGTGTCATATTCAAGGGGAAGTTGTTATGCTTTCCACCACTTCATAGATTGTTAGAGTGATGAAACAAAAGAGGCTCCCTCTTGAGGCTAGATTATGTCATTCATATCAGCTGTGTTGTTGATGTCCTAGCTCAGCCAGGTCTTGCCAAAACTCTGTTGAGGTTCAAAATTTATTATAAACTAAAATGTCTTCACAAGAATTGAACTCATAAAATGCCATAATCACAAGATATTCCATACATGGCTGTGATTATGGCTCGCAAGACCCTTAGACTTTGAGCAATGAGGCTCGCAACATCACTTATGATTATGCACTCTACAATTCTGTGACCAGCTGAATGTCAAGCAATTGAACCGCGATTTAAATCCTATTTTGTCAACAATAAGTACTATACTTTGTCTTTATTTAGTGTAGAGAACCAAGCACTTATTCTGCTCATCTATAGAAGGGACAATGGTTGTTTGCCTATGAGGTATAAGGAAATCCTATCAGATGTTTTGTATTTTCGTATGGAATTGAATCATACTCCTGCACACTGTAACATTCATATATATCAACCTGTAGAGGCTTTAATAACACCTGGTATTCTGGTTAGTGATTTTATTGGACCTCATGTGCATATCCTACATGCACAGGATGGACTATTCATATGTTACAAGGTATTATTCTTATTATTTAGGGTGCACATCTTCAGGTGCTCAAGAACGATTACTAGAACAGTCAGTTAATTCTGCAATTTAAAGGATGAAAAAGGAGGTTATAGGAGTCTAGTTTTGGTTCTCATCCACAATGTCACACTAGTCTGCCTGGGCATGGTTCTCATGGTTTAATAGTGACTTGAGGAGTCATAATACCACAGATCACTAAACACGAACAGCTAAGGTAGCCCAAGGACAATAGCCATCTTTACACATTAATTAACAGGTCTTACATTAATTATCCTAGGGGGTTTTAATACTTCCAAATGCTTAAAAAAAAGTTAGCAGAGCATTCACATTAACATTCCAGCAATCTTTTCTATAAACCAACTAAATGCAGCTAGGAGAGCCCTCCTTTTACACTATACAACCTTATTGTTAGTATGATCAACCTTATTTTAATATATAGTGTGACAAACCGTATGTGACAGGCAGGTGGAAAACTTTTCTCGCAATTGACTAAGCGACGTCCTGCGAGCCAGACTTGAGACGGAAACCCTCGTCAGAAGTTTATGCTTGGTTCTTTTCCAAACAAATGAAGAGTCAATGAGGTTTTGTGTAATCACTTCTGGTATCGTATTGGGTTATTGTTAGAAGCGATAATTGGATTTGGATTCTCATCGAGTGAGTTGTTCTGCTTTCTCAATTTGATAGGGTTTGTTTGGAGGGAAAAACGAAAGAGGACATACAAGAATAGTGAGGGGAAAGATGCAGAGGAAGAGGATTGAGAACATCGCCAGCAGGCAGGCTACATTTTCCAAACGTAGGTGGATTGCTGAAGAAAGCTTACGAGCTCTCGGTGCTCTGCACTGCAGAAGTTGAACTTGTGATTTTCTCCCCAGCAGGAAAGCACTATGAACTGTTTTTTAGTGCAAATCCTACTATTTTGATTCTAATAATCATTGCTATGCAAACCTCATGAGATTCTTACTAATAACCCCGGTGGTGCAAGCCCTAGTAAGCTCGATGTTGAAAAACTTAGTGTAAAACCTCCAAATCGCTGGTTTTGTTGTAGTGCTTATTGGAGAGTATATAAAAAATTTCACACCTTTTTATGAGATATGGGAGGAAAACATGTTAAAGATTTTTAATAAATATAAAATTTCCAAAATGATGCTAGTTACGTGTGATTCTTTTTTCATTGTTTGTGATTATGAAAAATGAAGCTCAATGTTTTTTCATTAGTGCACACATATTTCATTATATAATTGCATATAGAAAAATCATTCCAGAGCCGATAAAAATAAAAATGAAGAATTTATGGTCCAACGTTATATTTAAGGGAGATGTTTAAGGATGACGTTTGAATTTTGTTTTTCATTTTAAGACATTTGGAGCAAATATTAGGAAGGACTTTGAGAAAGGATTGTCCTTGATTTTCAAAAATGGAGTTGTTCCTTTCCAGCCATATGCCCCAAGTGACCATCAAAGGGAGAGCTCATATGTTTTTTGGATGTTTTCTTTATAGCCATTTTTTTACACATATCCATAGAGTCCCCATGCCATTGATGTGAATTACTTGTTCGGTTTTTTTTAACCAAAATTTTTAACCAAACAAGAAAAATTAAAAAAATGCCTCAAGATCAAAGACTGAAACAAAGACCTATTGACATACCTTTTAAAGTATGGAAAGAACTTGTAAAATCATATGAGAAGTTGGATGCACAAAGAAAAGCCGGCAATGAGAGCATTCAGGTATTGAATTTTTCATTAAACATTATTTAGAATGTATTAATACTTATAAGTATCTTAGACATGTATTTGTGTGAAAATAAATTGAATTGGTTTATGTTTAAGGACAAGGCATCCAAGGCGAGGTTAACCAAGACAAAAGTCACTCATCGTAGTGGCCAGAAAGGTTTAAAAGCAGTGATAACAACCTTTGTAAGTATATTAAACATGTGATATTTTTTTAATAAATTTTGTACTAGAAGAAAGTCATTGTTATCTAATTTCTCCCTATTTACTGATTGATAGGAACTAAAATATGGAAGACCTCCAAATCAATTGGAAAAGGAGGTGCTGCAGCAAAAGAGATGGGTTGAATTTGTTGTTTGGATGGACTCTATGGTATGTAATTTTAGTTGGATTTCCAATATACTTTTAAACCATATTTTCATTTTATTTTTTAGTACTATTAGATATTATATCTTACCTCATTTTATGGTTAACATTGTATAACAAAAACATGCGTTGTGTTATGTAATTAATACTAACATGTAATATTGATTTTTTTTGTCAGAATGCTATAGGTAATGATTGCCAAGACGATGATCCAAATTATGTTCAACATATATCAGGAGATGATGAGGATGAGGATGAGGATGATGGTGGTGAAGGAGGAGATGATGATGATAGTTGCGGTGTTGGTGATGATGTGGATCAGAGTAATGAGGATGGTAAAGATGATAATGAGGATGATCTTGGTGGTGGTAGCTAGGCATGCACATGCATTGTTTTTTATGAAGAAATTATTGTGTAGAATGACATTGTTATGTTTAGATGGGTGTTGTGAATTTACCCTATATCAATGAGACATTTTGATTTTGTAATCATACGATGAGTTTGATTTATGTATGTTGTTAATTTATCGTAGAATAACGATATTCATGAAATATTTTGATTTGTTAATCATATTTGAATTTTACTTGTTTTGATTAAAAATAATACTGATTTTATTAGTATTATGTTGCTATTTTATACATGTTTTGAAAATTGTTAATGACACATTGTTATTTTTTTGGATGGATGTTGTCAATTTCTCTTAAATTTCTTTACAAATGATTTTGAATTGTGATATCTGCTTTAATGATATTTAGAAACTATCATATATTTCACTATGAATCTATAAAGGGGGTCATATATGTAAAGAAAAATATACTCTATATAAGAAGTCAAATGCAGATGTAACCATGGATGCAAAATTGGATGTTAAACTAGGAATTAATACAAAATGCAAACAATTGACATACAAAGTGTTTTAAATTAGAAGTGAAAAATTGTGCAATAGTTGACACAAAGAAGGGAACAAAACATGGCATACAAAAGGATATCAAATTGGGCAAAAACAAGGACACATAAATGGGCACCAAATTAGATGCAAAAAAAGACAACAACTAGATGTAAAATAAGATGCAAAGTTGAGCGTTAAAAAGAAGCAAAAAACGTTACAAATTAATATGCCAAATGATGATGCAAATAATGGTGTAAATTTGGGATGCAAACTTGGGTGCAAAAAAAGGAAAAAAAAAAGATGTAAGAAAAGACATAAAACAAGATGCAAAATGGGGCTGAAAAAAGGTGAAACCAAGGATGCCATATTGGATGTAGAAAATGATTCCTAATCACATGCAAATTTAGGCTCCAACTCAGACACAAAATTATATGCAAATGTGGACACAAAATGAGGCAAAAAAGATGCAAATTTGGATGGTGAAAACGATGTAAAACTAGACACCAAAAAAATGCAAAATTGGATGAAAAAGTCAGTGTAAATAATGGTGCAACATTGGACACAAGTAGACACAAAAAAATGGTGCAAAAAGGGGCAAAAATAGCTTAAAATTGGATGCAAAACTTGGTGTAAAAACAAATACAAAAGTAGACGTAAAAAATGGCTCTAAATTGAATGTACCATTAGACACAAAATAAGATGCAAAGGTGGACACAACACATGACTCAACATAAGATGCAAATATAAATGCAAATTTGGATGCTCAAAATGATGTAACATTAGATGCAAGAGATGGTGTTAAAAATGATGCAAAATTGGATGAAACAAATGACGCAAAATATGGTGCAAAATGAGATGGGAAAAATGGAGACAAATCAAACGTAAATGTGGATGTAAAAAAATGGTCCAAAAAAAGATGCAAAAATGGGCACAAAAATGGATGCAAAATTTGGTGCTAAATCAAATTCAACACATGGTGCAAAGATAGGCACCAAAGCTGGTGCAAAAATAGAAGCAAAAACTAGTGTAAGACTAGATACAAAACCTGGCGTAAGACTAGATGCAAAAACTGACACAAAATGGATGCATAAAAAGATGTTAAATTGGATTCAAAATACAGTGTAAACTTGATGCAAATGATGGTGCAAAAATGGAAGCAAAGAATGACACAAAATAGGAAGCAAAAGAGAATGAAAAATAGATGCAAAAAATGACACAAAACTAGAAGCAAAACCTGTCATAAAATAAGATGCAAATCTTGGTTCAAAATTTGACGCAAAAAATGATACATAGTTTGGTGTAAAAAATGATGCAAAATCTAGCGTGAAAAAGGATGCAAAATTAGGTGCAAAAAAGGACGCTTTAAAAATTGTACAATAGAGCCAGATTTAGCGCCAGGTTGCTCATCACAATTACAAAAAAAATGCACTAAAATCTGGCGCAAATCGCTGGTTTTGTTGTAGTGATGAGGGGGTAGGAGATCCTTTCAAAATGTTGCTAGAGGAAGCCCTTGAGCAACAAAGGGACATAGTGATGGATAAATTTGCCCAAATCCTTCAACGACTACCCACAGGCAATGTATCTTCATCCAGAAGCCACTCTAGAGGTGCCATTGCTTTTAAGGTACAATTTAACTTCGATATTCCCATATTCGAAGGCCTCATAGATGTAGACGTCGTAGATAAATGGTTAAATATGTTGGAAGGATATTTTTCAGTTCATGACTTTTCCAATCGGGAAAAGATTACTTTTGCACTTCTCAAAGCCGCCCCACATGTCAAGGACTGGTGGGAAACCTACTGTGAATAAAAGGACGAGAGTGAACCCTCGTTGTTTTCAGCTGCACCCACTTGGAATTCTTTCCGAGACGCCATCAAGGAACAATATTACCCTGTCAGGAGTTATGAAGACAAATACATAAAGTGGACCACGCTACGATAGGGAAGGGACCAAGATGTGCCAGAGTTCACAAATATTTTCCATACCCTTTGCATGAAGCTAGGTATCAAGGATACTGAGCGGCATTTAGTGCTCAAGTACCGCGACTTTCTACACAAGTACATCTAGGATGAGATGGAGTTCCTGGACATTTCCTCACTCGAAATGGCGGATCGGTACGTTGTCAAGATTGAGCAGAAGTTTAAATAGAAGAAGTAGGAATTTGGATTTGCAAATCCAAAGCAAGGAAAAGACACCCTCAAATCACATAACAAAGGACAAAGCCAAGGTGGGGCTACGCAGGACATCCCTCCGAAGCCACAAGCAAAGAACAACACCACGAAGACGAAGAAGGACACGGGAAAATGGTGTGAGGTCCATAAGAGCTCCACTCACAATACAAGTGAGTGTCGGGCCAAGCAGTCCCTGGTGGCTGAGATGAAGGCTTCTAAATCAGATGTGGGTTCTGACTCTGAATCATAACCCGAGAAGGGAACTAACAAAGGGAAGTATATCATTGATGCAGAGATAGTGCCACCGTAGCCACCACCAAGATCCAGAAGATTGAGCCTAAAGATCCATAGAAGAGGGAACACCTCTTCCACTCATAGATGTGGGTGAAGGGTTCTCCGTTGCAGTTCATTATCGATAATGGGAGCCAAAAGAAGCTCATTTCAGCAGAGGTCATGAAGCGGCTAGGCATAAAGACTACAACACATCCACATTCATACACCATCGGGTGGCTTCACCAAGGATGAGATCTTTGCATCAACCAACAGTGTCTCCTTCCCTATAGCATCAAGTCCTTCACGGATGAGGTATTGTCTGACATTGCTCCTCTTGAAATTTGTGATGCATTGTTAGGAAAACCATACTTGTGGAAGTGACATGCTTTATATGAGTCTAGACCTTGCTTTGTGATTATTACTTTGGCTAATAAGTTGTACAGGATACCAAAGGTAGCCTCGCCTACTATCATCTCTTTGATCACTGCAAAGCAATGCAGTAAGATCATTTCCTAGACCAAGAAATTTGTTTTCCTTATGATTCACCCCAAGGGAAATAAGAAGGTTATGGCCACGGCTTCCAAGCAGGGCTCCTTTGCACAGAAACAACAGATGGACAAGGTCATGGAGGAATACAGGGATATTTTCACCTCACCCACAAGGGTACCTCTGCACTGTCAGGTCAAGCACTCCATTGATTTGACCCTGGGCGTGCTACTGCCCAATGGAACAATTTATCAACACTTTTGTCCTGGAGAACAATGAGATCAAGAGGTAGATTTAGGAACTATTGCAGAAAGGGCACATCAAGCCAAGATCAGCACCTTATGGGAGCCCGATTGTCTTGGTACAAAAGAAGGATGGGACCTGGAGGCTCTATATTGACTATTGGGTGTTGAACAAGATCACTGTCCAGAATAGGTACCCAATCCCGCAGATTGATGAGCTTTTGGACCAGCTCAAAGGGGCCAAATATTTCAGCAAGATTGACTTGAAGTCAGGTTATCACTAGGTCCCTATCGAACCCTCTGATGTGTGGAAGATTGCCTTCAAATCCAATGAAGGCCTTTTCAAATGGTTGGTCGTGTTATTCAGATTGACGAACGCCCCTGCAACCTTCATGAGACTAATGGACAACATCTTGTGACCCTTCACCAATGCATTCGTGGTGGTGTATTTATATGACATCTTGATCTTCAACCAAAGTTGGGAACAACACCTCAACCATATTCGACAAGTCCTTCAAACCTTGCGACAACACAAGTTGTGTGCTAACTTGGAGAAATGCACCTTTAGCCTAAACCATGTTCAATATCTAGGATACATCATTGATGAGCAGGGTGTACATGTGAACCCATCCAAGATATAAGTCATTTGGGATTGGCCAGCCCCAACCACTCTAATAGAGCTCTGCAGCTTTTTGGGTCTTGCTAATTTCTACCGTTGGTTCATGTTGGGGTTCTCTCATATCACTTAGCCTTTAAGTCAAGTCACCAAGGGCAGAGCGAAAGAAAAGTTTTTTGGTCAGAAACCAAACAAAAAATGTTCTTCGAGTTGAAGAATCGCCTTTGTTCTGCACCAGTGCTCACAATACCAGACCTACAACAACCATTTGAGATTGAGACAGATGCCTCCAACTATGCTATTGATGTGGTTCTTACTCAGCATGGGCATCTAGTGGCTCACCACAGTGAGACACTTTCAGAAATAGTTTGAAAGTACCCCACTTATGAAAAAGAAATGTATTCCATTGTGAAGGCCTGCCGTCAATGGAAGCATTACATTTTGGGGAAGGAAATGGTCATCCACATAGTCCACCGACCTCTACAGTTCATACAGACACAAAGGAAGTTGCAGAATGATCGTCATTAGAAATGGTCCACCTATCAGCAACAATTTCATTTGAACATTAAGTATAAGAAGGGAAGCACCCCAACCACAGGTCGTGGCGCTGATCATTGTGCTCAAATCCTGTGGACACGAGACATCGGGGTGGCCACATCTTTACAAGAGAGATCTAGAATTCGGCAGCATATACCAAATACTCCTAGAAGGGAAGCAAGTTCAAAAATTTCACCTTCAGGATGCATTGTTATGCCACTTGGGACACATTTGTGTTCCTTTAAGTGAGCATGCCAAGATTATTTGGGAGGCGCACTACAGTCGGGTCGTTGGACATTTCGGAGTAGAGAAAATAGTGGTAGTATTGTAGAAGTATTTTTATTGTCTAAAACTTTGTCGGGATGTTTGGAAGTACATTAGATCCTACATCGCCTGCGCCATTTCCAAACCAACCATCAAGAAGTAAGGCATGTATACTCCTCTACCTACTCCTAGCCAACCTTGGGAATCTGTCTCCATGGATTACATGTCGGCCCTTCCTTCTACTAAGCATGGCAATGATTATGTTTTCATGGTCGTCAACTGATCCGGATTTAAACAGGAACGCAACAAATTACAGAGATAACCATATACACAAAGATGCAACGGAAATAATACTTCATTTCATTAATGGAAAATACTGAAATATGCTTACAAACAAAATGGAAATAAACTAGCTAGGGCGATGGTAGCTTATCTCTAAGAAGAGATGTGATGGCTACATGCCTCTGAACTGTGTTACAATGAGGCTCGAAGGCCTATTTATTGTTGAGAAACAATGGAAAAACCCTTAACATTCCAAAACCTAACCCTAGGAGATGAAACGCCAAATTGTGGGCCCCGTTTGGGGGTAAGTTGGTACATCAACTTCCCGGGGTCGTAACTCTGGCATATGATCTCCGTTTGACGCGTACAATAGCTCATTAGAAAGATCTATCCAAGCACTATCATTGTTGGAACGGGCAACACCAAGTCCATTCCATGGACTCGTGTTGCCCCCGGATTCCCCAAAAAACGTCGTTTAGGGCCTCAAAACGGCTCCGGAAGTTCAGGACCCGAAAAACTGCTAAAAATAGTAAGTTGTGCTATAATTAAGGAAACTGAAAATGCTGAGAAAGACAATGGTGGGGGTCTAGGTGGACTTGGCAGGTGGCCACCAATATCCACCTGGATCATTCCTCCCCCCTTAGGAAGCAATGGTCCCCATTGCGTTGAGCTCCTCCATGAGATGAGGAAACTTCTGCTGAACTTGTTCCCTGGTGAGCCACTTGCCCTGCTGAAGGAGTTGGCCCGCTTTGACAACTCGATACAGTTGGATATTCTGTTGGCGAGTGTTCTTGATCTGTGTGTCCATGATCCGATCAGTTGCAGCTTGTTCCATGCAATCTAGATTTAATTCTGTGGGTTTGAGCTGTTCTGCAATGTCGAATGTGTCTAGCAATGGTGGAAAGTATGGCCGAAGGCGGTCCACATTGAATACTGGGTGCAGGCCAACGAATGGGGGAATGCTGAGCTCAAATGCATTGTCTCCCACAGCCTTAGTAATGGTGTAAGGACCATATCGGAGTGGTCTCAATTTCCGATAGGCTCCAGTAAGGCGTTCCTTTTGCAAATGCAACCAGACTTTGTCGCCCACCTGAAACTTGTGTGGCACCCGATGTTGATCATGTCGCTGCTTGTACTTGGCATTTGATTTCTCAAGAATGTCATGGACCTGCTGGCGAATATGTTGGATGCGCTCAATGAAGCTGGTGGCCTTATCTGTTTCGGACTGGACATGAGCTGAATTCATGTGAGTAGCTGCAAGTGGCATGGCCACATCAATGGGGCATAGTGGCTGGAATCCCAAACCCACCTGAAAATGGCTATGGCCAGTGGAGTTGTGAAGAGCTCGGTTGTAGCTGTGCTGAACGTAGGGGAGGCTCTCGTCCCATGTCGTGGATGCTTTGAGTTATACATGCGCAGAATGTGCACAATCATCCTATTGACAACCTCTGTCTGGCCATCAGTTTGAGGATGGAAGGCTGTGGACTTCGTGAGTTTGGTGTCCAGCATTGACCAGAGACTGGACCAAAAGGTGCTGAGAAACCGACTGTCCCGATCTGAGATGATAGACTGTGGGATCCCAAAGTGCACCCACACTCGTTCAAAGAAGAGTTTAGCAGTGGCTTCTGCTGTGATATTCTTCTTGCAGGCCATCATAATGGCCATCTTTGAGAACCTGTGAACGACCACAAAAACACAGTCATTTCCATGCTTAGTGGAAGGAAGGCCTGACATGTAATCCATGGAGATGGATTCCCAAGGTCGACTAGGGGTAGGCAACGGGGTATAGAGGCCTTGCTTCTTAATGGTCGGTTTGGCAATGGCACAGGCAGTACATGATCGAATGTACTTCCCAACATCCTGTCGAAGATTCGGCCAATAGAAATAGTTTTGCAGTACTGCCACTGTTTTCTCGACCCCGAAATGCCCAGCAGCCCGACTATAGTGTGCTTCCCAAATCATCTTGGCACGCTCGCTTGAAGGAACACAAAGGTGACCGAGGTGGCATAATAGGGCATCCTGGAGGTGAAAATCTGCAACCTGCCGACCCTCCAAGAGTGTCTGGTATGTGTGGCCGAATTCTGGGTCGCTTTTGTAGAGAAGTGGCCAATCAGAAGTCTCGTGCCCGCAAGAGTTGAGCACGGTGGTTAGCGCCATGATCGGTGGTCGATTGAGGCAATCTGCAACATTATTGGTGCTGCCCTTTTTATACTTGATATTCAAGTGAAACTGTTGCAGGTATGTAGACCACTTCTGATGGCGATCATTCTGCAATTTCCCTTGGGTCTGTATAAACTGCAGAGGTTGGTGGTCTGTGTGGATGACCGTTTCCTTCCCCAAAATGTAATGCTTCCATTGTCGGCAGGCCTGTACAATGGAATACATCTCTTTATCATAAGTGGGGTACTTCCGGACTGTGTATAAAAGTGTTTCACTGTGATATGCCACAGGATGTCCATGTTGAGTAAGGACTGCCCCAATAGCATAGTCAGAGGCATCTGTCTCGACCTCAAATGGTTGTTGTAAATCTGGTAACGCGAGCACTGGTGCCGTGCAGAGGCGATCCTTCAACTCCCTGAATGCCTTCTCTTGAGATTCAGACCAAAAAAAAATTTCTTTCGCCCCGCCCTTGGTGACTTGACTCAAGGCCCAAGAAATATGAGAAAATCCCAACACAAACCTGCGGTAGAAGTTGGCAAGACCTAGAAAGCTGCAGAGCTCTGTTAGAGTGGTTGGAGAGGGCCAATCCCGAATGACTTGGACCTTGGCTGGATCAACATGCACCCCCTGTTCATCAATGATGTATCCCAGATACTGAACCTCGGTCATGCCAAAAGTGCATTTCTCCAAATTGGCACATAGCTTGTGTTGCCGTAGTGTTTGGTATACTACTACAAAGGAGTTGGTGAATGGCCGCAAGATGTCATCCATTAGCCTCATAAAGGTTGCAGGAGCATTCGTCAATCCGAAAGGCATGACCAACCATTCGAAGAGGCCCTCCTTGGATTTGAAGGCAGTCTTCCACACATCTGAGGGTTCAATTGGTACCTGGTGATATCCTGACTTCAGATCGATCTTGCTGAAATATTTCGCCCCCTTTAGTTGGTCTAGGAGGTCATCAATCCGCGGGATCGGGTACCTATTACGGACAGTGATCTTGTTCAGCGCCCGATAGTCAATACAGAGTCTCCACGTCCCATCCTTCTTCTGTACCAACACTATCGGGCTCCCACAGGGCGAAGAACTCGGACGGATGTGACCTTTCTGCAGGAGCTCCTGAATCTGCCTCTTGATTTCATTGTTCTCCAGAACGGAGCGCCGATAAATTGGTCCATTGGGTAGCGGCGCACCTGGGGTCAGATCGATGGAGTGCTTGACTTGACAGTGCAGAGGAACCCCTGCCGGGGAGGTGAAGATGTCTTCGTACTCCTCCACAATCTTGTCCATCTGTAGCTGCCGTGCAGAGGGACCCCGTTTGGAGGCCGCGGCCACTGTCTTCTTCTTCCCTAGAGGGCGTATCATCAGGAAAACAAATTTCCTGGTTTTGGAAATGATCTTACTGCATTGTTTTGCAGTAATCAAAGAGATGGCGGCAGGTGGTGCTACCTCTGGTATCCTGAACAACTTATTTCCCAATGTAATAATAACAGCACGGGGCCTTGATTCATACACAGCATGTCGCTTCCACAAGTATGGTTGTCCTAGTAATACATCACAAACTTCAAGGGGAGCAATGTCACACAATACCTCATCCGTGAAGGGCTTGATGTTGTATGGAAGGCGACACTGCTGGCTCACGCGAAGATCTTGCCCTTGGTGAAGCCACCCAATGGTGTATGGTTGTGGATGTGCTGTGGTCGGTAAGCCCAACCGCTTCACGACCTCTGCCGAAATGAGGTTCTTTTGACTCCTGCTATCAACAATGAACTGTATCGGGGAGCCCTTTACCCACATCTGGGAGTGGAAGAGACGCTCCTCCTCCTCTGGATCTTCGGGTTCATTTTTCTGGATCTTTGCGGTAGCAACAGTGGCGCTGGGATCCGCATCAATGATCTGCTTCCCTTTTTCATACCCCTTATCGGGTTCTGACTCAGAGTCAGAACATGCATCTGATTCTGAAACCTTTAGCTTAGCCACCAGTGACTGCTTGGCCCGACACTCACTTGTGTTGTGAGTGGAGCTCTTATGGAACTCGCACCATTTTCCAGTGTCCTTTCTCAGCTTCGCGGCATTGCTCTTCGCTTGCAGCTTCGGCTGGTTGTCTTGGGCTGTCCCGCCTTGGCTTTGTCCTTTATTATGTGGTTTAGGGGCACCTTTCCCTTGCTTTGGATTCGCAGATCCAAAGTCTCGCTTCTTTTGTTTAAACTTCTGCTCGACCTTGACGACATACCGGTATGCTGCGCCGAGCGAGGGGATGTTTAGGAACTGTATTTCTTCCTGGATGTACTTGTGCAGGCAGCCACGGTATTTGAGTATCAAATGTTGCTCTGAATCCTTGATACCCAACTTTGTGCGAAGGGTATGGAAAAGATTGGTGAACTCTGGCACGTCTTGGTCCCTTCCCTGCCGCAGCGTGGTCCACTTTATGTATTCATCCTCATAGCTTCCGACAGGGTAGTACTGCTCCTTGATGGCATCCCGGAACGAATCCCAGGTGGGTGCGGCTGAAAATAGTGAGCCAGTACTTTCATTGTTGGAACGGGCAACACCAAGTCCATTCCATGGACTCGTGTTGCCCTCGGATTCCCCAAAAAACGTCGTTTAGGGCCTCAAAACGGCTCCGGAAGTTCAGGACCCGAAAAACTGCTAAAAATAGTAAGTTGTGCTACAATTAAGGAAACTGAAAATGCTGAGAAAGACAATGGTGGGGGTCCAGATGGACTTGGCAGGTGGCCACCAATATCCACCTGGATCATCAACAGATTCTCTAAGATGGGCATCATGGTGCCCTATAAGAAGAGTATCACAATAGAGGCCACCGATAAGCTCTTCTTTGAGCGAGTGTGGGTACACTTTGGGATCCCACAATCCATTGTCTCAGATTGGGACAATAGATTCTTGAGTGCATTTTGGTCAAGTCTTTGGCCGAGGCTCGACACAAAATTTACTAAGTCCACGACTTTCCATCCCCAAACTGATGGGCAAACAGAGGTTGTCAACAGGATAATCATACACATTTTTCGCACGTACAACTGGAAGCATCCGCACACATGGGATGAAATTCCCCCCCTATTTCCAACACAACTACAACAAAGCTCTCCACAGTTCAACAGGCCATAACTCCTTCCAGGTAGGGTTGGGATTTCAGCCATTATGCCCCATTGATGTGGCCATTCCATTTGCAGCCACTCAGGTAGATTCAGCTCGCGTTCAGTCTAAAACTGACAGGGCTAACAACTTCATTGAGCACATTCAACACATCCACCAACAAGTCCATGATATATTTGACAAGCCAATGCTAAGTACAAGCAGCGCCATAATCAACATCGAGTGTCGCACAAGTTCCAGGTGGGCGACAAAGTTTGGCTACATTTGCAGAAGGAGTGCCTTGCTAGACCCCACTGCAAGCTTCGCCTGCTCCGATATGGTCCATACACCATCACCAAGGTTGTCGGTGACAATGCCTTCAAGCTCAGCATCCCACCATTCCTTGGTCTGTACCTAGTGTTCAATGTAGATCACCTTCGACCATACTTTCCACCATTGTTTGACACATCTGACATTGCAGAACAACTCACACAAACAGAGCTCAACCCGAACTGCATGGAATAGGCCACAACTGATCAGATCATGGAAACACATTACAAGAACACTCGCCAATAGAGGAGACAATTATATTGAGTTGTCAAAGCAAGCTAACTCCTTCACCGAGGACCAGGTTCAACAGAAATTTCCTCACCGCATGGAGGCTTTGCATGCAATGGGGACCATAGCTTCCTTGGGGGGGGCGGGAATGACCCAAGTGGATATTGGTGGCCACTCGTCTATTCGACCTAGACCCACCAGTCAGTTTCATATGTTTCCTTGTTCATTTCAACATTTACTATTTTTAGCATTTTTTCGAGTCCTAAACTTCCGGAGTAGTTTTGACCCCCTAAACGGTGTTTTTTGGGGTCCACAGCAGGCTTGTACCGATATTTAGGGGCTTGCGGCAAAACCTGTAGTACTCGGCGAGACCTTTCCAACAAGGTATTGTACACGCCAAACGGAGATAATATGACCAAGTTACGACCCTGGAAGTTGGCTACCCAACTAACCCCAACGGGGCCCACAAACTCTCGGTGTTACATCTCCTCGGGTAAGGGTTTTGGTTGTTTAGGGTTATCTCATGTTTTCCAATAATAAATAGGCCCTTGAGCCTCATTGTAACATAGTTTAGAGGCATGTATCTGCCACATCTCTTCTCAGAGATAAGCTACCATTGCCTGAGCTATCTTATTTCCATTCTATTTGTAAGCATAGTTTAGTATTTTTCTATTAATGAAATGAAGTGTTTTTCTGCTGCATCTCTGTGTTTATGATTATATTTGTAAGTTGTTGAATTCTTGTTTAATTTCGGGTCATCATGTTTCTTTTATCATTGCAAGTGTGATAGACTTTGTAATATCACAACATTTACCTCTTCCTATTTCTCTGGAGCTTTGATAATTTTCCCATTATCAACCTCACAACTCTTGAGTTCAACCATCAAGCTTCTAAGGGTATCCATCCATTTAGGAAGTGTCCCTTTTTGCCTTCTCTCATCTGATTCTTCTTCTCTATTATGAGAAGTTATATCCAAGTTGCTTTGGTTCATTCCACTACACATTCCTTTTTGTCTTTCTACTGGAAATGTATCTCCTTATGTGTTGGAAGAATACACACAACCATTAGTTTAAAATAATCATAAATAAAATTTGAACATGCTATATTACCTTGGCTACACTAGCACTAGCTTAGGCTAGCTTGAAACTACTATTTATCACATTCATACATGGGTAAATAAATTAGCGAGACTTAAAATCAACAAGTCCATCACAACATATATTTAAATGAACTCTCTACTCCAAGCCTATTCAGTCCAAGTGTTTTTTTGTTGCTCTCTAGAGTAGAATTCTAAAATTCTTATGGTATATATTTGGCCCTCCGTGCCTGATGTTCAAACCATGGCTCTAATACCACTATGTATTAGATATCTACCTTTATCTCATAAATTTTATACCTCTAGGGCTCATCTAGCCCAATTGTTGAACCTTTTCTTTGATACCACTTTGTAGCACAACCACCCCCTTAAAGTCATATCAGGGATGGGGGTGTAACTAGACCCAATATTTAAGGCTTATTATGAAGATGGTGATATCAATACTTCCTCTTTCCTTCATCACCTCAACTCACATTTTTCTATATTGCCATCATTTTTTGTTCATTGAGAGTTTTCCAATGATATAAAGTTCATCTCATTCTGAGCTTCGGGTATGAAGTTATGTCCAATTGAAGATTTACCCCTTTAAGGGAAAAATCATCATTTGTATAAGCCATGTAGCTAACATGTGGCACCCCTTGGCCATCTTTCACTCCTACACTGGTCCACACCCACTGCTTATTTGTCATTTCAAAGCCCCATGCCATACCAACATTTTAAAGTAGTTCATTTTTCCAAAGTCCTAGCGTTTGGGTGTGTCGATATCTTTATTTCCATAAACCTTCAATATGTAAATGCACCAATATCTTGGTATATCAATACGGTGATACCCTAATGAAAAATACTAGGATGTCAAGATATCAATAAACCTCCATAACTGCCATCTTTACAATTTCTTGATAGGTGTATAGGTTGGTAAATAGCTCAGCATGCCACCTCATATCTCTGACATCCACTTACCATCTGACACATGGTAGATTCTGACATGCCCTCTACCATATGACACTACCAACGTATTCCACATGTCACTCATAATTGCATGGATGGCATGTCAAAAACACCAATATCTCAGTGACATGTGGCATACACATGGCATCGCCATATCATCCTTTATGACATTATCATGACATCATTCTTCATCGATTCCTGATACTTTGGTACCCAAGGCCATCAATTGATGCCCTCGATTAATAGATAATTTTCCATCAAGTACTGGTCCATCATACAAAGTCATGCCATACTGGAGACTTCCCTAAATGCATTTCTTTTAACCAAATCCCAATAAGATCCCCCGGCCCCCACCCCCCACTTGGTCGTTGGTCATGGCTCCCTTCAAACCATGTGACTAAGGGCTAAGGCCAAGACTCCAAACTCCTAATTTCAAGGATACTCGGGGATTTCTACCCAGTTACCTCTATTACTTCAAATCTCTTAAGGCACTTTCAAACAAAACATTTCACTACCTTTAACTAGGAAACTTCAACCATCCTCATCTCTGTTTCTTATACTATAAGGAGGCTCACATGCTAGCTTATCTTTTTAGACATACAAAACTTTAAGCTCCTCCCAACATACATGTTTTAATACACCATGATAGTACATAGTAATTCGATAATACTGCATTCATGAAACAATAAATAAATATAGCCTTTACTGCCAAGGCTAAGCTCTCAATTCATGGACATATGGAACACAATGATCCCAAATAACATAAGTTAAAGGATTCCATCACACACAACATTCATATTCATAAAAGGAATGCATATCAACATTCAAGCAAGCCATGTTAGTTACTCAAATCACTGATCATACATATTCAATATGTCAATAAAATAACTTTTAGCCTGTTATTGCATGCTTAGACAATGAACCAACATAGCATTTAAACATAAAGCATTGAACAATATTGATATTTCATTTGCAAAGGATGAAATTCACTTATCTGCTTTACTTGAACTTGCTGGAAACTAAAGAAGGCATAACCACTCTACACCTAACCATAGGAACACCTACACTGCAAGTTTCTTGCAAGTGGCCATCCCCAAGCCAAATTCAATGTCTAAAGGATGCTTCACTCTGGGAATTTTCATTAGAGTTCAACTCAAGGTATAGATTATGAAGGTCATTCTCCTTCACTTCCAGGAAACAAGGATGCTACCTCGCAAGCGCTGAGTCTAGGTTGATTGCATAACCAAATATGGCCATTAGGGGCTTGACCAACATAAAAAGAAATCCCTTAATCACTTCCTATGGTCCCTCAATAATTCTCCTTCTCTTTAGTGCTTTGCATGCACAATATCTCCAAGTAATCGAGATCCTCTCAATCCACCGACTCAGTTTGAGGGCTTCCTTATTGGTTTCAAATCACAATTCAAACAAGGAATCCCTCTTAGGCCTACCATGACTCAAGACACTATTCTATTTCCTTTTATCCTAGTCTCTCTCTCATCACCCCTACAGTACCATTTCCAAACATAGGTTTTTACAAGTCACCTCGACATGATTAATAGTAGTCTACAACACCACCTCTCTTATATCCCATGGCTACCATTGCATGCTCCTTCACTCAAAAGAGTTGCCTACATGTGACAGTTTCACGTCCCTTCTTGGGCTATGGACTCTACCAGGACCCGTTGCATGGTACGTAGCCCATACTTGGGTGGTTTGGTACCTCCTCCCCCATTTCTCTCATAACTATTTGGTAGTTGGTAGATACACTAGAACATCAAAAATAATAAATTTTAAGAGAGATAGGATTGATATGTGTTAGGTAGTTTTGATTTGCTATAGGTTGTTTTTGATGAGTTGGTAATTTATCCAAATGGGCCTGTGTAAAGGTAACACGTTTTTAGCTAGTTGTGAGTTAGTTTTAGATTTCAGAGATATGTGTTCCATATGATTATTTTGTTAGGATGTTTTCTAGTTGTAATATTATGTATAGAGAGAAGGGCTCTTGAGAGAGAGAGAGGGAGATACGAGTTGGGAACTCATTTAGTGGGTCATTATTGCCCGTTGTAAATAGTATTTTGGAATTTAATAGAGTGGCCATGAGTCAAGAAGGCTCGAGCAAGGCAACCATCTTATTATCTCTGTAAATATGCTCGGTCAATCTTAATCAAATTTGGGTAGTTCTTTGTAAATGCATTTTTCAAGAGCTAATGTATTCTATGTGTTTTAGTGTTTAGAATATGTTGGAATGTATGTGTTTTAGTGCTTAGAATATGTTTGAATGTATGGTAGAGCCCATCCAAGGGATTGTATGATCTTCTTTTAAAAGTAACTAATGTATCATGGGTATAGGAGTTATGAGGAGAGAATTGGAGCTTGTGGCGCTCGGGCAACGGGTCCAGAGAACTTGATTGTAAGTACTTCATAAGTTAAACACTTTTCAGGTGAATAACGAGTGTAAATAGGAAAAAGTGCACACTAAATGTGCTATAGAGGCCCTGGAAATTTCATATTGGAAGTATACACAATTGTTTTATTCATGTTTTTGAATCTTGTACACTTATGGTTTGAATATGCAAATAGTTACATAACTGTAGTTGAATAATTGCTTCGGTTAAAGCAAAATGTGAATCCCCGAGATTATTATAAACTAGAGGGATATCTCACTCCTGCGAGCCATATTGATTATCCGGGGGGAGGGGGGCAGTTAAGTCACAAGGCGATGTAGTGTTCTTGCCCAACCAAGGTTCATTGATTTAAGGGCCATTGACAACGAAAATCTGCTATGGCATTGAGACTAGAGGCGTTCAGGCCAAATGTAGTCATGCCAAGTTATAGTCAGGTGCTGCAAGTGTAAAGAAGGGCCAACTATGCCCAACCCTAGACCTCGTCCCAAGTCCTAACCTTCGATGTGGGACCAATACAAGCACATTCGACGTCAAAACAATCGGGCCTAACTACCAATCAATGTAGTCGAGTTTTTGAGGAACCAACTTTTGACGGAGAAGAATCGCAAAGGAAAAAGGGTCTGACCTCCTACCTCTAGTCGTCGAGGATGACACGTGACCCACTCTAGTGGGACCCACAACATGCACATATAAATTAGGCTCCATTTTTACACCGAAGGTGTTCCCCATATGGAGTTGGCTGGGCAAACACTATTTTCCACTGCTAATCCCTGGGCTTTATTTTTGTCTTCTTCAATCAAATAAAGATTGACACATGGAGAGGGGATTTTGTGATTTTCGTATTCCTCAATCAAATAAAAATAAACACGTGGAAAGGGGTTTTGCGAGTGCTGGGAGGCTTACGTATGGGTTGTTCGAGCGTCAGGAGGCTTAGGTTTTCCACAGGTCAAGCCTAGATTAACGGAGGCGGATGATTAACAGATGCGACGATGCATTTACCTGTGTCGATTTTCCTTCATCGTCGACATTGTGAGCTGCCAAATCATTGTACCTTACCCCAATTTAACAGATCTATTCTCAACATTCATAATTTCGGAACAATTAATAATATTACAGAGCAATAACATGGGTACGAATCCATAGGCCAAACCCATGTAGTTCAAACAGAGCTATCACTCTAAACCACCTTCTCTGCACTCGGTTACTTACTCTCAGTGCTCTCGAGCATGTTAAGTTTCTTAAGCGAGCTCAGGAGCAGGGTCATCAACGCGCAGATCAAGCCCCCGTCGTGAATCAGCATAGTCGGCGACGACGTCATGAGGTTCTTGAGCCACAGGATCAAAGGGTTCCTCGTGCATGCTCCACCATGCTCGAATGATGACGAAGTCGTGCTCACAAAAAATGACAATGCAGGGTTGGGCTGGTAGGAAGGCATCGAGCTCGGGTGATAAGAAGGCGTCGGGCTCGCAAAAGACGACGATGCAGGGTTGGGCTGGTAGGAAGGCATGGGGCTCGGAAGGCTCACGGAACTCAATCTTGTGACCTCTATGCGCTCTGTTGGCTTGAATCCCTGCATAAACAAGAAAACCAGGGATCGTGGCCACAAAGTGGAAATGGGATGTCATCATCAAAACCTTACCACTTTCCATTTCCTATTCTGCATAGTTATCTCTATACTCTTAGAGTTAATTGTGCAACGACATTGGGCTCATCGGCCATTCTCCACGTTTTCCCTTTGCAAGGAACTTGTTGACACGTTAATACGTCTTCCCACCTCCTCCACAATAACTGATTCTTATTCCTACAATCGTGCATCGTTCTCATTCATTAAAAATGAAATTTACTATATGGTTCATCCATTTTCCATGTACTCAAAACATCTGTCAGTCGGTCGACGGTTCAAGTCTCCCCTTGTAGCTATTAAATATATGCGGTCGACAGTTCAAGTCCCGGGAGACAACTATTCAAAATGCGAGTTGGTAGCGATAATTTATCCACAATCTTTGAATTTTAATGCTTGGCAGTTGTTGCCTGCAAGCCGCAATGTTGTTTATGATAACTAATGACACGTTCGCATCCTAACGGAATAGATACACATACTGATTTGTTTTTAGTAGAAGTTAAAAATGGAAAATTCCCTCTGGATTACATTTAGTGACTTTTTCCCATAAAATTAAAAAGAGATGTTTCCATATTACGTTGAAATGAAGGAAAATCCTCGAATTGGCGAGCTACACTTGTAGATTAATACATTTAAAAGTGAAAACCAGTATGATTTGCTATTATCTTAGATTTATTGAAATTAAATCGAAAACTTTTTGCTATTATCTTAGATTTATTGAAATTAAATCGAAAACCTTTGAATAAAGATGATGGAAACAAAAAATCTTGAGAATGAAAGGCTTCAATACAAACCCTTACGCAAATCCACAAGTGAAGGAAGATGAAACATATAATATATTTAACCTAGCAATATCTTTTCATGAAAAGCTTCAATACAAACCCTTACGCAAATCCACAAGTAAAGAGAGATGAATTAAATAATCTATGTAAGTTAGCAAGATCTTTTCACATTACGTTGAAATTAAGGAAAATCTTCGAATTGGCGAGTTTTTCTTGTAGATTGATACGTTTAAACATAAGAACCGGGAGATTCTGGTATTATCTTCGGTTTATGAAACAAGAAAGCTTTTGAATAAAAAGATTCAGCACAAAACCTTACGAAAGTGGTGAAGAAAGATGAGATAGACATCTATTTAAGCTAAAACATTCTTCGTTGAAAGTTCAAGTAAATTATCCAGAAAGAAATCTTGAAAGAGAACCTGGCATAGAAATTCGACATACTGAACCTATTGGAAAATTACTGTAGAAAATGATGATGATGCCAGAACGATTTACAGTAAAGTTTTCAATGTGAAGACTTCAGCCACACTTTATGAAGAAGAATGTTGCAGAAAATCCTTTATGGTAGAACTTCTCCATACACAACAAAATCTTACGCAATTTATTGATAAAACTAGTGAAACGAATAAGCTTAACAATGAATTTTCCTGTGCGAAACCTCTACCAAATATGAAAAAGAAAAATAATGAATGAGATTATCGCTTTCTTATTGTTAGATTTTCCATTATATCTCCAAACAAATTATTAACAAGACGTCTTTACAACAAAATTTTCCATACAAAACCTTAAGCAAAATTTTGAAAGAAGATACGATGAAACGATACCAAACCTTTGGAAAATCCTTACTGTTCAATCATCGACTTAAACCTTACGCAAATTATTTAGAAAAATTAATGAAGCGAAACAACTTTTTAACGAAAATTTTCAGAAAATGCTGAAACAAAAATGTTATATTTTCCATACAAAAGATTTGGCAATCTTCAAGTGAAATGTGACAAATCTGCAAGTGAAAAATAAAGAAACAAGAAACCTTAAAGATTAAATTTTGAAGTCGTCCAAACCCCTGTAAAATGATGAAATACAAAAGCTTCAAGATAAATGTTTTTCAATTCAAGGTCACAATTCAGCCACATGGAACGAATGAGTTGTCATTGTTTCTTTCCACCTATAAAAATTATCACATATAACAATAGGCAGCTCCACTCATATTCTATACCATTGTGATTATAATAAAAGTTTTTCCCTAAAATATTTAGAACTCGGCTGACGCAATAAAATTTGTGTTATTCCATGTGCAGACCCTAGGTTTGTGATCCTGCGGTGGGATCATTGATCTCGGTTGGTGTGCATATATATTAAGTCATTGGCGATTCCCATGGGTCATGGGTTCAATACACTACACATGCCCTAGGTTCGACTCCTGGCTATAAGAGTCTTGGTGCCTTTTTAATTAAACTTATGTACTGTATTAGTTTATATATACTCACGATCGCAGTTGTCTATAACGCGACTTTTTGAAAGTTTTTGTGGCAGGTTTTTTCGGTCGAAATCCGGCAAGAATTTATTGGAATCGCAAGTTTGATAGCTAGTTTCTGCACAATGAAAGCGTCCCAGGGGTTTTTCGGGGTGCTGAATCCAAATATGCAGTTAAAAAACCATTTTAACTGCAACAAATCAAGATTTAAACTCAATTTCTTCCACCGGATTCCGTCACCGGAATCTCCAAAAAGTCGCATTATAGACAACTCCCTCACGATCACTCCCAAAAAAAACTGTATATTAACATTGGAAATTCTATACATAAAATATTGTATTAGTTTATATATACTTCAAAAAAACAATTCATTAAGATTTTCGGTCCCCTTTTAATTAAATTGATGTACAATATTAGTTTATATATTCATGATCCCTACATATGCAATAAAATGTGTATTATTATATTGGAAATTCTATATAAAATACAGTATTAGCTTATATATATTAAAAATAAATAAATAAATAAGATTGTCAATGCTCTTTAATTAATTTATGTAAATTTTGTTTTTAGATATAAAATAGATATTATCATCATTTTACTTTAAAAAGCATTTTCGTAAAATTCTTAATATTCTTTTAAATTTATGTAAATTTGTATATATAAAATATGTATTATTATCATTTTCATTTTATTTAAAAATGAAATTCACAAATTTCTTCCTACAAAGTGATGTATTATTATGATTAATGTCACTTAACACATTGTAGTTAAGGGTTCCCAAACTTAGATAATTTATTTGAAATTCTATTGCTTCATATTCTAACACTAAATATCAAACCCTGTGTGAAAACCTTGGGTGAAACAAGTGTCACTCATGCCATAACTTGACTTGTTCTTAAATTTTTATGTTGTTTTTTCAATGTATTTTTGAAGTATAAAATTGTCTATGTAATTCAGGATGATTAGTTTTTATATTCACTGATTTAGTTTTTTAAGCAGATCTTTCCAAATCTTCTATTCCTTTGGTGCATCTTTGCACCTTTAGGGGCAATTGTTAGTATAGTTTATAAAAGGGCAAGGGTGTTCCACCAAGAGCCAAAAATAGGCACGTGAATTTTGAGGAGTTTGTGTGAACGTTCGTCATTAAAATCATAATTTGCAGGGTTGAAAATATTTCGCCTGCTTCCGCTACGTCACGATACAAGCTTCCTCAAGTAAGCTATCATTTCAGACCTTGAAATCTATATAATATGGTCCTCCTCTTTGGCTTCAACAATTTATAATTAGCAATTGCCCCAAAAGGTGCAAAGAAAGGTTGATAGGATTCTTAAATTGAAAAAATTGTACTTTGGTTTTTATAATCAAGCAAATAATAAGTGAACTTTGGTTTGAAAGATTGAATTTTGGATGATGCAATTGTATTTGAGCTTTACATTGACTATTGTGTATCACATTTTTTAATAAAATGGTGGTCATATATCTGAGGGGAGTGCAGTTAATGAAAATGGTGAAGGCAACGAGCTAAATGTAATAAAGTAATAGAGGAGGAGATCTGGAGCGGAGAAAGCGATGAAGGCAATCGAATAGGGTTAGGGTTTCGGAACGGGCCGCCTCCGGCAGACCTGAACCCGGGACAGGGTGCAGGGGAAGCCTGCAACCACCCGCACCTGATCAGAGAAGCGAAGAGTGCAGAGACGAGTGGAGGACGGGAGAAAGAAGGTAGGCATGACTGACAAAGAAATGGCAGACGGGGATGGGAGGGGAGAGATCCCCTCCTATAAAAATGTAGCAGCAGGCGAGACAAGCAGAAATGGGGCGTATGGAGGTACCGGAAAAAGCAACAAGGACATCCCGGTCATGGGGGCTCGCTGGCAAGCAGGGTTGGGAAGCAGATGCCTACCCAGAGCAATGAAAAAACCCAGGTTTGTAATCCCTAAAAACAAACTTGAAGAGTATAGAGGATATATGAAAGATCATGCTCTGATTTGTAAGTTTGTGGGGACTTGGTCGTCTGAGAAGGATCTAGCCAAATGGATACAACAAAGATGGAAGCCCAAGGGACACATAGACCTAAAACTAGGGGCAAAGGGTTTCTTCACGGTCATTTTCGCTAACCTGGAAGACAAGGAGAGGATTTTTGAGGGAAGACCCTACTTCCTGAACAACGCTGGTCTATTTATGAGGCACTGGGAGGAATGTTACAATCCAAACAAAGAAAAAATGCTAGCGGCACCTATCTAGGTTAGACTGTTTGGACTCCCAATCGAGTTCTGGGATCCAGAGATTCTGGAAGGAATAGGAAACACAATAGGGACATTTGTCAAAGTAGTTGAATCCATTAAAAGAGGAAGATATACGTCCTATGTCAGGATCTGTGTATACATGAATATCACAGAACCGCTCCCGGAGTATATCGAAGTAGAGTACCATGATGAGGTCTGGCAAAAACCAGTGGATTATGAGCATATCCCATTCCGCGATAGAAGATGCCATGAATATGGCCATCTCTTCAAACAATATCCTTTGAATGAACCTAGAGCAGTAGCAGGAAAGGGAGAGGAAGAAAAGAAGGAGGTTGAGGCAAACAAGGAGGACGACGATGGTTTCACAGAAGTGCTTACCAGAAGGAAATCAAAAAAAGGATCGGTCCCATCTGTCAAAACAATAACCCGGGAAAACCCAAAAAAGTTCGGGGTACTCCAGGAAGAGGAAATGGAAACGGAAAGGGAAGACAGTGAAGAAGAACCAGCGGAACCCACAAAAGAAGACAAAGGAAAAGACACAATGCAAACAAATTTGGAACAGGAGAAGGAAGGGGAAAGCACGGGAACCCCCCAAGACCAAACCCAAATGGAGATAGATCCACAAAAGGACAAAGGGAGTGACGAGGAGCAAGTAATGAAGAGACTTCTACATGAATGGAGGCATCTAGATGAAAGATTCATACCGGAAGAGAAAAAGCAATTATACAAGGATATGTTTCAAAAATACAAGGAGAAAGGAGGGGAAGCCATAGCAAACCAACCAGAACAGCTAGGAGCGCAAGGAGGCCAAGGCACAGAAATAAGAAATGCAGGAAAAGGTGGAAGAAAACGGGGAAGAAGACCTATGAGCGAGACCATCCAAATGGTTGGAGATATGTTGGTTAATTCAGGAAGAGTCATAACTCTTTCAGAGGTATTCCAACAACCCCTCAAATTGTTAAAATGATAATTATAACATGGAACATTAGAGGACTGAACAGTAAGGGGAAACAGAGATATCTGAGAGACAGGTTGAAAAAGGATAAACCCAGCATAATGACAATCCAAGAAACAAAGATTAGTGAACAGAAATTAAAAGAGATATTGGGTAAATTCAATCCTCATTATGAAATAATGGGTCAGGATGCCATAGGTAGCGCAGGGGGCCTGGCTTTGGAACCCAGAGGAAGTTCAATTTGAAAATTGGGTCAGCATGCCTCAAATTCTTTCAGGCAAATTCAGGAATATAGGTTCTCGAGAATGGGTCCTTCTCACTGGGGTATATGGCCCCCATTTAACGGGAGAACGCAGGAGCTTTCTTCAGAATGTGGAAACAATCCAAAGCTTATTCCCAGATTCACCATGGATTGTAGGAGGTGACTTCAACATGATTACATCCCTAGAGGAAAAACGAGGAGGCCTGAGAAGAACAGATCCGGATATGGAAGCCTTTGGTGATATGATAACGGAACAAAGACTGGTGGACATACCCACAATAAATGGGATTCACACATGGAACAACAGAAGAGGAGGTATAAACCAAATTGCATCAAGACTGGACAGATTCTTAATATCTGAACAAATAATAAACAGGGATATATTTATTGAAACAATGATCCTACCAGGAATGGGCTCAGACCATTGGCCGATCCGTCTAGAAATTGACATCAAAGCTAGTCCAAAAAAGGGTCCCTTTAGGTTCGAGGCCTTTTGGCTCAGAGATCAGAAGTTCATGACAAAAGTGGAAGAGTGGTGGAATCAGAGCCAATAGAGGGGAAGCAGTAGAATGTAGACCTTCCAATTAAAATTAAAGGAGCTCAAGGAGAAGATTAAAAAATGGAACAGAGAAGAATTTGGGAACATATTCAAAGACCAGCAGCTTCTAGACCGGAAAATGAGAATTCTGCAGCAAGAAATAATATGAGAAGGTAGAAGTGAGGAAAGAACCCGAGAAGAAGGGATACTGATAAGTCAAATTGAAGAACGAAGAAAACAGGAGGAGATTCTATGGAAACAAAAGTCAAGAGTGAATTGGCTAAGAGAAGGAGAAAGCAATACGAAATTCTTCCATCAGGCCATGATTTAGCAGCGACAAAGAAATAGAATTTTCTCCATTAAAAATGAAGACGGACTCCGCCTAACCCAGCATGAGGAAATGGAGCAAACTCTAGTTGGTCACTTCAAAGACCTCCTTACGGAACCTCAAGTGAATAGAGGAGAAGCAATTGGAAGGATTTGCAATGAAATCCCAAGTATGATCACCAGAGACCAGAACCTAGCCCTTATGAGAGCTGCAACCATGGAGGAAGTGGAAGAGGTCGTGAAAGGGATGAAGAAGAATAAAGCTCCAGGACCAGATGGATTCACAGTGGAATTCTACCAAGCGGGCTGGAAATTCTTGGGGTAAGACATCTTGGAGGTGGTAGAAGAGTCGCGAAGACATCAGAAGGTATGTCCTGGCCTAAACTCAACCCTCTTGTCTCTTATTCCTAAAACTGCTAAATCTGAAACTGCCCAGGGTTTTCGACCCATTGCTCTTTGTAATGTAATTTATAAGATTGTTGCCACTCTGATGGCCAAAAGATTGAAGCCAATTCTGTCAAGCATTATCTCTCTGGAACAGACTGGGTTTGTGGAAGGGAGACAAATCCTAGATGGCTTGGTAGTATCACAAGAAGTGGTACATTCCTTGAAATATAAGAAGGAAGCGAGAATGATGATCAAACTGGATCTATCAAAGGCATACGACCGGCTGAACTGGGAATACCTTAAATCGGCATTAGCAGCATTCGGTTTTTGCAATAGGTGGATAAAATGGGTCTATGATATGATTTCCACACCAAATTTCTCCATTCTTTTGAACGGAACGCCAACTTCAACTTTCAATGCCACAAGAGGGCTGAGGCAGGGGGATCCTCTATCCCCATTTCTGTTCATCATTGTGGCAGAAGGACTGGGAAGATATATCAAAAAATAACTGAGAGAAAGGAAAATCAAAGGGCTGAGGTTGTGGGGAAACAACCTACCGATTACTCACTAGCAATTTGTAGATGACATCATGCTTTTTTGGGCAGTCTCCCTAAGAGAAGTAAAAAGAGTAAAAAGAATCCTTGACCTATTCATGGAAGCTTCAGGTACTCAAATCAACAAGGAAAAATCTTGTACATTCCTCTTCAACACTCCGAGTAATGTCAAATCCTACCTGACTAGAGTATTGGGCTTTCGCTGTGGGGACTTACCCACAAAATACTTAGGTACCCAGCTAGCTTTAAATCCTTTAAAGATGGCGAATTGGCAACAAAACATTGAGAAACTTAAGAATAGACTAGCAAACTGGTCCTTCCGAACTTTGAATATAGCAGGAAGAGCAGTGCTTCTCAGATCGGTCTTACAAGCAATTCCCATCTACCCTCTTTCGGCAACGGCTGCACCCAAAGGGGCATGCGCAAAAATGGTGGAGATATTCAAAAAAATCATTTGGGGAGGGCCCAAGCAACAAAATAAATGGGCTCTAATATCTTGGAAGGGCCTGACAAAAAATAAAGAAGAAGGGGGATTGGGTCTGAGAGATCCTTATACCCTAAACCAAGTAATGGGGGTGAAGCTGTGGTGGAGATGGATGAGGGGAGGAGGAGACCTATGGAAAAGAATCTAGACGCAAAAATACAACATGCCCACAACAACTGAAGATATCCTAAGACTTGAGGAAACGCCAAGAGGTTCCACAATATGGGACCTGGCCAGTCAAAACAGAGACATCATATCCAAACATGCATTCTGGGAAATTCGGAATGGAAATTCAGCCAAATTCTGGGACGAAGCTTGGCAGCAAAGAGAGAAAATGAAGGAGATGCAAGGCCTTAGAAACACATGTCAAAGAGCAAAGGAGAAAGGACTGAATTACGTAAGCGAGTTCTGGAATGAAGAAAGCCAGGAGGAGACCTGGAGAACTTGGAAGAATCCAGAAGTGTGGGATAGACATATTGATACTGAACAAAGAGAGCTATATATAAGAGAAATGAAGTCAAGGAGAATAACTATCAGAACAGGCCCAGATATATTGAGATGGGGTCAATCCACGAAGGGAACCTTCATGATCAAAGAAGCCTACCATCTAACCATGCAACAAGGACAAGACGAAAGAGCACCCATATGGAAACAAATATGGTAGAGTAACTCGTGGCCAAAAGTAACACTGTTTTTATGGTTAGTAGGTAAAGGTCACATTTTGACATGGGATCAGCTTCAGAAGCATGGATTCCATGGACCCCCCAGATGCTGCTTATGTAAGAAGGACCAAGAAACGCAAGAACATCTTCTAAACTCATGCCCTTTCGCTCAGAAGCAATGGAAAGAAATCAGAAAACTTTTCGGGAAGAAAAACAGAGATCCTCACAACATTAAAGAAACCATTAGACAATGGGGGTGAGGGTAATTCTCGAGCCCAGTGGTTAGAAGAGCCTGGAGCCTAGTGGTGGGTTTGAATATGTGGATGATATGGAAAGAAAGAAACTGGAGAATATTTCAAGACAAAGAGATGTCTCTTGAGCTGATCTAGAAAAGAACCCAAAACCATATAAGAGAATCTATCCTTGCGGAAACCTGGAATCAAGAAGATTGGAAAACATCTCCGGAGGAAGAAAAGATCCTGGCCTACCAAAACTTAGAACAAGGAATGGTTCATCCCCAAAAGCAGAAAAATCCTGAAACTCATAACCATAGCCCTACCAATTTCAATCACCCACAAGACGACTTCATCAAACTGAACTTTAATGGAGCCTCCAAAGGAAATCCGGGGCCAGCAGGGTTTGGAGGCATTTTCTGGGATAATCAAGGACAGACAAGATGGGTGTATGCAGATCATGGGGGTATAATGAGCAATAATGAAGCAGAACTAATGGCAGTCTATCAAGGATTAAGAATAGCAATCCAAAATGGATACAATAATCTAGAAATAGAGGGCGACTCAAAGCTGGTGATAGAGATGCTCAGGAAACTTAATAATGGCAAGGATTGGGAAAAAGTGGCGTAGAGCTGGAGGACGGCGGGCCTAATTCAGGACCTGGAAAAGCTCATAAAGAGAGTAGAGTATAAGATCATAAACCATGTCAAAAGGGACAGTAATAAGGCACTGAATTTCCTTGCTAATTGGGGATGTAACGAACAAGGGGGCAAGGTAGACAGTATATGGCTGACACATTTGGAAGAACATAAATGGGAGCCCCTCAAAACAATCATTACCCAAGATAATAATGAGGACACGAACTCAAGGCAGTAGATATAGGTGGCCCCTGATCGGGGTGAGAGAAAGGGAAAAGACGTTCAAAAAGACAATGCAGGGGAGAGGCTGGCAGGGCCGGCCACCAAACGCTCTCATAATAACTCAATGGGATGTGGAAGCAACATGCAGGTCTGCTAGAATCCCGAGGCATCGAGGTGACAGGGGAGTGGGGGAAGAAGTAGTAGGAAACGGCGGCGGAAGGGTGATGGGAGGCAAAAATTCGGGACAGGGATACACAGGAGATGGGAATAAGAGTAACCGTGGATAATCTAACCTCTGCTACTGGTGATGGTAAACAGGAGGCTGTAGGAAGCAAGATGGCGCGCCCAGGTCGAGGAAGGGGTCGTGGTGGAAGAGGCCAGCCAGGACGTAACGACCTCACGTCCTCCTCGCTTGCACTTCAGACGCGTAGCCAGAAAACCATGAGGAAAACAGTGCAAGAGGCTGCAAAGGCATATAGAGAAGGAATAGATGCTGACATCCGCAAGCTCATTCAGGAATTGGAAGAAAATTCCATGGAAGGAGACTCGGAGCCTGAAATGGAGGAATGGGGAGATCTCATTCCAGATATGGGAAACAACAGGGGAAGAATGACTCTATACAAGCAAGCCTTGCACGTATACTAGGTGCTGAAACATTTACTTGCCAAGGCATTGGAACAAGTAGCAGGTGAAATGGCAGAGCTAGCCCAGGGCATGCCAAACATGAAGAAAGAGATGAAAAATTTACAAATCATAATGATTATGCAGGACAGCAAGCTAGAGGAAATCCAACAACAGCTGAAGAAGTTAACTCCAACAACGAGGGACGCGGCAGCAACACCTGAGAACGTGGAAGATAGCAAAGTTTAGTTCTTGTAATTGTTTACTATGTTTGTTTTTTAGGACAGTATTCTCTTTTTATTAGTTCATGATTGTCTGGAACATGTTTAGCATTTGTTGTTGCGAGGTTTATTTGGCATGGATCAGTAGACTTATTAATTTTTGCTACTAGATGGTCTATAATAACTTGAGGTGGCCAACGGATCTGGTTTCCCATCTGGGTAGGTTGAGGTCACCAAAACAATGTATATGGTTCAACTTGTTTTTATATAAATAGAAAAAGAAAGGCACTACCGCAACTTACAAAAAAAAGACAATGGTGAAGGCAACAAAGCATATCTCCAAGTTTTCATAGTACATCATAGATCACTTTACTCAAAATGATAATGCAAAATAACACATAAAAGATTATATCCATGAGATTGATAATGCAAAATAACACATAAAATATTATATCCATGAGTTTGACAATCTTCTGGACATCTAAACAAGTTTTTCCAACCTAAATTTACTTCTCTTGTTTTTCTCTTTTGATCGTTCTCTATGTTAAATGTAATGAATTTTCCAAAAAGACATATGGTTTCTATTTTTTGGGCAGATGCTCCTTCCTGTCCCATTTTTGTGACAACTGGAAACTACTACATCATAAAACACATATGCATGTAATCTTTGTACATTTTCTATAATACAATGTCTTAGCTTTGAGTAATCTTTTGTAACCTCATTTGCATCTAGCATTTTTCTTGTTCAATATATTACCAGGTTAAGCTCTATCTACAGCCTCAATACACTAGAGCATATGTAAATGTTATTATATATGTTTGTTTAAATTGCTTACATTCTTGGTCCACTTAGTTCATCATGCTATCCATAATTGTCGTTTTGTTTTTTGGTATAATTGTCATTTTGTTTTTGGTATATCAACTTGTTAATTTTATTTCATTCTATAGCAAGTTTTGAATTGATGCTCGCTGAAAAGTTATTCACAAGCACTAGAGTTGTTCTCTGTTTCCATGGTGGATTACGTTTACATTTCAATTCTTTGAGGAAAATTGCTACCGAAACAACTTTAACATGAAACAAATTTTGACATAATGAATCTGTGAGTTGAGAAATATGTCAAATATATTGATTTACTTTTTATTGATAGTTATCATTTTTTAACATTCACAGTTGGGTATTGAAGATGTTAAGGGTAATGAAAAATTTTTAACATATATTTATTAATTAAATTATATGTTTAATAATTATTCATTTTTAAGGGATTGGGTTTCTCAATTGTGAGCTTTCAATATTGTATGTGTTCCTATAATATGTAACAGAACTACAATATTTAATCTCAGAAGAAAAACATTAAGATTGTTTAAACAAGACAGAGTAGAGAGACGAGGATGGAGACGGGTCGGGAGATAACGTGCGTAGGGTTTGGTTAGGGTTTTCAGAACCCTACAGCTGCAGTAACCGTGACGCCCTCCGTTTTTACCTGCCTCTTCCTCTATTACCATCTACCTTATCCGCCGTAACTCTGTCGCCTTCGTGCTTGTAGCTCATCGACGGGGCGTTTCTGTGCCGCGACTCCCGGTAACTTCCAACGACGGTTTGGAATTTGTCCTGCATGGTCCGTTAACTGCGAACTGTCTTTTTCTCCGGGATTCTCTACACTCCGAGGTGTCTGCCGTTCCGAGGTGCAGCTGGCCATGGAGGATCTAGAAGCCGTTGATTATTCAGTTGACCCGCTGGAAGGGGTTTCCATCTGGCGCTCTCCCTTTGCCACATCAGAAGGTATGTTCAACTCAGGCTTCTCCAAAAATTTCTCACAGTTTTCGTTTGGTGAACAGTCAAGGACTCAGCCTGTGGTCCTTCCGGATGTACCTCCGTCCTGGCCAGCCCTCTCTACGCCCCCTCACTCTCCGGCAACCCTCGGTTTCGTCTCCAGCTGCCTAAAACCTAACCCAGGTTTAGATCCCCCGGCATCTGGCTCATTTTCCCGACCGCCACATAACCCTTCCCTGCCCTCTTCCTCTGCCGGACTCTCGGGCTCTCTTGGTCCTTCCTCCGGAAGCTTCACTTCTGTACCTTCGCTCTCGGGCCCCCCATTTGTTTCTGGCATCGGTGGCCCTTCCTCCTCTCATCAGATCCGGCGCCTTTGAATGTTACCACTCCTCCCTCCGGTCGACCACAGAACTTTCCTTCTCTGCACGGCCCTAAAAGGAATTACAAGTGCTTCAAATCCAAGGAAGACGATATCTTTCTCAAACTAGAAGAGGACATCCAGTGGGGAGAAACAATGGATATTGCAGATCGGGTACTGGTCGGGCGCATCAGGGGTCGAAGTTACTCGGCAGCACGTTTAAAGACTTGGGCAACTGAAGTTTGGGGCCATCATTTGGTGGACATCCCCTTCGTGCAAACTTTCGTGAGGGGATGGTTCGCATTGAGGTTCGCTCGTGCTGACCACACTAACTGGGTTTTATCCTCCTATTGGCACTTCGAGCATGCCCCTGTGCTCCTTAAGAGATGGACTCCATTATTTGACCCCGAGACAGAGCAGATAGGTATTGGACCAGTATGGATTCGGCTCCCAGGGTTACCTCTTCAGTACTGGTCTGAAGATATCTTCAGGCGTATCGGCAATGCTATTGGCACTTTCATGGGCTACGACAAATCCTATCATCAGACAGGCATGATGGCTTATGCCAGGATCCTCATTAATCTGGACACCAAGGGCGGTCTTCAAGAGCACATTACCATACAATGGAGAGACACGGCACGCAAACAGATCATTGACTATGAAGGCATTCCCTATCGTTGTCGTAGGTGCCATAAAGTGGGGCATCTATACAGGGACTGCCCACTCCTCCGGAAAGCGCTGAGGAATGACAAAGATGGAGTGGTTGACCCTCCCCTGGTCACCTCCCCTAAGATGCATCCAGTGCAGACTCAAGAGGAACAAATGCACACTCAGGATGTTGGTGAACCCCGGAGCTCTCCAGAGGAAGCAGATACAGCTATATTCTCCACTGCTCCTCCTCCAACTTCATCAACTCCTATGCATCCAGCGACTGAAAAAGAGGGCACTGCGACAACGGGGAACAGAACACCGTCGCCGACCAGCTCTCCAAAGAGGCCGCGCACAGACAAGGAGAAGACTGAATGATCCAGGAGGAAATCGACGGAACATACTACCAACACTACCACAGACCTTTTGATGATCATATGGGGGATGGGCTATAAAGCCCACACTTTATCAGTAACTTTTTTTGCTTATAGCATGTACATAGATACTGTCTAGACATGAGTACAGCTCTAATATTTTGATATTATCAGCATATATATTGCTCTCTACGTAGAGCATGGACACAATTTTGATCACTGTTAGTCATACTGTTTTTGACAATGCTCCCTACGTGGAGACAACTTGGTTTTCTCTTTCTAGAACTACAGATTTTGAACATGACAGGCACTGCTGCCTCCATATGAATATGCTTCGGCATCTACAAAATGTAATTTCTTAATATTAATAGAAATTACGACTTATTCCCAGGGGAAAAAAAAAATTATTCATTTTCAATATATTTTACTATTAAATTAGGAACTAAATTGAAAAAATAAAATCATAATTTTATGATGAATGTTCTATGTGTTTAAGACTCTACAACACCTCTAAACATAACAAATTAATTTCATGTTGTGTGTTAACACTGTAGAGGAAAGAAATTATAAAATGTTGTAATGAGTGATTTGGTCACTCTATGTACTAGTACAACCTGTGAGAGGAAAGAAATTGAAAAATGGCTTGATTCGGGTACAAATATTGATCCAGAAACACATGAATTTCTTTCTGATCTTACTCTCAGACCCAACCTTCCACTCAAGCAGTCAATTGAAGAATGGGTAGAACGAAATTATTGCCTTAAGATCAAAGCAACCAAGCGCAAGCTACAATCCGAGGATGAGATGAAGCACGAGGATGCTCTTGCCTAGATGCAAAAATTATGTGAAGAGAAACCAATAAACAAAGAGTGGATAACAATTGAAGGACTGATCCCTAATGCAGTGCAAGTGCTTGCCCAATCTCACAATAGGGATGTGAAGAGAAGTGCTATGTCAACCTTGAAAGCTCTCGTCACTGGTCATGCTCAGAATAAGGTAAATAATGTAGAAATACTCTTCTCAATTTCATTATGTTTATAGTTACATTAAAAATGCATTTTTAATTATATCGATTCAAATCAAACAGTAATCAAATGCAATTGCTTGTATATAGATTTAAATCAAACACTTATCAGAGATAGGTGCATGTTCCTATTCAAATTTCCAAGGGTCAAAGGTGCATATGTCCAAAAATTCATGGTTCTAATGCTTTCGATATAACTATGTTATGTATTGTGTAGGAAAAATATCACAAAAGATTATATAACTATGTTATGTATTAGGCAGGAAAAATATCACAAAATATGGCTTTCACCCACATTGGGTTTCCACCTTATATCTTGTGTTCTTGTGTGTGATTGTCTGCTCTATTTTTACTGTACCTGGTTACTCGTATATGGTTCTGATGCACAGATTAAAGATCAACATCTGATGAATTAACTAAATTATAAGTCGACAGGATATACGCTAGTTTTCTTAACAATAGTTGCGTATATACACAAGTTTCATTAACTGAAGTAGTGTATACAAATCTGATTGTGAAAAGAAATATTATTGACTTGCTAATACTGATTCACCCCCCCCCCTTCTCAGTATTATTTCCAACAATTGGAATCAGAGCAGGTTTTTCAGAAGAAGTTCGATCGCTTGAAGGAAGATCTATCATTATGAGTAACTACGAAAGAGAGGCATCCCTTAGACCATGAATATTTGACGGGAGCAACTTCGTCTATTGGAAGGTAAGAACCACAACCTATCTTCAATCTCTTGGAACAGATGTTTGGGAAATCGTGGAAGGAGGATACACATTTCCATCAGCAATTCCTACAGATATGGCAGGTAAAAAGTAGTATGAAACAAATGCCAAGGCTGTCAATACTCTATTAGGGAGTATTCACAATCAGAATTTTTCAAGGTTATGCAGCTCAAAAACGCCAAAGAAATATGGGACAAGATCCTTCTAAGCTATGAAGGAGACGATCAGGTAAAACATGCAAAACTACAATCTCTTAGAATTCAATATGAAACTCTCAGAATGCACAATGATGAAAGTATAGATAATTACTTCTTACGTATAGATGAGATTGTTAATCACATGAAAAACTTGGGTGAAGAAATAAAAGAAGTTACTTTAGTTGAAAAGGTTTTAAGATCCTTGTCTTCTAAGTTTGAATAAAAAGTTTTTGCCATAGAAGAAAAGCAGGATCTTCAGAGTATCACTATGTCACAGTTGCACGGAATCCTAACTGCTTATGAAATGAGAAAAGGGGGTCCATCAGATATGAGAGAAGCTGCATTCAAAGCTTTAGGAAAATGAGAACTCAATGAATCAGGACATACGTCAGAAGGAGAGGAAGAATCAAACTTTGTCAAAAACCTTCAACGGTGCTCTGGAAGATTCAGAGGTAAACTACCTTTCAAATGTTTTGCTTGTGGAAGAGTTGGTCATTATGCTGCCAAATGTCCTCACAAAGATAAGCTTGATAAAGGTAAGGAATCAGCAAAATGGAATATAAAACAAAGTGTAAATAAGAAGAGCTATTATACGCATGAAGATAGCGATGGTTTATCAAATAGTGATGAAGATGAAAATAGTAATGATTATAGACTTCTGATGGCTTTTGAAGATGATGATTTCTTGGATGCTTTAGATGAAGATGGTCTTTATGAAGAAATTTCTAAACTTAAAATTTGTTTAGAAGAAAAGAATATGATCATAGATACTCTGACATTTCAACTTGCTGAAAGGGAAAAACACAATGAAAAATTAGAATGTGAAATTGTGGGACTAAGAAAAGATATTGAGAAAACAAAAGCCCTCAATCTCAGATTTGCTAAAGGATCAGAAACTTTAGATGAAATTATCAAAGTGCAGCGTTCTCCTCTAATAAAGACAGGTCTTGGATATACTGAAGAAGCATCTCAAACACAGAAGTCGTCAACCTCCAAAAGCTATCTTGATGCAGCAAGGAGAAGTGAACAATTTGACAATTGTCAGCCAAGGTATAAAGCAGATCACCAGGTAAATTGAGTTCAATCTACTTCAAGGATGAACAGAAGCTATAACCAACCACAGGTAAATCGTTCTCAATTTGCTTCAAGAATGAATGTCAATGGAAACTACAATCACCAGGTCAGTAGATTCGATAATCACAGGAATTTCTTTAATGGCCAATTTTTTTCATGTCATAACTTTGGACATAAAGTTGCTCAATGTGTTGCTTACAAGACCATCATGACTAGAGAAACACGAAATCAAAGGAATGTTACTGGGATCATGAAAAGGACCTACAATAACTTTTATGCTCTTGAAAATGAAATAGAATGCTCTATCTGTAACAACTTCGGTCATGAAGATTCTGAATGTAGGAGTAAATTTCGGCAAACATCTCAGAAGGAGCAACCTTCATTGGGTCCCAAAACATGGAGAAAGAAAGAACCGCAAACCGAAAAATGTGGTATAGCCTTATATGTGTTAGCGCTTGAAATTTCACCTCAGGCTGAAAAAGGTAAACTCCAAGGTAACATCAAACCACTTAGCCTCGTAGCTAGCCCTACGGGGCAGGAGAGGGCTCTCTCCAGTCTATCTCGGTAAAGATATTCAACGGGCGAGATAACCAATAAGGAAACACTGATTTTAGGCTAGTAAACTGATAAAAGGTTTGATTTGGGATTTTTAGGGTTTTGGTGGAAAATTGGGGAATGGCAATTTTGGGTGCGGGGATTGGGCACAGTTTTCGCAGGGGGTTCTTTGGGGCAAGGTAGGAGACTGTATTGATGCCTTTGATAGAGGTGGATGGATGAGAATGACTGGTGAGGAGCTAAGGAGAGCAAGCAATCACCTTGAATTCTCCTTAAACAGCTGAAAACATTGATATTAAGCAAACTTAAAGGCAGAGCATAGCAACCATGAATTCTACCTTAACACTTCATTTGCCTAATTTGCAGAAGGAAAAGTAAGAAGATGAATCACATAACACACTTACAAGTACAAAGAGAAAGACACCATCAATACATGTAACCACAAGATGTTGGCATTATGAGACAAGCGTTGTCCTTGATGGCAAACCACACTGATGAGAAATCATAGTGCAGAAGGACAGCAGCAAGGAATTGATGATCAGACTATAAGAAGAAGAGAAAGTTCATACACGCAGGTTCGTTAAGCCCAAGTCGCGTGTACACGCAGGTTGGCTTCATTAAAAGCGCGTGTATGTGGAAAACTCATTTTGGTCCATGGCGGTTAGTCCTTGGAAGTTGTGCCTATGGTTTTGGACCTTGGTGTCTCGACGGACGTGTTGATCCCTAGTTTTAAAGTTGATGGTATTGGATTTCTATGGTTGTGGCCCTTGGTATTGAACAAGGCCTAAGGCTATATAAGGAGAAGGAAATCATTAGGCAAAGTGCATCTGAAATGTCTTGAATATCTGATGAAGCATTAGATCTAGTATGCAGGGTTATGGGTTGATGATGCATTGCTTGATCTGAGCTAAGGAGAGATCTCACCTATTGATGGAGAACTAGATCTAAGGAGAGATCGGGATCAAATGGTTTGAAATGAACTATCTTTATGATGCTTATTCTAGATCTATATACTGACGCATGTATTGTTCTATAAGTATTATGAGTATGATTGATGTCTGGTACAGCTGCAAGTTATGAGAAATTACTTTTAGATCTGTACGCGGGTTGGCTCTGATAAAAGCGCGTATACACGCGGGTTTGATTCATCGAAGTAGCGTATACATTGTAAATCTTAATATTTGAAGTTGCAGATGGATCTGATGGTTATTACAGAGATCTGTGTCTGCTCTGTGTTCTGGTGACTGTTGTTAACAGGGTTCAGTGATTCAGAGTTTGATGATTGTTTTGAGCTTCAATGATAGTTATGGGTCCAGTATGAAAATTGGATGAAAAGTGGCCTTACAGATTATGTGTTGTGCTTCAGTGTATCCAGTCTGAAAATTGATGAAACGTGGTACCTGGAGGTGAGAAGTTTGTAGGCAAGCACCTACGTACTAGTATCTAAGCTAGTACAAAAGCTAAAGGAGATCTTTGGAGCATTGTGGCAGGTAGCAGCCTGCGTACTAGTAAATGGATCGGCTAGTACAAGAGCAAAGGGGGTTGTAGCTCCCGTACTGGTATAAGACTGCACCAGTACAAATATTGTAAAAGGATTTTCTTATTAAGAAGAAGATTGAGATGACTTGCAGCAGGTGGTTTTCACCCACATTGGGTTTCCACCTTATATCTTTGTGTTCATGTGTGTGGCTCTTGTGTGATGTTCTGTTCTGTTATTCTGCACCTGTTTACTGTTAATATGCATAATAATGATCTGATGCATTTACTGAAGATTAAGCTAACTGAATTATAAGATCTCTGGATATACGCGAGTTTCATTAGACACAGTAGCGTGTACACGTGGGTTCACTTAATTGAAGTAGCGTATATGTTTCTGAGTATGAAATTGAAAAGTTTGATTGATCTGATAATACTGATTCACCCCCCCTCTCAGTATTATTTCCAACAATTGGTATCAGAGCAGGTCCTTTGATAGAAGCTTGATCGCTTGAAGGAGATCCGTGGAACAATGGGAAAGAAGCTTAAGAAGAAAGCTCATAAGAAGAAGAAGACATCTCAGAAGGACTATGACAGTGGGAGAATCGATTGGGGATTAGGTATAAGAGGCTCTTCAGATTCAGAATCAGATTCAGAATCATTATCAGGTATGAATGTGTTATCCTCTGATGTTCCTGCTATATTTCCTTGTGAAAGTGATGGAAGTGATAGTGAAACTACTGAACATGCTTTTATGGGTGAGCAAGAAAAGTATCAAATAGAGGCATTATTTAGAAGGCTTACAGACAAAGTTAAAGATCAACAAGATCTATTGAACAAAAGGGAATGTGCTTTCAAAGAAGAAGTTACCAAACTAAAGGCCCAACTAGAAGAAGGAAACAAGGTAAGAAAGCTACTCAAGGACAAGGAAGACCAATGTCAAAAATTGCAGCATGAAGTGACATCATTAAGAAAAGAAGTCAACGAAAGAAGCACAACCATCAAGAAACTCAAAGATAGATCCAGTTACTATGAAAATCTTGAAGCTACGATCCTCTCACTAAAGGAAGATCTTGAAGAATCCAAGAAGCAGAATGAAGATCTACACCAAGAAATTGAAAAACAAGACAACGAAGTCATCAGCTTAAAATCACAGTTGGAATGTGCCTTCAGAGTTCGTCAAATTCAGCAGGATCTGTATGAAGAACAAGAAAAGGAGATTCTCAAACTAAGGGAACAAATGGAAGAAGGAAGGAAAGATGAAGAAGATTTGAAAAAGCAATCTCTTGAAAAGGAAGAACAGCTTCAGGTTGAGGTAAATATCTTGAAAGGTAAACTAGAAGAAAAGGATAAGCTTTTACGATTTCAAGATAGTTCTAAAGTCTTGGATGATATTCTTAGTAGTCAAAGGTCTCCTGCTATCAAGACGGTCTTGGTTTTCATGAATCTGTTGAAGGTGAATCTAGTTCACAAGGTGAGGCAAGGAACTCTAAAGAGAAATCCAAAATGATCAACAAGGAGATGAAAGGTCAACCAAGGAAAGAAAGTCTTCAAAGAAAATCTTTTACTCCTCCTATGAATAATGTTGAATGTTATGTATGTCATAATCTTGGACATGTTGCAGCTAGATGTAAAAGAAGAAGAGTTCAAGACCATTATGCAGACAAGTCATCTCAATCAAGGTACTTTAATGGATATTGCTTTGCTTGTAATATGTATGGTCACAAAGCTACTGATTGCTACAGGAGGAATATGAAACATGTAAGATGTTATGCATGTAACACGATTGGACATATAGCAAAGGAATGCAGGAACAAAGGATGGACATCACACCAAAAGAAGAAAACCTCATCACACTTGAAGATATGGAGGAAGAAGGAAGTACAGTCAGCACAATGTACTGAGACACAGCACAGCACAGACATATCAGACTCAGGGGGAGCTGAAAGTGTAAAACTTCAGTGTCCTGAATCTCATACGCAAGTTCCTTAAAGGGAAGTCGCGTATATACGTGAGTTAGACACTGCAAAGTCGCGTATATGTCAGTCTGAGGAAAAGCAGTGGGGACAGGATCAGAAAAAGGATCTGATATGATTCAGTCTATTATTTTCTCTATTGGTTACAGTCTGCTGAGGATGTGTGGAAATGTTTTGTTACTTGTATGATGTCTAGAAGTGTTTGTGATCCTAACTTGAGGATGATGATGTTTTTGATGCTTATTGCTGATATATGCATGATCAGATCTAACAGATGGCACTGGTTGAGGGGGAGCATATGCCTTTAGTAATTCATTGTTGGCATTATGGTTAATAATCCTTGGTGATGATTCTTATATGGCTAAATGATATATCTTGCTATGATGTGGTTGTGAGTTGTCTATGATAAACTCTCATATGATTCTTGAAGATACATAGAAGATGTTCAGATCAGATTTATGGTTGATTCTTTGATGATGCATGTATGGTGCTGACATGGTGATCTTCATAAGAACAAGGAGAAGTACAAAGCTTGAATACACATCTTCCTCACTTGATGATGAGTCACTTATATACTGCTGTTGTCATATGCATAAAGATCATACAGTTATGATGCAGGCACTCATGAGGATAAGGATTGTTGCTGTTGATGATATCAAGAAGTTTTGTCAAATGAGCTTGAGCTCAAGATACATAGTGCTGACACATGAATGACTACTCAAAGTTGCTTTATTGGAGACATGGTGATGAGTTCTTATCTATATGATGATAGGTTGATACTTACATATGATGATTGATGCAGATGTTCCCAAGAAATGATACTTGGATCTTGTAGATCTTGACATTGATGTAATGGCTATGGTGGTTTCACATGTAATGTGAATGATTTCATGATGATGTTTAAAAGGAGGAGTTGACATCTATGTTCAGACATACCTTGCTGCAGGACATTTACAGGTTGTTGATATGGAAATTTGTGTACGCGTGCTGTTTAAAGGATATCCGCGTGCATACGCCGTTTTACAAGGGGATAGTCGCGTATATGGTGTACGCGTGTTGCGTAAGGGATATCTGCCTATATACGCTTTTTATGTGTATACAGTCGCGTATATGGAGATTTGAAGGAAATCAGCAGGGACAGATGTTGGTTGCAGAAAGTCTGATATAGGTCTGACAGAGATCATCTGGCACAGGTTCAGGGGAGCAGATAATCTTCCAATGATGCATTGTTGGCATTATCTTAAAGCTTTTGGTTCTAGTTCACATTTGGTGTTGATTTCGGGAGGAACAAAGGCGAAAGGAGAACAGAAGGATCTCTTGGTTGCTGATCTGAATGATGATTATCAGATGCTGCTGGTGACTTTCATAAGTCTTGGTCTAGTTATTTCGTCTCTATGTCATATATCTCTTTTGTGGTATCTCTTTCATGGTGTCAAGGTCATGTAACGGCCTATTTTGGTTTCCCCACTATGCCTGGGATGATTGATGCAATGTGATTGGTTGTCATATGTAAAATTTTGATGTATACCCACTTGGTTGGGTGGATGAGTCAATTTTTGTATATCCTCACTTAGTTGAGAGATGGATGTATGTATGAGTCTTTGATGATAGGAAGGTCTTTTATGATGTATAGAGTCATGTTCTTCTTGAAGAACATCTTTTGCAGATCTTGCCTACAGTCAGGAAGAGCATGAACAGCACACTTCAGCAGTACAGAGATTCAGCATGTACTCAGAGGGAGCATGGACAGATTGGTACACCTTGGCATATACAAAGGGGGAGATTATTCAGAGATTTCAGCAGGTACTCAGGGGGAGTATGGACAGTGGATTGATTCAGCAAAGGAAGAGAATATCTTGGTCCACCCTTTGCCCTTGATGTCAAAGGGGGAGAGTGATTTGGCGTTGTTGCCATCAAGTCCAAAGGGGGAGATTGTTGGCATTATGATGCATGTGTTGTACTTGATGGCAACCCTCTCATAGAAGAATATCTCACTTATGTATAACTGGATGAATCTTCAGAAGAGATATCAGATGTGACTGATGGAGGACAGCTCAAAGGAATCAGATGATAGTTCTAAGTGTGACAAGTTAGCTTTGCCATCAAGTCCAAAGGGGGAGATTGTTGGCATTATGAGACAAGCGTTGTCCTTGATGGCAAACCACACTGATGAGAAATCATAGTGCAGAAGGACAGCAGCAAGGAATTGATGATCAGACTATAAGAAGAAGAGAAAGTTCATACACGCAGGTTCGTTAAGCCCAAGTCGCGTGTACACGCAGGTTGGCTTCATTAAAAGCGCGTGTATGTGGAAAACTCATTTTGGTCCATGGCGGTTAGTCCTTGGAAGTTGTGCCTATGGTTTTGGACCTTGGTGTCTCGACGGACGTGTTGATCCCTAGTTTTAAAGTTGATGGTATTGGATTTCTATGGTTGTGGCCCTTGGTATTGAACAAGGCCTAAGGCTATATAAGGAGAAGGAAATCATTAGGCAAGTGCATCTGAAATGTCTTGAATATCTGATGAAGCATTAGATCTAGTATGCAGGGTTATGGGTTGATGATGCATTGCTTGATCTGAGCTAAGGAGAGATCTCACCTATTGATGGAGAACTAGATCTAAGGAGAGATCGGGATCAAATGGTTTGAAATGAACTATCTTTATGATGCTTATTCTAGATCTACATACTGACGCATGTATTGTTCTATAAGTATTATGAGTATGATTGATGTCTGGTACAGCTGCAAGTTATGAGAAATTATTTTTAGATCTGTACGCGGGTTGCTCTGATAAAAGCGCGTATACACACGGGTTTGATTCATCGAAGTAGCGTATACATTGTAAATCTTAATATTTGAAGTTGCAGATGGATCTGATGGTTATTACAGAGTTCTGTGTCTGCTCTGTGTTCTGGTGACTGTTGTTAACAGGGTTTCAGTGATTCAGAGTTTGATGATTGTTTTGAGCTTCAATGATAGTTATGGGTCCAGTATGAAAATTGGATGAAAAGTGGCCTTACAGATTATGTGTTGTGCTTCAGTGTATCCAGTCTGAAAATTGATGAAACGTGGTACCTGGAGGTGAGAAGATTGTAGGCAAGCACCTACGTACTAGTATCTAAGCTAGTACAAAAGCTAAAGGAGATCTTTGGAGCATTGTAGCAGGTAGCAGCCTGCGTACTAGTAAATGGATCGGCTAGTACAAGAGCAAAGGGGGTTGTAGCTCCCGTACTGGTATAAGACTGCACCAGTACAAATATTGTAAAAGGATTTTCTTATTAAGAAGAAGATTGAGATGACTTGCAGCAGGTGGTTTTCACCCACATTGGGTTTCCACCTTATATCTTTGTGTTCATGTGTGTGGCTCTTGTGTGATGTTCTGTTCTGTTATTCTGCACCTGTTTACTGTTAATATGCTTAATAATGATCTGATGCATTTACTGAAGATTAAGCTAACTGAATTATAAGATCTCTGGATATACGCGAGTTTCATTAGACACAGTAGCGTGTACACGCGGGTTCACTTAATTGAAGTAGCGTATATGTTTCTGAGTATGAAATTGAAAAGTTTGATTGATCTGATAATACTGATTCACCCCCCCTCTCAGTATTATTTCCAACAATTGGTATCAGAGCAGGTCCTTTGATAGAAGCTTGATCGCTTGAAGGAGATCCGTGGAACAATGGGAAAGAAGCTTAAGAAGAAAGCTCATAAGAAGAAGAAGACATCTCAGAAGGACTATGACAGTGGGAGAATCGATTGGGGATTAGGTATAAGAGGCTCTTCAGATTCAGAATCAGATTCAGAATCATTATCAGGTATGAATGTGTTATCCTCTGATGTTCCTGCTATATTTCCTTGTGAAAGTGATGGAAGTGATAGTGAAACTACTGAACATGCTTTTATGGGTGAGCAAGAAAAGTATCAAATAGAGGCATTATTTAGAAGGCTTACAGACAAAGTTAAAGATCAACAAGATCTATTGAACAAAAGGGAATGTGCTTTCAAAGAAGAAGTTACCAAACTAAAGGCCCAACTAGAAGAAGGAAACAAGGTAAGAAAGCTACTCAAGGACAAGGAAGACCAATGTCAAAAATTGCAGCATGAAGTGACATCATTAAGAAAAGAAGTCAACGAAAGAAGCACAACCATCAAGAAACTCAAAGATAGATCCAGCTACTATGAAAATCTTGAAGCTACGATCCTCTCACTAAAGGAAGATCTTGAAGAATCCAAGAAGCAGAATGAAGATCTACACCAAGAAATTGAAAAACAAGACAACGAAGTCATCAGCTTAAAATCACAGTTGGAATGTGCCTTCAGAGTTCGTCAAATTCAGCAGGATCTGTATGAAGAACAAGAAAAGGAGATTCTCAAACTAAGGGAACAAATGGAAGAAGGAAGGAAAGATGAAGAAGATTTGAAAAAGCAATCTCTTGAAAAGGAAGAACAGCTTCAGGTTGAGGTAAATATCTTGAAAGGTAAACTAGAAGAAAAGGATAAGCTTTTACGATTTCAAGATAGTTCTAAAGTCTTGGATGATATTCTTAGTAGTCAAAGGTCTCCTGCTATCAAGACTGGTCTTGGTTTTCATGAATCTGTTGAAGGTGAATCTAGTTCACAAGGTGAGGCAAGGAACTCTAAAGAGAAATCCAAAATGATCAACAAGGAGATGAAAGGTCAACCAAGGAAAGAAAGTCTTCAAAGAAAATCTTTTACTCCTCCTATGAATAATGTTGAATGTTATGTATGTCATAATCTTGGACATGTTGCAGCTAGATGTAAAAGAAGAAGAGTTCAAGACCATTATGCAGACAAGTCATCTCAATCAAGGTACTTTAATGGATATTGCTTTGCTTGCAATATGTATGGTCACAAAGCTGCTGATTGCTACAGGAGGAATATGAAACATGTAAGATGTTATGCATGTAACAAGCTTGGACATATAGCAAAGGAATGCAGGAACAAAGGATGGACATCACACCAAAAGAAGAAAACCTCATCACACTTGAAGATATGGAGGAAGAAGGAAGTACAGTCAGCACAATGTACTGAGACACAGCACAGCACAGACATATCAGACTCAGGGGGAGCTGAAAGTGTAAAACTTCAGTGTCCTGAATCTCATACGCAAGTTCCTTAAAGGGAAGTCGCGTATATACGCGAGTTAGACACTGCAAAGTCGCGTATATGTCAGTCTGAGGAAAAGCAGTGGGGACAGGATCAGAAAAAGGATCTGATATGATTCAGTCTATTATTTGCTCTATTGGTTACAGTCTGCTGAGGATGTGTGGAAATGTTTTGTTACTTGTATGATGTCTAGAAGTGTTTTGATCCTAACTTGAGGATGATGATGTTTTTGATGCTTATTGCTGATATATGCATGATCAGATCTAACAGATGGCACTGGTTGAGGGGGAGCATATGCCTTTAGTAATTCATTGTTGGCATTATGGTTAATAATCCTTGGTGATGATTCTTATATGGCTAAATGATATATCTTGCTATGATGTGGTTGTGAGTTGTCTATGATAAACTCTCATATGATTCTTGAAGTTACATAGAAGATGTTCAGATCAGATTTATGGTTGATTCTTTGATGATGCATGTATGGTGCTTACATGGTGATCTTCATAAGAACAAGGAGAAGTACAAAGCTTGAATACACATCTTCCTCACTTGATGATGAGTCACTTATATACTGCTGTTGTCATATGCATAAAGATCATACAGTTATGATGCAGGCACTCATGTGGATAAGGATTGTTGCTGTTGATGATATCAAGAAGTTTTGTCAAATGAGCTTGAGCTCAAGATACATAGTGCTGATACATGGATGACTACTCAAAGTTGCTTTATTGGAGACATGGTGATGAGTTCTTATCTATATGATGATAGGTTGATACTTACATATGATGATTGATGCAGATGTTCCCAAGTAATGATACTTGGATCTTGTAGATCTTGACTTGATGTAATGGCTATGGTGGTTTCACATGTAATGTGAATGATTTCATGATGATGTTTAAAAGGAGGAGTTGACATCTATGTTCAGACATACCTTGCTGCAGGACATTTACAGGTTGTTGATATGGAAATTTGTGTACGCGTGTTGTTTAAAGGATATCCGCGTGCATACGCCGTTTTACAAGGGGATAGTCGCGTATATGGTGTACGCGTGTTGCGTAAGGGATATCTGCGTATATACGCTTGTTTATGTGTATACAGACGCGTATATGGAGATTTGAAGGAAATCAGCAGGGACAGATGTTGGTTGCAGAAAGTCTGATATAGGTCTGACAGAGATCATCTGGCACAGGTTCAGGGGAGCAGATAATCTTCCAATGATGCATTGTTGGCATTATCTTAAAGCTTTTGGTTCTAGTTCACATTTGGTGTTGATTTCAGGAGGAACAAAGGCGAAAGGAGAACAGAAGGATCTCTTGGTTGCTGATCTGAATGGTGATTATCAGATGCTGCTGGTGACTTTCATAAGTCTTGGTCTAGTTATTTCGTCTCTATGTCATATATCTCTTTTGTGGTATCTCTTTCATGGTGTCAAGGTCATGTAACGGCCTATTTTGGTTTCCCCACTATGCCTGGGATGATTGATGCAATGTGATTGGTTGTCATATGTAAAATTTTGATGTATCCCCACTTGGTTGGGTGGATGAGTCAATTTTTGTATATCCTCACTTAGTTGAGAGATGGATGTATGTATGAGTCTTTGATGATAGGAAGGTCTTTTATGATGTATAGAGTCATGTTCTTCTTGAAGAACATCTTTTGCAGATCTTGCCTACAGTCAGGAAGAGCATGAACAGCACACTTCAGCAGTACAGAGATTCAGCATGTACTCAGAGGGAGCATGGACAGATTGGTACACCTTGGCATATACAAAGGGGGAGATTATTCAGAGATTTCAGCAGGTACTCAGGGGGAGTATGGACAGTGGAATGATTCAGCAAAGGAAGAGAATATCTTGGTCCACCCTTTGCCCTTGATGTCAAAGGGGGAGAGTGATTTGGTGTTGTTGCCATCAAGTCCAAAGGGGAGATTGTTGGCATTATGATGCATGTGTTGTACTTGATGGCAACCCTCTCATAGAAGAATATCTCACTTATGTATAACTGGATGAATCTTCAGAAGAGATATCAGATGTGACTGATGGAGGACAGCTCAAAGGAATCAGATGATAGTTCTAAGTGTGACAAGTTAGCTTTGCCATCAAGTCCAAAGGGGGAGATTGTTGGCATTATGAGATAAGTGTTGTCCTTGATGGCAAACCACACTGATGAGAAATCATAGTGCAGAAGGACAGCAGCAAGGAATTGATGATCAGACTATAAGAAGAAGAGAAAGTTCATACACGCAGGTTCGTTAAGCCCAAGTCGCGTGTACACGCAGGTTGGCTTCATTAAAAGCGCGTGTATGTGGAAAACTCATTTTGGTCCATGGCGGTTAGTCCTTGGAAGTTGTGCCTATGGTTTTGGACCTTGGTGTCTCGACGGACGTGTTGATCCCTAGTTTTGAAGTTGATGGTATTGGATTTCTATGGTTTTGGCTCTTGGTATTGAACAAGGCCTAAGGCTATATAAGGAGAAGGAAATCATTAGGCAAGTGCATCTGAAATGTCTTGAATATCTGATGAAGCATTAGATCCAGTATGCAGGGTTATGGGTTGATGATGCATTGCTTGATCTGAGCTAAGGAGAGATCTCACCTATTGATGGAGAACTAGATCTAAGGAGAGATCGGGATCAAATGGTTTGAAATGAACTATCTTTATGATGCTTATTCTAGATCTACATACTGACGCATGTATTGTTCTATAAGTATTATGAGTATGATTGATGTCTGGTACAGCTGCAAGTTATGAGAAATTATTTTTAGATCTGTACGCGGGTTGGCTTTGATAAAAGCGCGTATACACGCGGGTTTGATTCATCGAAGTAGCGTATACATTGTAAAGCTTGATATTTGAAGTTGCAGATGGATCTGATGGTTATTACAGAGTTCTGTGTCTGCTCTGTGTTCTGGTGACTGTTGTTAACAGGGTTCAGTGATTCAGAGTTTGATGATTGTTTTGAGCTTCAATGATAGTTATGGGTCCAGTATGAAAATTGGATGAAAAGTGGCCTTACAGATTATGTGTTGTGCTTCAGTGTATCCAGTCTGAAAATTGATGAAACGTGGTACCTGGAGGTGAGAAGATTGTAGGCAAGCACCTACGTACTAGTATCTAAGCTAGTACAAAAGCTAAAGGAGATCTTTGGAGCATTGTAGCAGGTAGCAGCCTGCGTACTAGTAAATGGATCGGCTAGTACAAGAGCAAAGGGGGTTGTAGCTCCCGTACTGGTATAAGACTGCACCAGTACAAATATTGTAAAAGGATTTTCTTATTAAGAAGAAGATTGAGATGACTTGCAGCAGGTGGTTTTCACCCACATTGGGTTTCCACCTTATATCTTTGTGTTCATGTGTGTGGCTCTTGTGTGATGTTCTGTTCTGTTATTCTGCACCTGTTTACTGTTAATATGCTTAATAATGATCTGATGCATTTACTGAAGATTAAGCTAACTGAATTATAAGATCTCTGGATATACGCGAGTTTCATTAGACACAGTAGCGTGTACACGCGGGTTCACTTAATTGAAGTAGCGTATATGTTTCTGAGTATGAAATTGAAAAGTTTGATTGATCTGATAATACTGATTCACCCCCCCTCTCAGTATTATTTCCAACAATTGGTATCAGAGCAGGTCCTTTGATAGAAGCTTGATCGCTTGAAGGAGATCCGTGGAACAATGGGAAAGAAGCTTAAGAAGAAAGCTCATAAGAAGAAGAAGACATCTCAGAAGGACTATGACAGTGGGAGAATCGATTGGGGATTAGGTATAAGAGGCTCTTCAGATTCAGAATCAGATTCAGAATCATTATCAGGTATGAATGTGTTATCCTCTGATGTTCCTGCTATATTTCCTTGTGAAAGTGATGGAAGTGATAGTGAAACTACTGAACATGCTTTTATGGGTGAGCAAGAAAAGTATCAAATAGAGGCATTATTTAGAAGGCTTACAGACAAAGTTAAAGATCAACAAGATCTATTGAACAAAAGGGAATGTGCTTTCAAAGAAGAAGTTACCAAACTAAAGGCCCAACTAGAAGAAGGAAACAAGGTAAGAAAGCTACTCAAGGACAAGGAAGACCAATGTCAAAAATTGCAGCATGAAGTGACATCATTAAGAAAAGAAGTCAACGAAAGAAGCACAACCATCAAGAAACTCAAAGATAGATCCAGCTACTATGAAAATCTTGAAGCTACGATCCTCTCACTAAAGGAAGATCTTGAAGAATCCAAGAAGCAGAATGAAGATCTACACCAAGCAATTGAAAAACAAGACAACGAAGTCATCAGCTTAAAATCACAGTTGGAATGTGCCTTCAGAGTTCGTCAAATTCAGCAGGATCTGTATGAAGAACAAGAAAAGGAGATTCTCAAACTAAGGGAACAAATGGAAGAAGGAAGGAAAGATGAAGAAGATTTGAAAAAGCAATCTCTTGAAAAGGAAGAACACTTCAGGTTGAGGTAAATATCTTGAAAGGTAAACTAGAAGAAAAGGATAAGCTTTTACGATTTCAAGATAGTTCTAAAGTCTTGGATGATATTCTTAGTAGTCAAAGGTCTCCTGCTATCAAGACTGGTCTTGGTTTTCATGAATCTGTTGAAGGTGAATCTAGTTCACAAGGTGAGGCAAGGAACTCTAAAGAGAAATCCAAAATGATCAACAAGGAGATGAAAGGTCAACCAAGGAAAGAAAGTCTTCAAAGAAAATCTTTTACTCCTCCTATGAATAATGTTGAATGTTATGTATGTCATAATCTTGGACATGTTGCAGCTAGATGTAAAAGAAGAAGAGTTCAAGACCATTATGCAGACAAGTCATCTCAATCAAGGTACTTTAATGGATATTGCTTTGCTTGCAATATGTTTGGTCACAAAGCTGCTGATTGCTACAGGAGGAATATGAAATATGTAAGATGTTATGCATGTAACACGCTTGGACATATAGCAAAGGAATGCAGGAACAAAGGATGGACATCACACCAAAAGAAGAAAACCTCATCACACTTGAAGATATGGAGGAAGAAGGAAGTACAGTCAGCACAATGTACTGAGACACAGCACAGCACAGACATATCAGACTCAGGGGGAGCTGAAAGTGTAAAACTTCAGTGTCCTGAATCTCATACGCAAGTTCCTTAAAGGGAAGTCGCGTATATACGCGAGTTAGACACTGCAAAGTCGCGTATATGTCAGTCTGAGGAAAAGCAGTGGGGACAGGATCAGAAAAAGGATCTGATATGATTCAGTCTATTATTTTCTCTATTGGTTACAGTCTGCTGAGGATGTGTGGAAATGTTTTGTTACTTGTATGATGTCTAGAAGTGTTTTGATCCTAACTTGAGGATGATGATGTTTTTGATGCTTATTGCTGATATATGCATGATCAGATCTAACAGATGGCACTGGTTGAGGGGGAGCATATGCCTTTAGTAATTCATTGTTGGCATTATGGTTAATAATCCTTGGTGATGATTCTTATATGGCTAAATGATATATCTTGCTATGATGTGGTTGTGAGTTGTCTATGATAAACTCTCATATGATTCTTGAAGTTACATAGAAGATGTTCAGATCAGATTTATGGTTGATTCTTTGATGATGCATGTATGGTGCTTACATGGTGATCTTCATAAGAACAAGGAGAAGTACAAAGCTTGAATACACATCTTCCTCACTTGATGATGAGTCACTTATATACTGCTGTTGTCATATGCATAAAGATCATACAGTTATGATGCAGGCACTCATGTGGATAAGGATTGTTGCTGTTGATGATATCAAGAAGTTTTGTCAAATGAGCTTGAGCTCAAGATACATAGTGCTGATACATGGATGACTACTCAAAGTTGCTTTGTTGGAGACATGGTGATGAGTTCTTATCTATATGATGATAGGTTGATACTTACATATGTTGATTGATGCAGATGTTCCCAAGTAATGATACTTGGATCATGTAGATCTTGACATTGATGTAATGGCTATGGTGGTTTCACATGTAATGTGAATGATTTCATGATGATGTTTAAAAGGAGGAGTTGACATCTATGTTCAGACATACCTTGCTGCAGGACATTTACAGGTTGTTGATATGGAAATTTGTGTACGCGTGTTGTTTAAAGGATATCCGCGTGCATACGCCGTTTTACAAGGGGATAGTCGCGTATATGGTGTACGCGTGTTGCGTAAGGGATATCTGCGTATATACGCTTTTTATGTGTATACAGACGCGTATATGGAGATTTGAAGGAAATCAGCAGGGACAGATGTTGGTTGCAGAAAGTCTGATATAGGTCTGACAGAGATCATCTGGCACAGGTTCAGGGGGAGCAGATAATCTTCCAATGATGCATTGTTGGCATTATCTTAAAGCTTTTGGTTCTAGTTCACATTTGGTGTTGATTTCAGGAGGAACAAAGGCGAAAGGAGAACAGAAGGATCTCTTGGTTGCTGATCTGAATGGTGATTATCAGATGCTGCTGGTGACTTTCATAAGTCTTGGTCTAGTTATTTCGTCTCTATGTCATATATCTCTTTTGTGGTATCTCTTTCATGGTGTCAAGGTCATGTAACGGCCTATTTTGGTTTCCCCACTATGCCTGGGATGATTGATGCAATGTGATTGGTTGTCATATGTAAAATTTTGATGTATCCCCACTTGGTTGGGTGGATGAGTCAATTTTTGTATATCCTCACTTAGTTGAGAGATGGATGTATGTATGAGTCTTTGGTGATAGGAAGGTCTTTTATGATGTATAGAGTCATGTTCTTCTTGAAGAACATCTTTTGCAGATCTTGCCTACAGTCAGGAAGAGCATGAACAGCACACTTCAGCAGTACAGAGATTCAGCATGTACTCAGAGGGAGCATGGACAGATTGGTACACCTTGGCATATACAAAGGGGGAGATTATTCAGAGATTTCAGCAGGTACTCAGGGGGAGTATGGACAGTGGAATGATTCAGCAAAGGAAGAGAATATCTTGGTCCACCCTTTGCCCTTGATGTCAAAGGGGGAGAGTGATTTGGTGTTGTTGCCATCAAGTCCAAAGGGGGAGATTGTTGGCATTATGATGCATGTGTTGTACTTGATGGCAACCCTCTCATAGAAGAATATCTCACTTATGTATAACTGGATGAATCTTCAGAAGAGATATCAGATGTGACTGATGGAGGACAGCTCAAAGGAATCAGATGATAGTTCTAAGTGTGACAAGTTAGCTTTGCCATCAAGTCCAAAGGGGGAGATTGTTGGCATTATGAGATAAGTGTTGTCCTTGATGGCAAACCACACTGATGACAAATCATAGTGCAGAAGGTCAGCAGCAAGGAATTGATGATCAGACTATAAGAAGAAGAGAAAGTTCATACACGCAGGTTCGTTAAGCCCAAGTCGCGTGTACACGCAGGTTGGCTTCATTAAAAGCGCGTGTATGTGGAAAACTCATTTTGGTCCATGGCGGTTAGTCCTTGGAAGTTGTGCCTATGGTTTTGGACCTTGGTGTCTCGACGGACGTGTTGATCCCTAGTTTTGAAGTTGATGGTATTGGATTTCTATGGTTTTGGCTCTTGGTATTGAACAAGGCCTAAGGCTATATAAGGAGAAGGAAATCATTAGGCAAGTGCATCTGAAATGTCTTGAATATCTGATGAAGCATTAGATCCAGTATGCAGGGTTATGGGTTGATGATGCATTGCTTGATCTGAGCTAAGGAGAGATCTCACCTATTGATGGAGAACTAGATCTAAGGAGAGATCGGGATCAAATGGTTTGAAATGAACTATCTTTATGATGCTTATTCTAGATCTACATACTGACGCATGTATTGTTCTATAAGTATTATGAGTATGATTGATGTCTGGTACAGCTGCAAGTTATGAGAAATTATTTTTAGATCTGTACGCGGGTTGGCTTTGATAAAAGCGCGTATACACGCGGGTTTGATTCATCGAAGTAGCGTATACATTGTAAATCTTAATATTTGAAGTTGCAGATGGATCTGATGGTTATTACAGAGTTCTGTGTCTGCTCTGTGTTCTGGTGACTGTTGTTAACAGGGTTTCAGTGATTCAGAGTTTGATGATTGTTTTGAGCTTCAATGATAGTTATGGGTCCAGTATGAAAATTGGATGAAAAGTGGCCTTACAGATTATGTGTTGTGCTTCAGTGTATCCAGTCTGAAAATTGATGAAACGTGGTACCTGGAGGTGAGAAGATTGTAGGCAAGCACCTACGTACTAGTATCTAAGCTAGTACAAAAGCTAAAGGAGATCTTTGGAGCATTGTAGCAGGTAGCAGCCTGCGTACTAGTAAATGGATCGGCTAGTACAAGAGCAAAGGGGGTTGTAGCTCCCGTACTGGTATAAGACTGCACCAGTACAAATATTGTAAAAGGATTTTCTTATTAAGAAGAAGATTGAGATGACTTGCAGCAGGTGGTTTTCACCCACATTGGGTTTCCACCTTATATCTTTGTGTTCATGTGTGTGGCTCTTGTGTGATGTTCTGTTCTGTTATTCTGCACCTGTTTACTGTTAATATGCTTAATAATGATCTGATGCATTTACTGAAGATTAAGCTAACTGAATTATAAGATCTCTGGATATACGCGAGTTTCATTAGACACAGTAGCGTGTACACGCGGGTTCACTTAATTGAAGTAGCGTATATGTTTCTGAGTATGAAATTGAAAAGTTTGATTGATCTGATAATACTGATTCACCCCCCCTCTCAGTATTATTTCCAACAATTGGTATCAGAGCAGGTCCTTTGATAGAAGCTTGATCGCTTGAAGGAGATCCGTGGAACAATGGGAAAGAAGCTTAAGAAGAAAGCTCATAAGAAGAAGAAGACATCTCAGAAGGACTATGACAGTGGGAGAATCGATTGGGGATTAGGTATAAGAGGCTCTTCAGATTCAGAATCAGATTCAGAATCATTATCAGGTATGAATGTGTTATCCTCTGATGTTCCTGCTATATTTCCTTGTGAAAGTGATGGAAGTGATAGTGAAACTACTGAACATGCTTTTATGGGTGAGCAAGAAAAGTATCAAATAGAGGCATTATTTAGAAGGCTTACAGACAAAGTTAAAGATCAACAAGATCTATTGAACAAAAGGGAATGTGCTTTCAAAGAAGAAGTTACCAAACTAAAGGCCCAACTAGAAGAAGGAAACAAGGTAAGAAAGCTACTCAAGGACAAGGAAGACCAATGTCAAAAATTGCAGCATGAAGTGACATCATTAAGAAAAGAAGTCAACGAAAGAAGCACAACCATCAAGAAACTCAAAGATAGATCCAGTTACTATGAAAATCTTGAAGCTACGATCCTCTCACTAAAGGAAGATCTTGAAGAATCCAAGAAGCAGAATGAAGATCTACACCAAGAAATTGAAAAACAAGACAACGAAGTCATCAGCTTAAAATCACAGTTGGAATGTGCCTTCAGAGTTCGTCAAATTCAGCAGGATCTGTATGAAGAACAAGAAAAGGAGATTCTCAAACTAAGGGAACAAATGGAAGAAGGAAGGAAAGATGAAGAAGATTTGAAAAAGCAATCTCTTGAAAAGGAAGAACAGCTTCAGGTTGAGGTAAATATCTTGAAAGGTAAACTAGAAGAAAAGGATAAGCTTTTACGATTTCAAGATAGTTCTAAAGTCTTGGATGATATTCTTAGTAGTCAAAGGTCTCCTGCTATCAAGACCGGTCTTGGTTTTCATGAATCTGTTGAAGGTGAATCTAGTTCACAAGGTGAGGCAAGGAACTCTAAAGAGAAATCCAAAATGATCAACAAGGAGATGAAAGGTCAACCAAGGAAAGAAAGTCTTCAAAGAAAATCTTTTACTCCTCCTATGAATAATGTTGAATGTTATGTATGTCATAATCTTGGACATGTTGCAGCTAGATGTAAAAGAAGAAGAGTTCAAGACCATTATGCAGACAAGTCATCTCAATCAAGGTACTTTAATGGATATTGCTTTGCTTGCAATATGTATGGTCACAAAGCTGCTGATTGCTACAGGAGGAATATGAAACATGTAAGATGTTATGCATGTAACACGATTGGACATATAGCAAAGGAATGCAGGAACAAAGGATGGACATCACACCAAAAGAAGAAAACCTCATCACACTTGAAGATATGGAGGAAGAAGGAAGTACAGTCAGCACAATGTACTGAGACACAGCACAGCACAGACATATCAGACTCAGGGGGAGCTGAAAGTGTAAAACTTCAGTGTCCTGAATCTCATACGCAAGTTCCTTAAAGGGAAGTCGCGTATATACGCGAGTTAGACACTGCAAAGTCGCGTATATGTCAGTCTGAGGAAAAGCAGTGGGGACAGGATCAGAAAAAGGATCTGATATGATTCAGTCTATTATTTTCTCTATTGGTTACAGTCTGCTGAGGATGTGTGGAAATGTTTTGTTACTTGTATGATGTCTAGAAGTGTTTTGATCCTAACTTGAGGATGATGATGTTTTTGATGCTTATTGCTGATATATGCATGATCAGATCTAACAGATGGCACTGGTTGAGGGGGAGCATATGCCTTTAGTAATTCATTGTTGGCATTATGGTTAATAATCCTTGGTGATGATTCTTATATGGCTAAATGATATATCTTGCTATGATGTGGTTGTGAGTTGTCTATGATAAACTCTCATATGATTCTTGAAGTTACATAGAAGATGTTCAGATCAGATTTATGGTTGATTCTTTGATGATGCATGTATGGTGCTTACATGGTGATCTTCATAAGAACAAGGAGAAGTACAAAGCTTGAATACACATCTTCCTCACTTGATGATGAGTCACTTATATACTGCTGTTGTCATATGCATAAAGATCATACAGTTATGATGCAGGCACTCATGAGGATAAGGATTGTTGCTGTTGATGATATCAAGAAGTTTTGTCAAATGAGCTTGAGCTCAAGATACATAGTGCTGACACATGAATGACTACTCAAAGTTGCTTTATTGGAGACATGGTGATGAGTTCTTATCTATATGATGATAGGTTGATACTTACATATGATGATTGATGCAGATGTTCCCAAGAAATGATACTTGGATCTTGTAGATCTTGACATTGATGTAATGGCTATGGTGGTTTCACATGTAATGTGAATGATTTCATGATGATGTTTAAAAGGAGGAGTTGACATCTATGTTCAGACATACCTTGCTGCAGGACATTTACAGGTTGTTGATATGGAAATTTGTGTACGCGTGCTGTTTAAAGGATATCCGCGTGCATACGCCGTTTTACAAGGGGATAGTCGCGTATATGGTGTACGCGTGTTGCGTAAGGGATATCTGCCTATATACGCCTTTTTATGTGTATACAGTCGCGTATATGGAGATTTGAAGGAAATCAGCAGGGACAGATGTTGGTTGCAGAAAGTCTGATATAGGTCTGACAGAGATCATCTGGCACAGGTTCAGGGGAGCAGATAATCTTCCAATGATGCATTGTTGGCATTATCTTAAAGCTTTTGGTTCTAGTTCACATTTGGTGTTGATTTCGGAGGAACAAAGGCGAAAGGAGAACAGAAGGATCTCTTGGTTGCTGATCTGAATGATGATTATCAGATGCTGCTGGTGACTTTCATAAGTCTTGGTCTAGTTATTTCGTCTCTATGTCATATATCTCTTTTGTGGTATCTCTTTCATGGTGTCAAGGTCATGTAACGGCCTATTTTGGTTTCCCCACTATGCCTGGGATGATTGATGCAATGTGATTGGTTGTCATATGTAAAATTTTGATGTATACCCACTTGGTTGGGTGGATGAGTCAATTTTTGTATATCCTCACTTAGTTGAGAGATGGATGTATGTATGAGTCTTTGATGATAGGAAGGTCTTTTATGATGTATAGAGTCATGTTCTTCTTGAAGAACATCTTTTGCAGATCTTGCCTACAGTCAGGAAGAGCATGAACAGCACACTTCAGCAGTACAGAGATTCAGCATGTACTCAGAGGGAGCATGGACAGATTGGTACACCTTGGCATATACAAAGGGGAGATTATTCAGAGATTTCAGCAGGTACTCAGGGGAGTATGGACAGTGGATTGATTCAGCAAAGGAAGAGAATATCTTGGTCCACCCTTTGCCCTTGATGTCAAAGGGGGAGAGTGATTTGGCGTTGTTGCCATCAAGTCCAAAGGGGGAGATTGTTGGCATTATGATGCATGTGTTGTACTTGATGGCAACCCTCTCATAGAAGAATATCTCACTTATGTATAACTGGATGAATCTTCAGAAGAGATATCAGATGTGACTGATGGAGGACAGCTCAAAGGAATCAGATGATAGTTCTAAGTGTGACAAGTTAGCTTTGCCATCAAGTCCAAAGGGGGAGATTGTTGGCATTATGAGACAAGCGTTGTCCTTGATGGCAAACCACACTGATGAGAAATCATAGTGCAGAAGGACAGCAGCAAGGAATTGATGATCAGACTATAAGAAGAAGAGAAAGTTCATACACGCAGGTTCGTTAAGCCCAAGTCGCGTGTACACGCAGGTTGGCTTCATTAAAAGCGCGTGTATGTGGAAAACTCATTTTGGTCCATGGCGGTTAGTCCTTGGAAGTTGTGCCTATGGTTTTGGACCTTGGTGTCTCGACGGACGTGTTGATCCCTAGTTTTAAAGTTGATGGTATTGGATTTCTATGGTTGTGGCCCTTGGTATTGAACAAGGCCTAAGGCTATATAAGGAGAAGGAAATCATTAGGCAAAGTGCATCTGAAATGTCTTGAATATCTGATGAAGCATTAGATCTAGTATGCAGGGTTATGGGTTGATGATGCATTGCTTGATCTGAGCTAAGGAGAGATCTCACCTATTGATGGAGAACTAGATCTAAGGAGAGATCGGGATCAAATGGTTTGAAATGAACTATCTTTATGATGCTTATTCTAGATCTATATACTGACGCATGTATTGTTCTATAAGTATTATGAGTATGATTGATGTCTGGTACAGCTGCAAGTTATGAGAAATTACTTTTAGATCTGTACGCGGGTTGGCTCTGATAAAAGCGCGTATACACGCGGGTTTGATTCATCGAAGTAGCGTATACATTGTAAATCTTAATATTTGAAGTTGCAGATGGATCTGATGGTTATTACAGAGATCTGTGTCTGCTCTGTGTTCTGGTGACTGTTGTTAACAGGGTTCAGTGATTCAGAGTTTGATGATTGTTTTGAGCTTCAATGATAGTTATGGGTCCAGTATGAAAATTGGATGAAAAGTGGCCTTACAGATTATGTGTTGTGCTTCAGTGTATCCAGTCTGAAAATTGATGAAACGTGGTACCTGGAGGTGAGAAGTTTGTAGGCAAGCACCTACGTACTAGTATCTAAGCTAGTACAAAAGCTAAAGGAGATCTTTGGAGCATTGTGGCAGGTAGCAGCCTGCGTACTAGTAAATGGATCGGCTAGTACAAGAGCAAAGGGGGTTGTAGCTCCCGTACTGGTATAAGACTGCACCAGTACAAATATTGTAAAAGGATTTTCTTATTAAGAAGAAGATTGAGATGACTTGCAGCAGGTGGTTTTCACCCACATTGGGTTTCCACCTTATATCTTTGTGTTCATGTGTGTGGCTCTTGTGTGATGTTCTGTTCTGTTATTCTGCACCTGTTTACTGTTAATATGCATAATAATGATCTGATGCATTTACTGAAGATTAAGCTAACTGAATTATAAGATCTCTGGATATACGCGAGTTTCATTAGACACAGTAGCGTGTACACGCGGGTTCACTTAATTGAAGTAGCGTATATGTTTCTGAGTATGAAATTGAAAAGTTTGATTGATCTGATAATACTGATTCACCCCCCCTCTCAGTATTATTTCCAACACAAGAATCCCAAAAAGGACTGCAAAACCCTGGTCTTCCTTTGCCAAAAATTGCAGAGATACAATGAGTAATACAGTACAAGCTTTCTCCCAAGAGTCCAACCATGAAAATGACCAAGAAAGTACATAATATAGGCAATCTAACATCTTTCCTTGCCTCTAGGGGTCGAGCTCACTATCCTAGGAGCTGTTTCAACCAATTCTAAACTGAGCACTAAAAACTAGGCAGTCAAAACAACTTGCCTCTATAAGCTAGGAAACCAATTCATTCATTAAATGTTTGCTATTTCATGAATGAATCTTCTAGAATAGGTAAACAAGTGTTATGTCAACATGAAAATACATTAATTACATCAAAGAGGGTGAAAAATCCCATCACAAGTCAAAACTGGTCAAAGCTGGGCGAATTCCTGAGCTGTAGATGAAAAATTGTGAAAATTTCCCAACACGTCGCGCCCTGATCCTGAACACGTCACGCGCCTTTGGAGCTGCTTTTGAGGCACTTCCAGGTGTCCAAATGAGGAAAAAGTGGGCTTGTTGGAAAGGTATGGATGTCTAATTTCCAACCCAAGTGGAATTTCTGAATTTGGTGGTCATTTGCCCCTCCAAAATTGCAATCTCCCAAGACTGCTTCCTGTGTGTAAAAAAGGTGGCAGAAAGTCATTTTTTGCTTATTTTTTGACCTTCTGGAAGCTCAAAATTTGATGAAATCTCTTGGTAATTGCTGAGAAGTTGTATCTTTGCATGAAAAATCCAAAAATGTTGAGTTTTCCCGAAATGGAGTTGCCCATCGAATAGGTCGCGCGCGGCGCGCGACGTGTTGGTGGAGAAAACCTGTGTTTGGCACAAAAAATTCACAATTGACAAAATTTTCTCCAAATTTCTTGAAATTTGGGCTGGGAGTCCCTAATCAAGTACCATGCTCATTCAAAGAGGCTTTGGACAAAATTTGGAGTGGATCGGGCCTTTTCCGTCGTTTTAGTGCCTTGGCCAACCTCCTTGGATCTAGCGATTGTATTTTTGATATTTCTCTAAAACCATGACACATGTGAAAAAAGTGAAGGAGGTTTTTCTTCTTTGGCATGTTGTGGACAAAAACCTCTCTCAGTTTTCCAAAATTCATCTTTGATTTCTCTGAAACATCTTTTGAGTGAAACTTATCCCGATGTGTGAAACAAGGAATTTTGTCGAAATGAAGCGAAATGAAGGGGATAAGGGGCTTCTAAATTCTTGGGGAAATTTTTGGAAGTAGGGAGGGATGTTAGGAAGCAGGGGAAAGTGGAATCTCAGAGATTTAGTGAGGGGAAGGGGTCCAAAAGGGAAAAACACAGGCCCAACCTAGAAAATTGCCAGGTTGTAGCTAGAAACTAGGGTTTGTGCGAAAATGAGGAATTTGGGGAATCTCAGTGATGGGAAGCATTTGGTAAGGTACTTTAAGGATAGGGGAAGGTGTATGAACATCAGGATACAAGTTTTGCCGATGATTTGACCGTCCAAGAGAAATTGGCTTCAAAACCCTAGGAGAGGGAAATGACCTTGCCTAGGCGCAACTGAAGCATGGATAAGCTGTAAAATGACCCTATGGAACTTGACATGATGATGACAACCCTCTGAATCATGATACACTCAGCTGAATGATGACATGGACTACCATTTGGACAACTTTGAAAAGAGTGAAAACAAACCCTAGACCTAATGCCTAGTGACCAAATTTTGCTTGAAGACTCACTGAAATGACAAAATTTGACCTTGACACTTCAAAATCACTTTGTAAGAGCACGTTTGATCACTGGAGGAAGGCTGGAAAGACTGACACTAACAATATGCAGAAGAACAAGAAAATCAATGGTACATCGACAGTGGATGCTTGAAACACATGACAGGTGATAAAGAAAAACTTCAGTCATATAATGCCTTAGAAAAGGAAAGGAAGGTCTCATTTGGAAATGACACTCATGCAGTCATAAAAGGTAAAGGCTCTGTTCTCTTAAAAGAAAAGGTTAAAGCTGGGAATGTTATGTATGTTGATGGTTTAAAGAATAATTTATTGAGTGTTAGTCAAATGTGTGATCAAGGAAATGAGGTAGTATTTCGATCAAATGGATGTGTTGTTCATGAGCTTGATACAGGAGAAATAGTGATCAAAGGCATAAGAACTCCAAATAATTTATACATACTCAAGGGAGGACAACAACAGTGCTATCTCAGCAAAAATGATGAACACTGGCTATGGCACAAAAGATTGGGGCATCTAAGCTTCCCTCAGATAAGGAAAGCATGCAAATTCCAGGCAGTTCGCGATCTTCCTGACATCAGAATTCCAGAAAATAAAATATGCAAATCATGTCAATTTGGTAAGCAAACCAAAGCACATTTCCCTGAGAAGGAAGGATCAACTACTAAGCCTCTTGAACTCGTCCACATTGATTTATGTGGTCCATCAAGGAAAAAGTCACCTCGTGGAGAAGAATACTTTATATTGTTCACTGAAGACTTTTCCAGAATGTGTTGGATAGGACTTCTAAAGCATAAAGACAAATCATTTGAAAAGTTCAAAGCCTTCAAATCTTTGGTTGAAAATGAATCAGATCGCAAAATAAAATGCCTCGGGTCTGATCGAGGAGGGGAATTTACCTCGGATGAATTCTTTGACTTCTGTGAAGAACATGGAATAAGAAGGGAATTCTCTACCGCAAGGACTCCTCAGCAAAATGGAGTGGTAGAAAGGATGAACAGAATTGTTCAACAAATGGCTCGTGCTATGCTAGATGAGTCTGGAACTCCTGCAACCTTCTGGGGTGAAGCTGCATTTGTTGCCATCACTATTCTCAACAAAACAAACGTTCGGGTAAACAACACTCAAACTCCACATGAACTTTGGTATGGTAAGACTCCTACTGTAAAATACTTCAAAGTTTTTGGAAGAAAATGTTACATCAAAAGGACTGATGAAAAACTTGGCAAGTTTGAACCTAGAGCAGATGAAGGCATTCTCCTTGGTTACTCTTCCCAAAGTAAAGGATACAAGTGTTATAATAAAAGACTAGGGAAAATTGTTGAAAGTATTGATGTTGTGGTTGATGAAGCAGGCGAAAATCCAAAGCAGGTAAAAATTGAAGAGTGGGAAGGAGATGAGGATTATCCTTCCACATCAAATCAGACTAATGCTAAAGAAGGAGAAACCAATGAAGCACCAGAAGAGCAGATAATGACAGAAGAAAAGACTCCATCCAAATATGTTCAGAAAAATCATCCAGAGACTCAAATTTTGGGACAGAAAGAGGCAGGTGTGCAGACAAGAAGAACTATTACAGAAGCTTCACGCTATCTAGCATTGCTTTCCTCCATCAAACTACAAAATGTACATGAATCATGCAGAGATGAATGTTGGGTCAAGGCCATGAATGAAGAGCTTGAGCAAATCGAAAAGAATAATACTTGGGAATTAGTTCCGAGACCTCATGATAAGAATGTCATAGGAACCAAATGGATATTCAAAAACAAGCTGAATGAAAATGGAGAAGTTATTAGAAACAAGGCCAGACTTGTTTGTAAAGGGTATGCTCAACAAGAAGGTATAGACTTTGAAGAAACTTTTGCACCTGTTGCTAGACTTGAAGCCATAAGAATGTTCCTTGCTCTTTCTAGCTTTCAGAAGTTCAAAGTATATCAAATGGATGTGAAATTTGCTTTTCTTAATGGAGACCTAGAAGAAGAAGTTTATATTGAGCAACCAGATGGATTCATCCTTGGAAATGATCCAAAACTTGTATGCAGACTCAGAAAGGCTCTCTATGGTCTAAAACAAGCTCCAAGGGCCTGGTATTATCGTCTTGACAAATATCTTCACCAACAAGGTTTTTCAAAAGGATCAGCTGATAGAAATCTATATATAAAAATTGACAATGATAAATTACTAATACTTGTTGTGTATGTTGATGATATCATTTTTGGTAGCAATGAAGAAGCCATGAGTCAAAACTTTGCTTTGGTAATGCAGAAAGAATTTGAAATGTCCCTGCTCGGTGAGCTCACATATTTTCTTGGTTTACAAGTTCAATAAGATAAAGATGGTATTTTTCTATCACAAATCAAGTACCTCAAGCAGATCCTGAAGAAATATGGCATGGAAGATTCTAAACTAGTATTTACCCCTATGGTAACAGGATGCAGCCTCAGCGCAAATGATGAATTAGCAGCAGTACATCAACCAACCTACAGATCCACGATTGGTAGTCTACTCTATCTAAAATGTACTCGACCAAACATCATGCATGCAGTAGGAATAGATGGAAGATTCCAAGCAAATCCAAAGGAAGCACACCTTCGGGCAGTCAAAAGGATTTTCAAATATCTTCAAGGAACACAAAACTTTGGTTTATGGTATCCTAGGGATACAGATCTTACACTTCATGCATATACAGATGCAGATTGGGCAAGAAGCGTGGATGACAGAAAAAGCACTAGTGGCGGTGCATTCTATATGGGTTCCAGATTAGTATCTTGGTTCGGCAAGAAACAAAGTTCAATTGCATTATCTACAGCTGAAGCAGATATGTGGCTACTGCATCTTGCTGCATACAACTCCTTTGGATGATGCAAACATTGCAAGACATTCAGATCACATGTACTCCACCCATCTCCATTCTATGTGATAATGCAAGTGCAATCAGTATTTCAAAGAATCCAGTCATGCATTCCAAGACCAAGCACATACCTATCAAATATCATTTTCTCTGGGAACAAGTGCTTGAACAAAAGGTCAAATTGGAGTATGTTCCCTCCAAGGAATAGGTTGCTGATATATTCACCAAACCACTACTCAAAGAGACATTTGAATATCTCAGACATAAGCTAGGAGTAGTTGATGCATCTTCTTGCCGTTGATACTTATCTGTTTCAGAGAAAAGTGGTTGTACACGAGTTTCATGAAGTGTATCCACATACATACGCTGATTGCCGTGGATACAGTCACGTATATGTTGGTTTGAAGAATATCAGTGGGACAGACTCAGGATGAATAGAGTCTGATATGGATCTGATAGTGATCATCTAGCACAGGTTTAGGGGGAGCATATACTTCTAATAATGCATTGTTGGCATTATCTTAGAATATCTTGGTACAATTTCACAGCTGTTTTTTGTTTCAAGTGGAACAGGTGCAGAGGGAGATCATGGTTGTTAATGGTGATTGACATATGCTACTGATGATAGTTACTGATAACTATCTTGTTTTAGATATTTTGTCTCTATGTCATGTATATCTTTTATTATCAAGGTCATGTAACAACCTATTTTGTTTCCCCACTATTCCCGGGATGGATGATGTAATGTTCTTGTCTTATCATGTATAACCTTTTGATGTATCCCCACTTGGTTGGGTGGATGAGTCAATCTTGGTATATCCCCACTTGGTTGGGAGATGGATGTATGTATGAGTCGTTGGTGATAGGAAGGTCATTTATGATGTATAGAGTCTTGTTCTTCCTGTAGAACATCTTGTTGTGGACCTTGCTTACAGTTAGGGGGAGCATGAATAGCACACTTTAGCATATCAGAGAATTTAGCATGTACTCAGGGGGAGCATAACCCTTTGCCCTTGATGACAAAGGGGGAGAGTGACTTGGAGTTGCCATCAAGTCCAAAGGGGGAGATTGTTGGCATTATGAAACAAGTTTGGCACTATGACACAGGTGTTGTCCTTGATGGCAGCTCACTCAGATGACAAATCACAGTTCAGGATCACAGAATGAAGGAAAAAGAGGTATACGCAGGTTTACCTTGACAAAGCCACGTATACACGCATGTTTGCTGACCAAAAGGCACATATGCATATACACGCACTTTTACGCAAAGAAAATCGCGTACATGTTGGAGAATTTGGTTTTGGTCCGTGGTATTTAGACCATGGTATTTTGACCCATGGTATTGGTCCAAGGTATCTTGTCTGAAGAGTTGACCCCAAGTATTTGGTCCAAGGTATTGATTCTAAGTGGTTTTGGACCATGGTATTGAGAAAGGCCTAAGACTATAAAAGGAGGAGGAGATCATTAGGCAAAGGCACTCAAGAATTGAATATCTAATGAAAAGCAAGATCTAGAATACTGGTTATTGGGTTATCGTGCATAGCTGGATCTGAATCAAGGAGGAACCTGAGCGCTCGAAGAAGGATAAGTTCTTAGAATATTGGTTATTAGGTTATGGTGCATAGCTGGATCTGAATCAAGGAGGAACCTGAGCGCTTGAAGAAGGATAAGTTATATTGACGAGTCAAGATCTTAAGGCTTGAAGAGAAGTATCTTTGTGTGGTTTTGATCTTTTATAATTGGCGCATGTCTTAATCTGTAAATTTGATGATCTGGGTATAACTGATGTCTGAATAGTTGTAAAGGGTAAATCATCTTTTACATATCTGTACGCAGGTTCAATATAGCAAAGGCGCATATACACGCCAGTTCGGCATTTCAGAACAGTGTGTACGCAGGTTTGCCTAGAGAAAAGTGTGTATGAACGCAGGTTTGACACATTGAAGTAGCATACATCTCATAAAATATGTTTTAGCTACTTCTGTTTACTGTTGCAGTGTTCTGGGTTCTGGTACTGTTACTGTATTTTGGTTACAACATTTAGAAGTGATTGTTTGATTCAGTTTTGGTTAGTGCAAGGGAGTTTGATTGATGCTATTGATGGATCCAATCTGAAAATTTATGAAACATGGTCCCTAGAAGAAAAGAGAAGGTTGTAGCCTTCTATAGGTCAGCACCTATGTACTAGTACATCAACTAGTACAAGAGCTAAGGGGGTTGTAGCTCCTTTCCAGGAGAAGCTAGAGAACGAGAGAAGGTTGTAGCCTTCTACAGGTAGAAGCCTGCGTACTGGTATAAGACTCCACCAGTACAAAAATATTGTAAAAAGAAGTTTCTTATTAAAAGAAGAGAGAGACGAATTGCAACAGGTGGTCTTCCCCCACATTGGGTTTCCACCTTATATCTTGTGTTCTTGTGTGTGATTGTCTGCTCTGATTTTATTGTACCTAGTTACTGTTATATGGTTCTGATGCACAGATTGAAGATCAACATCTGATGAATTAACTAAATTATAAGTCTGCAGGATATACGCTAGTTTTCTTAACAATAGTTGTGTATATATACGCAAGTTTCATTAACTGAAGTAGCGTATACAAATCTGATTGTGAAAAGAATATTATTGACTTGCTAATACTGATTCAACACCCCCCCTGCTCTCAATATTATTTCCAACAATTATGTATTGGGTAGGAAAAATATCACAAAATATGGCTTATAAAATTAGACTCTGCAATTGGATGTAAACTAAATGAGAAAATAGTACTTCATTTCTTTTCTGACTCCCGTGCTTTGTCTTCTAGAGTTCTGATTAGTCTTCCAGTTGATTGTCCTAGAATGGTAGCACCACTTTAATAAAAAAATTAGTTTGTATTTGTTCTTTCCACATGGACTTATTTTGGAAGTTTGTTTTAGCTTAATTGAGCCTAATTTTCAAGGCTATCTTAATGAATCTACCTGTGCTTTTCATGTGATTTTCTTTGAGGGTACTTTGTTATTTAAATGGGACTATATTTTGCCCAAAGGTGTATAATTCTTGCATTCCAGCTATACATGTGTTTCAGCTTCGTACAAATTGTATATGAGGAAACTATATTTCTTCTTTAGTGCGCAATGTTCATGCCCAAGTTTATAGCTCACAACTTAGATGGTTGCATCGTTTTTCTTGCTTTTTGTGGCATCTTTACTCTAAGCTAGCTCTGCAGAGTGTAACCAGATCATTTATGAGCTTAGCTCGTGCTTGTAGTGGCTATGATGGTGGTCCTGTTTTTTTGTATGTATAAAATATTAAAATGCCTAACCACATCTATTGTTTATATTAATAGTCAAAGGAAGTGTTTTATCAAAAAAGTTAATTCTGCATTTATTTATGCAATTTGAATTGAAATTATATGTTTGTTGCTTTCTTGTAACCGTTTCACCTGAATTGTTAGTCAGGAATGTATTTTGGTGTTACTTTCTGTATCGGTGGCCTCACTAGCATTTGTGTTCATCAAAATGGATCTCAAAAGCCATATTGCCAAATAATTTGGCTCTCATTAAGTTGGGATTCAGTGCACCTTTTATGGTCTGGGCGATGAATTGCATATATTCAATTTCCTTTTATGTGTTTATTAATGGGTTTGCTATGACATTTTTCAAATCAAAATGTGACCTTAGGCAACATTGTCCACTTTCTCTATTTTTATTTGTCGCAAAAGGGTTTAAAGAAGAGCCTTGGCAATGTTACATTGAATTTTTGTGATCTGAAAAAGATTGAAATTTTCAAGTAGATTATGGAACTTTATTGTGCTAATACAAACATATGGATTAATTTAAAAAACTTATCTATTAATTGAAATGCAATTCCAACAACCAACAATAATATTATTCTACTCTCTTCCCTCTACAATACATATGAAGGGAAAATAGATCAATCTAAAAAAATTATCCATTCCTTGCAATGCAATTCCAGTGGATAAGCAATAACATTATGCTACTCTCTTTCCCTTCAATACATATGAAGGGAAAAATGGTATATGAAGGAAAAAAAATTGGATTACATTTAAAACCTAATGATTGACACTAAAAGGATTGGCAATGGTTGATTGTCAAGGTGGAGAAAATTGGCAATGGCTGATAGTCAAGGTGCAGAAAAGGTTAAACAATGCCTCCTCTTAGTAGGAGGCTCACTAAAGTATTAGTAACTGGTCTGTAAACTTAGTTTCATATTCATTTGATAAAAGTAGAAAAAATAAAGGCATTTTTCTAGAGAAATGGAAATAGCAGCTCCAAAAGATATGTAGGTTTAGGGAGTAGAAAACATCTTTAACTTCTCAACAACATTGGGCGTGATAAGTGTATATCATTTCTTGTCTTGCTTATCTTGATTGTCTAGAAGGAAGAGATCCTCCAAAAGACCAGTGAAGCAAGAATTCCCAAATAATTCTGAAGACCAGTGAAGAAAGATTGCCCATATAATTCTCAGGAATTCATCTTGTTGTTGCAACACCCAAGAGTGAAACAATCACTTGAAAAAATTTACAACAGGAACCTCAATTTAGAATTCAAAGCCCCTCATTTAGAATTCCAAGCTTCTTAAGGTTCAAGAGCTTCTGGAGGCAAATTGATATTAGACTTAGTTTCCCAATATTCCTTGTGCAGTCCTGTAACAACATTATTTTCCTGCAATCTTTACCATTAATATATGGACATCAACAATATCACAAATTATAGTAGGAAACAATTGGAGATTAGAGTTCCTTCCCAAGGCTAGGTGAAAAATCATGTCAAAATTCAAGCATGTCCATGGCTTTGAAGTATGTTTGAAAGTTCCTAGTATATAACCAAAAAAAGAATTGTAATGCCCTTAAACTTCAGGACTAATACTGGCAATGGTTACCCTATTAACTTGAATTTTAATAAATTCAATACTAAAATGGTAAAACTATTAGTGTATCTTATTGACAGTAAAGTTTATCACAAAATAAAGGTTTATTTTACTTGAGAAAGCATAATATATTGCAGTTAAGCATGAAAAAATATTTATATCCATAATTTAAATCAAGGGAATTGACTCTGAAAAACCAATACGTTTATCATAATAGGAATCCATGTGTACAGGTATACTTTCCACAATTATTGTGAAATCGATGTAAACCAAGAAAATAAACTCAGTGGACCAAATTGTATTCCGCTTCTTCCGAAATTGTCAACCCATCTCAAAAGAATGGTGAGTAAGAATGTATCCCATTACTACATCTTAATTTAAAATTCTAAAACTCGCTAGCCAGGCTTGAAAATTTTGAACTATAGATCCTGTACCAGAACCAGAGGGAGACAAAATGTTTTTCTTCTCCTTGCAAGCTATATAGCCAAAGCAAAACGATAAACCAAATAGCCTAATCAAAAGCCTTCTCCCAATCATCCACTTCACTGGAAGAGTACTTATTTTGATTCTCCAGAGAGGATGAAACTTCAGTGGAACCCATATATGTTAGAGGCTTGGAAGATGGTTGGGCTACATTAGTTGAGGAAGTCTCTCTTGAATTATATTTCTCAAGAGATCCATATGGATTTCTTCTTGTTAAAATAGGATTTCTTTGGAATTTCCAAACTGGCCTTGATACTTCAACACTTGACCAATCCTCCCCCCATGAGTCCTCCATCCACACACTTTTTTGGTCATTTTTATTTTTTTTCCATGCATTAGCTTTTTTTGTTGTCCCATCTTTTGTTGCCCAGACATTGCGGTTGGCTAATCCACCATTATGAGGGACTACAATAGCACCTCGATATACAAAATCATGATCCACATGTCTAATAGTAGTTGCAGCCCTCACAAGATCTGTAAATATGGCTATCGCATTCTTGTCATTCAGCAATACAAGTTCACAATCACCTCCAAATCTCAAAATTAGGGAACTCACTTCTGATTCTCTTGGTAAATCAAACAATGCAAGGACAAGCCTGGGATCCATATCTACAACTAGATTGAAAGGTGGAGCTTGCACCGACCCTATGGTAGGAAGTGAGCCTTTGGGAATTATGCTATGTACTGGGGCTCTTCACTTCTGTGTAGCCTGTATGACCAAAAAACTTTTTGGTTCCCATCTAGATGAATATATGGAGAGGTTCCATCTTTCTGCAAGATGTCTCAACATATCCCTTTTGTCCTTTTGCATAGGACCAAAAACATGCACACGAATGATGCTTGAGCTGGCTTTTGTTTTCCCCAAAACCAAGTATCTAAACCTTTCCTCAACAACCGAAATCCATTGTGGTTTTCTCCTGATCAACTCAGATAGAAGTTCTAAAATATGTTCATTCACTCTTGGTAGATCAATTGTTGTGCAAAATGCCAAAAGCATTTGCCAGAATCTTCTTCTTCTCCAACTTTAGACATTTTTCGTCACATGCAAGCTTTCTTTGGCCCAGAGGCACTCTATTTGAATTCGACTACACTGGATGAAGAGGAGCAGACAATTTGTGAAGAATAGAGGCTTCAAAGACATGATCAACTCTGGTATTGTTGCCTCCAGCATCACACGGGACCTTTGCAGTCAATCGACCACATGAACAAGTAATAGTCACTGCAATTCACATATAGTATAAGGGCATGGAAGAGATGGGTGACATGAAGCAGTACAAGTATGTCTGCAATCTCTCCAAGGAGCTCCACAAGGTTTCCCACATGAGATTCTACCTATTGATGATGATTTTTCCTTGGAAACTGAGTCACATGGAGGTAGATGGCATGTCCTAGTACACAAATGAATTCCACATTGTCGCGGTTTCCCACAAAGTGCATTGCATCTAATGTCGCGAGAACCACATGGCACATTTTTCAGAGCTACATGACCCCCCACACATTCTTTTGCAACAGGAACAATACAAGGAGGGCAATCCCCGAAATGAAAATCATGAGTCACAAGATGACCACATATCTGAGGAATGGAGCAGGGATATGAACACGAAGGAATGGGTGTTCCACAAGGGACTGGAGGAGGAATTGAGGTCTTCCCACATGCACAAGAAAGATCAATGAAAATAGTTTCAAGGTAGGGTGGACAGTGGCCACTATGGCAAAGTTCTTGGCCAAAATGCTTCCCACATTGCAACTTTTTCCCACAGGGCATTTGACATAAATGTGGATCCAAATCACCTGAATGAGTAATTAAACCCCCTCGATTTGCAAGAGGGAAGCATATTTCACTGCATTTATGTCTAACACAACTTGTCTTTTGTCCACAATGCTTTTCATATGTGAATTCATCATTCTCCTCCACGATACCATGGCTTTCCAGCAAGGAGCCGTCTTAGATGATGATCCACATCGACATTTTTTATTAACAAAAACCAAACAAGGAGGACATTTCCCCTGGTGACATGTATTTATACACAATTTTTTTCCATGGGGAAGAAGCTTCTCACATACCTCTAAGCAGGTTGGTATGTTATCCATACAACTCTTCCTCTGATTTTGCAGCTGAGTTTTACCATAGGGGCAATATTTGACCTTCCTACGTGATAGTTCACGCTCTCCACATTCTCCAGGATGACATATCTTGTTGCACTTATGATTATAACAAGAGAGCATTTTCATGCATGGATTCTTACATGCAAATACACCATTTTTCCAGTCTATTTCCCCTTGGATCTCCACATCGCCACAATATATCATCTCCTCCTTTTCCCACAAAAACATGAAGCTTTTATTAGAACCTTGCAAGGATCACAGGGGCCTTCATGACAGTCATTGTCACAATAATGGCGTCCACGTTTGAGAGGTTTTTGGTAACTCTATCCGCATGATTCAATTGATTTATGATTAGAACATCTCCTTGTAATTGTTGTTTTAGCACACGGGCAACGTTGGGCGGGGGGGGGGCATTGCTGAGCTAGGTGGGTAAGGCCCTGGATGAAATTGGATAGTACATGTATGTGGGCAACTGGGAGTTTTCTTTTCCTTTTCAAGTGACTTCCCACATGGTCCTCCACATGAATGTGGAGTGAGATAATATTCTAGTTATGGCTCTTGCACCTTCCCATAAAAACAATAGTAACGAAGATCATCTGGGAGTGAAAGCTGCACAGACTGACAAGCAAGGCATCTCTAGTTGTAACCCTGACTATTCCCTATCCAGCAAACAAATATACAAAGGATGGAGCTCTTTCCCATTTCCTTACACAATGAAGGTGAAAAATGGCATAACAGCTACCACAAGATCAAATTTTCGTTGATCGTCCAACTATTTCATAGCATTTCATGCATTGAGCCTTTCCTTTATTAAGCTTCTCTTCAATTTCCTGCACCAACTTTGGTACACTAGATCTATCCAAATTTGTCTTTTCCCTACTATCTTGCTTTGTCCATATAGACTCGTAGCTTTGAGGACAATGAAGAAGATTCGCCTCCAATCCTGGCTACTATTCACCATCTTCCTATTCCTGAAACCCTTCATTTCTCGTCTCTACTGACCCATAGATTGTGTGAGTTGATTTTTCTCAATGGAGGGGTTCATAGGGTCCTCATTTGTATAGTTTTGTCCATGGATGGATACCACATTATTCCTTTCATTATCAGAATCATCGATCCTCTCAACATTCTCTTGCCCAAGTATGCCCTTGTTTGCATCAAGTGCAGAGGTTTGATTGTAGAGTTCATCGAAGACAAAAGTGTAGCAAATAATAAATTCTTTGTGGCTATACTCGGTGAACTCGTCATGGAAATCGTTGGCAAAGTGTGAAGTTCCAAAAATGGAGTTAGTGGAAATCATAGGTGTAACGCCAGATGTCACGAGAGTATAGATAGAGTTATTGAACAGGTGTCACGAGCTAGTAATAATGGTAGACGAAATTGTCAGGTTCATTGATTCAAAAGAAAGACCTGTCGACCTAATTAAATTAATATGGTATTTACATCAAACAATTTTAGAAATATTGTTGGGAATGTGTTATATTCTTTGCACGAATAACATCACATGATGTCATGCTGCGTGGGGCACAATGGGGGGTCAGAAGGGGAGTTTCATGGGGCAATAAGCCCCTTACATGGGGTCTAGGGCAATGCCCTTGATTTATTTTTTGGGCGGACCCCCTCATGGTGGGACAAACTCACCCATGGTCTTGTGCATGGCTTTATGGATGATGGTTTTCCCCATGGTATTTTGTAGATTTAGTCAAAGGAACTATGATTCTGTTCTAATCCAGGGTTAATGGATTGGGGGTTTATGAATGCTTCAACATGTATATAATGTATTGTAACATTGAATGGAATATAATGAAAAGTCAATCTAGTTTTCCTATTTTTAGGTTCCAGGAGAAAATCTTTGTGTATATTTTTTCTTTTCTTGCTATTGTATATTTTTTGTTTTTAAGAATTCATTTGTAGGTAATTTCTATACAAGGTTAATGCCTACGCACATATCCATGATATCCCTTCAACATTATCATCATTTAATTACATGTACAAAACTTGGGGATTAAAAAAGGGATATTACACTCATTACATACATCTAGAGCTGTTTATAAGTATAATGCCTACAATTTCCCAAAATTACTATATTATCCACAAAGACTACCTAATTCAGACAAGGCAAAACGCTTAGGGTAGTGTGTGTAGAGTTAACGTAAGATGTTATGGCAATATCGACTTGGGTGCCTTCATGTTGTGTTTCTTGTACATTTGCCTTTTGTTGTTTTAATCCATTCAATTCAACTCTTAGCTTGTGAAGTTGATTCCTTTATGTAGGTAGAATTCCCATCAGTGAACTAAATTGAGTTGATAGCCTGTTTATTTTCATGTTGCGGGTGGTGAGCTCCAAATACTCCTTTGTTTCAATTATACTAGTCTCTATTCCTAAATTATGCTATTAACCTTCCTAACATACATGGTTGTGTCCAAAGTGTAGTTTCTTTATATAGAAACCTAGTTTGAGGTGCAACTACATGTTTTCCAAAGACTATAAACAAATCATGTGTCCTAATTGAGATAATGATATTTAGAAGGTTGACAAAGCACTGCAAGTAGACAAGAGTGGGACAATGATACTTTAATTAGACAAAACATATTGTCCACACCAAGTAATCCATCCTTGATACTTGTGTTTCTTGGATGACGTATGAATAAAATAATTGTGAAGTAATTTTTTTCCCCTTGTCCACATGCATACCCTTATATCCCACGATTGACTCGTCAACCTCTAACACACAATTCACATAGGGGGTTAGCATCCTATTATCATCATGATTGAGAAGTAAATGCACCCTTGTTCTCACACATATTCTGTTGGGTCCCTATAATACTAGTGATTACCCCATTACTATTGTAGTTATACCCCTTATTTATATTGTTGTGCCCCTATTACCCCCATATTGTTTTTTCTGTGCCCATAGAATCCCTCTATTGTTATTTTTGTGGCTTTATATTATTATTGTTAGGTCGGCTGGATTATATTGTGACTCCTTAGACTCCTATATATAGAAAGGAGGTTTTGTCATTTGTATCATCCAAGAATTGTTCATTTATGTAATGTAAAGGAGGTTGCCCCCTCGAAGAGGCTGAATTCTAAGGCGTTGATCTATCTTTTCTATCTTTTCTTGAGCTGGTTTCATAACATTTGGTATCAGAGCTTTGGATTCTAGGGTTTCGCTGCTCCAAACAGGTCATCGTGGCATTTTCGCTATAACTTTTTTTCTGTGACGTTTCAGAAGTCGCAAAAAAAACCCATTTGAGAAGAAATCGCGCTGAACCTTGGGTCCGAATTTCAGAGCTTTTCGCGTGATATTTTCGGAGATATGATCTGAGGAAGTTGGTCTTTTTGCAGACTCCTGAATTACATTCAAAACAGGTGACCTGGGGAAAATCGTCATAACTTTCTCTCTGAGGATCGGATTGAAATTTTTAAGAAGGTACAGAAAGAGGACGGACTGTAGTTTTCTTTTATATATTTTTTAGAGTCAAAGGTTGAAACAGTGACACGTGGCACTTCGTACAAGTTCGCTCTACTGAACTAGTCTATAATCAAGTCACTGTGGGAGATTTGCATAACTCTTTCTTGGAGAATCCAATTTGGATCAGACTTGTGGCATTGGAAAGAGGACATAGAAGGCTACTACAGGTCACAATTTCAGAACTGGATGATTCGAAATTACAGAGATACATCAGATTCAATATCAGGCTTCTACAAAGTGAAAAAAGGTGTGTAGTTTTTTTTTAATTTTTGCATAAGCTTGGTTTGAAGGAATTCAAAGGGCATAGTAAAGCATTATTATCGGTAACTGATGCCCCGAGGAAAGAAAATGCAAACACCTAGTAAGGAACCTGAAAGCTCTAGCATGACTCATGAAGAAGAGGAAGAAATGCTACATGATATATCAAAATTACAAGAACAAGTGCAACAAATGTCACGCTCACAAAAGCTAACAAATGCTAAGATAAATGGCGTGGAATCTAAGATAAAGGGCATGGAAGCTAAGATGGATGATCTGAAGACAGATTTGAGGACAGATTTGAAGACAGACATGGCAGATTTGAAGACAGATTTGACAAATTTTCTACAAGAAATACTTACTAATGGTGAAAAGGTAGTAAAGGAAACTCATGATGAGAACAAAAGAAATGTTAATCATGATTCCATAGACTCTAATGTTGGATCGAAGACTCACCATATTCCAAAAATCGATATGAGGAAGTTTGATGGCAAGGATCCCGCCACATGGATATTACAGATGGAGCAATTCTTCGATCTCAATAATGTGCAAAACACACAAAAGGTACGTATGGCAACTTTATATTTGGAACCAAATCAGTTTGTATGGTATCAATGGCTTTGTTCTCGTAAACAATTTATCACTTGGGCAATTTTTACGGAAGAATTGATAGCACATTATGAGGATACAAAAAGCAACACTTTTTTTAGCCAATTGATAAGTCTCAAACAAAAGGGTTCAATAATGGAGCACATTGAGGAGTTCCAAAAATTGAACATAAGGGTAAAAGATATTCCAGAGGAGCATAGGATTGATGTGTTCATAGGGTCTTTAAAGGATAATATCCAACATGATGTGCGCCTTTGGGAACCTGATTCATTAGAGAAGGCATTCAGGTTAGCAAGAAAAATGGAAAGCAAAATTATGGCAACTAGGAAGCATACCATTCACAACTATAAAGACGGAAGTGTTGTTGCCCATAGTCTTCCACAACCTACAAGGTTGACACCACAACAATTGGAAGAAAAAAGAGCAAAAGGGCTTTGTTACAATTGTGATAGCAAATACACAAAAGGTCATAAGTGTGCTGAGAAGAAATTATTCTACATAGATTGTGAAGAGGAAGAAGAAAAGGAGCAAGAAAGGTCAAAAGAAGAGGATATATTCCAGGAACAAAGCCTAGATGAAGAACAAATAAATCCGACCATATCTTGTAATGCATTGGCGGGAATTACCACTCCTCAAACCATCAAGATAGAAGGACAAATCAAGAAGAAAAAGGTAATAGTGTTGATTGATTCAGGAAGCACCCACAATTTTATTCATTGTAGGGTAGCAAAAGAATTGAATTGCTTCCTATATCCAGCACCAGAGTGTCAAGTGATGATTGCAAATGGAGGAACAATAAATTGTTCTGGAAAGTGCCATAATATCAAGCTATCCATGGGAGAATATGTATTGACTAGCCCAATGCTTTCCATTCCAATGGGAGGTGCTGATGTTGTACTAGGAGTCCAATGGCTACAATCCTTGGGTACAATAGCTTTTAATTTTCAAGAACTTTTCATGAAATTTTCTGTGAAGGAAAGGAAGTTGAATTAAGGGGTATTGCAGGGAAACCAGGAAAGATAATCAGCTCTAATGGCATGACAAAGCTTCTAAAAAAGGAGCAAAGAGGTGTAATTGCACAATTATGTTCGCTAGATGTTTCCACATTGGAATCATCTATTTCTCCAGATCTCCAAAAAGTCCTGGACAATCATTCCAAGGTATTTGAGACTCCCAAAGGTCTCCCACCTATGCGTGATCATGATCATGCTATTCATCTGATTCCAGGAAGTGTTCCTCCAAACATCAGGCCGTACAGATATCCATATGTCCAAAAAAGTGAAATTGAACGTATGGTTGCAGAAATGCTAGAGGCTGGTATAATTCAACCGAGTCAAAGTTCTTTCTCAGCTCCAGTAGTATTGGTGCACAAGAAGGATGGATCATGGCGCATGTGTCCAGATTATAGGGAGCTCAACAAGCTCACTATTAAAGATAAGTTCCCCATTCCTGTCATTGATGAATTACTGGATGAATTGCATGGATCAATTTACTTCACCAAGTTGGATCTTCGTTCGGGATATCATCAAATCAGAATGAAGATTGAAGACATTCCGAAAACGGCATTTAGAACTCATGAGGGTCATTATGAATTTTTGGTCATGCCTTTTGGCCTTACCAATGCACCTTCAACATTTCAAGGTTTGATGAATTCAATTTTCAAACCATTCCTTAGAAAATTTGTGTTAGTATTTTTTGATGATATACTAATCTACAGCAAGTCTTGGAAGGATCATGTTGAACATGTTGACAAGGTGCTACAACTATTGGAGGAGAAACAATTATATGCAAAAAGATCCAAATGTTTCTTTGGAGTCCAGGAGGTGGAATATTTGGGTCATATTGTATCTCATGAAGGAGTTAAGGTAGACCCTAGCAAAATTAAAGCCATTAAGGAATGGAAAATCCCCACATCCATAAAGCATCTGCGAGGATTTCTTGGGTTGACAGGGTATTATCGCAAGTTTGTTAAGAATTATGGGAGAATAGCAGCACCTCTAACAACATTATTGAAGAAAGATTCATTTTCATGGACTCTGGAAGCAACAAAGGCCTTTAAACATCTTAAAGAGGCAATGTGCCAAGCACCGGTCTTAGCTACACCGGACTTCACAAAAACCTTTATTGTGGAATGTGATGCTTCAGGAAATGGAATTGGTGTTGTTCTAATGCAAGATGAAAGACCCATTGCTTTTGAAAGTCGTCCAATCAAGGGAAAGTTTTTAAGCAAAGCTATTTATGAGAAGGAAATGTTGGCAATACTCCATGCACTTAAGAAATGGCGACCCTACCTAATGGGAAGACACTTCAAGGTAAAAACGGATCATGATAGCCTTAAATACTTTTTAGAACAAAGATTATCCTCTGAAGAGCAACAAAAGTGGGTCACAAAGATGTTGGGTTATGACTTTGAAATCATCTACAAAAAAGGGAAGCAAAATGTGGTGGCAGATGCACTCTCAAGAAAGGATGAGGATGTGGAAGCATTGTTGTGTGCCATTTCTATTATCCAACCAGATTGGATAAACGAAGCAAAGGAGGAATGGAAGAATGACGAAGAAGTGTGGGCACTTATTCGAAAGCTACAACAAGATTCCAGTACTTCTGATACATTTAGCTGGAAAAATGATTCGTTATGGTACAAAGATCGCTTATACCTCTGTAAGAATTCCCAGCTAAAACAAAAGATTCTTATGGAATTGCACACTTCTCCCTTAGGAGGGCACTCAGGATTTTTAAAAACTTACCACAGGGTTAAGAAGGAATTTTTTTGGGATGGCCTTAAATCAGATATTCAAAAGTTTGTGGCGGAATGTTTGGTTTGCCAACAAAATAAAGTTGAAACAATTAAGACACCGGGTCTATTACAACCTTTATCCATTCCAAGCCAACGTTGGGAGGAGGTTTCAATGGATTTTATCACAGGTTTACCCAAGTCTGAGGGAAAGAGTGTCATCATGGTGGTAGTTGACAGACTTACCAAGTATGCACACTTTTGTGCATTATCACATCCATTTAAAGCCAGTACAGTTTCTACTGCATTTATGGAAACAATTCAAAAGCTACATGGAAACCCAAAGATTATTGTAAGTGACAGAGATCCCATTTTCACTGGAAATTTTTGGACAGAATTATTTTCTTGTCTTGGTACTCAGTTAGCTCATAGCTCATCTTATCATCCTCAATCTGATGGGCAAACTGAGATAGTAAACAAATGTTTGGAAGGATATCTTCGTTGCTTTGTATCTGATAAACAGACACAATGGGTCAAATGGTTGCCTCTGGCTGAATGGTGGTATAACACTTCCTTCCATACAGCAACAAAAATGACCCCATTTATGGCACTTTATGGGTATCAACCACCATCCATCACATCATATTTAAGAGAAAATTCTAAGGTTCAGGCAGTGGAACATCACATCGAACATCAACAACAAGTCCTCCAACTCTTAAAGGATAACCTCGTGTTGGCACAAAATAGAATGAAACAACAGGCAGATCAACATCGCAGTGAAAGAAGTTTTGATGTAGGTGATTGGGTATTCCTACGGCTACAACCATATAAGCAAATGTCCCTAAAGCAAGCTAAGAAGGATAATAAATTATCACCAAAGTATTATGGTCCGTACAAGGTGTTGGAAAAGATTGGTACTATGGCATACAAATTGGAGCTTCCTGCAGCTTCTCGATTGCACCCAGTTTTCCATGTTTCATGTTTAAAGAAGGTTATAGGCGACAAGCTCCCAGTTCAAACAATATTGCCAGAACTTGACGAGGAAGGAAAAATTATATTGGAACCGGAAGCAGTCACAGAAACAAGAACTCGACAGCTACGAAATCGATCAATTTCAGAGTATCTTATCAAGTGGAAGAACTTATCCGCTGAAGATTCCACATGGGAGGATGAGAATTTTATGCAGAAGTATCCAGAACTGCTCAAGCGTTGAGGACAACACTTTTTTGAAGGAGAGGGGCATGTTGGGTCCCTATAATACTAGTGATTACCCCATTACTATTGTAGTTATACCCCTTATTTATATTGTTGTGCCCCTATTACCCCCATATTGTTATTTCTGTGCCCATAGAATCCCTCTATTGTTATTTTTGTGGCTTTATATTATTATTGTTAGGTCGGCTGGATTATATTGTGACTCCTTAGACTCCTATATATAGAAAGGAGGTTTTGTCATTTGTATCATCCAAGAATTGTTCATTTATGTAATGTAAAGGAGGTTGCCCCCTCGAAGAGGCTGAATTCTAAGGCGTTGATCTTTCTTTTCTATCTTTTCTTGAGCTGGTTTCATAACATATTCCTCTACTCCCAACCCTAGGTACCTTTCCTACATCATCTGTACTCCATCCTTCAACCTCAACCAACATTTTGTCTGCATATGGGAATGACATCATGTGCATAAAATCCCACAAAAGCCCCTATCCAATCCACATGAAGTTTCCATATGCAAGCCATTGGACGCTATGCTTACCTTAATGTTAACACCACCACCTTTACTCATTGAATGAAGGTTATGGAATTGGGACTGCTTTCATGGTTTCGTTGACCTTCATTATGCCTAGAGTGAGAGAGACAACTTGATTTACCAATGAATATGCCAGCATGTTTAACTCCCTTAATACATTCTTAGCTTGACTTTTGGGAATGGAGGAGAGACTTGCCATATTTCTCTTGAAAAGGGTACTTAATTTAAGGTCTATAGGGGCAATTCTAAGATTGAGATGTTTAATTATGTTATTGGAATCCCCCACTATAATGAGTGTTCTATTGAAAATTTTTGTGTCCAAATTTATTCTATGTAGGAGGCTCGTGTTATTGGATATTGTGCCCAAAATCCAAGAATAAGTTAGTTCCATTTGTCCTTAAGGGTCATAAATCACCCCTTGCACTTGTCACCCGATCTTATTAAATATTTTCACAAACACATGTTTTATGCTTTTCTTCTTTCGATAATTTAAAATCAACCTAGACCATTTTTATTTCATTAATTATAGGAAATATTGCAAAAAAAACATATTAAGGCTTTCGAATCGATCTTTGAATCCTTTAAGTAGTTTGGAAATGACATGATAATTTTATATGTAAACATTAAGTAAATACTATGACCTTGGTGTGTACGACATTTTGCACTTAGATAAAATGAGAAAATGATTCATGATTAATTTAAGAAAGTGGCCTCAATCATCATTAACGTTATTTTAACCTCAAGCATTTGAATACAAATGTAAATAAGTTAGCCAACTTTCACACTCTCTTTACACTTTTTATAACTAAACTGGCTAAATAACAATTTAAAAAAATTAATTTTATAGACACTAATGTTTCATATACCAAGGTTCTCTCTTTTTCATGTGCATCAAAGCACTGATGAACAAGCAAATTGTATTCTTTATTCTAATCACTTTGATTATTTCAAAACCACTATAGATAGTTATTTAGTTTTCAGGAAGTCATCAACAATCTACTTCAAAACTTAATAAGATTGATCAATATTATTGAAAACACTCACATGAGTGAATACAACAATGTTGTTGTCCAAGTTTAACAAATCCAAACCATTAAATTAGTTTGATTCCCTAATCTATAACAATATGATAAAAATTGTCAAGATAAGGATGACGAGGGTGGCAATACCACCCTTACCATCCTTATGGAAAGTACAAACGAACTTTGTATTTGGTCAAATATGTGAAATTGTGATTTTGGTTTTCATAAAAATAGCTTCCTTTAAATGCAAGAGGAGCATTACAATTGGCTTGGACAATTTGGGCAGCACAAATGGCTTACTCGTGGAGAAGAAACAATTATCAGTTGGTGAATCATGAACACATGCAATTTCATTTCACTAAGTTGTTATGGCATGGGGTGCTCTTTTGTTAAACTCACTTAACACTTGCAACTAGCCCCAATTATTTATTCATCTCTTTGAAGGAATTAAAGATAAGTGCGCTACATGTCACCATCTTCCCCACTAAACCATGATTATATTGATATGGGTTTTAATTGAAAACTTTTGTGTGAAAAATGAAGATTAGCAAAGTCTAAAGAATGTTTGTTCTTTTCAATCATTGTTTTTTCTATAAGTGTTTCACAATTTCCTAATATTCTATAATAAAAATTTCATGGGCATAGCTTGGTGGGTTAGCAAATGGTATAGTGTGTTACAAGTAGGCAGTTGTGGGGTAAAGTCCTTGTGTTGGCTCTCTTTATGAATATTGTGACCCTCACTTGATGTCCCCATGGCTTTAGGTTGTCGAAGTTGCAACCACTTGATTCACACTAGATACCAGCCTTAAAATGATTAGAAGTGGAAAATGGATTTTCCTATGATGTGCATTTCATTAGAAAAACAAATAAATAAATAAATTTCATGGACATGAGCCAAAAAGGGTTTCAACATTCATTTACTCAATATTTATGTTTTTTAGAGCTTCATAGTGATTTGTGGTTTCCAAATTTAAACATAAAATCATGTATAACAGTCACTCAACAATTACCATGCAAGCTTTATATGAAATCCTTGTAGGCCTATACCATACAAGCTATGACCTATTTCATTAGAGATCTAAATTAATTGACAACTGAAGCTTGTTGTTTTGAATTGGTAAGTCCGTTTGACTTGTAGCAACTAGATGTTTAGGGTTGCACTAAGCATCAAATACTTGAAATAGTGAAAAAAGTTGATTAATATCATAATCTTGTTAACAAATGTAAACCATCTCTTATTTTATAATTTAATAATTTAAACTATAGCAATGAAAATTAAATATTTACCAAATTTATTTATTATCTTAATGGATGTTATTATTCATTTAGATTTCAACAATGTCCTCAAAATTACATGAGATACCAAATTTATAATTAAAATACAATACAATTAATAATACATTTAATTCTAATTATTAATACAATTAACTCGTAACCAATTTTTCAAAATAATATGATATATCAAATTTTAAAGTTAAATATCATACATAAACTTACTTACAAGTTATCTACATATTAAATACTTGTAAATAACATTAAAATTATAATATGAAATCTCAAAATCGTATAATATGTCAAACTCAAAATTAAAATAAGAGGTAATTACAATGTAGTTAGTAATATATAATCTTCTATAAATATTATTAAAGTGATTGTATTAAAATTATAAAGAAAAATGTAAAATCCAATTACAATAGAGAATGCAATTTTATTATTTTAAAGAGCCAAAAGAGTTCCTTCTTCAATAAGTAAATACTCATTAGGTAGTAAGGTTATATAACTTTGTCCATGGAAAAAAATCTTGAATTTAAAATTAAATTTGTTTTAAGTTATAATCTACTCATTTTAAGTTTTGAAAATATAATTTTTTTTTAAGATAAATTTATTAAAATTTGATAATAATTTATTAAAATTACAAATTTTGAAATACCTTAAAAATTTCTATTAATAAAAATACCTTAAAAATTTCTATTAATAAAAATACCTTAATTTATTTTGTAAAACACTGAATGTATTTATTTATTTAAAAATAATTAAAAAATCACACCAAAAATTATTTGCCCAAATTTACAGCAAAAACTCCGAAACTTGGAGGATTACACAACGCCTCTCACAATTGCAATAAGTTAGATCCTAGAACCATAAGTTCGTCTTTCATAGACACGAATATTGAAATCATATATTTAAAATATCCTTACACACACATACACAAATATAAAAAAGGTGTTCAAAATAATTATCGCCCCTCTAAAGAATTCGGATAAATTTGCACGCTCTCTGGTCGTTTTAAATGCCCATGGTCTCACCCATACGATTTTGAAGTCCATCGATAGTTTACTCCACTATCAGGATTAGTTGATCATTACCGGTCCGAATGGCTACAGCGGCTTCGAAGCTCATGTGCAGTGCCCTCCTCACCCCTGCAAGGATTTGTCCAATTACTCATCATTCCCGCAATCTCTCAGTGTTACTGTTAGTCGGCCATAGCAATTGGGATTGGAATTGGAAACATCGGCCATCAACTTTAAACAGGTTAGTGGTTCGAGCAGCTCGAATAGAATCCAAGGCCCAACTGCCGCTCAAGTCCAGAGCCCCTGAGTTTGAGGTGCCCATTGCCCCTGTCATTCTCTATCCACCTCTCTCTTTGCATGGTTTTTTGATTTTTATTAAGAAGTTGGTTTGGTTTATGCTGTAGCTACCAGAGCCTCTGACTGGAAAAGTGCGAAGATTGGATGATTTCCAAGGATATCCTGCATTGCTGGTATTTTTCTCATCTCAAAGCCGCCAAAGAATTCATAATGAATTAGATAATTCTGATGTTATTGCTTCTAATGTGCAGGTGATGTTTATTTGCAACCACTGTCCTTTTGTTATACATTTGAAGAACGATATTGTGAAGCTTACAAATGAATATATCCCGGTATGCTATGTCTCAAATTTTTACTCTTTTTTCCTTGAATGCGCTTCTTTAAATTCAATTGAAACAGTGCAACCAGCCTGGAGAGGCGGGGCATCGCTAATGGCCCACCTGCACAGGCAAAACGGCGTTCAGGGGTGAACCAATTATCGTAGGCATTTTGTGGCTAACCTACTGTGTCCCATTAAGGGGTACCGTTCCATCAATTCGCCTAGGATTTGCACCAAATTTCACAGTTTATTCTATACCTTGGGAATTGAACCTTGGTGGGTGGCCTGATATGCTATCGAGTCCTGACTTCACTGATATATCATGACCACATTGACAAGTACTTGCTTGTTTATTTTATTTGTATTTAATATTTATTTTGGGTGGTTTATTGTCTTGCCTTGCAGAAGGGAGTTGCTGTTGTAGCAATATCTTCTAATTCAACCGTCACTCACCCCATGGTATTGTTCTTCTACTTCCAAAAGCTAAGTAATGTATTGGTGAAATGGGAATTGCATACCGTGATGTTCTTTTTCTCTGTATTTGCAATTGCAGGATGGTCCAGATTTCATGGCTGAAGAAGCTAAGCGATTCCAGTTTCCATTTCCGTATCTTTATGATGAGGTGGGTAACGGGAACCCTTGCTTGTATTTCCTTAGTGTACTACATTGATCTAATTCTTATTTTCTCCTTCATGCATTTATCCATCTCAATTACATTAATAGTCACACGACTTGGATTATGAACCATTCGCTTAAACCCCAAGCGTTAGAGTATGACTCTGACCAGAAAAAAAAATCTGCATAACACCAGGCAAATAAAATTTAAAATAGGCATATTCTGGCAAACCCTATTAAGATCGGCGTTGTCTGACTATTATATGTTTTGGAATTTTTGGCTGGAATTAATGTTTAAAATTGGTTTTTGACTACATATATGGATTTGGGCACTTTGAAAAATGCTTGGAGTATTTGGATTGTGGAGAATTCACAACTCAAACTTGTGATTCCAACAAATCCCTGTCAGATTCCAGGCAAAATAGGTTCCAGGCAAAATAGACCAGAAAATATGCTGGAAAACCCTCCAAAACATATAACAGATAGACTATGGTGTTTAAATCTGTCAAAATAGTAACTTACCGAGTCCTGGTCAAACTTGCCTGGTCTTCGTAAGTTTGACCTGATTTGATAGATCTTGACCCAAATTAATAGCCTTTGGATCGCTTTGGAGCTGAATGGAGCAGACTTTCCTGTACTTAACAAGTTCTGCAATTCTTATTTCAATGCTCACACAGAGAAACTCAACACAAAACTCTGCAAACAAAAAAATAAAAAAATATTTAAAATGGGCAGATTCTATCAGACTTTCTTAATATATGTCAAAGCAGTTAAGCTCACTGAGTCTCGGTCAAACTTGCCAGAGTCTTGGTGAGTTTGACTAGATTTGGGCAAAGAAGTATAGTATCTTTGTGGATTTTTATTTGCTTTCCATGAACAGTCACCAAAATGAACGATATTGTAGTAGGGGATGGACTTACTAAGATAAACAGATGTACCTCATACCCTCTGAAAGATGGTGTTGAGAGGATAGTTAGAGTAATATTCATGCAATATTTTCAATATATTGTATCCAAGGAAACAAAATGTTGATGACCAAGACACCAGAATTTGTAAGAAAATTTTGAAGGGGTCATTTGCAGCTTACTCAACTAAATTTTTGGGAACCATAATGGAGTTTATCCATGGTCAGATGGTCAATAGGGTGGACTGAGTTAATGGAGAGCATATTGGGAACTGTTACCCACCATTTTGTGGGTGATATCCCTCGGGTAAATTTTTCTCCATAATGGGCCTCAGCCGGCAGCCAGCAGCCCCTTGCAGCCACCATCTAGCTCATTGTGCCATTTCTCCACCACCTGAGCCAGCCATGTGGTCCCTCACCCATCTGTCATGATTTTATGTTTGAAGGTGGGCCTCCCAAACCTAAAGGTATGACTTTTCATTTAGTGATTGAGTATTTTAGTCTACTTATCATGGAAACTCTTGGGTATGGATTAATGGGGGGATTTGGCGGAAAGAGTGGAATAGGTTTGTGCTCTTGTCCCCTAGGCTTCCTTTAAATGTTAACCTTGGAGCCTAGTCTCGTGGGATCTCTTTTACTGACCTTTGGGCTTTAGGGATGGTAGTAGGTACTACATGGGAAACCCCGATTTTAGTTACGTAGTCCCACTCCCCAATCCACATATATCACCCCACTTCCGCTCATTATAATCCCATTCATCACTCTTCCCACCTGAGTCCACATTCATCCATTGGGTTTACAAAGGGTCAGCCACCCCCTCCCCATTACCCACACTTTAGGTTGAGCCTGGAACGATGCCTGGAGGTTGATATAAAGGAATAGAAAAGAAACAACATAATTGGCCACATTCAACAGGAAATTGTACCACAAAATGCAAAAGATGGCTAGGACAAACACATTTAACACGTGGGCAAAAGCCAACACATGAGCTCTACCCCCTTCCATGGCCATCATCCTGGTTCCTATAGGCCCTAGATGAACCTCTTCTATCATTTAGGAACCCATGATTGTCTCAACCCCTGGTGGGCGATGAACTACCCCACCTTAAAGGGGGTATCCATTGCTATATTTTACACATCATGCTCTCATTCCTTTGAGCCCCGAGCAGTTAACCAAAGAAAAATCATAAAAGACAAAAGGCATATGAAGAAGGGTGGAAGAATTAAGGCTGGGGTAACTCATGTACAACGATTCCCTACTACACATCATTTACCCAAGTATGAGCTTCCCTTTCATTAGCTACCCTTGCACCATGGCATGTGACCTAGGTTTTCCCCTTCATCCCCTACTTTGTTCCATCACTTTATCACATGCCACCACCATTTGAAGGATGTACCATGGACATACCACCCCCTTTAGAAGCAGAAACCACCTAATAGGGTGCTTGGTTAACCCCCTTTGAGCTTGGAGACATTTGCACATGCTAAAGCCCATTATGGAAGGGCATGCCATTATGAAGCGCCCACGTATTTTCCATGGTTTGTAAACTCTTTTACTTAATTTCTTTAATGACTTGGTGTACTGGAGGGCAAGGGGATGCATTGGATCTTATGCAAGATTACAAATGGTCTCCATTTTGGGTTTGGTCTCCCTATACGGGGTTCTAATCCTCCAGAGCGCTACATTGACACATGTAGGGTGTGTGTAGAGAGCCATGGGTCTCCACAGCAGTAGATAGCATTCCATGGATCCCCAGAGTCATTCAGAGATAGCTCGTGGTTCACCTATTGGACAAGGAAGATGTACCTAGTTCACCATGCTCAACTGGCTCCATAGTTACACCATACACTTGGCAGATGATCTAGGATCTATATGATGATGTGGCATCACCTATACCATCATCCTAGCCCTTGCAGATGGTCTACAGGCATCTTCGATTTGTTTGGAGACCCATGAGGACACTTGTGTGCCCTCACATCCATTTGGAAGCACCACAAGTTTATTACTTGGAGAACACGGGACCAACCCCTTGTCCACTACTTTTTGGAGTCCTATTTCACATTATGGCACCTATGGACTTCATTAGGCCTCCTCTAAGGCCCATAAACAAATGTTATTGATCATTCGACTCTCTTGAGAGGCTTACTCCTTTGTTATTGAGCTAATTTGGTGGGCTTGTCACCAAAAGTACTTGTTATTTTGCACATTATTTTATTCTAGGATTTAATTTAGGCCAAAATAAGCTAAACCAAATTCATTGGACATTGTATAAATAGATGATGAGTTGATTCATTCTCTCATCATCACTTGGATTGATCATTCTCTCTTAAGAGATTTTCGCTATTCTTTTTGGAGGACAAAATTGGATGGATGGATGAATTTTGATGTTTGGATATCTTCATTTTTGTCTTGGAGCTTCTATATTGGCATATGATGATGATTGGATATAGTTGTTCTCACATGTAAGTGCTCTTTTAATGCTATTTTGTCATTCTTTTCTATGTCACATAAATGATGCTGGCATTTTCGCTATACTATGATGAAATTTTGCTGTTTTTCTTTGGTGAAAGGGTATACATTTGTTTTTTATTAGCGTTGCATCATGTTATGGGCCATGTTTGAATAAGTGAATGTTCCTAGAGATATTTCATTGAAATTTATCTTGATAAGTCATCACATATTACACATAGAAGTATTAAGACCTTGAAGCAATTTTTCTCATGCCCTAATTGTCATGCGAAATTGTTTTATATGCCTCCTTGATTGAATGAAACCTTCCTAATCATTGGAATATTCTTGACTCCATTTCTCCCAAAGGAAAAGGTACTGGTCCTCCATAGGTGAAGACCTTAAAGTCTATTTTTCTCACCTTCTCCCTTTCTATTTAGGCCTAGCCTACATAGGTCACCTAGGGAATCACTAATCTCACAATCTAGCCATCCAAATACTTAGATTTTTGGTCCACAACTGCGATGCAGTTTTCTCTAGAGGCCCTCCGAATTTGAAGCAAATTTGACGGTGGGATCTTGAGATATTGCAAGCCTTAGCTCAAGGACCGTTTCTTGCCCCAGGTTTCCCGTGGTTAGGGACCTCATTGGGATTATTGCATTAAATTCAAAGAAAATTTCTCCTTTAATCCCTTTCTCCCCCTCAATTAGGTCAAGCACACCCTTGGTTGATCAATTCCATCCCCTTGACCTAATTCTGGGTCCACTTGGCCCCGTGTGGTCCCATAACATTTTAAAGATCAATCCACAAAGACCACTTGGAATCCAAGTTTCCACAAGGATTTTAGGGGCTAGGAATCTCCTTGACAAGTCATATACTCAAACCCTAGCCCTTGGAATTCCCCTAAGCCCTTCTTAGAGAGCCTTTCATCTTGCTTTCCAAGCAAGTAAGCCATACATTTGAGCCTCTCTTGTGAATAGGCTTCTAGGATCACCTTTCACCCTATCATTGATCCATTTACCTTCGTGATCCTCATTATACTAGGTCTCCTCCAATCAATGAAATTCTGTAAAGAGCAGGGAGCCTTAGCTGATGTGATAGTGGGCTATCGCTTCATTGTTTCCCTTGACCTAGTAGTTGCCCTATTGGACCCCTGCTAGTTTGAGCAGTAACATTTTTGGCGCCATTGCCGGGGACACGAGATGTGTGCTTTGTTCCCCATACGACATATTGACATATCATTATTGACAACTCCATTGGAAGAACGAAGCCCTAGTTCTTCATTGAATTTTAAGGTTGATGCTTGTAGGGTGATGCAAGCATATTTTTAGGCATCTTTAAATTCCCCTTAGTGACTCCTACATAATTTACATGTATACCTCAAATAGGTTGTCTTTCTTTGATGATTTTCTCGCTTTGGACATCGCTAGCGTCCTTGGCCACCCTAATCATGTCACAAGAAGGATGGTATGTGGGGTGCCCGTGTTTGATGGTAATCCACTCTCCGCAATTGACTATATAGAAAGATTTAATGCACATGCTTCAAAAGAGAAAGTGGTTCACTAGGATGTCCTTATGTTGTTGTTTATGGGATCTCTCGGTGGTCATAACTCATGGTTGCATGATCATGAACCTGAGAGCATCTCATCTATTGAGGAGTTCGTTGATGGCTTTCTTAGACACTTTCAAGTATACCCTGCATTAAGCATCCAAGAGGAAGCCTTCATCGAGCATCATCAAGACATTGAGAATCTAAGTAACGAGCAGGAAGACGAGTCATCATTGGATCCGCACAATGAAAAAGATGATTCTAACAACATGTGTGTAGGAAAGAATGAGTCTATGGAAAGTGAAGTTGAGACTAACCTTACCTTTCTCAAGGATAGTACCCCCGAAGATTCTCCTTGTGAGAACCTTGAGGAAGGTGATCCCGTTGGCCCCTTGGAAAATGACATTGGAAATTATTGCCATATTGAAAAGGAGAAATGGGAAAATTGTTGGTCCTCAATTTGATTGTGCTCCCATTTATGACACCGATAAGGAGGATGAGGTTGAGAGTGGTCCTCCTTTTCTCCCCGACATTGTTTATGATGACATATCCATTGATACCCTTGGAAAGGAGAATTACCATTTTCCCTTGCATAAAAGAGAGCAATTGGAGATGATTGATTCTCCTTTTTGGGAAGACCCTATCTTCGATACCAACAATGATAGGATTGATAAGGCCCTTGCTCATACCTACCTTCCTTATGATTTCGGGAGTATATTCAAATCACTTGAGCCTCTAGAGTTGGATTTTTAGGAAAAGGATCCTGTTGAGACTTCACCTTCCCCTTTGCCCTTTTCTATTGTTCATCATCTTGAGTCTTCATCAAGTGATTCCCTCACCCCTTGTCATATGATCTCAAGTGACCGTGAGCCCTTTCCCCCTTCCAAGTATAGTGTCAAGGAAGAGCCCCTCATTGATTATACTTTACCTCCTTGGACACACCCTCAAGGTTTTGATCACTCCATGACCTCCCCTCTCCAATGTGACCATCACCTTGAGCAACCTATTTGTTGCACTCCTTTCCCTCACCCTTCGTTCCCCTCTCATCACAACCTTGGGGCAACTACAAAGCACAATATTATGAGTGATGATTGTGATAAGAAGTTCTTAAGGATAATCATTCATTCCACCATTGTGTACTTAGAGGGAAGGCTCTGCATTTCTAGATTGACTCGTGTTCCTTCTCTTAGGGATTCCTCTTACCTCACATGGAAACCATATTTTCCCACCTCTCGCTTGCAGCATCCTCCATGTGTTTGGGATTGCATTCGCTTTGGGATTTGCTGCATGAATCATATAGGCATGCATATTTATATTGATTTGATGATATGTTGGTTGCACTGGCTTTATGATTACACTTAATATTAGCTTCGTTGTATGCATGTTAGGGTAGGATGCATTGCATGCTCATTTTCTCATTAGAACTAACATCATATGATATTTCTCATGGTAGATTAGATGCATTTAGATTAAATTTGCATTATATTTACTTTCTTGTTGATTTTATGGCCTAACACTAAGCATGGGTGATCATAAGACACCATAGAAACATGTTTCCTCGTGCATTTAGTCTTTGATATGTGCAAGTAACAGGTCTACGGTAACCAAGAGATTGCTGGTGTTCTCATGACCTCTCGTTCGAGTAGCTTCGCCCACTTGTCTGAGAGCTCATGTCCTAGTTGGAGCCAAATGTTACCTACCATTTTGTGGGTGATATCCCTAAGAGAAATTTTCTCCATAATGGGCCTCAATCGGCAGCCAGCAACCCCTTGCAACCACCATTTAGCTCATTGTGCCATTTCTTTGCCACCTAAGCCAACCATGTGGTCCCTCACACATCTGTCATGATCGTATGTTTGAAGGTGGGCCTCCCAAACCTAAAGGTATGCCTTGTCATTTGGTGATTGAGTATTTTAGTTTACTTATCATGGAAACCCTTGGGCATGGATTAATGGGGGGATTTGGCAGAAAGAGTGGACTAGGTCTGTGCTCTTGTCCCATAGACCTCTTTTGAATGTTAACCTTGGACCCTAGTCCCATGGGATCTCTTTTACTGAACTTTGGGCTTTAGGGATGGTACTACATGGGAAACCTCGATTTTGGTTGCGTGGTCCCACTCCCCAATCCACATATATCACCCCCCTTCTGCTCATTATAATCCCATTCATCACTCCTCCCACCTGGGTCCACATTCCTCCACTGGGTCCACAAAGGGTCAGCCACCCTCTCCCCTTTGCCCACACCTTGGGTCGGGCCTGGAACGATGCCCAGAGGTTGATGCAAAAGAAAAGAAAAGAAAAAGCATAATTGGCCACATTCAACAGGAAATTGTACCACAAAATGCAAAAGATGGCCGAGACAAACACATTTAGCACATGGGCAAAAGCCAATACATGAACTCTACCCCCTTCCATGGCCATAACTTGGTTCCTATAGGCCCTAGATGAGCCTCTATCATTCAAGAACCCATGATTGTACCAACCCCTGGTGGGCGATGAACTACCCCACCTTAAAGGGGGTATCCACTGCTATACTTTACACATCATGCTCTCATTCCTTTGAGCCCGAGCAGTTATCCAAAGAAAAATCATTAAAGGCAAAAGGCATATGAAGAAGGGTGGAAAAATTAAAGCACCAGGAAACTCATGTACCAAGTATGTGCTCCTTCCTACACATCATTTACCCAAGTATGTGCTTCCCTTTCATTAGTTACCCTTGCACCATGGCATGTGACCCAAGTTTTACCCTTCATCCCCTACTCTGTTCCATCACTTTATCACATGCCACTACCATTTGAAGGATGTACCATGGACATACCATCCCGTTTAGAAGCGGAAACCACCTAATAGGGTGCTTGGTTAACCCCCCTTTGAGCTTGGAGACATTTGCACATGCCAAAGCCCACTATCAAAGGGCATGCCATTATGAAGTGCCCACCCATTTTCTATGGTTTGTAAACTCTTTTAATTAATTTCTTTAATGACTTGGTGTATTGGAGGGCAAGGGAACGCATTGGATCTTATGCAGGATTACAGATGGTCTCCCTTTTGGGTTTGGTCTCTCTATACTGGGTCCTAATCCTCTAGAGGGCTACATTGGCACATGTAGGGTGTGTGTAGAGAGCCATGGGCCTCCACAATAGCAAATAGCATTCCATGGATCCCCAGAGTCATTCAAAGATCGCTTGTGGTTCACCTATTGGACAAGGAAGATGCACCTGGTTCACCATGCCCAGCTGACTCCACAGTTACACCATACACTTGGCAGATGATCTAGGATCTATATGATGATGTGGCATCACCTATACCATCATCCTAGCCCTTGCAGATGGTCTACAGGCATCTTCGATTTGTTTGGAGACCCATGAGGACACTTGTGTGCCCCCACATCCATTTGGAAGCACCATAGGTTTATTACTTGGAGAACAAGGGGCCAACCCCTTGTCCACTACTTTTGGGAGTCCTATTTCACATTATGGCACCTATGGACTTCATTAGGCCTCCTCTAAGGCCCAACGACACATGTTATTGATCATTCGACCCTCTTGAGAGGCTTACTCCTTTGTTATTGAGCTAGTTTGGTGGGTTTGTCACCAAAAGTACTTGTTATTTTGCACATTATTTTATTCTAGGGCCTAAATTAGGCCAAAATAAGCTAAAACGAATTCATTAGACATTGTATAAATAGATGACGAGTTGATTCATTCTCTCATCATCACTTGGATTGATCATTTTCTCTTAAGAGATTTTCTCTATTCTTTTTGGAGTCCGAAATTGGATGGATGGATGATTTTGATGTTTGGATATCTTCATTTTTGTCTTGGAGCTTCTATATTAGCATATGATGATGATTGGATATACTTGTTCTCACATGTAAGTGCTCTTTTAATGCTATTTTGTCATTCTTTTCTGTCACATAAATGATGCTGGGATTTTCGCTATACTGGGCCAAAATTTTACTGCTTTTCTTTGGTGAAAGGGTATAAATTTGTCTTTTACTAGCGTTGCATCATGTAATGGGCCATGTTTGAATAAGTGAATGTTCCTAGTGATATTTCATTGAAATTTATCTTGATAAGTCATCAGATATTGCACATTGAAGTATAAACCTTGAAGTAATTTTCATCATGCCCTAATTGTCATGCGAAATTGTTGTAGAGGCCTCTTTGACTGAATGAAACCATCCTAACCATTGGAATCTTCTTGACTCCATTTCTCCCAAAGGAATAGGCACTGTTACTCCATAGGTGATCACCTTAGAGCATATTTTTCTCACCTTCTCCCTTTCTTTCTAGGCCTAGCTTACTTAGGTCGCCTGGGGGGCATCACTTATCTCACAATATAGCCATCCAAATACTTTGATTTTTGGTCCACAACTACACTGGAGTTTTCTCTAGAGGCCCTCCAAATTTGAAGCAAATCCGACGGTGGGATCTCGAGATATTGCAAGCCCTAGCTCGAGGACCGTTTCTTGCCCTAGGTTTCCCTTGGCTGGTGACCTCATTGGGATTATTGCATTAAATTCAAAGAAAATTTCTCCTTTAATCCCTTTCTCCCCCTTAATTAGGTCAAGCACACCCTTGGTTGATCAATTCCATCCCCTTGACCTAATTCTGGGTCCACTTGGCCCTGTGTGGTCCCATAACATTTTAAGGATCAATCCACAAAGACCACTTGGAATCCAAGTTCCCCCAAGGATTTTAGGGGCTAGGAATCTCCTTGACAAGTCATATACTCAAACCCTAGCCCTTGGAATTCCCCTAAGTCCTTCTTAGAGAGCCTTTCATCTTGGTTTCCAGACAAGTAAGCCATACATTTGACCTCTCTTGTGAATAGGCTTCTAGGATCACCTTTCACCCTATCATTGATCCATTCACCTTCATGATCCTCATTGTACTGGGTCTCCTCCCATCACTGAAGTACCTAAAGAGCAGGGAGCCTTAGCTAAGGTGATAGTGGGCTATTGCTCCATTGTTTCCCTTGACCTAGTAGTTGCCCTATAGGACCCCCCTCCTAAGACCCCTACTAGTTTGAGCGGTAACAGGAACCTGTCCAGTATCTTGTCAAAAATTTTGGATAGAAAAGCTTCCATCTAAGGAATTCACAACACTAATAGTAACTTGTGAGAATTTTATTGTGGATGTAGAAAATTCATAGCAATTTTTATCCCCTTCTTACAGTTGCCTTGGATATAGGAAATTTTATGTGGACCAATGAACACAGGTATCGTTAGAAATATCTTAGAAAAGGCAAAATGAATCAAGGGAATGCAAGAATAATGTGGAACGGGCTTAAGAAATACTCAAATTATATGGTGATCATAATAGAATTCGATGGTCATTGAGATTGGTGCCAACCTTTCTCTGAGCATAAAGCCAAATAACTAGTTGTCTGCATGAAAAATCCATAAAACTGTCATAAAGGAGGAGGCTTCTCAAAACTCTGCAACTTTGCTCATGAATTTGTTCTTGTTATGGACAATGAAATTTCTAAATGGGGGGAGACATTACTGCCTACAAACGTTTATGAAGTTTTTTTTAAATGCTGCATATATTACTTTATAGAACAAATAAGCACATTAAGGAGCACAAATTAAATTATTGAACAACAGGGGTACTGGGAAATCCCACAATAAAAAGGCCAAAAAAGCATGTGACCCCATGTACCAAGAGAGGACTCTACATCACGACAAAAAATGCTGAAGTTGTCTCTCACAAGCAAAGCCTATTGCTCAAAACTCTTTAAATCTCTGAGACCAAAGGGGACGAGGACTCCCTGAAAAGTGACTTTATATCAATGTTTCCATAGAAAGCCAATAGCTAGCGACCATACCGATTGCAATAGGGATTTTCTGCTAGTCCTAATCGGCCAAGTGCCACACAGAAGAGGACTCTTCCATGAAAGTGGGGTTGTGAGGAAGAAAGTGATATTTATCCTGAAACCATGCCCAAAAAACTTTAGCGGCTCATGATCACCAAAAAAAATGTTCAGTTGTTTCTTATTTGCCACACAAAATGCAAGCAACATCTCTGACATTTGATTTTATAAAGATTACTCTTGACAACCAACCCTTCATGGAACAAAAGACACCTTCACACTTTGTACTTAACACAAGAATGTGATTTCTGGATACATTAACATTGCCTCAATCAATTTTCCACTGGATCCTTCACCTCCACCTTTTGTCCAAGTGAGGGACAAGGTCAAAAGTGTGCCTTACGCTACAATACAAGTCCTAGTCTTATAGATGTAAAAGGATTCCCCATTCCTCCATTGCCAATCCCTCCAGAATAACCTTGACTCATGTATGATGTAATTGCATTTGAAAAAAGACAACCCTTTGGAATCATGTGCTATAGGCCCTCTGAAACAAATTTATCTACACCAATGAGATTTTGGGCCTAGTTAAGGGCAAACCAAGTATGCTAGGGTTGGTGCTAATGATTCCACAAATCCTTCCAAAAAAGGCCATTTTCTTATCAATCTTTTACTTAATGTAATGAGGTGAAAGGCCAACCTAATCATTGGGGAATTCAGAATATCCAAATTTGTTGTGACACAAAACCCCAAGCATCTTGAGGTCACTTAAATTGACATGCAAGAAAGTCAAACACAACTTGCCAAGTTGGTCACATCCCTTAAACAAGGCAAGGCTTTCAATTTGGGAAGCCTTCAATTATGTCACAACTAAAAATAACCTTTAATCTCAGGGCAGTATAAGTTTCAATCTCTTGAGGAGTACAATCTGTTGTAATCATAATGTTTTCCATGAAACCTGGTTTCATGGCAATGTTAATAGGGATAGTCTCTGAGATGTTTGCCAAGTTCCCTTTCGAAGAAACAACATGAATAAAGACATGGCATTGGGAACATTCAACATTACCCGAGGAATCCAGGATTTTAGAGCACTCATCCAAACTATCTACTTGAGGGAGAAAAGATGACCGATGATAAAGATCCCCCCAGGGATGATTAGAGACTGACATGACTTCCATAATTGCTTCATCAGAAGAAAGTAGAGTATCAAGAAAGTCACAAGAAGGTGGATGGTCAACTGCCCAATTGGGCACAAGATAGTCATCGAGTAGCTCATGAGACGTGTTGCTTGACTCAGCAGACTCAGATGCCAAATGGATGCGTTGGTAAGCAATCATAGTTGGGCTTAAAGCATTTTGCTCAACATAGTGATTGACTTCCGATGGAGAAGGCACAAGCCAAGGGTTAGGAGACACATGGGGTCCACAAGTAAAAAAAGAGATTATATGCATAGGAACAACTAAAGAAGAAGGAATGTCGAGCAGGGTAGGAGGAAGACACCGATAAGTGACGAGATTTTAAATAATCCCGCACCAACACTCTCATAAGCTATAGGGTTATCTCCAACAAATGACACAAAATTGCCCATAGTGATAAGATTGGTTGACGATATGCAATAGTCTAATTGATCGATCATGACAATCTTGCCTTCATGGGGAATGCGAAGCACACGAAACACTGAAGACACGATAATAGTCATAGCATAGAACCAACTACGACCAAGGAGAAAATTATAAGCTAAGGGAACATCTACAACTTAAACTTCGACATACATGGTTTTGCCCCCTAGTTTGATGGCAAGGAAGGAAGAATTCCCTGAGGCACGAAGGTGTGTCTATCAAAGGCCTGTAGAGTAGTACTTGACTTATCAAGTGCTACAGAACCAATAGTCTTCCAACATGATGCAAACATCACACAAGTAGAAGACCCTTCATGCACTGAAGTTCTGTATATGTTGCAATTAAAGATATGCACCAAGATCTAAAAAGCGACTTGATGAGAGAGTCTAAAATGAGGGGCATCAATGCCAATCGTGATCCAACTCGACTATGAGGGATCCACCCCTCCGATAGCGGTCAACTAGGCTTTGCGTTGCATGGGACAACTTTGCAAAACCTCCAGAGTAGACATGGAACAAGATGCTTGGGATAAATTCTCAATAATACTATAATGTTGGGCAGCCGCATTAGGATTGTGTGTTGACTTACAGAGAACACCCTTAGGTGGGCAATATACTAGGTCCAAGGGCTTATCTAATGTGAGAGGTCTAGTGGACGTAGCAGGGGTGGCTGAGTCCTTAGAAACAGAACTCGACTCAGGAGTGTCATAAGAATTTACTCACATGGACAAGTTGACTTGTTCATTAAGCATAAGAACAAGCACATTGCTTCCAAAAGGAAAGTCATGTTGCCACCCACTAACCCCTGGTGAAGGTGGAGGAGGCTGCACAACCATTTGATGTTGTGGCGAGGCAGGGAATGGATGAGTCAAAATCACCGGCTGCTAGTGGAGCAAGAAAGGCAATGGACTTCATCCATACGAGGGCACTCATAACTTAAATGTTCTCCTTGACAAATCTTACAAGGAAATTTAACCTTTCGGTGATGCTCATTGGTGACCCCACTCTGATTAGGTTGATTTTGAGTATTCTCCTTATCATATTTAGGATTATTCTTTTTCTTCTTACTTCTAGGTTGTTGAGTATTCTTAGGTGTTGTGGACTTCATTGTGAAAACCTCGGTGGAATGCTCAGAAGAAGGTGCTTGCTGAGAATCAGATGCACATGTTGGGCTTAGGATATGACAATCTTTTACCCTAGCTGAGTAGCTAGCTAGCTCACAGTATCAGAAAAAACAGAACCAATAACACCATCAGAGTGTAGTCTTGGACTAGGTCGTTGTGGATCAGTTGAAGGTCGAGGAGCATTAAGAATAATCTCATACAAAGTGCCTGATTGAGAATAAATCAAGTCAAGGTGTTGAACACGTAAGATTTCCTGCTCCTTAGTAGCTTCCCCAACCATAATGAGATCCTTGGCTATAGATGGCAATAGAGATATGGCGAACCAGTGTTTAAATACTTCATTAGGAAGTTTGGTTCGTACTAACCTCTTGCGTCATCTCCACTCATTGATATGATCAAAGATGTGATTAGAGTTATCTTGTTTGAAATTCGACAAAAGGTCAGTCCCAAGATCCTACCTAGTAGGTAGTTGCAAGTGATTCAAGAAAGTACGAGCCAAGGAGGAAAAGTCATTATAAGATGCTGTATAAAATTCGATATACCATTTGCGGCATCTCTGGTTAGGGTTCTTTGGAAAAGTCTCAACCTCACAGAATCATCCACCAAAGAGTTAGTAAAACACCAAAGATGGTAGGTGGTGATGTGTGTGGAAGGATTCTCACCTGGCTTCCCTTTAAACTTTAGGAATATCAGACCAAAGCTTGGATGGCATGGGTAGCCATCGAGGGTTATTTACCATCTTATCCAAATCTAACAAATCGAGAGAAGCTAGAAATGAAATTTGTTGTTGGTTAATTGGATCATAAGGGAAATAAGTACCCCCTGACGGACCATAAGGTCTCCCCATACTATAGTAAAAGGCAGATGAATGTGGATCAAGGTTGTACTTCATCCTAGTATACCAAGGTCCTGGGCCAATAGATGAGGTGTAAGAATGTTTTCCCCTAGAGAACAAAGAACCCCCAAGAGCATGGCTACTCATGGGGTTGTACCCAACAGTAAAGGAAAAACCTCCCTGTTCCATAGCACTGCCGTAAGCGTTATATCTCATTGCATAGTGGTACTAATGGGGCTAGTGCCCCTAGGTAAACTAGCCCCTCTGAAGGAATATGAACCTCTAGAGAAAGGCACCCCACCTAACAAAGAACTATTTCAAGGTTGACAAGCACTACTAAAAACATATTTTCCCCCAGCCTGACTAGAAGCAATCATGGACCCGCCTACATGTTCCCCAAAGTAGGTATGCTCGTGTTAGGTAAAGTGATCATAGGTATAGATGAACTAGGAGTAAAGATCCCAACTCCCACAGGTTGACTAGGGTTTTCCCCCATTCCGAACACAAAGGTGGATGAAGGCATAGACACAGACAATGGCATAAAACTTGTAGGGGTTGTTGCTGCCTTAATCCACACCTGAGATTATCGTTGAGAAAGTATTTAATTCCACTTGGTGAGGCCTTGTGGGCAAGTCTCCAGTTGAGTCTGTCACTCAATTCTCAACCCCTTTGTCTAGGCTTACTCCTAGCGAAGCCAACGGGGGTGGACCCTAAAAGATATCTAAGGCTCAACTATATAAGTTAAGTTATAGGAGTTTGCAATGATGTTCAAGATACAATTCACTCTATGGCATCAATGCACATTCATGAGCATATACATCAAACAAGACTGAATATTGAAAGATAAGAAAAGTAAGACCAGTGCCAAGATGTAAGTCTCTTTAAAGTAAAATGGAAAAATAGTAGAACAACTTGGATGATGCTTGAAAATGAAATAAATGCTCAATATGATACTTGAAGTAAATAAGGATTTCTCAAAAGAGATAACATTTTCCAAATGAGAGCATATGAAATACAAATTCAAACATCCATCCTGCTTTGTAGTGAAATGAAATTATCTTGGTAAATTTTAGCTTTAGTCGGATCTAAAGAAAGTTATAATAAAAACTCCCTTCCCCAAACCCTACCCTTGTTCGGGCTCAGATCTCAGAGTAAGGAGGCAATAGGGGATGGAGGGTCCCTAATGTCTACTTCAACCAACTTAAGTTGGAGGTAAATTGTTAGTGCAAAGGATGTCAATTTGCTAATGAAAGATTGCTTGCAAAATAGATAATACTTGCAAGTAAATGCAAATCAACTTAATGAGGAGTCCCAGTATAAGGGAATGACTAAGAGAGACATGTCAATGATAGGGTCTATAGTGATTTTCAAGGCCCATTCACAAGAGAGACTCAGATAATAGGCTTGCTTGCTTTAGAAGCAAGGTAAGGGGATCTCTAATAAAGGCTCATAGGAGGCCTAAACCTAGGGTTTATAGGTATTCCTTGATAAGGGATGCTCGAGACCTAAGATTCCTTGGGAATGGAAGGTCCTCCCTTGTAAGCTCTTGTGAAATGATAAGCATATAAGGGTTTGGGACCACAAGAGAGAGACTTAGGGGATCCAAGCAAGGCCTAGGTTTTTGCGATGGTCATCAATGATATGACTAGGCCAGACAAGGATAAGAGGAAGGGGGTCAAGAGAGATTAACTTCTTTTGAGTTTTCAAGCACAATAGACCCCTCAGAATGCCGCTAACCAAAGCAACCTAGGACAAAAATGGTGTTGGAGCTAGGGCTTAGGTTTCTCCAAATCCAAACGTGGGAATGGTTTGAAATTTTGTAGAGACCTAGATGACACTCTAGTGTAGCTATGGACTAACTTTTACTTGATTTGAACCAACCCAATGTATTTTGCACTATTCCCTTGGAGGTTATTAGGGTTAGGGCAAAAATTTGGAAGAAGGGAAAGAAAAATGGTTTTAGGGTTGACCATCAAGGATATAGGACCAATGCTTGGCTATTGGGAAGATTGGAGTCAAAATGATAAAAACTTGGGAACTTTGCTCTTCAAGGAGGCCTAAAGAAGCAGTTTCACTACTAATAGATGCAACTACATGACAAATTCATACTTTTATACTTCGATTTAATGGAGTTTCAAGGTAAAAGGTGCACAACCTACCCCTAGGAAAATTTGTTCTTTTTGCCAAGGGGAATAAAATATGCAATGAGCCAAGATTACAAGTGTTTTATAAATTCACATTAGATTTTAGGGCACAAGCTAAATCAAAGCATAGCGTTCCATACATTAGACACAAATTATCAAGAAATTCAGATGAAAAAAGCACTTACATGACAGAAGAGTATATTCATCCATCACATTTGCCAAATAGAAGCTCCAAGAGAGATAGCGAAAATATTCCACACATCAAAATGCATTTGATCATCCAAGTCATTCCACAAAGTGCAGGTCCAGAATCTTTAGAAAGATATATCCCAAATCCAAGTGACGCTGAGTTACAAATGAGGCCTCACTTGTATTTATATGAGCCTCTAGCAATTCAAATTGGTTAATTTGGCCTAATGAACCCCTAAAACAACTCTAATGTGAAAAATAACACCCTAATTAGTGACAAGTCCACCAAATAGCTCCATAATATGAAAAATAAGCCTCTCAAGAGGGCCGAAATGGTAACACAATAGCCCATAATATGAAAATAAGCCTCTCAAGAGGGCCGAAATGGTAACACAATAGCTAGGAGGGCCATTGAAAGGCCTAGTGAAGTACATGTGCCAAAATGAGTGGAAGAACTCCAAAAATAGTGATGAAGGGGATGGCCCCTTGATCTCAAAGCAAATGACCTGTGGTGCCCCCAAGTGGCTGTGAGGGGCACAAAAACAACCCCATGGGTCTCCAACTGAATCGAATAAGCATGTATCCCATCTGCAAGGGGTGGAACAATGATGCAAGCCCTCCCTTTGTCTCCCATGATGAGACACAACCCCATTTGGGCCCTGGATCTACTGCCAAATGTGTGGTGCAATGGTGTAGCCAGCTAGGCAAGGTGGTCCAGGTGCATCATCATCATCAAATAAGTAGGAAATGAGCGAGCAATGAATGGTGCTGAAGGATCCCATGGCATGGCTATTTGCTCTCTGCTATAGTGGAGGCCCATGGCTCTCAACGCACACCCTATGATTGCCAATATGATCATCTGAAGGGCTTGGACCCCATATAGGGAGACCAAACCCCAAGGTGAAGTCCCACTTGCAATCCTGTATAAGATCTAATGTGTCTCCTCGCTTTCTAGTACAACAAATCATTAGTTCAATTGAGCAAATGAGCTTAAAAGTCATGGAACCAAGTGGGCACTTCATGGTGGCATGCCTTTCTATAATGGGCTTTAGAATGTACAGGTTTCCCCAGGCTCAAGAAGGAGGTTAATCAACGACCCTATTAGGTGGTTTCAACCTTTAAGGGAGTGACAAGTCCATGGTACGTTCTTAAAATGGTAGGTGTGATGTGACATAATGATGGAATGGATTGGGGGCATTAGGGGAGGCTCCAAGCCACATTCCATGGTATAAGGGTAGCTCTAATGAGGGAAGCCCACACATGGGTGTATAAATGTAGGAGGGAGAAATCATGGTACATGAGTTACCTCGACCTTTGTTTTTCCATCCTTCTTCATATGCTTTTTGCCCTTTATTGTTTTTTATTTTATAATTGCTCAGGGCTCTGTTGAGAAATCAATGCAAGTAGTTTGGGGTTTGATTCCTCTTTCTTGATAGTTACTTGTAAGTTATGTTGGCTTCTTTTACTTCTTTATTATCTTATCTTTCATCAAGCAATTACCATATTATGTGTGTATGAAGATCACAAAGCAAAAAACAGAAGATGTAGGCACTATGCCAGGGCAAAACCCCCCTCGAGGGGAAAACCCAGTCAAAAATTATCTTCCTTCCACAGTATTCTTTGAGACACTTCAACCTAGACAAGGACCAAACCTTCCTCCACACCAGGTCAGCCTTCCAGATCTTCGACCCCTTTGCAGCAACACTTCCACCCCGACAACTTCGACTATGCAACAACTTACGACATTAGGCAACAACTACTAGCAACAACACTTGGAAGATTTCGATCCTCCAAAATAGGGAAATGTTACCCACCATTTTGTGGGTGATATCCCTAGGAGAAAAAAATTCTCCAAGATGGTCCTCAGCTGGCAGCCAACAGCCCCTTGCAGCCACCAACTAGCTCATTGTGCCATTTCTCCGCCACCTGAGCCAACCATGTGGTCCTTCACCCATCTGTCATGATCGTATGTTTGAAGGTGGGCCTCTCGAACCTAAAGGTATGCCTTGTCATTTGGTAATTGAGTATTGTAGTTTGCTTATCATGGACACTTCTGGGCATGGATTAATGGGGGGATTCGGCGGAAAGAATGGGCTAGGTCTGTGCTCTTGTCCCCTAGACCCCTTTTGGATATTAACCTTAGATTCTAGTCCCGTGGGATCTCTTTTACTGACCATTTGGCTTTAGGGATGGTATTCATGGGAAACCTTGATTTTGGTTGTGTGGTCCTGCTCCCTCATCCACATATATTGCCCCCATTTCCACTCATTATAACCCCATTAATCATTTCTCCCACCTGGGTCCACATTCCTCCACTGGGTCCACATAGGGCTATCTCTCCCCTTCCCCACACCTTGGGTCGAGTCTGGAATGATGCCCTAGAGGTTGATGCAGTGAAAAATAAAGGTAAAAGCATAATTGGCCACATTCAACAGGAAAATGTACCACAAAATGCAAAAGATGGCAGGGAAAAACACATTTAGCATGTGGGAAAAATCCAATACATGAGCTCTACCCAATCATCATGGCCATCACCCTGGTTCCTATAGGCTCTATGAGCCTCCTTCATCATATAGGAACCCATGATTGTCCCAACCCCTCGTGGGAAATGAACCTCCCTACCTTAAAAGGGGGTATCCACTGCTATATCTCACACATCATTCTCTTACCCCTTGAGCCCCGAGCAATTAATTAAAGAAAAATCATAAAAAGGAAAAAGGCGTATAAAGAAGGGTGGAAAAATCAAAGTCAGAGCACTTCATGTATCACGATTGCTCTCTCCTACACATTATATGCCCAAGTGTTGGCTTCCCCTTTACTAGCTACCCTTGTACCCTAGCATGTGGCCCAGGGCTGCTCTTTTTCATTCCCTACTCCATTCATTCTTCTACCACATGCCACCACCTTTTGAAGGATGTACTTTGGACATATTATCCCCTTTAGATGTAGAAACCACTTAATAGGATATTTGGTTAATCCCATTTGGAGCTTGGAGACATCAGCACATGCCAAAGCCCATTATGGAAGGGCAGGCCATTATGAAGTCCCACCTGTGCTCCATGATTTGTAAGTTCTTTTACTCGATTTCCTTGATGACTTGTTGTACTGGAAGGCTAGGGGACACATTGGATCTTCTGCAGGATTGCAGGCGGTCTCCATCTTGGATTTGATGTCCCTATATAGGGTCCTAACCCTCCAGAGGGCTACATTGGCATATTTAGGGTGTGTGTTGAGAGCCATGGGCCTCCACAGCAGTAGACAACACTCCATGGATCCCCAAAGATGTTTAGAGATTGCTCGAGATTCACCTATTGGACGAGGAAGATGCACCTGGTTCACCTTTGCCCAACTTGCCCCACAGTTGTACCATGCACTTTGCAAATGAACCAGGACTTGTATGCTGATGTGGCATCACTTACACCATCATATGAGCCCTTACAGATGGTCTATAGGCATCTTTGACTTACTTGGAGACCCATGAGGTCACTTGTGTGCCCTCACAGCCATTGGGAGTACCATAGGTTTATTATGTGGAGAACAAGGGGCCAACCCCTTGTCCATTATTTTTGGAAGTCCAACTCATCATTTTGGCACTTATGGACTTCATCAGGCCTCTTAGAGAGCCCAATGACATGCATTATTGATCATTCGACCTCTTGGAGAGACATGAATTCATTTGTATCATCACTTGGATTGGATCATATCTTCTTGTGAGATTTTTGCTATCTTTTGAGGATGAGACTTTTTGGATGAATGGATGAATTTCAATGTTTGGTTATTCTTGTCTTGGAGCTTCTATGATTGGCATATGTTGGTGATTGGATATATTCTTCGTACATGTAAGTACTATGTTAATGCTATTTTGATTCTTTATTTTGCTGCATTCATAATATTGAGATTTTCGCTATTCTAGGGTTAATTTGTTGCTTTTCTTGGAACGAAATTATGGAAATTAAATCTCTAAATAGTGTTGTATCATGATTGGGCCATGTTTGAGTGAATGAATGTTCCTAGAGACATCGTTGTCTTGAAAAGTCATCAAATATTGTTGAACGAAGTATAAATGACCTTGAAGCTACTTCCATTAAGCACTAATGCCCACCTTGACAAGTGGAAATCAATCTAAACTCTAAATCTTCCATGACTCCATCTCTCCCAAAGGACAAAGCATTGGTCCTCCTTTGGTGATCACTTTAAAGCTTATTTCTTTCACCTTCCCCTCTTTTTCTAGGCCTAACCTACATAGGTCACGTAGGGCATCAATTATCTCACAATTTAGCCATCCAAATACTTCAATTTTTGGTCCACAACTGCGCTGGTGTGTCCTCAAGAAGCCCTCCAAATTTCATGAGATTTCGATGGTGGGATCTTGAGATATCGCAAGCCCTAGCTCGAAGACCAATTCTTGCCCTTGGTTTCCCTTAGGCTAGAAACCTCACTGGGATCCCTGCATTGCCTTTCATTGAAAATTCATTCCTTGATTCCTTCCCCTCCCTAATTAGATCAAGTATATCATTGGTTGCTAAATCCTATCCTCTTGACCTAACCTTGGGTCCACTTGGTCCCTTGTGTTCCCATGCACTATCAAGGTTAATTCTTAAAAAACCACTTGGGAAACCAAGTTCCACAACGATTTATGGGTTTAGGAAGCTCCTTTTCAAGTCACATTCCCTAAGCCAATCCCTCAAATCCCTATTCCCCTATCCTAGGGAACCTTGCACCTTGCTTAAGAAGCAAGCAAGTCCCACTCTTGAGTCTCTCCTAGGAAAGTGTCATCAAGATCACTTCATATCCATCTTATTTAGTCTATCTTTCATAAGTGATTCTCTATATATCGGGTCTCCTCCCATCGGTGAAAGTCCATAAAGAGTGGGAAGCTTAAGCTGTGGTGACAGTGGGCTTTAGCTTCATTGTTGTCCTTGACCTAGCAAGTACCCCTCTAGGACCCCTGCTAGTTTGAGCGGTAACATTTTAGCGTCATTGTCGGGGACATGAAACATGTGTTTTGTTCCCCATATGACATATTGACATATCATTATTGGCGACTCCATTGGAAGAACGAAGCCCTGGTTCTTCATTGAACTTCAAAGTCAATGCTTGTAGGGTGAAGCAAGCATTTGTTAAGGCAATTTTAGTTCACCCTGGCGACTCCCATGATATCAATATATAAAGATCAATGGTTTCTAAAAATCTTCATGAGTGGTTTCCTGCTTTGGATATCACATGGGTTCCAGGATACCCAAATGGCCTAGAGTGGAAGTTTATGCAAAATATGGCTCAATTCATCTGTGATCCATCCACAACAATGGACCACATGGCAAAACTTATGAAGCATGCTTCCGAAGTTAATGTGGTTCATCTAGACACCCTCATGGAGTTATTTATTGCTTCTATCGAATACCAGCATCGAGGTTGGCTTGACTCAAGTGAGCCTGAAAACATTTCATCATTTATCAAGTTGCTCAACAAATCATAGAGTATAAGGGACCCAAATTCCAATCTAATGAAGCTTCTTTTGAAAGCCTAGAGGAAGCCCTCTGTTTGGTCAATTTAGTGATGTCTAAATTGCAACTTTTAAATGTCAACTCGAGGCTCGTAAGCTGATGAAGTGATGGGTACTGTATGTACTTAGGCAACTATTTCTTAAGTTTTTGTCGTTTTTAACTTTTTAGGTTTGTTTTCAAGTCTATTTCTCCTACAGTGATGTGATGGCAATGAAATAAAGTGAGTGAGGTGTCTGTGATTGTGATGGGTTCTAGATGATTTCTTAAAGCTTAAAAGTAATCTACAAGAAAGCTTTGAACAACAACTGAAATGAAATTAACTCTTAAAGGAAAAATGAAAGCATCAAATAAAAGACTAATGACCTTGGCCCAGTGTCTATGTTGCTGCAAGAAAATGAAGTTGAAAATGACATCTACACTAGCTTAAAAACAAGAGCAACTACTTTAATTCTTCAATGAAATCTCAAGCAATGTACAATCTAAGTGACAAATCACACTACTTAATTTTCCCTTAACCTTTCTGCCTTTAGATGGATTGATCATATAAGAAAGAGTTATGAGTGAGTTAGCAATGTGAGTCTTAAACAAAATAACCAAGCTGTGTTAGTGATATTTTGGTCCTCAATAAAGATATTGAATTATAGAGAAGAGACCATCAACAAGTAAACAACTTGATTAGTAAACAAGTATGCAACTTAAAGAAATGATAACAAAGAAATAAAGGTTGCAAAACAAAGAAGGTCAGCACCATCAGACAAGATGATCACAAGTATCACTAGCTGTGAAAAAGAAAGAAAAGAAACTGTCCCGGGCACCTAAGCAATCTGCAAAAACACACTGATCAGTCATGGAAAAGCGCAGAAATATAAATGGACAGAATTCAAAGTTATATACAGCTATTGTACATGATCAAAGCATAGCAAACAAAAGCATTCTGTACAACTATTATACAAAAACTGATAAGAAGAAATGCATGAAACGAAAAGCACTGTACAGGCCTTAAGTAAACAGGGGCCCTCTGCCTACTCCAGCCAGCTTAAAAGATCACTTAAACGCTCAAATGGAGAACAGTCCTCTCATATATTACGTTGCAAAATGAAAGTACATTGAGGTTCAATATTACATAACAGCAGCTAGCTAATTAGCGTTCAAATACGCTTTATTTATAGCAGAAAAGCCAAACTAACTTAATCACAATCTACGCTATTCTAACAGCTGTGTGAAGAACACATAATCTAGCACAGTCCACGGATTTAGGCAACGGTCGAGGTGGGCATTAAATCTCTGGTTGGATTCGTGTTCCCCATCATCTGCGTGGCTGAGGAAGAGGCCAGCTGTGCTTCACGTGCTCTAAACCGAACACGCAGAGCCGTGCCACCGCCAATTACCTTCGTTTGACCGAAGTTGCCCCCTCGTTGACCATGGGTATTTACGACTGTTATGGCTGAGCTGGAAGGACACACACCATGTCCTGGGTGCCACGTACTTGCCCATGTGGCCCTTCTGACCGGAGGACACCTGGATCATGCCGTTTAACAAAACAGCTGCGGAAACTGGGATCAGCTACAGAAACTGGGATCAGCTGCGGAAACTGCAGGTTTTGAACCAAAATTCTAATCCAACAACACAGTCATTAGCATAATTAATAACCATGTAAAAGTCCTATAATACAATGATTTAAGCAAATTGATGAAGGAAATGAGTGATAAAGGAAGGAAATGAATGGAAAAGGAGGCTGAGAGGATATGAAAAGGAGTGCAGGTCTGAGGCTCAACATACCCCCACTATGAGGATGTTGCATGTCCTCATGCAACCAAAACTTTGTCAATGTTTTTCAGTCCATGTGCTCAGATGCTTCTGCCAAAACATCCAGCCTTCTCCTCTTTCTCCTTGTTGCCAAAATTGTCCTTGGTTTTCTGACTAAACACTTGAATTTCAAATTGATCAAGGCCCTGCTCAGTTTCTTGCATTTTCTCTTCAATTTCCTGTTCTTCTTCTGCCAGAGCCCAAGGTGAAGCATGGTGTTGTCATGGACAATCTTGTCCACCTTGCTTTGTTCTTTCAATGCTTCATTCTCCTGTTTAATATGCCGGTTCAAGACTTCTAGCTCAAATACCTCTTGTTTTAGAGAGTGGACTTGTTCCTCAAGAGGCAATATAGTGCTTGGACCGGCAACAGATTGCTCCAAGGTCTCCAAATAATTATATGCTTCCTGCTGGTCAGGGTCAATGTCAGGTGTTTGTCTTGGCCTAAATTCAAATTCTTGAAAACTGCTTTCTCTTTCTTGCTGGAAGGGACTTTCCTCTCGTGGAGGACTTGGCTCAATATCTAGCTGGATTGGAGTCTTTTCAGGTGTGCCCAAATCAGTGAAATGTGACTGCTTTTCTTTAGTCACACTTTTCTTTTCTATGAGTCTACTGCTTCTTCTTACTTGTACACTAGTACTCTTTTGCTGACTGCTTTGTTTTTCTTTTTGTTTCTTCTTTGAGAGGGCAGTAGCTTGGAGTTGTACTAGCCTATCAGCCAAGGTTTGATAGTCCTCTTCTATTGAAGGTTCAGGGGAGGAATATGTTTCTTGGACAACTGCTTTCCCTTTATCCTTTTTCTGTTTCTTAGTTTTCTCTCTCTCTACTTCTTCTTCTTGAGTAGTCTCCTGAGTTTCTATAATGGGAGGATCTTGGGTTACAACATCCTTTTTCATTCTTCTACTTCTTTTTGGAACTCTAGGAGAGCTGCTAGCGGAAGCTTCAGTTACCTCTTGAAAATGATTCCTGACTAAAAACTTTTCCCATGTATCATTGTTGTTTTTCAATTGGTCCTCTATAAGAATTCTAATGAACCCATGATGATACAAGTGAGGTTCAATATTGCCTATATTCTTTTGGACAGTAAAACTTATTTTTGTCAGGCTTCTTAACAGAAAATAGGGTAAATTGATGGCATGGCCCTCCATGAAGTTCATCATAATTCTAGCATGGTACATATACATAGTGCCAAAGCGGCCTTCACATGTTATAAACTTTTGAACTAATAACAACAATGCAGTCCATTCTTCTTTAATAACATGTACAGGAATCCCTTTGGTGAAGATTGAAGTGTCCATACCTGGATTCTTAAGCATATTTTTCCATTCTTGATCTTCAACCCCTCTGTTCTTGAACCATCGGTCTCCCACCATAGGTAAATTAGTTGCTGTTGCTATAGAGTTTTCTGTGACTGTGAATTTCAGATCTCCTATTTCCACAGTATTTTCATTGAATGAATGAGCAAATGTTTTCGTTACCTCCTTGTCATATCCTTTGAATTTCTGAATGAATTTCAACCATTTTGCCTTTTTTAACGCTTCCTTTGTCTGTGGGTATCCTCCTAGATACTTTGAACCTTCAGGCTCAGCTCGAAGCAATTTCCCCATCTCAACTTCAGGCTGACTGTGTATTGATACTCAAGGAGGATGCTCACGGGAAAGATGGATGGACTACGGCTGTCAGTGGAATAGCCGCAGTGTTATGCCAGGTAATACGGGTGTGGAACAGAACTGTGGAGCTTGAAACAGAGCTGCGGGGTTTGAAACAGAGACGTGGAGTTTAAAACAGAGCTGCGGGGTTTGAAACGAAGCCGTGGAGTTTACAGCAAAACGAGAGCGGAAATGGTGAAAGTGTGAAGGAGTGGAAGACAAGCATGAGAATGAGTTCAAATGCGTGTGAGAATGGAGTGATAAGGGAATGAAATAACGGCCAAATTCCTTGGAGTCGGACGACTTTCATACACGTTTCAGTTTTTGGCTGCGGAGATCGTGGTGGAGAAGAGACGTAGTACGATAGGTCTCTTCTTCCTCGTACGGCTAATTAATGAAAGCGCAGTCTCGATTTGAGTTTAAACTAAGTGGTGATTATGAGACCGTTATGAGGATCTGAGGTGGATGAAGGATTATCATGGCGGAGAAATGGGATGATCTTTGCTTAATCATTGCATTTAGTGGCTCTGTCCACGATTAATAATTATGCACAACATGACATTCAAATGGTTGTTTGGAGAAAAATTTTGATCATACCTTTATGTGTTCACCATTTGTTGATTAAGGTTGTTGATCCATGATTGCCTTTTGATCCTGCAGGTGCCTTCCATCCTTGTTGCCCTCTGACTGTGTTTTTTTTTTTTTGAAAATAGAGTACTGCTGCTGTGGAGACAGAGTGTGTTGGCTGCGGAATCTGGTGCGAGCTGCGGAAACAGTTCTCAGCTGCAGAAACACCCTTCTGTCTATACAAAAAGTAGTTAGAGAAGACTTACTAAATGAAATAGTCCTGAGAGGGACTTTTATTGATGAAATGGAGTGAGATGAATGAAATGAAGTGGAAATGGAAATGAAGATGAAAATGAAAATGAAATGAGATGAAAAGAATGAAATGGAATGGAGATGAAGTGGAATGAAATGGCGAATGAGATGGAAAGAGAGAGATTTTTATTTGGAAAATATAAAGTGTCAGGTGGCCCTGATTTTCACCTTCTTTTTTCTGCATAAGACCGCCAATCCAAGATTGGTTTCAGGCTTATACAAGAGATTTTTTTTTTTTTTTCGACTGAAAGAAACAAAGACTAGGCTGATGGAGGAGAAGAATTCTTCTCCACCAGCCTCATTGCAGAATCTTCTTGGAACATTTTAACAAATTCCTCCTTTGAGAGTGGCTTGTGGTAGACTTTCAATCGGTGGCCATTCACAATGAGAGGAGTCTGAAGCTCATCAATAGTCTTTACTCGAACTGCTCCATTGTTAAAGACTTCATCAATCTCATATGGTCCAAGCCAATGAGTTTGAAATTTTCCTTTGAAGTCCTTAAACTTGGAATCAAACAAAAGTGCCCAATCTCCCTTCTGAAACTTTTTCTCTTTGATGTGTCGATCATGCCACTTAGTTCTTTGATGCTGAACTAGATCAGTCCTTAAAATTGCATCTTATCTTATCTCATCTAGCTCATTTAGCTGCTCCATTCTGTGCTTTTGGGCTTCTGATAAGCTCATCCCCAATTGTACTGCCATCTCGAAGGTCTTGACTTGGAACTCAATGGGGAGCAGGACTTCTTTCCCATAAACAAGTTCATAGGGAGAATGTCCTGTTGTGTTCCTCCATGTAGTTCTATAGGCCCATAAGGCTTCAGGAAGTCTTTCTGCCCAATCTCTTCTGTGGAGATGAACAGTTTTGGTGATGATGCTTTCAAGAACTTTGTTTGTAGATTCCACTTGACCATTTGCTTGCGGATGGTATGGAGTAGATGTTCTGTGCTTGATTTTGTATTCTTCCATCAGCTTCTCCATCAAGTTAGATGTAAATTGACTTCCCTGATCTGTCACAATTTCTCTTGGGACACCAAAACGAGTGAAAATATTCTCAAAAAGAAATTGAACAACTGAATTTTCAGTGGCAAAAGGCAATGCCTTTGCTTCTACCCATTTAGTAACATAATCAGTACAAACCAATATATACTTCTTTTGCTTAGATGGTGGGTTAATAGGTCCAATGAAATCTAAAGCCCATTTTTCAAAGGGTTCGATGCATACCTGTGGCTGTAATGGCATTTCATTTGAAAGAGTTGGTCTCCCAACTCTTTGGCAGCTGTCACACCTTTTGACATATTGTTTTGCATCTTTGAAGAGAGAAGGCCAATAATATCCTAAAGAAAGGATTTTATAGGCCGTCCTCTTGTCAACAAAGTGTCCGCCGCACGGTTCATCATGACATGCCTTAAGGATGTCAGGCATTTCATCTTCTCGAACACATCTTCTGATCACACAATCTGGCCCTGTTTTGAACAATTCATTAGAAATCCATGAATAATGTGAACTCTCCTGAATGATTTTCCTTTTCTCATTAGGAAATAAGTGTAGAGGTAGCTTCCCTGTAACTAAATAATTAGCAATATCTGCATACCAAGGAGTTTTAGTAGTTACTGCAAACAAGTATTCATCTGGAAACTTATCCTCTACAGGAGAATCTTCGTTAGTATTTTGGATTCTAGACAAGAAATCAGCTACTGTGTTTTGTTTCCCTGGTCTATCTAACACAGTAATATTGAATTCTTGTAAAAGTAAAAGCCATCTTGTAACTCTGCCATTAGTAACAGGTTTGTTCATAAGATATCTAATTGCAGAATGATCAGTATGGACAAAAGTTTCATAGCCGGTTATATAATGTCTAAACTTGTTGATTGCATGAACAACGGCTAAGAACTCTTTTTCAGTCACAGTATAATTTAACTCAGTGGGAGTCAAATTTTTACTGGTGTAGTAAATGGCATAAGGGACCAAATCCTTTTGTCCCAAGACAGCTCCTAGAGCTGTATCTGAAGCATCAGTAGACAGCTCCTAGCCCTCTCAAAATGGTTGTTTCAGATATTCTAGTCTTTAAAGTTTCAAATGCAAATTGACATTCAGGATCCCATTTGAATTCACAGTCTTTTGTAAGTAATTTGAAGAGCAAAGATGCTATCTTGGTGAAGTTTTCAATAAATCTTCTATAATATCCAGTAAACCCAATAAAACTTCTAACATCTTTCTGACAATTTGGAATAGGTAACTTGGAGATGACTTCAACTTTTGATCTATCAACTTTAATTCCATCTCCTGAAATATGATGTCCTAAAACAATCCCTTTAGTAAACATCATGAAACATTTTTCATGACTTAATGAAAGATTTGTTTCTTTACATCTAATAAGGACTTTTTCCAAATTTTCTAATGCTTCTTCAAATGTGTTACCATAAACTGTAAAATCATCCATGTAGACCTTTACACAATCATGAATTAGATCGGAAAAGATTCCTAATACTGCCCTTTGAAATGTTGCGGGTGCATTACATAATCCAAAAGGAAGTACTTGGTAAGCAAAAGTTCCCCATGGACAAGTAAATGTGGTTTTGTCCTGATCTTCAGGTGCTACCTGAATTTGATTGTAACCACTAAAACCATCCAAAAATGAGAAATACTTTTTGCCTGCTAAAGTATCTAATACTTGATCAATAAAGGGCAAAGGAAAGTGATCCTTCAAGGTTGCTTTGTTCAATTCCCTGTAATCAATGCAAACCCTCCATTTACCATTCTTTTTGGGTACTAAAACCAAAGGAGAAACCCATCGGCTATCTGAAATGGGGTAAATGAAGTTTACATTAAGTAACTTTTGGAGTTCTTCTTTCACTATCTCCCTAAGGTTTGGATTCATCCTTCTTTGAGGTTGTCTGATTGGTCTACCATTTTCCTCAATGTAGATGTGATGAATGCAAGTCTTAGGGTCGATACCTTTCATATCAGTATACTCCCATGCAAATGCAGTAGAATGTTTTTGCAAGATTTTGGTTAGTTCCTCCTGTTGTGACTTTTCCAAGTTTCTATTGATATTCAATGTTTTTCCTAGAAAGATCTCAATGGCAGAACTACCAAATTCTTCCATAGAGAAAAGAGACATTTGTCTAGATGATAGATACTCAATGTCAGAATCCAACTGAAATTGTGTGTGGCCATATTCTGAAGATGGTTCAAAGTTTTCTAATGTATTCAGAATTTGACTATCTTCACTAATCTCAGAAATGGTAAAGACAGGTTGTATAGTATCTTCATCATCAACCCACTCATTATCTCTTATTTCTGTAATTGCTTTTGCTGGAGGATACAGATTGAACTTCTTTGTTGAATTGCCATAAGAAATATACATATCCCCAGACCTACAACTTATGAAAGCATCAGCTGTGGCTAGCCAAGGTCTTCCTAAAATAAGAGGATGTCCTCCTAGATTACTCTTGGGAGTTAAAATCATGAAATCCACTGGATATTCCCAAGAATCTAAGGAGACTGGAATGTCTTCTAATACACCATCTGGTTTGATAATGGATCGATTTGCAAGTTGCAACAAGGTGGGTGTAAAAAGAAGATTAGGAAGTTTTAGTTGTTCCATAGTCTGTCTACTCATGATGTTGATAGCAGCCTCTAAATCAATCAAAATATTTGGTATTTCTACCCCATTGATATGTGTTTTCACAATTGGACTACCGGGATCTACATATTTCTGCATAGTAATTTTTCCCATCATGATATCTGCAATTTTCCCTACCAGGTGGATCCTTCTGGTATCTCTTGGTTTCCTTCCTGGTCTTTTAAGACTCAACTCCTTTATTGTTTTTGCTAGAATAGGAATCTCTTTAATGACTTGTAACAAGGGAATCTTGATACAGACATTCTTCAATTCATCTAGAAAATTATAGTCAGGCAACCAAATTTGTTTTTCCACTCTTTGTCGATTTGTAATCTTTCAGGAAAAGGAGGTGTGGACAAAGATGTAGGTTGTTCAACTATGGGAGTTGTGGGGGTTGATTCTTTTTCTCTTTCTTTTTGAGTGTTTGGGTTTTGAAGAGATGCTTCAGAATCCTTATTGGCTTTAAGAGACTCTTCCTCAGAAATGCTTGGCTGTTGAATATTTATAGAAGGTTGAGCTAGGATTCTACCTGATCTGAGTTGTACTTCATTGAGAGGAACAATCATATAGGTAGGGAATGGTTGACCTTCCATCATGTAAGCATTTTGAGGGTTCTTATATTGGGGTTTGGCAATGGCTGAGAAGGGAGTTGATTTGACTTCTGTTGGAATGGAAGCAAGAGTTGAGAACTTTGATTCTGTTGAGAAGGTTGTTGTTGTTGTGGAAATGACAATGATAGTTGTGGACTTTGATTTGGAAGTTGTGGAGCTTGCTGGTTTTGAAAAGATGGAGGATATTGATAGAATTGAGCAAATCTCCCATAAGGATTTTGCATGCTTTGTATCCATGATTGAAAAGGATTTTGAGGTTGGGACCAAGGTTGTTGCCAAGGATTCCAATTTGGTTGGGGTTGGAAATTCATAGAGTTGTTAAACCCTTGATTTTGTTGCCCTTGCCGAGGTCTCCTTGCAACAAAACAGAGAGATTTGAGTGTATTTGGATCTTCTTGAAAGACAGCTTTGAGCCCAGGAATTGAAGGACAATCCTTGGTCTCATGGTTCTCTGAGCAAATTACACATGTTTCTACAACTTTTGCATCCAAGGGACATTCCCTTAGAGCATGTTTCTTCCTACATTTCGGGCAAAAGATGGCCAAAGCTTCAGCTTCTGCTTTCTGTTTATTGTGAATCTTAAGGGTGTCTAATTGTTCGCTGAGACTCCCTAAGATGTCAGTTTTGAATTCATCAAGCATATTGCCGATCTCAGCCCTACTTACTGATCCAGTTGCAGATTTATTCGCTCTGATGAGAGAAGGATCTCTAGGCCCTTTTTGAGTTTTTGATTTCCCCCTTGAGAGATGGACACATAGCTCTGCTATATCATTGAGTGAAAGTTGAGATATATCTCCTTTCCCCATCATGTTCAGAATATCTATCCATTCATCCCTAATGGCTTTTAATAGGAGGGCTTTCAAGGTCTCCTCATCCAAGTTACTCATTTTTGCTCTTTTCAGGTTATATTGAAATCTTTCAAGTAAATCCTCTAAGTTTTCATCTTCTCTTTGTACCATATTAAATACCTCATCCTTGTGATTGGTGGGCATACAATAGTCCAGGTACCTATCCAAAAATGTTTGTTTCATATCATTCCAAGACCTAATGGATTGAGTGAGTAATCCCATGAACCATTTCAAAGCTTATCCTTTCAATGTTGAAGGGAACAATTTGAGTTTTTGAGAGTCATCCAGATAATCATAAGTTCGACATACGACTTCAAACTCAAATAGAAATGTTTCAGGGTCCTCATTCCTTAACACATGGAAGTTTGGGAGGACAGATGGTGATATGTTTTTCATAGTGGCTCGGGAGTCCTCATCGACGATAGGAAACCCAAATGAGTTATCCCCATCCCTATTTCCTCCAATGTTACCTCTACCTCCTCCATTGTTTCCTCCTCCTCCTCCTCCTCTACCTCTACCTCTACCTCTACCACCTCCTTCTTCTGCCATAGTAGTTTCCCTAGAGACTTCAGAGTCTTCTGGTTCTTCTACAAAGGGTGAATGAGAAGGAATTTCTCCCTCTTCTTCAGATGATTCTACTTCTTCAATTACAATTGGTCTTTATGTAGAAGGAAGGAAAGGATCTGATTCAAATTCAATAGATGGTGTGGGACAGTCAATTCTTGCCTCTTGAATTCCAGGAATCCTAGGGCTAGGAGTGTCAGTTGGAGATGAGGGAGGTGTCTCTTGTCTATTCCTTGAAGTGGATGGACTTGTAAAAATTGAACTCTTGGCTCTAGCTAAAAACCTTCCCCTAGAATCTCTAGCTCTATGCATGTCATTTTTTTATTTTTTTTTCAAGTCAGGCTAATAATTCTCTTTCTGATCTTCCAGGTCACTCTAGGTGCAAGAAGAGAGCATACTTAAGAAATTATCAAACCAATAACTTTCTCTTTTCTGATCCTCCAGATCACCCTAGGTGCAAGAGGAGAGCATACTTTGAGAGGTTATCAATTTCCCTTTCTTGAAATTTTCTTAATTCTTTTAGAAATTGGCTACCTAATTTCACTTCCCCGGCAACGGCGCCAAAATGTTTGGTCAATTTAGTGATGTCTAAATTGCAACTTTTAAATGTCAACCCGGGGCTCGTAAGCTGATGAAGTGATGGGTACTGTATGTACTTAGGCAACTATTTCTTAAGTTTTTGTCGTTTTTAACTTTTTAGGTTTGTTTTCAAGTCTATTTCTCCTACAGTGATGTGATGGCAATGAAATAAAGTGAGTGAGGTGTGTGTGATTGTGATGAGTTCTAGATGATTTCTTAAAGCTTAAAAGTAATCTACAAGAAAGCTTTGAACAACAACTGAAATGAAATTAACTCTTAAAGGAAAAATGAAAGCATCAAATAAAAGACTAATGACCTTGGCCCAGTGTCTATGTTGCTGCAAGAAAATGAAGTTGAAAATGACATCTACATTAGCTTAAAAACAAGAGCAACTACTTTAATTCTTCAATGAAATCTCAAGCAATGTACAATCTAAGTGACAAATCACACTACTTAATTTTCCCTTAACCTTTCTGCCTTTAGATGGATTGATCATATAAGAAAGAGTTATGAGTGAGTTAGCAATGTGAGTCTTAAACAAAATAACCAAGCTGTGTTAGTGATATTTTGGTCCTCAATAAAGATATTGAATTATAGAGAAGAGACCATCAACAAGTAAACAACTTGATTAGTAAACAAGTATGCAACTTAAAGAAATGATAACAAAGAAATAAAGGCTGCAAAACAAAGAAGGTCAACACCATCAGACAAGATGATCACAAGTATCACTAGCTGTGAAAAAGAAAGAAAAGAAACTGTCCCGGGCACCTAAGCAATCTGCAAAAACACACTGATCAGTCATGGAAAAGTGCAAAAATATAAATGGACAGAATTCAAAGTTATATACAACTATTGTACATGATCAAAGCATAGCAAACAAAAGCATTCTGTACAACTATTATACAAAAACTGATAAGAAGAAATGCATGAAACGAAAAGCACTGTACAGGCCTTAGGTAAACAGGGGCCCTCTGCCTACTCCAGCCAGCTTAAAAGATCACTTAAAAGAGAACAGTCCTCTCATATATTACGTTGCAAAATGAAAGTACAGTGAGGTTCAATATTACATAACAACAGCTAGCTAATTAGCGTTCAAATACGCTTTATTTATAGCAGAAAAGCCAAACTAACTTAATCACAATCTACGCTATTCTAACAACTGTGTGAAGAACACGTAATCTAGCACAGTCCACAGATTTAGGCAACAGTTGAGGTGGGCATTAAATCTCTGGTTGGATTCGTGTTCCCCATCATCTGCGTGGCTGAGGAAGAGGCCAACTGTGCTTCACGTGCTCTAAACCGAACACGTAGAGCCGTGCCACCGCCAATTACCTTCGTTTGACCGAAGTTGCCCCCTCGTTGACCATGGGTATTTACGACTGTTATGGCTGAGCTGGAAGGACACACACCATGTCCTGGGTGCCACGTACTTGCCCATGTGGCCCTTCTGACCGGAGGACACCTGGATCATGCCGTTTAACAAAACAGCTGCGGAAACTGGGATCAGCTGCGGAAACTGCAGGTTTTGAACCAAAATTCTAATCCAACAACACAGTCATTAGCATAATTAATAAACCATGTAAAAGTCCTATAATACAATGATTTAAGCAAATTGATGAAGGAAATGAGTGATAAAGGAAGGAAATGAATGGAAAAGGAGGCTGAGAGGATATGAAAAGGAGTGCAGGTCTGAGGCTCAACACCCTTCGAAGGGAAGGTCTCATTAGTCAAGATGAAGAAGTTGAAGATAACCTTGAGGATCTTAGTGATGAGCAGGAAGACGAGTCCTCATTAGGTCCACATGATGAACAAGGTGAATGTGAAAATACATGTGTTGGGAAGGATGAGTTTATGGAAAGTGAAATTGAGACCAACCTTGCCTTTCTCAAGGATATTACTCTCGATGACTCTTCTTTTGAAAACCTTGAGGAAGGTGATCCCATTAGCCCCTTGGAAGATGACATTGGAGATTACTTCCGCATTGAAAAGGAGAAGTGGGAAATCGTTGGTCCTCAATTTGATTGTGCTCCCATTTATGATACCTACAAGGAGGATGAGGTTGAGAGTGGTCCTCCCCTTCTCTTGGGCATTGTTTGTGATGACATATCCATCGATACCCTTGGGAAGGAGAATTATCATTTTCCCTTGCATGAAAGAGAGCAATTGAAGATGATTGATTCTCGTTTTTGGGAAGACCCTATCTTTGATACCAACAATGATAAGATTGATAAGACCCTTGCTCATACTTACCTTCCTTATGATTTTGGGAGTATATTCGAATCACTCGAGCCTCTTGAGTTGGATTTTTAGGAAAAGAATCCCGTTGAGGCTTCGCCCTCCCCTTTGCCCTTTTCTATTGTTCATCATCTTGAGTTCTCATCAAGTGATCCCTCACCCCTTGTCATATGATCTCAAGTGGCCATGAGCCCTTTCCCCATTCCGAGTATAATGTCAAGGAATTGCCCCTCATTGATTATACTTTACCTCCTTGGACACACGCGCAGGGTTTTGATCACTCCATGATCGTCCTTCCCCAATGTGACCATCCCCATGGGCGACCTATTTGTTGCACTCCTCCTGTCCCTCACCTTTCGTTCCCCTCTCATCACGACCTTGTGGCATCTACAAAGAATAATATTATAAGCTATGATTGTGATAGGGAGTTATGAAGAGTGATCTTTCATTCCACCATTTTGTACTTAGAGAGAAAGCCTTGCAATTCTAGATTGACCTATTCTCCTTCTCTTAGGGCTTCCTTTTACATCAAATGGAGATCATGTTTTCCCACCTCCCACCCATTTCACCCTCCATGTGATTGTGTCCACATTCGCTTTGGGTTTTGTTTCACGAGTAATCATACTGGCAGGCATATGCATAGTGACATAATGATATGTTGGTTGCATTGGCTTTATGATTACACTTAGTATTTCTCTTACTATATGCATGTAGAGTAGGATGCATTGCATGCTGATTTTTGCATTAGAAGTAACATCATTTGATATTTCTCATAATAGACTAGCTGCATTTAGATTCAAGCTTGCTTATTTTATGTTTCCATTGATTTTATGGCCTAACACTAAGCATGGGTGATCATAAGACACCATGAAAAACATGTTGCCCTGTGGGTTCAATCGTTGATATGTGCAGGTAACAGGTCTATGGTAACCAAGAGATTGTTGGAGTTCTTGTGACCTCCCATTCGAGTAGCTTCGTCCACTTCTTCGAGAGATCACGTCCTAGTTGGAGCCAGATGTTACCCACCATTTTGTGGGTGATATCCTTAGGATAATTTTTTTCTCCAAGATGGTCCTCAGCCTTCAGCCAAGCACCCCTTGCAACTACCAACTAGCTTGTTGTGCCACTTCTCCGCCACCTAAGCCAGCCATGTGGTCCCTCAACCATCTATCATGATCATATGTTTGAAGGTGGGTCTCCCGAACCTAAAGGCATGCTTTGTCATTTGGTAATTGAGTATTGTAGTTTGCTTATCATGGACACTTCTGGGCATGGATTAATGGGGGGATTCAGAGGAAAGATTGGGCTAGGTCTGTGCTCTTGTCCTGTAAACCCCTTTCGGATATTAACCTTGGATTCTAGTCCCGTGGGATCTTTTTTACTAACCATTTGGCTTTAGGGATGGTATTTCATGGGAAACCCTGATTTTGGTTACGTGGTCCCGCTCCCTCATCCACATATATTGCCCCCATTTCCACTCATTATAACCCCATTCATCATTTCTCTCACTTGGGTCCACATTCCTCCACTAGGTCCACATAGCGCTAGCTCTCCCCTTCCCCTTGCCCACACCTTGGGTCGAGCTTGGAATGATGCACCGAAGATTGATGCAGCTAAAAAGAAAGGTAAAAACATAATTGGCCACATTCGACAGGAAAATGTACAACAAAATGCAAAAGATGTCCAGGAAAAACACATTTAGCACATGGGAAAAAACCAATACATGAGCTCTACCCCATCACCATGGCCATCATCAAGGTCAGGGCACCTCATGTACCATGATTTCTCCCTCCTATACATTATATACGCAAGTGTGGGCTTCCCCTTTACTAGCTACCCTTGTACCCCAGAATGTGGCCCATGGTTGCCCTTTTTGATTCCCTACTCCATTCATCCTTCTACCACATGCTGCCACCTTTTGAAGGATGTACCTTGGACATATTATCCTCTTTAGAAGTAGAAAACACTTTATAGGATACTCGGTTAAACCCATTTGGAGCTTGGAGACATTGGCACATGCCAAAGCCCATTATGGAAGGGTAGGCCATTATGAAGTCCCCATTTGTGTTCCATGGTTTGTAAGTTCTTTTACTCGATTTCCTTGATGACTTGTTGTACTGGAAGGCTAGGGGACGCATTGGACCTTATGCAGGATTGCAGGTGGTCTCCATCTTGGGTTTGGTCCCCCTATACGAGGTCATAACCCTCAAGAGGGATACATTGGCACATGTAGGGTGTGTGTTGAGAGCCATGGGCCTCCACAACAGTAGACAACACTCCATGGATCCCCAAAGATGTTTAGAGATTGCTCGAGATTCACCTATTGGACAAAGAAGATGCACCTGGTTCACCTTTGCCCAGCCTCTCCCACAGTTGTACCATGCGCATTGCAGATGATTTAAGACTTGAAATGAAATGAAATGATATTTTAAGGTCCACGAGACTAAAAATAGTCTATGAGACCATTAGTTCCCTGTTTTTCGCTTTTTGCAATTCAATCCTTTTCCGATTCAAATTGATGATGAGTTGACACAACCTTCCAACAATTCCCTCGCTAAAAAGACAATGCCAAGACACTAATGCTAACATGTTCTCATAACTTTCTCTAATGTCTTTGAATGCATCACATTCCAAAATGAAATGTTTTTCCGATTCCATAGCCCTAGACGTGCAAAATGTACACACCCGTTCTTCCCAAGCTTCTTTAGGGCTTTTCCATCGTCCTGTTTCACACCGAAGTTGATGTGAGTTGGTCCTTGATTGAGCAATAAGAACCTTTGCCCTCCACGAAATGCTAGCTCCAATGAGCTCTTTTTGTTGTAGATCACACGTAGGGTTGAATTCCTCAATGTAATATTTCTTCTTTCTACCCAACTCTTTTCGCCATACCTTTTACGAAACTTCTCCATAACAAAATCCTTTAGCTCCTTGCTATTTGTGGGACTAGCATTGAGGTAGATATTCCATTTTTGCATCCATGTGTAGTTTTGTTTCATCCATGTTTCCTTTCTTTTACTCGTGCCTTCATTGAAGATAACATTAGGCCATCTACCTAGTCTCATTTGCTCAATTCTTTTTAGATATCTTATGAGCCGCACCATAGCAATTGCTTTAATGGGAGTTGCTCTTGTTTCACTCAACATTATCTCATAAGGCACTGAACTTTTTATTTATGTTGATGTGGCGTCACTTACATCATCATATGAGCCCTTACAGATGGTCTATAGGCATCTTCGACTTACTTGGAGACCCATGAGGTCACTTGTGTGCCCTCACAGCGATTGGGAGCACCACATGTTTATTATGTGGAGAACAAGGGGCCAACCCCTTGTCCATTATTTTTGGAAGTCCAACTCATCATTGTGGCACTTATGGACTTCATCAGGCCTCTTAGAGAGCCCAACAACATGCATTATTGATCATTCGACCCCTTGGGAGGCTTATTATTTGATTTATGAGCTAGTTTGATGGGCTTGTCACCAATAGATAGTTATTTGCACATTATTTTAGTTGATGAGCTAATGTAGGCTCAAATTAGGCAATTCAAACTCCTAATGAGTGTATAAATAGGAGAGACATGAATTCATTTGTATCATCACTTGGATTGGATCATATCTTATTGTGAGATTTTTGCTATCTTTTGAGGATGAGACTTTTTGGATGAATGGATGAATTTCGATGTTTGGTTATTCTTCTTTGCCTTGGAGCTTCTATGATTGGCATATCTTGGTGATTGGATATATTCTTCTTACATGTAAGTACTATGTTAATGCTATTTTCATTTTGATTCTTTACTTTGTTGCATTCATGATATTGGGATTTTCACTATTCTAGGGTTATTTTGTTGCTTTTTTTGGAACGAAATAGTGGAAATTAAATCTCTAAATAGTGTTGTATCATGATTGGGTCATGTTTGAATCAATGGATGTTCCTAGAGACATCCTTGTCTTGACAAGTCATCAAATATTGTTGAACGAAGTATAAATGAACTTGAATCTACTTCCATTAAGCCCTAATGCCTAACGAAGTTGTCTTTTAGGCCTCCTTGACAAGTGGAAATTAATCCAAACTCTAAATCTTCCATGACTCTATCTCTCCCAAAGGACAAAGCACTGGTCCTTCTTTGTTGATCACTTTAAAGCTTATTTTTTTCACCTTCCCCTCTTTTTTTAGGCCTAACCCACATAGGTCACCTAGGGCATCAGTTATCTCACAATCTAGCCATCCAACTACTTCGATTTTTGGTCCACAACTGCGTTGGTGTGTCCTCAAGAAGCCCTCCAAATTTGATGAGATTCCGATGGTGGGATCTTGAGATATCACAAGCCCTAGCTCGAAGACCAATTCTTGCTGTTGGTTTCCCTTAAGATAGAAACCTCACTGGGATCCCTACATTGCCTTTCATTGAAAATTCATTCCTTGACCCCTTTCCCCTCCCTAATTAGGTCAAGTATATCATTGGTTGCTAAATCCTATCCTCTTGACCTAACCTCGGGTCCACTTGGTCCCGTGTGTTCCCATGCATTATCAAGGTTAATTCTTCAAAAACCACTTGGGAAACCAAGTTCCACAAGGATTTACGGGTTTAGGAAGCTCCTATTCAAGTCACATTCCAAAAGCCAATCTCTCAAATCCCTATTCCCCTATCCTAGGGAACCTTGCACCTTGCTTAAGAAGCAAGTCCCACTCTTGAGTCTCTCCTAGGAAAGGGTCATTGAGATCTCTTCATATCCATCTTATTTAGTCTATCCTTTATAAGTGACTCTTCATATATCGGGTCTCCTCTCATCAATGAAAGTCTGTAAAGAGTTGGAAGCTTAAGTTGTGGTGACAGTGGGCTTTAGCTTCATTGTTGTCCTTGACCTAGCAAGTGCCCCTCTAGGACCCCTGCTAGTTTGAGCGGTAATAGGCACGAAACAGAGAGAGTAGCTCCAAAATTTCTATTTCTTCCTTCTCCTTAGACTTGACCCAACTCACACTTCCTTTTTCCTTCTTTGACTTGCTTCGCACTTCTCTAGCTTCCTTAAATATATCGAACTTGCTTGAGATGAGATGCTCCAAATGAATTCAACTTCTTTCTATTTATAGGCTCCAAGTGAGGTCGAATTGATGTACTTAGGCTGACTTGATCTCCTTTAGGCCGACTTGGTGTGGAGGTTACATAAATTATATTTGACTCAATAATAAACCTTTTTACATGATTCAAAAGCCCAAGAATGATCTCTTTAAATGTGCAATGACTCTATAGATTCAATATTAATCCTAGGAGTCCACAATGGGGACTTTGACTAATATAATGATGACCCAAGCATGAAACCCATGCTTTAATAAGTCATTGATACAATAATAAAAAATCTTTTCTTTATTCTTTTGACAAGTACATTTTATGATGCCTCAAATACATTAATGAAGACCGAACCTAGTTACATTTTCCAACACTCCCTCTTAACTAGGAACAACTTGATAATGTACTTTCCTTGCCCCAAATATATCTCCCCAGGTCTCTGTCATACTTCTAGACCCAGGTAATAGTGCATCAGTGCTAGATCCTTCATTTCAAATTCAGCTACCAACATCTTCTTGCATTCTTGAATTCTTTGTTCCACACTTGTGATGCATAGATCATCCACATATATTAGAATAATGACGGGCTCATTATTCACGACCTTGATGTAGAGATTTGGATCAACAAAACACTTTACGAACCCAATTCTAAGTATATATGCATCCATCCTTGCATACCATTTCCTAGTTGCTTGCTTCAAACCATATAGGGCCTTATTAAGTCTGCAAACATGAGAGTCCCTGCTATTAACTTCAAAGCCTTCGGGTTGTTCGATATACACTTCCTCATCAATGGTCCCATTCAAAAATGTAGTCTTCACATCCATTTGATGGATATTCCAACCCATTGTAGTAGCCAATGAAACCAAAGATCTAATGGTAGTGTACCTTGCTGTGGGTGCAAAGGTTTCTTCATAATCAATGCCTTCCTTTTGAGAGAAACCCCTTGCAATGAATCTAGCTTTATACTTGTCTATACTTCCATCAACAACATGTTTGATCTTATAGATCCATTTGGAGGTGACAACCGATTTGTCACTAGGTCTAGGAATGATTTCCCAAACCCCATTCTTCATAATGGATTGATATTCTTCCTGCATCGCCTTCTTCCAAACCTCTTGATGAACAACTTCCTTGAATGTAGATGGTTCGGCTTCAATTAACTTCATCATATATGCAGCATAACCAAAATATATTTTTGGTCTCTTACTTTCCCTGAAGGTTCCTTTTGCAGCTTCATGTCCTTCAGCATCTTCTAATGTAGCTTTTAACCAATTTGGCCTTTTCCTTGTGGTTGGGATGACCACAGATTGAATAGGATCACTTGGTCCTTCTTCTTCTTCTTGATTTGTAGTAGGGTTTTCATGATGATCTTCTTCTTCTTCAAATATTGGAACTTCTTCATCATCGGAATCAATAGGAATATCCTTTGATTTCTTGTAGGCTTGATTTTCATCGAATATGACATCCCTGCTTACTTCGATATGTCTTCCTTCCTTAATGTAGATTCTATATGCTTTTGAGGAGAGACTATATCCAACGAATATTCCCTTGATACTTGTAGAATCCAACTTCTTTCACTTGTCCTTTGGAACATGGATGTATGTTGGACTTCCAAAGATTCAGAGGTGATCCACACTCGGCTTCTTTCCTGTGAATACTTCTTCGGGTGTTATATTATTAAGACTTCTATGAGGACTTCTATTTTGAATGTACACGACTGTCATTGCTACTTCTCCCCATAAGAATTTTGGTAGGTCTTGATCAAGGAGCATTGTTCGAATGCCTTCTTCAATTGACCTATTCTTCCTTTCGGCCACTCCATTTTGTTCGGGATAATAGGGAACAATGAGCTCCCTCTTAATTCTTGCTTCCTTACAATATGCAATCAATTCCTTAGAAGTGTATTTCCCACCATTGTTGTACCTTAGAGTTTAACCTTCTTTTGGTTAGGGTTTCCACTTCGGACCTAAACTCCTTGAACTTTTCAAATACTTCATCTTTTGTTTTGAGAAGGTAGAGCCATGTCTTTCTAGAATGGTCATCAATGAATGTTACATAGTAGAGATGACCTCCAAGTGATTTGTCAGACATGGGCCCACACACATTAGAATGAATGAGGTCTAATATCTCTTTAGACCTAGTTTCACTATTTGGAAATGGCTTTCTTATATTTTTTCCTAAAGAGCATCCCTCGCTGACACCTTCATGATCTAACTTCATATTGGGGATGTCATGAACCAATTGACAAAGAGTAGGGATGACCTTATAATGTAGATGACCATACCTCCTAATCCATAGCTCAATGGGATTGATTTCCCTGTGAACCAAAGCTTGAGGAGGTGGTGTAATAACTCTATAAAGGCTTACTTTACGAACTCCAATAACCCTAGCTTTATCAATGTTAGAGTCTTTTCCCCAAACCAATACTTTTCCATCAACAAAAGCAACTCTATCCCCTTTATCTTCTAGACAAGAAATAGAAAGAAAATTCTTTTTCAAACTTGGAACATGTATAATGTTGTTGAGATGTAGCTTCAATCCATTTTCCAGCTTCAACAATGTTGATTCTAGGCCTCTAACAACGCAACTTTTGTTGTCACCCCATTCCATTGCACGAGAAGATGGCTCCTTTGATAGCGTATGAAGTTGTTTACTTTCTCCTGTCATGTGTCTTGATGCTCCACTATCAATGATCTATGCATTGTCATCATTAAGAGAACCTGTAAGAGCAACCAAGAATCCTTGACTTTTGACCTTGTTGAATAAGTAGTAGATGACCTTCTTGATCCAACTTCCAACAATGTTGATACCCATTCTCATGTAGTTTATCAAAGAGGGAGAATCCATGCCAACAAAGTGATCTTCAACTTTTCCTGACCTTAGCTCTGATACCATGTTGAGAAATCAATGCAAGTAGATTAGGGTTTGATTCCTCTTTCTTGATAATTACTTGTGAGTTATGTTGGCTTCTTTTATTTCTTTATTACCTTTTCTTTCATCAAGCAATTACCATATTATGTGTAGATCACAAAACAAAAGACACAGGATGAAGGCGCTATGCCAGGGCAAAACCCCCCTTGAGGGGAAAACCTAGTAAAAAGTTCTCTTCCTTCAATAGTATTCTTTGAGACTCTTCAACCTAGACAAAGACCAAACCTTCCCTCCACACCAAGTTAGCCTTCCAGATCTTTGACCCCTTTGTAGTAGCACTTCCACCCCAACAACTTCGACTATGCAGCAACTTACGACATCAGGCAACAACTGGCAACAACAACACTTGGAAGACTTTGATCTCCCAAACTAGGGCACGAAATAGAGAGAGTAGCTCCAAAACTTTGATTTCTTCCTTCTCCTTTGACTTGACCCAACACGCACTTCCTTTTTCCTTCTTTGACCTACTTCGCTCTTCTTTAGCTTCCTTAGAGATATCGAACTTGCTTGAGATGAGATGCTCCAAATGAATTCGACTTCCTTCTATTTATAAGCTCCAAGTGAGGTCGAATTGATGTCCTTAGGCCGACTTGATCTCCTTTAGGCCGACTTGGTGTGGAGGTTACATAAATTATATTTGACTCAATAATAAACCTTTCTACATGATTCAAAAGCCCTATAAAGGTCTCTTTAAATGTAGAATGACTCTTTAGATTCAATATTAATCCTAGGAGTCCACAATGGGGACTTTGACTAATATAATGATGACCCAAGCATGAAACCCATGCTTTAATAAGTCATTGATACAATAATAAAAATTATTTTCTTTATTCTTTTGACAAGTACATTTTATGATGACTCAAATACATTAGTGAAGACCGAACCTAGTTACATTTTCTAACAGGCTCCAGGGAATGAGAGCATGATGTGAATGATATAATAGTGAATACCCCCTTAAGGTTGGGCAGTTCACCGCCCACCATGGGTTCCTTAATGATGCAAGGGGACAATATAGGGGGCCTTAAGAACTAGGGTGATGGCCATAATGATAGGGCTAGAGCCCATATTTGGCTTTTACCCACGTGCTAAATTTGTATGTCTCGATTACTTTTTCCATTTTATGGTACATTTCCTGTTGAGAGTGGCCAAATTATGCTTTTTACTTTCCTTTTAGCTACATCAAACTCCAGGGCATTGTTCCAGGCCCAACCCAAAGTGTGGACAAGGAGAAGGGGAGGCTAACTCCTTGTGGACCCAATAAACAAATGTGGACTCGAATGGGAAACATATGAAAAGGGGCTATAATGAGTGGAGGGGAGTGATGTATGTGGTGTCGGGAAGCGGGACAACACAACCAAAATCAGGATTTCCCATGTAGTGCTACTCCTAATAAAGGAGGTCCGATAGTACTATGATACAAGGTTAACCACCAAGTTGAACAAGGGGACAAGAGTACAAACCAAGCCCATCCCCCTACTAATCCATGTCCATATGTGTCCATAATAAGTAAGCAAAAATACCCAATTACATAATGAAAATCCATACCTTTAGGTTTGGAATGCCCACCTTCAATCATACTATCATACAGAATGGGCGAGGGCACCTAATGGTTGGCTCAGGTGGTGGAGATGGTGGCACATCAAGCTATCTGGGGGCTGCAATGGGTTGCTGGATACCGGATGAAAGAGACCATTGAGCTCTCAACTTGTGGTGGTGTAAGGAAGGCCACCTACCAAATTTATGTTCATGGGGAATTGCCCTGTCTATAGCTACAACTTTGAATATGGGTAATGGATGACTCTGGCTCTGGGCTCAGGCAATGAGCTCAAGTTGTGGCTTACCTTGCTTGATCTATATTTGAATCTTGTAGATGACCACCAATTCCCCCCTGTCAGATACAAGGTGAGAAGATGAAGAAATCTTAATTGAAATACATGTCAATGCTTGAGAACAATTTTGTTGTATGATCGAAATATCTTGGTTGTTGAAGCCCATTGCCAAGAAGTGATCCATCTTAAGGTGAATCATCGTCCTTGCAGGAGGCTTTTTTTTTAAGCATTTGTTTGAATGATGAGTATTTGCATGGCAATGCTCGCACGGGTGAAGATCAAAACAATGATCTTTCATATTGCCAACTCGATTACAATGTTGGCATTTGACAATCTATGGATGTTGTGGAAGAGGAGTAGGTGTAATTATACTGCCTTGAATAAATCCAACACTCTGAAATTGAAAGGGCTTAGAATAGTCTAGGATGTAAGAGGACACATACTTGTTATATCTAAGGCCGGTTCTATGCTTGTTGCTGACAAGTTCTTCCCAAGGTCTGATAATGGGCTTGATAAGTGAAACCTGAATTTCTGCATCTGCTTGCAAATTTTCTCTTGCATTGGCCACTGAATCAAGCTCAACCTCATTGATTTGATTAGTTTTTGGTAATTGATGGGAATCTGTCTCAAACTCAAACAAAGGATTTTTTTGAACAAAAACCAGTTCAGAATGATGCCTATGTTGTTGTAGCTATGATTCAAACTGCAAAAAATCAATTGTCGTGTGAATTTTGCAGGTAGATTCTAATGTCAGAAAGAGTGTCTTTGCTGATATTTACCATCCCATCAACAATGGAATGTATTAGAGTATTCAGTAATTCTAATACATCACCTATTTGATCCATTTTACAACAATTGAAATAGAAGAATGGTGTTGGCTTCAACTACAAATGCACCTATAAAGACATAAAATGATAAATATCTCCCACTACTAAATAGCTGCAATAATAATATTGTTTATACGAGGTAAAAAATTGTATTCAAAATGGTAAATAACATGCACCAATAAACAATGACCAGTGTGTAGCAGTTTTAAGGCATTCAATATGACAATGAGGCTCCTATATCAAGTATTACCAATATCACCAACCATGCTTTGTCAAAGACTGTGACTCCTATATTATTATTTGAGAAATTTAAGAGTGTATCTTAACATACTTGATATGGAAACATACATACTATACCTTTGAAGTCCATTCAAGTATCATTGAAAACTGTCTTGGTGCTTGCCAACCCTTAGAGAAACGGTCATTGACTCCCTAATTACGTTTTTGAAGGGCCTTTTAAATATTAAAAATGGTACTGGAATGGTGCCCACGAACGCAGATTTGAGAGCCACTTTTAACAACGAAGTTCATTGAGTCTTTACAATGCTCAAGCCTTACTAGCAGACGTGAGCACAACATAGAGAGTAGAATACGTGGACGAGTAGAGTATATAGCCCGTTCTAAGAAAATGATGTAGCTACCTTCCTCTTTGTTCAATTTTGCATTCTAGAAATGCTTGACAGGTATCCAGATAGACTTGACTTCGGATCTTTTAAACCTTACCCTTCATGCTTTCCAATATATAGATGAACATTTGAATTCATCAATGTTTTAACTTTAAGCAATCCAGTGAAATAGATATCTAGATGATCAAATAATAACTTAAATTTTCCAAAATTAGAATGATTGAACGTTGAATGGCTTGTTCTTTGGGACCATTCTATGATTTTACCAAGTCTGGGATTCAATTATTACTCATGGCGTTCAATACATTCAACACACATTACTATTCAAAGCAAACACAGAGAGCACTGTTCAAATGCTCAACGCAATACATTCATTCAAGGAACCAACCTTCATCGTAGAGTATTCTATGCATGAAATTCTAGCCAACAACAAGAGGATTGTACGCAAAATACCTTCCCTTTTCAATTTATAAATGGCCACCTTCTAAGAAAGGCCACAAATTTCGGTGTAGAAGGTACAAAGCTGCCATTACGAAGCCATATTGCTCAACCAAGTCTCGCTTTTAAATATGTGATATTCAATGATCAGAGTTCAATCTTCTCTCACTGTGCAACTTCGAGAGTGGGCCTCTCTCACCCCACCAACAAAGGAGCATTAGGGTTCCTACGATTGTTGTTTCAAGAATTGCGTAATATACTAGACTGAAAACAGAAAGTTGAAGGAGGGATTTTCTACAGGGTTGTGCAATCGAAGAGATGAGAGAAAAGATATCGTGATGGAGCTATGAAAACGTGGCCTAGGTCATGATTGAGTTCAAGGGCATAGTCATTTTAGGAATGGTCGGGGATGAGTCAAGAAAAACACAAAGTGTCAGTTCTATAGTATTAGGACTACAAAAAATAGAGACAATTGCAGAAATGCTCAGGGCAACGTATTTGATGGGCTGAGCAAATAGGAGTTACTACACAGTAGCGCAAAGAAATGGTCAGACAATGAACTTAGCATGAATCTTGTTGAGAGGTCAGTGGGACAGTGCGCGACAAGAAATAAGCATGCACACAATAATGGCAGTTCTAATAAGCAGGAAGGCAGAATTAACAAGCAGAGAAAGGCCACAAAAACCATTGGCTCAAACTTGAGCAGAGAAAGAATATGCCCGTTCCGGTACCATGTTAGACACACATAGATGATAGACAATATATTAAGATATGCGTGAATTGCATTATTATTCACAAAGATGTTACATATAAATACATTTTGTGACCGTTGGATTAATCTTCCAAGGTCTCTTGGACTCCCTATGATGCTTCACCTTCCACACCATAACCCTTTAGCGGATTAGTTGTCCAACACAATGAAATTCCTTAACATCTATCACATTCATGCAAATTAATCCAACTAAATGAAGTAAGGAAGAACCCTAGAAAGTTGGTGATGGGTGTTGGATCCGATGTCGTATATGGAGAACTTGCTCCTAACAATCCTGACCCAAAAGACCTACACACAAGCACAACCAAACAAGACAAATTTGCCTTCTGTAGAGGGGAGATTAACATGAACAAAACAAAAACATATACATGATACACCTAATATGTAGGAAAGGGAAATCATATGCTTTCATTAATAAATCAAATTGCATATACCTAAAATAATATACCTCAAGTCCCAAGGGGGCATTTCAATTGGTGATCAAAGTAATGTGAGTCCTGAGGAAACTAAGAGATCCAAGGTTCAAATCCCTCGGGTTGTGACCTGATTTACAGAGAGGAGGATAGGTTGTAGATCCCTAGAGGTTTACTAGTAGCTACGTTTCAGGCGGGTTGTTGGGTTCGTCTAGGATAAAAAAATAGTATACCTCAAGACATAAGAGGAACCTCCTTTTCAGCTTGCAACCTAGTCTCCACCTCATAAAAGGATGGGCTCACAAAATAGCAGAGCTCTTGCACTATATTATACATGACCAATATATATAGACCTTTTGGATTCCTCGAGAGAATGTATTTGGGCGATTAGGGGCAAGAAAAGTTAGGAAACTAATCGGTCGAGCTGATCTCCTTGGGAATGAGCAACTCTAGAAGGCACTGTTTTGAAAAGTGTTGTCATTGATGTCAAGGAGTATTAAGCTCAAAGGGAACTTGTTGGAAAGTGACAGTTGGTTGTCATTGATGTAAAACTGTCACTGATAAGTGTTTGATGTTTTCAGAAGTTTGCAGAGTCTTGTAGTGGCTACAAATTACTGATCTAATGGACTATCTTTGAAGGAATCTTGGTTGTAGAGGATGGTCTATCTTTGAAGGCATTTTGGTTGTAGTGGATCAACTCAAAGACTCCAACAAAGTACATAGTTGGATAGCCCTCTGAGAGACATTTCCAATGGTATGTGGAACTTAAAAGATCTCCCAAGGGTTAAGGAGAAAAGGATTTTTGAAGTTTAAGACATAACTAAGCAGTTTTGGGTTGAAAGTCATCTGGACCCATGAATCGGTGTCGGACTCAATCCAGGCATATATGGAAAGTGCACAAGACAAACGCCTTGAACCCTTGGATTGGCGTGAGACTATATCTAGACTTGTTGAGCTCTAGACTACTTCGAACCGGGCTGAAAACATCTAAATTTCAAGTTTTTTTAGTGTTAATGTATTTTGGGAATTTGACCATAAAATTTTTATGAAGAAAAAAATGAGAAAAACCCCGGATATGGATTCCCCCCTTCGTCAAGTTGATGGCGTGGCAGGATGACTAGGCCATTGATGTAGTGTACAAGTGGCGCTCACTGAACTAGTATGATGATGTGGCACAACTCAGAGGCTACTGTGTGGCATGATGATGTTGGCATGATGACATGGCACATTTCATACATGTGACATGTGGCAGGCAAATTTGGAGTTTTCGAGTAGCCAAGTGGACCAAATTCACATGACACATGGCACCACCCAAAGGCTGCCACATAGCATGATGACTTCATCTGATTCCGACATGTATTTATGCAGATATGAAATTATATATATTATGGACAATTTGTCAAGGTTGGCCAACAAGCAAAACAAGCACTTTTACCCCCAGCTCATCCTCAACGTTGCATTTAAATAGAGGAGACCTCAAGTCATTTTAGAAGCACATCATCTCTTGATCTCTCTCCCCACTTGTTTGGGTATGTCTTCTCACAAGGAGGACGTGGTGGAAAGAAAGATTTGATGCCCTAGCCGCAACAAAAGGAGGAGCCCTAGCCGCAGCAAGAGGAGGCCCTAGTCGCAACAAGTAGGAGCCTTATCATAGCGTGAAGGAGCCTAGAAGATAGCGTGGGTATTGACAGCGTTGAATAAGGTTGTTCTAGTGCATGAACCAAGGTCTGGTTTAGGTGTGTGTGCTAGGCAGGGAAGCCGCAGTCACAAGGAGGAGAAATTCATTGAAGACAAGTCAGCGTAGGGATGGATATGCATGCGGTTGGGTGCTGGCAAGTGCAGTCAGCTAGGTCGAGTTCATAAGGAAGGTAACACTGCTGTTTGGGACTGTTTGGGCAAACATTTGTGAAGCCGAAAGCTACAAGTTGTTGTGCTAGGCCGCAGGCCATAGCACACAGCTGGAGGTTGTGTTAAGGGTTGTCAAGGGTGGACAACACCTTTAGAAGGCAACGTGGCATGAGAGAAGGGTCTCCAAGGTAAACCACAGTCCTAAAAGGACTTGTCTCCTGACTGTGTGGTGGAACTAAGGCTACAGGACATGCCCTAACCAGTAATGCAGCAAACCACAGTGCTAACATGTTGCAACAGTGTTTTGTGAAGGGCTACTAGATTGATGAACTCCTAAAGGGTATGCCACAACACTCTTAGGGACTGTTTGAAGACTGTCATAAGAGTTTAGGGTTGCATCAAGTGCCCTAACTAGAACAATAATCATTAGCAGAATGAAATCAGTATTATGAGCAGCATTTGGGTTGATTGAGCTAACTGTTGGAGGCTGAAGTTGACTGGGCTTGACCAAGCCACTTAGAGAAAGATTTCCATCCAGTTTGACCAACATTGACTTCTCTGGTCAAGGCTTTACTACTGCTGTCATAAAATATCAGATTTGTATATTTGTACTATCTCTATCTCTCTGCTGAACTATTGAAGAATATAAGAAGAATTGATCAAGGGTTTCCCCACATTGGGGTTTGTCCCTGGCTGGTGCCACATCTTGTGTCCTCGTCTTGTTTTGTCTTCTACTATTTATGTTTATGTTCTATCTGCATTTTACTATCATGCTGATGTGATTGGTAAACTGGATATTGATATTGGGCTAATTAAGAAATTGAAGTAAATTGCTCTTAAGCATAGAACATACCTAAAATTAACATGTTATGATTGTGTGTTTGAAGGTGGGCCTCCCAACCCTGAAGGTATGGCTTTTCATTGGTATAGTTGAGTAATTTTCCTTACTTGTCATGGGCACTTTTGGGCGTGGATTGGTGGGGGAATTCGGTAGAAAGAGTGGGCTAGGTTTGTACTCTTGTCTCCACTGCCCGATTTCATGGTTAGCCTTGTATCTTAGTCTTGTGGGATCTCCTTTACTGACCATTGGATTTAGGGTTGGCACTGCATGGGAATTCCAAATTTGGTTGTATGGTCCCGCTTCTGGATACCATATACATCACTCCCTTTCACTTAGTTTAGCCCCATTCATCTCTTTTCTCATTTGGGTCCACATGTGTCCATTGGGTCCACATAGTGTTAGCCTTCCCCTCCCCTTGTCCACACCTTGGGTCGGGCTTGGAACGATGCCCGGAGGTTGATGCAGCTAAAAAGAAAAGAAAAAGCATAATTTAGCCACGCTCAATAGGAAATGTACCATAAAATGCAAAAGATGGCTGGGACATATGAATTTAGCACGTGGACAAAAGCCAAACATGAGCTCTACCCCTTATCCACGGCTATCACCTTAGTTCATATGGGCTTTAGATGAACTCCCTACATCGTTAAGGAACCCATGATTGTCCCAACCCCTGGTGGGCGATGAATTTTCCCACCTTAAGGGGGTATCCATTGCTATATATTACCCAACATGCTTTCATCCCTTGGAGCCCCAAGCAGTTGTGAAGAAAAATCAATCAAAGGCAAAAGGCATATGAAGAAGGGTGGAAAAAACAAAGGCCGAGGTAATTCATGTACCACGATTTTCTCCCTTTTACACTCATATACCCAGGTGTGGGCTTCCCATATTATAACTATCCTTGTACCATGACATGTGGTCTAGATGATTCCACTGATCCCCACTCCATTCCATTACTATATCATTTGCCACCTATCAATTGAGGGATGTACCATGGACATGTCAGCCCCTCAAAAGATTGAAACCACCCTAATAGGATCCTTGATTAACCCCCTATTGAGCTTGGAGACACTTGTACATGCCAAAGCTCACTATGGAAGGGCATGCCTACATGAAATGCCCTATTGATTCCATGACTTGTAAGCTCTTTTACTTGATTATTCTAATGATTTGTTGTATTGGAGGGCAAGGGGACACATTGGATCTTATGCAGGATTGCATGTTGGTCTCCATTTTGGGCTTGGTCTCCCTATACGGGTCCTAGCCTTCCAGAGGGCCACATTGGCACTTGTAGGGTGAGTGTTGAGAGCCATGGGCCTCCACCATAGAAGAGAGTACTTCATGGATCTCCAACACCACTCATTGATTGCTCGTGTTCCACCTTTGGGATGAGGATGATGTACTTGGTTTACCATGCCCAATCGGCTCCACACTTGCACCACACATGGCAAATGATCCGGGGGTCCAGATGAGGGCTTATGTCATTATCCTAGCCCTTATAGATGGTTTACAGGCACTTTCGATCCACTTGGAGACCCATGAGGATGTCCTTGTGCTCCTCACACCCACTTGGGGGCACCACAGGGATTTGCTTGGAAAACAAGGGGCCAACCCATTGTCCACTTTGTTTGAGGTCCATTCTCGCATCATGGCACACTCAGGACTTCATTACGCCTCCTCAAAGGCCCAATGACTCACTTTATTGATCATTCGACCCTCTTGAGAGGCTTATTATTATGTTATTGAGCTATCTTAGTGGGCTTGTCACCAAGGGATGTTATTATTGCACATTATTTTATTATTTAGGGCTCAATTAGGCCAAATTAGGCAAATCGAACTCATTAGTGATTGTATAAATAGAAGTGAGATGATTCATTTTCATCATCATCACTTGGATTGGGATTTAGTAGCTCTTGAGAATTTCACATTCCCTTTTGGAGGACGAGTTTGGATGTTATGGATGAATTTTGATGTTTGGATCTATTTATCTTGTCTTGGAGCTTCATTATTGGCATAACATGATGAGTGGATATATTCTTTTGTACATGTAAGTAATATTTTCATGCTTATTCTTGTTATTTACTATGTCACATGAATGTTGTTGGGATTTTCGCTATGCAAGTCTGAAATTTACTGCTTTCTTATGCGAAATTGTGGAATTTTTGATCTTTTATAGCGTTGCATCATTGCATGGGCTATGTATGATTGGGTGAATATTCCTAGAGATTATTTTGCCGAAATATATCTTGATAAGTCATCATTTATTGCATTTTGAAGTATAAAGATCTCAACTAGCTGCTCTCATGCCCTAGTGCTATGCGAAGTTGCTTGAAAACCTCCTTGATTGAGTAAAACTCTTCAAAACCATAAATTCTCCTGACTCCATCTCTCCTAAAGGATAAGGCATTGGTCCTTCCATAGGTGGTCACTTTAAATGCATATTTCTCTCACCTCTCCTTCTCTTTATAGGCCTAGCCTCCATAGGTCATCTAGGGCATCACTTATATCACGTTCTAACTATCAAAAGACTCTGATTTCTTGTCCATTACTACGCTAGGGTTTCCTCTAGAGGCCCTCCAAATTTCACGAAATTCCGACAATGGGATCTCGAGATATTGCAAGCCTTAGCCCAAGGATCGTTTCTTGCCCTAGGTATCCTTTGGCTAGTGACCTCATTTGGATCATTACATTCTATTCTAAGAAGATTTTTCCATTGACCCTCTTCCCTTCCACAATTAGGTCAAGTCCCTCCATGCTTGATCAACTCCACTTCCTTGACCTAATTCTGGGTCCACTTGGTCCCGTGTGGTCCTGCAACTTTATAACTCCATCTCCACAAAGATGACATGAAGACCAAGTCTCCATAAGGATTTCTAGGCCTAGGAATCATCTTTACAAGATACATTCCCAAACCCTAGCTTCGAGAATCCTCTTAGCCCCTCCTAGAGAGCCTATCACCTTGCTTTCCAAGTAAGAAAGCCATACAATTGAGTCTCTCTTAGGAATAGGCCTTGGGAATCACCCTTCATCCTATCGTGGACACATCTATTATTGTGATTCCTCTTATATTGGGTCTCCTCCCATCGGTGAAAGTCCATAAAGAGCAGGGAGCCTTAGCTTAGGTGACAGTGGGCTATCGCTCCATTGTTGCCCTTAACCTAGTAGTTTCTCTATAGGATCCCCTCCTAGGACCCCACCTAGTTTGAGCGGTAACATGCCCCTTGATGCATTCTCAACTAATCTAAGCTTGACCTTGAAGTATACAAACTTCACCCCGGGATAAAGGCTTTGTGAGAATGTCAGCATCCTGCTTGTCTGTAGAAAAGCATTGGAGCCTTTCTGTTCCCTTCTTTACCATGTCCTAGATGTGGTGGTACCATGATCTTGATGTGCTTCGACTTGCCATCACGGTTGTCTCCTGCACTTGATCAAACAATCCTGCGAGTAGCTTCTAAAGCCACACTGCTTCACAACTTTCCAAACTAGTTGCAATATACTTGTCTTCTGAGTGCGATAGATGTCTGTGTCTTCCCCAAGCAGAATCCAAATTGAATCATCATCCTGATGTGCTCTTCCTGTCATCAACACTCTCTGCCTAATTTGAATATGTATATCCATGCAACTATACTTATCAATTCACATCCAGCTGTACCATGTCGGTACTTCAACACATATTGTGCCACAACTATTTCGTGGTCACCCTGACTGGGTGCTCCCTTTGACATTGAAACATATCTTGTTGTAGTAATTTGGTTGCTCCCTCATCCCAAATCTATGAAGGATCATGATAATATGCTTACCCGACTTCTGCCATATATCTAGTTCTAAGAAGTAATGTATCCAACCAAGATCCTTCATCTTGAACTCCGATCAACTCTCTCTGACATTGAAGCAAGGATTGACTGTTCCCTCTATCACGAAAGCAAATCATCTTACCATTGCTGCTCCCTCTCTATCGTGAGTCCTTTTGCTCAAAGCTTTCTTTAGTTGGAGCAAATGATTCCTCACAATCCTCTCCCTCTTTCTAGGAGAATCCTTGCTTTGTACTTATTTATGTTGCCATCTACAACATACTTCATCTTGAGATTCACTTGGAAGTCACCATTGACTTCTCTTACAATTTCCTCCATCATAGCATTCTTCAAATTTGCTAGCTTGCCTTCTCCCTCTGAACTAGAAGCTCTTTTGGTCATCAGATATGATGATAAATATCGGTACAATTTCTCCCTCTCAAGTGCGAAACACATAAGTTGAGTTTGTGCTTCTCCATGGGAGAATCCTCTTGCCATAAAATTTGCTTCTTTCTTCCCAAAATTTCATCCACTGCCAAAGCCTTGGTATCCTCTATGATATACTTGTAATCCTCACTAGAAGGTCATATAAGAAACAATTATAATCAAGCAAAAGATACAAAGATAAGAGGCTAACTAATAGTAAAACAACAACAACAATAATCAAGGAAGAGAGATGTAGTTACTTATCTTTTGATTGATTGAAGGGAATTATCAACTCCCTCTTGATCCTTGCCATCTTGCAGAAATCATCCATCTGCAACCTCATCATCCTTGTCTTCATCATCAGTTACTTTCCTTCCTTCCTTGCATGAGCTAGGGTTTCTTCTTTTAGTAGAAACATTGATCTAGGTCCAGCTCTAGGGTTTTATCCACAAACCCTAGGGCTTTCACATCCAAGACTTCCAGTGTTCTAGGATTTACAAACCCTAGTTTTACAATTCTCTTTTTATAACTTTTGCAAGTCCAACAAACTTTGTCATATGCAAATTCTCTTTTCCATAAGTTAATTTTTTTTGAAACTCTACACCTACTTAGTGAATCACTGAAAATAAGGCAACTAAAACTGAAACCAAATTTTCTTTCACCAAGATACATAGTTTCTTAACAATTTATAAGCAACGGAAAATAATTGAGAGATAGAAACACATGCACACAAACTAACATGCTTGTTTAACCAAGAAACCCAACTGGGAAAAGTTGCTTTCTTTGTTGTGGTAATTTGTTGATTGTTCTTGAGCAATTGGATCTATTACAAAGCAATCTGTCTCTGAGAAAGCATTCTACTTCTTCTCACTAATCTTAGTTGATACAATTGATCTTGCCTGCCTTGATCATTACTTGATCTTGGCCCTCTAGCATGCAATTGTTCCATTGTTGAATAGCCTTGACTTTCCCTTGCAATCCTTGATCCCTGCTCCTTGATCTTTGTGCACTAGAAGCTCTTATTCCTTTGCGCACTTGGGTCTATTTCCTTGCGCACTAGGTCCCTATTTCCTAGCACACTGATTCTTATTTCCTTGCTCAAATCAACTCCTAATCTCTAGCGCAAATCCTCCTAATTTCTTGCGCACTTGTGTTCTCCTATTTCTTAGGACACAAGCCCTCAATTTTGCGCATAATCTCCTAAATCCTTGCACACTTATGATCTCCTATTTCTTAGGCCACAAACTCTGAATTTTGTGCTTTCCACAATCAATGATGATCTCATAAACCTTGTGTGTATTATGTGCCTTCGTCCTCCTCTTTATAGACCCATTTCGAGCATGCAAGGAAGGTCCAACTCAATTTTAGAAGTTGAGTTTTCATAGTGAGTTAATTGAGAGTCTCACTGATTCTCTCTCCAATCAACACTTGGTGTATTAATTTTTTATTCCTTCAACCAAGACTGAAGATTAACTAACTCTAAATAAACTTGTAATCGCCAACTCGTTATAGTCAAACTAATGAAGAATCCACTGCACTGAAGCTCCAACTCTACACATGCTATCTTGATGATCATTGTAGTAAACTAGAAATAAACTCATCCTAACTGAAGTCTAACTCATGAGCTTGCACTCATGGCTAGAGAAGGACAAACTCGTAGTCTTCACTGGCTAAGGCACAAGCCATAAGACCTTCACTTGCTACATTTTCAACAATCCAAATGTCCAAAAACCATAGAGTCCCCATGCCTCAATATATGAAATCCATCATGTCATCAAACAATCAAGGATGTTCCATCTTGATATTAGTCCAAGCAAAAGTATCAAGATTGATGGTCCATTATAGTTTTTGTAGGGCTTGTATAGCATGGTAAAGAAACAACATCCTCCAACTATCGTTAGGACAAATATAGCAGGTAGAATCATAGATACAAATCTCCAAGGAGGGAATGACATTCCAATGTTATCTATAACATCTTACAAGAGATCTTGCTTAAGAACAATTTTCAATAGGCGTGAGCAAGGTCCAAACTTCCTTCAGAGTCATTAACAAAGTCTGTTCACATAATTCATTCACAAAAATGATTGCTCTCGACCCTTTTTAAAACAATTGTAACAACAACAACAATTCGTCCTTTACAAGGACAATCTTCAGTACAAAAGGACTTTTGTCTCAGATGCTTAGCAACGACCAAAATCAAGCAATGGTACCCTAGTACCAAACTATCCCGTCACAAGTGTATAAAACACACTTGGTCCATCCTCCTATTAGCATGGCTTATCTTGCCTTGGGGTAGGCCTCATGTATGGCAACATTGAGCTTCACGAGTACTTGGATAATAGCATGTAAAAAACTTATTCAATACATACCTCTTTGTTGACTGGAGTCATGAAATAAGATATTGCAGATCTTCCATTGAAATCTTTCAAGAGAACTCTCTTCATCAATCGGTGCAAACAACCTTCAATTTGCATGATACTTGAAATGGTCCACATTACCCACCATTTTGTGGGTAATATCCCTAGGAGAATTTTTTCCTCCAAGATGGTCTTTAGCCGGTAGCCAACAACCCCTTGTAGCCACCAGCTAGTTCATTGTGCCATTTCTCTGCCACTTGAGCAAGCCATGTGGTCTTTCGCCCATTTGCCATGATCGTATGGTTGAAGATGGGCCTCCCAAACCTAAAGGTATGCCTTGTCATTTGGAAATTGAGTAGTGTAGTTTGCTTATCATGGACACTTTTGGGCATGGATTAATGGGGGTATTCAGTAGAAAGAATGGGCTAGGTCTGTGATTTTGTCCCCTAGCCCCCTTTTAGGTTTTAACCTTGGATTCTAGTCCCGTGGGATTTCTTTGACTGACCACTTGGCTCTAGGGATGGTATTTCATGTGAAGCCTCGATTTTGGTTGCGTGGTCCTGCTTATATTACCCTCTTTCCATTCATTATTTACCCTATTCATCATTTCTCCCACCTGGGTCCACATAGGTTAGCATGCCCCTTCCCCTTGCCCACACCTTGGGTCATGGCCTGGAATTAAGCTCGGAGGTTGATGCAGCTAAAAAAGAAAGATAAAAGCATATATGGCCACATTGAACAGGAAAATGTACCACAAAATGCAAATGATGGCCGGGACAAACACATTTAGCACGTGGGCAAAAGGCAATACATAAGCTCTATGCCATTACCATGGCCATCACCCAGGTTCCCACAGGTTCTATGAGCCATCATAAGTGCGATGGTGCCCTGAGCCATTATGAGTTCTATGAGCCCCGAGCACCCTGGCCATCACCCTGGCACATCATGCTCTTACCCCTTTAAGCCCCGAGCAGTTAATCAAAGAAAATCATAAAAAGGCAAAAGGCATATAAAGAAGGGTGGAAAAATCAAGGCCGGGGCACCTCATGTACCATGATTGCTCCCTCCTACACATTATAAACCCAAGTGTGGGCTTCCCTCTTATTAGCTACCCTTGTACCCCAGCATGTGACCTAGGGTTGCCCCTTCTCATCCCCTATTTCATTCACCTATTTGTCACATGCCACCACCTTTTGAAGGATGTACCTTGACTATATTATCCCCTTTAGAAGTAGAAACCACTTAATAGGATTATTGGTTAACCCCATTTGGAGTTTAGGAGACATTGGCACATCCCGAAGCCCATTATGGAAGGGCATACCATTATGAAGTCCCCACCTGTGGTCCATCATTAGGTAAGTCCATTTACTCGATTTCTCTGATGATTTGTTGTACTAGAAGACTAGGGGACGCATTGGATCTTATGCAGGATTGCAAATGGTTTCCCTCTTGGGTTTGTTCTCCCTATACAAGGTCGTAATCCTCCAGAGGGCTACATTGGCACATGTAGGGTGTGTGTTGAGAGCCACGGGCCTCCACAGCTGTAGATAACACTCCAAGGATCTCCACAACCATTTAGAGATTGCTCGTGGTTCACTTATTGAACGATAAAGATGCACCTAAACCATCATGCTCAGCTGGCCCCAGATCTGCACCATACACTTGGCAGATGATCCAAGACTTGCATGATGATGTGGCATCACCTACACTATCACCCTAGCCCCTGCAAGCGATCTACAGGCATCTTCGATTTGTTTGGAGAGCCATGAGGACATTTGTGTGCCCCCACATGTCATTTGGAGCACCACATGTTATTACAAGGGGCCAACCCCTTGTCCACTGCTTTTGAGGGTCGTATTCTTCATTGTGGCACACATGGACTTCATTACGCTGCTTAGAGGGCCCTACGACATTTCTAGATTATTATTTGACCTCTTGAGAGGCTTACTTTTTCATTTATGAGCTAGTTTGGTGGGCTTGTCACCAAAAGTTGAATTATTAGAACATTATTTTATTTTTGGGGCTTATGTAGGCCAAGGAGGCTAATTCGAACTCTTAAGTTGTGTATAAATACAAGTGAGATGAGTTCATTTCATCACTTTGGATTGGATCTCTTCTCTCTCTTGAGAATTTCACAATTTTCTCAGTGGATGAATTGGAGCTTTATCGATGAATTTTGATGTGTGGATATTGGTCTATCTTCTTTTGGAGCTTCTTTCTTGTCCATTGTGAATGGTTGGATATACTCTATTACATGTAAGTACATGCCATTTGATGTTATTCTTGGTTACTTTTGTCATATACATTAGACTGGGATTTTCGCTGTTCTAACGCTAACTGTTGCATGCATTTACTGCTTAAAATTGTGGAATTTGTCTCTATTATAGCATCTCTCAATGTATGGGCCATGTAATATGAGCGAAATCTCCTAGAAGTAATTCTATTAATGAATTTGACCTTGATAAGCCATTCCTTTTACACATCGAAGTATAAAAGCTGCAAAGTTGCTTCTTCTCGACCTAGAAAGGCTAGCGGAGTGATCTTGAGGCCTCCTTGACTAGGAACCAAGAAATCCTACTCATATTCATCATAGAATCCATTCTCCCAGAGATTAAGGCACTGATTTACCAAGGGTGGTCACTAAAAATCATATTCTTTCACCTCCTTCCGGGTCTAGCCAAGTTGGGGTACCTAAAGCATCAATTTCCTGACAAGCTAGCCACTAGAAAAGTTCGATCTCCTAGGGTCTCTTGTAGTGGCCTTTCTTCAAGCATTCCTCCAATTTTGAAGCCATTTCGACAGTGGAATTGGGAGAAAAGCCAAGCCATAGCTTTGGGATCAAAACTTGCCCTTCCATCCTCAAGGCTAGTACCTCATAGGGTCGAAACAACATCTTCAAGTGAAATTATTTCATTGATCCTTTCCCCCACCTTGTCAAGGGTAAGAATATCATTGGTTGCTACATATTTTCCTCATACCCTAGACCTAGTCTAATTGGCCCCGTGTGGTGCCGCTCCTCTGAAAATTCATTCTTCAAGAACCATCTAGGATACCAATTCTAACAAGGACTTTAGGGATTGGGGAACTCCTTCACAAGTCTTACCCCATGAACCTAACCCTCGATCCTCTCTTCCTTTCCCTAGAATACATAGTACCTTGCTTAGAAAGCAAGCAAGCTCCATCCTTCAAACCCTTCTGGGAAAGGGTTTATTTGGTTCACTCATATCAATTGTCTTATCCTTCATCGGTGACTTCATACATACTGGGACTCCCTCCATCGGTGAAAGTTCGTAAATATAAGGGAGCCTTAGCTGAGGTAACAGTGGGCTAAGTCTCCATTTGTTGCCCTTGGCCTAGCATTTTCCCTTTAGGGATCCCCCTTAGGTCCCTTGCAAGTTTGAGTGATAACAGTCCAGATATTGAAAACACTTCAACTTTATCAACCATGAAACAATAGTCAACTCCTTTCTTAAGAGGGGCTCCTTTCCATGACTTGAATGTACAATGCCTTCCATAATCAAAGGGTTACAAACCACCTTTTGCAAACAAAAATGCACAAAAGACAACTCTATTAGCTTTTCGATCCACTGAGCTATTTCGGTCCTTCTGAGGTGATATTATGAGGGTTGATCTATTGGATTTGGGAAACTAGATAAGGCTTAGTCCTTACCAAAATTTCACGACAAGAAATCTTTCATGCCCTTTGTAAATCAGAAGGAGTCTCTGAAGCTTCACAATCCACTTTAAGAAATCCCAGATAACTGATCTAAGTAAATCACCGTAAACCTAAGATTTATTTACAAAAGGGTGTGCATCTTCATTCAAAGATCAACAATGGTGCATTGAAAAGTTTGTAGTTTAATTAATTCATCAGACTCTTCATGATCTGCATTGGATGTCTCTGAGGATGAGCAACTAGATATATAGATGCTTCTCGTCTTTCCTTTTCTTAGACAAAGGCCTCTTGTATTAACATTAATAGAATTGGTGTTACAGTTAAGGAAATGTTGTGTATTGCAAGGCAGTGGCCTCTTGCTTCCATATGCAATTTGAGTCCAAGACATAATTTTAAATTGACTATTATTTTACCCCACCAATGAGAAGGCAATACAGGTCTCTGTTGTTAGTTTCTACAGCGTCGAATGTGTTCTAGCCACGAAATTTGGTGGAGATGCTAGAATACATGAGTTCAACAAAGCCCATAAATTGTTTCTGGAAATTTCACTTAGAAGTGTCTCAGTTAGATTATTAGGCCTTTTTTTTAAATATTTCCTTAGTCTAAACTTAGGGAATATGGTTAATTAATCAATATTAATTGAGATAAGGTGACAATCATCTAGAAACTCACACAGATCGACAGGGAATTAATCTGGGCCATCGATTATGTTTTAATCTTGGCCGTTGGTTCTCCAACAAAGGATTATAAGATGTCGATGGGTAGATGGAGAAGACACCAATGCAGATACTCAGTTTCCCAGGCAATTTGATTTTCTTAGTAGCGTAGATTCAGCAGAGAAGATAGAGCCAGAGGGTGAGTAGCAGGTGGTAGAGGAGGTCAACAACATTCCAGGAGGAAGTATTCCAGTCCTGCGAAGAGACAGTAAGAGGAAGGCCGAAATCTACAGAGGCTATGCGCAAGCACTGCACAAATGTTGACGCAAGAGGTTTAGCGTGTGGCTAGGGAGGCAATTTCAGGGGAAGGAATTAGTTGTGGGGTGAGAGAAAATTCTCTCAATAATTTTTCCAGTATTTTCCTCAGATTAGATTGCTAGTAGAGCATCTAAATTATTGTACTCGAAATTCCTGCTTAGGATTAATGATAAAATGCTCATCTACTGCACCGATTTTCCCACATTGGGTTTTTCCGGGGACAATTGTCCAAAAATAACTATCTAAATTCTTGTGTGTGCTAGCATTTCTCAGTTTTCAGTATTTTATTCTCCGCAGTGTTTTTATGGTGAAAATTGCAGTAGTGATTTTATCCATTGTTTGTCGTAACAAATAAACTGCATAATTAAATTTACAGTTAGGAGAATAATCTCCAGTTATTACTGATGAGCCCCAGAAATGGGTAATTATATGGGCTCATTTTGCCTTTTATTTTGACTTAATCCACCATTCTCATTAGTTTATTGCATGTTTTTGAATATATTTATGCTAATAGAGTGAATTGGATTAGTCATTATGCCAAAAAGTCTAATGTGTGCTTTATGCAGATTTTTTGTCAATTTTGAGACAAAATCAAAAGTTTAATGAGTATTTGGTAGCCAAATTCGAGGAAGAACAAGGGAGAGGATTTGTAGGAGGGTGTCCCCTTCATTTATGAACCCTTACCTCAAATTCTCCATCATAAACTCGGAGCACAAAGGGCCACATTGATGATTCCAAGGGGCAGCCGAGCAAGTCAAGTGGAACTGCTGTTTATCTCCAGTTCTAAGAAGCTGAGTTCCTTGATTTTAGGAGGATTGTTGGAAGTCTCTATTTGTATAAATAAGAAGGCTTAGGGCCTCAGCTTTTTTAGTTAGATTTTAGTCATTTGATAGTCTATTTTCGCACTTTTGTGCAGCCTTGTACTTAGCTCATTTTCGAGCTCTTTTTGAAGACAGTTTTGTGATGTAATAGCTATTTTTTTTTTATCAATGAAGATGAATCCAGCCTTGAACCATCACTGATCTTTCTAAGGGGGCTGTAGCTCTTGGGGTTGGGCCCAACCCAAGTGCCCAGCACCTCATTTGTGTATTTATATGTTTTTTTTCTTGCATTTATGAAATAATTTCTATTGTTTAGGTTAAATCTTGCTTTGTTACTTAGGTTGTTTTTTATGATTAGAATAGTTGTTCTTGCTTCAGGTTGATTAGATAGTTTGCTGCAATAATAGAAGAAGATCCACAAAAAGGCTACCAAGCAGGCCTTGGTCTCCTTTCTCCCTCCGTGGGACCATGAATTGAGACCAAGGCACTCTTGCTGCCACCAAAACACTGTTTTTGCTTTTCAAAGCAATTGCTAGTATGAGATTTTGAGTTGGAGAAGTTGATATCAGTTGTATTTACATGCTTAGATCTGTTCTTGTTCAGTTTCCATGGCTTTCTTGCATAACTGCCTGTCCATAAAGTTCTGTTCAACACTTTACTGGTTTTTAAGTCAGAATTAGGTTAAAATAGGTAAAATTCTATTTTTTTTAATTCCTGCTTGGGACAGTTTTGAACAGTAAGTGTGCAGCTCACTTGTAGAACACCCCAGCTTATCATTCTTCCATCACACAACCTGCTCCAGTCCATCTCTCAAGATTTCCTCCACTCATTCGCCATACTTTCCCAAACTGCCCTAATTTCTACGTTCTTGTGCAAAATTGCTTCCTTGACCTTTGAACAAATCCAACCATCGTTTTCATGTCTGACCTTCATTGACAGAGTCCTAGACCCTTTGACACCTCCATCCAGCCTTCATTTCCCTTTTCCCATCGTTTTTCCACCTTCAAACCTCCAAAAAACCACTTTTGGCCTCTACCTGTAGAACCTTCTGTAGAACTTCCTGTAGATCCCTTGCAACCTCCTGTAGAAGTCCATGCGAGCGATTTTTTGAACTCTGATCGCAATGGAAATCTCCAGAAGGGTACTAGGGACTCTTTAGGTCCTCTCCACACCTTCCCAACCTCCTGCAAAAGTCAACTCCATTTGCCTTCACCACCAAACCTCTGCACAGTCACAAATAGTTAAAACACAAGCATAATAATTCTGCATAAAATTGCTCAAAAGTACAAAAAGATGATTTTTCCACATTTTCCTTCAGAAGTAGCTTGAATACATGCATTTTATCTTTTCAGTGGTCAATGGCATCCATTTTAGTAGTTTCATCTCTTTTTCTTGCAAAAGTAGGGTTAGTGGGTAAAACTAGGGTTTGCCAGGATTTGCGTTTCCTTTCAATTTTCATCTTCTTTCTGCAAGTAGAATAACTTCTTTTGAGTTAGCTTTCTTCCATCACAGTGAAAAGCTTCTTCTGAGAACTCATAGAAGTTGGCTTAAGCTCCTAGCGAACTTGTGCCAGCTGATCAAGTGACAGCCTGTAGTAAGAGCTAGTACTTGTGCATACAACACTGTCGCTTCCAAGTTTGTTATGAACTACCGGGTTGATAAAAGTAAAGTAGGGAGTCCCAGGAGTTGCAGCATCATTGCTGCAATACTGGAGCTCACCATCTTTTTGGCGCCGTTGCCGGGGAAGCGTCAGAGTATTTTGTGATTACTGCTTTTCTTCTATTTTCTACTGCAACCTTCTGCTAAGTAGTTTATTTCAGCAAGAGTAGAGTAGTTGTTTCATTTCAATTCTGCAATTTCAATTTTGCAAAAGTAGATTAGACATTTCCTACTTTCATTTCAATTCTGCAAAAGTAGACTAGACATTTCCTGCTTTCATTTCAATTCAGCAATTTCATTTCAACAAGCGTAGATTAGATATTTCCTGCTTTCATTTCAATTTCATTTCAGCAAATAGATTAGTTCTTTCCTGCTTTCATTTCAATTCTGCATTTTCATTTCAGCAAGATAGACTTTAGTTAGTTGCAATTTGTTGTTTAATCCATTCCAGTTTTGCAGGTACATGCAAAAAAAGAAACAAAAAATTTTACCCAAAAAAAGAGATTTCCTTTCATGCCTCGTAAGAACAGAGACAATTTAGGAAAATTCCTACCCAACAACCCCACCACATCACTAAGTCACCCTTCTCTCTTCTTTGGTGGCAGTGATCCAGAAGAACCTATAGGTGAACCTCCAGAGATATACGAAGATCCTATAACAGAAGAAGAGCAAGAAACCATTCCTCCTGAGACCATGGCTGAAAACAGAAACGGTAGAGGAAATGGGGAGAGAATAGAAGGTACCTTTCCCATCTGAGAGACCAATGGGGACACAAAGATGAAAAACATAAGTCCCTTAGCCTTACCTCACTTCCATGGATTGACTACTGAAGACCCTGATACCTTCTTGTTTGAGTTTGTTGTCCTTTGTCGAACCTATGACTATGCAAAAGACGAGCAAAAGTTGAAACTCTTTCCCTCTACCCTCAAGGATGTAGCACTACGCTGGTTCATGGGGTTACCTGGAAACAGTATCACAACTTGGGCTCAGATGCAGCAAGCCTTTAACAACAAATACCGAGACTACTGTAGGTCAAAAGATACAAAGGAAAAAATCTTTCGAATGACCATGGGAAGTAATGAATTTTTAGAAGACTATGAAGAGAGGTTTCAACTCAGTTATAAAAGGGCTAGGTGCACACTTGACCCCGAATCTCTGAAGTTGGTTCTGCTCAGAGGAGTCCCTGAAGACCTTCTAGATACCCTCCATTTGCTGGCTGGGGGAGACATCTACCAGCTACCTTATGATGACATAAAGACTGTGTTTAGAAACCATTCTAGGGCAGCCAGAAAAAGAGGTAGGGGAAGTCAACTTTTAGCCAGTGCCCCCTTATCTAGTTCATTCCTTAAAAACGAATTTGCAAATCAGATGGAAGATTTCAAAAGCGAGATGAGACAGACTATTGCCATGCAAATGGATACCTTGCGAATCCAAAAGAAGCAAGAGGAAGCTGAGAGGGCTTTGGCCATCTTTTGTCCCAGATGCACTAGAAAGCATCCTAGGAACGAATGTCCATTGCACTCCGTAGAAGTGTGCTTTGTCTGTGAAGAAGACCATCCTATAAATCAGTGCCCATCCTTACCCGGATTTAAAGCTATGTACCAAGGGGCTGAAGGAGCCACTGAACCACTCTACTTCATGAACCAAAGGAGGCCACATGGACCCAGACCTTACCAGCAGGGAATGCAAGGGACATCCCAGACTTATTACAACCCCAATCGAGCCACTCCCATGCCTTCTTGGGGTCCCTCTGCTCATCCTTCCTGGTCCACACCCCCTCTTTGGTCGTATCCATCTCAATACCATACTCAACCAGCTGCTCATTCATTTCATTCTCACGCTTAGCCACAACCTCAGTGGAATGCACCTCATCAGGGGTGGAGGCCCCAATACAACTCTCCTCCCGCTCTTTTGCCTCCACCACTTGCTCAACTGCAACCATTACCTCCTGCTTCACCAAGGCAACCCCAATTACCTGCTCAACCGAACCCGAACTCGAATAACAGACAGGCCCAACAAGTATATAGTGGGGAACCACCATTTTCAAACCCGCACATTGGAGTAGCTCAACCCAATTGCAAAGCTGAGGTACAACACCACTCCTCTTGAGCTCAATGATATTCACCATAGCTCAGGAAGAGTATTGCAAAAAAGAGATTATATTGATATCATTGAAGGACCACATCCAACAGAAGAAGATGCAAAAGAGAAGATCAAAGAACCATGGGCTGCACTTGATGAAGAGAAGACATCAGAATCAGAGATCGAGAGAGCTCCCTCATGGTTACCATCAAATCCTCCATGTATTCAAGAGAAAAATCAGCAAAAAGAGGAAGATGTGAAGGTCATGATAGAAGAAGACATGAAGAATGATACAAATCAGCAAAAGGACCAAGGACATCACAACTATATTCAAATATGGTTCCAGACAGTCACTAAGTTGCAACATCACTCTCTTCCTCAACTATGCTTGATCCCTTCAAAGTCAAATCATTTGGTCTCTGAAATCCGGATACCTGTCAAAGCATGCATTTCAAGCCTCCACATCATTTTGTCTATCATCTCGATGTGCACATGGCTCCATTGGAAGTATTCTTATACTTGAAAATGATTTTGTTTTTCAAGTAGGGTAGGGTAGAGAAAGAAAATGAAAAAAGAAAAAATGAAAAATAAGAGAAAAATAAAATCTAAGGTGAAAACCTGTTCGGAGGCGCCTCAGATTGGCTCATTGATTGAAAACCTCCATGAGGCGATCAATGGGTTGGAAAGAAAAGAAAAGAAAAAGAGAATAAGATCCCTGGGTGAAAACCTCCCTTGGAGGCGCCCAGGGCAGGCAATTAGGGTGAAAACCTCCTTGAGGCGCCCTAGTTGTTTTCAAAAAAAAAGAAAAAGAAAAAGAAAAAGAAAAATGAATTTCCAGTTGTATTGCAGGTTTGCAGGAGAACTTCAGGAAGCAGTAGCAGGTGCCAAGAAAGCTCTGAAACCAATAACAACACCTATCCTACCTTCCCTCACCCTTCTCCATCATTCTTGACATTCTTTCCACCTCACTGTGCTTCTTTTTTGAAAACTATGTTTTCTACAAGAGACTCCTGTAGAAATTACAGAGAGCTAGAAATGGATTCTAAAAGAAGTTTGGGGAACATGGAAGCTTCATAAAGGGTTTATACATCCTCTTGCTGTCTTCAAACCTCTCTTCCAATCATCTCCAAGCTTGCATCACACCCCAAGCTCATTTTGCTTACTGTCCAAAAACTGCAGGATGCTCTGATACAAAAATACATAGAGCAGAAATTTGTTTTTTCCCTAACTTGAAAACCGTGCATCCATTTAAAAAACTATTTCATGGGGAGTTGTATAGGGATGATGGCAACATGCCCAAGCAATTTCAGCCAATTCCAGTGCACGGTTTCCAAGAAATCAGCCTCCATCACCTTCAGCCATTTTTGCATTTTCTCCATATCCATGCATCCATTTAAAAACCTGTTTCATGGGGAGATGCATATGGGTGATAGTAACCTGCCCAAGCAATTTCAGCCAATTCCAGTGCACGGTTTCCAAGAAATTGACCTCCGTCACCTTCAACCATTTTCAAATTTTCTCGAAATCCATGCATCCATTGACCACAATTTTTCTATGGGAGGTGCATAATGACGATGGAAACATGCTCAAAAAATTTCAGGTCAATCCAGTCTACCGTTTGGGAGCTATGGACAAAACAAGTCACTGTCCTGCAAAAATCTAGCATCAGCAGCATGAGGGTGCAAATCTGAAGGTTGGAGCAGACTCCTGAAGATCAAATCCAGCCAGAAAGGAACCTGCACAAAGCACAGCCACATATCAGCAACCAGACAAGCATGCATCCACAGAAACAAAGGCATGCAACAGAAGGAAAGGCCACAGCACCTCACAGCAAACGCATTCGACTTCCAGGTAAGTGACTAAACCTGTTCCTCTATTGCATGAATGTAATTTAAAAACTGCATGGACAGTGAGATGGTTGTGATTAAACGAGATCGGTGGCCAGCTAACTGGCCACCCTCGTCCAGTTCAGACAGCACCTCGTCCAGTTCTATAGCGCTCAGCCGGAAATCATACAGCACACGTGTCTAGTCAACTCACGGGAAATCTAAAAAACCAGGTAGTGGCAGATGTTTTGAACTCCAGTGCAGATAATGGGAAGTGATTACAAGCAGAAAGCGTAAAGTCTCATGATGGCACTGCAGTAGGGACCAACAGTCCAAATAATGCCAACGCACATTTTTGCCAGCTCACCATCAGCGGAAATATTTCACAGAAAACATAAGTACTCTGCCTTGAACTCATTCACCACCTTTGTTTCCATTTTATCATTGTCCCTACAGCTGCAGCAAGCTCTATACCACCTCCATAGCCTCGAAACCATTGTTCTCTGTCGTTTTCTGGTATTGGCGTTCTACAGGAGCAGTAACAGGTTCTACAGGAGCACCTACAACTAGTTCTACAGGAGGGGCAGTGAGCTGTTTTTTTAGAAGAAAACACGGGTTTTTGCAAAATTTATGGCTTAAGGAGGTAGGTTCCATGCATACCCACCTTGATTATGAATATGTGCAAGGAATGATATCATTTAAAGGAGGAATTAAGTCCACATAAGAAGAGGAATTGCATAAAAATTTTCTGTCTGTTAAAAAAAAAAAACAGTACAAACCCCCTTTGCATAATCGTATATATACAAGGGGTGATGCAATTTTAGGGAAGAATTAAGCTTGAAGAAGAGAGAAATTGCGTTAAAAAAGGTCTGCCTATTTCTTAAAAAAAGAAAAAAGAAAAAAAAAGACACAATTTTCCCCTGTTTTCCTGTTTTCTTCAAAATTCTTGTCTCCATCTCTACATTTGGTGTTCAGAAGGGGTATAAGCACAATGACAGGATGATTCATAGACTCCAGCATTAAGTTTAAGGCAGGGAGTCTAGATCAGCTGGCTCACCATGGGTTAATTAAAATTTTAGTAGAAGAAGCCCTCCATACATTCACACTCCCTATAGCATGGGAAGTCTTTAGGAACATGACAGCAGAAGGTGACATAAAAGCCCTCACCTATGATATCAATCCTTCTGATAGTGAGGAAGAAGAGCAGAAAGGGGGAGAAGGTGAAGCAACTGATGACTCAACGGGACAAGAAAAGGAGAAGGAAGAAACTAAAATAGAAGAGGAGAAGGATGAAGAGGCAGAACAGGAAGAAACAGAGCAAACAGAGAAAGAAAAAGAGACAGAAGGAGGAGCAAAAGAGGAAGCGGAGGCAAAACAAAGAGAAGGGTCCCCTAAGACTATGGAAAGAGGCAACAGCTGGCCTCACTGCCCTGAGCACACCAATTAAGCCAAAAGAAAAGAGAAAAAAGCAGGCCTCCCTGTATTTCAAGGCCAGGAAAAACACAAGAATTAAAACAAGCAGAATAGGAGGAGCAGTGGAAGGACATGGACAAGAAGGTAGAATTTTATGGCACACATGAGCAGACCACATCAGAAGCTTGGGATGATAGGGAGGCCATCAAGGTCATCAAGGATGAGGAGATGGATTAGTTGCTCAGAGGATGAGCAACACCTTCAGTAGGGGGGTGATGATGAGCCCCAGAAATGGGTAACTATATGGGCTCATTTTGCCTCTTATTTCGACTTAATCCACCATTCTCATTAGTTTATTGCATGTTTTTGAATATATTTATGCTAATAGAGTGAATTGGGTTAGTCATTATGCCAAAAAGTCTAATGTGTGCTTTATGCAGATTTTTGGTCAATTTTGAGACAAAATCGAAGGTTTAATGAGCATTTGGCAGCCAAATTCGAGGAAGAACAAGGGAGAGGATTTGTAGGAGGTTGTCCCCTTCATTTATGAACCCTTACCTCGAATTTTCCATCAGAAATTCGGAGCACAAAGGGCCACATTGATGATTCCAAGGGGCAGCCGAGCAAGTCAAGTAGGACTGTTGTTTATCTTCAGTTCTAAGAAGCCGAGTTACTTGATTTTAGGAGGACTGTTGGAAGTCTCTATTTGTATAAATAATAAGGCTTAGGGCCTCAATTTTTTTTAATTAGAATTTAGCCATTTGATAGTCTATTTTCGCACTTTTGTGTAGCCTTGTACTCAGCTCATTTTCGAGCTCTTTTTGAAGACAATTTTGTGATATAACAACTATTTTTTTCTATCAATGAAGATGAATCCAGCCTTGAACTAGCACTGATCTTTCTAAGGGGGTTGTAGCTCTTGGGGTTGGGCCCAACCCAATGTTACTTGGGAGCGGGAGCGAAAGAGGGGAGCGGGAGCGAAAACGGGGGCGGGAGCGACATTTTCAGAAGCTCCCGGTTTGAGAGCGAATCCCAAAGCGTTTTTTATATAATATATATATTTTTTATATTTTGATACATATATGTCAACAAAAACATGTAGAATAATGAATTAGATATAAAAAACAAAAAAAAACATAGATTGAACCATATAACAACAATCATCTAGAAGTTATAATCTTCATCAACCACGTCCACAAGTTAGTAAGATAGTAACATACAACATATTGAGTCTCATGATTCATCAATCTTAAAGTTTCAAGCTTTCAAAATTCAATATATAACATTTATCATCGTTGATCACCAAAGTTGTACTTGTAAGCTAAGTGTAACCATTACAACAAATAATATCTAACAGGAAATGAAATGTTATAAAATGAAATAACTTTCAACTTTCATGAAGCATCATATTCATAATTCATTACTAATGAGTTATTATTGCCAACTTCAAACTTAAATTGTCATATATTGTTTAAAAAAATATCATAATAAATATGAAAGAGTCAATAGTTATAAAAGCTACTAGAAACTAGAAAAGAGAAGTAAATCTATTATCTATTTCTTATGCTTGGGCCTCTTGCCACCACGAGAAATGTCTAATTTTTTAGTCTTGTTGGAAAATCAGGATCTTTGTCATTCATATCACCCTCTAAGCATTAATATCCAGAGGTATCTTTGTCATTACCTCTATATCTGTATAGGGATCTTTGTCATTAATATCACCCTCTAAGCATTAACATAAGATAGAAAAAGCATAGCATGTCAAGTCAAGATTTTGTTTGAGTGATGCTTACATTTTTAGGAGGGTCATGATAGAGGAGTTCGACAACCAATGTCACTAATATCAAGGTACATAGAGGGATTGGTGCTCTTGATTAAATGCGAGTTCCATATCCTAATACATGACAAAATTCAATGGAAACATTGCAATCCCCCAATCCTGAAATCCTGAAAAACTGATAAGTCTGCTAGATTTTGAATGAAATCTAAAATTCTACTTTCTCCATATGAAATCCAATGAGGCCGAAACCACTCTCAAACATCCTGAGTCATTTCATGGTAATGTTAAAAATTTAAGTAAAAGGATGAAAATGAAGATTAAGGAAAATGTTACTTTTACTTTAAGAATTTAACATTACCATGAATAACATATCAATACTAGGGCCTAGACTTGATCATCACGCTGCCCCACTCAAAAATTATTTGTTTCTTTCAAAAAAATCTAAGTTGCACGAAACGGGGAAACGGGTACGAGTTTCCGAAACGGGAAGCGATACGAAACGCGACCTCCCCAAATTTTGGAAACGTGGAAACGTGAATATATATATATATATATATATATATATATATATATATATATATATATATATAAAGTATTTAAATATATATATATGTGTGTGTGTGTGTGTGCAATCACAAAGCATAAATGATACATTATAATTTATTACACTTAAACATTAAGATTTATTTTACATCACATTTACTCATGAATGATCACATAATGAAAATAAAAATATCGGAATATCTAAAAGCAACCTTTATTAGATATCCAAATCTCAAAATCAGCCTTTATTTATATTAATATATGAGGCTGCAAGTACAATAAAGACTATAAGGCTGCAAGAGAGAGATACAAAGCAGGATTTTCTGCATCCACATCCCATTCTTTAGAAGGACCACTGTTGTATTGGGAGTCTCCTCCTACATAGTCGAACGACCTTAGTGCTCTTGATTAAATACACGTTTCATACCCTAGTACCCTACATGATTTTGATTATTGGGAGTTTCCCCTGCATAGAGGGCTTGGTTCTCTTGATTAAATAGAAGTTCCATACCCTAGTACATGATAAAATCCAATGGAAACATTGCAACCCCCTCAATCCTGAAATCCTGAAAAACAAATAAGTCTGCTGGATTTTGAGTGAGATCTAAAATTCTACTTTCTGCATATGAAATCCAATGAGGGCGAAACCACTCTCAAACATCCTGAGTCATTTCATGGTAATGTTAAAAATTTAAGTAAAAGGATGAAAATGAAAAATAAAGGAGAATATCATTTTTACTTTAAGAATTTAACATTACCATGAACTGCATGTCAACACTAGGGAAAAAATTCACTTTTATAACTTTAGACACACATCTAGAACATCCTGGAAACCGTAAAAAAATTTAGAAACAAATTAAAACAAAAATAAATTAAAAAACAAATGTTTTTTTTGGGGAAACGTGGCCCGTACGGCCTGGAAACGCGTTTCCGGCCGTACGGCCACATTTCCGTTTCGGGAAACGTGGCCGTACGGCCGGAAACGCGTTTCCAGGCCGTACGGTACGGGGAAACGCGTTTCGTTTCGTTTCCCCTGGCGAAACGCCCCCTAGGGCCACGTTTCCTGCAACTTAGAAAAAAATGCATTTCGTACATTACTACAAAAAAAATTGCAAGAAAGGCAAAACGCTCCCGAAAACGTTCCCGAAAAGGCAGGGAGCGAAATTTTTTTTAGGGAGCTCGCTCCCGACCCGCTCCCGAGTCGTTCCCGCGCGGAGCGCGGATTGGGAGCGGGATCGAGGGGGGGGGGAGCGCTCCCTCGCAACATAGGCCCAACCCAAGTGCCCAACACCTCCTTTGTGTATTTATATGTTTTTTTCTTGCATTCATGAAATAATTTCTGTTGTTTAGGTTAAATCTTGCTTTGTTACTTAGGTTGTTTTTGATGATTAGAATAGTTGTTCTTGCTTCAGGTTGATTAGATAGTTTGCTGCAATAATAGAAGAAGATCCACAAAAAGGCTACCAAGCAGGCCTTGATCTCCTTTCTCCCTCTGTGGGACCATGAATTGAGACCAAGGCACTCTTGCTGCCACCAAAACACTGTTTTTGCTTTCCAATGCAATTGCTAGTGTGAGATTTTGAGTTGGAGAAGTTGATATCAGTTGTATTTACATGCTTAGATCTGTTCTTGTTCAGTTTCCATGGCTTTCTTGCATAACTGCCTGTCCATAAAGTTCTGTTCAGCACTTTTCTGGTTTTAGGTCAGAATTAGGTTAAAATAGGTAAAACTCTATTTTTTTAATTCCTGCTTGGGACAGTTTTGAACAGTAAGTGTGCAGCTCACTTGTAGAACACCCCAACTTATCATTCTTCCATCACACAACCTGCTCCAGTCCATATCTCAATATTTCCTCCACTCATTCACCATACTTTCCCAAACTGCACTAATTTCTACGTTCTTCTGCAAAATTGCTTCCTTGACCTTTGAACAAATCCAACCATCGCTTTCATGTCTGACTTTCATTGACAGAGTCCTAGACCCTTTGACACCTCCATCTATCCTTCATTTCCCTTTTCCCACCGTTTTTCCACCTTCAAACCTCCAAAAAACCACTTTCGGCCTCCTCTTGTAGAACTTCCTGTAGATCCCTTGCAACCTCCTGTAGAAGTCCATGCAAGCGATTTTTCGAAGTCTGATCGCAATGGAAATCTCCAGAAGGGTACTAGGGTCTCCTCAGATCCTCTCCACACCTTCCCAACCTCCTGCAAAAGCCAAGTCCATCTCCCTTCGCCACCAAACCTCTGCACAATCATAAATAGTTAAAACACAAGCATAATAATTCTGCATAAAATTATTCAAAAGTAAAAAAAAATGATTTTTCCACATTTTCCTTTAGAAGTAGCTTGAATACATGCATTTTACCTTTTCAGTAGTCAATGTCATTCATTTCAATGGTTTCATCTCTTTTTCTTGCAAAAGTAGGGTTAGTGGGTAAAACTAGGGTTTGCTAGGGTTTGCGTTTCCTTTCAATTTTCATCTTCTTTCTGCAAGTAGAATAGCCTATTTTGAATTAGCTTTCTTTCATCACAGTTAAAAGCTTCTTCTGAGAACTCATAGAAGTTGGCTTAAGCTCCTAGCGAACTTGTGCCAACTGATCAAGTAACAACTTGCAGTAAGAGCTAGTACTTGTGCATACAGCACCGTCGCTTGCAAGTTTGTTACGAACTACCGGGTTGATAAAAGTAAAGTAGGGAGTCCCAGGAGTTGCAACATCATTGCTGCAACACTGGAGCTCACCAATTACAATAGATGAAATTTTCACATATGCTAATATCCTTCATAATAGATTCATCATACAAGTTTCCAGGAGATATATAAGAACTTTGAGGGCTGGAGACATACCTTGAAACCATTTCAGACTCAACCCTAATTATGACGAAATTACGCCTCAAGTAACTTGGATCCTTGAATGTGCCCTGATCAATCCCCAAATATCTTTGAAATAAGTCTCGGTCCAGTCTTAGAGGAGCCTGAAACAATGCAGAGATAGCCTCAAAAAAACTGTCTTGGAGGGCCGGGAAATATGTTACAAAAAGAGGCCTTAGACTGCCTTTGAAGCAACAAAAATTAAGCTTGTTGACTTTAAATGTGAAATACACAAATGTATTTTGTAAATAATATTTTATTAATATATATGAAATGTACAAGAGATGATTGAATGTTACAATGAGGGCCCACATATATACCTAGGCAGGTGCCCCTTGATGACTAGCCATGTCTTTTTAGACATGCCTTTTCATTAAACTAATGATTGTTAAAATAATCATTACTTTTGATTATTTATCATTTACATTTATTTTTATTTCTTTTATTTGTTATGAATTATATTTATAACATTGCCCCTTTCTTCGAAAAGCTTTGTCCTCAAAGCTTAATTGCTGACAATTTCTTTCACGTTGCCTACTCATTCCAACATGTGTAAGTGGTATTGTTGAACTTAATCCATTTTCCTCGTTTTTCTAATTAATTAATTAATTTATTTTAGATAATTAAATTATATAAATTAATTAATTAAATTATATAGTTTGTAACTATATATAACATATAGTTATTATGTATAATCAAATCGTTTCGAATGTAAGTCAAGGTGACACGTTGTTTGACTCGCAATAAAGATGGCGAGTGGTGTTTTCTTGACAAGCAGTTAGAGCGTGCAGGATTTTCTGTCGGACAACGGTTTGGTGTTTAGCCAGTCTTGACAGGGATCGAGGTGTTGGCTGGAGTATGACAGTGGGAGCATGATTGACGGGCGGGAGCACGACAAGGACGGAGCACGACGGGAGAACAATGCATGAGATGTTTCAGCAGTTTCTCAACAAACATCCTCTTCGCAATAGACTACCTTTTTGACACAACCTTGCGAACCTAAATATCAGCTGCATACCTACTCAAACAATACATTCCAAATGCAACTGCTGTCATGCCAGTTATATTAGTCGTTAGAAACGCAGAGGGGATGAAAATATAGCAGTAAATGGAGCACCTAGGATCGATGCTGCTTGACCACTTCTCCCAATAGGATTCCTATCAATCACAAGTAAACCAATCTTACAATAAGTTACAAAATCTTCACTATTATTCTTAAAAATGTTGTAGCATCAAAACCCATTTTTAAGCAAGTATGTTGCACGATGTACAACTGTCTCTGGTGGGTCTGCTTATGCAAGAGTACAAGTTCCACCTTGTGCTTTTGCAAGAAGGAAGGCATAGGTGACACAGTACTCAAATTGGTACAAGGCACCTCCAACTACATCTTCCCAGTCATCTAGTTCTTTCTGACTTTCCTTCTCAGAGTCATTGACAAAGGATTTTTCATTAACGGAAACAGCGACAGTAGATGCATCTGGATAACTTAGATCTTTCTTTTCGGACGTATACTCACTGTACTTACTTAACATCGCTTTCTGTCCAAACATGTCACTCTCTTTCTGCATTCTTGCCTTGATGTATTCAAGTCATTCATTAGGACTTTGTGAAACAATCTTCGCAACTTCCTTCACTTTTTCTTATGTGATCCACATATCAAGGTCTTGTCCAACATTCCTCATTATAGCCTTCAGCTCAGGGTCTCTTTCTGCATCATACTTTTCTTGTAATGCACGACTCCATTTCTTAGTGTGCTTCCAAGATTTCTGTTTCAGTTGCTTTACAAATTTGTTGGACTTCCCGCTGCTACTAATAACAGTCTTAGCGCTAGTAGAATAACCACTGTGAGATTCACGTCTTGTTAATTTTAGGTATGTTCTATGCTAGAGCAATTTATTTCAATTTCTTTTCCACATTAGCAATCACATCAACATAAAGTAAACTACAGATAGAACATAATATAAATCACAGAAGACAAGCCAAGGCAAGAGGACACAAGATGTGGTTCTAGCAAGGGACAAACTCCACAATGTGGGGAAACCCTTGATTAATTCTTCTTTTATGTTCTTCAAAGTTCAACAGAGAAAGTGATAGTACATTTACAATAGAAGTCAATCACTTTGACTTTTGATATCGGCATGAGATCAGTTGAAGACATATTGCTTCAACTGATTCTCTAAGGTGACTCGTTCACCTATCATAGTGCTGCATCTCGTCTATTTGCTGCACATTACCGTGTGACACCTTGTTGTACTGTCACATGTGTTGAACCTTGATGACTGAGTTGCTCTCATCTTCATGCAGCATCATGTTGCATCTTCCATGGTCTTATTCATCATCAAGCTGCCCATGCTCATGATCTCATTCATCATTATGCTGCCCATGCTCATATCATCATGCATCATTATGCTGCCCATGCTCATATCATCATGCTGCTTATTATGCTGCCCATGATCTCATACATCATGTTGCCTTCCTTCGGAGACAGATGCTCTGGCTGTTTCCGCAGTTCCCGATAGTTTTGGCTTTTCCGGTAGTTCCGGCTTTTTTGGCAGTTCCAGAATTTTCGGCTTTTCTGGCTTTTCTGGCTTTTTTGGTATTTCTAGCTTTTTCGGCGTTTCCGGCTTTTCCGACAATTCCGGCTTTTCTGGCAGTTCCGGCTTTTTCGGCTTCCACCCTTTCTGGCTTTTCCAGCGTTTCTGGCTTTTCCGACAGTTCCGGCTTTTCCGGCAATTCTGGCTTTTCCGGCTTTTCCGACTTTTCCGGCTTTTCCTTAGGATCTCTCCTCCTACTAAAACCCAAAGACAAGTAGAGAGAGGAAGAGATCCAAGTGTGTGTAGAAATGACTTGAAGTCCTCTTCTATTTATACTAAAACGTAGAGGTTGAATAGACATGATTGTTGGGCTTCTGAGCCTACATAAGTTGTTGGCCGACTTAACAATTTGTCCATAACATAAATAAATTCATAACTTCATAAATACTTATCGGAATCGGATGATCTTTAGATCAATCCTACACCTCTCAATGAGAGGGATCCAATAAAAATATCAGCTGCCATAAATAATATGACCCACATGGAGTTTGGCCCTAGTTGCCAATTTTAACACTCCCTCTCAACTAGGGAGAACTCCATCCACTGATCCATATGTCCAACTGTACTATCTTTGCCATCAGTGCCCTGCACTACTCTGCTCAGCTCTGCTAGCTCTGCTCTGCTCAACTCAACTCTGCTCTGCTCTACTCAGCTCTGCTCAGCTCTCTTTGCTGGCTCTGCTCTGCTCTACTCAGCGCTGCTGGCTCTGCTCAACTCTGCTCAACTCTGCTGGCTCGGCTCGGCTCGGCTCTGCTCAGCTCTGTTGGCTCTGCTCTACTCAACTTAGCTCTGCTGAACCATGAAGAAGAAGAATTGATCGAGAATGTGTCATACCATTCTCCACTGACTCGAAGTCAGTCTTAGAGTGTGTACCATTGGTCCTAGACCAGTTCTCAACCGACCCAAAGTCAGTGTCATAGTAGGTACAACTCCTACCATTGGTCCCAGACCAGTACTCTACTGACTCGAAGTTAGTCTCAGAGTATGTACCACTGGTCCCAGACCAGTCCTCAATCGACCCGAAGTCAGTGTCATAGTGGGTACAACTCCTACCACTGGTCCCAGACCAGTATCATTGATCCCAGATCAATGAAGGTCATCCTAGCATAGGGAGTACGGTAGATACAGTGATGCGTCCATCGGTACTACTATGGTCCCTATCCTCATTTCCCTGCTCATTAATTAGATGAGAGGTACTTCCCATGAGTCCCAGACTGCATGGGTAGGATGCCTCGACAAGAATTGCCGGAAAAGCCAGGAGAACTGATCATCCTGCTATACAATTGCCATGGAGAACACATCATCCAGGCCTCACAGGAGAACTAATTATCCTGCTACACAATCGTCATGGAGAACACATCATCTAGACCTCACAGGAGAACTAATCATCTTGCTACACAATCGTCATGGAGAACACATCATCCAGACCTCACAGGAGAATTAATCATCCTACTACACAATCGTCATGGAGAACACATCATCCAGACCTCACAGGAGAATTAATCATCTTGCTACACAGGAGAGCGAATCATCCTATCCCACAAGAGAGTGAATCATCTTGTCCCACAAGAGAGCAAATCATCTTGTTCACAGGAGAGCGAATCATCCTGTCCATAGGAGAGCGAATCATCTTGTCCCACAAGAGAGCGAATCATCTTGTCCACAGGAGAGCGAATCATCTTGTCCACAGGAGAGCGAATCATCTTGTCCCAGTGCGCACCACCAGGGGAGGGTGAGTCACCCTGTGGTCGTATGTTGCTCCAGTAAGAACCGCAAGCCCCTAGAGCTCTCAGAGCTCAATGTATGCAACATGCAAGACCTTTTTACAAGGGTCTCTCGACGACTCCAAGTCGTTCGAGAAAATCACAAATTTGATCTTTCCCTGGGGCTCTGACAAAGTGTAGCGACTTGTACATCATCTCAGTGCGATGGAGCCTCCTTGCTCATCGACTTACCATATCCCAGATAAGGCAGTATCTGATGTCTATCTGCTGGAGCAATCATTGAATACGGGATTCCTCAATAATCGAATCCCACCTCTGGTTGTCACAGAGAATCACAGTGGTATTCATCATGTGTACTCACTGAAGAGTTTCCACAACCAGGCAACTTCATACGAGGTCATACTCGTAGTTATGTATCCGGTCTCGGCGGTACTTATAACAACCGATTTTTGCTTCCTGCTCATCCATGATATCGAAGCAAAATCCAAAGAGAACCAACACTGAGAAGTGCTCTAGTGATCCTCCACACTGCTTGCCCAGTCAGCATTCAAATAATCATGCAGTTTTCATATTTCCGGCAGTGTATCTCAATCCATGAGAGATTGTGCCCCGAAGATATCTCAGAGGATTCTTGGCACCAATCCAGTGAGGCTCAACCAAATATGAGCTCACCATGCTAACTGCAAAACATATGTCCGGAGTTCACCAAGAACATCAACGTGATTGAGTTTATGAAACTCAGAGGCATTTCCCAAATCTGGTCCGACATCACTACCATATAACTTCTGAAAGTTAATATCCTCGAGGTAGTCACAGGCTTGCAGTTTATCATTCCACATTCGGAATCCAACTCCATCTTACTTCTGCAAATGAGAGGGTCTGCACCTGTCAGAAATAGGTTGTCCATATGAGGTTCCAGTATGAGAGGTCTATCATCCACAACCTTCGGGTAATGGTTTGGATCGGTTTCACTCCTAGTGAATCTCAGCCTCATCAAACAGCTATCAATCCTCTCATACTACGCTTGAGGTGTTTTGCTTCAAGCCATAGAGGGCTTTCTTCCACATGTATACATGAGATTCCCGTTCATGAATCTCAAACTCTACGGGTTGTTTCAAACCTATGGACCTGCTACGTGAGTGGAATGGTCCCCTTGTAAGATTTCCCTTCGGTAGATCTCAGACATGTACCTTCATGCTCTTTTTGAATTCAGGCATCCCGGTCACCATTTGACTCACAGACCTCCAGTGCTGAGTCAATGGACATGGTCCCCAGTGGACTTGAAACAACCGTGAACTCTAAAAAATCTTTGAAAAATCTATTTTCAAACACGTACCTTTCCATCGATGAGTGCCACCCTGAAACCTTAAACTTCCATTTCTGAGATGGACACCAAGTTCTTCTTGCGATCAGGTACATAAAAGAGATTCTGGGGTTCCTTGCTTTCTTTGAAGAGTCGACCATTTCCTTGATGACCTGCATTACCAGTCATTCCCTGGAATGATTGTTATCTTCATCAAGAGATGTGTCTCTGCCATTCGGACACTCCTTCGCATAATGGCCGAACTTATTGCAACCAAGGCATCCGCCTTTCCTTCCACCCTTAGATCCAAACTTCCCAATGAAGTGATCTTTAGATGGGCCATCAGAAACTTCCGCTACGCCATTCTGATAATATGCTCTGCTTCGACTTCACCCTTTGTGAACTTAGAAGAGAGATGTGGAACCCATTGATCCTTTTGTCTTGTCCCTATTGTCTTTGGTGATTGCTCTTTCACTCTTGCTTGGGCATTGTCTTCACCTTAGCTCTGATGCCATGTTAATTTTAGGTATGTTCTATGTTAGAGCAATTTATTTCAATTTCTTTTCCACATTAGCAATCACATCAGCATAAAGTAAATTGCAGATAGAACATAATATAAATCGCAGAAGACAAGCCAAGACAAGAGGACACAAGATGTGGCGCTAGCCAGGGATAAACCCCACAATGTGGGGAAACCCTTGATCAATTCTTCTTTTATGTTCTTCAAAGTTCAGCAGAGAAAGTGAGAGAGATAGTACATTTACAATAGAAGTCAATCACTTTGACTTTTGATATTGGCATGAGATTAGTTGAAGACATATTGCTTCAGTTGATTCTCTAAAGTGACTCGTTCACCTATCATAGTGCTGCATCTCGTCTATTTGCTGCACATTACCGTGTGACACCTTGCTGTACTGTCACATGTGTTGAACCTTGATGACTGAGCTGCTCTCATCTTCATGCTGCTCATCACGCTGCATCTTCCATGGTCTTATTCATCATCAAGCTGCCCATGCTCATGATCTCATTCATCATTATGCTGCCCATGCTCATTTCATCATGCATCATTATGCTGCCCATTCTTATATCATCATGCTGCTTATTATGCTGCCCATGATCTCATACATCATGTTGCCTTCCTTCGGAGACAGATGCTTCGGCTGTTTCGGTAGTTCCTGGTAGTTTCGGCTTTTCCGACAGTTCCGACAGTTCTAGCATTTCTAGCTTTTCCGGTATTTACGGCTTTTCCAACGTTTCCGACGTTTCTGTCAGTTCCGGCTTTTCTGGCAGTTCCAGCTTTTTCGGCAATTCCGGCAGTTCCGGCTTTTCCAGCTTTTCCGGCTTCCACCCTTTCCGACTTTTCCAGCGTTTCTGGCTTTTCCGGCTTTTCCTTAGGATCTCTCCTCCTACTAAAACCCAAAGACAAGTAGAGAGAGGAAGAGATCCAAGTGTGTGTAGAAATGACTTGAAGTCCTCTTCTATTTATATTAAAACAAAGAGGTTGAATAGACATGACTGTTGGGCTTCTGAGCCTAGATAAGTTGCTGGCCGACTTAACAATTTGTCCATAACATAAATAAATTCACAACTTCATAAATACTTATTGGAATCGGATGATCTTTAGATCAATCCTACACCTCTCAATGAGAGGGATCCAATAAAAATATCAGCTGCCATAAATAATATGAACCACATGGAGTTTGGCCCTAGTTGCCAATTTTAACACGTCTTGTATCAGTTACATTACCGTGGAGTTTATTGAAGGTACAACAAAAGATGTCGACTTTGTGATGCTTGAAGAGCTTTCTTTTTGAGGTACTGCTGGAGGATATAGTTCTATTTTATCCTTCATGAATTCCTGACGATCTTCTTTTAATTTATCAACCAAGTGAGATCTTTTTGGCCGATCCTTATTCCACCGTGCCATAGACCTCTGGTGGATCATCATATCCAATGCCATCTTTGCCTTACTCCAGATTCTCAGCTTTCTAGCTGATCCATTTATTCACCCTTTCCCTTTCGATTTCTTTAAAGAAAAGACCCTCTTCCTCGGAGGTCAAACTGTCGAATGGTTCTTTTCCAACTTCTTCATTAGCCCGAACCTTCAAGACAATTTCTCGCTATACATCATCCTTGGTCCAGTGAAATTCTTTTGCCTCCACTACAGAGAAACTATTCTCTTTTTTATCTATGTCATTTTGAGTTTCCATATGCGTTTCCACACCTTCACATTCATCACTATCTTTTCCGTGACTTGCCAAATGTGCTTTTTCCTCGGCAAATTCTGCAAGGTGCGTATCAATAAGATATGCATTATCCTGCGACGTAGATTTTGACTCATTGGCAACCCTTTTTTGTATTAACTATTCGAAATCTAAAATTTTCATAGTTTTCATCGATAGGTCTAACAGTAATACTCAACTCTCTTTCTTTTGCTGCCATGCTTTTATTTGCGGTGGATGACTCTACTGAAAAGGAATCGTCATGAGGTGGCCTAAAAGGATCGCCAATCTCCACTTTTCCATCATTATAATCTTCTATATATTCATCTTCCTTATTAAGGATTTCTGCATAACTTTTCGTTAGACAAGTTATAACTTCTACACATGATTTTTCTAATTGTTGAAATTCTTCTTGAATTTTACTAAACTGCTCAATGAATTCAGGGCGAAACTTAATGACATATTGTGTGGCAGATAACGTTCAAAGACTCGCATGGCTTTCATACCATTGAAGCAACAAATCTTAAGCTTGATGACTTTAAATGTGAAATACACAAGTGTATTTTGTAAATAATATTTTATTAATATTTATGAAATGTACAAGAGACGATTTAATGTTACAATGAGGGCCCACATATATAGCTAGGCAGGTGCCCTTTGATGATTAGCTATGTCTTTTTAGACATGCCTTTTCATTAAACTAATGACTGTTAAAATAATCACTACTTTTGATTATTTATCATTTAAATTTATTTTATTTGTTATGAATTATATTCATAACATCCTCAGAGTACGAACATTTGCTTTAGAGATTGAACCCTTATCTCAACAAAAAAACGATCAACCAAAAAGGAAAAAATACTTAAGCCCAAGATAGCCCTTGAACTAGTTTGGTCTCCGCCTAATATAATGTTCTGCCGTAGACTTAGAAGATAGCAAGTGAATTGATTTCAACAGAAGGTCATCACAAGGTCTGCAATTCTAACTAGGGCACACACCAACCCTAAATAGATCCAACCAAAACTCTAGGCTTCTTCAAGGCTACTCTTCAACTTATGCTCTGAAACCATGTTGATTTTTCAAGTGCAATAGATATAACACTAATTTCCGAGACTAATAATTACTTCCAATGATATGTATATATTCTTTAGAACTTCCAGTTAATCATTAAGCAATTATACTTCAAAAATTCAACCATAAAAACCAGTAGGACAATAGAGATCACAATGAGATAATGTTGCACAAAGACAACACAAGATTTACCTTGGGAAGACCCACTTGGGGAAAAACCCAACAACCTTTTCCTTAGAGAAAATATTCAATTCAACAAGAGATACATCTAATCCTTCTATTCAAAATGAATGTCAAACTGACCTGCCAAAGAATCCAAGTCAAACCTGGTCAAATTGTTCACAAACTGTGTCAAATTGTTGTTGAAGAGGTTCGATTTTACCTTGGATTAAATAGGCCAAATTTCTGCCTCTTATGTCACCACAAAAAACTCGGTCTGCTACCCAACAAACTGATTCGAAGAAATTTGGTCTTGCTCCACATGTGCGAAGTCAAAGTGTAGTCAAAATAGAGATAAATGCCACACATGCTAGGTCAAAGAGAGAGAGAGAGAGAGTTCAGTCAACTTGCTAGATCAACTTTGGCCTCCTTATCTCGTTTCTTCTTCGCCTAGATGAGAAGATGTTCTTATTATTATGTGATCCAAATTATTCCAGAGGGAGGAAGTTGAATGTCTTCATATAGTGATCCTGGTAGCCTAAATAGGTGTGGCAAGGGGCATGCCTACTTGTGTTGAGAAATCTAGGGCAACTAGATTAGGTGATTTCTCTTACTTTGATAACTACTTGTGATGTATTTTTACTTAACTTAATTAGCTTCTTCTTTCTCTTGATTATATTTAGTGTTATTATCATCAAACAACTACCAAATCATAAAGAACAATGAGACAAGAGGAAACAAGATGTAGGCGATCAGCTAGGGCCAAAACCTCTCTTTTTGAGAGGAAAACCCACAAGAATTCTTCTCTTCTTATAGAATCTTCAAATGACGAATTCCAAGACCTAAGACCCTTGAAAAAGATCCCTCCAAGACCAAGTCAACTTTTCTCTTTGATGAACTTTCTTTCCAGCAACTTCTTCAACAACTTCGATCCCAACAGTTTCTTTTGCAGCCTCGACCCAACAATTTCTTCTGCAACTTTGACCCAATAGTTTCTTCTACAACTTCAACCCGAGCAACTATCCAACACTTCAACTCGCCCAACAAATTTCTAGCACTTTGACTTGTCCAACAACTTTCCAACACTTTGACTTGTCCAACAACTTTCTAGTACTTTGACTTTCCTAACAACTTTTCAGCACTTTGACTTTCCCAACAACTTTAGAAACCTTAACACAAGAAAGAGAGAGAGAAACCCAAAAACTTCAATCTTGCTTTTCTTCTTCTTTTTTGTCCTTTTCCAGCTTCTTCCTTGAGGAGATCGAACTTGCCTGTTGTGTGTCCAAATGAGGTTGAGTTCCTTCTTATTTATAGGCTTTTTAGGGGTACAGATTGCTTCTTTGAGGCTGACTTAATCTTTCATGTAGGCCAACTTGCTTGAGGAACCATGACAAGCTCTTGGAGGGTCTTTGACTTTAATTTGACAAATAATTTTTTCTTTACAATATGTAACATGCCCAAAAGGGTTTTGTTACTACTCAAACTAGCAGGGGTCCTAGGAGGAGATCCTAAAGGGCAACTGCTAGGTCAAGGGAAACAATGGAGCGATAGCCCACTGTCACGTTAGCTAAGGCTTCGTGCTCTTTACGGACTTTCACCGATGGGAGGAGACTTGGTAGAAAGCGGAATCACTAGATGAATAGGTCAATAATAGGATGAGGAGTGATTCCTAAGGCCTATTCACAAGAGAGGCTCGATTAGATGGGTTGCTTGCTTTAGAAGCAAGTTGATGGGCTCTCTGGGAAGGGCCAAGAGGATCCTTAGGGCTAGGTTTTGAGAGTATGCTTTATCAAGATGGTCCCTAGACCTAGATATCCTTATGGAGATTTGGTTTTTATGTGATCTTTGTGAAATTGGAATTAATAGGTTGTGGGACCACATGAGGCCAAGCGGACCCAGACTAGGTCAAGTGTATGGAATTTATCAACCAAGGAGGGGCTTGACCTAATTAGGGAAGGGAAGAGGATCAAAGAAAGAATATTCTTTGATAATTTAATGCTATGATCCTAATGAGGTCACTAGCCAATGGGAAACCAAGGGCAAGAATCGATCTTCGAGCTAGGGCTTGAAATATCTTAAGATCCCACCGTCGGAATTTCATGAAATTTTTAGGGCATCTAGAGGACACACCAATGCAGTTGTGAGCAAGAGATCAAATTCTTTTGATGGTTAAATCATGAGAAAAGTGATGCCCTAGGTGACCTACCGAGGCTAGGCCTAGAAAAAGAGGCAAAAGGTAAGAGAAATATGCATTTAATGTGATCACCTATGGAAGGATCAATGCTTTATCCTTTGGGAGAGATGGAGTCAGGAAAATTTATGGTTTGGAAGAGGTTCACTCAATCAAGGAGGTCTTCAAGCAACTTCACATGGCATTAGGGCATGAGAGTAGTGACTTGAGATCCTTATACTTCGATATGCAGTAATTCATGACTTATCAAGATGTATTTTGACAAAATAATCTCTAGGAACATTCACCCATTCACACATGGCCCATGCAATGATGCAACGCTATAAAAGATCAAAATTTCCGCAATTTCATACAAGAAAGTAGTAAATTTTAGACTTGTATAGTGAAAATCCCATCAACATTCATGTGACAAAGTAAATAATAGGAATTAGCATGAAAAAGAGTACTTACATGTGCAAAAGAGGATATCCAATCATCATATTATGCCAATAATGAAGCTGCAAGACAAGAGAGTGAAATCCAAACATGAAAATTCATCCATAACATCCAAACTTGTCCTCCAAAAGGGAATGTGAAATTCTCAAGAGCTACTAAATCCCAATCCAAGTGATGATCCATGAGAGAGAATACCTCTCTTCTATTTATACGATCTTGTAAGGGATTCAAATGTTCTCATTTAGACTAATAATGCCCCTAAAATAAAATAATGTGCATAATAACAATACTTTTGGTGACAAGCCCACCAAAATAGCTCAATAACATAAGAATAAGCCTCTCAAGAGGGAAGAATGATCAATATAGTGAGTCGTTGGGCCTTTGAGGAGGCCTAATGAAGTCCAAGGGGTGCCATGATGTGAAAATGGACTCCAAACATAGTGGACAAGGGGTTGGCCCCTTGTTTTCCAAGTATGAACCTGTGATGCTCCCAAGTGGGTGTGGGGCACAAGGACATTCTCATGGGTCTCCAAGTGGATCGAAGATGCCTGTAGACCATCTGTAAGGGCTAGGATGATGACATAAGCCATCCCTCTGCAATGGGAGACATCCTCTGGAACTTGGAACATCTGCAAAGTCTATAGTGCAAGTGTGGAGCCAGCCAGGCATGGTGAGCTAGGTGCATCATCCTCATCCAAAAGGTGGAACACGAGTGATCAATAAGTGGTGTTGGGGATCCATGAAGTACTCTCTGCCATGGTGGAGGCCTATGGCTTTCAACCAGTGTTCCACGAGGACGCATCCCCCAGGGTCGGGTGCGCGCACCCCTCGCATTCCACGCACCCAGGACAGGGGGACGTCTGGGGAAACGTTTCCCATGTCCCCCTTTTGGGGAGACGCAGGGGGGGACGTTTCCCCAGTGTGCCCCCTCAAAATTGGCTATGCGTCCACCCTTAAATTTGCGTGTAAACAATGATTTATGACAAGGAAAACGTAGTATTTGACCATATTTCCCTACTAATGCTATGCTATTCATGGTAATGTTAAATTCTTAAAGTAAGAGTGACATTCTCCTTTATCTTTCATTTTCATCCTTTTACTTAAATTTTTAACATTACCATGAAATGACTCAGGATGTTTGAGGGTGGTTCTGACCTCATTGGATTTCATATGGAGAATGTAGAATTTTAGATCTCACTCAAAATCCAACAGACTTAACAATTTTTCAGGAATTCAGGATTCGATGGAGTGCAATGTTTCCATTGCATTTTGTCATGTACAAGGGTATGGAATTGGTATTTAATCAAGAGCACCAAGCCCTCTGTGTACTTTAGAGTGATTTTTAGACTCATCACTCCATTGTTTTTGAGTTTTAATTATATCAATTTACTATTCCAGTGTTTAGATCAATTTTTCAGGAATTCAGGATTCGATGGAGTGCAATGTTTCCATTGCATTTTGTCATGTACAAGGGTATGGAATTAGTATTTAATCAAGAGCACCAAGCTCTCTGTGTACTTTAGAGTGACTTTTAGACTCATCACTCCATTGTCTTTGAGTTTTAGTTATATCAATTTACTATTCCAGTCTTTAGATTTAAGTATCTATTATAGTCTATTTTGCTTAGTACTAATTAGATTCTAGAATGATAAATGATGAATTTTAATTTTAAATCAATTTAGAATCTAGAATTATAAATGATGGATTTAATTTTTAAATCAATGTAGATTCGAGAATGGTGAATAATGAACACTGAATATGGATCAGAGTATTTCATTATTTAATTCAATTATGTATGTATCATTCTATTTATGCTTTCATTATTGAATATGAATTTGAAATATATATATATATATATATATATATTAAAAAGGAAAAAAATTATATACCCCGACATCCCCCCGTCCCCCCTAAATTTCCCTAAAATTTGAGGGTACTCCCACACATCCCCCTTGCACGTCTCCGCGCACCCGCGTCTCCTCGTCCCGGAGACTTGGTGGAACATTGCTTTCAACGTTCACCCTACAAGTGCTAATGTGGCCCTCTGGAGGGCTAGGACCCCATATAGGGAGACCAAACCCCAAATGGAGACCCACCTACAATCTTGCATAAGATCCAATGCATCCCCTTACCCTCCACTACAATTAATCATTAGAATAATCAAGTAAAAGAGCTTACAAGTCATGGAATCAATGGGGCACAACATGGTGGCATGCCCTCCCATAGTGGGCTTTGGCATGTACAAGTGTCTCCAAGCTCAATAGGGGGTTAATCAAGGACCCTATTAGGTGGCTTCGACCTTTAAAGGGGGTGACATGTCCGTGGTACATCCCTCAAATGGTAGGCGGCAAATGATATAATAATGGAACGGAGTGGGGATCAAGGGAATCATCCAAACCACATGTCATGGTACAAGAGTAGCTATAATGAGGGAAGCCCACACCTGCGTATATAAGTGTAGGAGGGAGAAAATCATGGTACATGAGTTACCTCGACCTTTGTTTTTCCTCCGTTCTTCATATGCCTTTTGCCTTTGATTGATTTTTCTTCATAACTGCTTGGGGCTCCAGGGGATGAGAGCATAATGTGCAATATATAGCAGTGGATACCCCCTTAAGGTGGGGCAGGTCATCGCTTACTAGGGTTTGGGACAATCATGGGTTCCTTAATGATGGAGGGGGCTCAATTAGGGCCCACAGGAACCAGGTGATGGCCATGGATAAGGGGTAGAGCTCATGTTTGGCTTTTGCCCACGTGCTAACTTTGTACGTCTTGGTCATCTTTTGCATTTTGTGGTACATTTCCTGTTGAGAGTGGCCAAATTATGCTTTTTCTTTTCCTTTTAGTTGCATCAATCTTCAGGGCATTGTTCCAGGCTCAACCCAAGGTGTGGACAAGGGGAGGGGGAGGCTAACCATATGTGGGCTTGGATGGTAAAAGAGATGAATGGGGCTAAAATGAGTGGAAGGGGGTGAGGTATGTGGTGTCTAGAAGTGGGACCACGTAACCAAAGTCAAGATTTCCCAGGTAGTGCCAACCATAAAGCTAGTGGCTAGTAAAGGAGATCCCATGGGACTAGGATACAAGGATAACTACGGAATCGGGAAATGGAGACAAGAGTACAGACCTAGCCCACTCTTTCTGCCGAATCCCCCCCTCTAATCCATTCCCAAAACTTCCCATGACAAGCAAGGAAATTTACTCAACTATACCAATGAAAAGCCATACCTTCGGGGTTGAGAGACCCACCTTCAAACATATGATCATAACAAGTGGGTGAGGGACCACATGGATGGCTCAGGTGGCAGAGACAATGGCACAACAAGCTATCTAGTGGCTGCAAGGGGCTGCTTGTTGCCCGCTGAGGAGCATCTAGGAGAAATTTTTTCTCCTATATACACTACCCATAGGTGGTGGGTAACAGGTCTTTTATACATTTCAATGACTCTTATGACTTGTTGACTCAAAGACAAGCCCTACAAGCACTCAATGGGTGCTTGACCTAAAAATAATTTTCCCTTGAGCATGAAACCCATACCTCAAGAATGACAATAATAAATTTATTTTTCTCTTTATAATAAATACATAAAATCATGATTACGTACGTCATTATGAAGACCGAACCTAGTTACATATTTCAACACTCACTCTTAACTAGGGAGGTATTCATAATCCATACAAGGTACTTGGACATTCTCAAACTGAAGAATTCTCATAAGAAGAGTCAGATTGGTAAGCCATCTCATAAGCTACTTCCTTAGCTTATGTTAGAGCATCTCATCATATCAACCAACATTGTCACATAGAAAGCCCTTGACTAACAACTCTATCTCTCCACAAGATCAGAGCATAACGCTGGTGAGACTAATGACTTATAGACACCATCATCATTGTCTCTCAAGGCACATACCCCACCTGGGTGTTCACAGGGTATGCCCTTTTAGGACAATTCCTATCTTGGAATAACACATCCTCAAGGAATTTCCTCTTCGACTACTCTTATCTTGGATGCCCTACCTCATCCTCAAAGAGTATCGGAATTGTTGAAGAATCTAGGGCAAGTAGGATTGATGTGATTCTTCTTAACTTGATAACTATTTGTGAGGCATTTTAATTTTCTTCTTAGAACAATCTTCTCTTTGACATTATTAGAGTGTGTGTTTCTTATTTCATCAAATAGCTACCAAAATCAAAGAGACAAGAACACAAGATATTTGGCTTTCTGCCACGGCCAAAACCTCTCCCTTTTGGAGAGGAAAACCTGCACACAATTCTTCTTATAGAGATTCCATTTGACAAATACCAATACCTTGACCCTTGACCTTGCTGAGATCATCATCAACACTGCTGCTTTACCTTGATCATTATTCTTGCAGCTTCACTGAGATGACTGTTGTATCATATCTCCATCTTTACTTAAATCATTACTGCACTCTTACTGAAATCATCATCACTGTTGCACTGAGATCGTTACTACACCACTGATATATTGTGACACCATTGAGACCACAATTGCATCTAAGTTGGGGTCATGACTGTATCTAGGAAGTAAGCCGAGATAGAGTGTATCACAGTGTGATCACAGAGATCCTTTTCATCACCAATATATCAAGGCTGTAACCACTTTTAGTATGCTGAGACAGTTTGTAACTGCAGTTATATAATGAGTGTTTGCAGAGATTATTCTTATCATATGTGTGCTTGAAGAGATCGAGACATTATCTCTACAGTACCCTTTCGAAAACACATATACTGTTACTTATCCAAGACCTGAACCATTGAGCTTGTCCGAAGTGACTTGACTGAGATTCTTGCACTCTTGTACCCATCCGAAGTTCTGTGCCTCTGTCATCATCTGCAGTTTCAGAGAGATCTGAAATTCTGCCTTTCTGTGGTGACCCTACATGCCTATCTATAGTAGTTAGGTCTCTGTAAATAAGCTGACATATTAGGGTGAACAAATGTGTCCCTATTTCTGAGCCGACTTGTCATTATTATTCATTTTGAGGCTGACTACACTGTTTTCTTTATCGTTTTGTAGGCAAACTTCTTCATGCTTGTCTTGGACGGCTGTTCTAGACTTGTATACATTTCATATATGCTCAAGAAGAGCTCTTTACACATGTCATTGACTCTTTGACTTTCCTAGACCTATGGAATGAGTAAGAAACTCATTCTTATAATTTGCAAAAATAATATTTCTTTTTCCTGACAAGTACAAAGATCAAAACTACATTTGTAAATACCGAACCTAGTTATACTTTCTTCAACACTCCCTCTTAACTAGGGAGGTATTTATAATGGTACTTGGTCATTCTCAATCTGAAGAATTTCTCATAAGAAGAATCGGATTGATAATCCCATCTGTATGGCATCATATCAATCAACATTGTCATAGTGCAAGGTCTTAATTAACAACTCCATCTCTCCACGAGACCATGAGCTACAATGCTGGCAAGACCAATGATTTATAGACACCTTCATCATTGTCTCTCAAGGTACATACCCACCTAGGTGTTCAATCAGTATGACCTTCTAGGACTATTCTTATCTTGGGTTCCCAGCCCTCAAATAATATCGGTCCTCTTGCCTACTCTTGTCTTGGATGCCCTACGCATCCTCAAAGAGTATCAGATGCCAGATGATTACCCAATCCTCCCATTCTTTCTTCCCAAGTGAAGACAAGAATGTTGTTTATACTATGTGTCTACATTTCCATTCATGACCTTCATCTAGACTTACTGTTGTTAGTCCTGGTCTAGTGCATGACACATGACATGGAAAAACACAATTATCACTCCTTTGTAATCAGGTGTGATCTTAATTTAAACTCCCTCTTGATCAGGGAACTGTCAGAGCTCCCTCTTAGCTAGGGACTCTTCTGTATATCAACAACTTTTCTTTGTGGGTCCTTTAGCTGCTTGATCAACTTCTCTCCCTGATGTCAGAAAATTAAGTTGAGAATGTTTCTTGTAGGGCATCAACCATCGATCACTTTACTTCTTGGTTTGTCATGTCATTCCTTTCTTTATGGAAAGTGGCCTTCTTGATACATATCTGGAACCTTTGTCATATAGCTACTTCTTTCCCATTATGTTTCTTTCATGAATTTCCATCCACCACATGAATGTTAGTTGTACTTGTACTTACAACTCTTGTTCCAGTAACCCTGCATGCACTCATCCAAATGTTATTCAAGAAATCAAAACATAACATTAAATCAAATCGTACCTTACTTGATGGCTCTTCATCATGACATCTTCTTGTAGGTATCAACATCCTGCATTCATGTTGACACATCTCCCAAAGATATCCATTGTCAAGGGTCTCCATCTTTTTCAGACTTTCATCAGAGTCTTCATATCCTTTTGGGAGATTTCCTGGTCAAATCTTCTTGGTCTATTGGATGTTGATTGCCTTCATCATGGCTGCATATCTCACTCATTCCATTCCACGAGCTTTCAATCTGAGTTTCTTAACTGTAGTCAACCACCTCATACTTCATATGAGGACATATTATGTTGATTTCATCTTAGTGTGACTTTATGCCTTCCTGCATCCTTTCAGAGGAGGAGATCCTTTTTCTCTTGATCATGCTTCTTAAGATAGAAGCAATGATCCATGTTACCTACAACCATATGACATGTCATTATAATATTAAACATAATCGTACATACCTTATTTACCTTCAGGTTATCGCTGCTTCTTCCAGCAGTGTCCTTGATTGAAAAGATCTTCAATCCCTTGATCTGCTTTATGTCATATCATCATCTCATGGATTCCATACGTTGGAGTTCTTGTTGAAACACTTGCTTCCTCTCTAGATTAGTGAACCCTACGATGAGGATTCCATTAGAGAATTTTGAGGATCTTGTATATCCCCAACTAGTAGATGTTTCCTTTTTGACTTGATCTATGATGAGCCTTAGATGACTGCTTTCTTTCCTTCAATGTCCACTGAGGTTCCCAAGAGCTATATATCCTACATGTTATTTGCCATGGATTTTTTTCCTTCATGATCCTTATGAAGATGTTACGAGCTCTTGTTTCTAATGCTTTCATGATGCCATGATGCATCTTATTATCATTGTCATATCTTTTAACACAAGATTTAGGAGCTTATGATAGGACCCTTTTGTGAGGGATACTATCTTACTCATAGGAGAGACTTGTTACTCCCTCTTTCCTTTGCCATTTTCTTTAGCTTCCTCCATCTTTTAGTGATATGAGCTTCCAAAATCTTTCTATATGTTAATTTTAGGCAACAATGGTATGTTCTATGCTTTAGAGCAATTCTACTTCAATTTCTTTATTAGCCCAGTATCAATATTCAGATTAGCAATCACATCAACAGGATAGTAAAATGCAAATAGAACATAAACATAAACAGTAGAAGACAAGCCAAAACAAGAGGACACAAGATGTGGCACCAGCGAGGGACAAACCCCAATGTGGGGAAACCCTTAACCAATTCTTCTTATATTCTTCAATAGTTCAGTAGAGAGAGAGATAGTACAAATTACAAATCTGATAATTTATGACAGCAGTAGAAAAGCCCTAACCAAAAAAGTCAACGTTGGTCAAACATGGCATAATTCTTCCTCCAAATAGCTCAGTCAAATCCAGTCAACTTCGGCCTCTAACAACAAGCTCAATCAACCCAAAATAGTCTGAAAAAGTCTAGTCAAGGACTGGTCAACGAAAGTCAAATTGCGACCAGACCTAGGGCAGTCAACACTGGTCAAATGAGAGGTCAGATCACCTCGATTTCAGTGCCCAAATTTGCGGCCTGCCAAGGAGAAGATGCCTCACCCAATCTGCAGTCAAAAGGAGGTCAATGCTGGTCAATGCAGCCCAAGATACAACCTTCGAAATTCGGTCAAACTGGTCAGCGCAGTCAAACAGTCAAACAGATCCTCCTTCCTTCGCACGTGTGAGAGACAGTTACTAGATTTGCATACCCAATGAAGTGAGGAGAGAGAGATGTGAGGAGATGAGATGATGATGAAATGACTTGAGGTCTCCTCTTTTTATATGCAATGTTGAGGATGAGCTGGTGGTTTGAATGCCTGTTTTGCTTGCTAGCCAACCTTGACAATTTGTCCATAATATAAATAAATTCATATCTTCATTTTTACATGTCGGAATCGGATGATATTTAGATCAATCCTACACTTCTCAGAGAGAGGAATCCAAGAAAAATATCAGCTTTCATAAATAAGATGACCCATGTGGATTTTGGCCCTAATTGCCAATTTTAACACTCCCTCTCAACTAGGGAGAACTCCATTTGCCAGTCGGTACTATCTTTGCCATCAATGCACTGCTATGCACTGGTCTGCTCTGCTTTGTTGAACTATGAAGAAGAAGAAGTGATCGAGAATGTATCATACCATTTTCTACTGACCCGAAGTCAGTCCCAAATAAAAGAGAATGTCCCATACCATTCTTACTGACCCGAAGTCAGTTCCAATCAAAAGAGAGTGTTTCATACCACTCTTACTGATCCGAAGTCAGTTCCAATTGATCCCAGATCAATATCGGTCATCCTAGCATAGGGTGTACAGTGGTACACGATGCATCCATCGGTAGTACTATGGTCCCTATCCTCATTTCCCTACTCATTGGCCAAATGAGAGGTACTTCCCATGAGCCCCAGACTGCATGGGTCGGATGTCTCAGCAGGAGAAGGATGAACCACTCATCTTGCCTTCATGTCGCCACGGGTATCACAGGGGAAGGCTGAACCACTCACCCTAGACACAACAAACCACTAGGGGAAGGTTGAACTACTCACCCTATGGTTGCTCATCGCTCCAAGAAGTACCCTAAGCCCCTTGGAGCTCCCAGAGCTCAATGTCCATATCATACATGACCTTAAGGAGAGGGTCTCTCCACTACAAATCGTTCTCGGAAGGCTAAGAACTTGACCTTCCCCAGGGGCTTTGTTAGAATATCGGCGACTTGTTCATTAGTCCCAATGTGATGGAGCCTTATTGCTCCTCGTTGTACCATATCCCGGATAAAGTGGTACCTGATATCTATATGCCTGTAGCGATCATGATACATGGGATTCTCAGATAGTCGGATCCCGCTCTAGTTGTCGCAGAGGATCACGGTGGTATCCAGCACATGTCCAAACAACTCACTAAAGAGCTTCCTCAACCAGACAACGTCACAGGAGGCCATACTCGCAGCTATGTATTCGGCCTCAGCGGTGCTCAAAGCAACTGATTTCTGCTTCCTGCTCATTCAGGATATCGAAGCAGAACCCAAAGAAAAACAACACCCAAAAGTGCTCTTGCGATCCACCACACTACCAGCGCAATCAGCATTAGAATAATCATGCAACCTCACATCTCCGACAGTGTATCTCAGTGCATGAGTGATTGTGCCCCGAAGATATCTCAGAAGATTATTGGCACCAACCCATTGTATATGATGAGGCTCAACCATATATTGGCCCAACATGTTAACTGCAAAACATATGTACAAACGGGAGTTCACTAAGAACATCAATGCTCCTATGAGTTGATGATACTCAGAAGCATTTTCCAATTCAGGTCTGGAAGCACTACCACATAATTTCTTAAAATTAAGTTCCATCGGAGTAGTCACAAGCTTGTAGTCCACCATTCCAAATCTTTCCAATATCTTCACAACATATTTTCCTTGAGATAGGAAAATTTCTCCGGGCTTTTGCCAGACCTCCAATCCTAGGAAGTAGTGCATCAGTCCTAGGTCCTTCATCTCAAATTCAGAAGCCAACTCCCTCTTACATTTGTGAATCAGAGGGTTTGCACCTGTCAGAAAGAGGTTGCCCACATAAAGTATCAGTATGAGAGGTTTATCATCTTTAACTTTAAAGTAAAGGTTCGGATCGACTTCACTTCTAGTGAATCTCAACTTCATTAGATAGCCATCAATCCTCTCATACCAAGCCCGGGATGCTTGCTTCAAGCCACAGAGAGCTTTCTTCAACCTACATACATGATATTCTCGATCATCAACCTCAAGCCCCTCGGGTTGTTCCACATAGAATTCCTCTTTGATTGAACCATGCAAGAAAGTGGTCTTGACATCCATCTGATGTGAGTTCCATCCTTGCGAGGTAGCAAGGGCTATGATCAAGTAGATGGCGGTGTATCGGGAAACAGGTGCAAATATCTCAATGTAATCTACACCTTCCTTTTGAGAGAAGCCTTGAGAAACAAAGCGAGCCTTGAACTTTTCTGCACTTCCATCAAATCCATGCTTGATTTTGTAGAGCCACTTAGAGGTGACAATTGATTTGTCTTAGGGTCTAGGAACCACATCCCAGACATCATTCTTCATAATTGACTCGTATTCTTCATTCATAGCATCCTTCCATACTTGTTGCTTCACGACTTCTTCGAATGATGAAGGCTCATTTTGAATGATAGTGCTCATGACGGTCAAGTATCCTTGATACTTGTTCGGCTTCTTGCTCTCACGAAAAGTCCCCCTTGGTGCAATATGTCTCTTGGCATCTTCGAGAGTCTCCCTAAGCCATGAGGGTCTCCTCTTGGAGGAGGAGGGCTCTTGGGGAGGAGGATCAATAGGATCCATAGGTTCATCAACATCAGGCATCGTTTCGTCCTCTTTTTCACTTTGTTATCCGGTGTCAGCTTCTTTGTCCTTCCTTGGGATAGGAAGGTTGTTGATCTTCATCAAAGGTGACATCATGACTTATCTCAACTTCCCTTTGACTAGCCACATAAATTCTATAGCCCTTAGAATTTTCGCTACAACCCACAAAGATTCCTTTCTTCCCTGATGTACCCAATTTGCTTCTCTTCTCTTTCGACACGTGAAAATATACGGGACTTCCATACATTCTAAAATGAGAGACATCGGGTTTCTTACCAGTGAACATTTCTTCGGGAGTCTTGGAGTCCAATGCTTGATGAGGGCATCGATTTTGAACATACACAACGGTATTTGCAGCTTTGGCCCATAGGAACTTCAGAAGCCCTTGATCATGAAGCATGGCACAAACAACTTCTACAATAGTACGATTCTTCCTTTCAGCCACACCATTCTGCTAAGGAGTGACTGGTGTTGTAGTCTCCCTCTTAAAGCCAAATTTTCTGCAATAATCATGTTATTCATTTGATTTGTACTTAGCCCCATTATCAATCCTCAATATCTTGATTCTCTTTTCGGATTGATTTTTGATCATGGCTTTGAAGTGACAGAACCGGGTGAACACTTCATCCTTCTTTTTCAAGAAGTAGATTTAGGTCTTCTGAGAATAGTCGTCCGTAAAGGTGAGATAATATAAGAATCCTCCCAAAGAGTTTATAGGCATCATACCAGATATGTCAGAGTGGATCAACTGCGATATATCTGTGGTCTTGCTATTACTTGAGGGGAATGGTCCCCTTGTAAGTTTTCCTTCGGCACATTCCGGACATACACCTTCATGCTCTACTTTGAACTCGGGCATACCTGTCACCATCTGTCTCACATTGGGAAGAGCCTTATAATGAAGATGGGAAAACCTCCGATGCCATAGTTAAGATTGTAGAGATGTGTCGCAAGACATGGCTCCCAATGGACTTCCTCCAACTTGATATAGAGTGTCAACCCTGAACCCAAGATTAAAAGCATATTTAAAATTCCTTTTCCAAACACATACCTTTCCATCGATGAATGCCATGTTTAAGTTTCTAATTTTACTTAGTTTAGAAACCCTTCATGCACTTTTTTCTGATTTATTCCTACCTACTTGTTATTTTTCTTTAACAAGTTATTTACAAAGTAAATACTGAAAATAAACACCAGCGCATGCTCTACATATTACAGATCAGCAACTAAAAGGAACAAGAACAAACACACCACATGACACCATTATTTTTGGACCAATGTCTCCGGAAGAACCCAATGCAGGAAAACCGGTGTAGCTATCTGAGGGTTTTCTTATTAAGCAATATCATAGTAAAATCTGGTGCCGTAACTGGCCTACCTAACAGAGAATTTCCTTAGCAGCTATACCTCACAGTTTGAGAGAAATCTCCTGGCTGAAACCCCGGAAAACCCTTCTGGTAGCTCCTCAGCACAAAACTGCTCCTGCAACCCCAGCGCCTGCCCAATCTGGACTACGTCAGCCCTTCTCTGTCTCACGCTGGCCCTGCGTCAGCCCTTCTCTGTCTCACGCTGGCCCTGCATCAGCGTTACTAGGCATACGTCAGCCCCAGGAGGCCCTGCGTCAGCTCTGGGAGCCTCTGCGTCAGCTGCGCTGGCCCCTCTGGTGCTCTGCGCAGCACTTGGCTGCCTCTGCGTGGCCCTGCATGAGCCTTTGCTGGCTCTGCGTCACCCTCCTTGGCTGCTATGCTGCTCTCCCGGCACAATCTCTGCCTTCTCTATTTCTTTGTACTCAATGCCCCTCAACTGCTCTCCCGATCACTGATTCTATCTCTCTTAGTAAACCCCGCTCTGGAAAATAGAATGACTGATCATCTGGTGTATTCTCCAAGTGACCCTCAAGCCTCCTCTTATATTTTCCTGTTGACATATCAACGACCGAGATTAAGTCCCTAATCAATGGTTAAGATTAGATCTGGCTTGATCCTTGTCTTTTTGGACCATTCTAACACAGATTCATATTAATACACATTAATATTTTATTTTCCCTAAGTTTAGACTTAGGGACTCCATTAAAAATATTAATTATTTTAATATATCCTGATCTGTTTAGAATCTGCCTAAACCCTTTCTGGGTATTGGAGATCTCATGTGCCCCAACCTCTCCACCAAATTTCGTGGCTAGAGCACATCCAATGCTACCCCAAATCAACACTCCCTCTTAGCGAGGACTGTGCTCTAGCAATACTCCTCACTGAGTATTACTTTGATCATCCGACATCAGTACCTATGCTGATGTTAGGCCTTCCTGCCCAACATCCTCTGCACTACTGCCTCTTGTACTGTTGCCCATGGTTCTGCCACTGCCACTGTTGCATCTGTACGACAGCTCCCTTTGCATCCGTGCTGCTGCTGGTCCTTTCTCCCAGCACTGCATCTGCACTGCAACTCCCTCTGCATCTGTGTTGCTGCTGGTCCTTTCTCCCAACACTACATCTGCACTGCACCTCCTCTCATCATGTTGCATCGTGTTGCCCACTGCTGCACTGCAACTCAGTTACTGAGAAGTAAGTAACTGATCTCCCAACTGACCTCCCTGTTGGGCTAGAAACACCCACTGATGCTGAAGCTCCCTCTGCCGCTGACAAGTGCTCCCTCTCTCTGACCTCTGCGCTATTGCAACAACTCCTTGCATCTCGCACCGTTGCACACCTCTCTGTGCCTTCCTACACTGGTGCAACACTCCTGTGCCTCTCGCACTGCTACAGCCTGCTAGCTCTGCGCTGTCTTGGGACTCTTGCATTGTAGCTCTCTCTGCCGCTCCATCCGCATCTGTCTCTACCCACTTAGCCAATCCTGCTACTCCTTGTCAGGGCTCCTGTAGCAAGGTCTAATCCAAGAGGCTGGGTACCTCAAGGATCTTGCCCCTCATTGCCTGTAGTCCACCTAACTACAGCTCGATGTCTCCCCACTTCCGCTCAAGTGGCGTGTGTGCACTCATGGCGCAGTCATCGTCTGTCAAAACTTCCTTCTCTGCTCGTGCTGGCGCTGCCTTAGTCTTGGAAGACTCTCCCTTCTTCTTCCTTGGGCACTGGGTCGCATAATGACCCATCTCCCCACAGTGGAAGCACTTGATCTTGGAGAGATCTTTCTTCTTTCGCTTCTCCTGCTTTCCCTCAGATGCTAGGGCCACATCCTCCTCCTCCTGCTTGACCTTGATCCCTTTGCTGCTGCTACCTGTCTTTGACTACCGTCTGATCTCTTCCTGGCGAAGAGCTGCCCACATCTTGTCCCAAGGTAGGAGAGTCCCTCTGCCCAGGATGCTCTGGACAAACACTTCCCACTCTTTTGAGACAGCATTCAGGGTTGTCCTCACCATAAGCTCCTGATCCGGTGTCGCTCCTATAGCAGTCAACTGATCTCGGATCTCATTTAGTCCTCCGAGGAAGGAGTCAATCGTTTGACCCTTCTTCATCTGATACGACCTCATCTGGTTCTTGAGCAACATTCTTCTCTGCACAGAAGTATGCTGGTACAGGTTCTTGAGAGCCTCCCACATCTCAACTGTCGTTTCTTTCTCGGTTATATGTGGCAGTGTTGATAATATCGGTATCGGGAAAATATCGACGAGGGTCCAGAAAATATCTTATCGGCAATATCGGCGAAAATATCGGCAAAATATCGGCAAATATCGGCAAGCATAAAAAATGCATAATATATTCATTTTTTTTCAGATTTCTAAACATATAAAGCAATAACAACATGAACTAAACACATTGGCACATAAATATGAAGAAGGCATTGATATATATGATGTCAAATAGAAATGATACATCAAACTTCAAAGGCGATACCAAATCCTGCTGATCCCTGATAATTGTCCAATCAAGGACTCAAACAAAATAACATCACATATCCTGCTGATCCCTGATAGTGATAAATTGATAATTGTCCAATCAAGGACTCAAACAAAATAACATCACAATGTCACATATCCTGCTGATCCCTGATAGTGATCACTGATAATTGTCCAATCAAGGACTCAAACAAAACATCACATATATAAAACTTTAAAAGTATTTCATCATCATGAGTTATAAACTTATATGTAGCAAAAGTTGCAAAACAAATAAAACTAGCAGCTATCTATCTGAGACCATTGGCCTCTGCCTAGCAGCTTTCTTTCTGTCTTGTTCAGCAATTGCTTCACGAGCTTTTTGTATAACCTCTGCACTAGAAACCATACAAGGCATCACATCTGCATCATATGCAGAGAGTTTAGCCAGATGGTATTTCAATCGTGTAATCCCTCCTGACATCTTGGTCCCACACAAGTTGCATGATATATATCCCTGATTTGCCCCACCAACAGCCTCCCCATACTCCCAAAATGGGTCCAAGGCTTTTGGCATATTTGACATTTGTAGTGAACTAATTCAAACCTAGGGCACAAAAAAAAAAAAATTGGCATTAAACCCCCCAACACAAAATGAAAAAATAATAAGTAATAACAACCTCATTAAAAAAAAATTACTACATTATTTGCATTTTGCAATGTGAATGAAAAATGGCAATAAGAGGGTGCATTCATATTTCACACTAGAATGTGAAACAGAAGTCCAGTATCAAAACTCTATCTTCCATACATTCTTGCATAAAGGATTATGAATGGGTGAACCTTTTTGAAGTTTGGAATGATCTTTAATTAAGGATTAAAAATGATATTATGTATATGCCAGAAAATCATAGGTGCAGACCTCTACAATTCAGGAAAAACAGCAAGTCATTATGGTGTGCTTTGATCTCTTTCCATTGAGCCACCGCATAAATAGAAATAGAATAATTGAACTGGACAGATTTTCAATCAACTTCAATCAAACACTTAGAAATTAAAGGGAAACAATATCTTGGCTATTGAAGAACTGAAGGGATTGGAAAGTTGTCGGCTATTGAAGAACTGAAGGGATTGGAAAGTTGTTGGCTATTGAAGAATTTTACCTTTATCCTTGAGTGTAATAATGCTTCCTCGGAAAAATATAAGTTATAATGTTTCCACCTGGAAAAAATATAAGCTCTTTGCCATGAAATTATCACCAAAGTGATGGCCAACATATTAAAGTAGGTTCTCCTTAATGTTATTTCAAAAGAACGAGGATTCACACAGAGTCGGCAAATAGTAAATGGAGTATTGAGTCTTATACCTAATCTACAATTATCCAACAGCACAGCTGTATTCCCTACGGTCAGTATATTCTCAAGGTTGTATTTGTGTCGTGTATAAGGCATATGCCATATATTTGTGTCGTGTTACGTGTATAAGGCATATATTGAAGGCATATATTGTAACTGTAAGGCATATGCCATATATTGAAGCCTGAAGGTACCTGTATCAGTGGACAGCGCCCCAATGGAAAACCGTCGTTGGCAGCAACCTTCCAGCGCCCCTCAAACGAAAACGACAGCACCGTTTCAGCGCCCCAATGGAAAACGACAGCACCCTCAAACCCTCGGGCCTCCTTCGCAGCAAAATGACTAAACAGAAAGCGAAAAAATTCATTTATACAGCCCGGCGTAATTTTTTTAACCCCAGCCGCGATATTTAGAATCGTCGCGCGATATTTTGGAAAATATCGCCGAAATATCGGATTTCTCGCGCGATTTTCAAAATGGGAAAATATCGCGATATTTTCCGGCCGATATCTCGTTTCGCAGAAAATAGCGCGATATTTACGAATATCGCCGAGATATCGGCGATATTATCAACACTGATATGTGGTACCACATGATCCTTGACCCCGTCAAGGATAATGCACTTGGCCCTCGCCATCGCCTCTTCGTACTTGTCATTATCATTTGGGTCGACTGGATAGCTATCGTCTTCAAGGCGAAGTTCTTAACACTATTCCTGTCAACAACTAATAAGATTCTAGCTTTCCAGACTGTGAAGTTCGATGCTCTATCCAGTCTATCCTGGTCCCTTACCCCGTGTAGTGCCATGACGCTCCTCTACTTCCCTCCTGGAAGTTCTCTGTTCAACTCCTCTGAGTCTCTACTTCCTGTCTGGAAGTTCTCTTCTGGACTCCCTTTGAGTCCTGATTTCCTTCTTGGAAATCCTTCTGCTGCTTGTCAAGATGCCCTCTACTCTGATCGTCTTGTGCAACTGCACTGCTGATCCAAGTTCCTTGGCTAGAAGCCCTCGGTAACAACTCCTCTGGCACTACTCTGTCAGGTACTGTTCAGACTACAGTACCTCACCAGCTCCACTCTGCAATATTTCGGCAACCTTCTAGACTCCAACAACTGCCTCTCTGTGAACTGCGTCAGCCCCTCTCTGCCTCACACTGGCTCTGCGTCACCCCAGATGGGTCTACGTCAGCCCTTTGGCCCTCTGCGTCAGCAACGCTGGTCTCTCTGGGGCTCTACGTAGCTCCCGACTTCTTCTACATGGCTCTGGCTGGCTCTGCGTCACACTTCTTGGCTTCTGCGCTGCTAGAAACAAATTTTGTCACCTCGGGACAACTGTTTTTTGTTGCTATTGCTCTGCTCGGCTGATGGCTTTTAGTTCTCCTATGATCTGCAATCACGCTTTGATACCATGTTGAAGTTTCTAATTTTACTTAGTTTAGAAACCCTTCATGTACTTTTTCTGATTTATTCCTACCTACTTGTTATTTTTCTTTAACAAGTTATTTACAAAGTAAATACTGAAAATAAACACTAGTGCATGCTTTACAGATCAACGACTAAAAGAAACAAGAACAAACACACCACGTGACACTATTATTTTTGGACCAATGTCCCCAGAAAAATCCAATTCGGGAAAACCAGTGCAGCGATCTGAGGGTTTTCTTATTAAGCAATATCAGAGTACAATCTGGGTGCCGTAACTGGCCTACCCAACATAGAATTTCCTTAGCAGCTATACCTCACAGTTTGATAGAAATCTCCTAGCTGAAACCCCGGAAAACCCTTTCGGCAGCTCCTCAGCACAAAACTGCTCTTGCAACCCTAGCATCTGCCCAATTTGGACTGCGTCAGCCCTTCTCTGTCTCACGCTAGCTCCGCGTCAGCCTTACTAGGCCTGCGTTAGCCCCAAGAGGCCCTTCGTCAGCTCTGGGAGCCTCTGCCTCAGCTGTGCTAGCCCCTCTGGTGCTCTGCGCAGCACTTCGCTGCCTCTACGTGGCCCTGCGTGAGCCCTTGCTGGCTCTGCGTCACCCTCCTTGGCTGCTACGCTGCTCTCCCGGCACAATCTTTGCCTTCTCTGTTTCTCTGTACTCAATGCCCCTCAACTGCTCTCCCGATCACTGATTCTATCTCTCTTAGCAAACCCCGCTCTAGAGAATAGAATGACTGTTCATCTGGTGTATTTTCCAAGTGACCCTCAAGCCTCATGTTATACTTTTCCTGTTGACATATCAATGACCGTGATTAAGTCCCTAATCAACGGCTAAGATTAGATCTGGCTTGATCCTTGTCTTTTTGGACCATTCTAACACAGATTTATATTAATACACATTAATATTTTATTTTTCCTAAGTTTAGACTTAGGGACTCCATTAAAAATATTAATTATTTTAATATCTCCTGATCTGTTTAGAATCTGCCCAAACCCTTTCTGGGTATTGGAGATCTCATGTGCCCCAACCTCTCCACCAAATTTCATGGCTAGAGCACATCCGATGCTACCCCAAATCAACATGTAACCTTGTATCCTTTGTCTTACATTGCCGAAATGGACACCAGGTTCTTCTTGAGATCAGGTACATATAGAATTTCTTGTAAATGAATTGTGTTACCTTGTTTCAATTGAAGGGTAACATTATCTACTCCCTTCATGGGATAGGCGGCATTGTCTCCAAGGATATTCTCCAAGTTTGTCTCCTTCTCTATTAGAGTAGAGAGAGCTTCCTTGTATCCGGTGAAGTGCCTTGAGGCACCACTATCAATTAGCCAATCCCCCAAAGTGTCTGGTGGAGAGGTAGTGGAGAGGGTCGATATAAGATAGTACTCCTTTTGCTTATTGCTAAGAACATTTGATTTTTCGTACCTGGAGTTCCTTGCTTTCTTGGAGGGTTGACCATTTCCTTGATGTCCTGCATTCCTTTTTCCTTTGCCATTGAACCTGCCATTCCTTTGATTGTTGTTCTTGAAGTTGTCCCTGGAATGATTGTGATCATCATCATGTGATGTGTCCCTTTTATTTGGACACTCCCTTGCATAGTGGCCAAACTTATTGCAAACAAAGCACTTGCCCTTCCTTCCACCCTTAGATCTAGGCTTTCCATTGAAATGACTTTTAGACCCTGCATTATTTCTCCTTTTGGCATGAGCGGAGAAAGTAGTGGGGTTTCTTCTATTAGAAGGCATTTCTTGCTCCACCATTCTTGTTTCTTCTTGAATGCATCTCGACATCAATTCTTCAAACCCTGGAATTCGATCATTATTGAGAATAGTGGTTCTAAATATATACCACTCGGGTGGGAGTCCTCCAAGGGTAGTGATAGTAAGTTCCCTGTCAGGAATGACCTCTCCAATCGAAAGTAGATCATTCTTGATCTCAATGATCCTTAAGAAGTAGGATTGAATATCCTCGTCCTTGCCCTTCTTAATATCCTTCAACTTATTTTTGAGAAATAAAATTTGATTTGCATCACTAACCTTGAACATGCTGACCAACCTGTTGTAGATCTCCTTGGAGGTGTTCAAATTAGAGATGTAGGCCACTAGACGCTTGTCAATGGAATCTCTGATAATCTTCTTCGCTTTGACTTCAACCTTATTGTACTTGGTCTTTGCAGCAGCCGGTGCATTTGAAGGAGGCTCAGGGATTTCACCCTTCATATAATCCACTACTTCTTGTTCTTCCAACGTCAAATCAAGAGACATCTTCCATCTATGATAGTCAGACTTTTCACAGAGCTTGTCTTTAGCCGAGAAGTGGGATGATGAACCCATTGAGCCTTTTGTCCCTGCCCCACTATCTTTGGTGATTGCTCTTTCACTCTTGTTTGGGCTTTGTCTTCACCTCACCTCTAATACCATGTTAATTTTAGGCAACAATGGTATGTTCTATGCTTTAGAGCAATTCTACTTCAATTTCTTTATTAGCCCAGTATCAATATTCAGATTAGCAATCACATCATCATGATAGTAAAATGCAGATAGAACATAAACATAAACAGTAGAAGACAAGCCAAGACAAGAGGACATAAGATGTGGCACAAGCTAGAGACAAACCCCAATGTGGGGAAACCCTTGATCAATTCTTCTTATATTCTTCAATAGTTCAGCAGAGAGAGAGAGATGGTACAAATTACAAATCTGATAATTTATGACAGCAGCAGAAAAACCCTAACCAGAAAAGTCAACGCTGGTCAAACAAGGCAGAATTCTTCCTCTAAACAGCTCGGTCAAACCCAGTCAACTTCGGCCTCCAACAACAAGCTCAATCATCCCAAAACATCCGAAAAAGTCCAGTTAAAGAGTGGTCAACGAAAGTCAAACTGCGGCCAGACCTAGGGCAGTCAATGCTTGTCAAATGAGAGGTCAGATCACCTCGATTTCAGTGCCCAGTTTTGCGGCTTGCCAAGGAGAAGATACCTCACCCAATCCGCAGTCAAAAGGAGGTCAACGCTGGTCAACTCAGCCGAAGACAACATCTGAATTTCGGTCAAATTGGTCAACACAGTCAAACAGTCAAACAGAGCCTTCTTCCTTCGCATGTGTGAGAGACAGCTGCCAGATTTGCGTACCCAATCAAGTGAGGAGAGAGAGATGTGAGGAGATGAGATGATGATGAAATGACTTGAGGTCTCCTCCTTTTATATGCAATGTTGAGGATGAGCTGGGGGTTTGAATGCCTGTTTTGTTTGCTGGCCAACCTTGATAATTTGTCCATAATATAAATAAATTCATATATTCATTTTTACATGTCAGAATCAGATGATCTTTAGATCAATCCTACACCTCTTGGAGAGATGAATCGAAGAAAAATATTAGCTGTCATAAATAAGATGACCCATGTGGAGTTTGGCCCTAGTTGCCAATTTTAACACTATAGCATTGAATCTTAACTATACTTATTTTGTCTTGCTTGAGGACCAACCTTTTCTTTCCTTTCTGCACATGGTTGAGTTCTTTTAACCTTCAATATTTCTGCCATCAACTTGTCTTTCTCTATCTAGCATAGAGACCACAAGGTGTTGAATGAGGTAACCTTCTTCTTCATGGACATTTGTTACCTTGCCTATCAGTGAGAACGATCATGATTATCTTCCTTCCTAGATCTTGTAGATGGGATCTTATGAAGATATCCTACATCCTTGATACCCTTTTACTTTCATGAAGAATATGGGACCTTCTTCATTGCATCTTTAGAGAATGAGTTTATCACCTACATCACTTTGATGTCTCCAATATTGCTATGTGAGGGGATCTTTCATAAGCATCCCTTTCCATAAATTCAGAGGAAACCTATTGATATGTTTAATGACTTCAACTACTTAGAGGACTATGTCTATCCTCCTCCTTCATGCAAGGAATCTTGATGGCCTAACCAAATATATAAATTGAAAAGATACTTACTTGTCATGTGAAGATGAAATATTCACCTTGATTGCTTTGATGATGGTTGAAGCAGATGCATTGATGCTTTCTCCGGATGAGATCCTCGATGTAATGGTATTAAGCTTGCCTTCTTGTCTTCAAGTTTCTTCAACTTATACATCTGATTCTTATGATTCGTAACCTGTTGATGAACTTGAGGTAGCATTGTCTTGCTATCACATAAGTGGATTATGGAACCTTGTAGTATGCAACATTGTGTAGAACCATAGAGTCTTGATGTTGCTTGCCACGCTGATCATCTTATGGTATAGAGATCCATCAACAAACAACTTTATTCTATATTGAGATCCCTGTGGTATGACATAGACTAAGATTTTGACAGGCATCGAAACTGTTGCCATGAACCCAAGTTCTGAGTACTTGTGATCGAAACTTCATTCTTTGACAAAAGCCTTTGCTAATGTAGACTGATGTTGTGCCCTAATCCTTTAATCTTGACAAAGCTCTTGCTTTGATGCCCTTCTTGAAGACTGGTCCTTGTATGTCTCTTTTGTTGCCCTTCCTTTGACTTTAGTACCTTAGCTTTGATACCATGTTGAAGAATCTAGGGCAGGTAGGATTAATGTGATTCTTCTTAACTTGATAACTATTTGTGAGGCATTTTAATTTTCTTCTTAGCACAATCTTCTCTTTGACATTATTAGAGTGTGTGTTTCTTATTTCATCAAATAGCTACCAAAATCAAAGAGACAAGAACACAAGATGTTTGGCTTTCTGCTAGGGCCAAAACCTCTCCCTCTTGGAGAGGAAAACCCACACACAATTCTTCTTATAGAGATTCCATTTGACGAATACCAAGACCTTGACCCTTGACCTACTAGGCCACTCCAAGACCAAGACACCAATCCTCTTCTTATTGCTGAGATCATCATCATCATTGTTGCTTTACCTTGATTATTATTCTTGCACCTTCACTAAGATGGTTGTTGTATCATATCTCCATCTTTACTTAGATCATTACTGCACTCTTACTGATATCATCATCACTGCTGCACTGAGATCATTACTACACCACTGATATATTGAGACACCATCGAGACCACAATTGCATCTATGCTGGGATCATGACAGTATCTAGGAAGTAAGCCGAGATAGAGTGTATCACAGTGTGATTAGAGAGATCCTTTTCATCACCAATATATCAAGGCTGTAACAACGTTTAGTATGCTGAGACAGTTTGTGACTACAGATATATAATGAGTGTTTGCAGAGATTATTCTTATCATATGTGTGCTTGAAGAGACTGAGACATTATCTCTGTAGTACCCTTTCGAAAACACATAGACTGTTACTTATCCGAGACCTAAACCCTTGAGCTTGTCCGAAATGACTTGACTGAGATTCCTGCACTCCTGTACCCATCCGAAGTTCTGTGCCTCTGTCATCATCCGCAGTTTCAGAGAGATCCGAAATTCTGCCTTTCGGTGGTGACCCTACATGCCTATTTATAGTAGTTAGGTCTCTGTAAATAAGCCGACATGTTAGGGTAAATAGATGTGTCCCTATTTCTGAGCCGACTTGTCATTAGTATTCATTTTGAGGCCGACTAAACTGCTTTCTTTATCATTTTGCAGGCAGACTTCTTCGTGCTTGTCTTGGAGGGTTGTTCTAGACTTCTATACATTTCATATATGCTCAAGAAGATCTCTTTAGACATGTCATTGACTCTTTGACTTTCCTAGACCTATGGAATGAGCAAGAAACTCATTCTTATAATTTGCAAAAATAATATTTCTTTTTCCTGACAAGTACATAGATCAAAATTACATTTGTAAATACCGAACCTAGTTACACTTTCTTCAACAGGAATCAGTCTTAGATGCTTACCCAATCCTCCATTATTTCTTCACAATATGAAGGCAAGAATGACAAGTCTATCTCTCCCTCTCAACTAGGAAAGATATATGCATTCCTATAAAAGGAATATACCCAAGCTCCCTCTTGACCAGGGACTTGATTCCAAGCTCCCTCTTAACTAGGGACTTGTTTCCAACAAAAACTCTGTATTCTTTGGTGGATATCATGGTACCTTCAGCTGCTTGTAGAGCTCCTCCTTTCGATGTCATGAATTTCATCTTCATCATTATGGAGCCTTTCATCTTCTAGGTTTTTCTTCGTAGGGCATCGACCATCCATCACTTTCCTTCACAAACCATATCAGTCATGTCATCTTTTATTCATCGGAAAGTGATATTCTAGTCCACATCTAGTTTTCCTTCATACAACTACCTCTTCATGTTTCTTTTCGGATCTTCCATCCATTCCCATGAGAACTAGTTGTAGGTGGCATCTACAACTCTCTTTTGGTAGCCTTGTTTCAACCTAACCAGATGAACATCAAGTCAAAGTTACCTTTTATGATGGCCTTTCATCATGACATCTGCTTGCTATCAACATCCTGCACATTTATAAACACATCTCCAAGACTTTTAATTTCAAGGGTCTCCTTTCTTTACAGACCTTATTAGGGTCCTCATACCTTCTTTATGGAGATGTCATAGCCAATTCTTCTAGTCATTGGATGTTGATTTATTTTTCTTATGCGACCATAGTTGCATCTTTCACGATCTCTTCTTTCTTTCTTCACATATTGCTTCCCAAAAACTTCCATCCAGGGTTCCTTCATCTTTGTCAACCACCTCATATTGCATTTGATGAACATATTATGTTGATTTCATCTTGTCAATATGTGAACCATGCCTTCATGCATCTTTCCAAAGGAAGAGATCCCTTTTCTTCGATCATGCTTATGATGTAGAGTATTCACCCATGCTATCTACAACTATGTATGATGGCATGACTTAATCTATTAAACATATACATACCTCTTTTCTGCTTTTAGTCATCTAGACTTCCTTTAGCAACTTACTTTCCTTGCTTGAATGTTCTTCAACCATTTTGACCTACTGCATTCTTTTGTCATCATACCATCATCCTTCTTAAACAATGAATCCCATACAAGGTGGAATTCTCAACGAGACACTTGCCTCTCCCAAGAGAGGTGAACCTTCTAATGAAGATTCTAATGGAGGATCTTCATTATCCTCATCCAGCAAATGCTCCTTCCTAATAATGCTGATGTATGATGAATTCTTTCTATCTTCTATCATTCTAGATGACTTTCTTCATATTTACCACTTATGCTTTCAATGAGGTTACCAAGAGCTACTTCCTTTTTATGATGACTACTACATCCATGTAGACTTCTACTTCAGCTATTCTTTCAAGCTTCTATAATGATGTCATGAGCTCTTTCTTCAATCATGTGCTTCTAATATGATGCCATCTCCTTAATTTGATGCATACTATCATACTTACAGTGCTTTCTAACATTATAGCTATCTTTTACAAAATTGAAAAGAACTAAGTGAAGGAGATTATCGCAATCATAGTAGAGATCTTTCACTCCGTCTTTGATTTCTTCTTTTCAAATTCTTCAACTTCTTTGGTGATATGAGCTTCATTACTTTCTCTCCTTTTCTTTCCTTCTTGAGTTTAGGGTAATCTCACTTGTAGTGCACATATTCCTAACAACCATAGCATTGGATTTTTGACATATCGATCTTCTTCTGAGGACCAAACTTCCAAAACTTTCCTTTTCTCTTAGCCATGGCAACAAATGCTTGAACTTGTTCACTTTGTCCCACATCACTCTTTGCTTTTAACCTAGTTTCTATTGAAAAATGTGTAACTAGGTTCGGTCTTCATTAGTATGAAATGTATTCTTGTAAATATAAAATGAAAAATAAACTATTTTTGTTATTGAAGCATGGGTTTCATGCTCAACTTATTTTATTTTATAGGTCAAGCACCCATTGAGTGCTTCTAGGGTTTGTCCTAGGTATAAGAGTCATTATCATATATGGAAGACCCTATGGGCACATTGTATATTGTAAAAAAAAAATTATTTTGTCTTGAAAGTGTCAAAATACTTCCAAGATCAAGTCGGTCTAATGCGCTGTCAAGTCGGCCTACATGAAGAACAACATCCACCCTTGAAGAAGCCTATATATAAGAGGAGCTCGTCTTCCATTTGGAACATTCACTCGCTCATCTCTTATGCGAAGAAGGGAGTAGCAAAAGGTCGAAGAAGGAAGTGTGAAGAAGAGAAGGATAAGGAAGTCGAAGTGTTTGGGTCTCTCTATTCTTCTGAGATTGTGCAGTTTGGTTTTCTACACTAGGGAAGTCTAAAGGTTCGATTTTGGAAGAAAGAAGTGCTAGAGGGAAAAAGAAGGTCTCTTAGGGTTTCCTACTAGCACTAGGATCCATAGCAAGGCAAGCGAAGTCAAGGGAAGAGCAGTTAGAGGGAGATTGAAGTCTCCTTGAGAGGAAGCAGCAATTGCAACGGAATTTCGGATGTACTAGGAGGTCGAAGATATTGCAGCTGGAGGTTGAGGAAAACTTGATATTGGAAGGTATTTGTTTGAGTCTAGGTCATGGTATTCGTCAATTGAAAAATTTGAAAGATAAGAAGAGATTTTCAGGGTTTCCCCTCAAGAGGAGGGGTTTTGGCCCTGGCTTGCAGCATATATATTGTGTCATTGTTCTTTCTGTTTTGGTAGCTGTTTGATGTTTTGCACATTGGAATAATAAAGATCAAAACTAATAAGTAAAAAGGTAACACAAATAGTTATCAAGTAAAGAGAATTGTCATATACTTTTCCCTATTGAATTCTCAACATGGTATCAGAGCTTTGGTTCTCTAAGGGCATCATGAAAATCTCCTCTACAATGAAGAAGGACATCAAAAGGATTGCAAGCCATCTCAAGAAAGGCATGAAAGAAGTATGGAGCCTCATATTCTCTTCAAAGAAGGTATCACTCAAAGAAAAGGATGAAGGACTCTTCTCGGCTCTCTCCTGGACATTTCAAGACGAAGATATCTGGGTGATTGATAGCGGTGCATCAAGGCACATGAATGGTCACTCCCACCAATTGAAGGCCTTGTCAAAAGGAAAATTCGCATACTCTGTGGTGTTGAAGAATCTAGGGCAAGATAACTAATGATTCTTCTAACTATGATAACTGCCTGTGATGTATTTTTACTTATTAGGATTAATTTATCCTTCTTATTATTATTGTGTGTTCTTCAATTATCAAACAGCTACCAAAACAAGAAGATCAACAAGATACAATTACACAGGATGTAGGCTCCAAGCTAGGGAAAAACCTCTCCCCTTGAGAGGAAAACCCTTCAATCTCTTCGTATAGATTCTTTATTGATGAATACCAAGACCTTTGACCAACACTAAAGCCCTTCCAAGACCAAGATCAACTTCTCAATAATGTGCTTGCTTTACTGCTTTCCAAACCCAACAAAATCTCTTCTGGCAACACTTCTTCGACCTCCAGCCACAAATTTTCGGCCTTAACTGTAGATCTGCAACTTCGCCCCCCCGGCAACAGCTGCTACTTCGCACATGTGGACAAGAACTGCTTCTTCTTTGCCTCCAGCTACCTCGATTGACCTAATTTGATTTGTGGATATAGAAGGGGACTTTGTTGGCCCTTCTTTCAAGCCTTTTTCATTAGATCAAACCCTCACAAGGAAACCCTCGCTTGACTGCAGAAACCCTAGCGAAACGCTGCTTAATTTTAGTCTCCTTCTTCGCACGTGTGGAGAGAAAGAAAGGGAGAGAGACCCAAAACAATTCTTCTTCTTCTTTTGCCTTCTTCGCTATCCTTTTCTGCTTCTTCCTTCGCTTGAGAGAGAGAGGATTGATTGTGTCCAAATGAGGTCGAACTGCCTCCTATATATAGGCTTCCCAGGGTACGAGTTCTAGCTTCTAGGCCGACTTGGTCTTGGAGGGCTCAGTAAAATACAAAAATAATTCTTTTACAATTTACAAGATACCTGATGGTGTCTTCATATTATGACAATATCCCTATTTGACTTCTTGACCTAGGACAATCCTAGAAGCACTTTCAATTAGTGCTTGACCTATAAAACAAATTTCTTGGGCAAGAAACCCAAGCTCAATAATAATAATAATCATTTTTCTTTCTTTTATAAAATACAAGAATCAAAAGTACATTTCATATTTAGGAAGACCAAACCTAGCTATATTTTCTTCAACACTCCCTCTTAACTAGGGAGGTATTCATAAATGGTCCATGGCTATTCACAATACTGAAGAGATCTCATAAGAAGAGTTGGACTAGTAATCCATCTATGTAGCATCATTATAACCAACATTTTCACATAGCATGGCCTTGACTAACAACTTTATCTCTCAATAGACTAGAGCACAATGTTGGTAAGACCAATGATTATAGACACCTTCATCATTGTCTCTCAAGGTACATACCCACCCGGGTGTTCACCGAGTATGACCTTCTAGGACTATTCTTATCTTGGGTCCCCAGCCCTCAAAGAATATCGGTCATCTTTCCAACTCTTACCTTGGATGCCCTACCACATCCTCAAAGAGTATCAGATGCCAGATGATGTTAAAATTGGCAACTAGGGTCAAACTCCATATGGGTCACCTTATTTATGGCAGCTGATATTTTTCTTGGATTCCTCTCTCCGCAAGGTGTAGGATTGATCTAAAGATCATCCTATTCTGACATGTATATATGGAGATATGAATTTATTTATATTCTTGACAATTTGTCAAGGTCGGCCAGCAAGCAAAACAGTGATTTTCACCCCCAACTTAACCTCAATGTTGCATATAAAAGGAGGAGACCTCATGGCATTATTTCACCATCTCATCTTCTCATCCTTCTCTCTCCTCTCTTGTTTGGGTACACATCGCTAGCGCTGAATCTTTCACACGTGCGAAGAAGGAAGTTTGTTTTCTGTTTAGGGCAATGTTGACTAAGTTTGACTGAAGCTGTAGGAAGGTTAATTGGACAACGATTTGACCAGCATTGACTCTTCTTGATTGTGGATTGGGTTAGGCTGCCTCTCCTTGGCAGGCCGCAGTTCTGGACAACCTCTTTTACCCTCCGTTGACCAGCATTGACTGTGCTAGGGTTGGCCGCAGGATTGACTGTTGTTGGCTGAAGTTTGACTGGGATTTTCAGACTGTTTTGGGTTGCTTCTTCTTGCTGTTGGAGGTCGAGTTGACTGGGCTATTGACCGAGCTGATTGGAGGTCAAATCTGACCTGTTTGACCAACTTTGACTTTGCTGGTTAGGGTTTGCTGTTGCTATCATAAAATATCAGTTTTGTATATTTGTACTATCTCTCTCTATTGAACTATTGAAGATTATAAGAAGAATTGATCAAGGGTTTCCCCACATTGGGGTTTGTCCCTGGCTGGTGCCACATCTTGTGTCCTCTTGTCTTGGCTTGTCTTCTATTGTTTATGTTTATGTTCTATCTGCATTTTACTATCATGCTGATGTGATTGCTAATCTGGAAATTGATATTGGGCTAATAAGAAATTTGAAGTAAATTGCTCTTAAGCATAGAACATACCAAAATTAACATGGTATCAGAGCTGAGGTGAAGACAAAGCCCAAGCAAGAGTGAAAGAGCAATCACTGAAGATAGTTGGAAAGGACAAAAGGCTCAATGGGTTCCTCATCCCACTTCCCGGCTGAAGACAAGCTCCGTGAAAAGTCTGACTATCACGAATGGAAGATGTCTCTTGATTTGACATTGGAAGAACAAGAAGTGTTGGACTATGTGAAGGGTAAAATCCCTGAGCCTCCATCAAATGCACCGGCTGCTACAAAGAACAAGTACACCAAGGGTGAAGTCAAAGCGAAGAAGATTATTAGAGATTCCATTGACAAGCGTCTGGTGGCCTACATCTCCGATTTGAACACCTCCAAGGAGATCTACAACAGATTGGTAAGCATGTTCAAGGTTAGTGATGCAAATCAAGTTTTGTTCTTCAAAAATAAGTTGAAGGATATTAAGAAGGGCAAGGACGAGGATATCCAATCCTACTTCTTAAGGATCACTGAGATCAAGAATGATCTTCTATCGATTGGAGAAGTCATTCCTGATAGGGAACTTACTAGCACTACCCTTGGAGGTCTCCCACTCGAGTGGTATATATTCATAACCACTATTCTCAATAATGATCGAATTCTGGGATTTGAAGAATTGATGTCGAGATGCATTCAAGAAGAGACAAGAATGGTGGAGCAAGAAATGCTTTCAAATAGAGGCAACCCCACTGCTTTCTTTGCTCATGCCAAAAGGAGAAATAATGTTGGGTCTAAAGGACATTTCAATGGTAAGCCTGAATCTAAGGGTGGAAGGAAGGGCAGATGCTTTGTTTGCAATAAGTTTGGCCACTATGCGAGGGAGTGTCCAAATAGAAAGGACACATCACATGATGATGATCACAATCACTCCAGGGGAAACTTCAACAACAACAATCAAAGGAATGGCAGGTTCAATGGCAAAGGAAAAAGGAATGCGGGAAATCAAGGAAATGGTCAACCCTCCAAGAAAGTAAGGAACTCTAGGTATGAAGAATCAAATGTTGTTAACAATAAGCAAAATGAGTATTATCTTATATCAGCCCTCTCCACTACCTCTCCTCCGGACACTTTGGGGAATTGGCTTATTGATAGTGGTGCCTCAAGGCACTTCACTGGATACAAGGAAGCTCTCTCTAATTTGATAGAGAAGGAGACAAACTTGGAGATTATTCTTGGAGACAATGCCACCTATCCCGTAAAGGGTGTAGGGAATGTTACCCTTCAATTGAATCAGGGTAACACAATTCATTTACAAGAAGTTCTATATGTACCTGATCTCAAGAAGAACTTGGTGTCCATTTCGGCAATGGAAGACAAAGGTTACAAGGTGGCATTCATCGATGGAAAGGTACGTGTTTGGAAAAAGAATTTTAAAGATGCTTTTACTCTTGGGTTTTGGGTTGACACTTTGTATCAAGTTGGAGGAAGTCCATTGGGGGCCATGTCTTGCGACACATCTCTACAATCTGAACTATGGCACTGGAGGTTTGCCCACCTTCATTATAAGGCCCTACCCGATGTGAGACAGATGGTGACAGGGATGCCTGAGTTCAAAGTAGAGCATGAAGGTGTATGTCCGGGATGTGCCGAAGGAAAACTTAAAAGGGGACCATTCCCCTCAAGTAATAGCAAGACCACAGATATATTGCAGTTGGTCCACTCCGACATATCTGGTATGATGCCTGTAAACTCTTTGGGAGGATATTTATATTATCTCACTTTTATAGATGATTATTCTCGCAAGAATAATCATCTATAAAATTTTAGGGGCTAATATTCGCAGGTGGGCTATTTTTCCAAAAAAAATTCGCCAACTTCCATTTCTTCTAAAAATGATTCGCCCAAATCTTACAATATAAAATTATTTTACCTTAAAAATCGCCAACATTATATAGAGAATATTTATATAATCGTTATAAATTTGAATAATTTTACAAATATATCAATAAACATTTTATAATTTTCATATTAGGGACTAGTAATATTCGCTAATGTTTTTAAACTTCAAGATAATTTTCCATTCTTAAAATTTTCCCTGCTTGGATCTACTTCTTGAAAAAGAAGGATGAAGTGTTCACCTGGTTCCGTCACTTCAAAGCCATGATCAAAAATAAATCCGAGAGGAGAATCAAGATATTGAGGACTGATAATGGGACCGAGTATGAATCCAATGAATTCCATGACTACTGTAGAGAAGTTGGCATTAAGAGGGAGACCACTATACCATACACTCTTGAGCAGAATGGTGTGGCTGAAAGGAAGAATCGTACTATTATGGAAGTTGTTCGTGCCATACTTCATGATCAAAGGCTTCCGAAGTTTCTATGGTCTGAAGTTGCGAATGCCGCCGTGTATGTTCAAAACCGATGCGCTCATCAAGCATTGGACTCCAAGACTCCTGAAGAAATGTTCATTGGTAAGAAACCCAATGTCTCTCATTTTATATGGATCTACTTCTTGAAAAAGCAGGATGAAGTGTTCACCTGGTTCTGTCACTTTAAAGCCATGATCAAAAATCAATCCGAGAGGAGAATCAAGATATTGAGGATTGATAATGGGGCTGAGTACAAATCAAATGAATAACATGATTATTGCAGAGAAGTTGGCTTTAAGAGGGAGACTACAACACCATTCACCACTTAGCAGAATGGTGTGGCTGAGAGGAAGAATCGTACTATTGTAGAAGTTGTTCGTGCCATGCTTCATGATCAAGGGCTTCCGAAGTTCCTATGGGCCGAAGCTGCAAATACCGTTGTGTATGTTCAAAACCGATGCCCTCATCAAGCATTGGACTCCAAGACTGCCAAAGAAATGTTCACTGGTAAGAAACTCGATGTCTCTCATTTTAGAATTTTTGGAAGTCCCGTATATTTTCACGTGTCGAAAGAGAAGATAAGCAAATTGGGTACATCAGGGAAGAAAGGAATCTTTGTGGGATATAGTGAAAATTCTAAGGGCTATAAAATTTTTGTGGCTAGTCAAAGGGAAGTTGAGATAAGTCATGATGTCACCTTTGACGAAGATATGGCTCTTAGCAAGGTTGACAACCTTCCTATACCAAGGAAGGATAAAGAAGCTTACATCGGTAAGCAGGATGAAAAATAAATGAAACGATGCCGGATGTTGATGAACCTATTAATCTATTGATCCTCCTCCTCAAGAGCCCTCCTCCTCCAAGAAGAGGCACTCATGGCTCAGGGAGACTCTTGAAGATGCCGAGAGACATTTTGCACCAAGGGGGACTTTTCGTGAAAGTAAGAAGTCGACCAGTTATCAGGGATACCTGACCATTATGAGCATTATCATTCAAAATGAGCCTACATCATTCAAAGAAGTCGTGAAGCATCAAGTATGGAAGGATGCTATGAATGAAGAATATGAATCCTTTATGAAGAATGATGTCTAGGATGTGGTCCCTAGACCCTAGGACAAATCGGTTGTCACCTCTAAATGGATTTATAAAATCAAGCATGGAGCTAATGGGAGTGCAGAAAAGTTCAAGGCTCGCTTTGTTGCTCGAGGCTTCTCTCAAAAGGAAGGTGTAGATTACGATGAGATATTGCATCTGTTGCCCGATACACCACCATCCGCTCGATCATAGCCCTTGTTGCTTCACAAGGATGGAGCCTACATCAGATGGGTGTCAAGACCGCTTTCTTGCATGGTTCTATTAAAGAGGAAGTCTATGTGGAACAACCCGAGGGGTTTGAGATTCATGATCGGGAATCTCATGTATGCAGGTTGAAGAAAGCTCTCTATGGGTTGAAGCAAGCACCCCGAGCTTAGTATGAGAGGATCTATAGCTATTTGACGAAGCTGGGATTCACTAGGAGTGAAGTCGATTCAAACCTTTACTTTAAGGTTGAAGATGATAGACCTCTCACACTGGTGCTTGATGTGGATGACCTCTTTCTGACTGGTGTGGACCCTCTCATTCACAAATGTAAGGAGTTGGCTTCCGAATTTGAGATGAAGGACCTAGGACTAATGCACTACTTCCTAGGGTTGAAGGTTTGACAAAAGCCAAGAGAAATTTTCCTATCTTAAGGAAAATATGTTGTGAAGATATTGGAAAGATTTGGGATGGTAGATTACAAGCCTGTGACTACTTCGATGGAGCTTAACTTTAAGAAGTTATGCGGAAGTGCTGCTGGACCTGAATTGGGAAATGCTTCTGAGTATCGTCAACTCATAGGAGAACTGATGTTCTTGGTGTACTCCTATCCGGATATATGTTTTGCAGTTAACACGTTGAGCCAATATATGGTGGAGCCTCATCATTCACATTGGATTAGTGCCAAGAATCTTCTGAGCTATCTTCAGGGCTCAATCACTCATGGACTGAGATACACTGCCGGACAATGTTGCTTGGGAGCGGGAGCGGGAGCGAAAACGGGAGCGGGAGCGACCATTTTCAGAAGCTCCCGGTTTGGGAGCGAATCCGGGAGCGATTTTTTAAAAATATATATATTTTTTAATTTTTGATACATATATGTCAACAAAAACATGTAGAATGATGAATTAGACATAAAAAACATAAAAAAACATAGATTGATCATTGAACCATATCACATCAATCATCTAGAAATTATAATCGTCATCAACCATGTCCACAAGTTAGTAAAATACATATTACAACTGCAACATATTGAGTCTTATAAATCATGATTCATCAAATTCAATATTAAAGTTTCAACTTCAAGCTTTCAGAATTGAAAATTCAATAACATTTATCATCATTGATCACCAAAGTTGTACTTGTAAGCTAAGTTTAACCATTACAAGAAGTAATATCGAAGATATTTCTAAGTCCTAACTTCTAACTGTTAACATGATATGAAATGTTAAAAAATTATAAAATGAAACATGAATAATGAGATGAAATGAAACAACTTTAGTCTTTCACAAAGCATCATATTCATAATTCACAATCATTACCAATGAGTTATAATTGCCAAGGCCCAACTTCAAACTTCAAATTTTCATTGTCACAGTGATATAATGTTTACAAAAAATATCATAATGATATGAAAGAGTCAAGAGTCAAGAGTCAAGGACTCAAAACTCAACAGTTATGAAAACTAAAGTCTAATAGAAACTAAAAAAGACAAGTAAACTGTAAATCTACATGTGGCCCTTGCCACGAGAGTCTCCAGGAGTATAAGCAGGTCGTGGTGGTCTTCTAGGAGTCTCCCGCATAGACCGACGACCAGAACTAGAACCTCCACGCGAGGGTGTAGATGGAGGTGGCGACAGCAAAGGAACAAGACTCGGACCTCGAGCACTGCTACTGGATGGTGGAGGTGGAGGTGGAGGTGGCATGGTTGCTGCTTCATTTTCATCCCTTACAAGTTCCTCTTCTAGTTCTTCAATATGTACAATGCCATCCTCCAAATTGTCATCCTCTGGGTGATTGTCCCAAATTTTATATGTGGGATCCTCATTAGCCCGATCACAGTAATGACTCAACAACCTCAAGTTGTAGTGCACATAAACCAAGCTTTCTGCTCGGTTTTCATTGAGTCTGTTTCTTTTCACATTATGTATATAACTGTAGGTGCTCCAACACCTCTCTGCAGAAGAAGAATTTACAACCTGTGAAAGAACTTTTTTTGCCAATTTTGGCAAAATTCCGTGGCCGCCATATGTTTCCCACCATGTGAGAGAATCAAATTTATCTTTGTCGTCCATTGCATGGAAGTTACCATACAAACCAGTGCCACTGAAGTATCTGCCTATTTCAAGGCGCACAGCTGCACATTCCTCCCTGTCAGGTACCAACTTTTCTAATGCTTCCAAATATCCTTTAGTTACCTCTTGATCTAAATGGGGTTTGGTCCTAACCCCACCCCCTGCTGCAGGTTGGCCCAACCAAGATGCTGAGTAGTATTTTGGCGTAAGGATATACGCCAAGCAATGTAGTGGAAGGTTAATCCTATTCCACCGTTCACACACACAATCATGAATCAGTTTGTACAAGTTGGGATCTCTATTATGAACAATGTCTTTTATTTCCCCCAACATGGTATCCATTTGCTCATACACCTCGCCAATCAATGGTTTGTCTGTATCTGCAAACCAAATCATGTGATAAATTGGCTTGGTGAAATCCAATACCTGCCTCACAGTTGTCCAAAACTGCCCATCAAGAGCGGCCTCCTCCACCATTTCAAAACCTGCCATGTCAGCTACATTTGTAGCCCTTTCCTTTAACACCTGCCAATGTGGACTTGATACCATGCTAGCTAATGCCTCTCTTACCTTCAAAAGGCGCCTGAAGGTGAGGTAATAGCTACCAAATCTAGTCCTCGCAATCTTCAGCAACTCCAATCTCGAGTGACTGCGGAAAAGGCCATGGGTATTGCTATGATTTGTAATAAATTTTATCATTTGTTTTCCTTTCTTGTACAAATTACCAATCCATTGGTATTGTTCATTTTTTTTTTTGACAATATCATGCAACAGAAGGTTCAATGTGTGAACCAAACATCCAGACCAAAATATGTTCGGGTATTTATCCTCAATAATTGCTCCCGCTGCCTTACAATTAGGAGCATTATCAGTGATGACTTGGATGACATTGTATGGGCCAATACGCTCAATTGTTTCAAGTAATGCTTCTGCAATGTTGATGGCGGTCTTGAACTTGTCTAAGTAATCATGTGCAGCTAGAAAGATGGGACCACCAACAAACACAGCAAGAACACTTATCAATGGTTTGCCTTTTACATTTGTCCATCCATCAGATACAATGGACACCCCATGGTCAGTCTAAGAACTTGTCATTTTATTCAAAGAATGTGATATTTTTTCTTTTTCATGATCAAGGCCAACGGTTCTTGCCTTGTCATACCCAGGGCTCTTGTATCCTTTAGGGGCATCATTTATGGCAGAAACCATTTCGTGCCAATAAGGTGAGCGTGGAACATTGAATGGTATCCCATATGCATAGAGAAACCTGTAAACTTTTGAATCCACATCATTCCTACACCCCTCATCAAGGAAATCTGATATGGTTCTACGCCTTAAAGATGATGACCCTGTGCCTCCATATCCACTGCCTTGGGAGGATGCTGAAGGAGTTCTTTGTGATTGTGAGCTTGGTTCAAAGAAACCCCTTGATTTTTTTGTTCTGTATTGGGCGTCCTCCTCTTCCTTTATGTATTTGGCTCTATCTGTTGTTGACACCGCTGTACAAGTTTTGATTCCTATTTGTTTTTCTCCATCCCATGGCCTTTTCCCGCAGAGGTGTCTTCTAGCACGGGTGTATGAACCTGTGTAATCAGTGTTGCAATGGGGGCAATGAAATATAGTGGTTCCACCCCCTCTCCCTGTTTCAGCCCTGTGAACATATTTCCACAATGGAGTTTGGTCTTGTTTAGTTTTTTGAGGGTCATGTTCACCCTCCTCCAGCTCCTCCTCACTGGGGTTTTCACCCATTTGACTTTCTCCGGCTTCTTCATCCCCCTCTTTAGTTTGGGGCCCCCTCCGTTTCCTACTCTCCAGCACCATAATAACCATAAAAGGGACCAGGAAGAGGAAAATGCCAATAAATATAGCCAGGTCCATGGTGTTCGATGTTTGTAGGGTTTTGATTCTTGAATCTGCAAATTAATTTAATTTTTTGGCATTAATTAATTTAATTTATTAATTTAATTTAAATACATGATCTTTAAACAGTTAAACTCAAACAACTAAATTAAATTAACTAAATTAACTACCTAACCAGCTAAACTAACTAGATTACTAAGTTACTTACCTCTGCAGGCTTGCTCCTCGCTCCTTGGCACTTGCTCCTCGCTCCTCAGCACTTGCTCTTCGCTCCTTTGCTCTTGCTCCAGCTCCAAACCTTGCTCAATGAAGTTATAATGAATGTTTTTTGGCCCATTGGGCTTATAAAACAAATTTTTTTTTCTAAATTTTTTAATTTTTTCGGGTCCGGCGGATTTTTTTTTTCCGCCGAACCGCTCCCGGCCCGGCTCGAATCACTCCCGGAGCGATTTTTAATGTCCGGGAGCGATCAGGGAGCGATCGCTCCCCGATCGCTCCCGGGCATTAAAAATCGCTCCGGGAGCGCCGGAGCGATCGCTCCCTGTGTCGCTCCCTAACAGACCAGGGAGCGCAAATTTTTTTAAGGGAGCGCGCTCCCGAAAATCGCTCCCGTCCGGGAGCGATTTTGGGAGCGCGCTCCCGAGCCGCTCCCGCCCAGAGCGCGCTTCGGGAGCGGGTTCGAGGGGGGGGGTGCTCCCCTGCAACATGGCTGTCGGAGATGTGAGGCTGCATGGTTATTTTGATGCTCATTGGGAAGGCAGTGTGGTGGATCGCAAGAGCACCTCTGGGTGTTGTTTCTCTTTGGGTTCTGCTTCAATATCTTGGATGAGCAGGAAGCAGAAGTTGGTTGCTTTGAGCACTGCTGAGGTCGAATACATAGCTGCGAGTATGGCCTCCTGTGAAGCTGTCTGGTTGAGGAAGCTCTTCAGTGAGCTGTTTGGACATGTGTTGGATACCACCGTGATCCTCTGCGACAACTAGAGTGGGATCCGATTATCAGAGAACCCGTATTTCATGATCGCTCCAAGCACATCGATATCAGGTACCATTTTATTTGAGATATGGTACAACGAGGAGCAATAAGGCTCCATCACATTGGCACTGATGAGAAGGTTGTCGACATTCTGACGAAGCCCCTAGGAAAGGTCAAATTCTTGACTTTCTGAGAATGACTAGGAGTCATGGAGAGACCCTCTTATGAGGGTCTTGTATGATATGGACATTGAGCTCTGGGAGCTTCGAGGGGCTTGGGGTACTTCTTGGAGTGATGAGAAACCATAGGGTGAGTGGTTCAGCCTTCCCCTAGTGGTTTGTTGTGTACAGGGTGAGTGGTTCAGCCTTCCCCTATGATACCCCGTGGCGACATGTAGGCAGGATGAGTGGTTCATCCTTCTCCTGCTGAGACATCCTACCCATGCAATCTGGGACTCATGGGAAGTACCTCTCATCTGGCCAATGAGTAGGGAAATGAGGATAGGGACCATAGTACTACCGATGGATGCATCGTGTACTACCGTACTCCCTATGCTAGGATGATATTGATCTGGGATCAATTGGAACTAACTTTGGGTCGGTAAGAGTGTTATGACGCACTTTCTTTATTGGAACTAACTTTGGGTCAGTAAGAGTGGTATGACACACTCGCTTCATTGGCACTGACTTTGGGTCAGTAAGAGTGGTCTGAGACACTCTCTTTTATCTGGGACTAAGTTCAGGTTAGTAGAGAATGGTATGATACGTTCTCGATCTCTTCTTCTTCTTCATAGTTCAGCAGCGCAGAGCGGAGCAGTGCATTGATGGCAGAGATAGTACCCACTGACAGATGGATTAGTAGATGGAGTTCTTCCTAGTTGAGAGGGAGTGTTAAAATTGGCAACTAGGGCCAAACTCCATATGGGTTACCTTATTTATGGCAACTGATATTTTTCTTGGATTCCTCTCTCCGAGAGGTGTAGGATTGATCTAAAGATCATCTGATTCCGACATGTATATATGGAGATATGAATTTATTTATATTCTTGACAATTTGTCAAGGTCGGCCAGCGAGCAAAATAGTGATTTTCACCCCCAACTTAACCTCAACGTTGCATATAAAAGGAGGAGACCTCATGGCATTATTTCACCATAAGGCATTATTTCACCATCTCATCCTCTCATCCTTCTCTCTCCTCTCTTGTTTGGGTATGCATAGCTGGAGCAGAATCTCTCACACGTGCGAAGAAGGAAGTCTGTTTTCTATTTAGGGCAGCGTTGACCGAGTTTGACCGAAGCTACAGGAAGGTTATTTGGACAACGTTTTGACCAGCATTACCTCTTCTTGATTGCGGATTGGGTTAGGCTGCCTCTCCTTTGCAGGCCGCAGTTCTGGACAACCTCTTTGACCCTGCGTTGAACAACGTTGACTGTGCTAGGGCTGACCGTAGGCTTGACTGTTGTTGAACGAAGTTTGACTGGGATTTTCAGACTGTTTTGGGCTGCTTCTTGCTGTTGGAGGCCGAGTTGACTGGGCTATTGACCGCGCTGATTGGAGGTCAAATTTGACCTGTTTGACCAGCTTTGACTTTGCTGGTTAGGGTTTGTTGTTGCTGTCATAAAATATCAGTTTTGTATATTTGTACTCTCTCTCTGTGCTGAACTATTGAAGATTATAAGAAAGACATGGATTCTTTGAAGAATACATGAGCTGCGCGTTTTTCGTCTACACGCTTTGAGGGCACCCAATGCACTGGTGTGCCACGCTGCTCAAAAAATCTATTCATTCTCTTGCTCATCTAGTCGCAGAGATAGACCATGCTTTCAATCACTTCGACCGTGAAGCACTCAACAAAGAAATTCTGAAATTACAAAAAGCACCCGATGAATCTGTTGAATAGTTTCACACACGCTTTTGTAATCTTGCATACCGATTCCCTGAAGATGATATTGATTGGGAATTTCTCGATGGGAGATTTGAGTATCTTCTTTACATATCTAAAAATCCACAATTCTTGAAATCACTCGAATCCCGCTCATACTCTGGTGATGGAACTACGCAATCACGAGCAGGCACAATCGTTGTCACAAGTGACTATCTGCCTTCACCTCATCAAATAGCTCCACCACCGCAGAGTGATGTGGGAGATCATGCACATACCTCTGTTGAACTGTCACATCCTCCCACCCCACCTACTCTTGATATCTGCGCAGATTTGGCTTGCAAGCCTGTTGGTTGTCACGTGGATTCGTTCCCTTGACCTCCGTCCTCGCGTTTTGTTGATCCTCCGGATTGTACTGTCTTGTGTTCTTCCATTCCAGACTCCTCACCTGTTGTGAACGAGGATCAAGTTGTCAACGGAGTTGGTGTTATGCAGCCAACCTGCGCCATCATTCATGATGAGTGTGTGCGGGAATCTAAAGAAGAACCCGCGGTGAAGGATGACTCCCTTCCAGCCGCGCCTCATCCGCTTCATCCTGACATCCCTTGTGATTCTACCACTGCTGATTTCCCCTATGAAAACCCATTTCCAGATGTTTCTACTTCCGATCATTCACAGGACATGTCGGATGTCAGTCTATCATCACAGTGCAGAGAGGACACATCTTCCTCTGGAAATCCGTCCAATCTGTCATCTGTCATTTCTGAAAACACAGAGGGTGAACATCTTTGCTTCTCATCTACCCCTTTGCTCGATTCATCAAATCATGAGGATGCCGACAAACATCCTAAATTTTTTGATCTTGGCTGTCGTGATCTCTCTACTTCTTCATCTGATCATGATGTTGATTCAATCGTTGTTAATCTATCTAAGACACTGGTCTACAATGATCTATCTGTCAACGAAGTTGAAACCCTGCAGACTGTCGAGGCACTTCAGCCCAAGCTGATGGTTATGTCAGGCCCTCGCTATCCTGAGGTTGGTTTCACTTCCGGTCAGGAAATTGTTGAAACACTCAAGGCTCCTCATCACTCTCTGCTTTGCATTGAAGATCAACCAAACACCCAGATTTTGCTTCCTCCACTCGAACTACATGATCCCATCGCTCATGTGTTGGAGGAATCTTACACAGCAAGCACACATGCACAACATAAGTGGTCTACCTTTCTCACGTTTGCTTGCATGTCACAGTCAAGAGAATGCACACACTCAACATCTGCATGCAGTGTAGCACAACACCATGGCAACTCCACAGAGTGCATGTCATGCGCTTTCACTCATCTTTGTTCTGTGGTCGCTTGTAAACTCGGAGTGTGTTTGTCTTCACTGTTATATCTTTCTTGTTTGCTGGTTCGCATAGTTGTCTTGTTCGCAAACCATGCCTTCACCAACATGGGTCAACCAATGCGCCGGTGGCTGCATTGGAAGTATCACTTCACGTGAGATGGCCCATGCACCGTTAGCTTAGGAGTAGGAGTAGTGTTTTCTTTCAATCTGTTTGCTTGCATGCTTGTTTGCTTACTTGCTTTGTTGGTTTGTTCGCTTGCTTGCTTGTTTGCTTACTCGCTTTGTTTTTGCTTTTGCTTCTGCTTCTGCTTTTCTTTGTTGTTTGTTTGCTTGTTTTGTTCGTAGGTTAGTTTCGCATGAAACCATGTATGACTCTTGAAACAAGTTGGGTAAAGTATGAGAGGACTTGTACAACTATCAACATTTGGTTATTTGTTGTCCGCTCTCTTATGTAAGAACTTGTTGTCTTCAGCCCATGATACGTCGATGGAAAATACGTACTGTTCGAAGTGAACCTTGGTGAAAACACAATGCTTGCACACTAACTAGTGTCACTTACTCTAGTCAGGATCTCTCTTCCGCCTCTGAAATGAATAAGTGTTATGCACAGTTATGAAGGTGAAAAATGAAAAAATGAAAAAAGTTTGAAAAAATGAAAATGAATAAGGCGAAAGAAGAGAAAGGCTTCTGATGGAGAGAAAGGCTTCCTATGGAGAGAGGTGATGCAAGTAACTCCGTCGAGGTATTGACTAGGCTCGCTCGCAGTGGAGCCATGCTTGTGTTCCTAAGTGACTCTGTGAGCAGCGGATCAACACCAGAGATGAAACTAAGACTCTGACGACTATACTACTTGTGCACCAATATACCCCTCAACCCCAATCGAAACAATTGTGTTGACTTGGCATGGAATGTGTGTCAATTGAACAAGAGCTTGGCAGATGCTACATCTTACAATCAAGCTAGTGTGGAAACCAAGAGGAGCTGAGAATTGCACAATGCTTCTGGACGTGTTAGACTTGATTTTCATGAACAAGGTCCATTCAGAGAGCTGGAGTTCTACCAGTGTGTCGCCAAGTGTTGTAGCGGCTACAACCACCCTCCAAAATTTTGCTTTAGCTTCGTTTTGGAGCCTCCCTACCAACCTTCACAACAACATGTCTTGCTTCGTTAAGTACACAAGCTCCAATGATTTTCTTGCAGAAAGACAACCTGTCGATCAAACCTTGATGCATTACCCTCACAGGTTGTTCATCTGGACTTGGTCCAGCAGCAGGCTGAGCAGCTCCTTCAAGAATTTGCACAAATCTGGAGGGCAACCAGCCTTCCCTCCAGAAATTGCGCAATCCTGACTGGCAGCCTGTTGGGCCCCAGAATTGTGCAATTTTGTTGAGCAAGCTTCACCCAGAAAATTGCGCAATCCTTCCCAGCTGGGCTGCTCAGCCTAGAATTTGCGCAAATCTGGGCAGCAGTCAGCTGCTCTGCCCAGAAATTGTGCAAATCTTCTGAGCAGCCAGCCTAACTCCCAGCTAGAAATGTGCATTTTCTCCCAGCAGTTGAGCAGCCTCTTGCATGTGCAGCTGAGTTGACCGGTTCCCTCCGGGACTAAGCAAAACAGACTTGCATGCATGGGCTGCTTCTCCCAAGGCAACATGCAAAGGCATCCCTTGTTTCAAGGACCTATTTTTGGCAAGTGGAGGTTACATGCAAGGATCATTTCAGAAACCTCCCACCAAGTGTCGCTTTTCCTAGATTTGTGGCATGTGCGTCGCAACCTCGATTTCATCAAAACTCATGAACCGGACGCTGCAGAGCTCATTCCTCACATCAACCTTGCAACTCTGACATCCCACATCGCATCTAGGAGCTGTCGACACATTCAACTCAGTTGTTTTGGGGTAAGCCTGCTTTCCATGTCTTGTGTTGCATTTCTGGCGCTTTTTGTGTTTTGCTTTGTATGAACACTGTCTGCTTGATTTCAGTGAGCGCTTGTTGTCATTTTGATACATACTAGCTTGTACTAGCACCGTTTCAGTTTTCATTAACATCTCATTGCTATTGCATGCATGAAACTGTTTTTCACGAACGGTCGCCAATTCGGTGACTCGCCTCACCCACATGCATGTTGTTCCGTTTTCTGAATCTATCATTCACTGTTTGCATGCACGATCATTCTCTTATGCTTACACTCAGTATCACCATGCATTCGCATTCACATTCGTGTTCAGTTGCCTGTCGGTGAGTCTGGGCAGCCTTGGCCTGGACTCTGCCTCACCAAGACAGCATTGCGCAATCCTGAGAGGGAAGGCTCTGTCTTCCTCTCAAGAAATGCACATTTTTGCCCAATAACTGTCCTCCAGTCTTGCATTGCGTAATTCTGAGGGACAATGATTGCTGGCCTAGAAAATTGCGCAATGCAGTCACTGAGCTTGCAACCATTGCCCGCTGAGATTGCGCATTGCGCTATTCCAGTAGCCAGCAGCTAGAATGGACTGTGCATTGCGTAGTTCCAACAGTCAGTCAGCGTCCCAGCAACCTAGACTGTGCCTTGCGAAGTCTTGGCAGTCAATCTCCCAACCTCTCGGCCGAAATTGCGCGACCTTCATGATCAGTCACACCTGTATGTTGCAAGTCAGTTCTCAAGTTCATTTTGGTTTTTGACTGACAGATTGCTTGCCATGAGTTTTGTCATGTCTCCAAATATTTCAGGTGTTCATCTGCCTCTCAGTTGTACAGGTATGATGGTTTCCAAGAGAACAGAGTCGAAGGCACCGTTCAAAGCACACTTGGGGATGCAGTCGATCAAGTGTCTATGGACTTGCCTACCCACGAAGACATCTAGTTGTTCGTAGACAAGGACATCAAGATATGACGGCAACATCATCACAACGAGCAACATCATGAACAACAACTGAAGGTAGCATACCGGATGCAATGAATGCAAGAGGAAGGTTGTTGGCAACATAGAGGCGAAACAAGGTTGCAAGCTCAAGCAGATCCACTGGTGATAAAAGCAACTTTGGAGACTCAGGCTATATGAGGTGACGACGCGACATGAACATCACACGAAGACAGATAATGGAACAAAGAAGGAGTTGCATGTGCTGAAGCAACAACTCAAGGAAAAACATGAGTTGCGCAGACAAGCGAATGAGTTGCAACAAGAACAGGTACAACAGGGGGCACAACATACACTCACGGATGAAACTGCGCCTGTACAAGTTAAAGATCCATTCCAGCAGCTGGCACGGAGCAGACATGGTGAGCAGTGTTGTTGATCGCATGCAAAGGAATGCAGCAACATGCATGTCATTGTGTGCACGCATGCGATCCCAACCATTTAGCATACTCACCGAGGCGAAGACAAGAAGCAAGTCTGACTGGAGTTGAACATGTACCTCAACAAGTTGATGCGCATGACCACTAGCACACACTTGAAGATCAGCACAGACACAATGCATCAATGTGTTGCCGGTTTAGCCGCACCCAAGAAGACCATGCGCATGCTATCAGACGAGTTGGACAAAGGAGCCATACCAATGCACCCGGATGCAACGGAGGCAAGAGTTCGCTTCAGCAAGATGTCACCATGGAGCACATGCACACCATCACGGATGACCAAGCTTGGCATTAGCTCACCACCTTCACCATCATAAGCATGTCAAAGAGTTGGTCTCACCACAACGGACCGAGTGTCAGTGATGTCTTGCATGGCTTGCTCAAACCATTTTGTCTCACATGAGCACATGTGCATTGTAATGTAACGTCATGTCAAGTGTAAGTCAAGTGTCGATAGTTGGATGTAACAGTCATAGAGTACATGAAGAGTCATGAGGGTAGATGAATTGTCACAAAGGGGAATGTCAAGGGTCACCCCACCCTTTGCTATAAATAGAACCTCATAACTCATTGTAAAAGCTTTTGGTCAGCCAAGCTTCCGATAAGACTATCTTGGAGAGAGTTTGGATAGTATTGTAACAAGCCTTGGCTTCTCCACTGCGCAGAGCTAGTACATCTCTTTGGAGGAGCAGGCGGTTGTGGCTGTAATGTTCCACTATTGGAACTAGTGGTTGGACATGGATGTATTGTATGACTGGAACTTACACTTCTTAATATAACAAGAGCCAACACGTTTCATGCATATGTTGTATTGTATTCTATGCTATCTGGTTTACTCTAAATGATATATGTAGTTGTTTGCTTACGCATGCATGTATGGACTATTCTGTATAAGTATGTATGAATCTTTTTGAAATGTGTTGTTGGTTTAACCATCACTTTGGATTGCTTGCTAACTTGCCTTCCATGTTGTGATGCATCTTCACTCGTGTGTTCCCTTCCAAGCCGTGTACTATTACAGGTTTCCAAGGGGCGCACTCATCTCAACCCCCGTGTGTTAGAACCTCTCATGCACCTTCCTTGACTCACTGCAGCTGTCACACCCTTGCTACCAATAGAGTTATCTTACTTGCCTCTGTGCAAAATCGTGGTCAAGGCATTGCTATACGACCCACTGCTGGGACTCCTACACCAAACGGTTTGAGGTCTAATTGGGACTTCTTACTGGGGAGATCCCCTTACATGTTGGCGGGTCCAGCACCGTCAATAGGGCACAACCTTTGCAGACTCCTTCATGGTCTTCTTTGAGATTTGGTATTCCATTTACAATGGAGTTTAGAGTTGGCAAGATCTTGGAATGAAGATGGCCCAATCTTCTATGCCAAAGTTCACACGAACTTATCTCAATGTGGACAAGTGCTTGACTTAGATGAGATGAGACTCTGTAGAGTCTTCCTTCTCAAACTGCAATGGTTCTATCTTTTTCAATGCTTGAATCTTTAGCCCAAACCACTACTTTACCATCTATAAAAGAAACACTATCTCCTTTTTCTTCTAATGATGAAATAGAAATAAGATTTTTGCACAAACCTGGAACATATAGAATGTTGTTGAGATGAATGTTACCTCCTCCTTCTAGCCCAATTGATGTAGATTCAATGCCTTTTACCGGATAGCTCTTGTTGTCACCAAGTTCCACAGAGTATGGAGACTTCCCTTTGGATAGGGTTTTGAGTTGCTTGTGATATCCAGTAATGTGTCTTGAAGCTCCACTGTCTATCACCCATATACTTTCATCTTGAAATGTTTCAGTGAGGGTTGAGAACAATACTTCATTCTTTAAAGATTTGAGATCTTTGGAAGAGAGGAGACTATTCCACATTGCCTTGAAACTTTGCTTGATGAGACTTGCTAATGATGAGCACTTCTTTTCAATATAGAGTTGACCTTCTTCATGTCCTGTATGAACCATATCTCTGACACCATGTTGAAGAATCTAGGGCAAGATAACATTAATGATTCTTCTAACTATGATAATTGCTTGTGATGTCTTTTTACTTATTAGGATTAACTTCTTCTTATTATTATTATCGTGTGTTCTTCAATCATCAAACAACTACCAAAACAAGAAGATCAACAAGATACAAGTACACAGGATGTAGGCTCCAAGCCAGGGAAAAACCTCTCCTCTTGAGAGGAAAACCCTTCAATCTCTTCTTATAGATTCTTTATTGACGAATACCAAGACCTTTGACCAACACTGAAGCCCTTCCAAGACCAAGATCAACTTCTCAATAATGTGCTTGCTTTACTGCTTTCCAAACCTAGCAAAATCTCTTCCAGCAACACTTCTTTGACCTCCAACCACAGATTTTCGGCCCTAACTGCAAATCTGCAACTTCGGCCCCCCGGTAGTAGCTGCTACTTTGCACGTGTGGACAAGAACTGCTTCTTCTTTGCCTCCAGCTACCTCGCTTGACCTAATTTGACTTTTGGATCTAGAAGGGGACTTTGTTGGCCCTTCTTTCAACCCTTTTTCATTAGATCAAACCCTCACAAGGAAACCCTAGCTTGACTGCAGAAACCCTAGCGAAAAGCTGCAGAATTTCAGCCTCCTTCTTCGCACGTGTGGAGAGAAAGAAAGGGAGAGAGACCCAAAACACTTCTTCTTCTTCTGCCTTCTTTGCTATCCTTTTCTGCTTCTTCCTTCGCTTGAGAGAGAGAGGATTGATTGTGTCCAAATGAGGTCGAACTGCCTCCTATATATAGGCTTCCCAGGGTATGAATTCCATCTTCTAGGCCAACTTGACAAGCTGGCAGACCGACTTGGTCTTGGAGGGCTTAGTAAAATACAAAAATAATTCTTTTTATAATATACAAGATACTTGATGGGGTCTTCATATTATGTCAATGTTCCTATTTGACTTTTTGACCTAGGAAATCCTAGAAGCACTTTCAATTAATGCTTGACCTATAAAACAAATTTCTTGGGAAAGAAACCCAAGCTCAATAGTAATAATAATCATTTTTCTTTCTTTTACAAAATACAAGAATCAAAAGTACATTTCATATTTATGAAAACCGAACTTAGTTATACTTTCTTCAACATGTGGAACTTGGAGACAACAAAAGCTATCCAGTGAAAGGCATTGGATCATCATCAATAAAGCTTGAAGATGGAAGCAACATCCACCTCAACAACATTTTATTCATTCCAGGCTTGCACAAAAATCTTCTTTCTATTTCAAGCTTAGAAGATAAAGGAGATAGGGTAGCTTTCATTGATGGGCAAGTAGTTGTATGGGATAAAGGCACAAGCATAGATTAAGCAAAAGTAATTGGCATTCGAGAAGGAAGGCTCTATAGATTAATGTCTTCAGTGAATCATGCCCTAGTCCACACTGAGATTAGTCCATGTGAACTTTTTGCACTGAAGGTTCGGTCATTTACATTTCAAGATTCTACCAACTCTAAGTTCCATAGTAGATGGAATACCAAATCTAAAGGAGGATCATGAAGGTGTCTGCAAAGGATGTGCACTAGGCAAGAATACCAAGAAACCATTTGGAAGCAGTGCTTCACGATCAAAAGAAATCTTGGATCTCATTCACTTTGATGTATGTGGCCCTATGTCTCCCAAATATCTTGGAGGTCATCTCTATTATGTCGCATTCATAGATGATCATTCAAGAAAGGCCTAGGTTTACTTAATGAAAACCAAGGATGAAGTATTTATTAAATTTCACGAATTCAAAGCAGAAGTAGATAACCTTACAGAAAGAATAATCAAGATACTAAGATCTGATAATGGAGGAGAATATACATCCAAAGAGATCATAGCATTTTGTAAGGAATCTGGGATTAAGAGGGAGCTGAGAGTTCCATATAATCCCAAACAAAATGGAGTTGTAGAAAGAAAGAACCGATCCATTGAAGAAAGTGTAAAAGCAATGATACACGATCAAGATCTACAGAAGCTTCTGTGGGGAGAGTCAACAAAGACAACAGTCTACATACAAAATCGATGTCCTCACAGACCTCTAAACAACAAGACTCCGGAAGAAGTGTTCACTAGGAAGAAACCATCTATATATCGTCTCTGAATCTTTGGGTGTCCTTTGTATATACATATACTTAAAGACAAAAGAAAGAAACTGGATCCTTCCAGTGTGAAAGGTACATTTGTCGGATATAGTAACTCATCTAAAGCCTATAGAATTTGCATGAAAGATGGACATCACATTGAAGTTAGTCGTGATGTCATATTTGATGAAAGCATAGCATTCAAGAAATCAAAAGAACTTTCTATAGATTTTGATGACAAAGAACTTCCTATCTTTGAGGAAGAAGCTGACAAGGAAGAAGAAGGATCCCACCATGAGGAAGGACCTAGTGAACCTATTCAACCTATGGTTGTTCAAGGAACAAGGAAAATACCTAACTGGTTGAAGTCTACACTAATTGATGCAGAAGGTCATGGGGCAACTTAAGGATCATTTAGAGAAAGTAAAAGACCCAAGAGATATTTTGGGTATGCTGCATACATGACAAGGTTAATAGAAGCAGAACCATCAACATTTGAGGAGGCTATACAACATCAAGAATGGAAGGATGAAATGAATGAAGAATACCAATCTATAATGAAGAATGGAGTCTGGGAGATCGTACCTAGGCCTGAAGACAAATCTGTGGTTACTTCTAAATGGATCTATAAGATCAAGCATACAACTGATGTAAGTATAGATAAATATAAAGCAAGATTTGTGGCTAGAGGTTTCTCTCAACTCGAAGGCATCGACTATGAAGAAACATTTGCTCCAACATCAAGATATACTATAATTCGATCATTAGTCTCTCTGGCAGCATCAATGGGATGGAACATCCATGAAATGGATGTCAAGACTGCATTTCTGAATGGCACAATAGATGAAGAAGTCTATATAGAACAACCCTTGGGATTTGAAGCAAAGGACAGGAAGACATATGTTTGTAGATTAAAGAAGGCACTATATGGCCTCAAGCAAACACCAAGGGCGTGGTATGCTAGGATGGATGCATACCTACAGAGATTAGGCTTCATGAAAAGTTATGTTGACTCAAACCTCTACATCAGGGTTGTGAACAATGAACTTGTAATCATTCTTCTGTATGTCGTTGATCTTCTCTTGACAGGTGTAGAAGGTTGAATTGAAGAATGTAAGAAGCAATTGGCAACGAAATTTGACATGAAGGACCTTGGGTTGATGCATTACTATTTGGGACTGGAAGTTTGGCAAGAACCTATTGAAGTCTATTTAGGTCAAGAAAGTATGTGATCGAGATATTGAAGAAGTTAGAGATGATGGACTGTAAACAAATGACCACTCCAATGATCACTAACTTGAAGAAACTAAGAAGTTTTGAATCAAGCCCTGTGGATCCTTCCAGATATAGACAACTCATTGGCTCACTAATGTACTTAGTGAATACTAGACTGGACATATGTTTTGCAGTAAATGTACTCAATCAGTTCCAAGTGGAGCCAAATCATGATCATTGGATAGTAGCAAAACATATTCTGAGATATCTACGAGGAACCATCAACTACTGCTTGAAGTATGATAGAAGGAATAACGTTCAACTAACTGGCTACACAGATTCTGACTGGGGAGGCAGTGAACAAGATGGGAGAAGCACTATGGGAGGATGTTTCAGCTTAGGATCCTCTATGGTCTCATGGATGAGCAAAAAACAAGACACCGTTGCGTTAAGTAGTGTTGAAGTTGAGTATGTTGCAACATGCAAATTCAGTAGGGAAGCAGTTTGGTTAAGGAAGTTGCTGTTTGACTTATTTGAAGGACCGATGAACCCTACAGTGATATATTGTGATAACACCAGTTGTATTCGTTTGTCTGAGGACCCAATGTTTCATGGGAAGACAAAGCATATCAACAACAAGTATCACTATATGAGAGAGCTAGCACAAAATGGTGTGGTGCAACTACAATATATCTCCACTGATGAGCAGGTCGCTGACATATTGACAAAATCACTTCCAAACAAGAAGCTTGTATACTTAAGGAACAAGCTTGGTTTGGTGGATTTTTTTTCCCTAATTGAGAGGGAGAGATAGACACAAGATTCTTATCTTCACTTAAGAAGAAAGAATGGAGGATTGAGTAACTATCTGGCATTCGATACTCTTTGAGAATGCGATGGGGCATTCAAGACAAGAGTAGTCGTGGACCGATATTCTTTGAGGATTAGCTACCCAAAATAAGAATAGTCTAATGGGAGGTCATACTCTGTGAACACCCAGGTGGGGTATGTACCTTGGAGAGACAATGATGATGGTGTCTATACATCATTAGTCTTTCCAGCATTGTGCTCTGATCTTGTGGAGAGATAGAGTTGTTAGTCAAGGCCTTGTTATATGACAACGCTGGTTATTATGATGATAGACAAATGGGTTACCAATCCGACTCTTCTTATGAGATCTCTTCAGATTGAGAATTAGCATGTACCTCTAATGAATACCTCCCTAGTTAAGAAGGAGTGTTGAAAAATGTGTAACTAGGTTCGTTCTTCATTAGTATGAAATGTATTCTTGTAAATATAAAATGAAAAAGAAATTATTTTTATTGTTGAAGCATGGGTTTCATGCTCAAGTTATTTTATTTTATAGGTCAAGCACCCATTGAATGCTTCTAGAGTTTGTCCTAGGTATAAGGGTCATTTTTATATATGGAAGACCCAATGGGCACATTGTATATTGTAAAGAAAAAAATATTTTGTCTTGAAAGTGTCAAAATACCTCCAAGATCAAGTCGGCCTACATGAAGAGCAATGTCCACCCTTGAAAAAGCCTATATATAAGAGGAGCTCATCCTCCATTTGGAACATTCACTCACTCATCTCTTATGCGAAGAAGGGAGTAGCAGAAGGTCGAAGAAGGAAGTGCGAAGAAGAGAAGGATAAGGAAATTCGAAGTGTTTGGGTCTCTCTATTCCTCTGGGATTGCGCAATTAGGGTTTTTGCACTGGGGAAGTCTAAAGGCTCAATTTTGGAAGCAAGAAGTGCTAGAGGGCAAGCGAAGGTCTCTTAGCGTTTCTGTTAAATTTAGCAACTAGGGCCAAACTCCACCTTGGAGAGCTCATATGATGGAGCTACTATTTTTATTGGATTCCTCTTTCCGATAGGTGTAGGATTGATCTAAAGATCATCTCATTCGGACATGGACAAATGGAATTATGAATTTATTGTGTTTATGGACAAATTGTCAAGGTTGGCCACCAATCTAATGTAGGCTCAGAAGCCCAACAGTGACGTCTATTCATCCTCAATGTTGCATATAAATAGAAGGTGCATTTGCCTCATTTGGACATCAATCATTCACACACATCTCTCTCTCATCTAATTGGTTTGTACACTTTTCTAGGAAGCCTCTCTCTCCCCACGTGCGAAGGACAAGACATGGTTTTTTTGTTTTAGCGTTGACCGAGTTTCAGGAAGGGTTGATTGAGCTGCTATTGACTTGATTTGACTGCATTTTTCCTTGGAGAATTTCTGTTTGGGCATGCAACATTTTTGGGCACAAAAATCGAGGCAATCCGAGTTGTTTGACGAGCATTGACTGTAGGAGGGTTTGATCGCAGGTTTGACTCTGCATTGACCAAGTTTGACTGAGTTTTTTGGGACTTTTGGGCTGATTCAGATGACTGTTGGAGGCTGTGTTGACTAGGTTTGACTGAGCTGTTTTGGAGGATAAATTATGCCCTGTTGACCAGCATTGACTTTCTAGTTAGGGCTTCTTGTGGCTGCTATTTGATTGGACAAATTTCACTTTGATTGGGCAAGTGAATATTACATATTATACTCTCTCTCTGTGCTGAACTTTTGAAGAATAATAAGAAGAATTGATCAAAGGGTTTTCCCACATTGGGGTTTTTCCCTGGCATTCACCACATATTGTGTCCACTTGTCTTGGCTTGTCTTCTACTGTTTTTATTTATGTTCTATATGCATTTACTGTCATGTTAATGTGATTGCTAATCTGGAAATTGATATTGGGCTAATAAGAAAATTGAAGTAAATTGCTCTTAAGCATAGAACATACCATTGTTATCTAAAATTAACATGGTATCAGAGGTGAGGTGAAGACAAAGCCCAAGCAAGAGTGAAAAGGGAAATCACTAAGAAAAGCAATCACTAAGATTTGTTGGACAAGGACAAGAGTCAATGGCCTCCGCATCTTACTTCAAGCCTGATGACAAGCTCAATGATAAGTTTGATTATCATGCATGGAAGATGTCTCTTGATTTGACTTTGGAAGAGTAGGATGTTATGGATTATGTGCAAGGAAAGATTTCTAAGCCTCCTTCAAATGCATCGGCTGCCATGAAGACAAAGTATAAGAAGGGTGAAGTCAAAGCAAAGAAGATTATCAGGGATTCTATTAGCAAGCATTTGGTTGCATACATCTCTGATTTGAACACATCTAAGGAAATGTATGACAGGTTGGTTGGCATGTTCAAAGCTAGCAATGCAAACCAAGTTCTCTTTCTCAAGAACAAATTGAAGGACATAAAGAAGGGAAGAGGTGAAGATATTCAATCCTACTTCATGAGGATTACCGAGATAAAAAATGATCTTCTTTCAATTGGAGAAGCTATTGCTGATAGGGAGCTCACTCTCATTGCCCTTGGAGGACTCCCTCGTGAATGACATGTGTTCAACACTACTATTCTTAACAACGACAGGATTCCAGGTTTTGAAGAATCGCTGACTAGATGTTCTCAAGAAGAAACAAGGATGATGGAAATGGATATGCCTTCAAATAGGAATGATCCTACTGCATTCTCCGCTCATGCTAAAAAGAAGAACAATGTAGGTTCAAAGAAGCAATGCCAAGGAAGACCGGGTTTCAAAAAATGGAAAGAAGGGAAGATGCTTCATTTGCAACAAGTTTGGCCACTATGCTAGGGAGTGTCCTAATTGAAGGAATACACCTCATGATGATGACAAACACAACAACAACGACAATTTCAGGGGCAACAACAGTCAAAAGAATGGCAGGTTCAACAACAAAGGAAAAAGGAATGCTCCCGCTACTCAACATGGAAATGGTCACCCTTTCAAAAGATCAAGAAACTCCAGGTATGATGAATCTAATGTTGTTGATAACAAGCAAAAATAATTTTATCTTATTTCTGCCCTCTCTACTGCCTCTCCTCCAGGCACCTTGGGAAATCGGTTGATTGATAGTGGTGCCTCAAGGCACTTCACTGGGTATAAGGAAGCTCTTTCAAATTTGATAGAAAATGATACAAATCTGGAAATTATCCTTGGAGACAATGCCACGTAACTCGTGAAGGGAGATGGGAATGTTACTCTTCAATTGAATCAAGGTAACACCATTCATCTACAAGAAGTATTATATGTACCCGATCTAAAGAAGAACCAGTTATCTATTTCAGCGATGGAGGACAAAGGATTCAAGGTGGCATTCATCGATAGAAAGGTACGTGTTTGGAATAAAAATTTCAATAATGCATTTACACTTGGATCCAGGGTTGATAGCCTATATCAAGTTGGAGGAAGTCCACTGGGAGCTATGTCTTGTGACACATCACATCAATCCGAATTATGGCACCGGAGGTTTGCTCATCTACATTATAAGGCTCTACCTGATGTGAGGAAGATGGTGACAGGTGTGCTCGAATTTAAAGTAGAACATGAAGGTGTTTGTCAGGGATGTGCCGAAGGAAAACATACAAGGGGACCATTCCCCACAAGTGATAGCAAGACTACCGACATATTTCTATTGGCTCATTCTGATCTATCTAGTATGATGCTCGTGAACTCTTTGGGAGGATATTTATATTATGCTATCTTTGTGGATGATTTCTCTCACAAGACTTGGATTTATTTCTTGAAGAAGGACGAAGTATTCTCATGGTTCTGTTCTTTCAAAGCTTTGGTCGAAAATCAAACCGGGAAGAATATCAAAAGATTGAGGACCGATAATGGAACCGAATATGAATCAAATGAGTTCAATGACTATTGTAGAGAAGCTTGCATTAAGAGGGAGACTACTACCGCATATACTCGAGCAAAATGGTGTTGCTGAAAGGAAAAATCGTTCTATTATAGAAGCCATTTGTGCCATGATTCATGATCAAAGCCTTCCGAAGTTTCTATGGGCCAAAGTTGCAAACACTGCCGTGTATGTTCAAAATAGATGCCCTCATCAAGCGTTGGACTCTAAAACTCCCGAAGAATTTTTCACCGGTAAGAAACTTGATGTTTCTCACTTTAGAATTTTTGGTAGCCCCGTGTATTTTCATGTGCTGAAAGAAAAGAGAAGCAAATTGGATGCATCTGGGAAGAAAGGAACGTTTGTGGGCTACAATGAAACTTCTAAGGAATATGGAATCTATGTGCCTGGTCAAAGAGAAGTGGAGATAAGTCATGATGTCACCGTCAATGAAGATGCTTCCCTTGGGAAGATTAGTAACCTTCCTATTCCAAGGAAGGACAAAGAAGCAGATTCAGGAAAGCAGGGAGAACCGTGGGATGGGCCGATTCCTGATGCTGAAGAACCAATGGATCCCATTGATCCACCTCCTCATGAGCCCTCCTCCTCGAAAAGGAGAACCTCATGGCTTTGGGAAACTCTCGAATATGCTGAAAAACATGTTGCACCAAGGGGGACATTTCATGAAAGTAAGAAGCGGAATAGGTACCAAGGGTACTTAACTGCCATGAGCACCATTGTTTAATCTGAGCCTTGCACATTCGAAGAAGCTATGAAGCACCAAGTTTGGAAGGATGCTATGAACAAAGATTATGTGTTGATTATGAATAATGATGTCTGCGATGTGGTCCTTAGACCCAAGGACAAATCCATTGTTACCTCAAAATGGCTCTACAAAATCAAGCATGGAGCTGATGGAAGTGCCAAAAAGTTCAAGGCTAGATCTATTGCTGGAGGCTTCTCTCAAAAGGAAGGTGTGGACTACGATGAGATATTTGCACCTATTGCTCGATATACCACCATCCGTTCGATTATAGCCCTTGCTGCCTTGTAAGGATGGAATCTACACCAGATGGATGTCAAGACTGCCTTCTTGCATAGTTCAATTAAGGAGGAAGTCTATGTAGAACAACCTGAGGGGTTCGAAGTTCAAGATCGTTAGACACATGTATACAGGTTGAAGAAAGCCCTCTATGTGTTGAAGCAAGCTCCCCGAGCTTGGTATGAGAGGATCGACAACTATTTGATGAAGCTGGAATTTACGAGAAGTGAAGCTAATTCGAACCTTTATTTTAAGGTTGAGAATGATAGACCTCTCATCTTGGTACTTTATGTGGACGATCTCTTTTTGACAGGTGCAGACCCTCTTATTCATCAATGTAAGAGGGAGTTGGCTTCCGAATTCGAGATGAAGGACCTAGGACTGATGCATTACTTCCTAGGGTTGGAGGTCTGGCAAAAGGCAAGTGAGATTTTCCTTTCTCAAGGAAAATACATTGTGAAGCTACTTGAAAGATTTGGGATGGTGGACTACAAGTTCGTGACTACTCCGATGGAACTTAACTTCAAGAAGTTATGCGGAAGTGTTGTTGGGCCCGATTTGGGAAATCCTTCTAAGTATCGTCAACTCGTGGGGGGCCTGATGTTCTTGGTGAAATCCTGTCTGGACATATGTTTTGCAGTGAATACATTGAGTCAGTTTATGGTCAAGCCTCATCACATATGCTGGATTGCTGCCAAGAATCTCTTGAGATATCTTCGGGGCACAATCACCTATGGACTGAGATACACTGCTGGGAATGTGAGGCTCCATGGTTATTCTGATGCTGACTGGGTTGGCAATGTGGTGGATCGTAAAAGCACATCTGGATGTTGCTTCTCTCTAGGTTCTGCTTCGATATCCTAGATGAGCAAGAAGCAGAAGTTGGTTTCTTTGAGCACTACTGAGGCTGAATACATTTTTGTTAGTATGGCCTCTTGTGAAGTTGTTTGGTTGAGGAAGCTCTTTAGTGAGTTGTTTGGACATGTGCTGGATACCACCGTGATCTATTGCGACAACCAAAGTGGGATTCGTCTTTCTGAGAATCCCGTGTTTCATGACCGCTCCAAGCATATTGATATCTGGTACCACTTTATTCAGGATATGGTACAACGGGGAGCAATAAAGCTCCGTCATATTGGGACTGATGATCAGGTCGCAAATATTCTTATGAAGCCCCTGAGGAAGGTCAAATTCTTAACCTTCTATGAACGACTTGGAGTCGTAGAGAGACCCTCTTATGAGGGTCCCATTTGATTTGGATATTAGCTCTTGGAGCTCCTGGAGGCTTGGGGTACTTCTTGGAGCGATGAGCGACCATAGGGTGAGTGGTTCACCTTCCCCTAGTGATGCGCAATGTATAGGGTGAGTGGTTCACCTTCCCTGTGATACCCCATATTGAAATATGCATAGGATGAGTGGTTCACCTTCTCCTATGGCATATGAGCAGGGTGAGTGGTTCACCTTCTTCTATCGATACATCCTACCCATGTAGTCTGGGACTCATGGTAAGTACCTCTCATCTTGCTAATGAGTAGGGAAATGAGGATAGGGACCATAGTACTATCAGTGGACGCATCGTGTACTATCGTACTCCCTATGATAGGATGTCCGATATTGATCTAGGATCAATGGAGACTGACTTCGGGTTAGTGGAGAGTAGTATGATACACTCAAGATTATTGGAGACTGACTTCGGGTTAGTAGAGAATGGTATGATACATTCTCGATCATCTCTTCTGCATTATTTCTTCATGGTTCAGTAGAGCGGAGTAGAGCAGGGATGGCAGGGATGGTACTGATTGTCAGATGGTTTGGCAGGTGGAGTTCTTCCTAGTTGAGAGGCAGTGTTAAATTAGGAAACTAGGGCCAAACTCCACCTTGGACAACTCATATGATGCAATTAAATTTTTTATTGGACTCCTCTTTCCGAGAGGTGTAGGATTGATCTAAAGATCATCTCATTCTGACATGTACAAATGGAATTATGAATTTATTTTTTTATGAACAAATTGTCAAGGTCGGCCAACAATCTAATGTAGGCTCAAAAGCCCAACAATGACGTCTATTCATCCTCAACGTTGCATATAAATAGAAGGTGCATTTGCCTCATTTGGACATCAATCATTCACACACATCTCTCTCTCATCTGATTGGTTCGTACACTTTTCTGGGAAGCCTCTCTCTCCACACGTGTGAAGGACAAGACAGGGTTTTTTTGTTTTAGCGTTGACTGAGTTTCAGGAAGGGTTGACCAACGTTGACCGACCTGCTATTGACTTGATTTGACTGTGTTTTTCCTTGGAGAATTTATGTTTGGGTAGGCCACATTTACGGGCACAGAAATCGAGGCAATCCGAGCTATTTGACCAGCATTGACTGTAGGAGGGTTTGACGGCTGGTTTGACTCTGTGTTGACCAAGTTTGACTGAGTTTTTGGGCACTGTTTTGGGCTGATTCAAATGACTGTTGGACGCCGAGTTGACTAGGTTTGATAGAGTTGTTTTGCAGGATAAATTCGGCAATGTTTACCAGCGTTGACTTTCTGGTTAGTGCTTCCTATGGCTGCTATTTGACTGGACATATTTCACTTTGATTGGGCAAGTGAATATTACATATTGTACTCTCTCTCTCTGCTGAACTTTTGAAGAATAATAAGAAGAATTGATCACAGGGTTTCCCCACATTGGGGTTTGTCCCTGGCACACGCCACATTTTGTGTCCTCTTGTCTTGGCTTGTCTTCTACTGTTTTTATTTATGTTCTATATGCATTTACTGTCATGTTAATGTGATTGCTAATCTGGAAATTGATATTGGGCTAATAAGAAAATTGAAGTAAATTGCTCTTAAGAATAGAACATACCATTGTTAGCTAAAATTAACAGTTTCTTACTAGCCCTAGGATCCATAGCAAGGCAAGCGAAATCAAGGGAAGAGCAGTTAGAGGGAGATCGAAGTCTCCTTGAGAGGATGTAGCAGTTGCTGGGCAGCTTAACTTTGGATTTACTAAGAGGTCGAAGATATTGCAGCTGGAGGCCGAGGAAGACTTGATGTTGGGAGGTATTTGTCTTGAGTCTAGGTCATGGTATTCATCAATTGAAACATCTGAAAGATAAGAAGGGATTTTCGGGTTTTCCCCTCAATAGGAGGGGTTTTGGCTCTGGCTTGTAGCCTATATATTGTGCCATTGTTCTTTCTGTTTTGGTAGTTGTTTGATGTTTTTCACATTGGAATAATAAAGATCAAAGCTAATAAGTAAAAAGGTAACACAAACAATTATCAAGTAAAGAGAATTGTCATATACTTTGCCCTATTGAATTCTCAACAGTTTCTTCAATCTTACATAATGATCAGAGTTCCCTAAATGGGGTGGCTTCGTTCTTTCTATAGATGCTTGATACGAAGTTGCCCCATTCATCAAGTAGTGCATTGAGCACCACGATGGTCATTTCTTTATTGGACATTATTTACCCAACTCTTGTAGTTGGTCTCTTATTTCTTACACCCTCATAAGATATGATGTTAGGTTCTTATAATACTAGTGTATACCCCTTATTGTTGTTGTTAGTGTAGCCCCCTATTGTTATTGTTGTCCATGTATCTCCCTTATTGTTATTGTTGTGCCCTTACATTATTATTGTTATGTAGACTCTGATTATATTGTAACTCCTTATACTCTTATATATACCAAGGAGGTCTTATCATTTGTATCATCCAAGAATTGTTCATTTATGTAATGTAAAGGAGGTTTCCCCTTGAAGAGGATAATTTTTAAGTCGTTGATCTATCTTTTCTTCTGTTTTGTGAGTTGGTTGCATAACATTTGGTATCAGAGCTTTGGATTCTAGGGTTTCGCTACTTCAAATAGGTCATCTTGACATTTTTTCTATAACTTTTTTTCTATGTTGCTTAAGAAGTTGAGATTTCTACCACATAGAGTTGAAATATTGGTGAACCCCGTGTAAAAAATTCAAATATTGGTTCACTATATTTTCTGAGATATGCTTTGAATAAGCTAGGGTTTTTTAGGCTCCAGAGTTCAATTTCAAATAGGTGACCGAGGGAAAATTGTCATAACTTTCTCTCCATGCATTAGATTTGAATTTCATAAAAAGTGGTTGAAAGTACACGGACTGTAGTTTTTTGTGTATCATTTTCAGGGTTGAAGGTCGAAATAGTGACACGTGGAATTCCGTACAAGTTCACTCTATTGAACTAGTCTATAATTAGACCATTGTGGGAGATTGGGCATAACTCTTGCTTGAAGAACCCAATCATGGTATGACTTGTGGGGTTGGAAAGAAGACTCAAAGGGCTACCATAGGACAAAATGTCAGACCTTGGAGATCTGAAATTATAGAGATATAATAGTTTCAAAATTGAGCTCCTAAAAAGCAAGAAAATTGTGTTTATTTTTTAAATTTTGCATAACTTTTGTTTAAAAAACCAGTTTGAAGTGATTCAAAGGGAATAGTGAAGCATAGATATCATTGTTTGATTCCAAAATGCCTCGAAACAAAAAAATGGACACACCTAGTAAGAAACCAAAAAGCTATACTATGACACATGAAGAAGAGGAAAAAATGCAACATGATATATCAAAATTACGAGACCAAGTGCAACAAATTTTGCTCTCACAAAGAGTAACCAAAAATGAACTAGAAGCTAAGATGGATGGTTTAGAAGCAAAGGCAACATGGAAGGCTTGAAGGCAGATCTGGGAGTTTTTAAAGTAGACATGGATGCAATGAATGTCAAATTGGAAGGGTTGACAAAGTTGTTGCAAGAAAGGCTTCCCAATGGTGACAAGGTAATCCATGAAAATCATGATGAGGACAAAATGAATATGAATTATGATTTTAGAGACTCCAATGTTCGGTTTAAGACCCACCACATTCCAAAGATCGACATGAGGAAGTTTGATGGCAAGGATCTGGTAACATGGATACTACAAATGGAGCAATTCTTTGATTTACATTATGTGCCGCACACACAAAAGTTACACATTGCATCTTTATATTTAAAACAAACTCAGTTTGTATGGTATCGATGACTTTGCTCTCGTAAATCAATTGTCATTTGGACTTTGTAGAAGAATTTGTAGCACATTATGAGGATACTAAGAGCAATACATTGTTTAGTCAATTGATAAATCTCAAACAAAAAAGGGTTCAATGGCGGAGCACATTGAGGACTTCCATAGATTGAATATCAAGGTAAATGATATTCCATAGGAGCATAGGATTGATGCCTTTATTAAGAATTTAAAGGATAACATCTAACATGAGGTTTGCCTTTGGGAACCTTATTCATTGGAGAAGGCATTTGAGGTGGCAGGAAAAGTTGAAAGAAAAATTATGGCAACAAGGAAGTCTACCACTCACAACTATAAAAATGAGAGTGTTGTTGCTCCTATCCTCTCACAACTTACAAGGTTGACACCACAACAATTGGAGGAAAAAAGAGCAAAAGACCTTTGTTACAGTTGTGATAGCAAATACACTAAGGGTCATAAGTGTGCTGAGAAGAAATTATTTTACATAGATTGTGAAGAGGAGGAAGAAAATGAACAAGAAGCATCAAAAGAGGAGGATATACACCAGGAACCAACCCCAAAGAAAGAAGAAATGAATCCAACCATATCTTGTAATCTAAGTTGCAGGAAACGTGGCCCTAGGGGGCGTTTCTCTAGGGGAAACGAAACGAAACGCGTTTCCCCGTACCGTAAGGCCTGGAAACGCGTTTCCGGCCATACGGCCATGTTTCCCGAAACGGAAACGTGGCCGTACGGCCGGAAACGCGTTTCCAGGCCGTACGAGCCACGTTTCCCCCAAAAAAACATTTGTTTTTTAATTTTTTTTTTCTAATGTAGATCTCTTACATTTGTTTGCCCTAGTGTTGATATGCAGTTCATGGTAATGTTAAATTCTTAAAGTAAAAGTGATATTCTCCTTTATTTTTCATTTTCATCCTTTTACTTAAATTTTTAACATTACCATGAAATGACTCAGGATGTTTGAGAGTGGTTTCGCCATCATTGGATTTCATATGGAGAAAGTAGAATTTTAGATCTTACTCAAAATCCAGCAGACTTATCTGTTTTTCAGGATTTCAGGATTGGGGGGATTTCAATGTTTCCATTGGATTTTATCATGTACTAGGGTATGGAACTTGTATTTAATCGAGAGAACAAAGCCCTCTATGCAGGGGAGACTCCCAATAATCAAGAGAATGTAGGGTACTAGGGTATGAAACTTGTATTTAATCAAGAGCACTAAGGTCATTCGACTATGTAGGAGGAGACTCCCAATCAACCACGAGACAAAAAATTAGAAATTTCTCGTGGCTGATTTTGGATATTTCTATTTTCATTATGTGATTATTCATGAGTAAATGTGATGTAAATTTAGATACCTATAGTCTATGCATTGACAATTGACAATTTTATCATAATGTAATAAATTAGAATGTATCATATATGCTTTATGATTGCACATATTTCTTAAATTCCTAATATATATATATATATATATATATATATATATATTCGCGTTTCCCCGTTTCCAAAATTTGGGGAGGTCGCGTTTCGTTTCGCTTCCCGTTTCGGAAACTCGTTTCCGTTTCCCCGTTTCATGCAACTTAGCTTGTAATGCATTGACAAGAATTACCACTCAAACTCTGAATATAGAAGGATATATCAAGAAGAAAAAGGTAATAGTGTTGATTGATTCAGGTAGTACCCATAATTTTATTCATTGTAAGATAGCCAAGGAATTGAATTGCTTCCTATATCCAACACCAGAGTGTCAAGTGATGGTTGCAAATGGAGGAAATATAAATTGCTCTGGAAAGTGCCATAATATCAAGCTAACCATGGGGGAATATGTATTGAATATTCCAATTCTTTCCATTCGAATGGGTGGTGCTGATGTTGTACTAGGAGTCCAATGGTTACAATTTTTTGGGACGATAACTTTTAATTTTCAAGAACTTTTCTTGAAATTTTTTTGTGAATGAAAGGAAGTTGAATTAAAGGGTATCGCAAGGAATCCATGACATATAATCAACTCTAATGGCATGAAAAAACTTCTAAAGAAAGAACAACGGGGCGTAATTGCACAATTATGCTCACTAGAGGTTCAAACATCAAAATAATCTATTTCTCCAGATCTCCAAAAAGTCTTGGACAATCATTCCAAGGTATTTGAGACTCTCAAAGGCCTCCCACCTATTCGTGATCATGATCATGCTATTCATTTGATTCCAGGAAGTGTTCCTCCAAATATCAGACCTTACAGATCCCTATGCCTAAAAGAGTGAAATTGAACATATGGTTGCAGATATGCTAGAGGCCGGTATAATTCAACCTAGTCAAAGTTCTTTCTCTACTCCAGTTGTATTGGTGCACAAGAAGGATGGATCATGACATATGTGTCTGGATTATTGGGAGCTCAACAAGCTCACTATTAAAGACAAATTTCCCATCCCTGTCATTGATGAATTGTTGGATGAATTGCATGGAGCGATTTACTTCATCAAGCTCGATCTTTGTTCAAGATATCATCAAATTAGAATGAAGACCGAAGACATTCCGAAAACAACGTTAAGAACTCATGAGGGTCATTATGAATTTTTGGCCTTACCAATGCGCTTTCCACATTTTAAGGTTTGATGAATTCCATTTTCAAACCCTTCCTTAGAAAATTTGTGTTAGTATTTTTTGATGATATAATAATCTACAACAAGTCTTGGAAGGATCATGTTCAACATGTTGATAGGGTGCTCAAACTGTTGGAAGAAAAACAATTATATGCAAAAACCTCCAAATGTTTCTTTGGAGTACAGGAGGTGGAATATTTGGGTTATATCGTATCTCATGAGGGTGTTAAGGTAGACACTAACAAAATTAAATCCATTAAGGAATGGAAAATCCCCACAACCATAAAGCGTTTTTGAGGATTTCTCGGGTTGACAGGGTATTATTGCAAGTTTGTTAAGAATTATAGGAGAATAACAACACCTCTAACAACATACTCAAGAAATATTGCTTTTTCTTAGATTCCAGAAGCAACTAAGGCTTTGGAACATCGTAAAGAGGCAATGTGCCAAACATCGGTCTTAGCTACACCAAACTTCACAAAAACCTTTATTATGGAATGTGATGCCTCAGGAAATGGAATTGGTGTTGTTTTAATGCAAGAAGGAAGACCCATTGCTTTTGAAAGTCGTCCCATCAAAGGAAAATATTTACACAAAGCTATTTACGAGAAGGAAATGTTGGCATTACTACATACACTAAAACAATGGCGACCTTACCTAATGGGAATACACCTCAAGGTCAAAACAAATCATGATAGTCTTAAATACCTTTTGCAACAAAGATTATCCTCAAAAGAACAACAAAAATGGGTCACAAAGATGTTGGGTTATGACTTTGAAATCATTTACAAAAAATGGAAGCAAAATGTTGTTGCAGGTGCACTCTCAAGAAATGGTGAAGATGTGGAAACATTGCTTTGTGCCGTTTCTATTATCCAACCTGATTGGATAACCAAAGCAAGGGATGAATGGAAGAATGACGAACAAGTGTGGACACTCGTTCAAAAGTTGCAACAAGATCCTAGTACAATTAATAAATTCAGCTGGAAAAATGATTCATTATGGTCCAAAGATCGCTTATATATTTGTAAGAATTCCCAACTAAACGAAAAGATTCTTTTGGAATTGCACACCTCCCTCTTAGGGGGCACTCAAGATTTTTAAAAACTAACCACAGGGTCAAGAAGGAATTTTTTTAGGATGGCCTTAAATCTGATATTCAGAAGTTTGTGGTAGAATGTTTGGTTTGCCAACAAAATAAAGTTGAGACAATTAAGACTCTGGGTCTGTTACAACCTTTAGCCATTCCAAGTTAGCATTGGGACGAGGTCTTAATGGATTTTATCACAAGTTTACCCAAGTCTGAAGGAAAGAGTGTCATCATGGTGGTAGTTGATAGACTTACCAAGTATGCACACTTTTGTGCATTATTTCATCCTTTTAAAGGCAGTATAGTTGCTATTGCATTTATGGAAAGAATTGAAAATCTACATGGAAACCCAAAGATTATTGTGAGTGATAGAGATCCCATTTTCACTGGAAATTTTTGGACGGAATTATTTTCTTGCCTTGGTGCTCAATTAGCTCATAGCTCATCTTATCATCCTCAATTTGAGAGGAAAAATGAGATAGTGAAAAATGTTTGGAAGGATATTTTCGTTGCTTTGTATCTGATAAACAAACACCATGGATCAAGTGGTTACCTCTAGCTGAACGGTCGTATAACACTTCCTTCCATACTGCAGCAAAAATGACTCCATTTATGGCACTTTATGGATATCATCCACCACCCATCACATAAGCTTTAAGAGAAAATTGTAAGGTTCAAGCAGTGGAAGATCACATTGAGCATCAACAACAATTTCTCCAACTCTTAAAGGATAACCTCACTTTGGCACAAAATCAAATGAAACAACAGGCAGACCAATATTGCAGTGAAAAACGTTTTGATGTAGGTGACTAAGTATTTTTATAGCTACAACCATACAAACAAATGCCCCTCAAGCAAGCTAAGAAAGATAATAAATTATCACCCAAGTACTATGGTCCTTACAATGTGTTGCAAAAGATTGGTATTGTGGCGTACGAATTGGAGTTGCCTGCATCTTCCCTCGTACACCTAATTTTCCATGTTTCGTGGTTAAAGAAGGTTATCAGTGATAAGCTCCCAGTTCAAACAATGTTTGTAGAACTTGACGAAGAAGGAAAAATCATATTTGAGCCTGAATCAGTCACGGAAACAAGAACCCGACAACTACAGAATCAATTAATTTCAGAGTATCTCATTAAGTGGAAGAACTTACCTGCTGAAGATTCCACATGGAAGGATGAGAATTTTATACAGAAGCATCTGGAACTACACAAGCGTTGAGGACAACACTTTTTTGAAGGAGAGGGGCATGTTAGGTCCCTATAATACTAGTGTCACCCTCTTATTGTTATTGTTAGTGTAGCCCTCTATTGTTATTGTTGTGCCAATGTATCCCCCTTACTGTTATTGTTGTGCTCCATAGAAACCCACTATTGTTATTTTTGTGTCCTTACATTATTATCGTTATGTAGTTTTTTATTATATTGTGACCCCTTAGAGTCCTATATATACCAAGAAGGTCTTATCATTTGTATCATCCAAGAATTGTTCATTTATGTAATGTAAAGGAGGTTTCCCCTCGAAGAGGATAATTTTTAAGTCGTTGATCTATCTTTTCTTCGATTTTGTGAGTTGGTTGCATAACATATGAGGCTATCCCTTCTTCCTTTGATACCTTCATTTTATATAGCTCGGTTCTCAAAGATATTACGTCTGTAGTGCTTATGGATAATAATTCTACTAGCTTGTCATAGATGTCTTTTGAATTCTCTAATTTTGCCACATAAGGAATGAGGAAATCCTTGATTGATTCTGTAAAGATTCTTTGAGCCCTTATTTCCCCCTTCATATACTTTGCTAGAGCTTCAACTTCTTCTTTTGTTGGTTCGATAATTGAACCCTTAGTATGTCCAATGAATTCATTTTTTATGAGGATCAAATATGTACTCTTCTTTCATGCAAGGAAATTTGATGACCCAACCAACTTATTGCTCTCCTTGCAAAATGAAGTCATTTTGATAGTAGATTCAGTTATAGATATAAGGATACTTGTCAAGTGAAGACGTTCCTTTGATGGTGATATCTTCAACTTCATGCCTTCTTGATTTTGATGATGATGTTGCTTCCTTGAAAATGACAATACCTCTTCTAGAGATGTCCTTCTTCAAATATGCTTGTGATGAGATTCTTGATTCAAATAGAGGGAGAACACCTTGATTTCGTTGATGCTTCTTCTTTGATGTACAGACTTCAAGATGCTTCAGTGTGTATACCTTCTTTCTTTGAATGGAGGTGGGGTCCTTGAGGTCTTCTTGTTGTTGATTCTAGATGGTGTGATCCTTGAAATGAATAGAGTGAAAATTCCAAAATTGGAATACTATTGTAGCAATTCGAAATTATTCTTCTAACTGTTAATTAATTTTAACAATTTATTTGCTACGACAAATATTGAATAAATCACACTGCAACCTTCACAAATAAAACACTGTGGAAATAGATGGAAACTGAGAAAATACTAGCACACACAATAAAATTGACACCGTTATTTTTGGACAAATGTCCTCGGGAAAACCCAATGTGGGAAAACCAGTGCAACAGTGAAGGTTTTTATTATTATGCAACAATGAAATTCTGAGTACAATCTATGGATGCCCAACTGACAATCCAAACAGCAAGAAAATCTGGGCAAAATTATTTGAGGGAATTACCCTTCTTCCACAAGCAATCCTAACACAACTTCTCTTCATAAACTCGTCCTTCTGGACCCTCTGCGTCAATGTCTGCATTGCTTTGTGCAGACCCTATGATGTCTAGCCTCTGAACTGCCTCTAATGAAGTCGTTATGCATGTCTCTGCTGATGAAATCGCTTCTTCGACACTTTGGACCTTCTGCTCGACCTCTGGAACTGAAAACAAATTTCTCTCCTGCTAAATCGAATTGCTTCTCTGAAGCAACTATGCACTCCTCTATGCTGCCTCACTGGGAATAACTTTGCCCCTTGCTGTTGCCTCTTCGGATCTAGAAAACTTCCTTCGAATCACTGTCTTTGCCCCTCATTGTCTCTGATTCGATCTCTGGCTCTTTGGCAACTGCTGTTGGTCTCTGGAAATCGATCTGCCAAGGAAATTGAACTGCTGGTGTTCTGGTGTGTTTTCTCCAAGTGTCGATTGACTTCTTCTTATAACCCACTTTTGGAGCACCAACGACCAAGATTGAAATTTAATTGATGGTTAGGATCATCTTGGAGTCCATCTGTGTGAGTTTCTAGAGAATTCTCACCTTGACTTAATTAATTATGATTAATTAACCATATTCCCTAAGTTTAGACTTAGGAAATATTTAAAACACTAGTTATTAATCTAATTAAGCCATCTCTAGGTAGAATTTGCATAAACGATTTCTGGGTTTTGGAGATCTCATGTATTCTAGCATCTCCACCAAATTTCATGGCTAGAACACATCTGATGCTACAGAAACTAACACTCCCTCTTAGCGAGGACTGTGTTCTCTCTCTAGTGCTACACATCTTGCCACAACACCCTGTCTTTGTATTACCTTTGTCACGATACTGACGTCTGGCCATACTGCCCACCAACCACTGCAAAACTCTGATTTTGCATTTGTGTTGCTGCTGACACTGTTGAACTGCTGCCAACACTACATCTGCACTGCAAGTCGCTCTCATTTGTTGTTGATGCAATTGCAACTACTGCAACTGAGAAGCATCCAAAATACTGAATCAACTATGTTCAGTAATGATGCATTTGTCTCTCGAGCATCTGATTGCTACTAGCATCTGCACTGTCACCGAAGAATCTGTGATGTTGCCAACTCTGCACTGAGCCATTTACTCTGTTGTCAACACTGCACTACGCTCCTCAGCATCTGACTGCCACTAGTCTGCCACTGTCACTCGGTACTGACTGCATCAACTTCCACTGATCCATTCTGCTACCAAATACTATGGGCCCTCGTAGCAAGGTAATGATCCATGAGGTGGACTCCTCAAGGACCCTGCCCAAATCTGTAACTCTCTTGGGCTACAACTCCAAGTCACCCCACCTCACTCCTGAAGGTATAGTTGCCATCATCGCGAAGTCTTCCTCCAACCTGGAGGACAACCTATCTATTGCAGTATGTGTTGTTGCTTAGTCCTGTTGCTCCTGCTTGTCCTTCTTCCTGAGAGGACATTGGGTACTGTAGTGGCCAAACTCGCCACACCTGAAGCACTTGACCTTAGATAGGTCCTTCTTCTTCCTTCTTTGTTCCCCCTGCCCCTAACTAGGACCCTTTGATGTGAGGGTCACATTCTCCTCCTCCTTCACCACCTTCGATCTGCTGCTACTGCTACCACTAATGGAGCTCTCTAACAGAGCTCGCCTCAACTCCTCCTTCTGTAAGTCTGACCACATCCTATCTCATTCTGGTAGCTTGTCTTTGCCTAATATGCTTTGGACAAAAACTTACCACTCCTCAAAGACATTGTTCAATGCCAATCTCACTAGCTCTGTTGGTTGAGGTGCTGCCCCAACAACTGCAAGTTGGTCTCGGACCTCCTGAATCCTAGTGAGGAAGGGATCTATGCCTTCCCCCTTCTGCATCCTGATGCATCTCATCTTTTCTTCCAGGAACATCTTTTGTTGCTCAGAAGTGCCCTAATATAGCGTGGAGAGAGCATCCCACATCTCTTTGGCAGTATCCTTGCCAGCTATGTGTGAGACTATATGGTCCCGGACTCCATCCAGGATCAACCGCTTTGCCTTTGCCATTTCCTTCCTGTATTCTTTTAGCTGATCTGCATCTTGGGGAACTGCCACAACACTATCTATGTAGAGCTTCAAGCCATATTCATCCAACAGGAAGGACATCTTGGCCTTCCAGATGACATAGTTGGAGGAACCCTCCAACCTATCTGATCTCTAAGTCTAGCTGTGGCCATCTCTAATCTGTGAAAACTCCTTTTTTCCTTCAGCTCAGCTGCTACTATGCTACTCACACTCCCTCCTAGAATGCACAAATCTGCTAGCTGCTACTGCCAATCTGCATGGAAAAACCGAACTTCTAAGACTCAAAGTTCCTTGAGAGGAATTTTCCCTTTGTTGTGTGTGCTTTTCTCTTCCTCCCGACTTTGATTTTGCTGTTGTAAAACCATCTACATCTAACCAAGAAATCTTCTCAGCTAAGGTCTGAGCTTCTTATTCTCCCTCTGATTGTTGGAATCACTATCCCAGGCAATTCGACTTTTCTGTAACCCTGCAACTAAAAATTGAATTTTCAGCCTTAGCAATTTGACCTGCTTGTCAGAGCACTACGCTGCCTTTGAAAATTTTAGCCTTCTGCTCCGTCTAAGCAGCGAAATTTTCTCCTTTCACTTCTGAGCTTCTAGTTGATCACTTACACTCTGATACCATGTGAAAATTCCAAAATTGGAATCCTATTGCAGCAATTGGAAATTATTCTTCTAATTGTTAATTAATTTTAACAATTTTTTGCTACGACAAATATTGAATAAATCTCACTGCAACCTTCACAAATAAAATATTGCAGAAATAATAGCGTTGGAAACTGAGAAAATACTAGCGCACACACACAATAAGATTGACACCATTATTTTTGGACAATGTCCGCGGAAAAACCCAATGTGGGAAAATCGGAGCACTAGTGAGGGTTTTTATTATTATACAACAATGAAATTCTGAGTACAATCTATGGATGCCCAACTGACAATCCAAACAGCAAGAAAATTTAGGCAAAATTATCTGAGGGAATTACCCTTCGTCCACAAGGAATCCCGACACAACTTCTCTTCATAAACTCGTCCTCCTAGACCCTCTGCGTCAGCCTCTGCGCTGCTTTGCGCAGACCCTATGACATTTAGCCTCTGAATTGCCTCTGATGAAGTCGTTTTGCCTGTCTCTACTGAGGAAATCGTTTCTCCAGCACTCTGGACCTTTTGCCCAGCCTCTGGAATTGGAAACGAATTTCTCCTGTTAAATTGAATTACTTCTCTGAAGCAACTGCACAGTCCTCTACACTGCCTCACTAGCAATAACTTTGCCCCTTGCTACTGGCTCTTCGGATCTGGAAAACTTCCTCCGGATCACTGTCTCTGCTTCGATCTCTTGCGCTCCGGCAACTGTTGCTGCTCTCTGGAAATCCATATGCCAAGGAAATCGAACTGCTGGTATTCTTGTGTGTTTTCTCCAAGTGCCCATCGACTTCCTCTTATAATCCATTGTAGGAGCACCAACGACCAAGATTGAAATTTGATTGATGGCTAGGATCATCTTGGAGTCGATCCGTGTGAGTTTCTAGAGAATTCTCATCTTGACTCAATTAATTCTGATTAATTAACCATATTCCCTAAGTTTAGACTTAGGAAATATTTAAAAAAATTGGTTAATAATCTAATCAAGCCATCTCTAGGTGGAATTTCCAGAACGATTTCTGGGTTTTGGAGATCTCATGTATTCTAGCCTCTCCAACAAATTTCATGGCTAGAACACATTTGATGCTACATAAACTAACAAATAGTCATTCTTGATGCTCCTTAGATTGTTAGGCTCTTATGTATTCCTTCTTGATGATTCTATGTCCTCTTTGATGTCTTGACCTTTCTTGGTACTCCTTTCGATGGTCCTTCTTCAAGCTGCTTTTCCTTGTCTTGTCACCTTAGATCTGATACCAAGTTGAGATATCTAGGGTAGCTAGATTAGGTGATTTCTCTTACTTTGATAACTGCTTGTGATGTATTTTTACTTAACTTAATTAGCTTCTTCTTTCTCTTGATTATATTTAGTGTTCTTATCATCAAACAACTACCAAATCATAAAGAACAATGAGGCAAAAGGACACAAGATGTAGGCGATCAACCAAGGCCAAAACCTTTTCTCTTGAGAGGATAACCCACAAGAATTCTTCTCTTCTTATAGAATCTTCAAATGACGAATTTCAAGACCTAAGATCTTTGACAAGGACCTCTTCAAGACCAAGTCAACCTTTCTCTTTGATGAGCTTTCTTTCTATCAATTTCGACTCCCGCAACTTCTTCAGGAACTTCGACCCCAACAGTTTCTTTTGCAACTTCGGCCCAATAGTTTCTTCTACAACTTCGACCCAATAGTTTCTTCTACAACTTCGACCCCAACAACTATCCAACACTTCGACATTCCCAACAAATTTCTAGCACATCGATTTGTCCAACAACTTTCCAGCACTTCGACTTGCCCAACAACTTCCCAGTATTTTGACTTGCCCAAAAACTTTTCAGCACTTTGACTTTCCCAACAAATTTAAAAACCCTAACACAAGAAAGAGAGAGAGAAACCTAAAAACTTCGATCTTGCTTTTCTTCTTCTTTTTTGTCCTTTTCCAGCTTCTTCCTTGAGGAGATCGAACTTGCTTGTTGTGTGTTCAAATGAAGTCGAATTCCTTCTTATTTACAGGCTTTCTTGGGGTACGAATTGCTTCCTTGAGGCCAACTTGATCTTTCATGTAGGCCGACTTGCTTGAGGCACCATGACAAGGTCTTGGAGGGTCTTTGACTCTAATTTGACTCAAGTAATGTTTTCTTTACAATATGTAACATGCCCAAAAGGGTCTTTTATACATGACAATGACTCTTATGACTTGTTGACTCAAAGACAAGTCGTAGAAGTTCTCAATTGGTGCTTGACCTATATATAAATTTCCCTTGAGCATGAAACCCATGCCTCAAGAATGACAATAATAAATTTATTTTTCTCTTTATAATAGATACTTAAAATCATGATTACATATGTCATTATGAGGATCGAACCTAGTTACATATTTCAACAACTTGGAGGGTTGACTTGACTTTCTTGGAGCCAAAAAATTCAAATTTCACAAATTCAAAATTTTCTCTTTTGAAGCCAACATGAAGAACACATTTGAAATTTATTATTACATATATTTGAATTGCTAAAACATTAATTATCTAGACCGACCATAGCTACGAAATTCAAGAGAAACAAACAAGCAAAAAACATGAAGATATGGAAAAGAAAGGAAGAGCAACAAGTGAAATGTAATCGTGTACTTTGTGCTCAAGAAACAATGATCAGTGGTATATAAACAGTGGATGCTCTCATCATATGGCTGGAGATGAGAGCAGAGTTCTCATTTTAAAGAAGATCAGGGATGGCAACGTTATTTGTGGAGATGATACGTCAACCAAAGTGATAGGAAAAGGTAAAGTTAGCCTTGGTAGTAGAAATACTAATGTTGACAATGTCTTACTTGTTAAAGGCTTAAAGCACAACATCTAGAGTGTGAGTCAAATGGTTGATAGAGGTCATGAAGTCATATTCAATCAAGAGGATGTAAAATTATAGAAGAAAACTCAAGAAAATTAATAGCAAAAGGAATCAAAACTCCAAATAATGTATATGTGCTGAAAAGAAGTAAAGACATAATAAGAGATTCAAGGCAGTTTCTTCTTCAGATTATGAATAAAGGAAGCAAAATCCAGTTGCAATCCATTACCTCATGTTACATACACAGTGCATTGCAGGAGAAAGAGAGAATGAGGCGGCAGATGCAAGGACATCAAGAATGCATATGATTGCAGGAGTTAGAAGAATAAGCAAGACAAAAGAATCAAGAAGAAGCCAACATAGTCTCAGGGGGGGTACATAACAACATCTCAAGTTTAATAAAGAAAAGTATAAACATTGAAGACGAGCAGTAGCAGAAGAGTGGCATGTTAAAAGGCTTAAAAGAAAAGATAGGTCCGTAGGAATAGCTCTCAAGTAGAAGCAAGGAAGCTAGGTGTTAGGAGATTAGAAAGAAAGATAATGCATAAGCTCAGGGGGAGCTACACAAGAGTTGATTTCTCAGGAGGGGATAGTGCATTTGAAGAGATGGAGAAGATGGTTATGTTTAGGGGGAGGGTGATTAGCCTGTAATTTCTCAGAAGCAAAGCGGAAGAGTGAGTAAAAAGCAACAACAAATTATGGTTGAAGCATAATTGATAACATTCACAAGGGAGTGTGCTCAGTCACATGAGCAACAACAATGACATTTTTAGCTCTCATATTAGTACAAAGATGTATTGGCAAATGGAGAGTGATTAGCCACAGAGTTAAGAACTGGGTGAAGAGTCAAGAGAGACAGTGTGTGTTCAAAGGGAGCAATGTACTTGCAAGAGCAATCATCAACAGCCTGTTATATTTCCTCAGGCAGAGAATGGTTAGACCAAACCCTTTGCGATTGATGTCAAAGGGGAGAATTAGCAAATATTGGAGAATAAGGGGGAGAATGAGTAGAAATTGGAAAATGAGCAAATGTTAAATAACATACCAGGAGGAGTATTGCCAAGTAGTATTGCCATCAATGACGTGTAATGTTTAGTATTTCCATCAATGCCAAAGGGGGAGATTGTTGGGCAAAGTGTTGTCATTAATGTCAAAGGAGGATTCATTTATGTCAAGGAGTATCAAGCTAAAGGGGAACTTGTTGGAAAGTGATAATTGGTTGTCATTTATGTAGTAGTCACTGATGTGCGTTTGATGTTTGCAAAAGTTTGTAGTCTTGTAGTGGCTATGGATTACTGATCTAATGGACTATCTTTAAAGGCATCTTGGTTGCAAAGGATGGCCTATCTTTGAATGCATTTTGGTTGTAGTGGATCAATGCAAAGACTCTTGCAAAGTTCATTTTTGGATAGCCCTCTAAGATACCATTCCAACGATATATGGCACTTAGAGGATCAAGGAGAAAAGACGTTTTGAAGTTAAGGCATAACCGAGCAGTTTTGGGTTGAAAGTCATCTAGACCCTCGGATCGACGTGGGACCCAGTTCGGGTAGATATGGAAAGTGTGCAAGGCAAATTTCGTGGACCCCTGGACTGGCGTGGGACTAATATGGACTTGAAGAGCTCCAGAATGTTTTGAATTAGGTCGAAAACATGTAAATCCCAAGTTTTTTAATGTTTCAATGTATTTTGGGCATCTGACCCTAAATATTTTACAAAGAAAAAAAACGTGAAAAACACTCTAATACGGATTCCCCCCTTCCATACAAGTTGATGACGTGGACGGATGACTAGACTAGTGAGGTGGTGTATAGGTGGCACTGACTGGACTAATTTGATGATGTGGCACCACTCAGACGCTGCAATATGGCATGATGACATAATAATGACATCATCATGATGACATGGCACATTTTGTACAGGGGACACATGACAGGAAAATTTGGAATTTTCAGGTGGCCAAGTGGGCCAAATTCACATGACACGTGGCACCAGCCAAAGACTGCCACGTAGCATGATGACTTCATTATGACCTAAGAGTGATGTCAATTGATGATGTGGCACAGTGTTGGGATTATCGCTAGGGGGTCGTGTTTGTGAATGATTTCTCGTGTTAATGAATTTTCAAAAATTTGGTGAAATCGGGGCAGTGGGCTCGAAACACGAGCTGGTTTGACATATCTGGGGCATCTGGGGTCTAGGACTCGCAACAAGAGTGCATAGGTCAAACATTCTTGAACACTAGATTGTGATGGGCCCAAACTTGGCTTGAATGCCATTCAAACATTTGGGCATCTGAGTTATTTGTACAAGTGCTCAAATGAAAACCTTCAGATATCAAATATAGGTAGAAGCACTCTGAACTTAAAGAATGGGTCATCTCTCAGTGTAAGGGAAAAAGCGCTAAAGCTTTATGGGCATAAACACTTAAAATTTGTCGTCTGAGTCAGTGATGGAAAACTAAAGGATTTGTTGCATAGGTGGACAATGCGATTGCGTTGAATAGGAATCCGATTATTGATGGTGTGTGACAGATAACCAACCATTGAGAATGCAGTGAAAGATGGAGATTGTGTGCTAGCTCGAGTGTAACTTAGGAGGAGAAGTTGTAAGGTAAGGCATGGTTGGTAGAAATTAAATAAGTGAATTGACACTCTAAGACTTGAACATAGTGCCAAAAATACAACATCGAGAAATTAAAGAAGGAACTGTAGTGAGACAATGTGAAGTACCTCCTCGAGTTGAAGAATTAATGAAGTACATCTTTGAGCGAGGTGTGAGTTAATGAAGCCCATCCTCAAGTAGTGTGGATATGGATCGTAGCTGAAGCTACTGTATTGTGTTAGAAAAAGTGTCTTAGTTAGAGAAAAAGGTAGAAGGCTACTGTGGTGAGTTTAGGGGTTGGGATGTTGTGGAAGCCAAGCATAATTGTAGAATGTATGAAGAACACTGAGAGTTGTTGAGTTGAGAGAGTGTTGAGAGTTGAGAAGGCCAAGTGACTGGGAAGGCCAAGCGTCTGAGAAGGTAGAGAGCTTAAAAGGCTATGTGTTGGAGAAAGCCAAGCGTCTGAGAAGGCCAAGAGTCGAGACTAAGAGAGGCTAAGCATGTCTAAAGATTATTAAGAAGGCCAAGAGTTGTGAAGGCTGAATGCTGAAAGTGTTGAGACTATGAAAGACTAAGTTGATGGAGCTGATCTAAAAAGTTGTGATAAGATCTTAATATGAATAGAGCTGCAGAGTAGAGGCAGAAATGGAGGATGCAGAGTTGAAAAGTGAACCATTAGGTTGCGTTTTAATAAGAACAGAGCACTTGTAGACAAAGTTTGAAAATGTATGAAATAGTGGTTTGAAGGTTCAACAAGTTGGTGCCTAAACATTAAGGAGTCGGCGCTTCCTTCAAGTGGGTGCTTGAGAAACAACTTGGGGTTGGTGCCTCTTGCAAGTGGATGCTTGCAAAAACAAGAACTTGGTGCTTCCTGTAAGTTGATTAGGTGTCTATAAGAGAGGGAGTTAGTGCTTATTGTTGGTGGGTGCCAATAAAACAAAATAGGGAGTTAGTGCTTTCTGTGAGTGGGTGCTCATGAAGCTTGATGTAATCAAAGTTGGTCCTTTTGATTCACATCATAATACAAACAAGCTTTTGTGGTTTTTTTGTTGAAAGGGTTTCCGCGTTAAAATTTCCATGCACAAATGTGTATGATGTGTATGGTATGACTGTGTATCTTATGAGATGTCTTCATGATATACTGTTGAATGGCTAAATGTTTAAATCTAGTAATAACTGTATAAATTTGCCTTAATACCAATTCACCCCTTGCCTTAGTATTAACCTAGTTTCCAACAAGCACAGGTTGGCTGCAGGTTTGAAGGGGCTAATCTGCGTTGATGACTCTGGTTATACACCGAGAATTAGAGTTACTACGCAAGATGTACATTTTCAATCAACGTCCAGGCTGTAAAAAGGTCAAAATCAAGGGTACAGGCTATACATCAAGGTCAACAAGTCAAAGGCTTCTACAACTGACTCAATGTGGTTAAAATAAGTTGATAAGACATACTTCTAACCCCAAACAATATCTAAGACACCCAACAATCTTTAAAATCAATCTATGTTTTTCACTCATCACCATGGATACCTGTGTCATGTCCTACAATATGGTCACCATTGCACTCAACCATAGTAAAATCTCCCTCGATCAGTGGGAGAGACTATGTCAACCAATGTCACAAGTGTGTAACCAATGGGATCAGTTGGTGCATAAAATAAATAGAAACCCCACACCTTTCTTGATAATAGCATTGTGATCTAGCGACAAGACATTGGGTCCAATCCTTTGTAAAGAATATGTAGAATACCAAACTTGAAGCAACAATAGAAATAGCCCCTCCTTTACGCTCCTCATGGTTTGTAGCAACATACTTACAAAGCCATTACTCATGAATCATGTGGAAACACAACTTAAACCTAGTAACTTTGATTACTCGAAAGAGGATCACATCCTAGCAAAGATTAGTCACAGTACATGCGACAATGGCCTATCTATCATCCCTTGCCACTCCCTTAACATTCTAAGTTGAGAATTTAGTTTTATGAGAAACTCAAGTATGTTCTTGCTCAAGTACTACAAAACAATAATGAGCAAGTACATCCTTGGTGGTGGGCTACCCATTAAGAAAAGCACTCAAAAAAGGAATGAGGCAAAACACTAGAAGAAGGAGAGCTAGGGTATGCCATAGAAGAATCAACAAGAGACTTCGAACAAGGAACTTCATCAATACTTGTAATAATATCCTATATACTGAAACTAACTAAGAAACCACATAGAATATTTTGAGTGGAATCTTCTTGAACATGAATGCTTTTCTCTCATGGGGAGAGTTGATCAAACCCACTACCTTGGTGCCCCTTGGTCAAGACACATTTTTTCTCCTGGAAGCCCTTAAATTGCACTCTAAGTAGTCCCCCATTTTTGTGACCTTTGTGTTTGTTGAACTTGCCATCACTAAGAGTCGTCAAATCTCCTTTTGGAAGGATTAGGGACATTGTGAGTATCAATATTAGGGTTATGAGGAGTAGAAGCACTAGAAGCTTTTGGTTTGTTTAAAAGACAATCTTTGACAAAATGTGTAGGTAAGGAACAAGGAAAATGATAGTTTGGTAGGATGAGATACAAGGCCTTTTGAATATGAGTTGTACCAAGATCTCATACAAAAGTTGTCTTGAGAGGTCCACCGCAACACATACACAAGCATGAGGTCAAAGATTATGGGTACCCTACTTATTGCCTACAATCAATTGACCAAAGGGACAATCCACTCTATGTGTGCCTGGAAATGCTCAATAATGTGAGGAAACTACATCCACAAGGAATATTTATGTTGAGATGCATACTTCGTGCTAAAAGTTCTATACCAAGGATATACATAAGCTAAGGAACTAGTGAACATCCATATACCATTCAAAAACATTGCTCAAGTTGCTTCCTATTAGTCCAACATGGTACAAAGGAATCGCTTGCCCAGTACCCAAAAGGACTCTACATTCCAACCTCAAGGACACTATTATTTATTACACCACTTATAGAGAGCAAAGTCTAACTATTAGACATTTTTTCCATTTTCTAGGCATTTTTTCCAGTCAATTTTTCCCAAAATCCAGTAGGGATTTCTTAAAATAGTAATTTGAGTTGTGTAATTTGCAGAATCCAATTATCCAAGTGCCCTAGGGATTTTTTAGGGTGTTGAATTCTTATGCATTCAAAAACACATTTTAAACAACAATAAATCACAATCTCGCCCAAAATTGTATTGCCATATTTCGACAAAAAAGGAAAAAACATCTAGTAGTTAGATTGTGCCTTTATAGGGAGCTTACTCAAGGAACATCCATGAAAAAAAATGGAGGATGGCAAATTTCTTCTCTAAGCATTCAACAACAAGTTTGATGACACCATTAGATGAAAATCCTTATCAAATTCCCCATACTATGGTGGGAGGTTTAGTAGTAGTAAGAAGGGATCCCCTTGCCATCAAAGAAAAGTCATCATCAAAGAGGGCCTCAGTGCTTGAATGGGAGACACTGACCATTTAAACCTCAATTTCTTTTATGCTTATAAGTGAGGGGATCCCTCAGACTCGAGGCTCTCTAGTGCAGACTCGAGAGGTTATTCATTATGAAGCCCATGAAACTTAAGGGTTAGTTGCTTGAAACAGTGGAGTTTCTTTTGTTGAGCCAATTCCTATTAACGTTGCCATCACTGTGCCAAACTGTGCATGGCTTGCTTTAAAGAGCCTTGAACTCCCATCGCATGGGAAGACCTTGAAAACCATTGCCCCTACTTCCAGGCCTGATAGTGGATTATTTGCAATAAATTGCCAATAGTTTGTTGGATGGCAGTTGACTTTGCATTCTTCGGGAGTAGGCATGAGAGATGTTTGAGTTTGCCTTGGCCCCGAGTTAGTATTTTTGTTTTGCAATAAATGTTTTTGTGGTTGACCTATCTCTTTGGATTGCATTTTCCTTGTTTCCATTAGTAGTTCAAGTTGGAGATTCAAATTCATGAAGATGTACTCATGGTCTTTTGACATTGTGTTCCTAGGTGAAAATTATTTTCTTAAGTTTTGTTATTTCTATTATGGACCATTCTCCTTGTCCCTAGAAACACCTGTCAAACATGATTAGAAAAAGGAGCTAGCATGCAAATACCCCTACTCAGCATTTTGGTGATCAACCATCCTACCAAACCTCTCGAGCAAGGCAATAGAATATGGCCATCAACACACCTCCCACGAGGGACAGATTCCCCGTGGTTAACAGCTTAAATGCCACTTGATGGTCATTATCTTTGTTCCAATACAACTTGGGTTCCCCAATTTTTTGCTGAACTACTTTACCCTATCTACTGTTATTGAATAATAGAAATATAAGAGGACCCCATAGGGCAATGCCTTGATAAAATAAATAATATAAGAGGATCCTCTAAATGCCTAAATAAAATATATAAAACCCACAACCCTTCTTATAACTCGCAGAGCCAACAGAGTCAGGATCTTTGTTTTCATAATCAAACAATGGCTTTTGCAAATGCAACTGCTAGGGCCACAACTAGCTGATAAATAGTTAAAGCTTCCTTCTCTATACCTTTGAAAATAAAGTAAACAAGTTGACGAATCCCTGCAAAAGGAAGTGCTACCATATCATTTGACCACCACTCTGTTCAATAACTAAGGCTTTTGATAATGCATGCATAAAGTGCAATTAGTGGAAATAAAAAAAGCAATAAACTTTGGACTTTCTCATAGTCTAGTAAAATTACATATTATCAAACCAATAAAATAACAGCTCTGAGTCCTGACAAGATGTCGTGCAGAACTTCTGAAGGGTTGATCATTCATGCCTTACATCCTCTATGCCACATCGGCTGTAGTCACAAACTTGCTTGTAATCTTCTGGAATAATGCCATATATTCAGGTTGTTGAATTTTATCTTTCAAAAGAGATGCTACAATCAAATTCTGTCCGAGCTAGCACATATATCATTTCATAACACTTGAAAATAATGGATCATACACTATTCTATTGATTCCAAATGTGTAAGTTTTGGGCATTGAAGATTTTTGGTTAAAAGCCATGGAGTTAATTTACCTGAAACTTGGAAACAGTTTTGGATTCTGAAATGGGTACCTGTTACAGAAATGGCACCTTCAAATTGTCGAAACAGGGAAGTGACAAATAATATAAAAACTAAAATAAGCTTGTACAATCGAAATGAAGCTATTTAGTTATAGTCCTAATACTAGAAAATTGATCTTTGACATATAGGCCCTGAAAGCCCTTTTGCGTGTGTTAAAATTGTGCCTCATAATGTGACATTCAGCATTGCAAATATCTCTTTCTTCCAGGTTTTTCATGTTGCGGGTTGGTCCAATATTTTCTGAGTTTTTCAAGTACAATTTTATTCTTGCCAGTATTTTCTCTGATATTACTGAGTTTCTTTTGGGATCCTTGACTATATATTCCCCAAAATGATATTTGCAACTTTTATGTAAATTAAATTACAGATACCAAAATTGATTTGAAATCAACTAGAAAGTATTAATAATAAGGAAAATGTCACAGGATTGTGTTTTTGTGACTGAACAAACACGATAGGGACTTTCATGCCAGTCCTTCATTCTTTTAGGAGGCTTATGTTCCAAATTATGAACCAGACCATGCATGAAACATAACATTTATATGTTGTTAAAGAGAAACGAAAGGAAAGATCAGGAATGTGTTATATGGGGTAGCACATGCACTATGTCCCTGAAAAGGTTGCATTCTAGGTACTCTGATTGTTAGTTAAAGCTCTCTAGTCCATGCGTTGGTAAAGGTTATTGAATTCTAGGTTGAGTCTTTATTTTATTTGGCCCAGTGTTTCCATGACACTCGAGTCATTGGAAGAGTCAAAGTGATGTGCGAATTATGCTGAACACTTGATATATGATATCTTTTAAATATACTGAAATAGTCCACCATAATATATAATTTTGCGATCTTGAGGAAATTGTAACAGGTGATATTGTTCTAGGGACACTAGAATATTATTAAATACTGATCACCATGACAGCTGAGCTCTGATCGATAGTTTTGTTGACAGTCACAAGAAATTGCACGGGCTTTTGGAGCTGTGTGCACGCCAGAATTTTTCCTTTTCAAAAAGGTATCGAAATTTCAGATCATGTACACAAATCTTAAACTTAATGTTTGTACTTAGAGCTTGTAAGACTGTAGTGGAACTTTTATCCAGTAACACTATAATGTCGTTGTCCTCCGGTGTGGTGTTTTATAGGATGGACATGATCCATTTGAGCTTGCTTATCATGGGCAGTTTGATGATTCACGACCTAATAATAATAAACCCATTACAGGACGGTATGCTATCAAACTCTGAATTTTTATCCTTAGCCAGAACTGAGTTGTTTAGATGTAACTTAAATTTGACTGCAACGTTTGTCTTGTGTTTCCAGTGACTTGAGGTTGGCTTTAGACTCTGTGTTGAATGGAAAACCAATAAGTTTTCCACAAAAGCCAAGGTATGTATCATTGAATTCGATATATTTTTTTTTAATTAAAATTGCATTTCTGTTCATATTGACACATCTGTTACGTTGGATTCTCAAGTGTTGGATGCAGCATCAAGTGGCACCCCGGTAATATTATCTAGTGTTCTTCTTGGTCATTTAATGGATTAATTATTTTAAATTATCACCATGAACTTCAAAATCATTGGAATTTGACATTTGACCATAGTGTCATTTCTTTACTTTAGCCAATGATCAACGTGAAGATGAGAATTAGTTTCAGATTGATCATCGTTTCGCTTGGCTTGGACAGACCATATACCTCAGTTTTTGTATTCTTTTTCCTTATTCGATAGTTTGTAACAGAAGCACCAAAAAATCGTAATATAAGTGATTGCTAATCTACTATCTAGAGAGGAGAAGGAATTTTGAATTAAGTGATCTTGAAAATTAAGAATTAAATGCTCTCTTAAAATTCTTGTCTCTGCATGTCAAAAGTCTCTGTTCCCATTTCTAACATACTTCAACAAAGGAAATGAAATTATGAAACTGTTTTCCAACCATTGGTTTGTTGCAGTAAACATGAATGCAATCTATTCCAAAGAAATAGCAATGTTTAAATTGAATATTATCTCCATTACTATTATATCATTGGTGAAATATCGATACCACAATATGAAAAGGTTGAAGGTCAAGAAACTGCACATCAAATCTACTATGTTGCTAATAGTGTCATAGTCCATGTCATGTAAATATTACTAGCATTTTAGGTTCAGATATATTGCTTCTTCCAATTATCATTAATTTAAATTATAATATGTTGCAATTAAATTTGGTTCAAGATTCATTTTGATTTACCATTAAAAAGATGGAAATCAAGCAAGATCGTCGACTGCCATCTTCCAGGTCTCTTCCCCAAAAGATGGATCAGATTCAACTTTGGTGCCTTCCAAGGCACCAGGGCTGGTGGGGCATTCAGAAACCATGGACAGCATATAATTGGAATCTATTATGAATTCCTCATACCCAAAACAAACAACCAGGTTGAACGTTTAGCTATCATTCGCACTATCAAGATATCACTAAATCAAGGCATCTCCTGATATCTCCTGGCTTTGCATCAATTGGGAAGTGACTTTGGCTAAAGTCATAGTCATCATGTTAGGTTCAGCCATCATTCACGATATCAGAGAATCACTAAATCAGGGAATGAAAAAAACATCTTCGAAGGAGACTCCAAATTATTGGCTGATCATCTCAATGGGAACAACTAGACACCCTCATGGGAAATTGCTAAGCATCAATTGGGAAGAGGCTATGGCTAATGTCTTATTTCCTAGCTGTCGTGTTATCCATACTTCTAATGGATCAAAGTTATATCTCCTAGCCACCGTGCTTGGCTAAAGTGATGAAATGAGAACCGTGGCGGCAAACAAAACACATATGAACACTTCATTATGCAAACTACATTAAGCAAAACAAGAGAAACCAGAAAATAAAATCTCCACCCAGGGGTTATTATACTAATCAACAAATCGCTTGTGTCCTTGCATTGTAAAAATGGTCACTTTGTATAAGAATAGATGACCATAACAAATATATCATAATTGGATGTTTCGTTGAATATATCATAATTGGAAGTTTCGTTGAACCATGTCCATAACTATTTTCACAATATTTTCATGAATCTCTCAACTAAATCTCCACCCTTAACATCTCTCAGTTCTCCTCATTTTTCATTCTCACATAGGCTTCTACAATTAATCTACATCATTACAAATCACGATATTATTTAGATGTTATTTATAATCACAAGTAAGAGTTATTCCTCCATAGTGACTTTTAATAATTTTGTGTCTCGATATGCATTCATCATCTTGGTCTCATCTTCATCTTCTACAATCTTTGATCTTCTGTCTTCGTTCTTGATCTTCTTCATTTTTCATCTTGTACTTTCAAAACATAAACATTGTTGAAATCCATATAAAAAAGTAACTATCCACCAGAATACATGGGCTGTTGGTTGCTGTATTTCCCTGTTCTCTAGGAAACCTTTTCTGTTGCATGGTTCATCAACCATTCTTCTATCATAGGTTTTCATATTTGTACCTTTTAATCCCGCTACATCATCATCGTTTTCATCTTGCATTTTGGGGTTACCTGTAAATGTGGTCTCGATGCTCTTGCATCAGACTACCAAGGAACAAAAATTTCATGGGCCCCTGCCCATGAGTTCCTTTTGGCTTTAACTAGCATATCGGCCCATGAGTTCCTTTTGGCTTTAACTAGCATATCACAAACTTCTATTTCACAATTTTCTTTTCTCCATCACATCCTCAACGCAACTCCATTTTTCATGACTTGCAATCTTCCTGACTTCTTTTACACTAAGATTGGTGTTTCTACCAAGTGTGGAGTGATTCAAATGGGTAGTTCTGCTCACTGTGGAGCTTCTCCTGATGCACTACCTCTTGATGTCCTCCTTTAGCAGAGTTCTCTTTGATGACAAGTGGTTTTTGGTTTACCACAAATCCCTAGTTACCAGAAACGGGACGTTATCCGCTGTTTCTGGCCGAAACCTTCACCGAAACGCAACCCAGCTAGAAACGCCGTCTGCAACGGCCGTTTTCGTTTCCACGGGCAAGAAACAGTTTCCCGCGAAACGAAACCGTTTCTTCTCACCGTTTCCAGATAGACTTGCAGTTAAATTTATTTTTTCGAACTCGGGTTAAATGTAATTTTTTCAAACCGTCGGTTAAATGGAGTTTAATTAGCAATTGATTGTTAGTTTTTTGGATACAGAGGGTTGAATCCAGTTTAATTCGCAGTTCACTGTTAGTCTGCTGCAGTGGACTATTAGTTTTCTGGAAATTAAGCCTAAGCACTCCAGCGTATTGTGAGCGACAACTGAAGAAAAAACTGCTGTATTTTTGAGAGAACAGATTGTGAGAGCGCTGTCAAAGAAAAACACCAGTTGTCAAGGATTTAAGCAGAAGACCAAAGCGAACCCATCATTGCAAGCCAGGCAAAAGCAAGGCACAGATCAAAGCCAAGCAGCTTCAGCCCCCGTTGAGTTATCTTCAACAGCATTGTCAGTTCTATTGTCAAAAGGTACTGCCTAAGAACTTCAATCTCTGGTTTATTTTAATGAGATGTCATGCGTGATGTTAAAACTATTTGCAATATCAGTGATCTTAAATATACGCCGGGTCATGCTCTGTATCTCGGTTTATTTAATTCAACTTGAGAGTGCGATAAAATTATGGCATATTTGCTTATACTGCTTAGAAAGGGGCGGAACAATGGATAAGCATTGGAACTGTTATCCATTAACAGGTTGGATTTCAACCAGCCGTTTGAACTTTGCATGGTGATGCCCATTCCAGAGAGGTTTTGATAAGTACCTTAATTTTCATTCATGATCCTTGTTTCCAACCTGCAGTGTAGGTAGTTTTGAAACTAAAAGTGAGATCTAGCTAAAAAATCGAAACGGAAATAGACAGAACAGGGCATTCACTGTACCGAGCTTGGCAATATCCGGGAAACAGGGAACAAACGAAAGAAAACTCCAAGAGCATTAGGTCTGAGCCTGGTAGTCTCCTGCTTGCAATATTGGCCTTATCAAGAGCTTCAAGCTTCCCTTTAATCAACTTAGATTTTTTTAATACTGCTTCCACATCTTTATCCATCGTGTCTCTCAAATTCTTTATGGTTTTCGCGTTGTGGATGGTTTTGCTTTCTTCATGTGAAGCTTGCAGCTTCCTTGACAGTCCTTCCACCGATTCCATATCATTTTTCACATCCTCAACTTCCTCAAAGAATTGTCCTAGGTTTTTTTCTTCGTTAATGCCTACCATTTCCACATCATACCCCGCCTCTAAATCCTTTCTGGAATCCTCCTTAAGATTCGCATAGTTTTTGAAGGATCTCGAGAAAAGATCATTCATTTTGTCAATCTGCTGCTTCACAATTAAAATGCAAAAGAACATCTGTTAAAATGAAACTTGATACAGAGAAATTTCTTGGAAAATTTAATCGTTAACATTCCTCAATTGGTTTTCTGTAAACCGAAATGCAAAAAGATCCGAAAAATCACATAAATTTCTATAGAATCGAATTTATTTATATAAATTAGATAAAATGCTTGAAGGTTCAATACATTGAAAAAAAAAAACTGCTTTAATTTTTTCCAATTTAAGTGAAATATAAGAGACAGATCCTCTGGAAGAGCATTATATTACAGTTGAAGAAGAATGGAAGGTATTAAGGTTGCTCTTTTGGCAGGAGAATCTGCGAAATGTAATTCATTTTTAACAAGAATGAATTATTTCAATGAACCCTTCAACTTGGAGATCAAACATAGTTTCAAACTTTCACACATAAAAGCATGCAAATAACACGAATTTTTCTTTATAATTCGTCAAGGAGGCTAAAGACGAACGTTTGTTTAGGAAATTACAAGATAAGCTTCAAAGATTCCAGCATGTACAGAGATAATCCGAAATGCTGAGGATGTAAATAGGTATGGAGTTGATGGGAAATTGTCAACGAATCTGACTTTACATAGGAAAATGGAGAAGCTATCCGGGAGACAGAAAACAAATAGAAATAAAATCGTAGAAATCTAAGTCGGAACAGGATTGCAAGTGAACTTCTCCATACCTGATATAAATTTGACGGGGAATTTTGATTATGAAGTAAATTTTCTATGATAGTTTTTTTTTTTAAGATTGGGATTTGTGTGATGTTTCATATTTATTTTTACTTGTATATTAGATGTAAAAAAATTTGTTATTGTTGTTTGGAAGTGTCACTGAATATGTCTTTTCACAATTTTTGGGAAAAATATTACTATATTTACAATATAGTAATATCTTTACTATATTTACTATAGATACACAAAATTACAAGATCTTCCTAGATAGAAAGGATCTTAAGTCCTTTGCAGTCTGTGTCGATTTGTAGTTCTCTAAAAAATTCTATTTGAGAACCCTGGCTTTTGAACGAAACCACTATATGTGAGTTTCTATCAGACTCTTGAACAAATAATACCTTCTGAATTTGCATTCCTTTGGGGCACGTGTTATAACTTATAAATTTAGTGTCATGTATCTGAGTGCTCAACGCATTAGTAATTTTTACCATCAGAAGTTATTGTAGAATTTTAACCCCTTTCATTGGTTTTAAAGAGCGTAACTTATAAAAGCTATTTTTTGGTTTATTCCATTTTAAAAGTGGTACTCATTTAAATAGATCAGCTGCTGCACAGAAATAATTAATAAATAAAATATAAAGCAAAATATGGATTGCATTGTGATCCGTTAATCGTAAGGCAGTGAAAATTAACCAAAATTATCAAACCTTACTATGGCGGATTCATTCTTTATAACTGAGTGAGAAGTTAATGAAAATACTGTAGATTGCATCCATTAAGTCGAAGACCAAAATCGTGAAAGCTTACTCTAAGCAGCTCAATCAATCATAGTTAGTAAAGATCAATAGTCACAATTACCAAATAATTTATTTATAAGATTGTGGGCTATTGTTGACCATTTTTCCCCAACACTTTTTTGGCTATGCTTAAAATTCCACTAGGTTAGAGATTTTTTCCAATTACGTTTTTTTTTAATGGTATTTTATATTTGAAAAATTTTCACAAATGTTGTGAAGATTTAGAAGTTTTGTAAATAGATTTTTAATTTGGAAAACTTAAAATAAATATAATTAAATAAAGTGATGAGAATTATTATTAGGAATTTTACTTTGAAATTATATAATATCTATTATTTTAATATAATATCCAACTCGTATTTGAGTAAAAAGGAAAAATCAATAGGAGAACTCAATGTTACCAATCAACATACCTAATTATTGCTAGTGCATAGCCCCACACACACATATATTTAGAGAGAGAGAGAGAGTTATGGAACAAGTAGTTATAAGTTATTAAAATATCACTGAAGCCATGTATCATGGGATTTTGTAAAATGAATGAGATCAGGAGCTAGTCCTTTTCTCTCGAGCTAGTCCCTCCAATGCTCGAAGTAAGGTGATTTAGATGTTTGAAAATTTTAAAAAAGATAAATAATTTTATTTTGTTTAAGTTTTCCAAAATTTTCTTTGATTTTCTCTTCAAATTTTTAGTTAATTATATTTTTCTAATTAGGTGTCAATTTTTTAATTTTATTTTCTGTAACTAATTTTCAAATATAAATTGTGCAGATTAAAATTGGTTGCAGAGGAGAATCATTTATTTTTTATTTCACTCATTTCTCATTGCAATGGAAGAAAGTTCACTAATGTCACAAAGTAGACCGCCCCTTTCCCAACATAAATCTTCCATAGAGGCATCCAAAAAAATCCAAAGCAAAGAATATCAAGAAGCAAAAAAAGCCTTTGAGGCAAGGTTATGGGCAGCTGTGAAATGCACTCAATCTTATAGTGGAGGATCAAGTGGATCATCTGGTTCAAAGGTTTGGTTGTGCCCTTATTGTAAAAAACAAAAAACGGGGAATGTAGGAAGAGTTCGATGGCATTTACTTGGAATGGGGAAAAAAGAACAATCAGCTTTATGTGACAGTGTACCTAAAACAGAAAAAGCTTCTCTAATTAAGCAATTTAATGAACTTGAAAAGCTTAGACATATTGTTGAAGGTTTAGTTCAAGCTAACAAAAATCCTAGTGGATTGACAATTGGTGGTCCACACTCTTATTCTCAACATCAAGTTTCTGTTTCTCACCTTCAAAACTTATGGGATGTAAAAGGAAGGGGAAATCTCGATGCATCCATTGGACGATTTTTTTTTGCAAATGACATATCTTTTAATGTTTGTAGGTCTCCTTATTGGAAAGAAATGGTAAGGGATCTAGTTAGCAATGCTCCTAAAGGTTACAAGCCTCCTAGTTATGAAAAGATGAGGACAACCGTGTTATCTGAAGAGAGGGCTCGGGTTGAAGCTAGACTTCAAGACATTAGAGATAGTTGGAAGGAATCTGGGGTCTCCATTGTCTCAGATGGTTAGACAGATGTTAACCATCGTCCCTTTATCAATATTTTGGTTTCGAGCCCAAAAGGAGTTTTGTTTTTAAAATCCTATGATACTACAGGAAAGACAAAAGATGGTCCATATCTAACAGGTCTCCTCAAAGAGGCAATAGAGGAGGTTGGTAGAGAAAACGTGGTCCAAATTGTTACAGATAGTGCCTCAAACAATATCCTTGCTGGTGGGTTGATTGAGGATGAATATCCAACAATTTTTTGGACTCCTTGCTCTGTGCATTGCTTGAATTTGCTCCTGAAAGATATTAATAACATTGCATGGGTTGATAAAACTATAACTGAAGCAAAGATGCTACAACACTTTATTATTAATCATGCAACATCCATAGCAATTTATAGGAAATATGCAAAACTTCAGCTTCTTCGATGTGCCGAGACTAGATTTGCATCTGCTTTCATTATGCTTCAACGCCTTATTAAAATGCATCAATCTTTGAGAGAGATGGTGGTATCAATGGATTGGCAAAGGTGGAAGGGTTCTCATACTAGGGATGGCCTAAAAGTTGAGGACATCATTATTGGTCTTTCTTTAGAGAATTTTTGGAGGAGAGTGGAGGATATTGTTACCCTTATTACACCTATTGTTTCCACCCTTCGCATATTTGATAGTGATCAACCATGCTTAGGGGATGTCTTTGAGAGCATGGATCAAATGAGAGAGAAGATTCATGACATAATGGAAGATGAAAATTCTAGGATTGACAAAGACACCAGAAATGAAGTGTGGGAACTTAGTCTGACAAGGTGGAAAATGATTCATAGCCCTCTTCATTCAATTGCATTTCTACTCAATCCTAAATGGTTTCATAAGAAACCATCGTCAGATGTAGAGGTTATGCAAAACTGGAACACTTTTATAAGTAGGTGTTACGATCGTCAAGATCGCACTGCTTTACGGTTTGAGCTAGGAAAGTATTTGAGATCAAAAGACCACTTTGCAAATGAAGATTGTGCATATAACAGACAACAACTTGGACCCATCGACTTCTGGATACAATATGGTACAGGGACCCCCATGCTTCATCGTTTGGCTATCCGTTTTCTTTCACAGGTATTCTTAATAACAAATACCTTTAATGTATTGATTTATTGTTTAAACAATTAATTCTAAAGCTCATTTTGGATTATTTATCTTATAAGATTTATTGATTGACTATGACTAACATAATTTTAATTTTATTATACAGGTGACTAGTTCCTCTGCATGTGAAAGAAATTGGAGTGAATATGCTTTCATCCATTCAACGAAGAGGAATCGCCTAGGCACAAAAATGGCACAAGATTTGGTGTTTGTACACTCAAATCTACGTTTGTTATCTCGACAACAACTAGAATACAAAACTGGACCCACGAGAATGTGGAATTATGGTGGTTCACAAGATGACGAAAATGATGAGTTTCCACTTGAGGTGCTACAAGACAATGCTGAAGACATGCTTGATGATACCATGAAGTCTATTGACCAAAATAATTCTTTTGGAATTGGCTCAAGCTCAACAACTATTCCAGAAAATGAGCTTCAAAATCTAGATTATTAGGTTTACTTGCATTTTGATATGAATTGTTGGAAGTGACTTTAGAGATACATATATATTCAAAAGAACAAATTTAATTATTTATATTTCAAATCTCTTATTCTTATCAATGTTTTCTATTTTCTTGGAATTAATGATGGCTAAATTTTTTGATCTACAAAATTATCACTTTCTTCTTAAAACTAAATTAGTATTTACAATTGTTTTTTTACAATTTCATGAGTAGAAACATTACAGGTTTATGATTAATGCTTTGTTTATATTGTTCACCTTTAATATGGTGTTTTTCTCTCTCCTCGTTTCTTATATGCGAAACCTCCAAACCTCGTTTCTCGTACTGTTCTCGTTTCCCGTTCCGTTTCCCGTTTCTCGTTTCTGGTAACATAGCACAAATCTACATTGCATGAGTGATTTTAGCTGACCATGAACCATCAATTACAAAGTGGCTTTTAGAGCACCATAAACTTTTTCAATGGAGATATACTTGCCTCATCAATGCATTGACTAAATTACATACTATTTTAAAATTTCAACTTAGGAAAATCTAGCTCTTATACAAACATACGACCAAGGCTATCATTAAAATGCACTATTTAAGGACCTTAGAGATGTCAACTCCATGGATTTATCGCATCTGCATCTCACTCGTCACATGGTACTTTATTCTTACATTGCTTTGCTTCCTTATTTCTGCTTTTGCTTTATGTCTTTATCTGCTTTTTCCTGTGCTTCTTCTCTGTTGCCTCATCTTCTTTATCCTGCTTTGGCTGCATCTTCTGTCTTCAGCTATACCCCAAATAAAAAACAATATACCTTCTTGGAATCATCACTCTCTAAATAAAATAATTGCTTCCAAAATGAAATCATTGTCTAAAACACTTTGACAAGGCACTTTGCCATGGAAATCAAATCGGCTTTCCTGATGGTCACTTGGGTTTGATAGGTTTGATGAACAACGCACTTATTGGCCACTTAATGTGCTTTGTTAGCCGTCTAGGAATCATGATTGGGGATAGCGGGCTTTCCCTTTTCTTGAACGTTCAAACCAGTAGGAAAAGCACCATGATCACTAGGTTGTGGGACTTGGACACCAGAACGTGCTTCTTTTTAGTGGATGAATCCGAGAGCAAAGAAATCGAAGTGCGTATCCATCAAATTGATCAACAGGCATCTAACTTCCATCCATACATCCAAATGGTGCGCATCGAACTGCATCGGAATTCATTTAGGCAGAGAGAAGGTTACTTCTGGATCCTTCATGGAGCTTTTCTTTGTACGCAGGTGTTGCAACCAATGGTTATCCATTGATAGGTGGGATAAAACGAATCAACAGAAAATACACTCGAATACTTCGATGCCGTTTCTGCCCTAATTTTTCAATGTGCGCTCACCCAAAGGGGCCCAACATAATATGTTCTGCTACACAATCTTTCCGTCGATGTCCCTGTGAACTTTTATACCTCGACCTATATCTCCACAGATCACACGATTTTAATCGCACGTACAACCATAAAACTCAAATTCGGCAGTCGCAAAGGCATCTTCACCTTTCGCTTCTTGAGATTCTTCCCATCTCATGAACTAACGCCAATAACTGATTCACAAAAACCAAGACATGCCGAGAACTTTACTACACATGGATGTTCGTCCAATATTCCACAAATCTGCTGGTAGGTTTATCTTGCACTAGGATCTGATATCAAAATGATGAAATCAGAGCCGCAGGCAGCAAAACACATAAACACTTCATTATGCGAATTCCATTAAGCAAAGCAAAGGAGAATAGAGAATATGTGCTCCAAAATCCTTACAAAGGGGATATTATATTAATGAACCATTCCAATGTTTTGGTTTTTCATGGTGCAAATTCTCACTTTATATGAGAATAGATGACTATAATATATCTTTCATAATTGAAAAGTTCTTTTAAACCATCTCTATAATTATCTCCACGATATTTCCATGTCTCAATTGAATCTTCATCCTAACATCTTTCATTTCTCCTCATCTCTCATTCTCACGAAAATTCTTGGAATTAGTTTACATCATTACAAATCATGATATTCTTTAGATGCTATTTATGATCACAAGTAGGAGTTATTCTTTCCTAACACAGTTTAATAATGCTTATGACTTCATCATCTTGGTCATATTTCCATTTTCATCTTATAAAATTTTTGGTATTGTGTCTTTATTCTCTATCTCCTTCACTTTTCATCTCATACCTGCAAAAATATTGAAGTCCATATGAAAAAATAACTATCCATTGGAATCCACGGGTCGTCAGCCATTGTATTCGTCGATTCTATAGATAACCTTTTCTTCTACATGGTTCATTAACTATTCTCCATAACAAGTTTTCAAATCTCTATTTTTTACTCCCCTGCATCATCATTCTCATTTTCAGTTTTTTGGCTTAATCATAACCATGCGCTTAATGTTCCTGCATCATAAAGTCATATCTCCTACCTTTGGTTACCCATGTTTCTCATGGATCAAACTAACTTTGGCAAAGACTGAGGACAACAATTTCATGTGAGGAGAAATGATAATTAGGGTACACATGGGGATCCCACCATGGTAGAATCGAACAATTGGGAAGAGACTTTAGCTAAAGTCATATATGCTCCCTATGTGTCTCATGTAATTCTTACTAACACATTTTGGGTGGATATAGTGTTTCTTCCAATTATCAATAAACTTGATTTATGCTAAATTGTAGTTAGAATTATTTCAAGTTCCTATTTGATATAGTGAAGAGATTAAGCAAGATCAAGGATCACCATCCTCCATGGTCTATTCCCTTTTGAGGATGCATTTAATTTAGTTTTGATGGTACCTATAAAGGCAACCCCATACTAACCTACATTGGTTGGGACTTTGAAGGCCATGAAGGTCTCACAATTGGATTCAATTACATATTTCACAAATCTAAAATAAATAGTTGTTGAAAAATGTAACTAGTGTCAATCTTCATAATTGTATTTGAGTCATGATGTGATGTATTTGTCAAAGGAAAGAAAATTAATTTTTATTATGAAAGAAAAATGATTTATTAAGCATGGGTTTCATGCTTTATTATTTTATTTCTAGGTCAAAACCTCCATTGTAGGCTTCTAGGGTTTGTGTCAAGAATCCTTTGCCCTTTTCATTATGTAAAGACCCTTCTTGGGATTTATCAATCAAGAAAGAAATTTATTTTGATGTAAATTAGGTCATTTAGGCCTCTTCCACCAAGTCGGTCTCAACCTGGACAAGTCAGCCTAATTAGGGAGGCAAAATCCATTGTAAAAGGGTAGCAACTCGACTCATTTGGAGCATATTCTCATCAAGTTTGATATGCAGTAGTTGGAGGCAGAAAAAGAGTGTGAAATTCTTGGAAGAAGGAGAAAAATCCCAGTGAAGAATTTTGGAGACCATTTTCTCTCTCTTTGACTCACGTGTGAAAATTTGAAGCTGCTAGGGAGGCCGAAATCGCAAGCTGCAATAGGTTCAAAATTCTAAATCTGGGGGTCAACAATATGAAGCTGGGAGGCCGAAAAATTCTAGTTTGAAGCTGCATCTGAGAAGCTAACACTTGGAAACTTTGGCAGAGATCATCTACTTGAAGGAAGGGCTAACTTGGTTAAGGAGGAAGTTCTTTTGGTCAAGTCTAAGGTCTTGGTTTGTCTCAACTTGATTTGATTTTATTAGTGGAAGAGTTTGACTGGGTTTTCCCCTACGTAGGGGTTTTAACCCTGACTGAGTGCCTATATCTGGTGTCATTGATCTTCATGTTTTTTATTTGATGTTTGCTTGATGAGAAGAAGATAAAATAACATAAATAAAGTTAATAAAAATACAAGAATATCACAAGTAATTGTCAATATAAGAAAATGTCTTTGCCTTTCTCGTTTTCTAACACGGTATCAGAGTTAAGGTGAAGGAGGAAAGAAAAAGGCATCTTGAATATCTATTGAAAAAAAGGGTTAAGAAGAAAGGAATAAAGGAAGACCATTAAAGAAAGGATCATCTAAGAAGAGAAAAAGGAGACATTATAAAGTCTATGGAAACCTCAATGAAGACCAAAAACAAAAAGTTAGAAGGAGCCTCCAACTACAGGGCATGGAAGAAGAGAATGGGTCTTATTCTTGCTAAGCATAAAATTTTGGATTTGTTCAAGTAAAAGTCAAGGAACCAACAAATGATGCAGGAAAGGAAAAATACAAGGAAATAACATCTTGGCCATGAATTTAATTGTAGATGGTGTGAAGGACAATTTCATCCCATACATATCTATTATAGAATCTACAAAAGAGATGTATGAAGCCCTCTCCAAGTTGTTTACCATCAAGAACATTGGTTAGATGGCTAGTCTCAAAAATGAACTAAGAACAATGAAGATGACAAAAAATGACATTGTATTATCATATTTTGTAAGGATCTTTAGAATAAGAGATGAACTCCAAGCTTTGATGAAGTTGTACCAAAGAAAGAACTCGTGATTGCTGCTCTATTAGGTCTACCAAAATCATGGAGCTCTTTTGCATCAAGAATTAGCAATTGGAAAGACACACCAACTTTTGAACAAATGTGGAATGCATGCAATCAAGAAAAAGTCCTCATCTCTTTTGTAAGTGACAAAAAGGAGGTTGAAGAAAACAACACTTCAAATTCCTACTCTTCTCATCACAAGAAGAAGGGAGTATTCAAGAATTTTAAAGAACCTAGAAAGAAAGTTGACCTATTCAAGATTGAATGCTACAATTGTCATGAGATGGGTCATTACAAAAGTCATTGTCTTGAAAATCCAAGGAATGAGAAGAGAGAAAGAGAACATGCAAATGTTGTCGATGAAGCTCCACCAAAGAAGAACAAGACTGAGGAATCCAAAGTCAAATACTTATATTATTAAGTCTTCTCTTACATATCCTTCTAAGTCTACTATTCTAAATTTTGTGATGTTTTACGTTTTGATTTTCATAGTTCATAGATCTAATATATTTTGTTAGAAATTCTTGAAATTGTTTTGATAAGTTGTAGGTATCCCTTAGAAAGATTGGATTAAGAGGGAGCCTTCACCATTTTACCAAAATATAAGTATCTTGTTCTTTGTTTCCTCTTTTATGCTTGATTTCCTCCACACATTGATATTTGTTTGTATTGCATACGCGTAACCTTTTCTTTGTATTTTCCTTAGTAGGAAAGCTTGTAGAATACACAAAGGATGTGGAGGAGACTTCAAATGAAAGACTTGAATCATGAAAGAAGCCATGTTGTAGAGGAACCCCCTTCAAAGAAAATGATGTCCTACAAGGTTTGTTAAAGAACAACTCAAGATATGTGTTAAGAGTACAAGACTTGTTGCAAGATTCTCTTCATACATAAAAGATATGATCCTTCTCATTTGAAATTTGCTTTATATTACTAACTCTCTTATGTCTAAGGGTTTGAATCATAAAGATTCTTGTTAGGGTGATTAATCATTAGATTGAATCTACCCTTGTTATATTATCTCTTGTCATTTGTGATACCCTAACCCTTAGGGTTAATTGTAAAACCCTAAGCTCTTAATGCTAAGGGTATGACGATGTTAATAATGAAACCCTAGTCTACTTTGGGTTTGACTAGAACATATGATTAAATCCTATTCTTTTGATGTTTAGGGTTTTGGTAATGTTGTGTTAAAACCCTAGCCTTTTTAGGGTTTATTGTTATTGTCTAGGTTATAAACCAAAACCCTAGATCTTTAGGGTTTGGTGAATTAGGGTTTATGAGCAAAAGCCTTGTAATAGCTAAAGTAAGGTCCTAGGAATGAAACCCTAGGTGCATATTCTTACGTATGATCGAAACCCAACCTAATTAAAATGGTTATATATCTAACTTTGATGTCTTGATGTTTGTATCTAGGGTTTACCTAGTAGATATTGATATGAGATTCTAGTGCATGATAATGAAACCCTAGATATGTACATACTAGTATGCTCACTTGTTGATGATTTAGTTTTATTAATTAAATCTAGGGGATATAACAAAAACCTAGTAGAAGAATCTGTCATAAAAGCATATTGTTGAAATCTTATATGTATAGTACTATGATTGGATTGATATCTTAATTGAGTTGTTGATATCTAAGACTTTATGTCTCGATGATAAAGTCTAGGTTTGTAACAAAACCCTAGCAAAGTTGTTAAAGTCTAGTATATAAAAGATATTACCCTTGTTGGTTATGAACATAACTAGCTTTAGGTATTTGATGTCTAAAGCTTGATTGTTTTGATGCTTTCATTGTAATGACATGATTTTGATATAGTTGACTTGATACTTCCGTATATTTGTATTTGGTTGTACTGGTTGTTGAACATTTGCAAGTACATAATCTTCAAGATGTTGAAGATGTTCATAAGTGAAGATGACTTGATAATAATGATGAGCATGGTGAATAAAGGAAGATATAAGAATGATGATCACTAAGATGACCTTGTTTCCATGAGAAAGATTGATGTTCCCAAAGAAATGAAGCCTTGAAAGGATGGCGTTACTCCGATGCTATAAAAGAAGGAAGTTGTTGATCTCTCTAAGTTGAGAGGGATCTTAGATAGAAGAAAGGGTATATCTCCCCAGTTAAGAGGGAGGGCATATTATGACAATCATAGTAAATAACTTGAAGAAAGAATGAAATCAAAGAATGGATGAAAGTAATACATATGGTTGTTTGTGATTTATGCAGTTGCAAACAAAAGACTTGATTGAGTTGAAAAGTACCAAGGTTGTATTTGGTGCTGCTAAAAAAGTGAAAGAGGAAAGCCTCTGACAAGATGTATTTGGATAATTTGATGATGATATAAGTAGCATCAGAATGATTGAGGACCTCAAAGGTTTGTGTTTACTTGTATATATATTTAAATGTTTATTACTAATTGGGGTTGTGTTTGTACAAGTAAATCTCTCCGTAAGAAGGTTGAACATTTTGGAAGCATGCTTGGATTGGTGGATATATATATATATATATATGATATGGAGAGATGTAAGCATATGGGGCTGAGTGCCTAATGCTTGGGAGGACATCTGGTTGGCCTATGTGTTGATGTATAGATCCCGAAGTAGGGAGGGTGGCATTGGTCATGGAGCTCCAATCTTGGATACGCACCTAGATCCCTAAGTTGGTGTTAGAGCTTAAAAACTTGATGGTACCTATAGTGGCTAAAGCTTGAGTACACCTTATTCCCACCCGATTAGAGTACCCTAGTCAGGCATCTGATCTGTAACATTGTGTGTGTTGTGACTCTTCATAGATCATATCATTCTGAGATCTTCCATGTACCTCTGCCTACATGTAATTATGAATACCTCCCTAGTTAAGAGGGAGTGTTGAAAAATTTAACTAGTGTCAGTCTTCATAATTGTATTTGAGTCATGATGTGATGTATTTGTCAAAAGAAAGAAAAAGAAATTATGTTCTGAAAGAAAAACTATTTATTAAGCATGGGTTTCATGCTTTATTATTTTATTTCTAGGTCAAAGCCTCCATTGTAGGTTTCTAGGGTTTGTGTTAAGAGTCCTTGTCCTTGTCATTGTGTAAAAGATCCTTCTTGGGCTTTATCAATCAATCAAGAAAATTATTTTGACGTAAATTAGGTCATTTAGGCCTCCTCCACCAAGTCGGCCTCAACCTAGACAAGTTGGCCTAATTAGGGAGGCTAAATCCACTATAAAAGGGCAGCAACTCGACTCATTTGGAGCATATTCTCATCAAGTTTGATCTACAGTAGCTGGAGGCAGAAAAAGAGTGCAAAATTCTTTGAAGGAGGAGAAAAAACTTAGTGAAGAAGAGGAAACCCTAGCGAAGAAGTTTGGAGACCATTTTCTCTCTCTTTGACTCACATGTTCAAAATTCTAAAGTTGCAAGGGAGGCCGAACTTGGAGGGCTACAACATGTTCGAGATTCTGAAGCTAGGGGTTGAAAATCTGAAGCTGAGAGGCTGAAATTTTTTGGATTGAAGTTGCATTTGAGAAGATGCGACTTGGAAACTTTGGCATAGATCATCTACTTGAAGGAAGGGCTTACTTGGTGGAGGAAGAAGGTCTTTTAGTCAAGACTAAGGTCTTGGTTTGTCTCAACTTGATTTGATTTTATTAGTGGAAGAGTTTGATTGGGTTTTCCCCTGCATATGGGTTTTATCCTTGGCTGAGTGCCTATATTTGGTGTCATTGATCTTCATGTTTTTGATTTGATGATTGCTTGATGAGAAGAAGATAAAAGAAAAATATAAATAAAGTTAATAAAAAGACAAGAATATCACAAGTAATTGTCAACATAAGAAAATATTTCTTCCTTTCTAGTTTTCTAACAATAATGAGGGTGAATGTTTAGTCCTTGTTGATAGTGTCAAGGAATCACTAAATTAATGCACTTAAGATTCATTAGTGCATTTAAGATTCATTTTTGAAGGGCTCAAAATTAGTAATCAATCATCTTAATGGGGAACAACTAGAGCCCCTCATGGGAAATCACTGTCATATATTGAGTATTAAACTATCTTGGGCAAATATTAAGAATAACAAATTCTCATGCAAGAAAACCACCAACCAAGTTGTAGATTGGCTCGCCAACAAAAACTTACTTTAAGGACCTATTACCTTGGTTTTGGAGGCTCTCACCATGGTAGAATCGAACAATTGTGAAGAGGCATTGGCTAAAGTTATGTCTTGGAGCCCTCATGTTGCTCCCACTCTCCCCCTCTCCCCCCTCCCTCATGATCTTTTCCCTTCCCCATTGAGGTGTCATTGATCACCATTCTTCTCATTTAGTTTTTTCTTACACCGATTTGACTCTTGCATCCTATCCCCAACATTGGTCACCATTCTTCTCATTTATTTTGCGCCTAAACTGTTTTGACTCTTGCATCCTATCCCTGATGTTTTTCACTTCATTGAATGAGTTATACAATTTTCCATGGAGATCCTCACATTTCCTTGGACATTTATCGCCACACTCTTTCACCATGGGTAGTGTTGTTCAGTGGCTTCTACAAACCAATGCATAAGTAGAAACCACTAATCAATTTGCAATTGAAAATCATCCACTAAACCCATTTAACTCCCAAGGCTATTTTTATAATTTTGTGGAGTGGCATGGAACATTATTATAACCCGCTATGCTAAAAAGGTGTTCTTACATTCACATGTCCAATGAGAGAATCCTAGGTGCCATTAGGCAACTAAAAGGCTACATCATAGAAAATCATGAGGTTCAAACATGAAGACAAAATCAAATTGAACAAAATATGTTCAATCAATGGATTGTAGTTGTTTAAATTGTGGATGTTAATTATGCATGGTAGATTGACAAGGAATTTGTAAATGCTTATATGACATTTAGATTTGAAAACAATCAACCATCATTGAAGAACCCATGGCTACTTAGTAGTAGTTTCACTTGATAGGGAAGTAACAAATTCAAGGTAACATTTTTATGCCCCCATGCCAATTTTGATGTTTGGTTTGGTTTTATATATATGCGTTAGCAATGAGGAAACCTTAATGTCTAGATTTTTATGTTTTAAAAGATGCAAATGCTTAAGATAAATAGCCTTTCTCTAAAATATGAAGATATCATGATGTAAATTTTTGGCTACACGTTACGACAACATGTATCCTATCAGATGCACTATATGGATATGTCTTTGGAGAGAGCTTTGTTGTAGACTCGTATTTTTAATGTATATATTGAAGTTATCCACGAACCAAATCCTTTGAATATTTATTGAAGCTATCCGCGAACCAAATCCTTTGAATATTATTTTCTATGATATAAAACTAATGTGCAAGAATGGCAACATAGGGCCCTTTTATTAATAACAAGAAATATATACTACGAAAATTGTGAGGGAAAATAACAACCATCTCATATTGGTCTAAATAGTCTAGACAAAACTATTGAGATCAGAAGAGAGTTGTAAGATCATATGGGACCAAACAATTAATGCAAAAACTTGCAAAAGGAGAAAACAACTAAAACGAGTGCACTAGAGTTATTTAAAAGATGTGATGGAGAGAGAAAAACAAATCCTTAGAATAAAGAAAAGCCAAAAATATAGTGCTTGTAGGTTGATTCACTAGTATAAAATAGTCAAACTTCTAGGCTAAAAAATAAGCATAAGATTAAATGATCACACAAGATGATCTTACACATGAGGTTTGAATTGTGTATTTATATGCAACTCAATTAGGGAATCTTTCCAAGAGGGGTAATGGGTCCACATAATTAGGGGGCATTTCCTAAAATATTTATGTCAAAGTTGTTTAGGTTAGCCTTAACTATAACCTAGTCTTATAATAAAAGATAGATTTAGCCATAATTAATGCCTAACAAAAATGTAGCTATGACACACTATGAGATGGTTGTGGCCACATGGGGGCTACACCATATTCAATACCACCCCTTATGTTGAACATGAAGCCACAAAGAGATATGGTGAATGTATGTTGAAAGAAGTTGACATTGATGTCAGGTTGTCCAAATGAAAGAGAAAGTTACATATTCAAATAGTATATTTCAAAATATTGTTCTTAGATTTTTGATGCCCCATTTGGATACCCTATCTTTGAATGCATTTTTACTCCATTTACCTAGCTCAAATGGAATCATAACATAGATGGTTGGAGAACTTATTATGAGACCTTTCCAATGGTATATGACACTCCCTATAACTCCTCACAATTGAGGATAAATGATTTTTCGAATACTCACTATACATTTTGCCAGTTGAACACGCTAGTCTAGCCAATGGAAAAGTCAACCAGACCAATGGACAAGTCATCCCATTGGTGGGGCAAATTATGAACTTATAATTTGACACACATAAATTATCAACCGGGGGTAATTGTAACCTTGCGAGGTGCAATGCAAAGTATATGCAGGTTAATACTGTAGTGCATAAAAGCCACACACACAATTCCAAATCTCTCTTCTCTCTCTCAACACTTAGCAGAAAAGACTATGGAGTAGATAGTTCATCTCTATACAACACCTAAAATTGTTGATGCATTTCAAGAAAAGATATAAAACCAAACAACAACAATTAAATCAAACTCATTCCTAATCATTCAAACTCAATCTCACAATGTAAATCTGAGTAGGAAATGCATAACTCGATCTAACCTTTAATCAACTTAGAAACATTCATGCAATAAACCAAGTCATTAATCATTAAAGGCATGCGTTATTATGAATCAATGAAGAGGAATGGAACTACGTATATATCTATTGTTAATACATGGAAATCAAATTAAATAAATACACACTTACAGCTACTGGAGTTGCGAGCAAAGGGGGCCCTCCTTCACTCACAACCCCTTAACTACTAAAGAAACTTATAACATGAGATTAACAAAACATCAAGCTTGTATTAATCTGAGGATCGATTACACAAAGTTACAGAAGTTTGATATGTGCTCACCACTGACCCCCATACAAATCGAATCTAACTGTTTTTATACAAGTGCGCAGGGTGGCGCTTTTGCCCAAACTAAGTAAAATTACAATATTACAATCGTTTACTAAGACAAGCTGGGAATACAGTAAATTGGTATCCTTGGTTTGATCCATGACTGGAAGCATGGATCAAACCAAATCTACTTGATCGTTCGAGCCACATTCCTTAATTTGGCCAAAATGAAGAGAGCAAAGACCTGGGCAGTTAAAAAGACTAATATGGAACAACCAGTAGGATAGAGTCCATGTGGATGGATTTTCAAACAAAACCCATGTTCCTGTTTCTTCTGTGGCTGACTGGAACATGTCTAACCTACGTGGGCTCTGCATGGAAACCACCTACTGCGGGAAATTGGCGTTGCTGCAGGAAATCCCTGATCTTTTGCAGGGTATCGTGGAACCGCCCAAAGACTGTCGATCTGCATGAAATTCAATTAGTACCTCTCAAAGTCGTAGATTAGTTAATCAAGTAGCATTCAACATCAAATTACTTAAGAATAAAAATAAATGATATGTTTTGAGTTATTTGCATACCTTGGAGTCTAAATCATCCTTTTGGTCCAAATGAGGCACTAGATAACAAAAAGATGGTAACTAGAGGGGAAAAAGGGGTCTTAAAGGGGAAGCAAAGCCTTGGAAGTATTGTAAAAAATAGCCAAAATCTAGGCCCAACATCTCCCCCACACCTAGCATCTTGCATGTCCCCATGCAAGCAAAATTGTTATATCCTCAAAAAGAAAATTTAATTCCCCCCTTGTGCTGCAGCCAAATGATCCAATTATGCCCTGCTTGATTTAGCTCTTTGAATTTTGTCTCTGTACTCTTCATTATGCTTCTGCAGATGTTCTATTCGAACTTGGTTCTTCTTCATTATTCTACACACCTTCTGGTACTTTGTTTTCCATTCGTCCAACTCCTTTTGAAGGCGCGGGTTGTTTTCTTTAAGAGTCTCATTTTCCCTCTTAAGGACTCTTTCTAACACTGTAAGCTCTATTATAGCTTCCTCTAGCTCCTTGCACGACTGTCTTTTCTTGGAGGTTTCTTCATTTCCTTGCTTTTCTTGAGAGGAATGAGGAAAGCTCTATTCCGCCAGTTCTTGACAGACCTCCAATGTTTTATCCATACTTTGCTTGAGTTGTTGGGCCTTATAAAATGTTGCCTCCTGGTCTTCCTTAGTAACGAATTCAGTTGCTTCAACTTGTATCTTCTTTCCCTTGGATTCTTCCAATGGTTTCCCAGTCTTCTTGCGTGCTTTCATTTGTTGTATGCCCTCCTCTTCGTTTTCTTGTGTAGCCAGCTTAGCGGCTTGGCTCCTGGTGAAGCGCCTGACAGGAGGAGTGGCACCCATCGGTGGCTTTGGCCTTTTTCCCACAGTCTCTTTGATCACCATAACATCCTCTTCTTCCTTGCTTTCTTCCTCTGGCTAGCTATGAGTTCGGGACTTCTTCTTTGGTCTCTTCCTTGGCTTTGCCTCCCCAGTCTCTGGCAAATTAGGCACTTCCTCATCATCTACGAAATAATTTTCCACTAGAAATTCCTCCCAGGTTTTTTTTTTGTCTCCTCAATACCTCCAGCATGATAATCTTAATGAGACCGTGGTGGTAGAGATTTTCTTCTATGTAGGCCGCCCTTTTCTGAGTAGAAGTAGCCATTTTTAATAGAGACATCCTCAAATAATAAGGCAGATTCAGGGGTTTATCTCTAAAATGATTAAGAAGCCGAATGTGGAAAAGAAAGGCCAACCCGAATTGACCCTCACATGTAATGTATTTTTGCAGGAGAAAGAGAAGGCGTTGATACTTACTTTGGAGATAGTCTTGTGAGATCCCCTTTCCCCAATCTGGATTCACATGCTCCTTCTTCAGGAAAGGCGCACATATCTCTTTATTAATTCGTTGGTTTTTAAACCAACGTTCACCTTCCCGTGGGATATCACAAGCTTGAGCTACCAATTCTTCGGTCAGTTTAAACTTCACGTTGCCAACCTGAGCCCGATCTCCATTCAGATTCAGAGCAAAAGATTTGGTTACTTCGGAATTGTGCCCATCAAATTTCAAAAACAACAGCAGCCACCCCGCCTCTTCCAACCACTTCTTACTCTGAGGATATGCTTCCAACAACTCTGGACCCTGTGGTTCAAACCGGATAGCCGACCTCATTCTTGACAGATACTATGAGTAGGGGAGCGTAGGGTTTCAATTCAGCCTTTCCAATGTCCTCCGAAGGCTATGTAGGGCGTTTTAGGATCGATGGGAATGGGAATGGATCGATTAGGAAAGAAACAATGTAATAGGGGTGAGTCTGTATAGCACAAAACGTGATCATGATTAAAATCATGATTCGTTATGCGAGATCTTCGTTGGAGAGGTGAACGTTGCACACTCAAGGACAAAACTCGAGGTGATTATTGGGAATGGGACCTTGCATCATGACATGGAATGGTTCATAGCTGCCTTTTCAGACAAGGATGACCATAACTTATAATGATGCAAATTAAAAAAAACTCCTACCATTTACCTTTTACCTCAAGCAATTAATGTCGAGCTTACCTTCTTAACTTATTGTCCGATGGTCGAGTACCTGAAGATGACGAACGCACTTGCCTTAGAAAGATGAGCCACTTTAGATGTCAGGACCATAAAATAGATGTAAAAACAGTAAAAGAGATTTTACCCTGAACCTGTAATTATTTTCTTGAACTCTTACAGAATTAATTAATAGATTATCCAACAGAACTGTTGAGGGTACCTACCTGTGCCCTTGCGGTTGATGATGCTTCCAACTCCCTGCTTCGGTTACCAAAAGACCGAATCCACCTAGCCAAACTGAGCAGAACCTAGCTATTCAATCCAGTAAGCTTCTTAGTTGAAGCCAACTGTTCTGTCGTGCCCAGAACCTCAAAACAAATCAGGCTCTTCCTGTGGATAATTTCTGTAGATGATGTTCCTCCTCCTTCATATTTTCTTCCCTCTGTCCCCCGTAAAATTCTGCTTGGTGGCCTTTCTCTGATTTCTTGTAGTGGCCGCTCTTCCACCAGCGGGCCACCGCTTAGTCTCCTGGTGACACCCTCCCATGTCACGTATCACCTTCTCTATCTCTTTTTATGGTCACGTATATATATATATATATATACTTTATGATTTAATAAATGGCATTTCTTTATGTTTTTATTAAAGTACTTTTTTTTTAAATATTAAAATTATAACATTATTTTAAGTACCCTTTTAATTAATTTCTTATATATATTTTTAATCATTTTATTAATTTATTAATATAATTTTTATTAATACTCCGAGATATATAATTTTTTAGCCCTCTTTTAATATTTACCCATACATTATGCAATGTGGGTGTTGATGGATGAGTAGAACCTCTATTTGAAGAAGTCTCATGGTATTTAGTACTTATAGTTAATTTAGTATATAAATACTAGTGCGGTGTATGCGACACATGCATATGTAGCTATCATATGCATGCATCGTATGCCTGCTATTATTCTTGCGTTCTCTATATTTATAGATAGGTCGTTACATTAGAACCCATATTATGTACAATATCATGAAATTACATGGTTTTGATTAACTTTGAAGACTTCAGAAATCGATTCAATGCTTGTCAAATTCCTTGAGGAGATGTTTTGCGTGCTTTGTTTTGCAAGAAACAAATAATCTATCAGGAGTGCAACAGTAGATATTTGTTGCAGGAAATTCTTCTGCAGGGATTCATGGCTTCTGTAGGAAATAAAAATGTACATATGAAGGAATTTCAATAACATTTCTAACAAGATAATAATACAATTTTCCTTCATTTTTTGTTGTTGTAAAACACAAGTAGCTGCCTCATTTATTTCTAACTGGTCTTGATGTTGCTGCAAGATTGAAAAGACTTGAACTCCATCTTTCCCTAACCTTGTACAGTTCATTGCTACATGAATAAAGGTGTCAAAGTCGAATGTGCAATGATCTCGTTGGATTACCAGCCATTGAGGTCAACTGTTAACCAACGCGAGGTCCATCACCAATAATGAAAGCGAGGACCAAGGTACAACCGATGCATCCAAACAGGTGTGAATAGATGAGTTGTTGTTGAACCCCTTGAAGGATCCAACAGTCAAGGAGCCTTGATGAATCTCCATTGCTGCAGGCAAGATAGCCTGTCATTGATGTATACAAGCTTCAAGGCATCGCATATCTCTGATCTTGAACCCAGATAATGTGTTGATGTCGATGGGCCAAGATTGTTGGAAGGAGGGCCTTAAGGAATCCCACATCAGTCCAACGCAAGAAAATCAAAGATTTATTTAGCTATGAAACAAAATTTAATTGGGGACCCCGAGGGATCTACTGTCCTGTGATTTTAACGAGCCCAAGGCAGTTCATGCTCGCCAGATTTCAATTTTAGAGAGTCTGAAATGCTGAAAAAGAAAACTCCAATTGGGTTCCTTTTCCGTAAATAGTCTACTGGAGCCAGAAAAGGAATAAACCTGTATCCAATAGACACTCCTCTCATGGTTTACTGAGCACGAGAAGGAACAAAGTAAGCTCAATTTATTATGGCAGAAAATCAAGAAGAGGTAGTGAAAGGGATAACCCCCTTACCCACCATTTCCAACTCTTTCTTCTTCACAATCTCCTCCAAAAATTCCTCCTTAGACTGGGGCTTTTGATACAACTTGAGTCTATGCCCGTTCACCAAGAAGGTGACATTTTCATCATCTATTGTCTTGACTCGAACAGATCCATTATCAAATACTTTCTCGATCTCATACGGACCAAGCCAATGTGTGTTAAATTTTCCTTTAAAATTCTTGAATTTTGAATCGAACAACAATGCCCAGTCTCCTTCCTTGAACTGCTTCTTCTTAATGTATATGTCGTGCCATTTAGCCCTTTGTTGTTGGATAAGGTTAGTATGTTGAAAAGCATCCTGCCTAATCTCGTCTAGTTCGTTAAGCTGCAGGATCCTCTGTTGTTGTGCCTCAATGAGATCTATGCCCAAATCTGTTGCCATCTTAAAAGTTCTGATCTGAAATTCAATTGGCAATAGAACTTGTTTTGCGTACACCAATTCATATGGAAAAAATCTGGTAGTGTTTCTCCATGTGATTTTGCCTCTGGAAGTCAACCAGACCAATCCTTTTTATGTAGTTTCACTATCTTAGTCAGGATTGTCTCCAACACCTTATTTGTTGATTCTGCTTGCCCATTGGCCTATGGATGGTAGGGGGTGGACTTCCAATGAGTGATCTGATATTTTTGCACAATTCCCTGCACAAGCTTTGATACAAACTAGGTACCTTGGTCAGTAACAATTTCCCTTGGTACACCAAATCTTACAAAAATATCAGAGAAAAACAAATAATAATAAATAAATAAAAATCTACCACTACTTTCTCCATAGCTCTAGGCACTGCTCTCGCTTCCACCCACTTCGTAACATAATCAGTACACACTAAAATATACTTCTTACCTTTGGACATGGGATTAATGGGGCCTACAAAGTCAAGAGCCCACCTCTCAAATGGTTCTATGAGAACTTGTGGCTACAAAGGCATTTCATCTGCTTGAACAGGTCGCCCTATTCTTTGGCAGCTATCACATTTACGAACATACTCCTTTGCATCTTTAAAAGACTTGGCCAATAGTAACCTGAGTGAAGGATTTTATAGGTTGTTCGCTTGTCTGCAAAGTGCCCTCCACATGGTTCATCGTGGCAAGCTCTCAAGATGTCATATATCTCGTCCTCTTTGACACACCTGTGAATAATCAGATCAGGTCTAGTGAAAAAGAGGTTTCCTTTTATCCAAGAGTAATCAAAACTTTTTCTAATAATTTTCTTTTTCTTATTAGATGAGAAGTAAGGTGGTAACTTCCCTGTAGCAAGATAATTAGCCATATCTGCAAACCAAGGTGATTTGACAGAAATGGAAAACAAATTCTCATCTGGGAAGCTATCATTAACAGGAACATCCTGGCCTTCGTGGTTGAGCCTAGAAAGGAAATCATCTACTTAATTTTCTCTACCCGACCTATCCAATACTGTGATGTCAAATTCCTGTAGGAGAAAAATCCAATTCTGCCATTAGTAATTGGTTTATTCATGATATATTGAATATCAAAATGATCGGTATGTACAAAAACTTCATAGCCAGTGATGTTATGTCTAAACTTATTAATAGTGTAAACCACAACAATGAATTCTTTCTCAGTTACAGTATAGTTCAATTCAGCAAGAGTCAAATTTTTACTAACAAAATAAGTAGCGTGGGTTACGAGGTTTTCCTTTTGGCCCAATACTTCCCCTATAGCTGAATCAAAGGCATCAGTGGAAACATGAAATGGCAACTTCCAATTTGGTCCTCTCAAGGCAGGTGCTGAAGAAAGCTTATCCTTGAGTGTGTCAAACGCAGTGTGACACTCATCATTCCAACGAAATTCAGATTCTTTTGTCAATAATTTAAACAATGGCGAGGCTACTTTGGTAAAATTTTCAATAAATCTTCTGTATTAACCTGCATGTCCAAGGAAAATTCGAACTCCCTTTTGGCTAGTTGGTGGAGGCATCTTCACAATCACTTTGATCTTTGCCAGATCAACTTTAATTCCTACAGCAGAAACATGATGACCCAAAACAATTCCTTAAGTGATGATCATAAAACATTTTTCGTTGCTTAATGAAAGATTAGTCTTTCTACATCTTTGCAAAACCTTTTTAAGATTAAGTAAAGTCTCTTCAAAAGTATCACCCATTACCGTGAAATCATCCATGTAAACCTCTACGCAATCATGTAAAAGATCAGAGAAAATACCAAGTATCACCCTTTGAAATGTGGCTGGTGTGTTGCATAGACCAAATGGTAATACCTTATATGCGTAAGTACCCCAGGGACATGTGAATGTTGTTTTATCCTGGTCCTCTAGAGCTATCCTGATTTGGTTGTACCTGTTGAACCCATCTAAGAAAGAAAAGTACTTCTTCCCTGCTAAGGTGTCCAACACTTGATCTATAAAAGGCAAGGGAAAATGGTCTTTTAATGTAGCTTTATTTAGTTCCCTGTAATCTACACACACTCGCCATTTTCCATTCTTCTTAGGGACGATAACCAATGGAGATACCCACTGGCTGTCTGAAATAGGATAAATGAACCCTACGTTTAATAGTTTCTGAAGTTCATCTTTTACAATTTCTCTTAAAGTAGGATTCATTATTCTTTGTGGTTGCCTTACAGGCTTGGCATTTCCTTCTATATAAATATGATGAATGCAAGTGTTCGGGTGAATGCTCCTCATAAGTATATTCCCAAGCAAATGTGTCTGAAAATTCTTTCAATGTCTGACTTAATTGATTTTCATGTTCATGAGTTAAGGCAAAATTGATATTTAAAGTTTTTCCATGAGAAATCTCAATTACCTTGCCTCCACATTCAGTCATTGAACACGCCGGAAATGCGAATGGGAGGGTTGAATTTAATTTGGTTGTTGTACCATGTTCTTGAAAGTTCTGCTCTAGTAGATCAACGATGACATCTGTCTCATGACTTGACTGCCCCTCTGAATGTTGGGAAAAATCAGGGTTCGAAATATAGCAATTGATCAAATTTTCCTCGGTGCTTTCTTTAAGGCTCATGGCTTGGGTTGTTGTCAAAACTGGATGGGTAATTTCTGAATTATGTTCTTCATCAACGCAATGTGTATTTTCTAATTTTAAGAGGGGTTTAACACGGGGATATATATTGATGAGTTTAGTTTCAGCCTCATGAGTGATGGTCGTGTTCCCTGACCTACACCCTTTGAAGGCATCTGTTGTGGCCAACCAAGGTCTCCCAAAGATCAAAGGGTGCCCTCCCAAATTAGTCTTAGGCTAAAGAACATAAAAATATGCAGGATATTCCCAGGAATCTAATGAAATGACAATGTCTTCCAATACACCCTTTGGCTTGACTTTAGATTTGTCTGCTAATTCTAACACAGTAGGGGTAGGAAGCAAGTCAAAGGATCCTATATGGGACATTGTTTCCATCGTCATTACATTAATGGTTGCACCTAAATCAATTAAAGTATTTCTTATTGGGTATCCATTGATGAAGGTGGTAACCACAGGGATTCCAGGGTCTGCATATTTTTCAGTGGTGAATCCGGTAGACATAAGGCTTGCAAGTTTTCCACCTACTTGGATTGTAGAGGGTTCTTTCTTTTGTCTCCCTGGCTTTTTGGTGCATAGTTCCCTAACTGTTTTAGCGTAAATTGGGATGTCCCTAATTGCTTGTAGTAAAGGAATCTTGATGCATACATTTCTTAGCTCGGACACTAGATCAAACTCGGGTTGTTTCGTTATTTCTTTCATCTCCAGCCTCTCTGGGAAAGGAGGCTGGACAATTTTGGATGAGGAAGGTTCTTGTGATTTTGAAATGTTTTGTTTTGTTATTTCTTGTACGTTCTCTGTTTCAGGTGTATCTTCCTCTATAATCTTTTCAATATTTTCTTGTTGGGTCACCATTTTTCCTGACCTTAGTTTGATTTCCTATAGAGATGCAGGAAATTCCTGTAGCAAAGGTACATAAATTTCTTGCAGAGGCTGAGGTTGCGATGTAACAAGTAGGATAAGTGGTTGGTCCAATATTGTGAGTAGGTTGGACGGCTTTATTGTTGGGGTTGGATACTGGCTGGGCAAGAAGTTGTGTGTGATGTGGTTGATTTGGTAGGGCAGGAAACTAAAGTTGTTGTTGTTGTGGTTGAACCATTTGTTGTGGCATGGGTTGTGGTGGATAAAAGTTTTGAGGGGGATAATTTGGTGCAGCAGGGTAAGGAAAACTCCCCTGCCAAGGTTGTTGCGGAGGCCAGGGCTACCAGGGCATTGGAAAATTCCACATCTGATTCTGGGCATAAGGAAATTGAGAATGTTGTTGTGACATACCTGTAGGACGTGGTGGCCATGGCCTTTGAGGTGCCATTGCATAAAGTGCACTGACAACTTTTTGATCTTCTAAGTATGCTGCTTTAACCTCTAGAAGAGAAGGACATTTATCAATGGAATGATCAACTTCACAGAGTTGACATACCTCTATGCTAGTTGTAAGACACTCCCTCAAGGGACGCTTCTTCCTACACTTGGAGCAGAACACAGCCAGGGCTTTTTCCACTTCCTCATGCTTCTTCTTAGCCTGCAAAACATCCAATTGTGAGGTCAAAGTACTAAGAATGTATGTTTTAAAATTTTCAAATAAGTTACCCATTTCAACTTTTGTTACTCCAGCCCCTGCAACTGGTTTGATGAACCTGGAAGAAGTATCTCTTGATCCTCTCCCAACCTTAGAATTTCCCCTCAATCATCGTCGACACAATTCACACACATCATCATAATGCAATTTTGATACATCACCTGCTCCCATCAAGTTCAAAACCTCCAGAGATTATGGTCTTATTGCCCTTAGCAAAATTGTTCTCAAGGTTTCTTTGTTCAGCGGGTTCATCTTGGATCTTTGCAAATTGTACTAGAATCTTTCCAGGAATTCCTCTAGGCTTTCCTCCATCTAGGTCATGCCAAAGGTTTCTTCTCTGATGTCCCTGGTTTTACAATAATCCTGATACTTTCTCAAGAATATCTTCTTCATGTCATCCCATGTTGAAATGGAGTTTGCACTCAATCCCATAAACCACCTGAGGGCTGCATCTTTTAATGTGGCAGGAAACAGATTCAACTTTTGAGCATTTGAAGAACAATCGTAGCTCCTGCACAATACATCAATCTCAAATAAGAATGCATCAGGATCTTAACTAGAGGTACCACGGAAATTAGGCAAGGCAAAGCGAGGGATGTTTTTCATTTGACTGGCTCCAACAGAATCTCTGATAGGAAATTCGAATGTAATTGGTTCCTCTTCCTTCTCATGATACTCTGCATCTGTAGTGGTACCAACACCTTCTAGATGAGCCATATCAAACCAAAAGAGAGTGGGACCCTCGTGAGTTGTAGATCCTTCAGAGTCGGCTATCTGGAACTCTGGTTCTTGAATAGGATTGAAGAGGAATTCCTCTTCAGGCTGACCACTAAGCAAAGATGTTGTTCCCTCAGTAAGAGGAGATTCTTGATGAGCAACAACAGAAGATTCTCTGACAGAAGGATCCTTCTCTGTTGTGGGGGTATTTATATGCTTAGGATCAGCTATCGACCCTTGTTCAGAACTGTCAGTCTTTGGTTCAGATTCCCCTTTCTTCTCTGCTTTGTTTGTTGCAGACTTCCCTTTATCCAATTTCCATGCCATCTTATTAGTCGATGAGGTGGTGCTCACATCACCACTAGAAACACTTGGAAATCTAGTCCTCGTATATTAGCCCTTATTCCTATTCATACATTAGAGAGAAAATTTCAAAACTTCTTCTTACCAAATAATCAGGACGTGGCTTTGGCGAACTCTGATCTCTACAGGTGCGTAGGCCTTACCCCACATCTTACCACTTCAACTCCCCCTGTCCTGAAAAACTTAAAAAAAAAAAAATCATACTAAAACACTTTCAGTATCATCCCTTAGCACCTCCCCGGCAACGACGCCAAAATGGTGGGGCACATTATGAACTTATAATTTGATACACATAAATTATCAACTAGGGGTAATCATAACCTTGCGAGGTGCAATGCAAAATATATGCAGGTTAATACTGTAGTGCATAAAAGCCACACACACAATTCCAAATCTCTCTTTTCTCTCTCGGCACTTAGCAACAAAGGCTATGGAGTAGATAGCTCATCTCTCTACAACACCTAAAATTGCTGATGCAGATCAAGAAAAGATATAAAATCAAACAACAACAATTAATCAAACTCATTCCCAATCATTCAAACTCAATCTCACAATGTAAATTTGCGTAAGAAATGCATAACTCGATCTAACCTTCAATCAACTTAGAAACATTCATGCAATAAACCAAGTCATTAATCATTAAAGGCATGCGCTGCTATGAATCAATGAAGAGGAATGGAACTGTGTATATATCTACTGTTAATACATGGAAAGCAAATTAAATAAATACACACTTACAACTACTGGAGTTGCGAGCTAAGGGGGGCCTCCTTCACTCACAACCCCTTAACTACTAAAGAAACTTACAACACGAGATTAGCAGAACATCAAGCTTGTATGAATCTAAGAATTGATTACACAGAGTTACAAAAGTCTGATATGTGCTCACCATTCCCGCCATACAAATCGAATCTAAATGTTTGTATACAAGTGCACATGCCAACACTTTTGCCCAAACTAAGTAAAATTACAATATTACAACCGTTTACTAAGACAAGTTGGGAATACAGTAAATCGATATCCTTGGTTTGATCCATGACTGGAAGCATGGATCAAACCGAATCCGCTTGATCATCCGAGCCACTTTCCTTAATTCAGCCAAAATGAAGAGAGCAAAGATCTGGGCAGTTAAAAAGACTAATCTGGAACAACCAGTAGGATAGAGTCCATGTGGATGGATTTTCAAACAAAACCCATGTTCCCGTTTCTTTTGTGGAGGACCGGAACATGTCTAACCTACGTGGGCTCTATAGGAAAACGGCCTGCTACAGGAAATCCCTGATCTTTTGTAGAAAATCGTGGAACCACCCAAAGACTGTTGATCTGCATGAAATTCAATTAGTACCTCTCAAAGTCGTAGATTAGTTAATCAGGGAGCATTCAACATCAAATTACTTAAGAATAAAAAGAAATGATACGTTTTGAGTTATTTGCATACCTTGGAGTCTAAATCATCCTTTTGGTCCAGATGAGGCAATAGACAACAAAAAGATGGTAACTAGAGGGGAAAAAGGGGTCTTAAAGGGGAAGCAAAGGCTTGGAAGTACTGTAGAAAATAGCCAAAATCTAGGCCCAACACCCATTCTAGACCTCGAATGCATTATAAATAGGGGTGATAAGGAGCCTTTCAAGTCATTCTGTCAAGCAAGTTCATATTTGTTCAAACAAGTGAAGAAAAGGAGTTCTAAGGTTCATTCCTCATGAACCAGAAGTGTAGAGGAGTTGATTTAAAGAGACGTTCTAGGAAGGATTTTTGGCACATTTTTTAAGGGTTTTTGGCTTATTTGAAATTGTTTTTTGGCTTAGTATGGAAGGGTATTTTGACTTATTTTTAAAGGATTTTTGGCACACATTTTGAAGGTTTCTATCTCTAGTTAGAAGGTTGATTGTAGACATGTTCTTGAGGGCTGATTTCTGTCCTCTTTGAAGGTCAAATTTCATATTTGTGTAGAGGGCTAAATTCCAATATGGAAAGTTGAATCGCAGGCTTGTCTTGAGAGTAGTGACTTGTCCCTGATGAGGTTGAATTTCAAGACCAAAGTTTTGGTACAAAGAAGGCTAAACTCAGGCCTATTTTGAGGGCTAAACCTTGGTGTGTTTGAAGGAGAGTTTTAGGTTAGTTTTGGAGATCTAACAATATCCTTTGTTAAGAAGGACGAACCCTGTGGTGGAGGCCGAGTTATTAAGGTTGAGTTATGCTAATAAGGAGTTTGAGTTCAAGGATCATCTGTTGAGGGAATCCTTGTTGCTAACAAGACCATGTTTAGGAAGTCAAATGCCTATGTGAAGGATAGAGGAGAAATTGCGAGGAGTAGCTGCAAGAAGGGCAACCTTTCTTTGACTGAAAATGACTCTTGTACAAGATTTGGTGTCGTAAATCAAGTAGTTGGTGTCGATAAATCAGGGAGTTGGCATTGATAAACCTAAGAGTTGGTGTTGATAAACTAGGGAATTGGTGCTTCCTTTTAGTTGGTGTTGATAATTTGACTATACTCTTTTTATATATTAAGAAAAGCATTTTTTGGTTTTCACCTAAAAATGTCAATGTTTTGTATATATATTGGCTTTGCCTTATACCTGTGGATGCATTTACAAAATTTTGAAGTTAAAAATTGTTAATATTTATCGCCCCCTCTCAATATTGATGAATATTCCAACAATGTAAATGTGACTAGATTTATAGACACCAAGCTCAATTCATTGTTGGTTGAAGTTGAAATACAATAGGTTCAATGTTATTCGCAACACAACCCCTCAATTTTAATGAGTGGCTTTGGTAAGAGGCATTATATCACAAATCCTCCTTGATGAATGTGGGTCATAGATATGATGCAACTATCTAATAGATTTTAGATAATATAGTAGAAGTGAGTTGTGAAGAAGGGCTAAAACCCAAGGAAACCTAAAGAAATGAGCAAGAAGCTCTAGATCAATAGTTCTTAAGGAAATTCTCTTTAGATAATAATCTCCATATCTCTTATAAAGGAAAAAATTACATTTGCAAACCCTGGTTTTGTTAGAATTCTAGGATAAGGTGAATTCTTAAACATGATAATTACTTGTGAGCAGTATTATTGTTCTTTTCATTAGTTAGTTAATCTTCTTCAACAAACAATTATCATTAGATACAATACATTAAAGATCATAGTGTACAAGAGACAAGAGACACAAGACGTTAGGCTCCAAGCCAGGGAAAAACCCCACCCAAGGGAAAACCTATCAATCATTTCCTTATATAGTCAAGAGAAATCCAAGTCAAATACATATGTTTCAGTAACTAGCTTTTTCTGTTGCCAAGTCATCCCTTCATTCTACCCATTAGATGCCACCAAACTGTCCTCAAGGAGCCAAATATATGTTTTCAAAAGAGGCCCGAACTCTATTTATTATTCTAATCTACTGCAAAGATAATACCATAGTCTTCTTTTCATCAACAAAGCTTCAAAAGTTCGGATATACTAGTCTCAGAATTTGAGCCTGTGTGCCAACAGATCTTTGGACCTATGTGTCTCAGAGTTTCAGACTGTGTGCCATCAGATTCTCAAATTAGTGTGCCTCAGAGAATGTAGTACAAAACATAGATAGATCAAACTTCTTCTGCTTTAGGATTCATACCATATTACTTCAGAACTTTTGACTATTCACCTTTAGAAGACCACCAAACTTCAACAGATAATGTGTGAACTTCTGCCCAAATGGATGAGCACGTTGGCATATATATAGTTGTTCTCACATTTGAAAGGGTGCCTCCTAGGGTTGAGCTGGCATGTCTCCTAAGAGGGCCGACTTGGCCACTGGGAGGAAAAATATCACTTAAAAAAAAATGTTTTCTTCCAATTGTCCAAATGTGACGTAATACAATTTAAATTTTTCTCTATAACAAATAACTCATTTCTTCATATAATTATGAAGACCGGACCTAGTTAAAATTTCCAACACTCCCTCCTAACTAGGGAGGTATTCATAATGACACATATTGATATTCTCATCTATAAGAAATGATGCAAATTGATAAGAATAAATGATGATAGTATCATCTTAGCTAACATTGTCACATTACCAAGGCCATGACAGGTATATCTCCACAAGATGAGAGCATAATGTTGGGAGGCATTCCATGGGACACCACACCACCTCTCTGAGGTACATACTCCACCTAGGATACCTGGAGCATGTCTTCCACCAAATCATTTCCCTCAAGGAAATGTTTGTCCACTGAACCATTATTTATCCAAGTCCATGTACTTGACTTAGGATCTCCATCCTAATCCATCACAATGCATGAATAAAGAATGTTTGTCTAAGATGCTTATCCAATCCACCATTCTCCTTATCCATGTCCATGTACTTTAGTTAGGATGTCAATCCTAATCCGTCACAGTACATGACACAAGGAGAACCATGTGTCCTAACTCCCTCTCCACCTGCTAGGAGAAATCCATGCTCACTCCCTCTGAAATAAGGAGAGTGCATAAAAAAGCCTCAACTTGTGTATGAAGTACATCAACTACCTATTATTATGTGGAGATTAGTTGTAGCTTCCTCAACCAACCCTATTATCACTTAGTTTGCTCAACTCCAACTTTTGAACTAGGGCTCCAAATCTTCCTCCTAACAGTGCATGATTCTACACTTGAGGTCTCCACCAACAACATCTAGCATTGCATTTTGAATTGCTTCCTACATTGTATCTTGTTGAATTTAGGCTTCTGTGATCCATATCAAGTTTATTAAGATGTTTTTCGGCAATAATCACATCAAAATTCATTTGTCGACGCGTTTCGAACCAACAAGTTTGGTTCGTCGTCAAGACAAGATGAAGAATTAGATAAAGGCAACAAGTTAAATAGAGAGATCGATCATTCAACAGCTATAAAAACGGCTACTTTTGACCAAGGAAACAGCTACAAAGGACTGGGCAACAACTACATTTGACTGGATCAAGAGACAGGGAAAGGAATAATATTAATTTAATTAATTAATTAAATAGTTAGTTTGTTAAATAAATTCATTATTATTTTTATTGTAACAAATAAATCCGTTTATAGTTAACTAAATTGTTTTAATGAACTTAAACTCAGAACCTAAAACCTAAAAAATTTTAATATCCTCTTTAATACTTTAAAACTAAATAAATTACCCAAAGATATGTATTATTATAGGACTATTATAAAACCAATAACTAGTTAGTTAATTAGTTAACATGATTCTAAGTTTATTTATGTAATATTTAACGAATTTGTTTTAATGAACTTAAACTCAGAACCTAAAACCTATTTTTTTTTTAATACTTTAAAACTAAATAAATTACACATAATATTATAGGACTTATAAAACTAATAATTAGTTAGTTAATCAGTTAACATTATTCTAAGTTTATTTATTTATTTATTTATTTAAACTATATATGTAACTAAATAAGTAATAAAATAAGGGTTAGTTCTATGAATATTTATGGGATAAATTGTTTATAATTAATTAAATTACATATTAAATTTATTTATGTTCATTTACTAAAGGTATCATGGGATAAATAGGGAATAATCACAAATGTTTATTAATTAACCCACTAATTAGTTAATAAGTTTATTTAAATTTTATATATATAATAAAAATAAAAACTAGGTAAAGTGTAAAACTATTTTAGAACAAAAACCAAGAAATTTAACCTAATAAAATGAAAAGAGGGAAGCTTTATAAACCTTTTATTATCAATTTGAAAATGAAATCTAAGCGAACTAATAAGAATAAAATATTAATAATATTAATTAAATAAAAAGTTAAAGAGAACCAAAGGAAAAATCAAAACACTAGTAAGGGGAATAAAGGGGAAATTAAACAGTCCTGAAGACAAGGGAGTAAAAAACAGATAGAAAAAATGCCAAAACGGAACCAAACAGGGGGGAAAGGGGAGGGGGGCTAGGGGGAAAGGGCAGGGATCCAACAACTGCTAATCTTCCAGTCGTCATCTCTATTGAGATTGCTTAGCCTTCTTTCAATTTCAATGGCCTCCCTAAATTTCCGGTGATGAAAAGGAGCAATCTTAGCAATAACCTGGGCCTCTTCAATACATATATGATGCTTAGTCTTCTCTGCATGTTCTGCCAGGGCTGAAGACTGGGTCCTCCCATGTTTGATGTCGGCAGTGTGCTCATGAATCCTTTGATTAATAGAGCGCCCTGTTTCACCCACATAGGGGGTCCCACAGGAGCAAGGGATAACATAAACACCTTTCATGTCCTTGGGGTCAACAGGGTCTTTAACAGATCTTAGGGAACTACGAATGGTGTTAAGGGGTCTAAAGATGGAGGGAACATTATGCTTCTTAAGGATTCTCACAATCTTGTCAGTGGTCCCTTGGATGAAAGGGAGATGAACCCCTGAGAACCGATCTTTAGGGTCTTTCTTGACCTTGGGACCTCTGCTAGCTTTAAGGAAGGCTTTAAGACCTTGGTGCCTACTATATCCATTGTTAACAAAAACATTAAGGAGATGGGCTTTCTCTTTATCAAGGGACTTTTCATTAGATATTCTCAGCGCACGAGTAGCTAGTGTGTTGAGAACACCCAACTTTTGAGCAGGGAAATGATGGGAGTTGGCATGAAGATACTACTCAATATGAGTTTTCTTCCGAAACACCTGATGGGAGAAAGAACCGTCATCATTCTTTGAAATGAGAACATCAAGGAAAGGAAAGCACCCATCAATTTATTGCTCCATAGTGAACTTTATGGAGGAAGATTGATTGTTGAGATGTTGGAAAAAAATATCTAATTTTTTCTGGTCATGAGACTAGATGACACCGTTGTCATTCACAAATCTCTTCCATATCTTGGGCAGGAGACAAGCTGAGGCCAAAGCCTTGGATTCAAAGTCTTCCATAAAAAGATTAGCAACTATTGGGGACCCCGCAAGTTTTCTCATAGAATTCCCCTTCAAAGCATAAAAAAAGTGGAAGTAAGACACATCTCAACCAAGCGAGAGGTATCGGGGTCAGTGAGGTGATTGATGACCTCAATGGCCTCCTGGATAGGGATGCAAGTGTAAAGGAAGACCACATCGAAACTCACAAGAATGTCCCCATGGTCAAACTCTATGCCCTTTAACTCATTGACAAATGAAGAAGAGTCTTTGATGAATGACTCTGTGAGGCCAACGAGGGGTTTAAACTTAGAAGCAAGGTATTTGGCTAGGAGGTAGGTTGGCCCTCCTATGGTGTTGACAATGGGTCTCAGAGGGGGGCCTCTTTGTGGATATTTGGGAGCCCATAGATCCTTGGAGTGATGGGGCTACTTTTAATAAGCTTCTGGCAAAAGGAACTCACAGAGTTACTAAACTTTATAGCAAGAGAAATTTTTTTGGAGATCCTTTTCAGGGGATTCTTACTAAGCTTTTTATAGCTTCCACTATTATAAATATGATCCAACATTTTCCTTTGATAATCCTCTCTGTCCGCAGCCCCACCTTTGTCGGCTTTAAGAACGACGATGTCTTTGGTTTGGTTCAAGGATTTAAGGGCATTAAATTCATCCTTGCTAATATTGCTCCTAGGGGGCTTTGCTTTCCTGACGATGACAGCGCAATCTTGCCTAATAGTGTCCTTGATATTATCAGGTAAACACCTAATCCCAAACTCCACGTCACACATAATGTCTTCCACGGGGATTTTTCTAGCAGCAAGGGAAAAATTTAATCCCTTTTCAAGAAGACTATAGACTGAAGGTGGAAAGGAAAACTTAGAAATATTAACCACCCTATTTTTATGAGAATTATTATTATTATTAGTATTGTAACTATATCTTTCATTATTACTCAAAGTGAAATTATTATCATTAATATTATTATCCATATTATATTTACCATTATTGCTAATAATATTACTGTGCATTTTAACTTCCTATTATTATTTCTGATTATCATGTTATCCACACATAACTTCTTCTTCTTCTTCTTCTTCTTCTTCTTATTATTATTAAACTTATTATTATTATTATTGAACTTTTCATTATTTTCATGTATCTTGTACCGTACATGAGGTCTTCTAGGCATCCATTTACCAACTATCTGACAAATTCAAAATGTTATTCCTAGGGCACATCAACAACCCATTGATTTGCACTTTGTTGCACCAAAATTCAATTCATAATGTATTGTGCAATGCCCACTTATTGCAGACTTCAATGAACTAGGGTGTCAAACCATCCCTTACACAGTCTACAGATCTATGGCTTAATGACCAACCCACTCAACTATGATTTGTCATGCCTAGTATTTTATTTTAGGGCACACATAAGATAGCCCATACAACAATATGGCAACACAACAAATCATAGTTCTTAGGGCTTACATAAGCAACCCATTGATTGTCCTTTGCTATTTCAAATTGATAGTACTTAGGGAACAATAATAGAAGTGATCAAACTGCCAAACCCTTCAATGGTTAGGTCTTCTATAAGACTAGAAAGTCTTCTAAATATGCAACACTCTTCCATGTTAGCCTTTTGTTGTGAAACCCTAGGTAGGACTTGCAATCTCACTGACATGAAAGAGACAAAGAGCATATAGACAGGAAACTAACCAAAACCATCAATCAAGGAGGAAAGGCACAAAATACTTATCTTTTGAAAATGATCGGTCTTTACTTAATCCATGGACTTCATGCATCCACTTTGTCAGCTTCAACTCTCAAGCAAAGTTAGCTCCGTCTTAAAGTTGAGTTATAGGATCATTTTTCCCCTCTGCCATTCTCAAAATCTACAACTTCTTTCAACAACGATGAATATTTCCTTAAGGGTTGATATCCAAATCCCCAAAACCTGCCAATCTAAAAATTGCAAGTTCTACAAGAATGCATATGTTAGTTACAAATCCTTAGTAAGGAATCCTTAACACATATTCTTGCCTAGATCTTGAACAAAGAGAAACAACAAGATACATGCCTGTAGAAAATCTGATGGTATGTTAACCCGATAATGCAATATAAATCAAAGCAAAATACTATAACCTACTTCTACTATCAATTTGCAGAAGCTTCAAGATCAAGTTAAACAATATAACTAGAAGAAGAAGAATCAATGGCACAATACACATGAAAATACTTTGGGGAAAGCCTCTGCTAAAAATCCCACACTATTGTATTATCATACATGGTGGAAATACATAGGAATTATACAAAGCCTTAGCTCTCACAACTAGCTAGCTCTTAGTACAATCCTCACAGATGCTCACAGGCAATCTTGGTTTCTCTCCAGCCTTCCTCTCTGCCCTCCAAGCTCCTATTTCCTTGCGTTGTTCCTTGTGGATGATTCTCCTTTTACCAAGTGGATGATCTCCCTCAAAACTGCGCAATCCTCAAGGATTAAATCCTTGACTACATGCATGAGTTTTCCCTTTGAGAAAACACATGCAACTAATAGTACGTTGTCCTTGACTTTAATCTCAACTGGGTCTTTCTTAGAATAGACATGCATGAGTTTCTGATGAGGGAATCTTCAGTTAACTGGAGTAGCACTAGTTGAGTGCATGCATGCATCAACTGACTGTTAACTCACCATTAGTTCCTCAAACAGTTTGGAACTAATTTAACTAGACTTAACTTAGTAAACTGGGCTAACTAATTACAACTCAAATATAACTCAATCTTATCTCCTTAATTTAAGGGATAACTCTTGCATGATTTCAGAAAGACTTCTAATTTGAATTTCTCCAACTAATTAATTTAAAAATAAATTAATTAATTATTTCCAAGTAGCTGTTAAGACTAAATTTGATTTTAATTCCCAATTTAATTCAAGGACAAATTAAATTGGAATATTCTTGTTGCCATATTTCAACATTCCCTCTCAACAAGAAAGGGATTATCTACCACCCTAATCCTGTCTCTATGGAACTCGAATTTACACTTTGACAATGCCTTTGTCAAAATGTCAGCGTCTTGCTCCTCTGTCGAAATATACTGCAGTAACATGATCCTCTCGACCTGTGAAAAGCCATAGGCAACAAATATTTCCTTATGATTCTCCACACTACCATCAATAGCTTGCTTTACCTTGTAAAGCCAACAGGAACTTGTGATTGACTTGTTCTTTGGTCTTGGAACCACGTCCCAAACACTGTTATGAACTATGGAGTCACACTCCTCCACCATAGCATCAACCCAAATCAGCTGCTGGACTGCTTCCTGAAAGGAAGATGGCTCGGTCTCAACACATTCCCCAGCAAGGGCCATGTGTCTAGTATACCTCTCAGGTGACCTCCTTTGTCTGTGTTGAGAAGATGGTGCTCCCACATTCTCTCTCGCATCCTCCAACAATCTGTCAGCTTCTCTTGTGCACTTCCGTCCATCTCTGGCAGACTCTGCTTGAGTGGATGCCTCCACTCCTGGAACCTCTGCATGTGGCTGCTTCACATCATTCTAAGGCTCCTCCTCCTTAGGAACCAACAATTCCTCCACAGCCTGTATTTGGAGCTCCCTCTCAAGGGAAACTCGCATGGCCTTCTGCTCATCAAACTTGAGATCTCTGCGAACCACTGTCCTCCGACTGGTAGGCAAGTACACCTGATAGTTGTGAGGTATATCAGTGTACCCCACAAGTATCCCCAACTCTACTGTCGGCTCAAGCTTCTTCCGTGCATCCTTTGTCACATGGCAATATACCGATGAGCCAAAGATCCTGAAGTGACCCATATCTAGTCTCTTACCGAAGAAAGCTTCCTCTGGTGTCTTCATCTCAAGTATGCGATGCGGGCTTCTATTCTACAAATAGACCGTTGTGTTGCATGCCTCAGCCCACAAGTGAAGTGGTAAGCCTTGGTCATGCAGCATTGCCCGTGCTGCCCCTACAATAGTTTTATTCTTCCTCTCAGCCACCCCATTCTACTGTGGGTTATGAGGTTATGTCAACTCGTTTAATTCCTTCCGCTGCACAAAAGTCCTTAAACTCTTGAGAGACATATTCTCCACCATTGCCGCTTCTTAAGGCCTTGATCTTCTTCCCTAACTCTTTCTCGACCAAAGCTTTGAACTCACAAAACTTTGTGAAGATTTGGTCCTTCTTCTACATGAAATAAATCTAGCATTTACGAGAATATTCATCAATGAAAATCACATAATACCTTTGCTTCGTTGTGGATGGGGTCGAGAATGGTCCACACAAATCAGTATGAACTCGCTCTAAGATAGCCTCTGCTCGACTGTATCGTTCATGTAATGAAGACTTGGTGTACTTTCCCAAGATACAACCTTTGCATGTGTCAACTTGCTCAAGTTTACCTTTGGGAAGTCCTATAGATATCTGTTGCATTATCTTCAAAGCCCCATGATGCAAATGGCCCAACCGCCTGTGCCACAACTCGCCAATGTCTTGGCTTTGCACCAATTTTTCTTTCGTACTCAATGTTGCACAATCATCTACCTCTAGTTTATAGAGATTCTTCACCTGAATCCCTATCCTCTTGGTCTGACCCGTGTCTATGTGTCTTAGGAACGCCTTTCCTTTACTGAAGAAAACATCATAGCCTTTGTCTCCAACATCACGACCGATACCAAGTTCTTCTTTAGTCCAGGCACATACATCACATCTGTGACGCCATGCATGTGATGAGGGTAAAGTCCATTTCAAATTGAGAGGCTAATGCCTCACCTTCCGATCCTTCTGAGGATCCCTTCTTGGACTTCTTCGATGGGAAATTAGTCGCATAATGTCCCATCTTGTGACAATTAAAGCATCTTACTTTAGACATGTCACCCTTCTTCCCTCCATGAGAAGAATTCGATTTGAAATGGGAAGCCTTCCCCTTCCCTTTCCTTGCCTTACTAAGGCTAGATTTTCTTCATCATCATTCTTGGATGAAGAACCATCTCGTGTGCTCCTCCTGATCTCCTCTTGCATAAGATCCAACCACAGTTGTTCCCAATCCAGCAGTTTCTCCTTTCCATTCACAGAGTCCTGGTAGTTATTCCAACTCTTTGGAAGGCCAAGGAGAGCGAAGCTCACCATATCATCATCGGTAGTAGTTATTCCTACAATGCCAAGCTCATCTCTACAGGTGGTGAGCTTGTTCAGATATGTGGAAATAGTATCGCCCTTCTCCATCTTGATTCTTCGAAGCTTATCCTTGAGCACCAATTTCCTTTGGTCGCTATTGTTCTGGTAGAGGTCCTTCAATGTCTTCCACATTGAAAATGGAGTATCCTTCCCATGGAAACTCGAGACAATATGGTCTCGAACTCCCTCAAGGATGATCCATCTCGCCTTCGCCACACACTTCTCCAACTCAACCAACTCTTGTGCATTAGTTGAAGTTGGCTTTGGGATTTCTTGATTAATGAATTCCTTCAAGCCATTGTCTTCTAATACAACCTCCATTCTATCTTTCCATGCTATGTAATTCGAGCTACCTTCCAAGGCATACTTGAGTCTCAAGCCATAGAACGCCATTGGCCAACCTTGAAGTATGATATGAATTCGATTTGCACATGCAACCCCGAACTTCAAACTTCGAATTCTCTTCTCAGCGTATTGTTCACAACTCCGATACCGTGTAGAAAATTTCTACAAATCCAGCTCCGATACCATATAGAAAATATGATGGTAGGTTAACCCGATAATGTAATATAAATCAAAGCAGAATACTATAACCTACTTCTACTATCAATTTGTGGAAGCTTAAAGATCGCACTGAACAATATAACCAGAAGAAGAAGAATCAATGGCACAATACACATGAAAATACTTTGGGGAAAGCCTCTATTAAAAACCCCACACTATTGTATTATCATACATGGTGGAAATACATAGGAATTATACAAAGCCTTAGCTCTCACAGCTAGCCAGCTCTCGATACAATCCTCAGAGATGCTCACAGGCAATCTTGGCTTCTCTCCAACCTTCCTCTCTGCCCTCCAAGCTCCTATTTCCTTGCATTGTTCCTTGTGGATGATTCTCCTCTTACCAAGTGGATGATCTCCCTCAAAACTGCACAATCCTCAAGGATTAAATCCTTGACTGCATGCATGAGTTTTCTCTTTGAGAAAACACATGCAACTAATAGTACACTGTCCTTGACTTTAATCTCAACTGGGTCTTTCTCAAAATAGACATGTATGAGTTTCTGATGAGGGAATCTTTAGTTAACTGGAGTAGCACTAGTTGAGTGCATGCATGCATCAACTGACTATTAACTCACCATTAGTTCCTCAAACAGTTTGGAACTAATTTAACTGGACTTAACTCAGTAAACTGAGTTAACTAATTAAAACTCAAATATAACTCAATCTTATCTCCTTAATTTAAGGGATAACTCTCACATGACTTCAGAAAGACTTCTAACTTGAATTTCTCTAACTAATTAATTTAAAAATTAATTAATTAATTATTTCCAAGTAGCTGTTAAGACTAAATTCGATTTTAATTCCCAATTTAATTCAAGGACAAATTAAATTGGAATATTCTTGTTGCCATATTTCAACAATACCTTATCAACTTTAGTCAATCACTATCCTTCTTATCCTTTTAATCATTTATTTTTCATATCTACACGTGATGACAAATCCTTTGAACTCAGATGACATATTAGTTTGTTTTTCAATCCCACCGAGATGCATAAAAGATATTCTTCCACGAGAAAATTAATACTTGGTCTTGACTTCAGGTTACGAAGAAGCTCGGTAATTAGACTTGCAGACCTCAGATTAGTTGAGGACTTCAGACTTGCTCCATAAGAAGGGATAAATTTGGCTGTCATATTTTGATGCACTTTACTTAGGCCTTGCAATAGACTTCAGAACTTTGGAGCAAGCACAAAATTTCCAGCCACAAGAGCAGACTTTCGACCTCCTCAGATTACTAGAGCGAGTTCTAAAGATGATAATAATCTTATGTTATTGTCCGTCAAGAATTCTTCCTTAAGGTTTTGGTCTAGAGTCTGAGATAACAAACATTGTTATTCCTTCAATACACAAATTTAAAAAAATTCTGGCCAGATTCAAATACAGAGATGTTTCTTCCGACAAATATTCAAAATACTCGTTCAGTAGTTCTTCTTTCAAATTTGGATGATATAGAGAAATATTGTATCCTGAGCGCTGATCCATAGAGATGTACTTCACTATTTTATGAGCTTAACATCTATAATAGTGATCTTGCTCTTGCCCTAGCTCCGAAACCATGTTAGAATTCCAGTGATATGGTGAATTCTTAAACATGATAATTACTTGTGAGCATTATAATAGCTATTTTCATTAGTTAATCTTCTTCATCAAGAAATTATCACTAGATACAATACATTAAAGATCATAGTGTACAAGAGACAAGAGACACAAGGAGTTAGGCTCCAAGCCAGGGAAAAACCCCACCAAGTGGAAAACCTATCAATCCTTTCCTTATAGGGTCAAGAGAAATCTAAGTAAAATACATATGCTTCAATATCTAGCTCCTTCCATTGCCAAGTCAACCCTCCATTCTGCCCATTAAATGCCATCAAACTATCCTCAAGGAGCCAAATATATGTCTTCAATAGAGGCCTGAACTTTGTTTATTATTCCAATCTATAGCAAAGATAATACCATAGTCTTCTTTTCATCAACAAAGCTTTAGAAATTCAGATATACTAGCCTCAGAATTTGGTCTTTTGTGCCAACAGATCTTTGCACTTGTGTGTCTTAGAATTTTGGACTGTGTGCCATCAAAATCTTCAGATTAGTGTGTCTCAGAGCGTGTAGTACTGAACTCGGATAGATCAAACTTCTTATGCTTAGAAATTTGGATCATATTACTTTAGAAATTTTAACTATTTAGCTTTAGAAGATCATCAAACTTCAAAAGATGATGTACGAACTAATGCCCAAATGGATGTGCATGTTGTCATATATATAGTTTTTCCCCCATTTGAAAGGGTGCCTCCTAAGGCGAGGCTGACCTGTCTCCTAGGAGGGTTGACTTGGCAAATGGGAGGACAAATATCATTTAAAAAAAAAATCTCTTTTCTTCCATTTGTCCAAATGGGACATAATACAATTTAAATATTTCTTTATCACAAATAAATCATGTCTTCATATAATTATGAAGATCTAACCTATTTGTAATTTCCAACAAGTTATACAACTCTTAAGACAATGCTACTAGATAAAAGTCTCTAAAAATTGAGGACAAAAATATGTTAATCCACAAAGGAGTGATCTAAAACCTAGTTCCACAGTCACAAATATCAATAATGCTAGTATTTGATATCCATGGATTTGCTACTAAAACAAAAATCAATAAAGAAATCACAATGTTGGGTGCAATTATTTATGGGTAAGAATGTTGGAAAAAAGGTGCATAAAATGACCAAAATAACCTCAAACAAAATGCCTTTTTTTAAATGAAACATACACCATGAAAAATAGCCCTAAAACTCCTTGATTTAGAAAATATTATGTATCCCAAAGTCTAACACAATATATTAGCATGAACAGTTGAAAAGAACACCCTAACTAGCAATGAAATCAGTAGAGAAAGGTCACCCTTGCTTTGGTACCATGTTGAGATCACAAGGGAATGCGGGGATTAAATGGAACCAAATAGCTAGCCTAAAACCTTACAAAAGTAAAGAAAAAAACAACAATAAACAAGTGCATTAGAGCTATTTAAAACATGTGTTAGAGAGAGAGAAACACAACCATAGAATAAGGGAATGTCAAAGATATTGTTCTCATGGGCTTAAATCACTTGCATTAGGGGAATTTTGAGGTCTAAAGTGGGCATCCTAAGGAAAATAATAAAATAACAGTTAAAAAAATAAAATAAGAGTTGTGAATTGTTACAGAAAAAGAAAGGAAACTACTTTTTTTTGCTGTATTTTCAACTTATATTCTTGTAGGTTTACTCAAATGTCAAGTGTAGATGCTCGTTAGATGTAAAATTAAATTCCACATCCAACAAGTACCCACTCTGCATACTTCTGAGTAGACCCACATTGACAAGAATTGAAAATATATGAAAAAAGCATGATCAGTGCACATTTTTTCATGTATTTTTCAATTCTTGTCAATGTGGGTCTACTCAGAAATATGCAGAGTGAGTACTCTTTGGATGTGGATATTAATTATGAATCCAACATGTGTATATAGTTGATACTTGAGTAATCTTGTAAGAAGATAAGCCCAAAATACATTTTAAAAAGTAGTGCTTTTTCTTTCTTGTCCAAAATATTTACCCCTAGGGATGACATCATCATCTTGAACCCTATGGTTTTTTTTTTAAGTTAATTTATTAGTACATCTTTTGTTTTGAGGCCCATTTTTACCTCAAAATTCCTCTAATGTATAAAAGAATAATGCACATACTAAAGAATGATCACATGATCATATAAGATCATCTGACAAATGAGGTTTTAGTTGTGTGTTGATACACAACTCAAGTGGGGTGCCTCCCCAAGAGGGATTATAGACCCAAAATAATACGACTTACTCTCCAAGAGAGTTATTGAACCTATATATCAAGTTGACTAGGTTGGTTGCATTGGTAACCTAAAATTACAATAATGGATGTTCATAAGCATAATTAATGCCTAAAAATTACATTAACGAAAATTCATGATGGTTGTGATCATGTTAATTTTACACCATTAACAAAGAAAACCCTATGGAAAATAACTTCCCAAAATTATCTCAAAAGCCTAATTAGGTGTCTAACTACTAATGCCTTTATTTTCCTAATGTGTAGCTATTATTTACAATATATAACCCTTTTTGAATCACTATGGCCAATAATCGCCCCCTGTCGATGCTCAAATAGGTAGAGAACTCCATTGAAGAAAAAATAGATACCTCTAATTACACCATATTTTCTATGGGGTGTCTAAGATCTGTTTTCATGGCACCATACAAGATCACACTTGTGGACTTACTATCTACTAGTTGCAGATTATGCACATTATCATGATGGACATGTTACCCTTATGGTTTACCTGACCTTCGCCAACTAGGGAGAATGTGGAATTTCATGGAGGATGACTTGGCACAATCATGTGATCCTGCCATTTCATTGCAACATATTAAATAGATTGGTTATGATTGTACCATTGGTGGAGGTTTCTTTAGTGACATATCATATATCTTTCGGCTTGTTGGATGTGCTTTTTTGTGTTTGATGATTTTTTAGGAGACCATCTTATTGTTCCCCTTGCTCATGATGCTCTAGACACTACTTTTGCTTTGTTGTTGCAAGGGATATTCATGTCTTCATGTTAGTCTTTTGTGTCTTTATGGTGGGGTGTTTTCCTAGTGTGTCACCCACCCTCTCTCCCCAACACACACGCACATTTCATCACGTTCCTATCATTTTACCTAGGTATATTCCATATTTCATCACATTTCCGCATTGTATCTTATATAATCCACATCATATTCACATTTCACCATATTCCCATTCATAGAGGGTGCATGAGCCATTTCAACCACATTCATATAGTTTTCCCTTCATAATCAACCTTTCATTTGCTATATTGCATCATTTAACCATTTCCGTGTGTGAACACACTGTTGAGTCTCAAAATTATCATCCATATTTCCATCATTTCATAACTATTTAGCCCTCATTTCATAACTATCTAGCCTAAAACCCTACATCAAGTGACCATCTTTATGATTATATGGGTTAGGATCCTTGTTTTCTTAAGTTATCTATTTTATGTATTTAAAGTGAATTTATGATTAAAAACTAGGAAATTAACATGGTTTCATATATATGTGTGTGTGTGTTATGAGTTTTGTGACATGTGTAGGCTTATTTGGAGGTTCTAGAAGGGTTTTACTTGGCCTTCCAAGATCAAATTCGAATTTCAACTCAAGAGGTGGACCATATCCCAAGGAGAAGGATCTTGAAGATATTGATGTGTCATACGATTTGTATCTAGCATTTAGCGATAAGTTGAGACAAGTATGGATCTAGTACATATTTAAGGGATCTACATTTATTGAGTAGATATCCCTAATTCATGTATAAATAGGAGGAGCATCCTTCAAAGGAAGCTAACAATTGTCAGATAATCATTAGCATTAGATTTATGATTGTTCATTCAGCATGAATAATATCATTTTCTCCAAATCATGAGTTATGAGTGTTGTTTGATTCTTAAGATGTGATAGATGTTCAGGTGTGCTCGTTGAGGAATGGAGGGCCCCCATACCAAGCCAAGTACACTTTGTTGTATGATGTTTATATTTGTGTATATGCTAGTTTAGTTCTTCATGTTTATTATATTCATTTGTTTTAAATATTTGTAAATATCTTTCATGTGAATTCATTTTATGGCCATGTGTTAAGTGAGATGTGTGAATATTTCTTATGGTTGTTGGATGATTCTTGGTTTAATTTTAATCTGCATATGAAGGGACAAACAAGGGTTTAAGTTAAATTCTCCTTCTATTTGATCATGAACAATAACTAAAATTCATCCTCTTTTCCTTGTTTGAGTTATTTCTGAATCTCTAGTTTTAATGCAATGGTAACAATGATGGAATAGAATTGTAAGGAAGGATAACCTAGATCTCTTAAGTTAGGAGCCTCTTCTCTTGCTATCTACACATCATCAACCATTTCACTTTAGTTTCTTTTCTTGGGGACAGTACTGTGAGGAAGGACAACCAAGACCTCCTAAGTTAGGAGCCTCTTCTCTTGCTTGCTGCATCTTGAACTAGAAACTTTTTAGTTTTAGAAGTTATTTGTAATATGCATTTCCTTTCTTTCTTTCCATCCTAAACAAACCTTCTACAACAGTTGCATCTGAGGTCCCATATATTTTGTTTTGATTCTAAGTTTACGAAACCCCCGAGTTGACATATTAAAATAACAAGGGATTTAACATACCATTAAATCACCCAACATTTTTGGCGTCGTTGCCAGGGAAGCAAACTTAGATGTAACTAAGTTAGGAGGATTGTTTAGGAATCATTTCCATTTTAAGGATAACTGCATTTAGGCATTAGGAATTTAATTTAGTACAAATATTTTTCTTTGGCTTGATTCATAGAAAGCTAACTCATGTTGAAAGGATAACTTGGTGACAACAAGATCTTAGTAACATGGGGAAGTGTATATAGGAGCTAGCTTTAAATCCCAATTTTATTTGCATATGTAAAGCATGATAAATAGGGTGCATAAATTTCAATCAATCTTTCCACTATAAGAGTATCAAACTAATCCATTTAGGGACATAAGATCTAGAATGATGTTCAAGCATTTGAAGGAGAGCCAAGATAATGAGGATTGCATTGAAGATTGGTTTCAAAAGGTGATGAAGCCATAACATTCTTCCATTCTTCAACAAATCCTAGCATTTAATCCAAATGTGGAAATGATCTCTCATATCCTTGCAAACATTCGTGGATATTTTTCAAATTTGGATGTGAGCATACTAGAGATTTTGATCTGTAAATGGCTTCATTGGAAATATTCCTTCACTTTAAAAATAAGAATCTCTTTCTCAAAATAGAGTAGGATAGAATAGGAAAATAAAACAAGCTTGGAGAGTTTTTTATTTTCAAGTTTGATTTTATTTATTTTCTTGGAAATTTTTCGATGCAGTAAGAACCACCCATTTACTAACCCTTTGCAGGAAAAATTTGCAATAGAACAAACGATTGTGAACAAGGAGCACAAGCAAAGGTGGAAGAATGATAGTTTCAGATAAGAGATAAATTCTTTTCATTTTATGTTTTGCATCTAAATTTTTAAAAGAGAGGAATCAACTAATAAAAACTTGAGTATGCTCTCCTCCTGCACTTTGCGTGACCTAGAGGATCAAAAAAAGAATTTTTATGTTAGTATATACATATATTTTTTTTAAAATTTGATTCTTCTCTTTCATTATTTGTTTCTTTTAAAATTAATATATATATATATATATATATATATATATATATATATATATATATTAAATTTTAAATGGAACATAAAAAAATTTAAATGTTTCATTAAATTTTAAATGGAACATACATAAACAAAACTAAAAAAAACAAACGTTTCTTTATATATATATATATATATATATATATATTAAAAGTGAATGGAACACATGTAAATTAAAAAAAAAATTGTTTGTTTAAACAAATTTGAAAAAAACAAATACATGGTAAAAAAAATCATTTTTTAGAAGATTAATTAAAAAAAAAAAAAAAAAAAAAAAAATTCTTTTGGATACATTATTTTAATAATTTAAAAATAAATAAATTAAAATTAATTAATTAAAATAATTTTATTGGATACATTATTTTAATAATTTAAAAATAAATAAATTAAAATTAAAAAATTAATTAATTAAAATAATTTTAATAAATAATAATAAAAATTTGAAAAAAAACTATTATTAAAGAAAAAATTAAAAATAATAATAATAATAATAATTTTTTAATGGTCCATGGCATGTCCACTCACCCAACATTTTAAGGACCAAAGGAGGCCCACGCATATGCATGAGGCCAGCCTTTGGCTTGGCCTTGAGCATATGCGCAAGTCTCTGAAGGGCGAAACTCCAAGCATATGCGCAAGTCTCTGAAGGGCGAAACTCCAAACGGCCAGCCAGGCCACAACCAACCAAGCCACGGCCTAGCCAACCAGCCACAGAACCATGGCCAACCACTCAGCAGCGTTGCCAACCTGCAGAGAAAAAAAAATCAATCAATATTTTTTTTTTTAATTAATAAAAATAAAATTTTAATAATTAAATAACAAAAAAATAGTTATTAAAAAAAAAAATCTTATTGCACAAATTTTCAGAAATAATATTTTCTCCATGTTTATAACCTACAACAACAAAAAATATATATATAAATCATAAACATTTCTAAAGTTTTTATAGAATAAAAATTGGTTTAAAAAAATCCACTCTCTCGGGAAAAGGATGAGCTCAAAAGATATGAAAAATGATTTGCAAATATTTTGGAATCCTATTTTCCTAAAAATCTTGGAAATAATGAATAAAAGATACGAAAAATAATTTGGCAAATATTTTGGAATAATATTTTCATAAAAATCTTGGATTTAGATTGGCCACTTGTCAAGTTATTGTTTCAATTTTCATTTTTAGAATAATTAAAATTTCAAAAATTCCATTAAATTTTTAAATGTGACTTGTGATATATTGGTAAGTCATTCAAATTGCATAATGTAGGTCATGAGTTCAAATCTTTTGGGAATTTGAATTTGCTAATTATTCTACAATTTTGACACAACATTAATTAAACAACAATTTTGCCACCACATGGCAGCGCAACATTGGCCAATATTGCACATTCATCGCCACATCATTAGTCAAACAGTGAACATGTCACATCATCCATTTGCCATGCCACCCACTGCCACATCATTATTACACAGTCACCCTCCATCTGCCAACTCATTTTTCAACACTGAAAATGGATCAAGAAGAAAAACGATAAAGGTGCTTCATCTACAAAATTATTGTTTTGCAAAATGCCTTGAAGAGAATCATGTAGATGGAAGATTAAATGTTGTAGACATGCGTTTTCGTTTCATAAAGTATTTTTATATGATCATGTTTCTTTGAGTCTTGTAGGTACGAAAGCCAACGACATCAAAAACTGGAAAATTTTATGTCATGACTCAGGCGAAGAAGATTGACAAGATTTTTAAGTGCAAAAAGGGCGCAATCCTGCAGCTGAGAAACCTCATGACAATCTTCACTATTTCACCCAAATTTCAAATTTGCCTAACTTTCTCATACGATATCGGATTTCGACGATTCAAGCATCGTTGGAAAGATCTCGACGAGATATGCATAATGAGAAAGCTATCATCAGAGTTTGAAACAGAAAAAGAATGAATAAATTTCTAACAAGACACAATAAGTAACCTGAGGCACTAGTTTCGATACAGGTAAAACTTCATTTGGATTTCTTTCGTGAATTTGTTTTACTAGTATCGATTCTCAATTTTTTTTGTAAATGTCATTAATAGAGAGATTGATTACCTCTCTCTTTTGGTAATCTTACATTCCATTGCAGAAGAAGTACTAGTTTTATTTTGCAGGATCCACGAGGAAGAATAGATGACCGTAACTAAACAATGTCTCTCTCAAAGACCACGTTTATTTCACAATAACATGATCAAAGAAACATACAAGATGAAACATCAAAGCATGAGCATATGATGTCAGATCAGATTCAACACTTGAGAGCTTTCAGATACCAGTCTCACCATTGCATTCCTCCTCCTTCAATCAATAAAACCTTCATCTCATTTTCCTTCATAGTTCTACTTAGTCGGTCAATAAAATCCTCGTCTCATTTTCCTTTACTACTCATTTCCTTTCACAGTCATTTTTCGGCCTTTCTTTCACTAACTTGTAACCCACCAATAAAAACATTCAGCTCCTCTACAAAGCTGATTGATTCCATTTCCTTTTCATTTTTTCCAAATAAACCTTGATGCACTGCAAAATTTCTTATCCATAATCCTTCAAAATTATTGTTTCATGCTCGAGCTACATGATGGAGGATTCCTTAAGGCCTCCCTTCTAACAAGTCTTGGCCTATCGACATCAACACATTATCTAGGTTCAAGGCTAGATTCCTTATTAGTACTTTGAGGCTTTATGCATTAATGACAAGTTCTCTCACTGACAATCATGGGAATACACCAATATCCCTTGATCGTTAGATCTTGCAAGTGGCTCGACATCAGCTCATATATTCGCACTTTGCAAAATCTACTTAGGTACATTGGCACTCATTGATATTAATGGTGAGTTTGTTTCGCATTGGTTAATGACATTCATCAATGGTCGGTAATCCAATGACATCTCTTCATGCTCGACATCGACATATTTATTGGCATTACTAGAATTGTACCACTGGGTTTTGTAACGATTGAAGACTACATCATTTCAGCAGTTTGCAGCAGGAATCAATTTGTAGCAACAGTAATAAGGATCCCAATCTTGTCATCAGCAGAAAGAAAACAAAGAACCAGATCAAATTCCTTTGTTTACATACTCCATGATCCAACACCATCAGCAACCACACTCTTCAGTTTTCACAACTCATCCACATTGAAGGTAAATGAAGGTATGTGGTTTTCTAATTTTTAGTCATCCTTAGAATCCTAAAATTGTAACTTTGGAAAATTCCTCTCTCTTTTTCACATTGTCATATCTTTAGTTGGGGGGAAGGGACATCATTTCATATTCACATGTCATACACTATCACACATTTTCATTTCATTCCAACTCGCATATACTTCCCAACCGACTATTCTTGCAGTATGATTCCAAAAGATTATATGCTTTGCAAATTATCAATTCATTGATAAGATATTATAGGACTTGAAAAAAATTCTAAATGTTTTCATAAACTTTGATGCAATAAAGAAAATAAAGCATTGTTACACAAGAACCATTGCTCAAAAAAAAATTGGTTGTCACACAAGAACCAACCATCAAAAATATATGTTGCAATCAAATCTATTACACTTTGCAAAAAGAAAAAGATATAATCAAGAAAAGTTTGGAAAGAATCTGTACAAGTCAAAGCTCATAAAGAAGCAAAGTGGTTCAAAAAAAGGATCAACTCATGAACAAGTGAATCAATGCAATAGTTGCATGAGGACATGCAACAACTTCAGTTGGGGGGTATGTTGAGTCTCAAAATTATCATCCAAATTTCCATCATTTCATAACTATTTAGCCCTCATTTCGTAACTATCTAGCCTAAAACCCTATATCAAGTGGCCATCTTTATGATTATATGGGTTAGGATCCTTGTTTTCCAAAGTTATTTATTTTATGTCTTTAAAGTGAATTTATGATTAAAAACTAGGAAATTAACATGGTTTCATATATCTATTTATGCGTTATGATTTTTGTGATATTTGTAGGCTTATTTGGAGGTTCTAGAAGGGTCTTACTTGGCCTTCCAAGATCAACTTCGAATTTCAACTCAAGAGGTGGACCATATTCCAAGGAGAAGGATCTTGAAGATATTGATGTGTCATAGGATTTGTATCTGACATTTATGGATAAGTTAAGACAAGTATGGATCTAGTAGATATTTAAGGGATCTACATTTATTGAGTAAATATCCCTAATTCATGTATAAATAGGAGGCACATCATTCAAAGGAAGATAACACTTGTCAGATAATCATTAGCATCATATTATGATTGTTCATTCAGCATGAATAATATCATTTTCTCCAAATCATGAGTTATGAGTGTTGTTTGATTCTTAAGATGTGATAGTTGTTCAAGTGTGCTCGTTGAGGAATGGAGGCCCCCCATACCAAGCCAAGTACACTTTGTTGTATGATGTTTATATTTGTGCATATGCTAGTTTAGTTCTTCATGTTTATTATATTCATTTGTCGTAAATATTTGTAAATATCTTTAATGTGAATTCATTTTATGGCCATGTGTTAAGTTAGATGTGTCAATATTTCTTATGCTTGTTGGATGATTCTTGGTTTAATTCTAATATGCATATGAAGGGACAAACAAGGGTTTAAGTTAAATTCTCCTTCTATCTGATCACGAACAATAACTAAAATTCATCCTCTTTTCCTTGTTTGAGTTATTTCTGAATCTCTAGTTTTAATGCAATGGTAACAATGATGGAATAGAATTATAAGTAAGGACAACTTGGATCTCCTAAGTTAGGAGCCTCTTCTCTTACTATCTACACATCATCAACCATTGCACTTTAATTTCTTTTATTGGGGACAATACTGTGAGAAAGGACAACCAAGACCTCCTAAGTTAGGAGCCTCTTTCTTGCTTGCTTCATCTTGTACTAGAAACTTTTTAGTTTTAGAAGTTATTTGTAATATGCATTTCCTTTCTTTCTTTCGATCCTAAACAATCCTTCTACAACAGTTGCATCTGAGGTCCCATATATTTTGGTTTGCTTCTAAGTTTACGAAACCCCCAGGTTGACATATTAAAATAACAAGGGATTTAGCATACCATTAAAGCACCCAACACACACCAAATTAGTTTGGGATATTTTCACCATTAATTAATTAAGCAAAAGCCTTAGTTTGATTCATTGAGGCATTCTTCCCAAATTTCAATTAAATAAAAAGGAAAAAAATGAAAACGAAAAAGAAATGAAAGGAAATAAAATTTTACTAGGGAATATCGATTGAGTCCTCAAGTGGTGAGGATAACGCTTCTCCCTTTGGCACATGTTGAGGAAACATATTAAAATATTATTTGTTATTGGTTGCCCATCTCATCAATTAGTTGGTGTATCTTTTAACATCTTCCCTATTCACATATGTCGCCTCATAAGACAAATATATGTTGTTATTTGTTGGCACACAATCCTATGGATTTGGTTGAACTTGCACATGGTTTTTGTTGGATATGTGTTATATTATTTGCACCCAAGCCTACCAACGAATGTATCAAAAGTAGTTACGCTAACCTCCACACAATAGCCTTTGCCGATGCAAGTATCTAGGCTTTGCGAGGGCACCCTCCAAAAGTATTATGATAGTGATGCAACGTTTGCCTTAGGTACCACGAGCATCCCACTCACCAACTCTAAATTAGTTGTTGGGCGGAACAGTTGTGGGCGTGTGATCCAACAAGTAGGAGAGTGGGTATCTCTCTTTCCCTATCTTCACACATCTTTGTGCTTGACTCCCGTGTTAGAAGAGCTTTCCCGGAGAGCTTAACGACACTGGATTTCCACTCATTAATAAACTTCTATGCTTTTCAGTTTAAGTGGCCTTGGAGATTTTACTCTCCACACACCTATTCCAAGGCCTTAAAATTTCCTAAACTAGTTGATGTTAATATGACAAAAATAAAAAGTCTAGTTCATTTTGATTTAAGTGCTCATTTTAGTTGGTTGTTGTTTAGGACAGAGGGAAACAGAAGTGCAACTGATGGTGTTATGAAGCAAAAGAAATTAATAGAAATCCTAGGCTACATGAGAATGCAATGCTTCTTTTTCTTCAATGAAAGAGATTTCTACAAGGGTTTTACGAGAAACTTAATAAAGCAAAATATTTTTTTTCTTTTTCTTTTCCAATTTGGCACTCATTCAAAATATAACAAAAGAACTAAGTGATACTTAAAATGCACCTAACCTAATGCACACTAGTATGCAAATGAAAGATTCAAATAGAACTCTAAAGGTGGGAAAACGTGATAAAAAAAATAAATGCCAATGCAAACAACAGAGAGAAGCAAATCCCAAAGCAAAGAACACTTCCCAGAGAAAAAAAGACAATTTACCTTATCACCACAATTCGCACATTTGCTAAAACCCAAAATACTATAAAACCAAGAAACGAAAGAAAATAAAACAACGAGAAAATGGTTTTATTTTTCTTTTAAGGATCTTGAAAGACTGAAAATTCAAAAAGAGAAGCAAACCAAAGATCTCAAATCCAAAATCATGATGAACACCCAAGTCCACCTAGTCACAAATATGATCATGAAGACTAAAAGACTAGTGGAAACCAGAGGCTTAGCACTTCAAGAACCTTGACTAATAAGACCTAAAAGACTGACAATTAGAAAGACTTTAGAGAACTAAAATCTATCATTCACCCAAGAATCACAATTCTTTTCTAAAAAACCAGAAAGAGAAAGCAAAAAAGCCAACTTCTAGGTCACAAGGGAAGCAAATCAAAGGTTGAGTTATCAACAACTTCAATAGCAATAAAGATCTATTCCAAAGCCATATAACTTTCAAATACTTCACAAAGAAGATATGGAACCCAACTTCAGATACAAAAAACTTCAAAAATTGAAAACCCTAGGTTGACACAAGCATTTCTTGAACAAGAGGAAACACATCAACAAAAGCAGTCATCAAGATGATTCCAAACCTCACAAAGATCAAGAAAACATAAAGAAACTTGGTCAAAGCCTCAACAAATTCAAGAAATGAAAAAAATTTGTTTTTCCAAATAGATACACAATTGTTCAAACACAGTTTTTTGTATGTACGCAATTATGTGTGAAGAAACCAACGTATACATGAGTTGCTTTGAAAGCAGTTGTGTATGTACACGATCGTCTATCACAAAAAACACGTATAAAAAGTAAACTGAGGAAAAAAACCCAGATCTGAAATATCAGGCTGAAATACCAAATTACTTAAGACTTCAGAAGGATAAAAAAACCAAGAAAAAACAAACTAAAAACCCAAATCAAAGAAAACAACCCTTCTAGGAAATACCTAATGGCTTTCCCCAATGAAATCACTAATTCTACTCTCTTTCTGCTAGAATATCTCTTGTTGTCAACTCCATTTCCAACTCTCTTTTTGCTGGAATATCTCTTGTTGTCTTCTCCATTTGCAACTCTCTTTCTGTTGAAATATAGCTTGTTGTTCACCCCATTTACAACTCTCTTTCTGTTGAAATATAGCTTGTTGTCCACTGTATCTGCAATTCTCTTTCTTCTGAAATATAGTTTGTTATCTGCTCCATTTGTAGCTCTCTTTCTGCTGAAATATAGCTTGTTGTCTGCTCCATTTGCAGCTCTCTTTCGGCTGAAATATAGCTTGTTGTCCTCTCTATTTGCAGCTCTCTTTTTGTTGAAATATCTCTTGTTGTTCCTTCTACTTGCTGCTCATTTTCTATTGAAATTTCTCTTCCCTTTTGCTTTTGAAATATCTTATTTACATCTTAAATATCTCTTGTTGTCCCTTTCTATTTGTTGCTAAACTTTTGAGCAGATCAAGATGTCTTCCTCCTACTTTACGAAGGAAGAGAAATTGGTTGATGCTTCAAACTTATTCCCTTGGAAGGCCAGATTAGATATTACTCTTGAGGAACATGATGTTCTATAGTATGTTGAAGGAGAGGTAGTAGAACCAACTAAAAACTCCAATGTTGCTATCAAAGCCAAGTACAAGAAAGGAGAAGTCAAGGCTAAAATTATTGTCCTTGACTCTCTTGGAGACCACATCATAACTTATGTTTTTAATTTGAAGAAAGCAAAAGAAATGTATGACAAGTTGATTAGAATGTATCAAGTGAACAACTTGAGTCAAATTCTTATTTTGAATAATTAAATCAAGGATCTTAAGATGAACATAGGAGAAACCATTCAAGTATACTTCACGAGGATAACAAAAATCAAAGATCAATTTTCAACTTCTGGTAAAGTTGTTTCTGATAAAGAATTGGTATTGATTATGCTTGGAGGTATTCCTTCTTCTTGGGAAAATTTTATTACTGCCATCAGTAATAATGACAAGTTTCCTACATTTAATGAGCTCCTAGAAAAGCGCATTCAAGAAGAAGCCAAAATGATTTCCAGAGAGAGAATTCCCAAGCATGAGGAGGGAGAACCTATTGTCTTTGTTGTACAAGGAAAAAACAAGAAAGGAAGAAGAGGAATGCACTATTCAAGAAAGTATGCTCCCACCATATCCTCTTAATGAACCATAGACTTATCAAAAGTCCAATGCTACAAGTGTCACAGGCATGGCCACTATGCTCATGATTGTTCAAAAACCAAAAGAACATCAAAATACAACTTCAGCAATCACTCCAACAAATCTACTTATAGAATAATAAGAGAAGCTCCTTCTACTCGTAGAGGAAACTATTGTTCCTCAAGGAACCAAAGGTATGATAATAATGCAGTTGTGACTCAATCATAGTACTTTCTTGTTTCTGCGCTTTCTATTTCATCTCCTGTAGATTCTTGTGATAGCTAGTTGTTTGATAGTGGTGCTTCAAGGCACTTTACTGGTTACAAAGAATTACTCTCTAATATGGTTGAGAGGGAGACAAATTTGAAGATCATTCTTGGAGATAACTCTACATATCTGATAAAGGGATTTGGTTTCGTTTCTTTCCATCTCGATTAAAGTAAAACTTTGACTCTTCAAAAAGTTATATATGTACCTAGTTTAAAGAAGAATCTTGTGTCCATATCACCTTTAAAAGATAAAGGAATGAAATTTTCTTTCATAAATGGTAAATTTCTCACTTGGCCATCAAGATCCAACATGAGAGATTCCCTCACTCTAAGATCTAGATGTGAAGGTCTATACAAAATCAATGGAAGACCTTTTCATGCACTGATCCATGACATCAATCATTAAAAGTGAACTTTGGCATTGAAGGTTCTCTCACTTGTACTACAAAGCATTACCTCATGTGAAATATGGTTTTCGAAATGCTGGAAATTAGATTTGATCATGATGATGTTTTCCAAGGATGCGTAAACGGAAAGCAAGTGAAGGGACCATTCTCTTCAAGAAAAAATAGAACCAGTCAGGTATTGCATCTTGTACATTCTGATTTGTATGGACCAATGCCTATAACTTCTCTTGGTGTTTACATGTATTATATTATCTTTGTGGATGATTTTTCTCACAAAATATAGATTTATTTTCTAAAAAATAAAGGTCAAGCTTTTAACATGTTCAAAGATTACAAAGCTCTAGTAGAAAAACAAACTGGAAAGCGGATCAAAATTTTCAGACATGATAATGGAGGAGAGTTCACTTCCAGTGATTTCATTGACTTCTGCAAAGAAGCTGAAATCAGAAAAGAGGCCATTATACCATATAAACCAGAACAAAATGGTGTGGCCGAGAGAAAGAAGAGAACAATCATGGAAGTGGTCAAAGCTATGTTGCATGATAAGAAATTTCCAGAGTTTCTATGAGGAGAAGTTGTGAACACAATTGTCTATGTTCAAAATAGATCTCCTCATTGTGCCCTAAACAACAATACTCCTGAAGAAGTCTTCACTGGTGAGAAGCCCGAAGTTGGGCACCTAAGGACCTTTGGTTGTCTAGTCTACTTCCATGTCCCAAAAGAGAAAAGGAACAAGTTGGAAGCTTCAGGTAAGAAAGGTATGTTTGTTGGTTATTGTGATAATTCTAAAGCTTATAGAATATAAGTACATGATCAAAGAAATATAGAATTTGGTAGGGATGTAACATTTGATGAAGACGCAGTTCTTGGAAAACCAAGAGACACTCCTCTTCCTCCTGCTAATGTTGACATTCAAGATGATGTATTTGAAATAGAAAAAGATCCTAAAGCTAAAACCGATCTTGTTGATGAACCCATGGAGCCCATGGATCCTTTGGATCCTCCTCCATGTGATCCTCCTGCTAAAAGGATACCTTTATGGCTTCGTGGCACTCTTCAAGCTGTTGATAAGCATGCTTCCCCAGAGGAACTTTTAGAGAAAGCAAGAAACTTTGTCAATTCTAAGGATATGTTGTAGCCATGAGCAACATTATTCAAGTTGAACCGTTCACTTTTGAAGAAGCTGCAAAGGCCCAAGTGTGGAAAGATGCAATGGTTGAAGAATATGAATCCATCATTCATAATGATGTATGAGAAGTGGTTCCAAGACACCAAGGTAAATATGTTGTATCTTCTAAATGGTTGTATAAAATTAAACATGGCGTTGATGGCAATATTGAAAAATATAAAGTTGTATTTGTGGCTAGAGGTTTCTCTCATAAACAAGGAATAAACTATGACGAAATTTTTGCATCGATTTCTCGTTACACCGCCATCCGATCTATTGTAGCTCTAGCTGCTAGCCAAGGATGGTCTCTTCACCAAATGGATGTGAAGGTTGCTTTTCTGCATGGCTTCCATAAATAAGAAGTATTTTTGGAGAAACCACAAGACTTTGAAGTACATGATCCAAAAACTCATGTGTCTAGGTTGAATAAATCCCTTTATGGTTTGAAGCAAGCTCCAAGAGCTTGGTATGCTCGCATAGATAACTTCTTGATGAAGCTTGGTTTTACTAGAAGCAATGTAGATCCAAATATTTACTTTAAGACAGTCCAAGGTATGCCTTTGATTTTGGTATTGTACGTTGATGATTTATTTTTGATCAGTGGTGAACCTCTTATTCTCTAGTGTAAGAGGGAGTTAGCTTCTGAATTTGAAATGAAATATCTTGGTTTGATGCAGTACTTTCTGGGCCTGGAGGATGGTAGAAATCTAGTGAGATTTTTCTTTCTCAAGTAAAATATGTTGTCAAACTATTAGAAAGGTTTGGCATGATTGAGTGTAAGTCCATGATCACTCTAATGGAAATGAATTTCAAGAAGCTTTGTGGTAAATTTGCATGACCTTATTTGGATAATCCTTCTAAGTACCATCAATTGATTGGGCATTGATGTTTTTAGTGAACACTAGACTAGATATATGCTTTGCAGTCAATACTCTAAGGCAATACATGTTTAAGCCTTCTCATGCACATTGGGTTTCTGCAAAGCATGTGTCGAGGTGCATGCATGGGACCATCAATCTTGGATTGAGATATACTGGCAAAGATGTAAGACTACATGGATACTCTGATGTTGATTGGGTGGGTAACTCTACTGACAGAAAGAGCACATCAAGGTGTTGCTTCAAATTATGATCTACCATGATATCTTGGATGAGTAGAAAGAAAAAGTGTGTTTCCCTTAGCACGACTGGAGAAGAACACATTGTTGCTAGCATGGCTAGTTGTGAGGTAGTATGGCTAAGGAAGCTCTTTGGAGATTTGTTTAAGCAAGCATTTGATACTACAATAATTTACTGTGACAATAAGAGTTGGATTCAACTTGCTGAAAATCTTGTGTTCCATAAAAAGTCCAAACACATTGAGATAAAATATCACTATATCCGGGATATGGTGCAAAGAGGAGTATTAAGACTTCATCATATAACGACTGGTGACTAGATCGTCGCCATTCTTACCAAGCCTTTTTTGAAAAGAAATTTTTTGGTTTTCAGAGAGAAACTTGGACTGACAGATGTGACCCTTCCTAGAGAGGGTAGTCATGGATGATAAGCCTTGTATGTGAGAGATCATTGTAATGTGTTGACAAGTGGATCCCCCCAAGCAGTGATGAGCCTTGGATGTGTGAGATCCTTTTCATGTGTTGACAAGTGGATCCCCCCAAGTTGTGATGAGCCTTGGATGAGGGAGATCCTTGTCATGTGTTGATAAGTGGACCCCCCTAAGCAGTCATGTTCCTTGGATGTGTGAGATCCTTGTCATGTGTTGACAAGTGGATCCCCCCAAGTTATGATGAGCCTTGGGATGAGCCGGATCATTGTCATGTATTGACAAGTAGACCCCCCTAAGCAGTGATGAGCCTTGGATGTGTGATATCCTTGCATGTGTTGACAAGTGGATCCCGCTAAGTGTGTATAGGGTGATGGATGTATCTCCCCTATGATTATTCTTCTTCATTAGATTGTAACATTATTGTTCCAAAGCAGAGATAACATAGATCCTTGTATCATAAAGAAATTCCTCCCTAGCTAAGAAGGAGTGTTGAAAATTGACAGCTATGGGATGAATTTCCTTGAATAGAATTTCGTTTATAACCTTTCTAAAGTGACATTCTAAAAATAAAAAAGTCATTTCTATCTTCGCAACCATGACTTTCCAAAAATAGTAAATCATCTTCCATCAATTCGTAATCATATATACATGATGGAAACTCACTTGTCCTTAATCAATCTCAATTGTTTAATTTTTAACTTAATCATCAATATTATTGTTATTGTTATTATTATCCTCTTTATGATATTATTATTAAAAATAAATTCAAGGCTCTCAATCATGTCATATGTAACTCCCCTCAATTAATGCATATGTTTCTCTCTCTCTTGATGGATTCATTCATCTCTCTTTAATGCTCTTATGCACCTCTTACAGTGTATTTCACACTTTAATGACTCGTCATAAAAATATTCATCTTACACCTGTTTAATGCATAATTTACATTCCTCTCCTTTATGGCATAAGTTACTATCCTATTTTGGCATATGCAACTCCCCATCAAGGCATAAGAGTTACTCCCTCATTCATTCAACCTCCTTGCTCTTCCTATATATTTGTGCCTCTCATCCTCACTTGACACACTTACATGTGCTTGTGAATGGAGAATTCAAACTTGAGAAAGGGAGAGTTGGAGAGTCTAGAGGAAGATTGGGAGAGAGAGATAGAGTCTTGAAGAGCAAGAGTAGATCTTGGAGAGCCAAAATGATTCAGTGTTTACATCAGCTACTACTATCAAAGATATTCTTCAGATTTTGGTGAACTTCTTCATTCTCTCATTGTACTTTGGATCTTTATTGAACAATTGATTTCTAATAGAAGAAGAATCTGGTTGGGTTTTCCCCTTGTGGGTTTTGCCCTGGTCATTGACCTAAATTTTCTATGTCTCATTGAGTTTTTGGTTGTCTTCCATTGTGCATATGGTTTATATGGTTTATGTTCTATCTACAATTACTTAACTTATTTACAACATAAATAAGTTTTTTATTTAAGTGATTGTAACAGCATAGAACATCAAAATTTCAACAAGTTGTAGTCAGTTAGATTTGTTATTTCATAAATTTTCAATTATTTCTAATTTTGTTGAGGAAGATTATTTGTCTTGTATGTGTAGGTCTACAAAGTTTGAGAAGAAGAAAACAAGATTGGAGCGAGGACAACTTGTGTGATTCATCTCTAATTTGTTATTTAACCTAGTGAGTCCCTTCAACCAACCAATAGTTATCTTGATTTGTTGTAAGTTATCCTAGGGAAAGTTGAGTATTTCTTTTTGAGTCTTTTGAACTGTTATAGTTTAGCTCTCGCCATATCTGCAAATAGAACTAGAAAATTCGCGTAACTCCTTGAGTTATTTTTAATAGGGTTTTCTTTGTTGTTTCTTGGATTTGTTTTGACATCTATATTAAGTTTTCAGTTTGCATTTCTTTCTTTTAGTCCATTAGGTTATTATGTAGTAGTATTTTTTAGAGTTAATTGAGATATTTTTCCTTAATTGAGCATACTCACTAGTTCTTGTTGACACGTGTCAATGTTAAAAAATTTGTAAATCAATGCAATAATATTACCTCTTTCCCTAATAAATAAATAAGATACAAATTATATAAAATAAAGAAAAAATAAAAAGAAAATTATTAGTTGGGACCCTATCTTAAGAAAATGACATAAGGAGCTTCTGCAATGTGAGATAATATTAGGGAAAATAACCTGATACATCATATTTTCCTTCACATTTGGATTTGACTATGTTTGGAATGAAGGTGAAATTTCTGCTATGATTTGAACATATATTTATAAGTGGCTAAGTTTTGTAAAGTGTTGATTCTCCTCAAAGCATATGAAGGAATAAGGATTTTAATTTTATTATCATGCATTCAATTATTACAATCTCTAATGTCAAATATCATTATTGCACCATATTCATAAGTATCTCCAACTCAAATTTGCATATATACTATGTTATTTTATCTTCTATGGTCTGAAAATAAGTGTATTATTATCACCGCTAGAGAGTTTGAATAACACTTTTATATAGTTTTATGGTCACAAATTTATACTCCCCATACAGGACAAGGGATGGTGACACTTTATTAAAGGTGGCATCTATGGTTATCGGAAATGTTGCTTAAACTTTATATAATCACATCCTTGAACATATTTTATTTAAAAAAATAAACTATGAGATGTCCATATTGTATGTCATAATGTATTGTCCACATTGGCAGTGAGGTGCACATCAGAATAATACGATACGAAGTATTGATATATTAATGAGCAACATGAAATAGAGTTTACTAGATTAATGTGTGGCAGCCAAATATTATGAGAAGGTTCAGAACACAGTTTATGATACATATAATCTTTGGTTGCTTACGCAATATTATAGTCATTTAACTCATTTTAATCCCTCATTTAAGAAGAGTTCATGCATGTCACCTCAATCATGTAAAGATTGCTTTTGTGGAACACTCATGTTTGTAATAACCAAAGGCCAATGTGTTGATTGTTGTAGCATCGGATGTGTTCTAGCCACAAAATTTGATGGAGAGGCTAAAATACATGTATTCTCCAAAACTCGAAAATTGTTTCTGGAAATTCCACCTAAAGACGACTTAATTAAAATGATTAATATTTTTTAATGGTGCCTAAGTCTAAACTTAGGAAAGTTGATTAATTAAAGGGTATTAATTAAGTCATGGTGAAATCTTCTAGAAGAAGACATGGATTGAGTTCTAGTTAATCTTATCCATCAAATAACTTTTAATCTTGGTCATTGAAGCCTCAACGAGAGATTATAAGAAGAAATTTGATGGGGGTTGGAGAACACACTTGGAGCCACCAGAAACTCGATTTTGCTAGGAAATCAATTTCCAGAGAAGTAGTTGTGAGTTGCTAGAGGTGATTCAATAAAGTCGAAGCAGTGAGAGACGGGCAGGGATAGTAAGGTCAGAAGGAAGTTTTTCCAGTCCGGTGAGTGCATAGCAGAGAGACAGTGTAATCCATAGAGAGGTTGATGCAGTACAGAGAGGCAACGCATAGATTCAGAGGGAAATCTGTATTTTTCTGAGGAGAAGTCGAGATTCAGTGGTAGGAGCCGGAGTGGGAGCCCGGAGCAGGGTAGCAGTTGATCAGTAGAGTGAGAGAGATGTTGGTCTGAGCTGGGTGACGTAGAGGAAACAAGGAGCAGCTCATCTTGAGCCAAGGTCAGTGTCGGATCACCGATGGAAGTAAGATTTTTCTCACTAAACTTCTATCAGTGAATTTCTTTATATGGAAGGCTAGATTTGAGCTTCCATAGATTTGTACTCAGATTTAATATTGCATAATAATAAAACCCTCAATTGCTGCACCATTTTTCCCAAGTTGGGTTTTTCCGGGGACATTAGTCCAAAAATAACGGTGTATTATTGTGTGTGCATATATTCTTCCAGTATTTTTGTTTCTTCTACAATATTTATTTTGTGAAGGTTGCACTATATATGTTTTGATATTTTTCGTCGAAGATTGCAAATAATTTGTTCATTTAATTTAACAAATAAAAGAAATATTATCAGTTGTTGCAGTAGGATTCAGGGTCACCGAATTTTTACATGGTATCAAATCACAGATAGAATTCGGAGAGATCAATAGCAGAAGAGGAGAAGGAGGTTCGAATTTTTGCGTAGGCAGCAGTTCGAAACCCTCAAGAGGTAGCGCAGTCCTTGGGCCAGGAGGGTCAGTTTTTGAGGAATATTTATTTCTCTGAGAGAGTCGACAAAGAATAGATTTTCCAGATCAGAGGTTACTATAGGTAGAGGGAGACAAAATATTTTCCTTGCAGAGCAGATTTTTAGTTGGGACTCAGTTATTTTGCAACAGTTTTCTAGTGCAAAATAATGTTAGGAGGAAAAAAGAGCACACACTGAGGGAATTCTTTCCTCAGTGGACTTCTAGCCCAAAATTTCGAATTTTCCTAGCATAGCAACAATAGTTGTGAGCAGATTTTCCCACTCCAGCAGGGAGTGCATAGAGCCAATCAGCAGCTGCGTATATGAGAAGAGGAGGAATTTGAAATTTTTGCAGAGATAGCATCAGCAGGGCTGAGAGATCAGGATCGGTTGGACGGAGCCTCCAACTACGTGATCTAGAAGGCAAGAATTTCATGTCTACTAGATGAGTACGATCTCAAAGCTTATACCAATGGAGTGGTAGTTGTACTTGTAGATGCATATCTGCTTAAGGCCTACAAGAAGGAGATAGCAAAGGAAAAGAAGTTGATTCTTGATGGAGTTCGATATCACATGGTGTCTCACATAGCTGGCAAAGGCACTCCCCAACAGATGTGGGAAGCACTTTCTACGTTATACGAGGGATCTTCCGAGCAGTGGAAGATTTATCTTGAGGAGAAGATGAGATGCACAACGATGCAGAAAGGGGAGCACATAGACCCATTCCTTACTAGGCTTCGGGATATCTGAGATCAGCTGTCTATAGTAGGGTTAGCACCTCAACCTACTGAGTTGGTATGGTTTGCTCTAACCAGCGTTTCCAAAGAGTGGAAAATCTTCGTTCAGAGTATTTGTTACAGATCTATTTGGGCACATCACTCCCAACGATCAGATTCATGTGAACAGGTTCTATCCAACCCTAATTCAGTTGCTACATGCCACCTCATTGAGTGTTTTCATCCATGAGAGTTTCTTGACTTCAAACCCTGCTGAAGTGCTTCCTTGGGTCACCAGCGCATCCTTGGTCAAGGGTAATTGCTCTGCAGAGTAGGTAGCCCCATTCAAGGTTGTGTTGCAGAGCAGCTAAGCCCACTCAAGCCTGCATTGGGTGAGAATCCTTGAAATGTTCATTGGATCCTGAGTATATTCCTCCTTTCTAAAGCCTTCTAGAAGGAACCCAACTCCTATCCTATCAAGATGGGCTCGACTTAGCCTTGGATCATCTAATCCTCTATCCTCTCATCCCTTTGAACATGGAAACTAATCACCCAATTATGGAAAACCATTCAATGCCATATTAATGACAAAACCACTTGCATTCATATATAAATTGGCATCCCATCATAGAGCCAAAAGGAGCTTGGATATTATAGAGAAATATTGTTGGTTTAGAGACTTGAAATCATTGTCAAAGTAATGTTATGCTACTGGATTGATCTTGTTATTGGTGTGATGAGGGCTTGGACTAAGTTGGATGAGTGACACGAGATTGAACCACATTGGGTGTAACTTCTCCTTCTATCAATCAGAAATTTGTTTGTTCCTTTTCCAATACTTTTGTCTATATCTATGATGAATGTATGTTCAAATGTTGTTGAATCCATTTGTTTATAATAAATAGATCATATTCTTTGATTGTTGTCATCTTATGTTTATGTTGGTAGGTGCCAATTGAGTGAATTCAGTTTGAGCGGAAGCAACGAGAGCAACTCAAAGGAGATCAAATGAAGTGAAGGATCACAAGTAGATTCTTTTATCTTATCTTTTTATTGTAGGAAAAGTTTAAACATCTTTACTTCAATTGTTCTAAGTGTAACTACCCACTTAGGGAAGATATACTTATCCGTAGGTATAAAGTTCATATAACAAATTGGCGACTCCATTGGGGAACGACCATCGTTTCTGGTAATTATCCCTTGTCCTAGCAGCACCAGTAGACTTTGCTTGGGTTCATTTACCTATATATAGTCATTTTGAAGCTTGTTTGTTATGAAACCAGCTCAAGAAAAGATAGAAAAGAAAGATCAACGCCTTAGAATTCAGCCTCTTCGAGGGGGCAACCTCCTTTACATTACATAAATGAACAATTCTTGGATGATACAAATGAAAATACCTCCTTTCTATATATAGGAGTCTAAGTGGTCCCAATACAATCAGAGCCTACATAACAATAATATTGTAGGGCACAACAATAACAATAGTGGGCTTCTATGTGGCACAATAGTAACAATATGGGCACTACATGGGTACATCAATATAATAAGTGGGTTATACTAACAACAATAGGGGGTTACACTAGTAGTATAGGGGCCTAACATGCCCCTCTCCTTCAAAAAGCGTTGTCCTCAACGCTTGAGTAGTTCTTGATGCTTCTGTATAAAATTCTTGTCCTCCCATGTGGAATATTCAGCGGGTAAGTTCTTCCACTTGATGAAATACTCTGAAATTGATCGATTTCGTAGCTGTTGGGTTCTTGTTTCTGTGACTGCTCCAGGTTCCAATATGATTTTTCCTTCCTCTTCAATTTCTGACAATATTGCTTGAATTGGGATCTTTTGCAACTTTTGAATAAGTGGCCATACTTCTTCGTCCTTCTTCCATTCATCCCTTGCTTCATTTATCCAATTTGGTTGGATAATATAAATAGCACAAAACAATGCTTCCACATCCTCATCCTTGAAGATTCTTCCCATTCGGTAAGGTCGCCATTTTTTAAGTGCATGTAGTATTGCCAACATTTCCTTCTCATAAATAGCTTGCTTGAGATGTAGCAGTAAAAATACCCAATCACCTACATCAAAACATTTTTCACTACGATGTTGATCTACCTGTTGTTTCGTTTGATTTTGCACCGAAGTGGCGTTATCCTTTAAAAGTTGGAGAACTTGCTGTTGATGCTCGATGTGATCTTTCTCTGCTTGAACCTTTTTCTTCTTGATATGTCCTTCTATCTTTTGAGGAGTGGTAATTTCTTCCAGTCCTTTACAAGATATGGTCGGATTCATTTCTTGATGCTCGATGTGATCTTTCACTTTTTGAACATTTTTCTTCTTGATGTGTCCTTCTATCTTGATAGTTTGAGGAGTGGTAATTTTGTCCATTGAATTACAAGATATGGTTGGATTCATTTCTTCTTTCTCGATGTGATCTTTCACTTCTTGCACCTTTTTCTTCTTGATATGTCCTATCTTGAGAGTTTGAGGAGTGGTAATTCTTGCCAATGCTTTACAAGATATGGTCTGATTCATTTCTTCTTTCTCTGGGGTGGTGTCCTGGCGTATATCCTCTTCTTTTGATGTTCCTTGATCCTTTTCTTCCTCCTCTTCATATTCTATGTAAAATAATTTCTTCTCAGCACACCTATGACCTTTAGTGCATTTGCTATCACAATTGTAACAAAGCCCTTTTTCTCTTTTTTCTTCCAATTGTTGTGGTGTAACCCTTGTAGGTTGTGGAAGGCTGGGAGAAACAACACTTCCATCTTTATAGTTGTGAGGGGTATGCTTCCTGGTTTCCATAATTTTTCTTTCCATTATGTCACAAAGCCCTTTTACTCTTTCCAATTGTTGTGGTGTTGCTCTAAAGAAGGTGTTGCTCTTTGTATCCTCATAATGTGCTATCATTTCCTCCGTGAAAATTGACCACGTAACAAGTTTTTTACGAGAACAAAGCCCTTCATACCATAAAAATTGATCTGGTTCTAAATATGAAGATGCAATACATACCTTTTGTAACAGTTGTACACCATGTAGATCAAAATATTGCTCCATCTGAAGTATCCAATTTACCGGATCCTTGCCATCAAACTTCCTCATCTTGCTTTTTCTTGATTTTAGGAGCTCGACCTTGCAACGACTGTAACTCTGTACTTTTAGATCTTTAAGTTCTGAAATTGTGAACTATAGTAGCTCTCTGTGTCCTCTTTCCAATGCCACCAGTCTGATCCAAATTGGATTCTCTAAGAAAGAGTTATGCACAATCTCCCAAGATGACCTGATTATAGACTTTTCAAGAAGAGCGAAATTGTATGAAGTGCCACGTGTCACTATTTTAACCTTTGGATCTAAAAAATGCATACAAGAAACTACAGTCCATCCTCTTTCTGTACCTTCTTACGAAATTTCAATCCGATCCCCAGAGAGAAAGTTATGATGATTTTCCCTAGTTCACCTGTTTTGAATGTAATTCAGGAGTCTGCAAAAAGACCAACTTCCTCAGATCATATCTCCGAAAATATCGCGTGAAAAGCTCTGAAATTCGGACCCAAGGTTCAACGCGATTTCTTCTCAAACGGGTTTTTTTTGCGACTTCTGAAACGTCACAGAAAAAAATTTATAGCGAAAATGCCACGATGACCTGTTTGGAGCAGCGAAACCCTAGAATCCAAAGCTCTGATACCAAATGTTATGAAACCAGCTCAAGAAAAGATAGAAAAGAAAGATCAACGCCTTAGAATTCAGCCTCTTCGAGGGGGCAACCTCCTTTACATTACATAAATGAACAATTCTTGGATGATACAAATGAAAATACCTCCTTTCTATATATAGGAGTCTAAGTGGTCCCAATACAATCAGAGCCTACATAACAATAATATTGTAGGGCACAACAATAACAATAGTGGGCTTCTATGTGGCACAATAGTAACAATATGGGCACTACATGGGTACATCAATATAATAAGTGGGTTATACTAACAACAATAGGGGGTTACACTAGTAGTATAGGGGCCTAACATTGTTTGGTCAAAATGTGTGTTTATATGTGTGTTGATACTGCACTTTGGCATCAACGCATTGTTGTTCTTGACACAGTGTGCTGCAGAGCAGCCTTAGCCTAGAGACAGTGCTCTGCAATGCACTATCTCCCACTCAGGGTTGCGTTGGTCCCTGTCAAGCCAAAAACCCATCTTTTTGCTTGATTTTTTCCAAACTGTTTCACATCTTGTTTGCTAAATGGTCAATGTTTCTTTGTCCTTGAAGTCCAAATTAGCATTTATTTTCCATGCCCACTTTGGTTTTTTTTGTTCAATGTTTCTTTATGTTTTCTTTATCATTGTCCAATCAATCCCAAAGTTAGCTTACAATGATTAGTCTTTACTTTTCTGAAAAAAGAAACTGTCGTAAAGTCTTTGTTTCTTGTGAAAAGCATTGATTGATCGTTTGTGCATTTAGTTTCTTTATTTTCATCTAAACATTAAAGGAATAAAAAGAAAAACATGCATAATGCATTTAGAAGTTTTTGTGTGCTTGTAGGAATGGAATAGGGAAAGTTGCATTAGATGTGCTCTATGCTTTTTGTTTAGAGATTCTGATTGCTCTATCCCTTTTAGTTACGGTTTTCATTGTTTAAATCAAACAAAATGAATGTTTCCCATTTTAGTTGCATTTAGGAGTTTCAGAAATGTCATATGGTGAACCTGAAAGGAAAACTTTTAAACAAGATCAACTAAAATTTATCTCAATAAACCTAATGGAGTATTGTAACTTAACGCATAACATTTAGAGGTCTAGGCTAGATACGTGTTCCAGCGTCATTAAACATAATAGCTGTCGCTAACGGTTTGCGATACATTCCGAGTGCGATACCTCATTCCACGTACGTAAGTATATCGTAGCTCATCCACGTACTTTCGGGTATATTGGACGGTGTTATAGTATGAAAAGTATAAGGGAATGCTCTCACTGTGTGGTTTCGCATTAGATAATGCTAACACGGATTGGGCCTCCACGTACTTTCAGGTATATTTGGGAGGACTACATTAGGTTGCTATCCATCCATAGGTAACCGAGTCGGCTGCCTTGTATACTGTGATACACCGAAAATAGAATTCGGGGAGATTACCTGCACATATGTTAAGTCCTTGGCTCCTCTGAGGCGGTATATTGCAGTTCACAGTATACTGTGATACACCGAAAATGGAATTCGGGGAGATTACCTGCACATATGTTAAGTCCTTGGCTCCTCTGAGGCGGTATATTGCAGTTCACAGTTACTTGGTAATTATTTTTCCTAGATTACCCTCTTTTTGTTTATTTCTTTTCATAATAAAATCAATAAGCAATCGTGGAAGAAAATCAACCTTACCCCATCATTCGCATAGGATAGTGAGTAAACCGCCTTTACCACCTGAAGCTACACCTAGTCGATGAAAGCGGTTTTGGTTAACTGAGTCTTGTACATCGCAAAATTTTGGTTCTTCATCTGATTTACCAAAGTCACCTATACCGGTAAATACTGCGATTCTAGTTACTCCTACTATTACTGGTTTATCTGCTACTGAAGTGGAACCTTTACAATTACCTGAGGACATTGAAAGTGAACTTAGTGAAATGGTAACTGAAGTTGTCCAACAAGAAGTTGATCCTCAACCAGAAGTTGTTCAAGAAATTCATCCTGAACCCATTGTTCTTTTACCAGAACACTTGGATCCCAAAGTTTAACAACTAGAAGTTGTTCCCATACCGGAAGACGATCAATCGGTTTATCCTTAGAAATTTGTAACTGTTGAGACTTCTCCTTTACCGCAAATTCAAACACCGAAAATTTATTACAGACCTAACGGTTAAATCCTTCCACCCAGTTTGATTTCTATTGAAGAGGAATTTGAAGAAGAAACTTCACCTAGAACTCCAACTCGTTTTGGACCAGGGATTTATCTTTATCCTTCTTTTCCTCAGTTAACTTATATTGCTCCTCTTGATCCTGTTTACTTTCAAACTCCCATAGATTCATTAGGACATTTATTGGGTCATTTGAATATGGCTGAAACAACATCCCGGACTGTATCATCTATTACAGCTGCGACATCATCCACTGTTGCTACTTCTTCGATGTTTACCACAACACTTGAGTCACATTTGTATGGTCATTCGTCAATCCCACTGAATTACCAATCATTATCTGGAACTCACTCCAGTGTTTCTTCTAGTCCATGGTCTTCACCCATGTCGTCCATAGGAATTTTACATGGTTATTCACTTATGGATATTGAACAGTTTGATCCATCAAGTCAATATCAAGCTGGTCCATCTGGTTACCGTCCAATGTATCCACTTAACACTGGATTACCTCCATATGGAGAACAATATGCCCAATCTGCTTATTCTCCATACTCTGGGGGGCCACCATATGGTAGTATACCATCATCTTTAGGTCCAACTTATTCTGGAATGATTGTTTCTCAATGGCAGCCTACAATGCCTATTCAACCAAGGCTTGTGTATTCATCACAACCAATACAACCTGTTTCATCCATACCTACTACGCCTGTCGTTACGACTTTACCATAGTCGCAAGCTCAGTTGATTGTATCTCAACCTTTGCAAGTTGATCCTTCAACCTCTTACCCTCAAGTTTCAGGTCTACAGACTCAGTCTTCTCAAGCCATTTTACAACAACCGTTTGTTTCTAAAATCCAACAACCTCAGGCTAGTTTACCATTAACTCGATGACTCAGACACCCCTATCAAGGTTACTAGCAGTAGATTCCTTATGTTGGTATGCAAAGGCCTATTGCCCAGGAAATTCCATCTTACCCTGGTTATGCTCAACCTGACCTAAACCGACAATTGCCTTTTGTCGCAACACTTGAATTACCGGATTTAAATTGGCTTACCAATGATCCCATTCTTTATTCAGCTTGGTGGTTGGTGATTCCACACAAATTGGCTTTTGATATTCCCAAGTTTAATGGAAACCCTATAGAAGATCCGTCCAATCATGTTATGACTTTTCATTTATGGTATTCATCCAACTCCCTAAATGATGATTCAATAAGACTACGTCTTTTCCAGCGAACGCTCACTGGTCCGGCTGCAAAGTGGTATATTGAATTACCACGAGCTTCATTTGACAACTTCACAGCCTTAGCCACTACATTTTTAACCCATTTCTAGTTACCCATCAGATATGAAATTGGAACGGAACTGTTGACCAACTTTAAACAGACCACTGCTACTCACATTTCTGATCATATTCATGAGTGGTGTCATCGTCATCAAATGGTCAAAACTTTTGTTCCTGATCATCTTTTAGCTGAGTGGTTTATTAAATCCTTGTTTCCATCTATCACTGAGGATGTGGCTAAAGGAGGAGTTGTTACTAAAGAGCAAGTAATTGCTCGTGCCCAATACTTAGACTTGATTTACACCCAGTCTGACACGCTCTATGATAAGATTCCAAATGCACCTAGACTAGCTTTTACTGTTCCACCACCTCCATCCAGTAAGGACTCTCATGCCGGTGACAGTGTGATAGGTTCTTCAAGCACTCAAACAACAAGTAGACCATCTAGTCAAACACTTTCTATTTCAAATCAAACCTCTAATACAATTGATAATACACTTTCTTCTGAAATAAATGTCATGTCATCTGACAAAGGTAAAAATGAAAAGCAACCTAGAAGCAAGAAAAAGGGGAAAACCAAAAAGAAACAAAATTCTCCCCCTCAAGAGAAATCATCTGATTCCTCTTCTCCAGCTAGGAAACCTCGTTACCCATGTTTAATTTGTAATGAGGAGCACTTTACGTGAGACTGTCCTCACTGCTCTGAAGTCTCAAAACTTCTTAAGACTTCTAGTACATCCGTTGTGTTGACATACCCTTTTCCAAACCCAAAGACTCATTTGGTTGCTACAAATCATGCTTCCACTTCACAAGTGCTTATGCTATCCGCCACTAAGCCTAAGACTAATGTTTTGGTGACTACATGAAGTAAATATTACGGTAATCCACCATCGTCGTCGAATAACCAGGCTATAGATCAACCCAATACTTTGACTTCGACTTCGTCTGACTCCATTCCACCACCCATTGCACCAGAGGTAACAATAAAACCACCTAAGTGAGTAGTTCATAAATCTACATTCAACCCTTGAGCTCAAGCAGCGCAAAATTATAACATAGTAGAATATTTTTCTTAGTCACCTTATGCTATGTCGACACTTGAGGTGCTTCAAAATTGTCCCTCCCAAAAGCATGCTTTATTGTTAGCAATTGGTGGAATTGATCCAATAGATTCCAATCTTGTAGTTTTTAACCATGCAGGTTATACGCCACAATTACCAGCACAGTTAGCATTCTTGATCCAAGTAAATTCTTTGAATCACCTCATTCACTGAACCATTGTTGACGAAGGTGCATCTACTTGTATCATGTCAATGAATTGCTGGAAAACACTTGGCTCACCGCCTTTGTCACGATCACCTACGACGTTAAAAGCTTTTGATGGTTGTACTTATACACCTTGTGGAATTTTAAGTAACCTACAGATAGAACCAAGGGGAAAAATTGTAACTGTTGAAGTTGAGGTCATTGACGAACCCCTTGACTACAATATTTTACTCAGAAGATTGTGGATTTACGCTATGGCTACTGTGGTTTTGACTTGCTTTTGTATGATTGATTTCCCTCATAAAGGCGAAATCACAGTAATTGATCAACTCGTCTTCTTCGCCTTTAGTTCACAGGCAACTAGAAGTGTTTTGTTAGTTCACGGACCTCCGTTATCTCTTCAGAACATTGGAGTAGGTATATTCAAATATTCTTCCCTAATGGGCACCTTTTCACTACCGTCACCATCACAAACGACGGAAGTTGCAAAAGTTGAGACCTGTAACATGATATCTTCCACTTCATCTCACTCATGGAAGATTTCCAATAATTCCGAAGTTGATATGCGTAATGAAACCATGTCGCTAAGCCTAATTGAGCTCACATAGAAATCAATATTTTTGGCTTGCGCAGCAAATCGAAATCTATCATCACCGATTGTATGGGTTGATTGTTCATTATAATATGGTACTTCCTCTAATCCTTTTTCATGTACATTTTCTACTGATGAAGGAATCATCCAATCAATGATGAAAAAAGAAGAACCATGAGCAGATTATCATCATCGATCCCATCTTCCAATATTACAAATGAACTAAATCTCCCTTCAACAGTTGATTTCCTTTCAAATTCTATATTTATATACACAGTCGATTCCGAACGAAACTTATCGAATATCGAAGAAAGCATTTCTATCGATATTTCAACCAAACTTGGAATTGTAGAAAACATCCATGTTGGCAAATCTTGTTCTCCATTGGAACTTGAAACTTACCATGCTCTTTTTCGTGAATTCTACGATATATTTTCTTGGTCATATGAGGAAATTCCAGGTACTGATTCTAGTATAGTTGAACACGAGATTAAAATGTATCATGATGTCAAGCAGGTACAACAATGCCTCTGTCCTGTTCATCCGAAGAAGGTTTTTGCCATAAAAGAAGAAGTTGAAAAACTTTTTCATGCTGGTTTCATATACCCCGTTCCTCCTACTGATTGGGTTTCTAATATTGTTCTTGTCATGAAGAAACAAGGAACAATACGAGTGTGTGTTGATTATAGGGATGTTAATCATGCTTTTCCAAAAGACAACTATCCCACTCCCTTTATCGACCAGATAATTGATGAATGTGTCGGATGTGAAATATTTTCATTTATGGATGGATTTTCCTGCTATAACTAGATAAATATCTGCCTAGAAGACCAATCTAAAATTGCCTTTATTTGTCCCTGGGGAACATTTGCATATAGGAAACTCCCTTTTGGTTTGAAGAATGTTGGGGAAACTTTTCAGAGGGCAATGAATTATGCCTTCCACAACATCAAATACGTCATTCAACTCTATCTAGATGACTTACCTGCTCATTCACAGAAACGGGTTGATCACCCACAACATTTGAGAGCTATCTTTTTACGGTGTCGACACTACAAAATTCGACTCAATCCACATAAATGTGTGTTTTGTGTTGGTTCTAGTCGTTTTCTTGGTTTCGTAGTGTCCAAAGAAGGAATTCGACTCGACCCCTTGAAGGTTAAGGAAATTCTTGATCTGCCTCCACCTTCCAATTTACTTCAGTTACAGAGACTCCAAGGGAAGGCTAACTTTCTAAGGAGATTCATTCCCAACTATGTCGAAATGGCTAAAGGATTCACTTGTCTTTTGAAAAAGGGAATTCCCTTCCATTGGGACCAGGTTGCGCAAGCTTCCTTTGATGCTCTCAAAGATACCCTGATCCGAGCGTCATTAATGTATTCCCCTAATTATCAAAATGACTATTTCTTGTATCTCATCACTGCATATACAACCATTTCTATGGTTTTAGTCCAAGAAGAATATGGGATTGAACATCCGATCTATTATTTGAGTCGTAATCTCAATGATACGAAAGTTAAGTATTCTTACGTGGAGAATCTAGCTTTGGCTTCCATTCAAGCTGTACAGAGATTTCTCCATTATATCCTGCTCCGAAAGACCACCGTCATTTCAGATGCAACCCTATGACATACGTCTTGTCAGGTCAATTGTTGGGGGGAACTATTCAAAATGGATCATCATTTTGCAAGAATTTGATTTGGAATTCATCAAATCCAAGTCAAAGAAATCTCTAGTTTTTGTCGAGCTTCTTTGCGACCTTCCCTCTACCACCATCGACTCAACAACGAAACCATCAATTCTCGATGAGTCTATGTTTCTGATCTCGTCATTTGACCCTTGGTATGGAGATATATTAATCTATATCCAAAGCCAAACTTTTTGTTCTGATACCTCTCGCTTGCAGCAGTGACGTATTCGATATCAAGCTAAAGATTATTTGATAATTAGCGACACCCTTTACCATCGCGGTATCGATACGATTTTTGTAGGTTCCTCACACATGAGGAATCCGAGAAAGTTCTGAATGATTTCCATTCTGGTGCTTGTGGTGGACATTTATCTGGTTATGATACCGCACAGAAAATTCTCTGTGCTGGTTACTTCTGGCCTACCATATTTAACAATTGCATTACTATTGTCAGAAGTTGTCATGCATGCCAGATTTTTGACCGTAAAACTCAATTACCACCTGCACCACTGCATCATGTCGTCGTTGTTGGACCATTTGCAAAATGGGGCATTGATTTCATGACATGTAACCCTCACTCGGCTGGGGGGCATGGGTATATTATTGTTGTCATTGACTATTTTATGAAATGGGTCGAAGCAATGCCTACAACAGTGGTGAGACAACTGCACTTTTTTTCTTCAACCATGTGGTTTCATGGTTTGGTGTACCACAAGCTGTAGTTATAGATCATGGTTCGCATTTTCGCAATCACATGATGACTAAATTAACTGCCAAGTTAGGAATCTCACATGATAGTTATACTCCTTATTATCCACATGCTAATGGACAAGTTGAATCCATCAACAAAGTCCTTAAGTGAATGCTTCAACGAATGATAGGAGTTCACAAACGAAACTGGCATTTGATCCTGTACTCAGCTTTGTGGGCTTACCGAACCTCGGTAAGAAACGCAACTAGATTCACACATTTCCAATTGGTGTATGGTCTTGAGGCAATCTTACCAATACAATGTGAGATTTCATCACTAAAACTCACAATTGACTTGTTACCTGACACTTCTGATGAGGAAGCACATTTCTTAGAACTCATCCATCTAGATGAAACATGTCGTGAAGTTGCATTGGCCAACGAAGCACATAAGAAACGAATTAAGGCGCACTATGACTGCAATGTCAAGCCTCGCATATTCGTAGAAGGAGACTTGGTCTTGCTTTATGTTGGGTCCCTATAATACTAGTAATTACCCCATTACTATTGTAGTTATACCCCTTATTTATATTGTTGTGCCCCTATTACCCCCATATTGTTATTTCTGTGCCCCATAGAATCCCTCTATTGTTATTTTTGTGGCTTTATATTATTATTGTTAGGTCGGCTGGATTATATTGTGACTCCTTAGACTCCTATATATAAAAATGAGGTTTTGTCATTTGTATCATCCAAGAATTGTTCATTTATGTAATGTAAAGGAGGTTGCCCCCTCGAAGAGGCTGAATTCTAAGGCGTTTATCTCTCTTTTATATCTTTTCTTGAGTTGGTTTCATAACATTTGGTATCAGAGCTTTGGATTCCAGGGTTTCGCTGCTCCAAACAGGTGATCGTGGCATTTTCGCTATAACGTTTTTTCTGTGACGTTTCAGAAGTCGCAAAAAAAACCCATTTGAGAAGAAATCACGTTGAACCTTGGGTCCGAATTTCAGAGCTTTTCACGCGATAGTTTCGGAGTTATGATCTGAGGAAGTTGGTCTTTTTGCAGATTCCTGAATTACACTCAAAACAGGTGACCTGGGGAAAATCGTCATAACTTTCTTTCTGAGTATCGGATTGAAATTTCGTAAGAAGCTAAAGAAAGAGGACGGACTGTAGTTTTCTTTTATATATTTTTCAGAGTTAAAGGTTGAAACAGTGACACGTGGCACTTCATACAAGTTCACTCTACTGAACTAGTCTATAATCAGGTCACTGCGGGAGATTGTGAATAACTCTTTCTTGGAGAATCCAATTTGGATCAGACTAGTGGCATTGGAAAGAGGACATAGAAGGCTACTACAGGTCACAATTTCAGAACTGGATGATTCGAAATTACAGAGATACATCAGATTCAATATCAGGCTTCTACAAAGTAAAAAAAGGTGTGTAGTTTTTTTTTTTTTTTTTTGCATAAGTTTGGTTTGAAGGAATTCAAAGGGCATAGTAAAGCATTATTATCGGTAACTGATGCCCCGAGGAAAGAAAATGAAAACACCTAGTAAGGAACCTGAAAGCTCTAGCATGACTCATGAAGAAGAGGAAGAAATGCTACATGATATATCAAAATTACAAGAACAAGTGCAACAAATGTCACGCTCACAAAAGCTAACAGATGCTAAGATAAATGGCGTGGAATCTAAGATAAAGGGCATGGAAGCTCAGGTGAATGGCATGGACGCTAAAATTGATGGTATGGATTATAAGATGGAAGAATTGAAGATAAATATGAATAAGTTGCTACAAGAAATGGTCACTAAGGGTGAAAGAGTACTAAAGGAAACTCATGATGAGAACAAAAGAAATGTTAATCATGATTCCATAGACTCTAATGTTGGATCGAAGACTCACCATGTCCCAAAAATCGATATGAGGAAGTTTGATGGCAAGGATCCTGCCACATGGATATTACAGATGGAGCAATTCTTCGATCTCAATAATGTGCAAAACACACAAAAGGTACGTATGGCAACTTTATATTTGGAACCAAATCAGTTTGTATGGTATCAATGGCTTTGTTCTCGTAAACAATTTATCACTTGGGCAATTTTTACGGAAGAATTGATAGCACATTATGAGGATACAAAAAGCAACACTTTTTTTAGCCAATTGATAAGTCTCAAACAAAAGGGTTCAATAATGGAGCACATTGAGGAGTTCCAAAAATTGAACATAAGGGTAAAAGATATTCCAGAGGAGCATAGGATTGATGTGTTCATAGGGTCTTTAAAGGATAATATCCAACATGATGTGCGCCTTTGGGAACCTGATTCATTAGAGAAGGCATTCAGGTTAGCAAGAAAAATGGAAAGCAAAATTATGGCAACTAGGAAGCATACCATTCACAACTATAAAGACGGAAGTGTTGTTGCCCATAGTCTTCCACAACCTACAAGGTTGACACCACAACAATTGGAAGAAAAAAGAGCAAAAGGGCTTTGTTACAATTGTGATAGCAAATACACAAAGGGTCATAAGTGTGCTGAGAAGAAATTATTCTACATAGATTGTGAAGAGGAAGAAGAAAAGGAGCAAGAAAGGTCAAAAGAAGATGATATATTCCAGGAACAAAGCCTAGATGAAGAACAAATAAATCCGACCATATCTTGTAATGCATTGGCGGGAATTACCACTCCTCAAACCATCAAGATAGAAGGACAAATCAAGAAGAAAAAGGTAATAGTGTTGATTGATTCAGGAAGCACCCACAATTTTATTCATTGTAGGGTAGCAAAAGAATTGATTGCTTCCTATATCCAGCACCAGAGTGTCAAGTGATGATTGCAAATGGAGGAACAATAAATTGTTCTGGAAAGTGCCATAATATCAAGCTATCCATGGGAGAATATGTATTGACTAGCCCAATGCTTTCCATTCCAATGGGAGGTGCTGATGTTGTACTAGGAGTCCAATGGCTACAATCCTTGGGTACAATAGCTTTTAATTTTCAAGAACTTTTCATGAAATTTTCTGTGGAAGGAAAGGAAGTTGAATTAAGGGGTATTGCAGGGAAACCAGGAAAGATAATCAGCTCTAATGGCATGACAAAGCTTCTAAAAAAGGAGCAAAGAGGTGTAATTGCACAATTATGTTCGCTAGATGTTTCCACATTGGAATCATCTATTTCTCCAGATCTCCAAAAAGTCCTGGACAATCATTCCAAGGTATTTGAGACTCCCAAAGGTCTCCCACCTATGCGTGATCATGATCATGCTATTCATCTGATTCCAGGAAGTGTTCCTCCAAACATCAGGCCGTACAGATATCCATATGTCCAAAAAAGTGAAATTGAACGTATGGTTGCAGAAATGCTAGAGGCTGGTATAATTCAACCGAGTCAAAGTTCTTTCTCAGCTCCAGTAGTATTGGTGCACAAGAAGGATGGATCATGGCGCATGTGTCCAGATTATAGGGAGCTCAACAAGCTCACTATTAAAGATAAGTTCCCCATTCCTGTCATTGATGAATTACTGGATGAATTGCATGGATCAATTTACTTCACCAAGTTGGATCTTCGTTCGGGATATCATCAAATCAGAATGAAGATTGAAGACATTCCGAAAACGGCATTTAGAACTCATGAGGGTCATTATGAATTTTTGGTCATGCCTTTTGGCCTTACCAATGCACCTTCAACATTTCAAGGTTTGATGAATTCAATTTTCAAACCATTCCTTAGAAAATTTGTGTTAGTATTTTTTGATGATATACTAATCTACAACAAGTCTTGGAAGGATCATGTTGAACATGTTGACAAGGTGCTACAACTATTGGAGGAGAAACAATTATATGCAAAAAGATCCAAATGTTTCTTTGGAGTCCAGGAGGTGGAATATTTGGGTCATATTGTATCTCATGAAGGAGTTAAGGTAGACCCTAGCAAAATTAAAGCCATTAAGGAATGGAAAATCCCCACATCCATAAAGCATCTGCGAGGATTTCTTGGGTTGACAGGGTATTATCGCAAGTTTGTTAAGAATTATGGGAGAATAGCAGCACCTCTAACAACATTATTGAAGAAAGATTCATTTTCATGGACTCCGGAAGCAACAAAGGCCTTTAAACATCTTAAAGAGGCAATGTGCCAAGCACCGGTCTTAGCTACACCGAACTTCACAAAAACCTTTATTGTGGAATGTGATGCTTCAGGAAATGGAATTGGTGTTGTTCTAATGCAAGATGAAAGACCCATTGCTTTTGAAAGTCGTCCAATCAAGGGAAAGTTTTTAAGCAAAGCTATTTATGAGAAGGAAATGTTGGCAATACTCCATGCACTTAAGAAATGGCGACCCTACCTAATGGGAAGACACTTCAAGGTAAAAACGGATCATGATAGCCTTAAATACTTTTTAGAACAAAGATTATCCTCTGAAGAGCAACAAAAGTGGGTCACAAAGATGTTGGGTTATGACTTTGAAATCATCTACAAAAAAGGGAAGCAAAATGTGGTGGCAGATGCACTCTCAAGAAAGGATGAGGATGTGGAAGCATTGTTGTGTGCCATTTCTATTATCCAACCAGATTGGATAAACGAAGCAAAGGAGGAATGGAAGAATGACGAAGAAGTGTGGGCACTTATTCGAAAGCTACAACAAGATTCCAGTACTTCTGATACATTTAGCTGGAAAAATGATTCGTTATGGTACAAAGATCGCTTATACCTCTGTAAGAATTCCCAGCTAAAACAAAAGATTCTTATGGAATTGCACACTTCTCCCTTAGGAGGGCACTCAGGATTTTTAAAAACTTACCACAGGGTTAAGAAGGAATTTTTTTGGGATGGCCTTAAATCAGATATTCAAAAGTTTGTGGCGGAATGTTTGGTTTGCCAACAAAATAAAGTTGAAACAATTAAGACACCAGGTCTATTACAACCTTTATCCATTCCAAGCCAACGTTGGGAGGAGGTTTCAATGGATTTTATCACAGGTTTACCCAAGTCTGAGGGAAAGAGTGTCATCATGGTGGTAGTTGACAGACTTACCAAGTATGCACACTTTTGTGCATTATCACATCCATTTAAAGCCAGTACAGTTTCTACTGCATTTATGGAAACAGTTCAAAAGCTACATGGAAACCCAAAGATTATTGTAAGTGACAGAGATCCCATTTTCACTGGAAATTTTTGGACAAAATTATTTTCTTGTCTTGGTACTCAGTTAGCTCATAGCTCATCTTATCATCCTCAATCTGATGGGCAAACTGAGATAGTAAACAAATGTTTGGAAGGATATCTTCGTTGCTTTGTATCTGATAAACAGACACAATGGGTCAAATGGTTGCCTCTGGCTGAATGGTGTATAACACTTCCTTCCATACAACAACAAAAATGACCCCATTTATGGCACTTTATGGGTACCAACCACCATCAATCACATCATATTTAAGAGAAAATTCTAAGGTTCAGGCAGTGGAACATCACATCGAACATCAACAACAAGTCCTCCAACTCTTAAAGGATAACCTCGTGTTGGCACAAAATAGAATGAAACAACAGGCAGATCAACATCGCAGTGAAAGAAGTTTTGATGTAGGTGATTGGGTATTCCTACGGCTACAACCATATAAGCAAATGTCCCTAAAGCAAGCTAAGAAGGATAATAAATTATCACCAAAGTATTATGGTCCATACAAGGTGTTGGAAAAGATTGGTACTATGGCATACAAATTGGAGCTTCCTGCAGCTTCTCGATTGCACCCAGTTTTCCATGTTTCATGTTTAAAGAAGGTTATAGGCGACAAGCTCCCAGTTCAAACAATATTGCCAGAACTTGACGAGGAAGGAAAAATTATATTGGAACCGGAAGCAGTCACAGAAACAAGAACTCGACAACTACGAAATCGATCAATTTCAGAGTATCTTATCAAGTGGAAGAACTTATCCGCTGAAGATTCCACATGGGAGGATGAGAATTTTATGCAGAAGTATCCAGAACTGCTCAAGCGTTGAGGACAACACTTTTTTGAAGGAGAGGGGCATGTTGGGTCCCTATAATACTAGTAATTACCCCATTACTATTGTAGTTATACCCCTTATTTATATTGTTGTGCCCCTATTACCCCCATATTGTTATTTATGTGCCCCATAGAATCCCTCTATTGTTATTTTTGTGGCTTTATATTATTATTGTTAGGTCGGCTGGATTATATTGTGACTCCTTATACTCCTATATATAGAAAGGAGGTTTTTTCATTTGTATCATCCAAGAATTGTTCATTTATGTAATGTAAAGGAGGTTGCCCCCTCGAAGAGGCTGAATTCTAAGGCATTGATCTCTCTTTTCTATCTTTTCTTGAGCTGGTTTCATAACACTTTATGATCAAGAAGTCGATAAATTAGAAACAGGAAAATTTGAACCACTATGGATGGGCCCCTACATTTTCAAGCATGTTTTGGCAAAAGGCGCTTACGAGTTGGCTGATTATGATGGAATTCCATTGTTGCAGCCCTAAAACAGGTTGTATCTTAAACGTTACTATGCTTGATTGTGCGTAGTAAAAACATTGTATATATGATTTGATTGCGTGTGTGTGTCACAGTGTGACTTTTAGAGTTTTTATGTGGTTAGTAATCTGCTTTGCATTTGTTGCAGATGTCGGAATCTTTGGAACCATTTGTTGGTTATGCTGATGGTGCTAGTCGTAGCACGCAAAACCTATCCTCTGCAGCATGGGCCATATTCGCTCGAAGTGGCGAGTTAGTGAGTTTTCAAGGGATTTGTATCGGTTGTTCTACGAACAATATCGTTGAGTATAACACATTGATCAAACTCCTCTCTGATGCCATTTCACTTGGAATTCGCCGAATCATCATGAGGCTAGACTCACAACTTGTCATACTACAACTTGCGAATGTTTATACCGTCTGAGATGCAAGTATTCATCATATATTCCTTAGAGTTCGTCTCTTGGAAAGACATTTTGGTTACATTCAATATCAACACATTTCCAGAAACTTTAACACATTGACTGATTCTTTAGCGAATTATGTGTTAAACAGACATTTACGACATATGTAAAGAACAAATTTTTAATTCACATCAACAATTGAATACGATTACACATATCCATACAAAAACATTGAAAGTAAAATAGATAGATGTTCAAAGTTTTTACAAAAAATTGTGTCCAAGACATGTTGGTCATCTGACCTCAAAACCACAAAATGCATACTATAAATCATCCTAAGTAAATCTAATGACGCTCATGATAACAGGCCACTGCCTGAGCTATCATGCACAATAGCCTCATCCAACAGCTAGGTACACCAATAGTATGGCGTTGTAGTCTCATCAGTGACTCCTCGATCCAAAGATCTGTATACCGAGGGTTAACCCCTCTATATGATGTTGCAACTCCGCCAGTGTCTCAATCAAATCTAAATACTGGAGAACTTCTCTTCCGACATTTCTCCCCGCTGGTTCACTCGAAGGGTATATTATTGTCGCCATTGACTATTTTACGAAATGGGCTGAGGCAATTCCCACAATATTGGTGAGACAGCTGCACTTTTTTTCTTCAACCATGTGGTTGCACAGTTTGGTGTACCACAAGCTGTAGTTACAGATCATGGTTTGTATTTTTGCAATCACATGATGACTGAATTAACTGCCAAGTTAGGACTCTCACATGATAGTTCTACTCCTTATTATCTGTAAGCTAATGGAAAATTTGAAGCCATCAACAAAGTCCTTAAGCAAATGCTTCAACGAATGATAGGAGTTCACAAACAAAACTAGCATTTGATCATGTACTCAGCTTTGTGGGCTTACCAAACCTCGGTAAGAAACTCAACTAGATTCACACCTTTCCAACTGGTGTATGGTCTTGAGGCAATATTTCCAATACAATGTGAGATTTCATCACTAAAACTCGTAATTGACTTGTTACCTGACACTTCTGATGAGGAAGCACGTTTCTTAGAACTCATCCATCTAGATGAAACACGTAGTGAAGCCGCATTGGCCAACAAAGCACATAAGAAATGAATTAAGGCGCAATATGACCGCAATGTCAACCCTCGCATATTCTCAGAAGGATACTTGGTCTTGATTTATGATCAGGAAGCCGATAAATTAGGAATAGGAAAATTTGAACCACTATGGATGGACCCCTACATTGTCAAGCGTGTTTTGGCAAAAGGCGCTTATGAGTTGGTTGATTATGATGTAATTCCATTATTGCAGCCTTGAAACAGATTGTATCTTAAATGTTACTATGTTTGATTGTGCGTAGTAAAAACATTGTATATATGATTTGATTGCGTGTGTGTGTCACAGTGTGACTTTTAGAGTTTTTATGTGGTTAGTAATCTGCTTTGCATTTGTTGCAAATGTCAGAATCTTTGGAACCATTTGTTGGTTATGCCGATGGTGCTAGTCATAGTATGCAGAACCTATCCTCTACAGCATGGGCCATATTCGCTCCAAGTGGCGAGTTAGTGGGTTTTCAAGGGATTTGTATTAGTCGTTCTATGAATAATATCGTTGAGTATAGCACATTGATCGAACTCCTCTTTGATGCCATTTCACTTGGCATTCGCCAAAGCATCATTAGGCTAGACTCACAACTTGTCATACTACAACTTACGAATGTTTATATCGTCTGAAATCCAACTATTCATCATATATTCCTTAGAGTTCGTCTCTTGGAAAGACATTTTGATTACATTCAATATCAACACATTTCCATAAACTTTAACACATTGACTGATTCTTTAACGAATTACGTGTTAAACATACATTTACGACATATGTAAAGATTTAATTTTCAATTCACATCAATAGTTGAATAGGATTACACATAACCATACAAAAACACTGAAAGTAAAATAGATAGATGTTCAAAGTTTTTACAAAAATTTGTATCCAAGACATGTTGGTCATCTGACCTCAAAACCTCAAAATGCATACAGTAAATCATCCTAAGTAGATCTAATGATGCTCATGATAACAGGTCCTGCTTGAGCTATCATCTGCAATAGCCTCATCCAACGCCTAGGTACAACAATAGTATGGCATTGTAGTCTCATCGGTAACTTCTTGATCCAAACATCCAGTATACCGAGGGTTAGCCCCTCTATATGATGTTGCAACTCCGACAGTGTCTCGATCAGATCTAAATCCTGGAGAACTGCTCTTCCGACATTTCTCCCTGCTGGTTCACCCGCCTCCTGTTGATGACCCATTGGCTGAAAAGTGCCAACATCTGTATACACGAGAACATTTTTATTTTAGTTTTGGAAACATCAAAAAACACAAAAGCATGTAAAAACTCAAAAAAATAAAAAATAAATGGTCAAAACAATTTATCTATAGCACCTCATTAAGCACCCACTGGTAATCTCAAATCTGGATCTCCACGGAAATCCATCCCTGCATATGGATTCTCCTCTATGACAATATGTTGTCGACGAAGCCAACTGAAGAATGCAGTAGAAAATGAGATTGATGACTGACCAGCATGTCTAGCCATCAACTCTACCCATCTCTGCATCCGTGGATCTCTAGGACCAACTAAACTCAGTGTCACATGCTGAGGTTGCATCAATGGAATTCTCTCCAAAGTAAAAGCGATCAAGATCGATCCATAGCTGAAATTTTTCGTCTTACCGCTTTTTACTTTAGTTAGTTGCTCTTTCATCAAAGAGAATATTGCCTCACACCAGTTGAACATAGTTGGCTCGAGACACTCGAGCGCATACTGCATGTATGATCTATTCGCGACATGAAGTGTCACGCTACCCGCCAACTTTGCGATAGTAAAGAGGATTGTTCACAAGGGCATATCACGAACATCCCTAATGTTTATCTTTCCATCTTTGCTAGGTTGTGTACCTGGCCGGCAGAATTGTCGAATGTAGTCCCTCACTAATTCACCCCCATGGGCAGAACCTGAAAGAGAAATGGGGGCACCACGTCTCGACAATCCTGTGAGAAAGTAAATATCATCGATCAATATAGGGAGCACTTTGTCCCCTATGTGAAAAACATGTTCCGCTAGATCCCATGAATGAACCAAGAATTGCAATAGTTCTAACTGTTGCCTCATCCCGGATAACCTGAAATATTTGAGTAACCCACAATCTCTGAGGGCCTCAACAGTACCAAGATCATTTAGGGCAACCATATCCTATTCTTCATGTTCTCTTTCACGCCATGTGATAGCCATTCTGATCCGATCAAAGTCTAAAATCACACCATAGGCTTAGTTAGGATCCATTTCATGCAAAAAACTGAAGAGATTTTGGGTAGAAATGATGAATCAAATTTCTAAACTACGCCCAACGCACCCTTGATCTTTAGACAGTGCGATGCAGAGCAGTTTCCCTTCTGTTTGACTGCTCTGTAGCGCAGTTTTCAATGCATAAGGGTGCGTTGATCCCAGGGCATGATATATTTACCCTAGGGACCCCAAAAACCTAAAAAAAATCTATGAAATTGAAAAAGAATTACCTTAAATAAAAGAGAAGAGGTAGATCTCCTACTTGGTCTTGACAGTATGAAGAATGATCCACAGAATTTCCCACAATCAGTTGTTGAAGTTTGAGGTAAAAAACTGGTTCATAGCACAAAACTGAATGGTAAATGTCAAATGGTAAAATGACTTGGTAAATTCTTGTTTTATGGTTATTTCATGTTCATTAAATGAATAAACTATAGTTTTTACCTATTTTTACCAATGAAATAGGTATGTTTAATCCGTTTGGTGGTTCTTTGAGCAGGTTTACAGCTGACATAGTGAATTTGATGTGCATGATCGTAAAATGTACTTTTGACCATAGAGCATACTTTTATCTCTTTTTCGAGCTCTGTTAAACATCGAAAAAGGAACCCCCCTAGAGTCCTCTTTCAACTCTTTTCAGACTCTCAAAATATGAAAAGATTGTCGGGCGCTTGTCCTTTTCAGCTCGTAAATGGATTGGAAACGACATCTACTCAGTATAAGTTTAACCCTTTTCCAAACTGAGATAGATTACTTACGAAAAAGGAATACATTGATCGAACATGGTCAATAGGTTCTCTCTTGTATTATTTTACGCTTTTTCGGACTTGAGAGACAAATTTATGAAAAAGAACTTGTGGAGTTTTCTTTTTGTCCCTTTTCAAACTCTCTAAACATGAAAAGGACCAAGTTCTCATTGTTGTTAAATTCGTTAAAGCATCAAATAGTGACAAACTTGTCCATCATGATAAGACCGAGTTTCACCTTCGCTAGACTTGTTAAAACATCACATAGCGATGGATTCACCTGAAGGGTAGAATTATACATCAAGCATATGTTATCCTCCTCAAGCTTGTTAAAAAATAAAGAGGTACTGGTCAGCAATGACTGGGGAAAATGGAAAAAGGGATAAATCACTTTTTGGTGGCAAGTTTCTCTTGAACATGACACTTTCACTTCATCTCTGTGACTATTTGGGTTGGGTTATTTTCTTGATGGTTATCATACCTATGGTCTATCACACCATCCATCACTTTGGTTTTGGGTCAATGCTACCAATTCATTCAGTGTCGCCAACATGTTCAAGAGAAGTCATTCAGCAAACTTCATCTTTTGCAATATTCATAAACCTTCATTTTCACAACTGCCATTCCTGAACATTGTGTCATCAGTCGCATTCTGTCTTCAAAATCATTACACTCGTTTCGTGTCGTTGATGGGGGATACATTAAGGCCCTTCTGTGATGAGTCGCTTCTTGTCGACATCAGCATATTATCCAAGAAGTTGACTTAGAAACACCCTTCCAGTACCTTGAGGCTTGCATACATCAATGGAAAGTTTCTCACTTCCGGCGACAGGTTGACATCACAGGCCTTCGACTGAAAGACTTTGTATGGTGTTCGACATCAAAACATCTATTCACACCATGCAGAATGTATTGTAGTACCTTGAGAATCATTATCATTATTGGTGATTTCTCTCGCATCTATTAACAACTTACATCATTGGCTGGTAATCAGACAGTGTCTTCCCATGTTCGACTTCAGATCACATTTTCACATGGTTAGACTCGTACTTGAGAAAACAATTGGACGAGATAGAGGACTCTGGATCTAGTTTCATCCATCCGGGTTGCGATTCCAAGAGAGTACTAAATCATCTGTATGATGGATTTACACAGATGGTCATCTTATCATGGATCTATATTTGTAGACGACTATATGATTTATGTACATGTAATGAAAAGTTTATATGTTGAGCATGGGTATGCATTCCCTCAGCAATTCATGAAAAATTCAAATATATCATGATATTATGTATTGTAATTGATGCAGGTCACTATCTGCTTCAGATCCTCCTCATCACATCATAAAGCATATCACTCAACATTATCATTTTTGACTTCATGCTTTAGGGGGCGGCTGTTACAGGTCTATTTGGGCATATCACTCCCGATGATCAAATCAGTGTAAACAGGGTCTATCAAACCCTAATTCAGTTGCTACATGCCCTCGACATGCCACCCCATTGAGTGCTTTCATCCATGAGAGTTTCCTGACTTCAAACCCTACTGAAGTGCTTCCTTGGGTCACCAGCGCACCCCTGGTCGGAGGTAAGTGCTCTGCAGAGCACGTAGCCCCATTCAAGGCTGTGTTGCGAAGCACCTAAGCCCATTCAAGCCTGCGTTGGGCAAGAATCTTGAAATGTTCATTAGATCCTGAGTATATTCGTCCTTTCTAAAGCCTCCTAGAAGGAATCCAGCTCCTATCCTATCAAGATGAGCTCGACTTATGATAGCCTTGGATCATCTAATCCTCTATCCTCTCATCCCTTTGAACATGGAAACTAATCATCCAATTATGGAAAACCATTCAATGCCATATTAGTGACAAAAACACTTGCATTCATCTATAAATTGGCCTCCCATCATAGAGCCAAAGGGAGCTTGGATATTACAGAGAAATATTGTTGGTTTAGAGACTTGAAATCATTGTCAAAGTAATGTTATGTTGTTGGATTGATGTTTTCATTGGTGTGATGAGGGCTTGGACTAAGCTAGATGAGTGACATGAGATCGAACCACATTAGGTGTAACTTCTCCTTATATCAATTAATAAAGTTGTTTGTTCCTTTTCCAATACTTTTGTCTATATCTATGATGAATGTATGTTCAAATGTTGTCGATTCCATTTGTTTACAATAAATAGATCATATGCTTTGATTGTTGTCGTCTTCTATTTATGTTGGTAGGTACCAATTGAGCAAATTTAGTTTGAGCGGGAGTGATGGGATCAACTCAAAGGAGATCAAAGGAAGCGAAGGATCACAAGTAGGTTCTTTTATCTTATCTGTTTATTGTAGGAAATGGTTAAACATCTTTACTTCAGTTGTTCTAAGTGTAACTACCCACTTAGGGAAGATATACTTATCCGTAGGTATAAATTCCGTATAACAGTATTCTAGGCAGAGAAAAGTTGTCAGACTGGGATCGTATGTGGGGCAATCTGCAGTAGGAGGACATGAGGCGAGATTTGGTGAAGACCAGCATCACTGGTAGCAACAATAGTAGTGGGAAGAAACAAGTAAAGGGAGAGGAAGATGTGGCACTCTCATTAAAAGGGCAGCAGGAGCAACATAGGAGGAAGAATGACATTTCCAAAGTGAAATTCTTCAAATGTGGTGAGCTTTGCCACTACAGAACTCAGTGTCCTCTTAGGAAGAAGGACAAGGAGGAGAAGCAAGATCAACATGTTACAACCACGAAGATTGACAGGATGTCCTCTAGATTGGAGGAAGAATTTGCCATGATCACCGAGATACCTCTAGGAGTGAGGTGGGGTGATTTCGTTTTGTAGCCACAGAGAGTTACATGATGGGCAGGATTATTGAGGAGGTCCACCTCATGAATCAATACCTTGCTACGGGAGCCCATAACATGCAGTAGCAGGATGGATTAGTGGCAGTTGGTGCAGTCAAGTGCCAGAGTGATAGATGCAGTAGTTGGTAGCAGGTTAGATGCTGAGCAGTGGAGTGCAGAGTTGGAAGTAGTGCAGTTGGCACAGAGCAGAGTCAGCAGCAACGCAGGGACTTCAGTGATAGTACATATTGTAGCAACAATCAAGACTCGGGTGACAGATGCATCATGCTGACCACAATTGGTTCAATATTTTAGATGCTTTTCCATTGCAATTGTAGCAACAGGAGATGGAGAGGGAGTTGCAGTGAAGATGCAGTGTTGGCAGCAATTCAATAGGGCCAGTAGCAGCACAGATGCAGTGATTATCAGAATTGCACAGTAGTTGGTGGACAGTAGTAGTCAGACATCAGCAATGTAACAGGAGGTGTTGCAGAGACACAGTCAACTTTTAGTGGGTTGCAACACTAGAACACATTCCTTGCTAAGAGGGAGTGTTAATTTCTGTAGCATCGGATGTGTTCTAGACACGAAATTGGTGGAGAAGCTAGAATACATGTATTCTCCAAAACCTAGAAATCGTTTCTGGAAATTCCACCTAGATACAACTTAATGAAATAATTGATCTTTTCTTAATGGTGCCTAAGTCTAAACATAGGAAAACTGATTAATTAAAGGGTATTAATTAAGTCGTGGTGAAATATTATAGAAGAATACATGGATCGAGTTCTAGTTAATATTAGCCATCGAATATGTTTTAATCTTAGTCATTGAAGCCTCAACGAGAGATTATAAGAAGAAATTCGATGGGGGTTGGAGAACACACTTAGAGCCACAAAAAATTCGATTTTGCTGGAAAATCGATTTACAGAGAAGCAATTGTGAATTGCCAGAGGTGATTTATTAAATTCAAAGTAGTGAGAGAGGGGTGGGGGTAGTAAGGTCAGAAGGAAGTTTTTCCAATCCGGTGAGTACATAGGAGAGAGACAGTGTACTCCACAGAGAGGCTGACATAGTACAAAGAGGCAGTGAGAGCTTCAGAGGGAGATCCATATTTTGCTGAGGAGAAGTCGAGATTCAGTGGCAAGAGCTGGAGTGGGAGCCCAGAGGCTAGGAAGATCAAGTTTCCAGAGTAGTAGTTGATCAGCAAAGTGAGAGAGATGTTGGTTCGAGCTAGGTGACGCAGAGGCAACAAGGAGCAACTCATCTTGAGCCAAGGTTAATGTCGAATCACCAGTGGAAGTGATATTTTTCTCACTAGACTTATGTCAATCATTTTCTCTGTATGGAAAGCTAGATTTGAGCTTCCATATTTTTGTACTCGGCTTTACTATTGCATAATAATAAAACCCTCAATTGTTGCACTGGTTTTTCCAAGTTGGAGTTTTCCAGGGACATTGGTCCAAAAATAATGGTGTATTATTGGGTGTGTGCATCTATTCTTCGAGTATTTTTATTTCTTCCACAATATATATTTTGTGAAGGATGCAGTATATATGTTTCAATTGCCATAGAAAACTGCAAATAATTTGTTTAGTTAATTTAACAAATAGAAGAAATATTATCAGTTGCTGCAGTAGGATTCAGGGTCACCGAATTTTCACACAGTGACATTATGGATCCTACGTGGCATTCATACTTTGATTTTCTTGAAGATATCACCACCAATGTTGGCGATCCTTACACCTACCATTACTTCTATCATTTACTCTCCATTACTCCTCAAACCTCGATTACTACATGTCATTTTTCTAATTTCCCGCGAGGTTTTAGGAACATTGAGCACGTCTAAACATCCTCCATTTATTGTTTTCCCTCTCAAACTGCCTCTAATCACTATTGGAAGTTGAGGAAGTAGTAAGAAATTCTTGGAGCATAAGGAAATTTTTCTTTGGGATGCAAAATTACCAGTATGCCTAAAGATGAGTAATATTTTTCAATTCTTAATGAGTCGAATTTACATTGAGTTTTACTACTATGTTCCCATTCTCCTTCAGTTTTCTTGTTAACTACTTAACAATAGCTCAAAACTCCTCTAAAATCCATCTTTTGAAAGTAAAATCCCCATTATGCTCATTCAAACGCACCATGATGTTCATAGAAACCACTTTTGTTGATTTAGAGTCGTCACTTTGTTTTCCTATATGAGGCCAATATTATACCATTAAATGTAGAGTTAAGACCTACATGTAAAACAAAAATACTTCACAAGGTATTTGCATAATCTTATTTTGTCTTGCAACCATTTCTATTAAATATTCCTACACCATGTATTGTAAGCTCTTGAGACCTTAAGGTGTCTGGCACAAAAGCACTTTGTAATTAATTGAGCTCTCCAAATCCATGTATATTCTCCATCAAGATGGATTAATTTCGATAGCGCCTTGCATTTTCTTTACAAGCTTATAACAAAAATATACACCTTGTTTTACCAAATTCACATTCACGTATAACACTTTTTATTTATAATTCACATTCATCAGTTGGGTATTGCATTTTCTTGCCATAACTCATTAGGGTCGTATACATATCTGTTGTCTGTGAATGCTATCAATAATGAAGAAATATTGTTTTCTTCATGATTTCTAGAACTAGGCATGTAATTTTGTTTTGCTTTCATGATTGTGTTTTATTATTGGTTTCATCCATACACCAAGATTAATGTAACATACATAGTTTACTCTCCTTTTTACATTGGTGTGGGTTTCGTATACCTAAGTCTTATCATCTTTTACTCTTGGATTTACCGTATGCTTGCTTTCATAATGATGAGTTATCATTAATTCTAGGCACATCATCTATCTCTTCCTAAATGGGTAAAAAGAAAACCTATATTCCCTCATTGCATGAAACATTCGCAGAGTAGGATCCCTTGAGACCTTAGGGTTTCGGGCACAAAATCACCTCCATGTTATCAATGGAATGTCGCTAAACCAATGTTTCCTTCACGACTTGGGAAAAACAAGTTTCTAATATCCATGCATTTGATTACATTATCCATACATCAAATCCAAGGTCTTATTCTTCCATAATCCATACATATGTTACATAAATATCTCCCCAAATCCACATTTTGGCAATAAAAAAATATAATCCTCACGTTATTAGTCCCTGCCCCTTCGGGGCTGGCAGGGACTATAGTAATCGGTTTTAGTCCATAGCATTACTTTGACACGATAATCAATAAAGATATTTTAATTTAAAGTAAAGTTTTTTGAAATGACACATCAACCAATACAATATTTTTTATTTTAACTAAATTTTCCTGAAGTCTCTTGTGCTTTTAACCAATCAACGAAATCTTCTTCTTATTTGGCCTCAAACCGAGGCATACAGACTCAAAAGTTAGGAAAAAGTTGGGAGAAGTACAAGTAATTAAAACAACTTGACACCTGCATGAAGTAATGCTATCTTTGCCTTAGCATTAATTTGCAACATTTAATGTTAAGAAAACTTATGGCATATCTTCTTTGAATGCGAAAGTATATTTTCTGACCACCGCCTTGTAACTGCCACCTACACCTTTCAAGACGGTGACACAAACACTACAACTACACGTTGCATGGTGGTGCCACGAATACTGCAACGGAAATAGGAAGTATGGCTTATAAAAAGCATTATCTCTGCTAGAAATTGCAACGCTTTGTAGTCGACTTTTCTGCAATTTCACCTTGTGCCCTGATTGCTTCTGTGTTGCAGATCAGAGGCGTGCTGGCCGTGGATCTAGACGCTCCAGATATCGTCGTCTCCTGCTGTCGATGAGATGCAGACCATCCATGCTTAGCGGCTTCGTTGAGAAGTTCGAAGAGCATCATGTCGTCCGAATCGTTTTCCTTTAGAGACAGCACTGAAATTTCAGGATTCCACCAGCAGATTCCTTCGTTGGCATCATGAATAGATGAGGCAGCTGGTTGCAACTCGTCATATTTTAGATGATGAGATCCTGCCGCCTCTATAGGTTCAGCGTCTTACATGCACCTGAACATTTCACTGTTTCAGTGTCTTACATGCACCTGAACATTTCACTGTTAAGAATATAAATGATCCAATGCAAATATTTGTGTTTTCTTTTCTTTCAATGCACAGTGATTATCCAAGAAAAAACAACAGCTTCAATACAATAATCTTGTACGAAAAAGAACAATTGTATCGAATTGTTTCATCACAATAGTTTCAGTATTTTCAATACGCAATAGTTTTCATACCTTAATTAATTTCTAATACTTTTCATAATCTCAATACTTTTCAATAATGTTAATATTTTACAATAGTTTTAATACTTACATTAGTTCGAACCGTTATACTGCTTATAATATTTTTTTGATAGTCTCAAAACATTTAACAGCCTATATATTGAGTATCACATGTATTTATTATCGCAGCTATTTGTTGTTGCCTAGTTCATCGTTTACGCCAGTTTAATTAGTATCTTTTCTTTCCATGCACATATTATTGTCATTTGTTGTAATGACAGTATCCAAATTATCTATTGCAAATATTTTTGTTATAATTAATTATATAAAAGATTTCATTGTTATTTATATTACTCTACTTCTAAAAATGAAAATAGAAAGGGAGATTGCTAGTTCAATACCCGGAACATTGATGTCCTTCCAGGACATTTTCTTTCTCCAATAGTTTCTGCATCCCAAAACAAGCTCTATTTCTATTTCTGCATTTCCTTCAGGTCCCAAAAAACAAGTGATTTAGTTTCTGTAAACAGGGTGCTAGGAGCGAGTTGATTTCTTATACTTTACACATTTAAAAAACCATTGCTTCTGAGACACCATTGTAGACTGATAGAACAGACCTAACCCTCCTATGCTAATCCTCTAGGACTTGCATTTTCATGATTTGGGTTGCAAACAGAAAGCCCATACAGGTCGAACATTAAAAAAATAATACCCAGAGCTTTATAAGCAGCTCAGACCAAGTGGGTGGGGTGCGACCGGAATGCTGGAATGGCTAGAGGGAGGACTAGACGAATCCTGCAAAATCGGTACCCCAGACAGATCAATTGACTACTTCATAGGCGTTTTCCCTCGGTGAATCATGCAAAATCATATTCCAGATGCGAGTTTCGTGTCGTGCCTGGCCTGGAATTGCTTGAGCTTGAATTCAAACACTTTGACCATTCTGCAACCGAAATCATCGTCACGCTTGCGCTCCTGAGTAGCTATTTGTCCTACCTAACCCTCTTATGCTAATCCTCTCGGACTTGCATTTTCATGATTTGGGTTGCAGCTCAGACTAAGTGGGTGGGGTGCGACCCGAATGCTGGAATGGCTAGAGGGAGGACTAGACGAATCCTGCAAAATTGGTACCCCAGACAGATCAATTGACTACTCCATAGGCGTTTTCCCTCGGTGAATCATGCAAAATCATATACCAGATGCGAGTTTCGTGCGTAGCCTGGCCTGGCCTGGCTTGGAATTGCTTGAGCTTGAATTCAAAGACTTTGACCATTCTGCAACCGAAATCATCGTCACGCTAGGAAAGAAAGGCCAAGTTCCTGAAGGAAAGGTAACGTTGGTACGGTGTGGTGACTAATGGATAACTCAAGGACACGTGAAACGCATGCAATCTCCACGTTAGAACACTCGTTGCGCCCAGACGCTCAATTTTGACATATGCCCTGTAACCAAAACTAAATAAATAGCTCTTGTGTTCGTTATGGCTATACTTTATCTATGGCTATTTATTATAGATATTTCTTATCATAGTAAGTCTAGTAGGTTGGGGACTCTTTCTTTTTATTTCTTTTTGGGCGTATCAATGCAATATTGTATATTCTTGATAGGTAGACTATTGCGCGTAGTATTAGAGTAGTAGCTGTAGCTCACGTGCACTAAAACTATTATGGCTATACTTTATCTACGGCTATTTATTATAGATATTTCTTATCATAGTAGGTCTAGTAGGTTGGGGACTCTTTCTTATTATTTCTTTTTGGGCGTATCAATGCAATATTGTATATTCTTGATAGGTAGACTATTGCACGTGTGAAAATACCTTAATTTCTAATGAAAATCTACAGGCTACTATGTCACCCCATGTGAAGGATGACTTTGTAGAATCCCAAATTTCACAAATCGATAATCTGATACATAAACATCCCATGATTTAATTTGCAAAGACAGAAGTTGAGGAAACACGATCCCTACTTCCAGAAACTGTGATTATTCATCACGCAGGGGAAATCAATGTACCATGGTCTCCATTGCAACAAGAAAGCAGCACTTCGACGTCAATGCAGGCATTTTCTGGATCATGTCCTCGATGGACTCCATTGCAGCAGGAAAACAGCACTTCGGCGTCAACGCAGGCATTTTCTGGATCATGTCCTCCTTCGGAATCATTACACATTCAGAGTTCAGCTAATTTGGTTCCTGAGTTTACTACGAAGGGTGAAACTTCTGATGCTCCCGTTTTTTAATCAACATCTTTATTGGTAAATGATGAGACTGCAAATAATTATTTGGTGAAGTTTTCAAACAAACCAGATATAGCTAGCTTAGGTTTATCAACTTCTCCAAGTATGCTGCTGCAGTCTTCTATGGATGATTTAATTTCTCCAACTGCATTTGGAGACATTCCAAATGAGGGTACAGCTGGGGAAATTGTTCACCTTCCATCTGTTTCATCTAAAGGGTCTCAATTGCATGAAATGTTTCAGACACATGAATCTTTCAATGCTACTGGACCTTTTCCTGCGTCAATTGTGGATGGTGGTGACCCCACTCTTCCTGTCAAAGACATCATTAATAATTATAGCAAATCATTCTGGTCCAGCAGGAGGACTTCATGAGGGATCTTCTTTGAAGACAGTTCCCAATCAACCAAATTCTGTAATAGGCCATGGACCTTAGACTCAGGCAAGTTTCCCCCCATAGGGGGAGCTTTTAGAGGCTCCATATACCGTGTCAATTAAGGCAGTCTCTAAGGCTTGTTGTAGTATAGCTTGTAGGAACTAAATAGGAATTTGAGTTCTCTTTTGACAATTTAAGTCTCAACTTACTCTCCTTTACGCACAACAGATTCGAGACTCACTTGTTTTCAACAGATTCTCTGCTCTGCTACTGAAGTTTCCTAGTAACTAGATTCTCTACTCTGCTCTGCTTTCGCTTCAGCACAAGTAACTAGTTTTAAGTTGATGCAGGGACTTGCTGCCTCGCAGCTTTCCTTGTTTCCAAAGGGTTTCACTTTGATGTCTACATGATCTGATACGTCTAAGTTGTTTATTTTTTATGCCTAGTTACTCTCGTAACTCATTAAATCAGTGATATTATTACAATATATCATACCTCTATAAAATTCAAAGAAATGTCTTGAACCATTTTAGACATCATCACTCTTGCACTTCCTTTTATATCATGATATTATGAAAACCCCTTTATTGATTACAAATCGATTCCAATGATGCATTAAGCAATTACCCTCTCCCTTATACAAAAATTCCCAAGTGTATGTTATTTTAAAACTTGTGTAATATTAGATTTATTGATGCTGGAATATTTTATTTTGTCATGACCTATATAATGTTTATTTTACAACATGAGTTTTTCTAATCAAAACAAGGGAAGGGCCCTTGGAATTAGAATAACTGGTTATAATGTGATATGAGTGACATGTTAGTTATGGTTGTGTCCGTTTCCATTATGTACATATTTTTAGCTACAATCATTCACTTGCATATTTTGGAAAACATGTATTTCTTTATAGACCAGAGTTTATTCCTTCATTCTTGCTAATATGTGGCATATATTATGAGGAGGCATCTACATGGTTGTTGTTTTGATTTATTTCATTTTCCTTTTTTTGGATATATGAGGATTTATATTTTTGGGAGGCACTAGCAGAATAACGACTAATATTTTTACATGGACTACATTAATTTTGGATATTTGAATGCATATAAATTGTTGTTTTTTCTAGATTATTTATTTATGATAAAAAAAAATTATGTATGGTTGGGTGTTAATCTTCTTCAAGAATTGTTTTATGCTGCAAATATTTCTTCAACAATTTCCAATAACATCCAATTTATAATTTCCACTTCTTCAATTAACCAATAATAGTAGAGAAATAGTAGACAAAACAATTATACAATATGCACAATGGAAGACATCGAAGAGACAAGAAACACAATATTTGGTCAATGACTAGGGGGAAACCCCACAATGGGGAAAGCCCTTTGCAATTCTTCTTCTATTAGATTGTCTTCAAATGTTCAGCAGAGAGAGTACATCATCTAAGAGTAAAATTCAAACTTGGACTAGCCAATATCCAAAAATCAATATCAAATATCCAATCAAGTCAATATGCCAAACAATTTATCCAAAGGTAGAGACAAGAGAGAGAGAGAGTTAACAAAAGTCATCTCTAATGAAAATTTGTCCAAGTCAACAACATTTAACAATAGTAATGTGTTCCCTAACCAATAAACAGTCAAGGTTCATAATAGTCCTCCAAGAGATTGGTCAAGGGTCTTCCAACTTGACCTCCTTAGCTAGTCAACCATAAGTAAAAAAGTCCAAATTTGAGCAGTAAAACTTGGTCAGCGCAATGATGAAGCTGCAGTCAAATTCAACAATAGGTTTGCGGTCAAAGTGCCCAGAATTCCTCAGTTTTTGTGCCCTCTAATGCGACCTAGTCAAAAATAAAAATCCCAAGAGAAACAACAGTCAAAATCAATCAAAATGCCCCTTTTCAATGCCCTAAAATAGATCTGAAATTCAACCAATCAATAAAAGGCACTTGTCCCTTCACAAGTGTGAGAGATCCCTGCAATTCTTGAGTTGCATGAACCAATCATTAAAGGAGAGAGAAAATATGTTGTGTGATTGTGATGCTAAATGAGGAGAACTTGACTTGTATTTATATGTGATGGAGGAGAGCTTATTTTGCTTCTAAGCCAACCTGAACAAATGTGTCAATGTGGGTTTCATAATCAAAATTATATTTTTCCTTGTCCAATTTGAGTGCTTCAAAAATCAATTTTGGTCCTCTTGGAAAGAAGAATTTAATGCAATAGTTGGAATTTGTCATTGAATTTCCAAAATAATACTCCCTCTCAGCTAGGGATAAATTCCAATTGTATCATGTGATCATCACAAATATCTCGTCAATTTGTCATGTGCATCCCTGCTCATCTTTGCTTGTCTCTGCTCATCTCATTCTGAACACTCTCAAATATAAATAAGAAGAATTGTAGCAAAGGAGCTCCAACTACCACCTTGACTCCATCACCATCGGGGAGACTCTACTACCACCCTAAATCATCACCATCAGGGAGCCATAGCTACCACCCGGAACTAAATACAATGGGTGGGATCAACCTACCCCAATGTGTAGGGATCAAACTCTATCCCGAAGTCCCTGATCATCCATCTTGACCCTATAGAGTTAGATGGTAGAACACTTGCATCCACCAACTTGGGTAAGATCCACCTATTGTAAGGGGTATGGATCACACTCTATCCTAAGTCCCTCATCCCAATGGCCAGATGGGGAGGATATCCCATAGAGTGGGTAGGATGCTAATTGGGGCATACTCTAACTAAGGAAGATCCTAAGTCTCTACATTGTATCAGTCAGAAGTCTCTCATCCCCTGGAGCTCATCAACTCCATTGCTCACCCTGAGAGCTCAACCATGGGGGGAGGAGCACTGCTCAATGTTCTTGATTGGCTAGGACCCTTATTTGAAAGGGTCATCTCAACTAGTCCAAGTTTTTCTCTGAAGACCAAGAATTTCCCTTTCGGTAAATCCTTGGTCAGGATATAAGATATTTGCTCATCTATCGAAATGTGAAGGAGTCTCACAGATCCTCTCTTTACCACGTCTCAGATGTAATGATATTTGATATTAATATGCTTGGAATTTTCGTGAAACATATGATTGTCTAACAAATGAATCCCATTTTTGTTGTCGCAATAGATAATTATTATGTCCGGGACTTGCTCAAATAACTCTCCAAAGAGCTTCCTCAACCAAACTACTTCACAACTCACCAAGTTGGTTGTAATATACTCGACCTCAACCGTGCTAAGGGCTACAAATGTTTTCTTCCTGCTCATCTAGGATATTATGGCAGATCCCAAACTAAAATAGCATCCAAAAGTACTCTTCATGTCGACAACATTGCCAACCCAATTTGCATCTATATACTCATGTACTCTAACATCTCCAGAAACATATCTCAGTCCAAGGTTAATACTCCCATCTAGATATCTCAATACATGCTTGGAAACAACCCAATGTACATGGTGAGGTTCATTCATAAACTGGCTCAAAGTGTTAACCATGAAGTATATGTCAGGGTGAGTGTTTAATCCTAGAGATTATTCAACATATACTTCGTCTTGAAGAAAATCATGTATGAAAGAAGCCTTCACATCCACTTGGTGAAAAGTCCATCCCTGACTTGTAGCAAGGGAAACTATCGAACGAATGGTTGTATACCATGCCACAGGAGCAAATATATCATCATAATCTTCTCCCACTTTTTGGGAGAACCCTCGGGTTACAAACCTTGCCTTGTATTTTTTTATGCTTCCATCAGACCCATGTTTGATTGTGAAGATCCATTTGGAGGTCACCATTGATTTTACCTTTGGTCTTGCAACAACATCCCATACGTCATTTACATAATGGGTTCATATTCTTCAGCCATAACATCCTTCTAAACTTGTTCTTTCACAACATCTTAAAAATTGTGAGGCTTAGTTTGAATCATATTGCTCATAATTACAACATATCCTTGGTACCCGCGTGGCTCCTTGCTCTCTCTAAATGCTCCATAGGAAATAGCATGTCTCTTGACAGCTTGAAGTGTGTTACAAAGCCATAGTGGCCTCTTCCTGGCAGGAGGATCCAAGGTGTCTATAGGCTCCATGGGACCATCAACAATATCTTTCTCAAATTCTAGCACAGAAGGACCTTTTAGAATATCCATATCATCACTCTTTTTCTTAAGAGGAGGAGGCATAGGAAGGTCCCTTTTTTTCCAAGGGCGACATCTTCATCGAATGTTACATCCCTGCTAATTTCAACCTTCCTTTGTCTAGGAATATTTATTCTAAATGCTTTGGAATCTTCACAATATCCAAGAAACGTACCTTTTCTTCCAGAGGATTCTAGCTTGTTTCTTTTTTCTTTTGACACATGGAAATATGTGGGGCAACCAAGTATCCGTAGATGACCAACATCAAGCTTGGCAGAAGCAAATACTTCCTCGGGGGTCTTTTGTCCAATGCTTGATGAGGAAACATATTTTGAACATATACTGCGATATTTGTTGCTTCACCCCAAAGGAACTTTGGTAGCTTTTGGTCATGGAGCATGGCTTGGGAATCTTCCACAATATACATATTATTTCTCTTAGCCATGTTGTAGAATGTAACTAGGTTTGATCTTCATAATGACTTGTAATTATGAATTTATGAAGAAGAAAAAGATAATGTGTTTTGTAATAATTGCATCATGGGTTTCATGAGCAAGGAGTTTTATCATAGGTCAAAGACTTATTCTTGATGTCTTTAGGAGTTTTTCGTCTTGTCATAAATATAATTAAGAATTCATGTATATAAATTCATGTTACACATGTGAAATACATGTCATTTATGTAAAAAGTTTCACTCCAAGACATTGTCACTATCTCTCTTGTGGTCAGCTAAAAGAAAAACTATATTCTCCTGGTGAAGAAGTCGGCTTACCTCCAAGATCGTATGTTAGCCTAGATAACAAGAATAAGTCACTATATAAAGAGTGACTTGACCTCATCATAGCACCAAGCAATTCGGACATCTGATCGACAATAGTGTGGATCTCAGTGCAAAGTGACAAGGGTAATACAGTGAGGAAGAAAAGCTTCAACAATGTGTAAGTGTCTCATCTCTGCAATATTAACGAAGGACCAATGAAGGACCGAAGACTGTCTCATCTCTGCAAAGGACCGAAGATTTCTAGGATAGTAGTCATTCGTTTGAGGGCTCTAACAAGTACGAAACATTGTTGGAAGAAACCGAGACTCAAAGACTCTTGTGGACCGAAGAAAGAGATCAGTGAAGCTCGAGACTCTACCATATAGTGCGAAGGAAAAATATTGTGTCAAAGACCATGTCAAGAACTACGAGATAAAGACCAAGACTTTGCCATACAGTGCGAAGGAGAAAGATTGTGTCAAGGACTATGAGATAGAGACCAAGACTCTCTAGGTGACAGTGCCATACAATGTGATGAAGGATTGAAGTATGAATGTTGAGGAATGCAAGAGATAGTGACAAATGTCTTGAAGGTGAACTTGTGTCAAGTATCTTTGTCAAGGGTCTTGGTATTCGTCAATTGAAGTATCTATAAGAAGAGTCTTTGTGGGTTTTCCCCTCAAGAGGAGGGGTTTTAGCCCTAGCTTGGATTCTAACTATTGTGTCATTGATGTTATTGTTTTGATAGTTGTTTGATGTACTGAACATTGTAATAATGATGAACAAAGATAATAAGTAAAGATGTTACACAAGAATTTATCATGTAAGAGAATTTAAATTAATGTTTTCCCTATCCAATTCTAAACATGGTATCGGAGCTATGGTTCAGTCAAGGGCATTCAGTTACAATGACACTCCAAGAATGAAATCTAAGAAAATCTAGCATATCTCTATATAAACCACATTCTCGAGATAAGTTGAATTATAGTCAAAGTATACATTAATCACAGGTTCGGGCCCTCTCTATACTCGGATACCTCCCTCAGTCTCGGTTCAGTGATACACAGTTCTCGGCATACCTTTACAAGTATAGGTGTTGCAGTTTGAATGGTGTACATGTTGGCTTCAGTTTGGATGCTAACCACAGTTCGGATAAATGCTCAGTATAACAATGAAATCAATCTTAGATCCTTTCAAGAAAGATATAAGAACCACACTCAAGAAGATGGGTAAACTTTCGGTCGTACTACAGTGACAGTGCTTCACTGTACAGGTGCGATTTGACAATGTTATAACCTCTGTAATAAGAAGTCTAGAACAACAACAATATTTCACAGTAATATGCCACGCGATGTTGCTCGGTATCAAGAGTAATCTCATCCTTCACCTTGTCGTTGCTACTTTATTACAATTGATCTCAAACAATGATTGGTTCGACCTATATGACAATACCATAATATTATCAGTGTCATATGTCATATCAATGATCATAAGAATCAGATGTATGAGGAGTCAAAGTATCTCAAGGCTCAAATGATCTCAATAACATATAGTCTGAAGCAGTTTTGGTAATGTCATAATTATGCTATGGTGCTTGGTGCTGGACAGTTCAAGAAGCTCTCAAAGGAAGTCTTGTAAAAGGATTTCAGTTGTTTCATGCTAGGCAGGGCAAGCAAGGATCTCATTTAAGGAAGCATCAAGATGAAGATCTCCTCTTCACGTTCCAAGTAAGTATCTTTCATAATCAATCCTTGGTTTAAATGACTTTGTTTTGCAAGGAAATCGATATGTTGGTTGGGTAACCGAAGGTCCTTGCATGAAATAAGGAGGATAGTCATAGTCCTCAAAGATAAGAGAATTCATTGAGAATATTAATAAAAGGGTCTCCTCTGATTTCATAGGAAGGGACTCTTAAGGTTCTCTCACAAAAACAATATTGGAGACATCAAAGAAATATATGATGTAATGAAGTAGGTCATATCGAAGGTATCAAAGAATGAAGGGATATAGGCTTCATAAAATATCAACTATGAAATTTGGAGAGATGATAAGAAGATAATCATCATTAATTAATAAGCAAGGTAACAAATGTCCATGGGACAAGAGAGTTTCCTCATTCAACTTGTGGCTTCTATGCTAAATGGAAAAAGACAAGTTGAGGACAAAAGTGTTGAAGGCTAAAACACTCAAACATTATCAAAAACGAAAGGTAAGTTTAGAAAATTTGGTCTTCAGAAAAGAAAGAAGAGTATAGCTAAGATTCAATGCTATATGGAAAGAAAGCTCATATCACCGGAAAGATGGAGGAAGTTGAGGAAAAATACCAAGGAAAGAGGAAGTAACAGATCTACTATGATTAAGATGGCCTCCCTCACAAAAGGGTCTTATTATAAGCTCCTAAATCTTTTGTTATAGATATGACCATGATAAATAATAAGATGCATCATGGCATCATGGAAGCATTAGAAACAAGAGCTCGTGACATCTCCATGGGGAATTATGAATGATGGATGGAAAAAAATCCATGGCAGTCAAACATGAAGGATATAGCTCTTGGAAACCTCATTGGACATTGAAGGAAAGGAAGAAGTCATCCAGGACAAGGCTCATCATACATCAAGTCAAGAGGAAACATCTGCCAAATGGGGATATGCAGGATCCTCAAGATTCTCTGATGGAATCCTCATCGGAGGGTTCACTAATCTAGAAAGGAAGCAAGTGTTTCATCAAAAACTCCAACTTGTGGAATTCATGGATTATTTTATGATGATATAAGGGATGAAGCAGATCAAGGGGTTGAAGATACTTCAATCAAGGAAGGTGCTGGAAGAAGCCTAGATGACCTAAAGGTAAAATGAGGTATGTATGCTTGTATTTAATATTATAAATTCATGTCGTATGGTTGCAGGTAACATGGATCACTACTTCTATTTTGAGAAGCATGATTAAGGGAAAAATATCTCCTCCTATGAAAGGATGTAGGAAGGCATAAGTCACACTAGATGAAGTCAACATAATATGTCCTTGTATGAAGTATGAGGTGGTTGATTACAATTAAGGAAATCTGATTGGAAACTCCTAAGAATGGAATCTATGAGAAACGAAGAGACTGTGAGATATGCAACTATGATGAAGGTGATCAACATCCAAAATACCAAGAAGATTTGACTAGAAAATCTCCCGAAAAGATATGAAGACTTTGATGGAAGTTTGAAAAAGATGGAGACCTTTGACAAAGGATATATTTGGGAGATGTGTCAACATTTATGCAGGATGCTAATACCTACAGAAAGATGTCATGATGAAGAGCCATCTCGTAAGGTACTATTTGATTTAATGTTATGTTTTATTTCTTGAATAATATCTAGATGAGTTCATGCAAGGCTACTGGAACAAGAGTTGTGAGTGCAGGTACAACCAACATTCATTTGGTGGATGAAAATTCCTTAAAGAAGCATGATGAGAAAGAAGTAGCCATATGAAGAAGGTTCCATATATGTACTAAGAAGGCCACTTTCCATGAAGAAAGGAATGACATGATGAACTAATGAGGAAAGTGGTTGGTGGCTAATTCCCTATGTTGTCACTCACTGCATTATGAGTTTTCAGTTGTCCAAAGTGCCAAAGAGAGAAGTGAAGTTTGAATCCATATCATAAGCCATAGAATCTCTCAAAGCTAAATCAGACCCTCTCCATTGGATAATGCTCAAGATAAGATTTCCAATGGTAGGTGGAAGTGCAAAAATGGATCTCTAGATCAGATGTTAGAGCATATTAAAGATGCCTTTTGAAAGCCAGAAACCAAAGAGGAAAATACCAAGGGGAGGCTAATCATAATCACAATTTCCTAAGAGCAGCGGTGGGGGAAAGGATAAAGCAACTTGTGATTAGTGATCTCCGATATCAGCGATCGCAAACGTCAGAGGTCCCAGGCTCATCACATATCGCAAATCGTCTATCGGCGGGTGCAAGGCACGGCATATCAGCTTATAGGCAATCAGAGGCCTCGCATAATAGGGGTCAGGGAGCGATATCGCAAATCAGTGGTCAAGGGTCAACGTACAGTGCAAAGGACAATCAAATCGACGGTCAGGGGTCAACGTACAGTGCAAAGGAAAGTCAAATCATTAATCGGTGGAACCCACACATATCACAATCGAAAGTCGTTTGTGCCTATAGTGTTAAAGCGTCGAAAGGGGCCGAAAACCATTTAACAAAGGATTGCAGCGAAAAGCCAAGGGCAGGCACGAACTTTTCTCTCTCCTCTAGGGGATCCACGTGGTGGAATACCATTGATCCCTATGAATCCACGTGGCCGCTGACGTCAGCATGACATGGTGGTACGAAGGACACGTGGCATGCATATCTAGAATTTTCAAGGGTCCTATGGGGGCATATTCGGGTGACACGTGTCACCACTTAGGAAGCGACGCATGGCACTAATGGCATCGTCAATCACGCATATCAGCGATCAGAGGTAGCAGCGCATCGTGCATCACAAGGAATTTGTAGATTGTGAACCACCAATAAAGGGGCTCCGATAAGGGGGCTAGCCTGCGATCACATGGATGGCCGAAGAACCAAGGGCTAAGCACTAAAGGGGCCAATATCGCAGATCAAAGATCGCACAGGTCAATGTCCCTCCTCCGCCAAAGTCCCTTCCAACTTGTGATTGTGATATGCGGGAAACCTCTCGGATGCGATATTTTATGTGATATGCCTTATGGAAATTTCGTGTCCACGCAAACGACAAGCTCTATGAGATATGGTAGGAAGGCCCTCTCCTATATTGTGATTGCGATACCCTAGGTGGGCCCAATCACGCAGATAGGTGATAGCAAGGGTTAAGGGGAGATACCAAAGGTGACCATTATAAACCACCAATATGTGGGATTCTATGCAACAAAGGAAAAAGACCCCCGGAGGGGAGTCCAAAGGCCCTAGCATCTAAGGACTAAGCACCTGGTCATAGCCCCTGGCCACATGAAGAAAAAGGGACTAAAGTGGATCGGAATGCCCCATCCTTTAGAGACTATTTAATGGAAAACCCTGATGTGATAACTCCGTGACCAGGTAGTGTAGAACTTTAAAGGCGTGGTGGGTCGGCAACTGTGGAATTTAAGAAAGGAGATGGAGCATTCAAACTTGGCATGGACTAACCTAGAAAGGCCCCTTGTGACATGAAACCAAGGTCGACGCTGACAGAAGTAAATGAATATTTGGAAGCTCAGGAGGACTTGATTATCCAACATGGTGCCCCATACAGGGGGAAGACAAAGTACCGCCCCGGGGTCCTCTGCTTTTGTACTGCGGTGTGAAACTGATAATTTCCCACTCCCAACTCCAAAGAATGAGCAAGCCAAACAGTTATGACTGAAAGTGATAGGTGAACTGGCTGAAGCATCATGGTAGAGACGTGGCTTGATCAGAGGTGATTATAGGGATAGCAGAGAGATATTTTCCTCACCATCTTTCAATTTTTCTTTAGTTCCGATTACTCTATAATTTCTATGTATTTTAAAGGAAAGGAATCAAATCCTGATGAAATCATTTTGAGGCAGCAAAGCTTTGCACATCGAGACATCTAGTCTATGAGACAACTGGAACTCAGGCAAATATATTTTGGTAAACTGTTGATTCAAATCCCCCCTTCTCTGTATAAAAAAGGGGGAGAAACACTTAATACAGGTTCCAGAATTCTACACCTGTAGTGGTCCAAATTCTTGGGTTCCATTTTGGTTCTAAATTCTTGTTCATGAGGAACTTGAGTTGTAAATTGTTGAATGTAAATGGACTGGTGAATGAGACTCCTTTTGAAGATTAATGAAACTATTATGGTGATTCCAATCATGGCAATGTGTAGTATGTTTCCCCCCTGTAATTATAATTTCATATATGTTTTTCCTTCTTTGAAATAGTGTAATGAAACTATCGATGATTTATCCAGGCTGCTAAATAATGAATAGTCCCTGTGGTTAAGACAAAGCTACTTCTGTTAGTCTGTAACCTGCACTACCTATGTACAAGACAGATTTACTTGTGTTATTTGATTAACTTGCAATACCTGTGTGAGCCCAGATTTACTCATGTTGTTTGGTGATAAAGGTACCCATGATATATCTGGCATGAAACCTTAGTTAGCACTCCATTGTGGGTTTCACCCATGTTCATGATTGTATATTTGTTACTAAGCAGTGACAACACCTGTGTTAGCTACATATTTACTTAAGTACATGTAATGTGCACAAATTTTCTTATGCTTTTAGTGACAAATGTGCCCATGAGGTATATGGTCTGAAAGCCTTGAATATCGCTCCACTATCTCTACCATTTCATCTCTTCCCTTGATCAGGTGCTCAAGTCCTAGGTGTTGTAAAAATGCTCAAAATTCAAAGTGCTCAGAACTGGTTCGAAGCTGAACGAATGGAAAGTGCTCGTCCTCCCGATTCCGGCGCCGCAAACGGTTCGGAAAACGGTCGCCGTATGAGGGAGATATGGCCACAACAATATCTTGCCCAAAACATTAGAAAATTGAATTTTTTAAAAAAAAATTAAAAAGGAATATTCTGCAGAATATTCCTTGGAATATTCCAGGGAATATTCCCTTTTTGGCAGCAATCAAAATTCGCCACGTGGCAGGCCCGGAGGGCGCCAAGTGGCCCTGGGTGACGTCAGCAGAAGCATATGGGCGCATTTTAAAACTTTTGGCATTAGCCGGGTTTGAACCCATGACCTGTGCAATGCCACTACAGCGCCTTACCAGTGCACCAATGCCTGCGGATTTGTTATTTTGGCAGCACGAAGTGATTATAAAGTTTAAATATGGTTTTGGGCGGGAATGAAGGGGGCCAGCCCCTAAGGGCCAGCCCCCATACACCATACGACCAGCGCCGGGAACCAAGAGCTAATCTAACCGCCAGCACACCTAACAGCTGGGCACGCACTCCGAGGAAGGCATTAATTGTAACTGCAGCTTTGGCGGATTAGTTGGCGGTGGCGCCGAATTTGGCGGACCCGCCATATTTGGCGGACCCGCCATATTTGGCGGGCCTAACTGGCCTCCACTAAAGTTAGCTGGAGTTCTTTTAGGGGAAACTGGCAGTCTGGAGTAAATGGCCATAACTTTGGCCCAGAAAGTCGGTTTTGGACGAATTTTTTTTTTATTTTGGATGATTTCGACCTTCTGAAGCCATTGGTGCAGGTCTTACAGCCATCAGAGGTCATTTGCATACGTTTTGGAGCCGTGAAAGTTCTAGGAGCCACCAGGGGCTAGTATTGGGAAGACTGTACAGGGTTGCAGGTATCCATTGGAGGTGATCCAATAGTCAATCCTGAAGTATTCATGTGTTCTGAATCCATTTCTACCATCTATTTCTCCTGTAGATGCTTCTATTCAGCTGTATTTTCAATTTGAGCATTTAATAAAAACAAGGACAAGCCCATTTGGAGGCTTTGGACCCAGCAGACGTAGCCCTGGAGGGGGTGAACTGCTTTATCAACTTCTTGTGCATATGTGGTTGGTTTATTTTGCAGAACAAATTCGTTTTTATGTGTTAAACAGTAAAAATAAATAATTCTGCTATGCTTAAATGGGTTGTAATCAGCTGAAAAATTCATGTGTTTCATTTCTGCAAGACATGGGAAGCTTTTAAATATGTTTATTTCTGAATTGAATACCTTGCATACAAATTTCAAGTATTTTCATATTCAGATCAAGTTGGTATCAGAGCACAAGGTTTTTGTGCAAAGATCTTCTAACTGTCTTGCAAGTATTGATGCTTACCAGGTTGAAACTTAAAAGAGGGGAAGGACAGTTGACTAGAGAACGAGAGAATCCTCAGTCAAGGAGGGCCAGAGAGCCATCACCTCCACCTTCAATTTCACCCTCAAGAGTCTCAGCAGAAGCTTCAAGGATGTCTGAGCATGGAGGAGAAATTCCTCTAGAGACAGATTCAAGAGAAGAAGAAAGAGTCTTCAGAAAGGCTTTCTTAGATCTCACTGAAATGGTGAGGATATTGTACCAAGAAAGAAATGAGAAATTGTCTAGAGAAGGGTCCAAACATCCACCTGAAGGAGAAGGCTCTTCAGGAGGTAAGAAGGATGATGATCATTCCAAGAAAGGACATGGAGGAAATGGTGATCCACCACCCCCATCTTCACCTTCTTCCTCTTCATCCTCGTCTTCTTCTGTTCATAAGCATAGATCCTCTGGAAAAAGTCCTTTTTTAAAGCTTGATGTAAAATTCGAATTACCTATGTTTAATGGTGAAGTGAATGCAGAAAAGCTTGACAACTGGATTAGGCAGTTGGAAGTTTACTTGAGGATCCAAAATATGCATGATGATGCCACAAAGATTCAGTTGGCTTCTTTGAGAATGGATGGAGCAGCCTTAGTCTGGTGGGAAGCCAAGACTAAAGAGGAGATCAAGAAATTTGGTAAGGTTACCTTAACATGGCCTGAATTTCTGTTATCCATTAAAAAGCAATTTTATCCTCTTGCTCACATGCAAAAAACCATTATGAACTGGCAAAATTTCAGACAACTTAAGGGTCAGAGTGTCCAAGACTACACCCAAGAATTCAGGAGAAGAGCTCTCTTGTTAGGGGTAGATTTACAGTCCCAAGACACCTTGCTGAAATACATTGGTGGCTTGCATAGCTACCTTAGACACACCATCTTGATGTTTAACCCTACTAGCCTGGACGAGGTTTGTGTCCAAGCTACCCATTTAGAGGCAAGGGGAAAAAACACATTTGAAGAGGGTAGAAACAAGCCCCCCAAGGGGAAAAGCAAAGAGAAAACCTCCAAGGGAAAGGGCAAAAAGAATGCATCTGTCAAACAGGAGAGTGAGAAAGTGATCTGCAAACACTGTTCTAAACCAGGCCATGAGGAGAAAAACTGTTGGAAATTATATCCTGAAAAAAGACCTCAATTTAACAAATCCAAAGGGAAACAGAAAACTGCTGCTACTACATCTACACCACAAGATTTAGGGGAAGATTCAGGTGATGAAACCAAAATTGCAGCCATGGGTTTGAAAAACTTGAAGGGAAAAGAAATTGAAACTCAAGCCAGCACTAGTACCTCAAACTGCCATGTACAAGCTCCTAATGAGGAAGAAAGAATTGAACTGTTTCATGTGAGGGTGATTTCAAAACATACTAAGATTGACACACTTTTTGATAGTGGGTCACAATCAAACCTTATATCAGAGGACTTGGTCAAGCAGCTGAAACTTGAGACCGTTCCACATCCGAAGCCATATCCACTTGGATGGATTTGCAAGGATGCAAATTTACAAGTTTCAAGAAAGTGCACATTGCGCTTTGCAATTACTGCACACTTTATTGATACAGTTGAACTTGATGTGGTACCTTTTGATATAGCAGGAATTGTTTTGGGAAGTCCTTACTTATTTGACAGGAAAGCTATCTTTCATCGCCATGAAAACAAGTATCATCTGTTCAAAGATGGCAAGGAGTTCTTGTTAGAGCTCATCGCAAGAAGACAAATATAGCGATGGTGAATGCAGGACAGGTAAAAAGGCTGGTCAATTCAAGTAAGAATTTTGTTCTTCTTATGATTAAGCCCAAGGTTGATGTGAATCATGAGTCATTTGACAATTGTGATCCAAAACTTAAATCAGATCTGTATGATGTAGTTGATGTATATCATGAGATGTTTCAGGAGCCTACAGGTTTGCCTCCTAAGAGGGATATTCAGCATGAAATCCATTTGCATCCAGATTGTCCTCTTCCAAACATAGGCATGTACCGCATGTCTATTATGGAGAATGCTGAAATAAAGAAGCAAATCAAGGACTTGTTGGACAAGGGTTTCATAAGGCCAAGTACTTCGCCATGTGGGTCACCGATTGTATTGATTCCAAAGAAAGATGGCACTTGGCGTATGTGTGTTGATTTCAGGGCCTTGAACAAGATAACGGTAAAGAATCGTTACCCACTCCCAAGGATAGATGATTTGCTAGACCAGCTGAAAGATGCTCGATATTTCACTAAGTTAGACTTGCGTAGTGGATATCATCAAGTAAGGATTGAAGAAAGTGACATATGGAAGACAGCCTTTAAAACCAAACAAGGACTCTTTGAGTGGCTTGTGATGCCGTTTGGTTTGTGCAATGCACCTGCAACTTTCATGCGGGTAATGGATGATGTCTTGCGTCCTTTTCTTGATGATTTCGTTATTGTCTACTTAGATGACATCTTAATTTTCAGCAAGTCTAGAGAAGATCATGTCATGCATGTTAGAAAAGTACTTGATGTTTTGAAGAAGAATCAGTTATTTCTTAAAATGTCAAAGTGTGAATTTGGAAAGACTTCTTTGGTTTATTTGGGACACATAGTAGGAGGAGGTGCTTTGAGAATTGATCATGCTAAGATTGAGGCTATTGTGAAGTGGCCTACTCCCAAATCCATAACAGAGGTAAGAAGTTTTTTGGGTGCAACTCAATATTGGAGGAAGTTTATCTCTAACTTCTCTTCTATAGCAGCTCCTATGCATGCAGTGACAAGTGTGAAGCATGCTTTCCAATGGGGAGGCAAGCAGCAAAAAGCTTTCGAATCTTTGAAAGAGAAGATTAGTTCAGCTCCAGTCCTTGCATTACCGGATTTGAGACAGCCATTTGAGATACAAACGGATGCTAGTGATTATGCTATGGGTGCAGTTCTTCTACAGCATGGTAAGCCTATTGCATTTCATTCTGAAACTTTTAATGGTGCTGTTGTAAATTATCCTACATATGATAAGGAGTTGTATGCGTTGGTACAAAGCGTCAAAAAGTGGAAACACTATTTGATGGGCAAAGAAACTGTTATACATACCGACCATCAACCCTTACCGTACTTGCAATCACAAAGCAAGTTACAACAGTCACGACACTTCAGATGGATGGGCTTCTTGCAACAGTTCCATTTGGTAATAAGGTACAAGAAAGGTACTTTGAATAAGGTTGCTGATATGCTTTCAAGGCCTATTATTGGTGTTGTTACTTTACTTAAGAATGATTCCATTGTACATGATAGTTACATAGAACAATATGCATCTGATGATGACTTTAAAGATGTGTATGCTAACTTGAGTAAAGGGAATCATGTAGAGGAAAATGATTATCACATGCATAACAATTTGCTGTTTCATTTGGGCAAGTTGTGTATACCACAGGGGGAGAGAATAAATGTCATGAGAGAAGCTCATTCTTCTCTTATTGCTGGCCACTTTGGTGTGAGCAAAACAGTTGCACATCTACAGAGGTATTGCTATTGGCCTCGCATGGTAGATTCTGTTTCAAGGTTCATAAGAGGTTGTTCATTATGTGCTACAAGCAAGCCTAGCAATAGGAAGCTTGGTTTGTATACTCCTTTGCCGGTACCTTCTAGACCATGGGAGAGCATCTCTATGGATTTTGTAGGAGGTTTGCCAACATCTAGAAAGCAGCATGATTATTTATATGTAGTAGTTGATCGTTTCAGCAAAATGTGTATACTTATGCCTTGTAAGAAAACTATAACTGCTGAACAAACTGCTGAATTATTTTTTCATCATGTATGGATTCACTTTGGTTTGCCTACTTCCATTATTAGTGACAGGGATTCCAGATTTGTGGGGAATTTTTGGTCCAACCTATGGGAGATGATGGACACCAAGTTGAAGAAAAGCACTGCTTTCCATCCGCAAACAGATGGACAAACCGAGGTTGTGAACAGAACCATTGTGCACCTCTTGAGAGGTCATTGCAGCAAGCATCCCAAGCTTTGGGATGAACATTTGCACTACATATAGCATGCTTACAATCGCGCCAAGCACTCCTCCACCAACACCTCACCGTTTGAAGCTTGTTTTGGTTACTTGCCAAAATCACCTCTTGATTTCATTCTTGAGAAAGATGTTGCCATTGAGGGACATAGTGATATTGACAAAGCTCGTTCATTCATTGAAAGAATTCAACAAATACTTCAGCAAATTCAAGAACAGCTTGAGAAAAGTCAAAGCAAGTACAAGGAAAGACACGACAAGCATAGAGTCGATCACAAGTTTCAAGAAGGGGATGAGGTATGGCTGTACATTAGTAAGGAAAGAATGCAAGGAGAAGGTAAAAAGCTGAAGCCTATTCGTTATGGTCCATTCAAAATCCTCAAGAAGGTTGGAAATAATGCTTTTCAATTAGATTTGCCTTCCTACATGCAAATGTATTCTGTTGTCAATGTGGAGAACTTACGTTTGTATGAACCTCCTTTGATTGCTGATCATGAAAGTGCTGTTCAGCTACCATCTATAGAAGATTTCTCGCCAGAATTCTTAGATGAGCTGAAAGAAGATACAATCCTTGACAGAAGGACACGTACTTCAAGGAGGGGCAGTGTAGATTATGTTCGGGTTGGTTTGAAAGGCAGCAAACCGAACAAGGCAAAGTGGATGGAGGTGGACAGAGTGAGGGAGCTGTACCCTCACCTCTTTAACAGGTAATTGAAGGCTTTTGGGGTCCAAAAGCTTCCCAATGGGGAGGCGTGATCAGGTGCTCAAGTCCTAGGTGTTGTAAAAATGCTCAAAATTAAAAGTGCTCAGAACTGGTTCGAAGCTGAACGACTGGAAAGTGCTCGTCCTCCCGATTCCGGCGCCGCAAACGGTTCGGAAAACGGTCGCCGTATGAGGGAGATATGGCCAAAACAATATCTTGCCCAAAACATTAGAAAATTGAATTTTTTTAAAAAAATTTAAAAAGGAATATTCCTTGGAATATTCCAGGGAATATTCCCTTTTTGGCAGCCAATCAAAATCCGCCACGTGGCAGGCCCGGAGGGCGCCACGTGGCCCTGGGTGACGTCAGCAGAAGCATATGGGCGCATTTTAAAACTTTTGGCATTAGCCGGGTTTGAACCCATGACCTGTGCAATGCCACTACAGCGCCTTACCATTGGTAGCCGGGTTTGAACCCATGACCTGTGCAATGCCACTACAGCGCCTTACCATTGCACCAATGCCTACGGATTTGTTATTTTGGCAGCACGAAGTGATTATAAAGTGTAAATATGGTTTTGGGCGGGAATGAAGGGGGCCAGCCCCTAAGGGCCAGCCCCCATACACCATACGACCAGCGCCGGGAACCAAGAGCTAATCTAACCGCCAGCACACCTAACAGCTGGGCACGCACTTCGAGGAAGGCATTAATTGTAACTGCAGCTTTGGCGGATTAGTTGGCGGTGGCGCCGAATTTGGCGGACCCGCCATATTTGGCGGACCCGCCATATTTGGCGGACCTAACTGGCCTCCACTAAAGTTAGCTGGAGTTCTTTTAGGGGAAACTGGCAGTCTAGAGTAAATGGCCATAACTTTGGCCCAGAAAGTCGGTTTGGGACGAATTTTTTTTTTATTTTGGATGATTTCGACCTTCTGAAGCCATTGGTGCAGGTCTTACAGCCATCAGAGGTCATTTGCATACGTTTTGGAGCCGTAAAAGTTCTAGGAGCCACCAGGGGCTAGTATTGGGAAGACTGTATAGGGTTGCAGGTATCCATTGGAGGTGATCCAATAGTCAATCCTGAAGGATTCATGTGTTCTGAATCCATTTCTACCATCTATTTCTCCTGTAGATGCTTCTATTCAGCTGTATTTTCAATTTGAGCATTTAATAAAAACAAGGACAAGCCCATTTGGAGGCTTTGGACCCAGCAGACGTAGCCCTGGAGGGGGTGAACTGCTTTATCAACTTCTTGTGCATATGTGGTTGGTTTATTTTGCAGAACAAATTCGTTTTTATGTGTTAAACAGTAAAAATAAATAATTCTGCTATGCTTAAATGGGTTGTAATCAGCTGAAAAATTCATGTGTTTCATTTCTGCAAGACATGGGAAGCTTTTAAATATGTTTATTTCTGAATTGAATACCTTGCATACAAATTTCAAGTATTCTCATATTCAGATCATCCCTCTTCCATATTTCTGTTGGAACATTATTTCTTAGGATTCTGTTGGCATCCCTATGCATCAAGTTCCCTCCTTTCTTTCCTCCTCTTCACTTTACTACAATTGGAATATTAGGCTGCGTGATTGTTGTGTGTCGCCCACCAGAACAAGGCATTTCACTTTGAGGTTGACCTTATTTACCCCATGAGCATTCGGATCCATGAGTTGGCTTAATTTTACCTTCATGAAGGCCAATTGAACCAAGCCCCTTTTTATCTTATTCACTTCTACATGACAATTGGAGTGTTGTAGAAACCCCCTCACTGATAAAATTCCATGCACTCCTCTATTTAAGATTTCCTAGGCACTGGTCTATAATCAACCTAGAGGTTGTCTCTAGGAAGCTTTCTATGTATCCTAAAGAATTTGTGTTGCGGGTGCTATTAAAAGCCACAACATCTTTCTAGCGCCATTGCTGGGGACCGAATTATAATATTTTTCCTTGGGTACGACAAAATTTTTGCATTCCCTCTGTTTGGAGAGCAAGGAAAGTGTGGGTTGAAGATCTCTCACCTTGGTGACTCCACTGTTTCAATTTTATGGTAAACATCTTGGTGACTCACTATCCATATCTCTATTTTGATCGTCCTAGATTTCAAGCAGCCCCATACTCACTCTGATGCTAAAGCAGTAGAAAACTTTCCCTACCTTTGAACCTGAAATCACTCATCTAGGGAGGTTTTCAAAATGGCCATTCCTGAATTCCTGGCCAACAAATTTGCCCCACTTGGATTTTTTTTCTATTTTTGGCTATCCCAATCATATCCCTTCGTTTCATGAATGGTATCCCTATTTTACTAGATTCAGTGGAAGCACAGATAGCAGGCCTGACCATCACCTCAAACAATTTCATGAATGCATGGAACAACAAGGTATTTTTCATGAAGATGTACAAATTAAGTTGTTGAAGTATTCTTTAGACAAGGATGGTAGAATTTGGTACAAAACAATACCTCGTGGTAGCATATCTTCCTTAAAAAAAATTCATATAACATTCAATCACTATTGCAAAAGACTATATCCACTGAATGCTTTGTATGAAGATTGTTGCACACATTTTAATGTTGAAAGAATTCTCGATGTTGATGACCCTTCTGAAGATTTTTGTGGAGCTCTGCTCTAAGAAAACATCTATTCACATCAAGAAGCATCACCCAATGAGCAAGAAAGAGATGAAGGAAACATCATCGAGCTGCAAATAAACCCTCAGAGGTCTTATTCGACCAAATTTGATGTTTATTTTTCCTATAATGTGTATGACTCTAGTGGAGAGTCAAGTGATGCAGAGCCACAACAATCTCAGTCATGGGAAGCTGCACAAGAAGAGGAAGCCCGTTAGGAGGTCGTCGAAGAGGCTCCAAGTTACAATGCACATCCTTCACTTGGAGAACAAGATCAAGAATCTCATCTGATTTATGATGCGTATGATTCTCAAGAGGATGAGATGGTCGAGGATTGTCAAATGGATCTGTTTACTAGCAAGTGGGGAGAAAGCTTCCAACAACAATTTTTTCTTAAAAAATCTAAGGCTGAGGAGCTAAACAGTATTTGTAGCTGCCCTGACCAAGAAGATATTGGTCAGTGGACTGTCTATGAAAAAGAGGCAGCTGCAAATTTTTCTTGTCAATTATATGACCTTGTAGCTGATTACATGACCACATTTTTAGGTCAGCAGCAGGGGTTATTCCTGGAGTATGCATCAAGTTCTTTGTTTGAAGATTTTTCATGGTGCATGCTTATTTTAATTTTTAAATTGCAGCAATAGGGAGGCATTAGGTCCAGCACCCAAATGTTGGCATGGCTCCATTGGAGGGTTGAAATCACTTAGGTGAATCGAGCCTCGTATATAAGTAGGAGTGTATATAAATAAGCTCACTAGCTAAGCATTTACTTTCCAGTTGTTAGAATTTTTATTCTTGCATTTTAGTTTGATGAGGAAAGTACCCACAGCAAATAAAGTCCCATGGAGATTTTCTGGTTGTATTGATTCATTATATTTCTAACTCCATGCCTGATGGTGAAGGATACTCGTTTGCATGTTCTTAGCACCTTGTTAGCAAGGCACTATCCCCAGTTGGAGCCAATGTTGTTACTCACTACATTATGAGTTTTCAGTTGTCCAAAGTGCCAAAGAGATCAGTGAATTTTGAAGCCAAATCCTGAGCCACAGAATCTCTCAAATCTAAATTGGACCCTCTTCATTGAATAGTGCTCGGGATTAGATTTCCAATTGTAGGTGGAAGTCCAAAAATGGATCTCTGGATCAGAAGTTAGAGCATATTGAAGATACCCTTTGAAAGCTAGAAAACAAAGAGGAAAAGACCAAGGGGAGGCTAATCACAATTACAGTTTCTAAGATCAGCGGCAGGGGAAAGGACAGAGAAACTTACGATCAGTGATCTCCGATATCAGCGATTGCAAACATCAGAGGTCCTAGCCTCATCACATATTGCAAATCGGCTATCGATGAGTCCAAGGCACAGCATATAGACTTATCGGCGATCAAAGGTCCCACATAACGGTGGTCGGGGAGCGATATTGCAAATCGGCAATCAAGGGTCAACGTACAGTGCAAAGGACAGTCAAATTGGCAATCGACATGTTAACAAACTAGCTCACAAACTTTTAAATATCATATTTAAGGCCATCCCAAAAAGTTTCCTTCTTAACCCTATGGTAAGTTTTTAAAAATCCTGAGTGCCCTCCTAAGGGAGAGGCGTGCAATTCCATAAGAATCTTTTGTTTGAGTTGGGAATTCTAACATAGGTATAAGTGATCTTTGTACCATAACGAAACACTTTTCCAGCTAAATGTATTAGATGTACTGGGATCTTGTTGTAACTTTTGAATGAGAGCCCACACTTCTTTGCCATTATTCCATTCATCCCTTTCTTCATTTATCCAATCTGGTTGGATAATATAAATGGCACAAAGCAATGCTTCCACATCCTCATCCTTTCTTGAGAGTGCATCTACCACAACATTTTGCTTCCCTTTTTTGTAGACGATTTCAAAGTCATAACCCAACATCTTTGTGACCCATTTTTCCTGCTCTTCTGAAGATAATCTTTGTTCTAAAAAGTATTTAAGACTATCATGATCCATTTTTACCTTGAAGTGTCTTCCTATTAGGTAGGGGCGCCATTTCTTAAGTGCATGTAGTATTGTCAACATTTCCTTCTCATAAATAGCTTTGTGTAAATACTTTCCTTTGATTGGATGACTTTTCAAAGCAATGGGTATTTCTTCTTGCATTAAAACAACACCAATTCCATATCCTGAGGCATCAAATTCCACAATAAAGGTTTTTGTGAAGTCTTGTGTAACTAATACTAGTGCTTGGCACATTTCCTCTATAAGATGTTCAACGGTCTTCGTTGATTTTGGAGTCCATAAAAATGCATCTTTCTTCAATAATGTTGTTAGAGGTGCTGTTATTCTCCCATAATTCTTAACAAACTTGTGATAATACCCTGTCAACCCGAGAAATCCTCACAAATGCTTTATGGATGTGGGGATTTTCCATTCCTTAATGGCTTTAATTTTGCCAGGGTCTAACTTAACACCTTCATGAGATATAATATGACCCAAATATTCCACCTCTTGTACTCCAAAGAAACATTTGGAGCTTTTTGAATATAATTGTTTCTCCTCCAATAGTTTGAGCACCCTGTCAACATGTTGAACATGATCCTTCCAAGACTTGTTATAGATTAGTATATCATCAAAAAATACTAACACAAATTTTCTAAGGGAGGGTTTGAAAATAGAATTCATTAAACCTTGAAATGTAGAAGGTGCACTGGTAAGGCCAAAAGGCATGACCAAAAGTTCATAATGACCCTCATGAGTTCTAAATGTTGTTTTCAGAATGTCTTCATTCTTCATTCTGATTTGATGATATCCTAAACGAAGATCCAACTTTGTGAAGTAAATTGACCCATGCAATTCATCCAATAGTTCATCAATGACAGGAATGGGAAATTTATCTTTAAGAGTGATCTTGTTGAGCTCCCTATAATCTGGACACATGTGCCATGATCCATGCATCTTGTGCACCAACACTAATGCAGTAGAGAAAGAACTTTGACTAGGTTGAATTATACCAGCCTCTAGCATTTCTGCAACCATATGTTCAATTTCACTCTTTTTGGCATAGGGATATCTGTAAGGCCTGATGTTTGGAGGAATACTTCCTGAAATCAAATGAATAGCTTGATCATGATCATGAATAGGTGGGAGACCTTTGGGAGTATCAAATACCTTGGAATGAGTGTCCAAGACTTTTTGGAGATCTGGAGAAATAGATGATTTCGATGTGGGAACCTCTAGCGAACATAATTGTGCAATTACGCCTCATTGTTCTTTCTTTAGAAGCTTTTTCATTCCATTAGACCTAATTATCTTTCCTAGTTTCCTTGTGATACCTCTTAATTCAACTTCCTTTCCTTTTGAAGAAAAATTAATGAAAATTTCTTGAAAATTAAAAGTTCTTGTACCCAAGGATTGTATCCATTGGACTCCTAGTACAACATCAGTGCCACCCATTGGAATGGAAAGCATTGGGCTATTCAATACATATTCTCCCATGGATAGATTGATATTATGGCACTTTCCAAAGCAATTTATGGTTCCTCCACTTGCAACCATCACTTGACACTCTGGTGCTAGATATAGGAGGCAATTCAATTCCTTGGCTATCTTACAATGAATAAAATTATGGGTACTGCCCGAATCAATTAACACTATAACCTTTTTCTTCTTGATGTGTCCTTCTATCTTGATAGTTTGAAGAATGGTAATTCCAACCAATGCATTACAAGATATGGTCAGATTCATTTATTCTTTCTCTAGGGTTTGTTCCTAGTGTATATCCTCTTCTTTTAATGTTTCTTGTTCCTTTTCTTCCTCCTCTTCACAATCTATGTAAAATAATTTATTCTCGGCACACGTATGACCTTTAGTGTATTTGCTATCACAACTGTAACAAAGCCCTTTTGCTATTTTTTCTTCCAATTTTTGGGGTGTCAACCTTGTAGGTTATGGAAGGCTAGGGGAAATAACTCTTCCATCCTTATAGCTGTGAGTGGTAGGCTTCCTTGTTGCCATAATTTTGTTTTCCATTTTTCTTGCCAACCTGAATGCCTTCTCCAATGAGTCAGGTTCCCAAAGGTGAACCTCACGTTGGATGTTATCCTTTAAAGTCCCTATGAACACATCAATCCTATGCTCCTCTAAAATATCTTTTACCCTTATATTCAATTTTTAGAAGTCCTCAATGTGCTCCATCATTGAACCCTTTTGTTTGAGGTTTATCAGTTGGCTAAAAAAAGTGTTGCTTTTTGTATCCTCACAATGTGCTATCATTTCTTCCGTAAAAATTGCCCAAGTGACAATTTGTTTACGAGAAAAAAACCATCGATACCATACAAACTGGTTTGGTTCCAAATATAAAGTTGGAATGCGTACCTTTTGTGTGTTTTGCACATTATGGATATCAAAATATTGCTCCATATGTAGTATCCATGTTACGGGATCCTTGCCATCAAACTTCCTCATATCGATCTTTGGAACATGATGGGTCTTCAATCCGACATTAGAGTATATGAAATCATGATTAACATTTATATTGTTCTCATCATGAGTTTCCTTTACTACCCTTTCACCATTAGCAAGCATTTCTTTTAGCAACTTAGTCAAATCTATCTTCAAATCTTCCATGTCGTCTTTCATTTTTTCTTCTATACCATCCATTGTAGCTTCCACACCATCCATCTTAACTTTCATGCCATTCATCTTAGCTTCCACACCATTCATCTTAGCTACACCTTTCTTTAAACCATCAATCTTAGCTTTTGTTACCTTTTGTGAGAGTGAAATATGTTGCACTTGATCTCGTAGTTTTGATATATCATGTTGCATTTCTTCCTCTTCTTCATGAGTCATGCTAGAGCTTTCTGGTTGCTTACTAGGTGTTACACTAAAAAATGTCACCTTGACTACTTACAGTTAGTATGGCTCAAATCAACAGTCATGCTACCCTTTTAGGCAAGTCTTATGCCTCTGTTATCCATCTCAAACTCAAAGAAGAGAGAAAGTCTTGTAAAAACTATGTTTATCTCTGGGGTCGCAGGTTCTCTCTAGCCTTACCTGCGGGGACGCTGACCATGTTCACAAAAGCTGCGTCCATGGACGCTCTGTATGTTAAGGGACAGGTGCGTCCTTCTGTAAAAGGCAAAATGCGCGAGTTTTATCTTTAAAAAGTTACTTGTGGTTACTTCTAGAACATTCTAGAGGTCGGTTTGATGAAATGGATGCGCCTCCAGTTGGTTCATGTATCTCTATTAAGAGGGAACTTATCCCATCAATAAGGGAGCTATCCCACCCAAAGAGGGGGATTATCCCATTGATGGTGGACCTGAATAACCTCTTTACAGCACTATAAATAAAGACATTGAGCCAGAGGGAAGAGAGGTTAGAGCTATACATTTTCTTTGGGTAAATGCTGCAGGATTTAGGTCTTCCATTAGAACCTTTGTGAGGAGAGATTGTCTTTACATGATTCTACTTGGAAGTGGGTGAGCTTTGTCAAAGTAGAGGAAAACACTTGATGGACCCTGGGAGGAACTTGCACAACACCAAGGCCAGGTTGTAAGAGTTTCTTTGTTTCGTTATTAATACAAACTGGTTTATTTTTCTCAATAGCTTGTGTTAATGAGTTATTTCATGTGTTCCTTGGTCTGCATGTTGAATGTATGTTTTATTATATGAAATACAAGTGCTTGGTAATTGTTTGATTGTTTGTGGTTGCAGGAATTGACTTGAAGGAGGAGCTCATCCGGATCGGCAAGGACGGACTACAACAACAGCGTTTTGGAATAAGGTAAGCCTAAACACTTGTAGTTTTCATGTTGTAAAAGGTATATTTAGAGAAAGATTACTCCATTTTGTCTTGTTTGTCGCTAGAGAGTTTAGACTCCTAGGGAGGTCAGTTGTGTCCGCCCAAATGACTTTTTCCGCCACGACAAATTGGCGACTCCACTGGGGAATCCATTAATGAGAGAGTCTTTTCCTTTGTGTGAACTTTGCTCTGAGAAAATCATTTTTATTTTCTGGTTTTTGACTGTGAGAATTAGTATTTGGGTGGCTTAGCTTTAGATTTAGTTAGATTTGGTTTTTCTTCCTTTTTCCAGAAGGACGCACCCTCTGAGTACTGCACAGTGCGTCTTTGGACGCGCTGTTGCCGTCTGCACAGAGCGGGCCCGCACCTGTTGTAACGGGTTGCCTGCGTCTTCCTGTAAACTTTAAGAAAATTCCATTTTTGCTTTAAATTGCTTTTAGATTTTGGTTTTTCTTAGTGTTTTCTGCCCAGATCCTTTAGTACCCTGTCAAAAATTTTCACCTGAACTTGTTTTGTGAGCTTTGAGTGTTTTAGTGGATTTCAACGAAGTTTAGACCTAGGGTTTGATTTTTGGATAGGTTCTGTAGTGACTTTGATAGTAGAAAGTTGTCCAGCCTTAGATCTCTCTGGTTAGTCAACCTTCTTAGAAGTCGGGCCTGTCGTAAAGTCTCCTTGTTTGAGCAGCTTGCCATTTAAGTTGTTTTGGGTCAAATTTCGAATTACTTGTTTATAAAGTATTGATTTCCATTTTACAAAAAGAACAAAAAGATTAGAGTTTTGTTTTGGCTAGTTTTTGGTTCTGCAATAAGCTAGTCCTTGATTTGATTGTGATCAAGTAAAACACCTTAGAATAATCATTGTTAGTTTTGGCCTCGTTAAAATTGCTTAGAATAAATTTGCCTTAGGTTTGCTTATGAGTGGATTTTCATAGATTTTAATAGTTGTTAAGATTGATTTTTGGTTATATTAGATTTATTTGCTTTATTAAAAGAAAAATACAAAAACATCTTCTTTAAAAGTCTTGTTTCAAGTAGCTTTTTGTTTTTAAAAAAGAGGAAAAGAGTTTTTTCGTGCATGTAAAGAGCGGTCGTGTTTTTATGCTTTGAAAAGACAAAAGAATTGTTTCTTTGATTGTTTTCAATTAAGAAGTTGCTTTTATAAAGATTGCATTCTCTCAACTTTTTAGTTAAAGCAATTCATCGAAAAAGCAAAGTAGTGGGTAAATCATCCTAAGTGCATTTTGTAGTGGTTTCGAGTCGAGTCAACACACCACTGGTTTCACTTCCATCACCTTTTGACTTAAGAAACAACCTTAAAAGTAACGCTTAAATTAAAATTGAACTAGTAACTTTTATTTTCTAGGGCTCTGAAACACCAACATAGCTTAGGCTAGGGTCTTGGAGTAGGTGAGTACTTAACTCTCCAAGACTACAAAACCAAACAGATAGTTTATCTTGAGTAGATCAAATCCAATTGTTTCAGTTACATTCTGGGAAAGCTCCTCTTAAAGGAGAAGCACGAGCTCGTGTCCGAACCAGTGAGGGGATCATTCCTCCCTCGTTGGGAACGACGCCAGACAGTACGTATTACAAACGGTAAACCTCGGATTAACCATTGTCGAGGAGCCAGGGGTCACTTATCGGTAAACCTTGGATTACTGTCAAGGAGCCGGTAAGGGGATTGAGCTTGTTACTCTGCCTTGCGTGCTGTCGGAGTTTAGACTGTTCCCCCAGGTGTAATTGTTGTGATTGGTAACCTTAGTGGCCATAATATCTAGGATTCTACCCAAGGTGACGGTGGAGGGAAGGTCCCACTGTACCTGGAGCAGACGTCGGCTATACTCACTTGGATTTTCTGGGGGGTTCGCTTCACTTCGAGACGGTTAAAGTGGAGGAACTTGGTCCAGTCTATTCATTAAGCAGGTTGTCGGCGTAACTGTTCCACCCGCCATTTCTGTACTGAATCCTGCGAGGTTGGACCTAATCACCAACTAGCGCTTTTGGTCCGGAAGATACTGTTTGTGTGTGGTTTGACGCTCTAGATTCTTTAGGCGTGTGCTTCAAATTTGTTTGTTTCTTTAGAAGACTTTAGGTGGTTTGATTTGAAATTTTTACTTTGTTTTCGTGTGTTGTAGTTAAAAATCATTAATTGTGGCGGAATTACCGAGACGGTCCCGTCGAATTGCGGGCCAGTCTCCTGAAGTTGTTTCTGTGGCCGAATTGTTGAGAAGATCCCGTAGACTTAGGGGATCACCTCCTCGAGACGACCCGGGTAATCTAGAAGGTTTAAAGGTCCTTGTAACTCCTCCTAGTGGCAGTAGAGTAGGTTCACCTGAAGAAGGAGAATTTTCCTTGGTAGTCCATCCAGATTACCAAAGTTTAGAAACAGGTTACAATCCCGAAGCTGTTACAGTTTCCGAGCTTGCTGGTAGTTTTTCATCTGCCAGTGAAACAGGCGAAGAACCTGAAATTTCCGAACCTGTTACTCCAACTCCTAGTGTTCCTGATTCACCAAGAATAGAAAGAATTATCACCGAAAATCTTCCTGTTGGATTAATTGCTATAGAAGAACTTGTTCCAGAGGAAGAATAGGCGTTTCTGATTCTGAAGATCAAATTACCCTTGATCTAAGGGAGCGTGAATCCATCTTTTACAGTCCTCCTAGAGTGAACCTTGGTACCTTGCATTAACCAATTTTTTAGACAACTCAGTAGGTTTTTCTACACCTCGTACTCCTTTTCCACCTGGAGGAATTCATACTCCTGTAAATATGTCTGGTCAGTCATCTGTGTTTACGCAAAGTCCTGAATCATTTTTACATGGCGGTCCTTCTGTTCCTACTGGGTATCAATCACTTTCTGGTACCTTTGCGGGAGCATCTCCTCAACCCATTGATCATGGGTTATTAGTTGGAAACAGTGGTAATGTACCATTGAGTATAGGTGACATTTACATGATGTCAGGTTCAACTCCCGTTACCCAACCTCAAGGTGGCCAATTACCGCCTGGGGGGCAACCTTCGTTAATGCCTGGGGGGCAACCTCAAGGTACTTCATTCGTGTCTGGGGGGAAACCTCAAGGGTATCAACCCCAGCCTCAATATGTACCCCAAAGTCAACCTCAGTATCAATATCAACCTCAAGGATGGCAACCTCAAGGATGGCAACCTCAAGGGTATCAACCCCAAGGGTATCAACCCCAAGGGTATCAACCCCAAGAGTATCAACCTCAAGGATACCAACCTCAAGGTCAAGGTCAACCCCAGTACTCGTATTTACCTCAAGGTTATCAACCTACGGGTCAATACCCTGGTCAAAGTTATCAACCACCTCAAGGGCAATCATATGGGACTGCACCTTACAGTTATCAACCCTATCCTCAATACGGCTATGGATCTCAGTATCCTCAACCTGTTACGAGTCAGTACCCTGGATTGTTAACATGGGATCCGTCACAGGGTCAACAGATGTTGCAGCCAAGTATACAGTCGGTACCTCAAGCAGGACAACCTGTAGTTCCTGGTCCACCCCAGCAACCGCAACCTGTCCAGTCAAGTGTTCAGACCCTTGTAACTTCGGTAGTTACTCAGCCGCCAATTGCACCTGGTACTCCACCTCACACGGCTGCAGCAACTACCGCTACATCTACCATGCTTACTTCTGGAGTATCGGCAGCTCCGGTTTCTACTGTCCCTGTAACCACTCCTCAGACATCTGTACCGTTGTCTGGATCTACGGTTCAAACCACAGTCCAGATGCCTGTAGGCCAACCTGGTACAAGTACGGTTGTTACTACTCAACCTCAATTTGTTCAACCTCCGTACCAGGGACAGTATCAACCTGGGCAAGCTGCCCAACAACCGGTTTACCAGTATCAACCGTATCCTGGGTACACTTATCAACAACCTCAGCAACCCCAGTACGGTCCGGTTAATCCTGGTTTTCCAGGAGGATATAATATCCCAAATGCGACTCCTGTTCCTAGTTATCCTGGATATCCTCCTCCTGGGGCTGGTATTGTGACTCAGAGTTTTAGAGATCCTAACCGGCAGTTACCGTTTATTGCGACTTTAGATTTACCCGACTTGACGCGCCTAACGAACGATCCAATTCAATATCTTCAGTTCTGGCCGCCAATGCCAAATAAGTTGCCCAGCGATATACCCAAGTTCGAAGGTAAGTCTGGAGAGGATCCGTCCAATCACGTGATGACTTACCACCTCTGGTGTGCTTCAAATTCTATCTCAGATGATTCCATCCGCTTACGTCTTTTCCAGCGTACACTCATTGGTCTCGCGGCCAAGTGGTACATTGAGTTACCACGGGCCTCTTTTTACAACTTTAGCCAGTTAGCTACCTCGTTCTTAACTCATTTTCAGTTACCAGTCAGATACGATAATGGTACAGAATTATTAACTTCGCTAAAACAATCGACATCCACGTACATTTCTGATCACATTCATGAGTGGAGACGTCGAAGGAGATTAGTGAAAGTTTTTATCCCGGACCAAATCTTAGCTGAATGGTTTGTCAAATCATTATTACCACGAATTACTGAAGATGTAGCTAAGGCCGGAGTAGTTACTGAGGAGCAAGTCATTGCTCAAGCACAATACCTTGACTTAGTTTACACTCAGTCGGGTACGTTACACGAGAAAATTCCGGATCTTCCAAAGTCAAACCAAATCGCTGCTGCTCCTTCGGGATCTCATGCCGCTGATGGTATGATTGGTATCGTGACTACGAAGAGCAAGAAGAAGTCTTCCAAGGCTTCAACTACTCCAATTATCACTTTGCCTGATTCTCCGACAGGAGAGTCTTCTCCTGAACTCACCGCCGACATTCACGCCGTAGAGTCATCTACGGCCAAACCAAAAAACGGTGGAAAGAAGAAAGGAAAGAAGAAGGCCAAAGCAGACAAGGCTCCAAAGGAGAAAACGGAAAAGTCGGAAACCAATGACGAAAAGCGCAAACCTCGATATCCTTGTCTCATTTGTGAAGAAGATCATTTTACGAGAGACTGCCCTCATCGGGCCGAGGTAGTGAAAATAGTCAAAGGTTCTCCCACTCCTGCTGTGTTAAAAAATCCATTTCCAGAGCAGGAGAATAAGATGATAGGTTCTTCTTCGAATGCCAGTGAAGAACCCATTTTGATGATGTCTCATGTCAGGATTGCGACTCGATCGCAAGATTATGGTAGTAAGGCTCCTGTTGATGGCAAGGAAGCAGAATCTTCTCACTCTAACCCATCAACCTCAGCTCCTGGTTCCGATCCACTACAGATCGAAAAACCTAACCCAGACTTAGTGATTAAGCCGCCCGCCAAGGGTGTACTTCGAAGGTCTGCTTTCAATCCACATGCGAGAGCAGCCCAGAATTACAACATTGTTGAAGACTTAGCTGTTTCACCTTCAGCAATGTCGGCACTCGAAGTGCTGCAATCATGTCCAGCGCAACGAAAATTGCTTTTGTCGGCTATCGGAGCTGTCGATGTTCAGGACCCGAACCTAATGATCTTTGATCTAGAAAATAGTACACCGCGTCTCCCCCATCAAATGGCTTTCCAAATCCCAGTGATAGTCAAAAACAGGCCTATTCATCGGACTGTGATTGATGAGGGAGCTTCTACGTGTATTATGTCGATTCAATGTTGGAGATCGCTTGGTTCTCCTTCGTTGAACCAATCCCCCACCATCCTTAAGGCCTTTGATGGCCGTGGGTTCCGTCCGTTTGGTATTCTACAAGAATTGCCTATAGGGGTCGAAGGTAAAACCGTTAGTCTGGATGTGGAAGTGGTTGATGCCCCTCTAGACTACAACCTTCTTTTGGGTCGAAGTTGGTCATATGCTATGACAGCGGTCGTTTCATCGGTCTTCAGAATAATTAAGTTTCCACATAACGGTAAGATCGTGACTATTGATCAGCTGACATACTTTTCATCCGACCCAACCTCTTCAGAGACTATCCAACATGTTGGTAAGACGACAATCCCTTATAGGGACATTGGTGTAGGTTTAGTTAAGGATTCCGGTTTACTGGGAACTTTTCCTCTCCCTCCACTCAGCGTAGACCCTTCGTTTGCAACGATTCATATGATCACATCAGAAAACATTATTTATGATGATCCTTGGTATGTTCCCTCTGACTCTGAGCTAGATTCATTCGGTGATGTTATGCCGTTGAGTCCGTATGAAATTGCTTATGAAGCTCTTATGTCTTTTACCGATTTTCATTCAACCGAAGCCGACCAAATGAATGTGGTCAGTGAAGAGTCACTTTTCACCTCACCCTTAGAACGGATAACGTTTCCCGAAGACGTGTCATCTGACGAACAACTTCGCGAAATCCTAAGTGTAGATGATCTACCATGGGAAGATCTCCATCACAGATCTTCGTTTTTACCTAAGGGCGATGCATTTGAAAATGATTTTTCATCTATCTTTACCGCTGAATATGTCAAAGACGCTCAGGATCCAACGAAACATTCTGATTCAGAGTTGAATTTAGGGAATATTTCTCGTACTATTCCCATTGATATATCAGTGAAGCCCGGAATCGAGGAGAACATTCATATAGGTGCCGCATGTACTGCAAAAGAAATCCAAACTTACAAGGCCCTATTCCAAGAATTCCGCGACGTGTTTGCCTGGTCTTACGAGGAAATGCCAGGAATCGATCCTGCCATTGTTGTTCATGAAATCAAAACCTACCCGGATGCTAAACCCATTCGGCAACGGTTGCGTCAGATTCACCCTCGAAAAGCAGCTGCAATTAAAGCAGAAGTCGAAAAGCTGTTGAAAGCAGGTTTCATTTATCCGATCCCGTTAACGGATTGGGTATCGAATATTGTTCCCGTCAATAAAAAACAAGGAACAATAAGAATCTGTATCGACTATAGGGATATCAATCGAGCTTGTCCAAAAGACAACTATCCTACGCCTTATATCGATCAAATTATTGATGATTGTGCCGGAAGTGAGATGTTTTCCTTCATGGATGGTTTCTCAGGTTATAATCAAATCAATATTCTACCTGCCGACCAACCAAAAACGGCATTCATTTGTCCATGGGGGACATTTGCTTATTGCAAATTACCTTTTGGGCTTAAGAATGCCGGCGCTACTTTTCAACGGGCGATGTCTTATGCATTTCATGACATCAAGCACATTGTGCAACCCTATCTCGATGATTTGCCTGCTCATTCTTTACGTCGAGCTGATCACCTTGTCCATCTACGAGCAATCTTTATGAGGTGTAGGCATTATCGAATTCGGTTGAATCCCCACAAGTGTGTTTTCTGTATAGAAACAGGTCGATTGCTGGGATTTGTTGTTTCCAAAGCCGGCATTCGCGTCGATCCCTCGAAAGTCGAGGCTATCATCAAATTGCCTCCTCCTTCGAGTTTGCGCCAACTCCAAAGTTTGCAAGGGAAAGCGAACTTTTTACGCCGATTCATCCCAAACTACGCCGAGGTCACTAAAGGTTTTACACGGTTGTTGAAACAGAACGTACAATTCTTTTGGGACGAGATTGCCCAACAATCTTTTGATGCATTAAAACACGCGTTGACCCATGCACCGTTATTGCATCCTCCCAACTACAACCAGGACTACTTCTTATACCTCGCAGCTTCGCATTCCACCATTGGAATGGTGTTAGTTCAAGAAGATGAATTCAAGGCAGAGCATGTGATATATTATCTTAGTAGAACCTTAAATCCCACTGAGTTAAAATATTCGCATGTGGAGAAATTGGCCCTGGCAGCCGTTCAAGCTGTCCAGCGTTTTCGTCACTACATTCTTCTCCGCAAAACTACCGTTATTTCGGATTGCAACCCTATGATTTATATTTTGACAAAACAACTGCTAGGGGGCAAGTACTCTAAATGGATCGTCATCCTGCAAGAGTTCGACTTGGAGTTTGAGAAGTCCAAGTCTAAGAAATCTTTAGTTTCGCGGAATTGATGTGTGATTTCCCGAGTGCTGACACAGAGACTGTGGCAGAAGAGTCCATTGCGGACGAATCTTTGTTTCTTATTAGCACTGTAGATCCGTGGTATGGGGATATAATCATCTATCTCCAAACCCAAACCTTTCGGCCTGAAGCTTCCAAGGAAGACCGTCGAAAAATTCGGTTTCAATCCCAGCAATACAGAATTATTGGAGATACACTTTATCGCCTGGGGGCAGACTTAGTTTTTCGACGTTGTTTAACTCACGAAGAGGCTGAGAGAGTTTTGAATGATTGTCACTCTGGAGCATGTGGCGGTCATATGTCTGGGTATGCCACAGCTCAGAAGGTGTTGCGCGCTGGCTATTTTTGGCCGTCTATGTTTAAAGATTGTATCCTTGCCGTCAGAAAATGCCACAACTGTCAAGTGTTTGATCGAAAGATGCGCGCTCCACCTGCTCCTCTCCACCCTATAATTGCCGCTGGTCCATTCGCCAAATGGGGTATTGACTTTATTACTTGTAACCCTCACTCGGCCGGGGGGCATGCGTATATCATCCTCGCGGTTGATTATTTTACTAAATGGGCCGAGGCGATGCCTACATTCGACGCAAGCGGCAAGACAGCTGCAGTTTTCGTATTCAATCATATCATAACTAGGTTTGGTGTCCCACAAGCAATCATTACTGACCATGGAAGCCATTTTCGAAACGTCATGATGACTGAGCTTACAAGCCAGCTTGGTTTGCGCCACGATAGCTCTACTCCTTATTATCCGCAAGCCAACGGTTTGGTTGAGTCAATCAACAAAGTTCTAGTCATCATGATTCGACGGATCATTGGTATCCATCGAACGAATTGGCATAACATGTTATTTTCGGCGCTATGGGCATATCGAACTTCAGTGAAAAATTCAACAGGTTTCACCCCTTTCCAGCTAGTTTATGGCTTAGAAGCTGTGTTACCTATTGAATGCGAAATCCCATCACTTCAAATGGCTGTCGAATTACTTCCAGCTACTTCCGAAGAGGAGAAACGGTTATTATACTTGGCTAAATTAGATGAGACTCGACGTGACGCTACTTTAGCTATCGAGACTCACGCGAAACGAATGAAAGCTCAGTACGATAAAAATGTAACTCCTCGAAGTTTTTCGGAAGGAGACCTAGTACTATTATATGATCAAGCTAACGATAAGCTAGGTGCCGGAAAATTCGTTCCCATGTGGCATGGGCCCTACATTGTAAAGCGAAAGCTAGCAAAAGGGGCTTATGAGCTAGTTGATTTTGATGGGGACTCTTTGGGCAAACCCAGAAATGGACTTTACCTAAAGAGGTATTATGCTTAAAATGATGGGTATGGAGAAATTTTTAGATAGGTTAGATTTTCTTTCTAGCTAGCAAGTGTGTTAGTTTAGTCAGTGTGCTTAGCTTAGCGAGTGTGGTTTTTCGTCATTATTCTGGCTTATCTTGGTTTTACTCTTGATATTGTAGATGTCGACGCCTCTCCAAACATACATTGGATTTGCTGATGGTGCTTGTCGTAGTACACGGAATATCTCTTCCGCAGCTTGGGTTATCTATTCGCCCTCTGACGAGTTAGTTTCTATGCATGGGGTAAGCCTCGGTCAAACAACGAATAACATTGCAGAATACAGTGCAGTGGTTGAATTATTATCCGAATCTATTTCATTTGGAATTCGACGTTTGATAGTGAGGTTAGATTCTGAACTTGTTGTATTACAGCTTAATAGAGTTTATGCCATTAGAAATCCTGTGTTATTAAGGTTGTTTTTGAGAGTGCGTCTCTTGGAACGTGAATTTGATTACATTGAATATCAACATATTCCAAGGTCCTTGAATACATTAGCAGATGCAATTGCTTCTCGAGTGTTGGACAGACATTTACAATAATCATGCAAGTAAATTTAAAAACATTTCATCATACATGTTAAACAAGATAAGCCGGTAATAGTGATATATATATAGATAGAAGTGTGTCAAAAAATATATACATCGTCTTCGATCATAGGTTGAAAACACCTTATGATCGGCAAAATGATAGTACAAAAAGTCAAAAATGTCACATGTGACTACAAAAGTGACTAGTCAATCACTGGTGGTGCTCTCTGTACGACACCACTGCGCGGGCTACCTTACGCAAAAATCTCCTAAACGGTCCAGGGACCGCGACTACAAAACGCTGAAGCCTGATAGGAATGTCGTCCATAGTAGTCTCAGGTATGTCTACCGTGAGACGCTCTAGATCATGCTCCAACTCAGCTAGTACGTCTGCAGCCGCATCCTGTGGGGCCGGTACCGGTGCAGCTGGATGTAGTCTATCATAAGGCCGGAGGTTGGCTGGACGCTGTGGACCAACATCTGCATTTTGAAAATTTTACTGTTAGTTTGAGACGATATATATGAAAAATAAAAAATACATAATTAGAAAACTTGTGAAAATAAAAGTACCTCTGTCGTCCCATTGTTCTCCCTGTGGAAGAACCATGTCCGGATCACCTCTGAAATCCATTCCGGCATACGGAAAGTCCTGTATCACAAAAAGCTGGCCCTCTAACCAGTCAAAGTAACTGTCTGAGAATCGAACCACTGCCGCACCCTCGTCAGGATGCCGGGCCATCACCGCAACCCATCGTATCAGCTTTGGCTCCCGAGGACCCAAGTCATCAACAGTGAGTTGCTGAGGGATCAGCATTGGAACTCTCTCCAAGGCAAAGCTCACGACTATAGGCCCATATCCAAAAGTCTTTAGTCGTCCGTTCTTTGCCTTGGTCAGTTGGCTCTTCATATGAGCCGACACAGCTTCACACCAGTTGAAAATGGTGCCTTGGTAACAGTCAATTGCCATCCGCATTTGGGATCCGGAAGCAATGTGTAAAGCGGCCGCGCCGCAAATCCTGGTGACCGTGAACGCTATGACTTTGAGTTCAGGCAGAGTGATGTGTTTTATCTCTATGCCTTTTGAATGGTGAGCCCCACGTGTGCACCAATCCTCGCGGAGACTATCAAGGGATTGGCCACCCGGCCTAGTCCCCGCAAGATTGAGTTGCTCACCTCTGTTTGGCAAGCCAGTGAGAAAGTATACATCCGAGGGCTCTATCTCGAGCTGGTGCCCTCCTATGTAAAAGCATTGTTCTTGAACGTTCCATCGCTCAACCAGCCATTCCAAGAATCTTACCTGGCCCCTCATGCCCGGTATGGTCCAATATTTGTATAACCCGCATGTTCTTAGGGCATCCAGAGAAGGTTGGTGATTTATTGCAGCTTCATCTTCCTCTACATGCTCTCTCTCTCTCCAGTCTAACATGATTAATGCCCTGCATATCAAAAAGGCAATTAGAAATTGATTTGAGGATTTTTGGTAGTTTTTTGAGGGAGTTGGGGTTTTGAAATGCGCACTTCTCGGAAGACGCACCCCAGCTTTGTAGCACAGGGCGTCCGGACGCAGCTGGCCTGAAGGCGGGCTGCGTCCCCCGACCGTTTTCCCGTATGAGAAAAAGTCGGGGGACGCAGGTCACCCGAAGGGCACCTGCGTCCGCCGAGAGGCGCATTCCAAAACCAAAACCCCCCCAAAAAATGAAACTAAGACCTAAAAATTAATTCTAAACGGATAGAAATGCAGAGTAGGATGTGTAAAATACCTGGATGAAGCGGCGTTCGATTCCGACGGTCAGATTTTCCGCAGCAACCACGGGAAGTTTCTTGTCAAAAGCTCCTTTTTCAACCTCCAAAGTCAAACGGTAAAAATGACATGGTAAAAGGTCTTTTTATAGGTTTTTTGGGTGAATTAGTTCATTTTTTACCATGAAAAGATGTTTTTCGACGTATTTTTGCCTATTTTAAACAGGTATGAGTAATGTGTTGCTTTTGTACAGGACAAAAGGACTTCAAGGGAAATTGTCATTTTTCACAAATAAAATATCAGAGTCATCTTTTAAGCCCTTTTCTGACTCCTAAAACATGAAAAGATCGCCGAGTGTTTCTTTTTCACTCGTTAAAACGGAATTAAAAGATGGTCCCCTTTTAGCTCTTTTCTGACCGTAAAATCAAGAAAAGATTGCCGGGTTTTTGTCGTTTCAAACTCGATAAGGAAATAAAACGACGTGTCCTTGATCGCTTTTTACTTTTCAGGTCGACGACACTATTATGAAAGTACTCCTTGGTCGCAAGATCAAGCGGTTCCCCCAGGTATTATTTTATACTTTTTCGGGCTTGAGGGACACAAATTTACGAAAAAGTTCAACGTGGAGTTTCCTTAAGTTTTTCAGACTCTCTAAAAATGAAAAACGCCGAGTTTCTCCTATACTGGGCTCGTTAAACTTTTACAGTAAAGGACCTGTTCAATTACAAACAGGAACGAACCACTCCTTCCTAGGGTTCGAATTTAAACTAGGTTGGACTCGTCCGAAGGATGAGCTTATAATCAAGCATATGTTATCCTCCTCAAGCTTGTTAAAAATAAAGAGGTACTTGCCAGAAATGGTGGGGGAAAAGAGAGAAGAATGAACCTATTTGTTACCTTTATCTCAAAAGAAACTTTATTACCACTCTTGAACACGACACTTTTGCATTCACCTGGGTTGGGAAATCTTTTACCTCACAGTTGACCAAATCACTTTGAAAATCTTTAACCGGGTTCCAGGGATTAACTTTGAGTTATTCGTCACCAAACCATCTGTCGTGTCGTTATGTGTTCAAGAGGTCTGCAAACAAAACTTTCATCTGCAAAATACTTGTCATCCATTTGACCATCCCTGAGTCAGTCCTTACAGCAACATTTCTTCAACTTGAACAATGATTTCGTGTTGCAGGCTTGCCTGCAACGAGTCGCTTTCTATCGACATCGACACATTATCTAGAAAGATGACTTAGGAATCGACAGTACCTTGAAGTCTGCATGCATCAATGGCAGGTTTCTCGCCTTTGACGACAGTTTACATCATTGACTTTCGATCAAAGGATTCCGTGAAGTGTTCGACATCAAAACATCTATTCACATTTCACGGGTTGTGCTTGGTACTTTGAGAACCATTGACATTACTGGTGGTCTCTCTCACGCTTGTTAACAGTTTACATCACTCACTGGTAATCAAGTGGTTTCTAACATGTTCGACATCTAATCATTTAATCACATGCTTAGAATCGTACCAATTCGGAAGTAGAAGTGAAGACCCTGGATCTAGTTTCTACCATCCAGGCTGCGAGGAGTTTTGTATTCATTATCTATGTAGACTAATCATAAACAGATGGCTGCGTCCATACTGTGTCTACAAAAGTCTATAAAAAATGATGTACTGCAAGATCATTCCTGTATCAGAATAGTTAGTCCATTAGTTAAAGTTTTGAATCTGAGTATGGGAATGCCTACCTCAGTGATGATATAATCTTATACATGTATTTTGTGTTGAAAATTGCAGGTTCCAACCAGGTCATCCACAAGACAATCCTTGAAATGATAAAGCGCTTCACCCTTCCTAGAATTACAAAACCCTAATCTATTCCAGGCTTCGCACTTTAGGGGGCAATCTGTTACACTAAAAAATGTCACCTTGACTACTTACAGTTAGTATGGCTCAAATCAACAGTCATGCTACCCTTTAGGCAAGTCTTATGCCTCTGTTATCCATCTCAAACTCAAAGAAGAGAGAAAGTCTTGTAAAAACTATGTTTATCTCTGGGGTCGCAGGTTCTCTCTAGCCTTACCTGCGGGGACGCTGACCATGTTCACAAAAGTTGCGTCCATGGACGCTCTGTATGTTAAGGGACAGGTGCGTCCTTCTGTAAAAGGCAAAATGCGCGAGTTTTATCTTTAAAAAGTTACTTGTGGTTACTTCTAGAACATTCTAGAGGTCGGTTTGATGAAATGGATGCGCCTCCAGTTGGTTCATGTATCTCTATTAAGAGGGAACTTATCCCATCAATAAGGGAGCTATCCCACCCAAAGAGGGGGATTATCCCATTGATGGTGGACCTGAATAACCTCTTTACAGCACTATAAATAAAGACATTGAGCCAGAGGGAAGAGAGGTTAGAGCTATACATTTTCTTTGGGTAAATGCTGCAGGATTTAGGTCTTCCATTAGAACCTTTGTGAGGAGAGATTGTCTTTACATGATTCTACTTGGAAGTGGGTGAGCTTTGTCAAAGTAGAGGAAAACACTTGATGGACCCTGGGAGGAACTTGCACAACACCAAGGCCAGGTTGTAAGAGTTTCTTTGTTTCGTTATTAATACAAACTGGTTTATTTTTCTCAATAGCTTATGTTAATGAGTTATTTCATGTGTTCCTTGGTCTGCATGTTGAATGTATGTTTTATTATATGAAATACAAGTGCTTGGTAATTGTTTGATTGTTTGTGGTTGCAGGAATTGACTTGAAGGAGGAGCTCATCCGGATCGGCAAGGACGGACTACAACAACAGCGTTTTGGAATAAGGTAAGCCTAAACACTTGTAGTTTTCATGTTGTAAAAGGTATATTTAGAGAAAGATTACTCCATTTTGTCTTGTTTGTCGCTAGAGAGTTTAGACTCCTAGGGAGGTCAGTTGTGTCCGCCCAAATGACTTTTTCCGCCACGACACTAGGTGTTTCCATTTTCTTTCTTCAGGGCATCAATTAATGATAATTATGCTTCACTATGCCCTTTGAACTTCAAACTAATTTTTCAACCCAAACTTGAGCAAAATTTTAAAAAGACTACACACCTTTTTTTGCTTTGTAGAAGCTCGATATTGAATCTATTGTATCTCTGTAATTGCAGATCTCCAAGGTTTGAAATTGCTTCTTGCGGTAGCCCTCTGAGTCCTTGTTCCAATGTGACTAGTCTTATCAAAATTGGATTCTCCAAGAAAGAGTTATGCCCAATCTCTCAAGATGACTTGATTATATACTTTTTCAAGAGAGCGAACTTGTATGACGTGTCACGTGACAACGTTTCAACCTTAAAATCTAAAAAAGATACACAGAAAATTACAGTCTGTCCTCTTTCTGTAACTTATTATGAAATTTCAACCTGATGCTCAGAGAGAAAGTTATGACGATTTTCCCAAGATCACATTTCTGGAATGTAATTCAGGAGTCTGCAAAAACCCTAACTTCCTCATATCATATCTCTGAAACTATAGTGAGACAAGATCTGAAATTCGGACCCAAGGTTCAAAACAATTACATCTCAAATGGGATTTTTTAGCTTTTGAAACTTCATAGAGAAAGAGTTATAGCGAAAATGCCATGATGACCTGTTTGGAGCAGCAAAACCCTAGAATCCAAAGCTCTGATACCAGATGTTAAGAAACTAGCTCACAAAAAGATAGAAAAGATAGATCAACAACTTCATAATCAACCTCTTTGAGGAGGAAACCTCCTTTACATTACACAAATGAAAAATTCTTGGATGATACAAATGACAAAACCTCATTCCTATATATAGGAGTCTAAGGGGTCACAATATAATCAAATTCGGCATAACAATAATAATATAAGGGCACAACAATAACAATAGTGGGCTTCTATGGAGCAAAATAATAACAATATGGGGACAATAGGGGCACAACAATAACAATAAGGGGTACAATGACAATAGTAATGGGGAAATCACTATTATTATAGGGACCTAACACGGTAGAACCCACACATATCACAATCGACAGTTGTTCGGGCCTATAGTGTTAAAGCACTGAAAGGGGCTGAAAACCATTTATCAAAGGATTGCAAGCGAAAAACCAAGGGTAGGTAGGCCCTTTTCTCTCTCCTCCAGGGGGGCCGCCTAGCGGAATACCATTGGTCCCTATGAATCCACATGGCAGCTAACGTCAGCATGACGTTGTGGTACGGAGGACACGTGGCATGCAAATCTTGCATTTTCGGGGGTCCTATGGGGGCATATCCGGGTGACACATGTCACCACTCAGGAAGAGACGTGTGGCACTGATGACATCATCAATCCTGCATATCAGTGATCGGAGGTAGCAGCGCATCGTGCATCACAAGGAATTCGTCGATCGCAAATTGCTGATAAAGGGGCTCCGATAAGGGGGCTAGCCTACGATCACATGGATGGCTGAAGAACCAAGGGCTAAGCATTAAAGGGTCCAATCCCATAGATCAACGATCGCACAGGTCAAAATCCCTCCTCCGCCAAAGTCCCTTACGATTGTGATATGCGGGAACCCTCCTCGAAGCAATATTTTATGTGATATGCCTTATGGAAATTTCATGTCCAGGAAATCAACAAGCTCTATGAGATATGGTAGGAAGGCCCTCTCCTATATTGTGATTGCGATACCCCGGGTGGACCCAATCCCGCAGATAGGTGATCGCAAGGGTCAAGGGGAGATACCAAATGTGACCATTATAAACCACCGATATGTGGGATTCTATGCAACAAAGGAAAAAGACCCCCGGAGAGGAGTCTAAAGGCCCTAGTGCCAGAGCACTAAGCACCTGGTCATAGCCCCCAATCACATGAAGAAAAAGGGGCTAAAGTGGATCAGAATGCCCCGTCCTGTAGAGACTATTTAATGGAAATCCCTAATGTGATAATTCTGCGACCAGGTAGTGTAGAACTTTAAAGACGTGGTGGGTCAGCAGTTGTGGCATTTAAGAAAGGAGATGGAGCATTCAAACTCGGCATGGACTGACCCAGAAAGACCCCTCGTGACACGAAACCAGGGTCGAAACTGACAAAAGTAAACGAATATTTGGAAGCTCGGGACGACTTGATTATCCAACATGGTGCCCCATACAGGGGGAAGACAAAGTACCACCCCGGGGTCCTCTGCTTCTGTACTGTGGCGTGAAACTGATAATTTCCCATTCCCATCTCCAAAGAATGAGCAAGCCAAATAGTTATGACCGAAAGTGACAAGTGAATTGGCTGAAGCATCGTGGCAGAGATGTGGCTTGATCAGAGGCAATTACAGGGACAACAGAGAGATATTTTCCTCGCCATCTTTCAGTTTTTCTTTAGTTCTGATTGCTCTGTAATTTCTATGTATTTTAAAATAAGGGAATCAAATCCCGATGAAATCATTTTGAGGCAGCATAGCTTTGCATGCCGAGACAACTAGTTTATGAGATAGTTGGAACTCACACAAAGATATTTTGGTAAATTTTTTATTCAAAGCCCCCCTTCTCTATATAAATAAGGGGGGGAAACACTTAATACAGGTTCTGGAATTCTGCACCAGCAGTGGTCCAAATTCTTGGGTTCCATTTTGGTTCTAAATGCTTGTTCATGAGGGACTTGAGTTGTAGATTGTTGAATGTAAATGGACTAGTGAATGAGACTCCTTTTGAAGATTAATGAAACTATTTTGGTGATTCCAATCATGGCAATGCGCAATATGTTTTCCCCTCTGTAAATCTCATTTCATATATGTTTTTCCTTCTTTGAAATAGTGTAATGAAACTGTCGGTTTCTCCCTGATTCATGGATTTATCCAAGCTGCTAAATAGCAAACAATCCCTGTGTTTAAGACAGAGTTACTTTTGTTAGTCTGTAACCTGCAGTACCTGTGTATAAGACAGATTTACTTGTGTTATTTGATTAACCTGCAGTACTTGTGTGAGCCCAGATTTACTCATGTTGTTTGGTGATAAAGGTACCCATGATATATTTGGCATGAAACCTTAGTTAGTGCTCCATTGTGGGTTTCACCTATGTTCATGATTGTATATTTGTTACTAAGCAGCGAAAACACCTGTGTTAGCTACATATTTACTTAAGTACCTATAATGTGCACATATTTGCTTATGATTTTAGTGACAAATGTGCCCATGAGGTATATGGTCTGAAAGCCTTGAATAACACTCCACCATCTCTAAAAGTTCATCTCTTCCCTCTTCCATCTTTCTGTTGGAACATTATTGCTTAGGATTCTATTAGGAGCCCTATGCATCGAGTTCCCTCCTTTCTTTCCCCCTCTTCACTTTACTGCAACTGCAATATTAAGTTGTGTGATTGTTGTGTGTTGGTCATCATAACAAGGCATTTCTCTTTGAGGTTGTCTTGATTTACCCCTGAGAATTCAAATCCATGTGTTGGCTTGAGTTTATCTTCATGAAGGTCGATTGACCCAAGCCCATTTTTATCTTATTCTCTTCTACGTGACAATTGGAGTGTTGCATAAACCCCCTCACTGATAATATTCCATGCACTCCTCTATTTAATATGTCCTAGGCACTGGTCTACAATCAACCCAGAGGCTATCTCTAGGAAGCTTTCTATGTCTCCTGAAGCACTTGTGTTGTGTGTGCCGTTAAAATCCACAACACCCTACAAGGAAGAAGTTCGACTGAATTTCAGGACATCAAGAAAATAAATTGATCAAGGAGTTGAAGGACCCGTGAAGAATAAGATGTTGATTAAAAGGATAGTCCCTAGTTAAGAGGGAGCTCTGACAAGTCCCTATCTAAGAGATAGCTTGGGTAAGTTCTTGGTCAGAAGGAGCTTGGGTACATTCCTTTACAGGGATGGGCATATCTTCCCTAGTTGAGAGGGAGAAATAGACACAACATTCTTGTCTTCACTTGGGAAGAAAGAATGAAGGATTGGGTAATCATCTGGCATCCGATGCTCTCTGAGGATGTGTAGGGCATCCAAGATAAGAGTAGGAAAGAGGACCGATATTATTTGAGGGTTGGGAACCCAAGATAATAATGGTCCTACATGGTGTTGTGGGGAAAATTATCCAACACGAAATGACCCTATCCCACTCTAAGGGTGATAGTTCCTTAGCAACAGTCAAAGCAAAGCTATCTAAGATTACTTCTTTATGACATGCAAAAGAGGAAAGGAAGAGATCCACTCACCGATGTCTTTCGCGAATGGTCAATCCAATCTTCTCTCTTTGCTGCTTGCTCCCAGCTCCTTGTCTTCTCACGGGCCCAGCTACACAAGATCCTGCAAACAAGACGAGAAAGGGAAACTACAAGAAGCATGCATTCATAATTGATCCAAGGATTAGCATAAATCAAATACGCAAGTAAGACAATACATCATTGAAACACATGCGAATAGAAGAACCTCAAATGCTTTATTAATGGAAGAAAGTAAGGTTCAGGCGGTGATACAACCATAAGAGGTCCAATCCAGCATCACCTTCCCGACGGAAAGAAATCTCCTCTTCACCTCCCTAAGGCAATCACCCAATACTCTCAACTGTAAACCAACAGCAATTCTTTGCACAAAATTCCGGCCTTCAGATCCCATGGGATGAGATCCTTATATAGAGTTTTGGAGTGAAGATAAGTCAGCTTGATGTGTGACTGTTGTCCTCTTCAACCCCAGTTGTTCTTTAGTTCTTGAGTCCACTCAGAGGTTCTACCTTCCACTTGGAGTTTTAGAACCTCTTTACTCATCATTAGGTGAATCTTCTGATCCAAGTGTCAATTTGGAAGCTTCCTAGGCACTGACACATTGAGGAAAGATTCCTCCACATGTCCAAACTCGCTCAGCGCAGGTAGCCTTTGATGAAGTTGACATTCAGCGTAGGTAAACCATGGAGCAGTTGACATTCAGCACAGATGCCCAGTGGAGCAGCTGCTTTGATCCAAAATTGACCTGTTTTTGAGTGTTTTTCAGTGGAGAACTGATCTGAAGTGCTGTGGTTTGCTGACCTTGTTCCTCTAGGGGTAGGAACAACATGTTTATGGAATTTGGATCCCTCAGATTATTGACATTTCATGCTTCATGTTGTAAGGCACAAAAATGTCTATAACAGTTGCCCCCTAAAGTATGAGGTCGTTTATCGGGTGAAATTCTTTATTAGGAGGATCCGAAGTTCATTCAATCGTCGGGAGGTGACCTGTAACAAAATACAATACAATACATTATTTTTCATACTGCTTTCATGATCTAGCTGATGCGGGCATTTCCCATGCTCAGCTTTATAAATACATTTTCTGTACATAAACAGACGATCGTCTGATAGTAGACTGATAATTCTTTGCTTAAATTATCATCCTTTTAGTAGGATGATCATCTGCTGCACATGTCAATGTCTTTTATCTCCTAAATATATGTCACAGCCCGGATGGATGAAACTAGATCCGGGGTCTTCAAATTTGTCCGATCTTCTCTCTAAGTACAGGTCGATCCATGTGAGAATTTCTTGGAGTCGAACATGGAAAGACATCGCTTGATTACCAGTCAATAATGTAAACTGTTAACAAGCGCGATAGGAATCACCAATAATGATGATGACCCTCAAGGTACTGCAGCACAATTCATGTGGCATGAATATAGGATTTGGCGTCGAACACCACGCAAAGTCTCCCGGTCGAAGGTCATTAATGTATACCTGTCGCCAGAAGTGAGAAACTTGCCATTGAGGCATGCAAGCTTCAAAGTACTGAGGGGGTGTTCCTAGATCAACTTCTTGGATAATGAGCTGATGTCGACAAGAAGCGATCTGTCAAAGGAGGGCCTTAATGAATCCCACATCAGTGACACGGAACGGAGCTAGTAATTGTGATGATGGTGAAAACGATCTGTGAAATATGATTCAGGGTGGCGGTCATGAAAGGATGAAAGATGATGTATGGCAGTGGATGGGACCCGGTTGACACTCTCTGAATGACATCTCTTGAACATATAACGACACTGATGTGATGGATCGGTAGCATTACCCCAAATGTGGATGGTATGGCGAGACCATGGTGAAGGGACCGGTGAATGAAAACAACCCAACCCGATGTTTTGACGGAGGCAAAAGTGTTATGTTCAAGAGCGACTTGCTACCATTAAGCTTTGAGGTTCTCCCAATTTTTCCCCAGTCATTTCTGACCAGTACCTCTTTATTTTTGTCAAGCTTGAGGAGGATAACATATGCTTGTTCTATAACCTGCCCTTCGGGCAAGCCCATCGCTATGTTTTAACGAGCCTAGCGATAGGGAAACTCGTTCTCGTCTAAAGACAAGTTTGTCGCTATTTAATGTATTTAACGAGTCTAGCGACAAAGACAACTCGGTCCTTTTCATTTTCAGAGAGTCTAAAAAGGTACGTAAAGTTAACTCCAAAGGTCCTTTTTCGTCATCTAATCCCTTAAGTCCGAAAAAGTATAAAATAATACAGAAGGGATGAATGTTCGATATCTTTATCGAGCCGAACTAGACAAGCGCTCGATCTTTTTGTGCAATAATCCCTCAGGTCCAAAAAGATTAAAATTTAGAGGAGGGATAGCTCTTCCGGTCCTTTTAACGAGCTGGAAGGCCAAAACTCGGCAAACTTTTCGTTTTGTACGAGTCAGTGAAAAGAGCTCAAAGAAGACTCGTATTTTGAGGAACGAGTGATAAACAGGGATAGCAGCAGATTCCAGGTACAGGTTGGAATTTTCCAATCACGGCAGTGTCACAAGGATGGCTAGGTGAAATCACTCTTCGCAGCTGTTCCTCAAAATAGGTAAAAAATCAAGTGGATGTGAATGATCGGCCAAATGAAAAGTGGAGGTGACGGTGCAAACACGACCAAGGCTTTTACGGCTGATGAATTTACGGTCTCAAATGGTTATTTACCGGTTCATTTTTTCTTGATGAGCTTGAACTCTGGGGGAAGCTTGCTCACATGTGCATTTATTTTTTAAAGAGCATGAATCTCTTGCTAAAACTGCTCGGTTTTGCGTTTATTTTTTAACGAGCATGAACTTTGCCAAAACTGCTCATTTTTTGCGTTTATTTTTTAACGAGCATGAACTTTGCCAAAACTGCTCGTTTTTGCCAGTCATAAAGTAGGAAGGTCTCCTGGTAGATTGCTCGCTATTTTTTAAGGAGCTTCATCTCGCTATGCTTTGCTCCATATACTCTCTTTATGCAAGCTGGGTATCGACTTATCCTACGGGTTAGAGGGGTTAGACCTACCTAAAAAACTAAAAAGTCGCTCGTGCTTGCATTCCAAGAGGTTCGCATGCCCCCAGGTATAAAGTCTAATTCCAAGGTCGCCCCTACTTGTCCGTCAAAAACCCTTGTTTTCAACGGGTGAGGCTTACCTCTTTCAGGTTATCCAAAGATCGTTCTGCTAATCCTTTCAAATAGAAACTTTCTTCGGTGATGCCTACCTAAGATAGACAAGGGTGAGTAACGGGCCCCCGTCCTCCCACATAACTTTAACAAAAGAATCTTTTTCCAGAACAACCCCATTCCTAACTGCCCCTTCTTCTTCATGAGAGCCGGACTCTCTTGCCGGATCTTACTCTTACGAAGATGAAGGAGGGGATGGGGTACGGACTAGTCATATTCTCCCGCGGAAATTCTACTTTAAACCCAAGGTTTTTTCTGACCCCAGCAGACCAGGATGCATGCCCCCTGGGTTCCGGCCCTACTTTCCCGAATCACTCGTACTCATCAGGAAGAAGAACCGGAGGTAGAGACCTTTCTTGATTGAATAGACCATTCAGGATAGGTATGTGACTATTTGCGATGCGTGATCCCGGAAATGAAAGTTGGTCTACGAGCTTGACCATTCTTCCTTCGTGTGGAAAACACATTATTCGAAAGAGTGAGGAGACTATTGCTTCCATGCAATATATGTAGTCTCGTCCAAGGAGTAGGTTATAATCCAAGGGTCCTTGGACGACCATCAAGTTCATCTTGACAGCCTTCCCTTTCAAGGTAATAGGCACATTAGGTAGAATCCCTAATGGTCGACTGGTTCCCTTATCGAAACCCGAGAGATTCCTTATCTCAGGCAAAAGCGCCGGGCAACCCAGTGCTTTCCAAGCAGTAGAGGATAGGATACTCACAGATGCCCCTTCATCAATGATAGTTCCAGCCATCACCATTTTGTATATTTGGACTATAATTCTGAATGGTATACTGGCTGGTAACCGGGGTCTGCCTAGTTGGTTCCAATCAAAGGACACAACCAGGTTGCTTGGTGGTGGGACCGAATATACAGCCGGATATGATCCTGATGATGCTCCTTCCTGCGGTAAAGGAGTGGGCGCATTGCCCTGATGCTCATCAGAATTGGTGTTGATGAAAAGAATCTAGATGGTGTCATCCTTACTCTCTTCGGTGAGGGTGTCAGCTGGGGACGAAACTTCTGAAGGGAGAACCGGGTCAACTGCCGTTTCGACCTTTGGACTTTCGTCCGGTCCGGATTCAGTAGGTTCATTTTCAGTGACTGACGCTTCAGCTGGCCCCACGAGCGGGGCAGCTGTATTTTCAACCAGCGAAGGACTTGGCGCGAGTTTTTGATATCCAGGAGGAAGTAGCAACGGTGCAACCGGTTGATCTTCCAAAACTCTCTTTGCTTCGTCTAAAAAGGGACAACGGTGGAGGGTGTGATTGCCTTCACACAGTTCGCAAGGGAATCTCATTCCCCTTCGTCGTCTAGAACCTTCACTTTCGCTGATCGATGGTAAGCATTCAACCTGGCTGTCAGAGGTTGATGCTTCCGAACTGTGCAAACGAAGGGACCAGTCCCTTAGTATTCGGGGGATACTGGGACAATCACGGTGGAAGTGGTCTCCTTCACATATGACACATGGTGCCTTAGGCCCGGTCTGTGCTGTGTGTGGATTTTGGTTAGATGTCTTTTGCTTGCCCCCAGCCGCCTTTGGCTCCTTCTGCTTCTTTTCCTTCTTCTTCTTCTCCTTTTTCTTCTCTATGGGAGCTCGGCTTTCGGCGGCTCGACCTTTCGAAGAGGAAGGATCGGAATCCTTCTCCTTCTCTATGGGAGCTCGGCTTTCGGCGGCTCAACCCTTCGAAGAGGAAGGATCGGAGGAAGATCTATAAGAAGCGGAAGGCTGGAGGGCAGCTCTAGACTGGTCTAACTGTTGACTCGACTGTTCAGGAACCGTGGTGGTCTGAACTACAGTGGTTGAGAATAGCCAAACTGGCAGGCCAATTGTCAGTCCTGGAAGCGATAACGTGGCCATGTGGGGCGCACCAACTTCTCCCCAAGAGGAGAAAGGGCTAGGTTTCCCATCATGTGGGATCCCTTGGTTGGCGTGTTCCATGTTCTCAACCTCAAGATCAACGCAGGAATAAGGGGTGATTATGTTCCGTTTAGAATGAATTTTATATGACGACGCTTTAGACACAACTTGCTTTTTCACTTTTTAAGAGTCGAGAAAAAGCTAAAGATGACTCTAGTCTCCTTCGATGTATTAACGAGCCCGAAGTGACAAATGCTCGGATGGACTTTTTCAGTTATAGAGTTTGAAAAAGGCCAAAAGAAACTACTCTGGAGTTCTAGACAAAGGGTGTGCCAAACCTTTCGCGAAACCACAGAATACGTTTTACGGTACGAGTGGTCGATCTTCGTGAATGCTGTGTTCACTGCATCGCGATCAGTAGGGCGGCCGACACGGCTTCCTATGGATAAAGGCTTTGTTCCTATAGGGGTCTCCCAATATACGTGATGGTACGCGGGAGCACAAATCCGTATTAGTGCTATCGTCCCTCCGGAGGAATCACCCACCTTCGTAGAGATCGACAGTCACTATGTTTAACGACGCCGGAACACCTCTCTACCTAGACCTCTACTGTGTTTCGTTATGTTTCAAAGCGTTGTTATGTAAATTCAGTTTGTTTTAGGTTGATCTTGCTTAGCAGTTTGCCTTTATGGATCACTACGTGATGTATGATACAACTCCTAAATGCAGTCTAAGAATGATAAGCAAGCTTTTTCAATTCTTTCAACTTATGAAAATCTTAACTACTGAGGGAAAAGAAAGACATCATCTTTTCAAACAGATCATAGAGCACACACTGATGCACTTTTCCTAAATCGACATGCAAACTGTCAAAATGCACATGCACAATGCAAGTATTTCTTTTCTCCTTCCTTAATGTTGATGTATTACAAAAAGAAAGCTGTTGTATGATTTCGAATTCAATTTCAAGCGAAAGCAAACAAGTTTTTGTCCAATAATCAAAAGAACACCTTAAGATTCACTCGTTTCAACACAAGAAATACTGAAATTTGAACCATATAACGAAAGCAAATGCTCAAGCAGCTATGAACAACAATAAACTAGCTCTTAGAATCACAACGACACTTTATCACAGGTCTAGATTCAAGAGGCCACAGCAAGACTAGTTCACTTTCATTATGGGAAACTGTAAATGAATATAAGAAATACAACAAGAACAATCACAGTTTCTTCATACAACTGAGGCGGAATGATGGCAAAGAAAGATAGTTTCAGATGGGTATACAGGTTGATAACAGGCTGCAAAAACAATACTGAAAGTTGGGCAACAGAAAGCAGGGAACCCCAGTTGCACAATGCAAAACTGGTTCAGTGCAGGTAGGACACTGTCAGTTTGACATTCAGCGCAAGTAGCCCCTTCGGGACCTGCGTTGCAGCGCAGGTAGCCTTCACTGCAGCTGCACTGAAGAGAAAACTCTCGTCTCTCTTTGGTTCCGGGTCACAGATTGCTCAAAAATCAATGGTTTTTGGCCAAATCAGAGGCTATCAGTCAAGTATACACTAGAGGATGATTAAAGGAAGATGAACACTATCACAAAGAGCTAATAAGAGTCCTTGTGGATCAGCTCTTCAGATCATAAACATGCCCAGAACTGAGCTAGAGTAGCTGCCCTCTACTTTGCCTTCGAATGATTCGAATGCAGTTCGATTCGGTACTCCCTTTGTTTAAGAAATGAATAGCAAAAAACACAAGCTACCAACAAGACACGATCCCCAGCGGAGTCGCCAGTCTGTTGTGGGGAAAAGTATCCAACACGGAATGACCCTATCCCACTCTAAGGGTGATAGTTCCTTAGCAACAGTCAAAGCAAAGCTATCTAAGATTACTTCTTTATGACATGCAAAAGAGGAAAGGAAGAGATCCACTCACCGATGTCTTTCGCGAATGGTCAATCCAATCTTCTCTCTTTGCTGCTTGCTCCCAGCTCCTTGTCTTCTCACGGGCCCAACTACACAAGATCCTGCAAACAAGACGAGAAAGGGAAACTACAAGAAGCATGCATTCATAATTGATCCAAGGATTAGCATAAATCAAATACGCAAGTAAGACAATACATCATTGAAACACATGCGAATAGAAGAACCTCAAATGCTTTATTAATGGAAGAAAGTAAGGTTCAGGCGGTGATACAACCATAAGAGGTCCAATCCAGCATCACCTTCCCGACGGAAAGAAATCTCCTCTTCACCTCCCTCAAGCAATCACCCAATACTCTCAACTGTAAACCAACAGCAATTCTTTGCACAAAATTCCGGCCTTCAGATCCCATGGGATGAGATCGTTATATAGAGTTTTGGAGTGAAGATAAGTCAGCTTGATGTGTGACTGTTGTCCTCTTCAACCCCAGTTGTTCTTTAGTTCTTGAGTCCACTCAGAGATTCTACCTTCCACTTGGAGTTTTAGAACCTCTTTACTCATCATTAGGCGAATCTTCTGATCCAAGTGTCAATTTGGAAGCTTCCTGGGCACTGACACATTTAGGAAAGATTCCTCCACATGTCCAAACTCGCTCAACGCAGGTAGCCTTTGATGAAGTTGACATTCAGCGCAGGTACACCATGGAGTAGTTGACATTCAGCGCAGATGCCCAGTGGAGCAGCTGCTTTGATCCAAAATTGACCTTTTTTTGAGTGTTTTTCAGTGGAGAACTGATCTGAAGTGTTGTGGTTTGCTGACCTTGTTCCTCTAGGGGTAGGAACAACATGTTTAGGGACTTTGGATCCCTCAGATTATTGACATTTCATGCTTCATGTTGTAAGGCACAAAAATGTCTATAACACATGGTCATACACAGTAAACACCCTGGTGGGTATGTACCTTGAGAGACAATGGTGAAGGTGTCTATATTCATTGGTCTCGCCAGCATTGTAGGTCATGGTCTCATGGAGAGATAGAGTTGTTACTCAAGGCCTTGCATTGTGACAATGTTGGTTGATAGGATGCTATACAGATGGGATTACCAATCACATTCTTCTTGTGAGATTCTTCAAATTGAGAGTAATCATGTACCATTATGAATACCTCCCTAGTAAAGAGGGAGCGTTGTAGAATGTAACTAGGTTCGGTCTTCATAATGACTTGTAATTATGAATTTATGAAGAAGAAAAAGATAATGTATTTTGTAATACTTGCATCATGGGTTTCATGAGAAAGGAGTTTTATTATAGGTCAAATACTTCTTCTTGATGTCTTTAGGAGTTTGTCATCTTGTCATAAATATAATTAAGAAGTCATGTATATAAAGTCATGTTACACATGTGAAAGACATGTCATTTATGTAAAAAGTTGCACTCCAAGACATTGTCACTATCTCTCTTGTGGTTAGCTAAAATAAAAACTATATTCTCCTGGTGAAGAAGTCGGCTTACCTCCAAGATCTTATGTTGGCCTAGATAAAAAGAATAATTCACTATATAAAGAGTGACTTGATCTCATCTTAGCACCAAAAAATTCGGACATTTGGTTGATAGCAATGCAGATCTCAGTGCAAAGTGACAAGGGTAATACAGTGAGGAAGAAAAGCTTCAACAATGTGTAAGTGTCTCATCTTTGCAATATTAACAAAGGACTGAAGACTGTCTCATCTTTGGAAATGACCGAAGACTATTCTAGGACAATATTCATTCGGTTGAGGACTATAACAAGTTCATAATAGTGATGGAAGAAACCGAGACTCAGAGACTCTCATGGACCAAAGAAAGAGATCAGTGAAGACAGAGACTCTACCATACAGTGTAAAGGAGAAATATTGTATCAAAGACCGTGTCGAGAACTATGAGATAAAGGCTAAGACTCTTCCATATAGTGTGAAGGAGAAAGATTATGTCAAATACTTTTTCAAGGACTACAAGATAGAGACCGGGACTCTCTAGGTGATAGTGTCATACAGTGTGATGAAGAAGGACTCAAGTATGAATGTCTAGGAATACAAGATATAGTGACAAATGTCTTGAAGGTGAACTTGTGTCAAGTATCTTTGTCAAGGGTCTTGGTATTCATCAATTGAAGTATCTATAAGAAGAGTTTTGTGGTTTTCCCCCTCAAGAGGAGGGATTTTAGCCATAGCTTGGAGCCTAACTATTGTGTCACTGATGTTATTGTTTTGATAGTTGTTTGATGTACTAAACACTGTAATAATGGTGAGAAAAGATAATAAGTAAAGATGTTAAACAAGCAGTTATCATGTAAGAGAATTTAAATTAATGTTTGCCCTACCCAATTCTCAACAAGCCACTCCTATTTGTTCGAGATTATAGGGCACGATAATCTCCTTCTTGATTCCTTCCTTCCTACAAAAATCTATGAACTTGTTTGAAACGTACTCTCCTTTGATGTCGGACTTGAAGACCTTTATTTTCTTTCATGTTTGGTTTTCAACCAAAGCCTTGAAGTTCTTAAATATGAAGAGTGTATGGAATCCTACGTGGAGATTTTTCTTGTCGACAGTTCAGGCTAAGTATCACAACCCTTCATTAGGAGTTTCACGGAAGAATCTTGGGTAATTTAGCTACCAAATGTGTAAATAAATAGTAGATAATCAAACTTTGGAATGTTATTATCTTTGAATTTTTTTAAAAATGAAATATCAACTAAATATTGAGACATCTTGATATGTTTCTTCTCAAAGAATCTAATATCATTGAGATTATGCCTTCCATGCAGGGATAAGATTAATGCTTTTGTGTTTTCGTAGGTATGCATTGAAGAGTGTATGGAATCCTACATGGAGAGTTTTCTTATCGACGTTTCGGACTAAGTATGACATCCCTTCATCATGAGATCCACAAAAGAATATTAGGTAATGTTGACGGTGCTAGATCCGCCAACATGTCAGGGGATATCCCCAGTAAGAAATCCCAACTAGACCTCAGACCGTTTGGTGTAGGAGTTCCAGCAGTGGGTAGTATGGTATCGCCTTAACTGTGGTTGCACGCAGAGGTGAGTAAGATTTCCTTGTTGGTAGCAAGGGTGTAACATGTGTAGCATGTTAAGGAAGGGGCATGAAAGTCTCTAACACACAAAACAGGGGTATAAGTGTGCCCCTTGGAAACCTATGGTTGAATGCAGCTTGAAAGGGAACACACGAGCAACAAGACATCACAAGCTGGAAAGCAGGTTAGCCAACAATCCAAAGTGATGGTTATACCAATAGCACATTTTGATAAGATTCATACAAACATATACAAAAATTCCATACATACATGCGTAAATAACAGCTACATATATCATTAGGGTAACCAAGATAATTGAACTACAATAAAAACATATGCATGAAACATGTTGGATCTGTTATATTAAGAAAGTGAAATATCCAATCATACATACAACCATGACCAACCCCTAGTCCCAACAACGGAATGTTATAGTCACTGTCGCCTGCTCCCCCAAAGAGATATACTAGCTCTACATTGTGGAGAAGCCAAGGCTCGTTATAATACACTCCAATCTTCTAATATACACCTATAGGAAGCTTGGTTCCCAAAAGCCCGTACAATGAGTTATGAGGTTTTATAAATAGAAAAGGGTGGGGTGACCCTTGACATTCCCCTTTGTGACTCTTCACCTACCCTCATGACTCTTTAACTACTACATGACCGTTACATTCTACTATCAACACTAGTCTTTCATTGTTACAACATGTTATATTATAATTTGCACATGTACCCATGTGAGACAAAATAGGTTTGAGCAAGCCATGCAAGATATCACTAAGACTCGGACAGCTGTGGGAAGACCAACTCTTCGACATTCTCGCGACGATTGATGGTGGCGAACTGATGCCAAACTTGGTAGTCCGTTATGGTGTCCATGTGCTCAATGGTGGCATCCTGTTGAAAGCAAACTCTTTCCTCCGTTGCATTTGGGTACACTGATTTGGCACCTCTTTCCAACTCGTCTGATAACATGCACATCATAGTCTTGAGTGTAGCCAAACCAGCAACATACTGATACATAGTGTCTGTGCTGATATACAATTATGCATCGGTTGCTATGCGCATCAACTCATCAAAGTACATGTCCAACTCCAATCAAACTTGGTTCGTTGACTTTGCCTCGGTGAGTGTGCCAATGGATGGGATCGCATGCGTGCACACAATGACATCCGTGCTCCTAAACACCCATGCATATGAAGCCTGCAAACTAGTGATGAGCTGCGAGAGTTCCTCATAGTTACGGATCTGACTCCGTATGCGTGCCTTCAACTCTACCACCTTTGGCTTCACATATTTGGAAAATGCAATGGGGCTCCTTTATACCTCATTTCCCATGTTTGCATGTGATCAACAACAGTGCGCAGATTTGACAGGATGCGTGCTCTCCTAGCACAGTGTTGCTGCGAACTGTTGAGGTGGACAACTGACTTATACACGGTGACGAATATGGAGTATAACGTCCGTACAATTTCCTCAAGACATGATACTTCATCCAGTATCGCTCTCCTCAACTCTGCTCTGGCAGACGTTGTAACCTGTTCTCCTCCCTGCTTGGTTGCTTGTAACTCCTTAGCAATACGCTCGTTCTCCGCTATCAAGAATTGGACACTCGATATGGTGTCTTTGGCATATGCTCTGGTAGCATTGGCCAATGCTGATGGCTGCTTGCGTACATCGGATACGATCACTCGTTCTTCAAATTGCACAGGAGATATATGGACATCTGGAGTGGACACTCTATGTGACTACACATCTCTATGTTGTGACTCGTTGAAAGATATGTCTCCTTGATCACTTGGGACTTTCACTGCTTCTGGATCTGGTGAAGCCAGTGGGGTGACCTCTTGGTTCTGAGGCATGAGGTCAATATCCTAATCTAACTCTGGTTGAACCATATCTGTGTCCATCTACTCTAGCATCTATTCAATCTCTTGAGCTAAGTCCTTCTCCCACAACTGCTCACCATGTCTGCTTTGTGCCAGCTGTTCAGATGAGTCTATAACATGTCTGGGCATAGCTTCATCAATCTGTGCATGTTGCACCTCCTATTGTACCTGTTCCTGTTGCACTTCATTGTCTCTTTTGTGCAACTCATGTTCTTCCCTAAGTTGTTTCTTCAACTCCTGCAACTTCTTTTCTGTTTCCTCCATCCTTTGTTTCTCTCTTAGCCTTTACGTGATCCTCCTATCGCATTGTCACCTCTTAGGCTCAATCTCCAAAGCGGATTTCAACACAAGTGGATCTTCTTTGAACTTACAGATTTGCTCTGCCTCTGCACTGTCAACAACCTTTCTCTTGCCTTTGTCATGCGCAGGTCTGCTACCCTCTGTTGCTACTGATGATACTTCTCTCTGCGAGGTCCCTTCCCTCTGCTTTTCTAACCACTCTACACCTATTTTGACCAGTTCATTGAGCTTGGAGGAGTGATAACAGTATCTCCATGGGTCTTCTTCATGCCCTATGGATCTAAGGATGTTGCACTCTCATACACTATTCCTTCACTAAGCAATGCGGGTCATACATATTGAAACTTCTGGTGTCGAAGGTGAATCTTTTGAATTCCTCCATCTTGGCCTAAGCATGCTTGAGATTTTATATCTCATACAACCCGATCCACAAAGGAAGAGTAAGCCAAGGTGCCTTCTTCTTCCTGTGAAGTCTCGTTGATAGCCCTCTCAAGATGTGATATGAAACCTCTTGCATGACAAGCATGTCCATGGAAAACTTTAGTAAAACATGTGGAGCCTTCTCCTCGTTGTACATCTATATGAAGGTGCCAAGGGGTAAGGCATACCAATATGCTATGTCAATCAATACCTCCATAGTTTCCCGTGACATGCAAGGTGGATCCTGCTCAAAAATCATTTTGTAAACCGGGGTGACAAAGTGGTCTGATAACTATAAGATAATTCCATGGAAGCTGCATTCAGAGAACAATCTGCAATAAGTGTGCACAGAGGTTTCTGAAGGTGTCCACTGCCAACCCAAGCCTAGGAACCGTTGACGGGGACAAACTGCATCCATTATGTAAGCAGACATGTATAGCTTCTCTTGATGACCCTTGGGTGGATGTCGGGCTTCTGTCACCTGTTCCTTCAACTTGAGAGCCAACATGTCGGACCAGTTGCAAGGTCTTCCTTCACTGGCCAATTGGTCCAATGCAATCACCCAACTTTGTGGGAAGGTCTATGTGCTCTCTTGTTCGTATAAGCGACAAGCAAATATGACCAAGTACTGATATGCCTTACGTAGTATCTTCGTCTTGTAAACTTGGTTGGGTGTTGTCCTGGACTTGGCTGACTCTTGCACCCAACTCTTCAAGATATCTCTTGATTCTGCACTGTTGTTGGGTCCATTGAAGGGTTTCTCCATTGTGATCACCGGCTTTGGCAAGTGATACATCTCTTGAAATTCCTTTGCCCTGAAGGTATCAAGTTGTGTTCCGTTATATCTGCTCAACACCATTGTCTTAGGATCAGTATGCGAGACAATCCAATGGATCATGTCCGCGCATGGAAACGCGGGATCCCTGCATGCAATCAGGCATAAGCCAGACTTGTGAATGTTGACATAGACCCTACAGTCTTCTAGATTTTCCTAGAATGTGCCTGAGAATGTATCATTGGTGTCCTACCATTTCCTCTTGATATCTTTGTGTATGAACAACTTGGTGTCTTTGTAGATAGGCAAGCTCATAGACACTTGTTCAACTGCATCTCCAGTTGCACTCTTGACTGTGTCCTCTGAACCTGCTCTCTTGGAGACCATTGTACCTGTAGTGCTGAGAGACAGACGAACACCTGCGACACTTGGAGACATAGAAACACTCATAGCAAGGAATCTATCAGTTGAAAACCAAAACAACTTTGAGGACTGACATGCAACATACCCGGGTGACTGACTGGGAAGGTTGCACAATGTTTACCGGGAAGCTGGGAGACTGATTGCCAAAACTGCGCAAGGCATAGTCCAGGATGTTAGGAGGATGATTTACTATAGGAACTACGCAATGCATAGCCTGAACTATTGAGGACTGAAACTGTGCAATGCATAGTTTCAGTTGGCATGGACTACAAACCAACGACTGCATTTGCGCGGCTTCTGGGGCCAGCAAGGCATTGCCTTTCAGAATTGCGCAGAGCAAGCCTGGAGGCCATTGTTGGGCCAACTTTGTGTAATTTATGGGAGGAAGGCTAAGCCTTCACTCTCAGAAATGTGCATTTCCAGCTAGGCAAGGCAAGATCCAGCCAAGGCAGCCCAGACCCGCCGACGGGCGACTGAAAACATGAAAAGTTCTGAATGCATGGTGAAGCTAAGTGAAAACAAGAGTGAATGATCATGCATGAAAACAGTGAGTGCAGGATTCAGAAAATGGGAAAACAAGCATGTGTGTGAAGCGAGTCACTGCAATGGCGATCGTTAGTGCAGAAACAGTGTCATGCATGTGACAGCAGTGAGATGCAATGAAAAAATTGAAACAGTGCTTCTACAAGCTAACATGCATTAAAACAAAAGCAGGCGTTCAAAAAAACCAAACAAACAACATTCACACAAACGAAATACAAAAAGCGATAGAAAAGCAGCAAAAGACATGAAAAACAGACTTACCCGAAAAATGTTGAGCTAAATGTGTCGAATGCTCCTAGATGCGATGTGGGATGTCAGAGCTCCAAGATCGATGTGAGGAATGATCTCTGAAGCATCGAATAAATAAGTTTGATAAGATCGAGGCTTATGATGTGCATTCCACAAATCTAGGAAAAAGCGACACTTGGCGGGAGGTTTCTAAAATATCGTTTGCATGTAACCTCCAGCTGCTAAAAATGGATCCCTAAAATTTAGGAATGCTTTTTTCTTTTTTGTTTTTTGGAAAAAGCATCCCATGCATGCAAATTAAGATTTCTTAGTCCTGGAGGGGACCGGTCAACCTGGGAGCACATGCAACAGTGTGCAAGCCTGGGAATGTTAATTGCGCAATTTCTTGGTTGAGCTAGTCTGGTTGTCCCTCATGCATTGCGCAATTTCTGGACTGAAGCCCTGGCTATCAGTCAGAATTTCACAATTTTTGAGCTAAAGCCTAGTGTTGGGCTGCATTGCACAGTTTTCAGAGGGAGCTGCCTGGCTAGATTGTGCATTTCTGGAGCCCAGCAGACAGCCCAGATAGATTGTGCAATTTCTGGAGGGAAGGTTGCTTCCCCTCTAGAATTGCGCAATTTTCTAGGTGAGCATCACAACCAGAAAATTGTTAAGTCCAGGAGTGTCAAGTTGTGGGTGGGAGACAAAAAAGTTGAAAAACACAAGCTGACAGGCCACTGAAACTCAACTGAAGCATTTTTACTTGGATAGTGCAAGACATGCTGCTGAGGATGTTGTGTAGGGAGGCTCCAAAATGAAGCTAAGGAAAAATTTTGGAGGTTGGTTGTAGCTGCTACAACAGGTAATTTAGCTGACCAAATGTGTAAATAAATAGTAGATAATCAAGTTTTGGAATGTTATTATCTCTGCAATTTTTAAAAAATGCAAGATCAACTAAATATTGAGATATCTTGATATGTTTCTTCTCAAAGCATCTAATATCATTGAGCTTATCCCTTCCATGCAGGGATAATATTAAATATGTCTAAGGCCTCATCCTTGTGATTTAAGTAATATATCCATATCTTCCTGGACAAATCATCAACGAAGGTTATGTAGTAGAGATGTCCACCAAGCGAATGTATGGGCATTGGACCACATATGTCAGAATGAATGAGTTGGAGGATGTTATTTGTTTTATTCTCACTAGAGGGGAATGGTCCCCTTGTCTTCTTTCCTCTAACACATCCTAGGCGTACTCCATCATGTTGAGCTTGAACATCGGGGATCCCAGAGACCAACCTCTTCAATTTCAAAAGTGCTTCATAGTGTAGATGGCTAGCCTTTGCTGCCATAACTCGCTTTGATGATTAGTGTCATGGATCATTACTAGAAGGAGTCTTTAGTGAATCTATAGAGTCCTTCAAATCTAGATCCCAATGTGAAAGCATCTCTCATAGAGGATCCAACATGCCAAGTAAGTACTTTTCTTTTGATGAAAGCAACCCTCATTCCTTTGTCTTCCAAATTGGTTATAGATACCAAATTCTTCTTCAATCCCGGCACATACATCACATCACGAAGCAAAACAAAATCCTTAGAGTTCAAGTGAAACTTGACAGACCCAAATCCTTTAACGGGATGAGTGGAGTTGTCTCCAAGAATAATCTTTAAACTTGACTCCCTCACTACCATATTAGAGAGAACTTCCTTATACCCAGAGAAATAATGAAAGGCCCCACTATCAACCAACTAACTATCCCAGGCATCCGGAGGAGAGGAACTAGAAAGTGTAGAAAGCAAGATATATTTAGATTGATTTGTAGCATTACTTTCATACCTAGAATTTCTCGACCTCTTTTGTGGACGATAGTATTCTTCACAATCATCTAGAGAGTCTCTTCTTCTATTATACCTCCTTCCATCTCTTCTATCATATGATCTATTGTTGTTGTAGCCATGATTATTGTTGTAGGACCTCAAAGTATTTCTTCTTGGAGCGTTTCGTTTCTCATGGAAACCTCGAGCATAGTGACCCTTTCGATGACAATTATAGCATTCAACATCTCTATCTCGCCTTCTTGAGTTCTTGTGTTAATTTTTGCAACTGCGGTCAAATTCCAACTTGGACAGCTCAAATCACCGAGATAATGATTGCATTATATTCCTATTTTCGATAGGACCAAAATCGACCTAAACATCACCCAATTTGGTCACGCAGTTGAGTTATGAATTATTTTATTCATACATGTATTATGGAATGGGTCGGACCTAACCACATGGGTTACTGCTTAACCCCAAGTGGACCCTCATGAAATGCTATAAATAGAAGAGACCTCAAGCTCATTTAAACACATTCCATCAAGCCATCTTCTCTTCTCTTATTGTCTTGGTTCGTACAGGTCTATTGGAGGAAAAAGGGTTAGGAATCTCAGGGTCAAAGCTCGCACTGATCTAGGACTTTCTTGCCTTGGACGCTGGCATAGAACTGGGAATTTTAGTCCCTAGACGCTGGCACACAAGCCTATGAGAGCATCCAGAGATCCATAGACGTTGGCACAGAATATCATGAGAGCATCCAGCATTCCAGAGGCAAATCTAGAGGTGTCGGTCCCTGGATGCTCGCATAGAGTGGTCCTAAGAGCGTTCGTGATCTGGATTTAAATAGGAACGCAACAAATTACAGAGATAACTATAAACACAAAGATGCAGCGGAAATAATGCTTTATTTCATTAATGTAAAATACTGAAATATGCTTACAAACAAAAATGGAAATAAACCAGCTAGGGCGATGGTAGCTTATCTCTGAGAAGAGATGTGGCGGCTACATGCCTCTGAATTGTGTTACAGTGAGGCTCTAAGGCCTATTTATTATTGATAAACAATGGAAAACCCTAAACATCCAAAAACCTAACCCTAGAAACTGAAACGCCAAATTGTGGGCCCCGTTTGGGTAAATTGGTACATCAACTTCATGGGGTCGTAACTTTGGCATATGATCTCCGTTTGACGCGCACAATATCTCGTTAGAAAGATCTATCCGAGAACTACAACTTTGGGAAGAGAAACATTAGTCCACAGACCCATGTTTCTCCCAATTTTCCCAAAAAACATTGTTTAGGGCCTCAAAACGGCTCCGGAAGTTCAGGACCTGAAAAACTGCTAAAAATAGTAAATTGTGCTACAATTAAGGAAACTGAAAAGCTGAAAGAAACAATGGTGGGGGTCCAAGTGGACTTGGCGGGTGGCCACCAATATCCACCTGGATCATTCCTCCCCCCTTAGGAGGCAATGGTCCCCATTGCGTTGAGTTCCTCCATGAGATGAGGAAACTTCTGTTGAACTTGGTCCTTGGTGAGCCACTTGCCCTGGTGAAGGAGTTGGCCTGCTTTGACAACTCGATATAGTTGGATATTCTACTAGTGAGAGTGCTTGATCTGTGTGTCCATGATCTGATCAGTAGCATCTTATTCCATGCAGTCTGGATTTAACTCTGTGGGTGTGAGTTGTTCTGCAATGTCGGATGTGTCTAGTAATGGTGGAAAGTATGGCCGAAGGTGGTCCACATTGAACACTAGGTGCAAGCCAAGGAATGGGGGAATGCTAAGCTCAAATGCATTGTCTCCCATAGCCTTGGTAATGGTGTAAGGACCATATCAGAGTGGTCTGAGTTTCTGATAGGCTCCAGTAAGGCGTTCCTTTTGCAAATTCAACCAAACTTTGTCGCCCACCTTAAACTTGTGTGGCACCCGATGTTGATCATGTCGCTTCTTGTACTTGGCATTTGATTTCTCTAGAATGTCATGGACCTGCTAGCAAATATGTTGGATGTGCTCAATGAAGTTGTTTTCCTTATCTGTTTCGAACTAGACATGAGCTGAATCTGCGTGAGTAGCTGCAAATGGCATGGCCACATCAATGGGACATAGTGGCTGGAATCCCAAGCCCACTTGAAAATGGTTGTGGCCAGTCGAGCTATGGAGAGCTTGGTTGTAGCTATGTTGAACATAGGGGAGGTTTTCATCCCATGTGCGTGGATGCTTTGATTTGTACATGCTCAAAATGTGTACGATCATCCTGCTGACAACCTCTGTCTGGCCATCAATTTGAGGATGGAAGGTTGTGGACTTAGTGAGTTTGGTGTCCAGAATCGACCAAAGACTGGACCAAAATGTACTGAGGAACCTGTTGTCCTAATATGAGATGATAAATTGTGGGATCCCAAAGTGTACCCACACTCATTCAAAGAAGAGTTTGGCAGTGGCTTTTGTTGTGATATTCTTCTTGCAGGCTGCCATAATGGCCATCTTCGAGAACCTGTCGACGACCACAAAAACATAGTTGTTTCCATGCTTAGTGGAAGGAAGGCCTGACATGTAATCCATGGAGATGGATTCCCAAGGTCGACTCAGGGTAGGTAGCGGAGTATAGAGGCCTTGCTTCTTGATGGTCAGTTTGGCAATGGCACAGGCAATGCATGATCTGATGTACTTTTCGACAACCTATCGAAGATTCAGCCAATAGAAATACTTCTATAATACTGTCATCATTTTCTCGACCCCAAAATGCCTAGTAGCTTGACTGTAGGGTGCTTCCCAAATCATCTTGGCATGCTCGCTTAAAGGAACACAAAGGTGACCTAGGTGGCATAACAGGGCATCCTGGAGGTGAAAATCTGGAACATGATGACCCTCCAAGAGTGTCTAGTATGTGTGGCCGAATTTTGCTTCGCTTTTATAGAGAAGTGGCCAATCATAAGTCTCATGCCCACAAGAGTTGAGCACGATGGTTAATGCAATGATCGGTGGTTGACTGAGGTAATCTGCAACATTATTGGTGTTGCCCTTCTTATACTTGATATTCAAATGGAACTGTTGCAGATATGTGGACCACTTCTGATGGCAATCATTCTGCAATTTCCATTGGGTCTATATGAACTGCAGGGGTCGGTGGTCTGTGTGGATGATCGTTTCCTTCCCCAAAATGTAATGCTTCCATTGTCAGCAGGCCTGCATAATTGAATACATCTCTTTTTCATAAGTGGGATACTTCCGGACTGTGTCAGAAAGTGTCTCACTGTGATATGCCACTTGATGCCCGTGTTGAGTAAGGATTGCACCAATAGCATAGTTAGAAGCATTTGTCTCAACCTCAAATGGTTGTTGCAAGTCTGGTAATGCGAGCACTGGTGCCGAGCAGAGGTGATCTTTCAACTCTATGAATGCTTTCTGTTGAGATTCAGACCAAAAGAATTTTGCTTTCACTTCTCCCTTGGTGACTTGACTCAAGGGCCAACTGATATGAGAAAATCCCAACACGAACCTACGATAGAAGTTGGCAAGACCTAGAAAGTTGTAGAGCTCTATCAGAGTGGTTGGAGATGGCCAATCCCGAATGACTTGGATCTCGGCTGGATCCACATGCACCCCATGTTCATCAATAATGTATCCCAGATACTGAACCTGGGTCATGGAAAAAGTGCATTTCTCTAAATTGGCACATAACTTGTGTTGCCGTAGTGTTTGGAGAACCTATCGGATGTGGTGGAGGTGCTCTTCCAAACTTTGGCTAAAGATCAGGATGTCATCCAAGTATACCACTACAAATGAGTTGGTGAATGGCTGCAAGATGTCATCCATTAGCCTCATGAAGGTTGCAAGAGCATTCGTCAATCAAAAAGGCATAACCAACCATTTGAAAAGGCCCTCCTTGGCTTTGAAGGAAGTCTTCCACACATCGGAGGGTTCGATTGGTACCTAGTGATATCGTGACTTCAAATCGATCTTGCTGAAATATTTTCCCCCCTTCAATTGGTCTAGGAGGTCATCAATCTGTGGGATCAGGTACCTATTACAGACAATGATCATATTCAGCGCCCAATAGTTAATACGGACTCTCCAAGTCCCATCCTTCTTCTGCACCAACATGATCGGGCTCCCACGAGGCGATGAACTCGGACGGATGTGACCTTTCTGTAGAAGCTCTTGAATCTGCCTCTTGATTTCATCATTCTCTAGAAAGGAGCGCCAATAGATTGGCCCATTGGGCAGCGACGCATCTGGGGTCATATCGATCGAGTGCTTGACCTGACAATGCAGGGGAACCCCTACGGGGGAGGTGAAGATGTCCTCGTACTCCTTCACGACCTTTTCCATCTGTAGTTGTTGTGCGGGGGCCCCTGTCTGGAGGTCGTGGCCACCATATTCATCATTCCTTGAGGGCGTATTATCAGGAAAACAAATTTCCCTATTTTGGAAATGAGCTTACTGCATTGCTTTGCAGTGACCAAAGAGACGGCGGTAGGTGGTGCTACCTCTAGTATCCTATACAACTTATTTCCCAAAGTAACAATAACAGCACGGGGCCTTGATTCATACATAGCATGTCGCTTCCACAAGTATGGTTGTCCTAATAATACATCACAGACTTCAAGGGAGAAATGTCACACAATACCTCATCCGTGAAGGGCTTGATGTTGTATGGAAGGTGACACTGCTGGCTCATGTGAAGATCTCGTCCTTGGTGAAGCCATCTGATGGTGTACGGTTGTGGATGTGATGTGGTCGATAAGCCCAACCGCTTCACGACCTCTACCGAAATGAAGTTCTTTTGGCTCCCACTGTCGACAATGAACTGTAGCGAGGAGCCCTTTACCCACATCTAGGAGTGGAAGAGATGCTCCTCCTCCTCTGGACCTTCGGGTTCTTCCTTCTGAATCTTCATGGTGGCAACGGTGGCGTTGGGCTCCGCATCGATAATCTTCTTCCCTTTGTCATTCCCCTTGTCAGGTTCTGACTCAGAGTCGGAGCATGCATCTGATTTTGAAACCTTTAGCTCAGCCACCAGTGACTGCTTGGCCCGACACTCACTTGTGTTGTGAGTGGAGCTCGTATGGAACTCACACCACTTTCCTGTGTCCTTTTTTGGCTTCGCGGCGCTGTTCTTTGCTTGCAACTTTGGTGGATTTTCTCTAGCCGCCCCGCCTTGGCTTTGTCCTTTGTTTTGTGGTTTGGGGGCACCTTTCCCTTGCTTCAGATTCGCACATCCAAAGTCTCGCTTCTTTTGTTTAAACTTTTGCTCGACCTTGATGGCATATCGGTATGCTGTGCCAAGCGAGGAGATGTTCAGGAATTCTTTTTCTTCCTAGATGTACTTGTGTAGGGAGCCGCGGTATTTGAGTACCAAATGTTGCTCTCAATCTTTGATACCCAACTTTGTGCGAAGGATATGGAAATTATTGGTAAACTTCGGCACGTCTTGGTCCCTTCCCTGCCGCAGCGTGGTCCACTTTATGTATTGATGCTCATAGCTTCCGATAGGGTAGTACTGCTCCTTGATGGCATCCTGGAATGAATTCCAAGTGGGTGTGGCTGAAAATAGTGAGCCTGTATTTTCATCCTTCTGCTCGCAGTAGGTTTCCCACCAGTCCTTGACATGGGGGGCTACTTTGAGAAGAGCGAAAATAATATTTTCCCGACTGGAAAAATCATGAATAGAAAAATAACCTTCTAGCAAATTTAACCATTTATTGATGGCATCTATGTCTATCTGACCCTCGAATATGGGGATTTCAAAATCAACTTGTACCTTAAATGGTGTGGCGTTTCTAGAGTAGCTATTGGGAGCTGATGTGTCGCTCCTAGGTAGTCGCTAAAGGATCTGGGCAAAGTTGTCCATCATTACGTTCCTTTGTCACTTGAGGGCTTCTTCGAGCAAGATTTTGATAGGATCCCCTGCCCCCTCGTCTTTCTTTTCATCCGCAATGGGAGGCCCTCGGGATTTGCAAGGCTGGCCTTGCAAAGGTTTGACCAGTTCCAGGCCTAACTCCTTATATCCCGACCTTGTTGGGGAATTCAAAGAAAAACATAGAAAAAGTAGACCCGCTTTGATACCACTGATCCGGATTTAAACAAGAACGCAACAAATTATAGAGATAACCATAAACAGAAAGATGTAGTAGAAATAATACTTTATTTCATTAATGTAAAATACTGAAATATGCTTACAAACAGAAATGGAAATAAACCAGCTAGGGTGATGGTAGCTTATCTTTGAGAAGAGATCTGGCGGCTACATGCCTCTGAACTATGTTACAATGAGGCTCGAAGGCCTATTTATTGTTGATAAACATTGGAAAACCCTAAACATCCAAAAACCTAACCCTAGAAGATGAAACGCCAAACTGTGGGCCCCGTTTGGGTAAATTGGTACATCAACTTCCTGGGGTCATAACTTTGGCATACAATCTTCGTTTGACGCACACAATATCTCGTTAGAAAGATCTATCCAAGAACTACAACTTTGGGAAGAGCAACATCGGTCCATGGACCCATGTTGCTCCTAGTTTTCCCAAAAAAACGTCGTTTAGGGCCTCAAAACGGCTCCAGAAGTTCAGGACCCGAAAAACTACTAAAAATAGTAAATTGTGCTACAATTAAGGAAAACAAAAAGCTGAAAGAAACAATGGTGGGGGGCTAAGTGGACTTGGCAGGTGGCCACCAATATCCACCTAGATCGGTCCGGGAGGTTTTGGACACAGGCATTGTAACTATAAGAGTGCCCAAGGGTTTTTTAGCATATCTAGTGAGTTGGTCTCCGGACGCATGCACAAAATGGTCTGGGAGTATCTAGTTTGCCATATACGTTGGAATACAGCTCATAGATAGTGTCGAGGTCTATTATAAATGCTCACATAACTTCTCCTCCCTGCGTTTGAGACTCAAAGATGAAATTTCAGTATTCCAAAGTTTATGCTCAGTGTTCGGCACAATGTTGGTAGTATCCAACAGTCATCTACAGTCAGTGACAACATAGTGTAGTCATCAGAATCAGGGTTTTGTTTTCAAGCCTGATTAGATCTGTTTCATGTATATCATAGTTGTTTTGTTGCATAGATAAAGTTATGGATCATTATACTCTCTTTTTTTGAACCATTTGATGACGATCTAAGAAGAAGAAGATTTGCAAGGTTTTTTCCCATAGTAGGTTTTTCCCTAGACTTAAACCAATCCAGGTGTCTCTATGTGTGTGGATTTTTTTCTTCTATTGTTCCTTTTTCACTGCATTGATGATTATGATGTTGTTCTTTCTATATAATTGAATATGTTGATGAATAATGGTGTAGATAGAATAATGTAATGATAATATGGGGTGAACTTAATGTATTAATGATGAAATTCAATTATCAAAGCAAAGTACAATGTAGCCCTGTGTAAACATTAACATCTTAGACTCTCGATTGGCTTGAGAAGTTCTTCTTGCATTAGATGGCTTTCCATTTCCTTTATTTTGATTCTTCTTCTTCCCTTGAGTGATGAAGGCAGTAGGCTCTCCTTCATTTGGCCTTTGAATCATTCCCCTAGATATCATCATTATTTCCTCTTGATATCATAGACCAATTAGCTCATCAAAAGAAGGTATCATTTCCACATTATTTATTGGAGTAATGAACACATCCCATGATGAAGGCCACTAAGGGAAAACATCACCAATTCCCTGTCATGTACAATTTCTTGAGCATTTTGGAGTTGATCCCTGATTCAAGTGATACTGGTGAAGAAACATTGCACAGTCTCTCCCTTGTGCATCTTATATTCCTTGAGTTGATTTTTCAAATCCATAATGTGACTCAAATGGTTCACTTCATACATGTCAACAATCTTATCGTACGTTTCTTTGGATGTCTTCAAAGAAGAAATATAAACAAGTAGATTATCTCTTAAAGAATCAATAATGACCTTTTTCGCTTTAATCTCACCTTTCTTGTACTTGGACTTGACAGTTTGGGGAGCATTTTCCAGTGGTGCTGAAATATTTCCTTCCACGTATTCCAAGACATCATACTCATCTAAAGTGACGTTAATCTTGGTATTTCAATTTGCACAACTAGATGCATCGGCTAGCTTTTCATTATCTTTGAAGTATGAGGTAGACATTTTTACCAAAAATGACTTTTCAATCAACTACTAGAAGATGGATGTTCTTGCTCTATGTCTCTTGGGCTTGTCTTCACCTCAACTCTAATACCATGTTAATTTTTTTTAATAATTGTTTTATGCTGCACCAATTACTTCAACAATTTCCAATAGCATCCAATTTATAATTTCCACTTCTTCAATTAACCAATAATAGTAGAGCAATAGTAGATAAAACAATTATACAATATGCACAATGGAAGACAACCAAGAGAAAAGAGATACAATATTTGGTCAATGACAAGGTAAAAACCTCACAAGGGGGAAACCCTTTGCAATTCTTCTTCTATTAGATTGTCATCAAATGTTCAACAAAGAGCATGCATCATCTAAGAGTCAAAGTCAAACTTTGACTATCCAATATCAAAAAATCAATATCCAATATCCAATCAAGTCAATATGCTAGGAAATTTATCCAAAGATAAAGACAAGAGAGAGAGAGAGAGTCAATGAAAGTCAAATCTGATGAAAATCTTCCCAATTCAACAACAATGTGTGCCCTAACCAGTCAATAGTCAAAGGTCACAATAGTCCTCCAGGAGCTTGATCAAAGGTCTTCCAACTCAACCTCCTTAGCTGGTCAACTAGAAGTCAAAAAAATCCAAATCTGAGCAATCAAATTTGGTCAATGTAATGATGAAGCCTATGGTCAAAATATGCAATAGGTCTACAGTCAAAGTTCCCAGACTTCCTCAGTTTTTGTTCCCTTCAATGTGGCCTAATTAAACAGAAAAATCCCAAGAGAAATTGTTGCCAAAATTAGTCAAAATGCCCTTGGACAATGCCTTGAAATAGATCTGAAATTTGGCCAATCAGAGAAAGACACTTGTCCCTTTGCATGTGTGAGAGATCCCTATGATTCTTGACCTATACGAACCAATCAATGAAGGAGAGAGAAATTATGTTGTGTGATTGTCATGCTAAATGAGGAGAACTTGACTTGTATTTATATGTGATAAGGGAGGGGTTATTTTGCTTCTGGGCTGACCTGAACAAATGTGCCAGTGTGGGTTTCATCATCAAAAATATATTTTTCCTTGTGCAAATTGAGTGCTTCAAAAGTCAATTTTGGTCCTCTCGGAAGGAGGAATTTAATGCAATGGTTGAAATTTGTCATTGAGCTGTCAAAATAACATTAGGTAGTCTAAAATTTTATGGATTAGGAGGTTCCCACCTACTGGAAAATTAAAACATAATATTTCTAAAAAGTTAATTTAATTTAACTTTCCCTTTAGAAACCCCATCCTCATATTCTAACCAACACTTGATTATAAAACAAAATATAACAAACCCCAAAAGTGGTTCAACTTTCAAACAACTTTGAGGAGGCATAAAAATAGGAGGGGTCCTGTGAAGGGAAGGGGGAGAATACCATGAGGAGAGGCATGCATTAAATCTGAAGTTTTCATTCCTTCCTTTTGCTTTCAATATTTGGTGAGTTACAAGAAGTTGAACCAAAAAGTGGCAACAAATTATTTTCAATGAGAAGATATAGTATGAAAGGTAACTTCGCTCAACCTTTGGACACATATTTTTAGGTAACGTGAATTCCCATTATTTTATTTGTTGTTTTAATTTCTTGTTATAATTTATTGAGTGCTAACAACCATTAATATTGCACAGAAAACAAGTTATCTATAATTATATCAGATCATCTGAAGGTTTTTGAAGGTTGTCTCATGATTTATTTCTTTCCAGAGTGTATGTATATGACCTCTTTTCTTTACAAATACAAAAAATCTGATCTAGTCAATATTCTTCACAGGAATCTAGCTTTTGTTTTGTTGTACTCGTAAACATTCAGTTAATAAACCAACCACTTTTTCTCTATCTTTATTGTGCATATTTCTCACAGAAATTTATATTTTTATAAGCAATTTGTTCTCTTTAATTTAGAAAATATAATGCAGTTGAGGATCACGGTTACTTGGTAATCATTTTTGCCTAGAATTACCTGAGTAGTCATTTTGATCTTTTCTGACTCCTTAAACTTGAAAATATCATCGAGTACTTGTCCTTTCAATCTCGCTAAACCAACGAAAGTGACTAGAGTCACCTTTTCATCCTTTTCTCAACTCTTAAAACATGAAAAGGTAAAGTTTTTGTTTCAAATTCTAAAATCAATTAATTATCCGCAGAACAACATCCTTCTTGTGGAAATAATCCTTAGTATATCTTAGGTTGATACCAATGGCAACATTTCTTGATTCTACCAGTTAAGGAAACCCCTCTGACGGGAATCCTAGTCCTTTTCCTTCTTTCGGAAATAGTAGTGCTCCCTATATGGTGGCGTTGTCCCTTCCTGGATTGACCATTGGTTTGCTAGTTTGTTTATTTTCAACCTCAGTGGTTCCGAGTGTCCAAAATACTTTTCAACCAAGTTCTCCTCCACCTTAACAACATCAACTTCATGTTGATCCTAAGGTTGAATCCTCGGCTTCTTCACTTATTTCTTCACCTCATTCTTCCTCTTCGCCTGGTGAAAGTCTGGATTCTAGTAACTAGGAAGCTAAGAAGAAGAAGAAGAAGAGGACGAAGAAGAAGAAGCAAAATAAGCAAGGGGGCAACCAACCAGCCCTAGAAAGTAAAATTCCCTTGCACGTTCTGTAAGGGTGACCACCATCTTCGGAATTGTCCTGGTAGTCCTAAGGTCTTAGAAGTGTGGTCCATAGGTTCACATCGACCTTTGTCATCAACCTCTAGCGATCATGCTGATAATAAACCTTCAACTAGTAACATTAAAGCTCATGGGAAAAAGGGAAAAGTCAAAATTCCTTGTAAGTTGTGTGAAGGTAATCATCCCATTCACCTTTGTCCTCTTATGGATGAAGCTTCCAAAGTGTTGGAAAACCTTATAGCTTCTCTACCTCTTTTTCCGGCTGGTTATCGAAAGATTTCTCCTAACCCTTCACTAGTTGATCTAGTGATTGATCAAAAGTCATCTTTGGTCAACCCCACTCTCTCTGAAAGTGAGTATCGTGAGTCCGTTCTCGACCAACCATTGGTTGAGAAAATGGTAGACTTCACTCCACCTTTAGTTAACCCTTATGATTTCGGTAGAGATGAACCTCATACTGCTCAAGTTCTTCTGGTTTCTTCAGTTTCAAATGAACTAGAGGGAAATCCTCCCGTTCCTGAGGTGCATGAGATAAATTCTCTTGTTCCCATAGAACAAGAGGGTAGATCTCACATTCCTATGACACCCCCTCTGAGTAGTTTAGTCACTTCTTTTGATTGGAGTCGACTGGCAGGATATCGTCTTATGTCTTATGTGCCTTTCCAGATTATGGTACAGGCTTACCATATGGTCGTAACTATCACAGTCATAAACGAGGGTGCATCTATTAGCATCCTGTACTCAACTGCTTGGCAGGCTTTAGGTTCTCCTCAGCTTGTCCCCATCACCTAGAATCTGTTAGATTTTAACAGAGGAACCAATCAACCGTTAAGGATCCTTCCTAAGTTTCCTATTACTTTGGGAGGAAAGACTGTCTATATAGACATGATGGTTGTCCAAGGCCCTTTATATTTTAATCTACTCCTTGGTCATGACTATGTTTATGTCGTGGGAGCTCTTGTCTCTTCCTTCTTTCGAGTGATGTGTTTCCCCCATGAAGGAAGCATTGTGATCATTGATCGGATTACATTCATTTGTCTTGATTCAACTCCCCATCAACCATCATCCCTAAATGGTTCTTATATGCAAGCAGTATCACCCCCGCCACAGGTTAATTACATGGCCACTTGTTCCATGCCCACATCTATTGATGAATAGGTGATATAGTACAACATGTACTGGGGGCATTAGAGCCCGATTTTTCATTTGGATCCCTGGACATGTATCCCCTCTAGGGTGTTGTTCTCCCATCTTATGAGAATCTCTTGGAAGCCATGCCCTCTTTTGATCTATGATGAAGTATCATGGATCAGAGTTCCTGGTCTTGTGTCAAGCTCCTTAAAAATGAAACAAGGGATATGGAGCAGAGTTCCCTATCTTGTGTCAAGCTCCTTAAAAAATGAAACAAGGGATATGGAGCAGAGTTCCTTGTCTTGTGTCAAGCTCCTTAAAAAATGAAACAAGGGATATGGAGTAGAGTTCCTTGTCTTGTGTCAAGCTCGTTAAAAAATGAAACAAGGGATGGAGCAGAGTTCCTTGTCTTGTGTCAAGCTCATTAAAAAATGAAACAAGATGTCATGAGCATGGTTATTTTCTTATGTCAAGCTCATTAAAAAATGAAACAAATCCCCTTCCAATTCGAGTCTTTGATTAGATCTCGTAAAATCCCAGTCAAGTCTTTCACTTGATCTCGTAAATTAACCTTTATTCCATCCACCTGCTAGTAACCAGTAGTCTACTTAGGTGAAGGAAATGAAGCTTTGGGGGCATGTACCTCAAACTGAGTCATCCTGTTGGGGGGCATGCAAACTTATCTCAAGCATAGTTTATCTTTGTTTCAATCTTATGTAAAAATGAAACCAAACCCAAGCATTATTTGTTTCCATTTCAAGCTTGTGTAAAAATGAAACAAAATCCAAGCATAGTTTTCCATGTTTCAAGCTTGTTTAGAATTGAAACCATCTTCAGGTATACTCAAGCATAGTTTTCGATGTTTCAAGCTTGTGTAAAAATGAAACCATTCCCACTTTACATCTTGTGATTGTCGTTTTTATCAGCCGAATTTTTATTGGATGAGCCTTGGTTTTTTCATTCCATTGTCACCATCTCTTTGGCCGATCATATGCTTTCACTTGGTTGTTTTACCCTTTCTTGAGGAAAATCTATGATGAGTGGTCTTATTAGCCAACCTCTTGACCATTACATGTTTTGAGCAGTTCCATCATGACCAAAACGAGTTGCTATCGTTTTATATCACTCATTCCTCCAGGAAGAGTCATCTTTCATCTCTTTTCTGACTCTTAAAATATGAAAAGATTGTAGAGTAATTGTCATTTCAAACTCGTTAAAGTAAATGAATTGACATCGTCTTAGTATAGGTTTACCACTTTTTCGGGCTAAGATTGAATATTTACGAAAAAGGTACACCTTGGTCGACATGGTCAGGAGGTTCTCTCAAATATTGTTTTCTACCTTTTCGGATTCAAGAGACAAATTACAAAAAGGGACATGATGGAGTTTTATTTTTTTGTCTCTTTTTCAAACTCTCTAAATATGAAAAATATATCAAGTTATTATTCCGTCGGAATCGTTAAAAATTAAACGGCGAAAGACTTGTCACCATGACGAGCCCGAGTTTCTCCTTCCTAGTCCTCGTAAAACTTACTAGGATGGATTCATCCGAAGGGTGAACTTATACGACAAGCATATCGTATCCTCTTCAAGCTTGTGTAAAAATAAAGAGGTATTTGCTAGAAATAATGGGGGAAAAAGTGAAAGTGAAACATCTCTTGTATAGGCAGCATGTCTTTCTTGAACATGACACTCATTTGTTTCTCGTGTTGGGTTTGGGACATCCTCGCTTAGTCACTTGTCCTTACGGGTTTGGGTAATCCATTTTACCTCTCATTTGATTATTCCACTTTGTCATTATGGCCCTTGGTCCTATGTTGAGTCAAATGTTGCCACACTCCAGATTCGTGTCGCCAATATGTTCAAGAGAAGTCCTATCTACAGTCTATTACCTATACATTGTTTGACTCTTTGCTACAGTCTTAGATCCTCCTCATTTCATTCCACTTTATTCCTTGTTTCGTGTCAATGATGGGGGACTCATTATGACCCTCCTTCGATGGGTCACTTCCTGTCGACTTTAGCTCATTATCCAGGAAGATGACTTAGAAACTCCCTTTCAATACCTTAGAGCTTGCATGCCTTAATGGCGAGTTCTTCACATCCGATGACAGGTTTCCATCATTGGATTTCAATCGGATGATTCCACGAGTGTTCAACTTCAACTTCATTATCACATTCATGGATTGTATTGTTGTACCTTGAGAGCCATTGTCATCATTGGTGGTTTCTCTTGTGCCTGTTAACGGCCCACATCATTGGCCAGTAATCAGGCATTTTTCTAGCATGTTCAACTTCGACACATTCATTCGCATGTTGAAATTCGTACTTGGATCCGGTTGGGATGGAGCACAAGACGTTGAGTTTTGTCTAATATGACTTAGGCTGCGTGGAGTTATGTATCATGATTGTACACATGTTTCTATTATACGGATGGTTGTGACCATACCGTGGAACTTTATATTTATGATGATGATCCTTCTATATCAGATGGTTGCATCCATGCCTTGGATCTTAGATTTATAGATGATCCTTCTATATTGGATGGTTGTACCCATACCATGGATCTTTTCACATAGTCCTTTCTATCTGGATGGTTGCATCCATACCTATATTCATGTTTTGACATTAGATATGTATATGTATATGCATGCTTGATTTGCAGGTCTCCTAACAATGTTTGTTCTCATCCTTGCAACAGCTCGTAAAGCATCTCAGCCATCACTCTCAGTTCTGCCTTCATGCTTTAGGGGGCATCTATTTTACAATATTTTGTCACACCTACTGCATTTCCCTATGACATACCCAGAAGTGTCCGAAACATGAACATAATGTAGTGTACTCATTCATATATGCAGCTCAGATCCTCCCTAAGACATTGATTGGAAAATGCCTTGAGCTTCCCCTGAAGGAAATAGCTCTAAAACCCTGATTTGAGAATCATTGCTCTTATGAGGATAAAAACAACGATGATCGCTTGCTGCACTGTACTCAACTCATGATGGCATCACTTTGTTCACTTGTATACCTGTGACAATCCCAAAAAGGAAATTTTCCCAAAGAGGATGAGAAGCTTCGTGATCTAGAAACTTCCAGAGCGACGAGCTAGAGGTTGTTCGGCATAGATGAGGTCAAGTTCTCCCAACTTGGCCTCTTGGTCTTATCCCCATGAGCTACCTCTTTGAGATGAGGGCCTACTCCTATCTTTGGAGAGGTCCTAACTCCCTTTCCCAGCCTATATATTCATCCTCTCCCATTCCCAAATGGTTGGTCAAGTTAAAGGTTGTGTTGGTCTATGTCTATTTACACCCTTATGCTAAGATTGTGCCTATATGCTACTCATTTGGATTGGAGGAGTGCTTGGAGAGCTTTTCTTGGACTTGGATATTCATTTCAAGGAGAGCCCATCAACATTAAGGCTTGGTTATATGCTTCCCTTTATTTTCTATTAATATACACTTGTTGGTTCATTTTCCCTAAATGTGTATGCTCATGTATCATTTAGCTTAACATTCCTTGATCAGTTAAGTAGGTTGTTTTTGAATATGCTATTTCTATTTGCATGCCTTGTTGTGTCTTGATCTATTGTGCAGATGTATAAACATTGAGAGCAATAGGAACGAGCCCATGATGCAAGTGATTCAATGTCTTCAACAAAGGAGATCGAGATAGTATCAGAATGAGGTAGGCCATCTTCTTCGTCTCTCTTTTCAATTGCAATTTAGGAAAGTGTCTAGTAGACTGTCACTTAGGCTGCTAGACCCACTCATTGGGCAAGAGGGATCGTCCTTGTCTGCATAGAGGATTTACCTAGACAACAGGGATGGAAAATCCACCAGATGGATGTAAATACATCCTTTCTCAACAGCGTTGTTGAGGAGGAAATTTACATAGAGCAACCAAAAGAAATTGAGACATATGATCAAGAGTCGCATGTGTGCATACTCAAGAGAGAATTGTATGGTCTCAAAAAGGTGCCCCAATCATGGTACACTCAGATAAAAAATTATCGCATTGGATTAGGCTTCACCAAAAGTGAAGTAGATGCAAACCTCTATCACATTGTGGTATATGGTAAGTTGCTCTTTTTTTTTGTATGTTGATGATTTAATATTGAGAGGTAATGAGCAATTGATTCACTCTTGCAAAGAGGATATTTCAAGGGAATTTGAAATGAAAGACATGGGCCTTATGCATTACTTCCTCAGCCTAGAAATATGGCAAGGTGATGGTGAATTGTTTGTGTCTCAAGGAAAATATGCTACCGAGTTACTTTAGATTTCACATGGAGAATTGTAAGCCCATGAACATACCTCTAGCTACAAACTAGTGGAAGAAAGAATGCCACTTCATGTGAAGAGGTTGATGCTACCATTTACAGCCATCTTTTGGGTTCACTGATGTATCTTATGAATACACGACCTGACATGTGCTATGCAGTCAACCAACTTAGCCAAGTTATGGTGAGGACTACCAAATTATATTGGAAGGCAGCAAAGCATGTGTTACGGTACCTCAAAGGCACTACCCAGTATGGATTATGGTACAAATGGACAAAGGGAGTTAAGTTACAAGGCTTCACTGAAGAATATTGGGCAGGGGGTCCATTCGACATGAAAAGTACATCAGGTGTTATCTTCAGGGTTGGGTCAGTAACTATTTCTTGGTAGAACATGAAGCAGAGGCATGTGGCGCTTAACTCAGCTTTGGTTGAATACATGGTTGCAATTCAAGTAATATGTGAAGCAATCTGTATGAGGAAAATACTTGTGGGACTATTCGGTCATGATATGGATCCAACAATGATATATTGTGATAATCAAAGTTGCATTAAGCTCTCTGAGAATTTGATATTTCATGATAGGTCCAAGCACATTGATATCTAGTATCATCATTTGTGAGACTATGTGTAGAGGAGAATTATGTTGCTACAATACATTCCAACTGAGGAGCAAGATGTTGACATCTTGACAAAGGCATTGTCAAGAGGTAAATTCGAATTCCACAGGTGCAGGATAGGGGTGGTGGAAAATCCATTTCTTGCTAAGAGGGAGTGTTGAAAAAATGTAGCAAGAAAGGCTCAATTTGACTTTAGCCATAGTCAAATTGAGTAAAATTGAATTTCCACATTAGCGAGACAACTTGGAGGCAGTTAACTAGTGTGACATGGATCTTGTCACTCAATTAGCTTAGTAAATTCGAGTTATAGGGCTTGTAGTTTAGTTATGCATGTGTGATTGGTAAATTTTAGTAATCTAGTTCAGTTATTTTCAGTTGTATTCAATTAACTGACCTCTAACTATTGATAGAGTCAGTTGAATATCAATTATTTAGTGGGACAATATTCTAACTCAAATATTTGATAGTTAACTGATCAATCAACCCAAAATAGCTAGTGCATGCAGAGAATTCGAGTTAGCTCAGTTGAAGTGGAGATGAAAAGGCAATGTAATATCAGTTATAGACTAGTTTTGAGTGTACGAGTGTTGCATGCAATCAGTGATCAATCCTTGGGAATTGCGCAATAAATTTAGAGGAAATTCCTAAATAATAGGGGCTAATTTCCTTAGGATTTGCACAAGGAAATAGGAGGCTAAGTGAGCTTATATTTGGCTGTGTGCTGGCCAAATTTGTTCATTGAGTAGAGAGAACAATTATTCTTTTGGAGGTTGAGCTCAAATCTCGAGCTAGTAATTGTAATAGATTCTTTATTCATCTGATTAATGCAAAGAGGCTTGAGGGGTTTTTCCCAGTTGAGTTCCCTTAGAAATCATTATGTATTTTTTGTTTTTCTTATTGCATGTCTATGCATGTTGTTTTAAATTGTGAATTTCATTCCGCAGATCAGTAGAGTAGAATTGTGTCTCTTAATTTTAGATTAAATTTCTTGAGTAGTTGCAATTCTATCAAAATTTCTACAACTTAGTGGCAAGCATTTGGGTCAATCTACATATGAGAAAGAAATGATGTTCATCTTACATGCAGTAGATAGTTGGTGACCATACTTATTGGGGCGTCGTTTCTAAATCTGCATTGACCATCATAGCCTAAAATATTTCCTCGAGTAGCGTCTATCATCGCCGCAACAAAATAAATGGCTCGGAAAATTGATGGGATATGATTATGAGATAATTTACTAGAAGGGTTGTGACAATGTAGTGGTTTTCCTTATCGCACCAATTTGAGGATGAGGGCACCCTTTTATCCATCTCTCTACCCATACTAGATTGGATTGAAGAAGCTCGTCATGAATGGTTCTCTCACCCCTCTGTCCCAGCTCATTAATAGATTACGAGAATATCTTAATTCCTCATAGGAATACTCTTGGAAGGATGAGGTTCTTTGCTATAAGGATCAGGTAATGCTATCCATGACCTCCACCTACAAAACCTGCATCTTGGAAGAGCTACACTCATCTCTGGTTGCAAGACATTCAGGCTTTCAAAAGACTTATGCATGGGCTAGTTCCTCTTTCTTTTGGATCGGCATGAAGAATGGCATCCTTACTTTTGTAGTTGAATGTGACATATGCCAGCACAACAAATGGGAAACGATCAAGCTATTGGGAACCTTACAACCCTTGCTACTCCCTACTTCCATCTAGACATATGTTTCCATGGATTTCATTACATGTCTCCCAAAGTAAGGAAACAAACCAGTCATCATGGTGGTTGTTGACATGATTTCCAGATATGCTCATTTTTGTGTTCTACCACACCTATTTACCCCAACATTGGTGGCTCGAGTTTTCATGGACCAAATCTTCAAACTGCATGGCATGCTAACTTCCATTGTGTCTTATCAAGACCCCACATTCACCACCAAATTTTGGTAGGAACTTTTCAATTTATAGGGAATGCAACTCCAATTGAGTACAACTTATCATTCCCAAACTAATGGTCAAACAAAAGTAGTCAACAAATTTTTGGAGACCTATTTGTGGTGCTTCACTTCAGACAAGCAACATTAATGGGTATAATAGCTTCCTTTAGCTGAATGGTGGTATAATACTAACTATCATGAAGCCACCAAGATGGTGCCATATAAGGTAGTGTATGGCCAACTCTCACCTTCACCAAATTCTTATTCCCCTTGATCTTCCAAAGTATAGGCAATTGATCAGCTCCTGCAAAATTTTGCTGCCATGATCGCTCATCACAAAGATAATCTACATCAAGCTCAGAATAGAATGAAGCAACAGGCCGACCAACATCGTTCAACATTTCAAGTAGGTGACTAGGTGTTCCTACGACTCCAACCTTATTAAACAAACCTCTCTAAAAACAAAAGGTTTCCAGAAACTAGCACCAAAATTCTATGGGCCTTATCAGGTACTTCAGCGTATAGGAGCAGTCGCTTACAAATTGGCCCTACTGACTACTTCAAAAAATCCACCTAGTCTTCCATGTATCCTACCTCAAGAAAGTTGTGGGGAACAATTACAGGGTTCAAACAAGTCTGCTAGAATTGAATGAGGAAGGTTCACTTTGGCTCTGACCTGAACAGGTCCTCGATACTCACGAAATACATCTCTGCGTCTGCATGATCAAGGAAGTCCTCATCAAGTGTGTTAAAATTGGAAACTAGGGCCAAATTCCACCTTAGGACAACTCATATGATGGATATTGTTATTGCATTGGATTCCTCTTTCGGAGAGGTACAATTTTGATGAAAACATCATCTCACTAACAAGCATAAATGGAATTATGAATTTATTTCTCCTATGGACAAATTTTCAAGGTCAGCTCCAGTCAAATGTAGGCTCATGAAGCCCAATAGATATGTCTCTTCACCCTCAACGTTGCGTATAAATAGGAGAGACATTTTCCTCATTTGGACATCATCATCTCATCACATCTTCTTCTCTCTCTTGATTGGGTCAAACATCGTTGGAGGCTTCTTTTCCTAGGCCGCATTCTTTGGCACAAAAATCGAGGCATTTGGAGGTGTTTGACCAGCATTGACTTCAGTTTTGACTACAGAAATTACAACATACTTTCTCTCTCCTTTGACTAGGTTTGACCGAAGAATTTGAGTTGATTTAAAGGCATAATTGGACTGTTGTTTGGAGGATGTTTTGGGGCAGCTTTGACCACCATTGACTTTCTAGTTAGGGCTGATTTGACTGCTGATTTGGTAGATTTGTTTTGGGCTTGTATTTGTACTCTCTCTCTTAGTTGAACTATTGAAAAATAATAAGAATATTTGATCAAATGGTTCCCCACATTGAGGTTTTCCCTGGCATCCACCACATCTTGTGTCCTCTTGTCTTGGCTTGTCTTATGCATATGATTTTATGTTCTATCTGCATTTGATGTCAATGTTTATAAGTTAATGTGATTGCTACTAGATATAATTGGAATTTGTCAGTGAGCTGCTAAAGGAACATTGAAGTAAATTGTCTTAAGCATAGAACATACCATTGTTATCTAAATTAGCATGGTTTCAGAGCTGAGGTGAAGACAAAGCCCAAACAAGAGTGAAGCAAAGCAATCACTAAAGGAAGTTGTTGGTCAAGGACTTGGAACTAGTCCCAATGACGACTACATCTTTCTTCAAATCTGAGGACAAGCTCAAGGACAAATCCGACTATCATGCATGGAAGATGATTTTGGATTTGACTTTGGAAGAGAATGATGCCATGGACTATGTCAAGGGAAGAATAACCGAGCCTCCTTCAAGTGCATCCGTTGTTGTTCAAACAAAGTACAAGGAAGGTGAGACAAAAGCTAAAAAGATTATTGTTGATTCTATTCATAAGCCTTTAGTTGCATATATTTCTGATCTGGAAGCATCTAAGGAGATGTATGAAAGACTGGTTGGGATGTTCAAAGTGAACAATGCAAATCAAATTCTCTTTCTCAAGAAAAATTGAAAGACATCAAGATGGATAAAGGAGAATCCATCCAATCCTACTTCATGAGGATCATTGAGATCAAGAATGATCTCTTATCTATTAGAGAAGTCATTGGTGACAGGGAACTCTCTCTTATTTCACTCGGGGGCCTTACAAGATGTTGGGATGTGTTCAACACTACCATTCTTAACAATGGTAGGATTCTAGGATATGAGGAACTATTGGATAGATGCACTCAAGAAGAAATAAGGATGATAGAATGAGACAAGCCCTCAAATGGAAACAATCATATTGCCTTCTTCGCTCATTCTAGAAGAAGGAACAATGTTGGTCCAAGGAATCAAGGACAAGGGTTCAAGCAAGGATTTACAAAGGAAGAAAGGGAAGGTGCTTCAATTGTAACAAGTTTGGCCACTTCACTAGAGAATGTCCTCACAAGAAGGATACTCCACTAGATGATGATAACAATAACAACAACAACTTCAAGAGAAATGGCAATCGAAGGAACAATGGGTTCAACAACAAAGGAAAGAGGAATGCTCTTGTTGCTCGAAATGGAGGTGGCCATCCTCCCAAGAAGTCAAGAAACTCTAGGTATGATGAAGCTAATGTTCTAAATATATATGAATTTATCTTATTTCTGCCCTGTCCACCACCTCTCCTTCGGATACATGGGACCATTGGTTGATTGATAGTCGTGCCTCAAGCCATTTCACTGGGTACAAAAAAGCTCTCTCAAACTTGGTTGAAAACGAGACAAATATGGAGATTATAATTGGGGATAATGCCACGTATCTTGTGAAAGGAATTGTGACCGTTACCCTTCACTTAAATCAAGGTCAAACCCTTCACCTACAAGAAGTGTTGTATGTACCTGACTTGAAAATGAACTTGGTTGCGGTTTCTGCAATTGAAGATAAAGGTTTTAAGGTGTCATTCATTGATGGGAAGGTTCATCTTTGGCAAAGGTATCCAAAAGATGCATTCACTCTAGGATTCAGGGTTGAAGGTCTCTATCAAGTTGGAGGAAGTCCGTTGAGAGCTATGATTTGTGACACCTCTCTTCAATCCGAATTATGGCACCGAAGATTTTCTCACCTTCATTTTAAAGCCTTACCCGATGTAAGTAAGATAGTCACAGGGATGCTTGAATTCAACTTGAATAATGAAGGTGTTTGTCAGGGATGTGAAGCTGGAAAACATACAAGGGGACCATTTCCCTCAAGTGAGACTCAAACCACTGATATTCTTCAATTGGTCCATTCTGATCTATCAGGTATGATGCCCGTTACATCTTTGGGTGGATATTTGTATTGTGTTATTTTTGTGGATGACTTTTCTCACAAGACATGGATCTATTTCTTAAAGAAGAAGAACGAAGTACTCAAATGGTTCCTCTCCTTCAAAGCCTTGGTCGAGAATTAAACAGGGAAGAAGATCAAAGTTCTGAGGACCAATAATGGGACCGAATATGAGTCTAATGAATTCAAATACTATTGTAGAGAAGTTGGCATTAAGAGGGAGACTACAACTGTTTATACTCCTGAGAAAATGGTGTTGTCGAAAGGAATAATCATACTATCATCGAAGCTACCCGAGTTATACTTCATGATCAAGGTCTTCTGAAGTTCTTATGGGGAGAAGTTTCCAACACCACTATGTATGTCCAAAACCGATGCCCACATCAAGATTTGGACTTCAAGACACTCAAATAAGTATTCACTGGTAAGAAACTTGATGTTTCTCATTTTAGAATTTTTGGTTGTCTCGTATACTTTCATGTGTCGAAAGAGAAAAGAAACAAACTAGATGCATCTAGGAAGAAAGGAACATTCATGGGATACAGTGAAACTTTGAAGGCATATGGAATCTATGTGTATGGTCAAAGGGAAGTGGAATTAAGTCATGATGTCACTTTCGATGAAGATTCAACACTTAGAAAGATTTGAGATCTTCCTATTCCTTGGAAGACCAATGACGATGTTGATGCAGAAAAGCAATATGAATCTTCGTCTGATGTATCGATGTCTGATGTCAAAGGACCAATGGATCCTATTGATCCATCTCCTTGTGAGCCCTTTACTACAAGAAAGAGGCCTTTTTGGCTTAAAGATACTCTTGAAGATGTCGATAAACACATTGCACCAAGAGGGACATTTCATGAAAGCAAGAAGTCGAATAGGTACCAACGGTTCTTAGTTGTCATAAGTACTATTGTACAATTTGAGCCTTGTACATTCGAAGAAGCTGCGAAGAAACAGGTTTGGAAGGATGCGATGAACGAAGAGTATGAATCGATCATGAAGAATGATGTCTGGGATGTGGTTCCTAGACCCAAGGATAATTTTGTGGTCACCTCTAAATGGCTTTACAAGATCAAACATGAGCTAATGGGAGTGCTTAGAAATTCAAGGCCATATTTGTAGCTTGAGGCTTCTCTCGAAAGAAAGGAGTAGACTACAATGAGATATTTGCACCAATTTCCTGATATACCACCATCCGTTCGATCATAGTCCTTACTCCTTCGCAAGGATGGAACCTTCATCAGATGGATGTCAAAACTGCCTTATTGCATGGTTCACTTAAGGAGGAAGTATATGTGGAATAACCTGAGGGGTTCGAGGTTCAAAATCATGAGACACATGTATGCAGGTTGCAGAAATCCCTTTATGGGTTGAAGCAAGCCCCTGGGTCTTGGTATGAGAGGATCGATAGCTATCTTATGAAGTTGGGATTTATAAGAAGCGATGTTGACCCGAACCTATACTTCGAGGTTGAAAAGGACAGACCTCTCATTTTGGTCCTTTATGTGGATGATCTCTTTCTGACAGGTGATGACCCTCTGATTCATCAATGCAAGAGGGAGTTTGCTTCCGAGTTCGAGATGGAGGACCTAGGACTGATGCATTATTTCCTAGGGTTGGAAGTTTGGAAAAAGCCAAGTGAGATTTTCCTTTCTCAAGGAAAATATATCGTGAAGCTACTTGAGAGATGTGGGATGGTGGACTGCAAGTCTGTGACTACTCTCATGGAACTCAACTTCAAGAAGCTATGTGGAAGTGTTGATGGGCCCGAATTGGCAAACCCAACCGAGTATCGTCTACTTGTAGAAGCACTGATGTTCTTGGTCAACTCCCGTCCTGACATATGCTTCAATGTGAACTTGTTGAGTCATTATATGGTCAAGCCTCATCACATTCATTGGATTGCTGCCAAGAATCTCTTGAGATATCTCTGGCGCACTATCCACTATGGTCTGAGATCCACTGTCAGGTATTTGAGGCTACATGTGGTATACCTAGGGGGGATAGTATGGGGTACAAAGGGAGGTACCCAAGGGAATAATGTAATAATGTGATGGGCCATAGCTAATAAATAAATTGGTTAGCCCACATCATGTAAGGGACCACAAGTAGTTAGCAATAATGTGTTAAGCTCATTGTATTAGATATATGGTATTGAGAGAACCATGGTAATGACCCATGGTATTGTATGTATGAATCCTATATAGAGGCTAGAGACTCCCCATTGAGAGATGTCAAGGATTATTGTATTGGAAAGCATATGACTTGTGGAGTGTTCTCCTTCCTTAAGGAATGATTGCATCGTGTTACCCTACCTCAAGGGTTTGATCAATAAAGAAACATTTTCATGTTATATTATTGGATTGATCTTGTTATTTCTGGGTATATTTGCAGTTCATATCTATTACAAGTGGTCTCAGAGCACTTTATTGGGCAAAGCGGAAAGATTTTTATTTTTATTTTTGTAGGAATTTTTTAGAGCGGTGAGTTTGCAAATCAGATCTGAAACGTCTGGGGCAAAAATTTGCAAAAACAAATTGCATATCTGGATTCTTTGTGAAAAAATACCCAAATTAAAAAAATAAAATCGGTCGAATCGGAGTCCAGATGCGGGAGATATCGCTGATTTAAAAATTAGTTGTGTTGTACAATTTTTTCTACGAAAATTCGTGGACATCGGATCTCTAGCCAATTTTTGTAGTTTTTGTGGGGAATTTTGGGAAACTAATTGTAGATCTGGGATCCTCTTAAAAAATTACCAAAAAAAAAACGGTCGAATCAGAGTCCAGATGAGGGAGTTATCACTGATTTAAAATCAGCTCTTTTTTTATATTTTTTGTGACGGTGGGACAGTTGCAACGCAAATATGAAATTCCGAAGTGCCCAGATCTGAATTTCTATCACATGAGAAGATACAGAATGGTCGTTCCATTTCCAAAAACAGGTTAGAATAAGGATTCTGGGCCATATTGATCAAGTTGTTCCCATTTAAATTTTCGCCAAAGTAAGTGATTTTTTCAAAACCCTCTTCATGGCTTCTAGCAAGGATTTTATTTTTATAAGAAAAGATGATGGCCCTACTATTGAAGAATTCATAAAGTGGGCAAAGTCAGAAGTTGGGCAATATTGGAGATCTTTCGAATGGCTTAAGTTTAGAGATGAGGCTGTCATATGGTGGAAATTACTTGATTGCCAGAAGTATTTAAGCCTTCCCGCTGAAGAGTTTGAAAAAGTCCTTTTAGACAAATGGTCTCATCCTAGAAAACAGGAGAATGAGACATGCAAGGGGGTTATTTTCTGATGGTATATCCTTATTACAGGTTCATGGATGTATTCAAAAAGAGAAGATAATTGTGTCTATCAACCCTAATAGCAAGCATAATTTTATTAGTGTTCATTTGGTTAAAAGGTTGCAAGTCCCAGCTAAACAAATGGAGCACACACACGTTGATAATGAGCAGGTGCAAGTTTATAAATATTTGAAGATTTCTATGGATAAGTATGTATTCCATTTTGATTTTTATTCTTCAGATATAGCTAATGTGGATGTTGTTTTGGGATACCCTTGGATGGAATCTATTGGTACTATCAATATTAATCTACAGAAGAAATTCCTGAAGATCTGGTATAAAAAGAAGAAAATTACATTACAGGATATTTCCATCAATAAACTAGTAGAGTCCAAGGAGGTTGAAGCAAAAATGTTACAGGTACTAATACATCAGATGAGGAGTCTGTGGTTAAAGTAATACTGGAAGATAAGAAACAATTACAGGCGCCACAGCATGTACCAGATACCCATCAAGCTCCATTAAGTGGTGAATTAAAGAAAGATACACCATTGGTTAAAACTTCAGCATATCACCACCCACATCACCCAACAAGATGGCAACAAATTAGCCACAAGGTCAACAACCCCTGCACGAGAGATAGAGAGATGTGAAGATCTAACCACAGCACATAAACACAAAGAAACTGCCAGGATCAACTCCCAGCTCAAGCAAGTGAGGCGTCGGCTAGATCGAGAAATCATTTGTCTCTGGGATGGCTAGATGCATGTGCATGGTACTAGTGGGCTACTCTTTTGAGTAGATCTTTTTATTTGTGTTCTTCTTATGTTTCGGGGATGAAACATGTTTAAGGGGGGTGGAATGTAGTATACCTAAGGGGGATAGTATGGGGTACAAAGGGAGGTACCCAAGGGAATAATGTAATAATGTAATGGGCCATAGTTAATAAATAAAGTGGTTAACCCACATCATGTAAGGGAACACAAGTAGTTAGCAATAATGTGATAAGCCCATTTTATTAGATATATGGTATTGGGAGAATCATGGTAATGACACATGGTATTGTATATATGAATCCTATATAGAGGCTAATGACTCCCCATTGAGAGATGTCAAGGATTATTGTATTGGCAAGCATATGGCTTGTGGTGTGTTATCCTTCCTTAAGGAGTGATTGTATGGTGTTACCCTACCTCAAGGGTTTGATTATCATATATTTGCATGTTAGATCTATTACACTACATGGTTATTCAGATGCTGATTGGGTTGATAGTGTGGTGGATCATAAGAGCACATTTGGGTGCTACTTCTCTTTGGGGTTTGCTTCTATATCTTGGATGAGCAGGAAGCAGAAATTGGTTTCACTAAGCACCACCAAAGCCTAATACATTGCTACGAGTATGGCTTGTTGTGAAGCAGTCTGGTTAAGGAAGGTCTTTAGTGAGCTATTTGAGCACGTGATAGATACGGCAACGATCTTCTGCGACAACCAGAGTGGCATTCATTTATCAGAGAATCTTATGTTCCATTGCTCCAAGCACATTGATATCAGGTACCACTTTATCTGGGATATGGTACAATGGGGAGAAGTTAGGCTTTAACACATCAGGATAGATGAGCAGGTTGCAGACATTCTCATGAAGCCTCTTGGGAAGGTCAAATTCTTAACCTTTTGAGAGAGACTTGGAGTCATGGAACAACCCTCTTATGATGGTCCAATATGAGTTGGACACAGAGCTATGGGAGCTCCTAGGGGCATGGGGTACTTCTTGGAGCTAGCTATGAGCGACCATAGGGTGAGTGGTTCACCTTCCCCTAGTGGTGCGTTGGATACAGGGTGAGTGGTTCACCTTCCCCTAGTGGTGTTCTAGATACAGGGTGAGTGGTTCACCTTCCCCTGTGATACCCCATTATGGTTGACATGTGTGTAGGGTGAGTGGTTCACCTTCCCCTACCCACACACATGCATGTAGGGTGAGTGGTTCACCTTCCCCTATGGTTGACATATGCATAGGATGAGTGGTTCACCTCCTCCTCTGGCATATGTGCAGGATGAGTGGTTCACCTTCTCTTGTTGATGCCCCAACTCGCATCCTACCCATAGAGTCTGGGACTCATGGGAAGTACCTCTCATTTGGCTAATGAGTTGGGAAATTTCGGTTAGGGACCATAACACAACCGATGGACACATTGTATATTGTTGTACTCCGTATGACTAGGATGCATGGTGTTCAACAACTTGATCTAGGATCAAGGACTGACTTTCGTCAATGGAGAGTGGTATGATACACTATCAATCACTTCTTCTTCATTATTACTTCATGGTTCAGCAGAGCAGAGCAGTGATGGCAGGATGGTACATGATGACAGGTTGGCATGATGATGGATTGGCAGGTGGAATTCTCCCTAGTTGAGAGGGAGTAGTAAAATTGGAAACGAGGGCCAAATTCTACCTTAGGACAACTCATATGATGGATATCATTATTTCATCGGATTCCTCTTTCGAAGAGGTATAATTTTGATATAAAGATCATCTCATTCTGACAAGCAGAAATGGAATTATGAATTTATTTCTCCTATGGATAAATTGTCAAGGTCGGCTCCAGTGAAATGTAGGCTCATGAAGCCCAACATGTGTCTCTTCACCCTCAACGTTGTGTATAAATAGGAGAGACATTTTCCTCATTTGGACATCATCATCTCATCACATCTTCTTCTCTCTCTTGATTGGGTCAAACATCATTGGAGGCTTCTCTCTCTCTTCTTCGTACATGTTGCTAGGAAACTCTTTTTTCTACTTTGCACATGTGGCGGGAGGTCGAGTTTCTGGGTAGAACAGACCGTTGACTTCAGGGCATTGACCAATGTTGACAATGGAGTATTTGACTTGCATTGACTTCAGTTTCTGGGCCAAATTTCTAATTTTTCTAGGCCACATTCTTTGGCATGAAAATTGAGGCATTTGGAGGTGTTTGACTAGCGTTGACTTTAGGTTTGACTGCAAAAATTACAACAGAATTTCTCTCTCCTTTGACTGGGTTTGACCAAAGAATTTGAGTTGATTTAAAGGCATAATTAGACTGTTGTTTGGAGGATGTTTTGGGGAAACTTTTACCACCATTGACTTTCTAGTTAGGGCTGATTTGACTGCTGATTTGGCAGATTTGTTTTGGGCTTGTATTTGTACTCTCTCTCTATCTCTGTTGAACTATTAAAGAATAATAAGAAGATTTGATCAAAGGGTTCCCCACATTGGGTTTTGTCCCTGGCATTCGCCAAACCTTGTGTCCTCTTGTCTTGGTTTGTCTTGTGCATATGATTTTATGTTCTATCTGCATTTACTATCAATGTTTATAAGTTAATGTGATTGCTACTAGATATAATTGCAATTTGTCATTGGGTTTCTAAAAGAACTTTGAAGTAAATTGTCTTAAGCATAGAACATACCATTTTTATCTAAAATTAACAAAGTGGAAAGACACCTCTCCAAAAGATGTGACATGGGAACCAACCACTATTCTTCAACAGTTTCTGCAACTTCAACCTTGATGACAATGTTGCTTTTGATGGGGGAGGACATATTAGGGTCTGACTCTAAACCCTTTATTTATGTAATAAGCTCAAGGGGCCTAGTCAAAGTCATAGTTAGTTGAAGCAATAAAGTCGTAAGTGGTTATCCGCATTAATAATTAATTGTAAGTGGTTGACCCACATTATAGAAAATGGACCACAATTAGTTATAAACATGCCATAGCTAATAAATAAAGTGATTAGCCCATATTATGCAAGGGACCACTATTAGTTAGGGTTTATGATGTCATAAACTTATATTAAGTCTTAGATAATAAGGGAAGAATAATCGAGTTTTATTGTAATGGAGCTCTGCTTTGTTGGAGGTTGCCCCCTAGAAGAGGAAAGTGAACATTGTATTATGCTTATGACTAATAAAAATATCTTTGCAGTCTGTCTTAATTCATGTGATATTTCTGTGTTTCTGGCAATATTATTTTGTATTTATAGTTGTTAGAAAATTATATATTACAGAGCAATAGAACACATAAAATATTGCAGAAATATAAACACAGAAAACGTATAAAAATAAGAGAGACACAGATATACGTGGTTCACCCAGTTTGGGCTACGTCCACCTCGAACAACCAGTCCTTCTTTTTTATTATCCAGCAAAATGAAGAGACACAACCTACAGCAGATCCGCTGTAATATCCTCTGTTTTCTCTCTCAATCTCACTTATATGTTTCTCTCTCTGAGAATACACATCTATATCACAGCTTCAATACAACACACTCAAACAAAGAGAAGGGTTGCCTTCTAGGGAAAAAACCCTAAACTAAACATAATTTCTACCGTCAGATCATCTGCCTAATGAACGGCCCAGATTGACTAGAAATTACTATACTTTTACAAGGCAATTTTACATTTGTTTTTAGCTTCGGGGGCGCTACCCCCGAAACCCCCGCCAGGGGACCGTTGGCCCCCAGACCCCCCAGCCAGGGGTATTAGCCCCCCGCCCCGAACCCCAGTGGGGGGGACAAGTCCCCCCCGCACCCCCCCGCGTGGAGGGGTGTACAATCTTCTTGGGGTATACATCCGGCTGAAACAAAGACCTCTAAATAATCATGCTCCACACCCAATAATCTCCCACTTGGAGAATGATTGTAGCAACTCCACCACTGCTTCATTTGTTGGACAACGACTCCTCTTTGGACCTGGTTATTTCTCATCTTCATCATCATCCTTGAAGACTAATTGAAACTGGGCATATTCTCAGTTTCTCCATGGTTACAACTTTTGTTAGCATATCTGCAGGATTCTGGCCAGTGTGTATCTTTTCCAGCTTCAACTCTCCATCTTCCAACACTGATCATATGAAATGGTACTTGAGTTGTATGTGTTTAGTCCTGGAATGAATTGTTGAGTTCTTTGCAAGATGAATGACACTTTGGCTATCATTGTATAACATGCCCATATCATGCTTCTTACCCAATTCATCCATAAACCTTTGTAACCAAATCACTTCTTTACTAGCCTCTGTAGCAGCAACATACTCTTCTTTTGTTGTTGAAAGTGCAACAACACTTTGGATTTTTGAAACCCAACTGACAGTTGTTCCACCTACAGTAAATACATATCCTGTAGTGCTCCTCTTGTTATCTTTGTCACCTGCCATATCTGCATCAACATATCCCTGTAGAGAAATGTTTGAACCACCAAAGCATAATGCTTGATTTGTGGTACCTCTCAAATATTTGAGAATCCATTTCACTGCCATCCAATGTTCTTTTCCTGGATTGTTCATGTACCTGCTTACAACTCCCACTGCATGTGCAATATCAGGCCTTGTGCAGACCATTGCATACATTAAGCTTCCAATTGCTAATGCATATGGAACTTTAGACATATAATCCATGTCTTCATGGGTCTTTGGGCACATCTCCTTACTAAGTTTGAAATGGCTAGCAAAAGGTGTACTAACTGGTTTTGCATTGTGCATATTAAATCTTTTCAACACCTTTTGTATGTACTCATTTTGAGACAATGTTAATTTGTGATTTTTCCTCTCTCTAGTTATTCTCATACCAAGGATTTGTTTTGCAACTCTCAAATCTTTCATTGCAAATGAATTTGCCAATTTTCTTTTGAGCACATTTATTTCCTGCATGTTAGACACTACAACAAGCATGTCATCTACATACAATAACAATATAATATAGTTGCCATCATTTTGCTTTTTCAGATAAACACAATGATCAGAGTGACATTTAGTATAACCTTGTTCAGACATAAACTTGTCAAATTTTAGATACCAGTGCCTTGGAGCCTGCTTTAAGCCATACAAGCTCTTCTTTAACTTGCACACTAGTTTCTTCTTCCATTTTACCTCATATCCTTGTGGCTACTGTATATATATCTCTTCCTCCAAATCCCCATGGAGAGAGGTTGTCTTTACATCTAACTGCTCAAGATGCAAATCTTCAACTACTACTAGACTTAAAATAGTTCTGATTGAAGTCATTTTAACAACATGAGAAAATATTTCATCAAAATCAATACCTTTCTTCTGTGCAAACCCCTTCACCACAAGTTTAGCTTTGTACCTCTGATTTCCTCCATCCTCTTCCTTCAGCCTATAAACCCATTTATTCTGCAATGTAGTTTTACCTGCAGGCAACCTGACTAAGTCCCAAGTCTAGTTATGCATTAAGGAGTCCATCTCTTCTTCCATGGCTAGCTCCCACTTCTTCCTACTTTCAACCTGCATTGCTTCTTCATAACATTCGGGTTCAACAAAATCAGTCAACAATAAATAATATAATGAAGGATAGTATCGTTCAGGGGGTATACTTATCCTGGTAGATCTTCTAACACCACTTTCAGGTGTTTGGGGTGCCTGTTGCTGTTGTGGTGGTTGTTGTTGTTGTGGTTATTGATTATTATTATTTTCAAGCACCTTTACTTTTTCAGTGATCTCATCAAGAACTGTGTATTCCTTATTTTCTTTTTCCTGTTTCTTTTCCTGCAACTGATTCTTATACAAGACCTTTTCGCTCTTCTTTTCTTTCCCAACTTTGAGAAATCTGACTCTCTTTTGTTTTCCATAAATGCAATTCTCACAGAAGTCCAAATCAACATTCTTCAAACCCGGCAACAAATTCCTTGAGTGAAGAATCTTCATCCCCTTCTCACTCATGTGTTCGAGCCTATGATGCCATAATGCTGCATCTGCTCCCTTAGAAGTTAAAGCATTAACAGAGTTAGAAATACCATTGCATAAATACAATGTACCAACCTTTTCACCTTTTGCTATTACCAGGGCTCCTTTGGTGACCTTCCAAGCTTTATCTGTGAAAGTTGTCACACAACCTTCACCGCCTAACTGCCCTGTTGAAATCAGATTTTTCTTCAGATCTGGAACATGCCTTACCTCCTTTAGTAGCCATTGGTTTCCATTCTGTTGTTTTACAAGAACCTTACCCATTCCAACAATTTTACAGGGTTTATCATCACCCAAATGGACTTGTCCAAAATCTCCTTGAACATAGTCATGAAAATATTTCTTATCAGGTGTGGCATGGAATGAGGCCCCTGAATCTACCACCCAGGAATCAGTAATATTTTCAAAAGAAAGAATCAAAGCATCTTGTAACACCTCACCTGTCACATTTGCTTCATGATTTTTTTCTTGTTGTGCATCTCCTTCTTTTCCCTTCCGAGATCTATAGTCTTTCTTTAGGTGTCCTTTCTTTCCACATTTCCAGCACACTATCCCTGATCTGGACTTGGATCTGCCTTTCCTTGATTTACTGTGATATCCTGAGCTCTTTCCTCTTTCCATTCTTCTTCCCCTAGACTCTGCACTCAAAGCATTACCCGATGTCTCACCGGAGTTTTTCCGTCGCATTTCCTCGCTAAGGATAGCACCGACAACATCATCAAAATTTAAAGTACTAGATCCAGAAACAGAGTTACTAATGGCCATTACTAAACCATTCCAACTTTCTGGCAATGAGCACAAGAATAACAGAGCTCTAACTTCATCATTAAAGTTTACCCCTACATAACTTATCTGACTTGTAACTGTATTAAAATCATTTAAATGGTCTGCAACAGATCCAACTTCCGACATCTTCATATTAAATAATCGTTTCATAAGAAATACCTTGTTTGAGGCCGAGGGTTTTTCATATAGTTTCACCAACACCTGAATCAAACCCTCTGTCATTGTTTCCTTTGAAATGTTGAAGATGACCGACACTGCGAGGCACAACCGTACTATTCCGAGTGCCTTTCTATCGAGAAATTTCCATTCTGCATTTGTCATAGCCATCGGCTTTGTTTTTCCGCTCAATGGTAGGTACAGATCTTTCTGATACAGATAATCTTCCATTTGCATCTTCCACAATGGAAAGTTTTGGCCGTTAAATTTCTCGACCCTAAACTTACCATCTTTCACCATTGCTCCCACTCGAACCAGGAACCCTTCTCTCCTGTGAGTTTGTCAACCAAATAGACCTTCGGCTCTAATACTAGTTGTTAGAAAATTATATATTACAGAGCAATGGAACACATAAAATATTGCAGAAATATAAACATAGAAAATGCATAAAACAAGAGAGACACATATATACATGGTTCACCCAGTTTGGGCTATGTCCACCCCGAACAACTAGTCCTTCCTTTTTATTATCCAGCAAAATGAAGAGACACAACCTACAGCAGATCTGTTGTAATATCCTCTGTTTTCTCTCTCAATCTCACCCATCTATTTCTCTCTTTGAGAATACACATCTATATCACAACCTCAATACAATACCCTCATACAAAGAGAGGGGTTGACTTCTAGGGAAAAAAACCCTAAACTAAACATAATTTATACCGTCAGATCATTCGCCTAATGAACGGCCCAGATTGACTAGAAATTACTATACTTTTACAAGGCAATTTTACATCTGTTTTTAGCTTTGGGGGCACTGCCCCCGAAAGCCCCGCCAGGGGACCGCTGGCCCCCGGACCCCAGCGGGGGGGGGGGGGGGGCAAGTCCCTCCCGTACCCCCCCCACACCCCCCCACGTGGAGGGGTGTACAATCTTCTTGTGGTATACATCCGGCTGAAACAATGGCCTCTAAATAATCATGCTTCACACCCAACACTAGCATTATGTTATTCTTGTAGGTCAAGTGAATAACAGGGCCTCTCATGGGTGATTGTGAATGGAAAGTGCTCCTGGTACTTGAGACAAATGCATAATAGCCATTTCACCTTCACGGGTGCCCATATTCAGAAGGGTACTTGCACCTTTGGTGGGTGTCACATGTAAGTTACCATAACTATCTCCCAAATATTTGTTGGTTGGACTTAGGCCCTCATCATTCCAAACTAACCTTAATAAATGTTCTAATCAACCTAGGTTGAGCTTTGGGATAATGGTTTGCATGTTGATTCTTCTTATGAATTTGAAAGTTATGTGCTTTGTGTTGTTTATTTATTTAGCCCTAGGTTGATTAAATCTCATTACTTTTGAGTCTTTGATTCAAAGTGGTTAACTAACTTCTCTACCATTTTAGAAGGACGTAAGGTCTTTCTCCTGAAAGTTTAGAGTTTCCTCCTCAATGTTGTAGATTAAACAACATTAGTTCATGAGCACTATTGGAGTAGGCTCTTACAGATGTGAACAATTTTGCAAGGGGAAAACCTATGCATAAGACCTTTACGAATAAAATTTTTTAGGGTACCAACGAAGGGACCCCTTCCCAAGAGGATTCTCGTGCTTCTCCTTTCTTCCAAAATATTGGAGCACCCTAGATAGCCAATTTGAACATTCTTGGATTGACTACAACAATACCAATTTGGTTGTGGATCACTCTGAATGTTCCAACAACTTATGGGTATTCTTAGATAATCGCCATATGTCAAGAGCATCAAGTTGATGTCGACCATTCACCTTTTTTTCCCCAGTAAACTCTAGTCCTCCTCCTTTAGCCTCATTTGGTGAAAGTCTACTTACAAGTAGCTAGAAGCCTAAAAGGAATAAAAATATGAAGAAGAATAAGAAGAAGCAAAGACAAAGGGAAAATTCACTAATCATTGCAAGTCATGTTAGGGGTAGAAATCTAGTTAGTACTAGTCGCATTAGAGAAAAGTCACCAACCACTATGATTCATGTTGGAGACCTACTACCAACCATTGCATGTCATGTTAGAGATGAGAAACTAGCCATTATCATCCATGTTGGGGGTAAGAAACCAATCACTACACATCATACTGGATATGAGCAACCAACCACTATGAGTCATGTTGGGGGCACAAAATGAACCATTATGAGTCATGGTGGGGCACACAATCAACCACTATGAGTTATGTTGGGGGCACACAATTAGCCATTTCAAGTCATGTTGGCACCAAGCAACCAACCAATTCAAGTAACTAGGGGCATTGATATTGCTAACAAATCTAGACAAAGAGGACATAAGCCCAAGTTCCCTTATAATTATTGCAAGAGAGCTTGCCTTAATTATTTATGCCATGATATTTTAAGGGTACAAAGAATGCAACCCCTATTTAAAGGTTCTTCTACTTTTGAACCACCTATAGTTTCCTAGCAACCTATTCAACCATTATTTGATGAAGTGGTTGAGTTGATGCAACCTTCATTCAATCCCACTCCTCTTTTGGAAAGTGATACATCTATTGAAGTGTTCGAGCCAATGATATCTTTGGCTAATCCCACTATTCTTTTAGAGTGATGAATCTACTAAAGCAGTCAAACTGATGCAATATTTAGCTAATCCAACTCTTATTTTAGGGTATGATGTGTCTAATGACCATGGGTTCTACATTTCTAGGTTAAAAGCTTATAAACAGGGGGGAATTCCACTCACTTGGAGCATGCTGCCTCTAAATTTTGTGATGGTTTCCTTTGATTGGAATAATCTTGTGGAGGTTTTCCTTCCTTCTTCTACACCCTTCCAAATAAGGGTTTAAGTTTATTCAACAAACATTTACCAATGTATAGTAGATGAAGGAGCCTCTGTAAGTATCTTATCCTTCTCAGTTTGGTAAGTTATTGGTTCTCCCAATCTTATGTCAGTTACTAATTAACTAGTAGATTTTTCTAGATGACCTAGTGAATCTTTGGGGATACTTCCTAAAATGGCTATCACGTTAGGTGGGAAGACTATACTAGTTGATATGACAGTGGTGAATAGCCCACTGGGCTTCAATATGCTTCCTAGGATTGATTATGTCTATCGTATGAATGTTATGGTGTGTATGCTCTTTTAAACGATGGATTTTCCTCATAATAGAAGAATTTTCACTATTGATAAGACTACATCTAATAATTACCATCCTAATTCAATTTTAGCCCAAGCTACTCCTTAATATGTTCCTACTATTCAAGTGGACTCTATCCCACCACAAGGGAATTGTGTGGCATTATATCTTCAATCATCAACTTCTTATGAGAAGAGGTCTTTACACTTATTTTTCCTTCTTGAGACATGGTCTCAACAATTAATTAGGCAATTTATCCAATAGGGGCATGTGAGCCCTTGCTTACACGTGTTGGCTTCAGCCATTGTGATTTTTGTCTTAAGTCTAATCTCACTATCTATATGTCCTTAAGGTCTGGTATTTATGAGTCTTTGCTAATAGAATCTACCACCTCTAATCAAAATCCCCATCATTATATGAAATACGATCAATTCACTTCACCCATCTATATTGGGCCAACAATCCTCCAAGTTCATGTGATTTCTTGGATGTTGAATTTCCTTTAGATGAGGCTATCCTTGAAGCCATGAATATAGTTGAAAGACCATGGAAAGAGATCCATTATTCTTCATCCTTTATTTATAAACTAGAGACTTTAGAGATTGATTTCAAAATAAGTCCTCTTCATGAACCTCATAGGAGGACCTAATTAAAGAAGTACTATGCATAGGATACACTACTACGTAGTTCATTGTACCATATTGTACTTGTTAAGGTTTGTTTTTTTCAATTTTTTCCTCTAAAACATAGGTTTTATTAGAAATTATTATATTGGATTTCTTAACTTCTGGTCTAGTGTTGTTAATCATGTCTACAGGACTTTGGAGAATTTTATTTGGTATTTTTCTAGTTGATTCACTCTGATAGAGAAGGACCTTAAAATTGGCATATAGGTTAGGTTCTTCACCTTGCATTATGAATTATCAGTCTTTGGTTCCATTTTGACCTTAGGATTAACCCCGCCATTTTACAACATGAAGCCTTCTCATTGTTTAAAGTATCATAATTTGTGCGGTAGAGCCTCTCGTTCATGGGTGCCCTAGTTAGAGCCTTGTTTTTCATTTTTGTTGCCCATCCTAAGGTTTTTCGTAGCCTTGAAAGTGTCTTAGTACAAAATGACTTTGCATTGAAGCCACATGAATTCCTCTCTATCTTTTTTTGGGCGTCACTAATGGGGATCCCACATTTTTATGTTTTGAGTTGCATCTGTTGCATTACATAATATTGCTTGCACTTTTGAGCCTAATTCCTATTTTGGTTTTCCATTTGTTGCTCACTACTCCCACATTCTCTTTAGCCACTTTCCTTCTCATTTGTTGCCTATATAGCCAAGAACCTTGTATCCCTCAAGGAAAAACCTTGAAGAGAGTCCATATCCTACATGTTGTCCTTGCATATTGCATAAGTATGTTCCATGTACTAGGAACTATTTTGTTTGTCCATGAAATTCATTTCTTCCACTATGTTATAACATTTTTTTAAGGCTTTAACAACATGAAAAAGACAAAAAATCAAATAAGATTAAAAAAGATGGGAGAGGTCAAAAAGGAGTAAATATTTATATTTTGTTGGCAACTATGTTGAACTATGTTTCCCTTGAAGCACCAAGTTTTGAGTCATCCACTCAACAAGTTGGGTTTTAGTATGGCCTTCAGTAGTCTAACCTTGATTTTCGAGTTTATCGCTAACTCAGTTGGTTATCTATTAGTCACTATGGAGAGTTCGATGATATTGCCTCCTATGTCACAAACTTATATTATTGTTCCACTTTGTGTCAATGTTTCCCAAGTCATGATTGTGTCATGCCTATGTTGATGGTATGTTCAAACCTGTGTTGGATATTCCTAGGGTATTTTTAATCATCCATGTTAAACTTCCCAATTCTCAAGTTTTCATAGTATCATCAGTTTCTTTTTTATTTACTTATGCGAGTGTAGAATATCTCCATTAACTTCACATTAGTGAGTCATCTCTCATTGACTATGACACGTTGCTTTGAGAATTTGACATATAGTAGAACCCCATGCTTATTTTCATCATTTGTTCGTTGCTTGGTGCTCATTAGATAACATTTCATTAATGGTCACTAGTTAAGTGGTTTCCCATGTGTTCAACATCAAGACCTCTATTAATACATAAGGATCTGTGTTGTACCGTGGATACCATTTTCACCATTAATGGAAGTCCTTGTCTCTCTCAATGACTTTCATTATCAATTGTTGCTCAAGGGGTCTCTTCTTTGCGTTATTCCATCTAGTGCATGCAAGAGATGTACCTATTGGTGTGTCCTTCCAACTTTTATTTGAGACCTTCAAAATTATTTTGCTTGTGCCCACTTATGTTGGTTGATAGGGGGTTCCTTAATTCCCTCCTTTCGTAGACCACTTCACATCAACTTTGGCACACTTGCTTTGGGAATGTGATTTAATGACTTTATAGTACCTTAATAGTTGTAGTCAAGTTAGTGGTAGGATCCTCACTATCAACAACAGGAATACAACAATATATCCATATTGATAGGTCCTACAAATAGATGCCACATAGGAATGAGTAGAAATATATTGAATAAATCACAGATGAATAGGCAAGATTAAGATAAATGTGAGATATATTTTATTCATGATGATATACATATTTATACAATGTCTTACGACCCTTGGTTTCAATATTCCAAGTGGTTTCATGGAATCCATTGATTGTTCATATTCCACACCATAACCCTTAGCATATTAGGTGTCTAACAATCCCCCTTTAATCCAAAGGGGTATATATGAGTCCAAGAAGAGAAATGCAATACAAAAATGCAAAAAATGAATGCCAACAATTGGTTGAATGTACTCCTTGAGATGATGGTATAAGGTGGGAGAACTCACGGTCTCAACCAGTGGTGGTTTAAGTCTGACTACCAACATTGGAACACTTTGTGCATTTCTTGGAATAGTTCCAAATATGGCTAGAAACTTAATTCTTCTGCTAGATGAAGTGCTTCTGAATTTTCTTAAAAGGGAGACCATTGAGGTCTCAACCTGGAACACTTGATGCAGTTCTTGGAACAGTTCCAATTCTGGCTAGAAGATGAAGTCTTATGCTAAAGGAAGTGCTCCCTAATGTTCTGAAAAGGTATACCATTGAGGTCTCAACCTAGAACGCTTGATGCAATTTCTAGAACAATTCCAAATCTAGCTAGAATTTGAAGTCTTTTGCTAGAGGAAGTGCTCCCTAATGTTCTGAAAAGGAAGATTATTGAGGTCTCAACTTGTGGTTGTTTAAGGAAGGCCACCAACCAAAAGCATGCTCACGGGGCATTGCTTTGTCTCTGGCTACAACTCTGGATATGGGTATGGCTGAATCTGGTTGTAGGCTTAGGTTGTGGCCCAGGATCACTTTTTGTATCTTTGAAGCTTGTAGATGACCATTAATTCCCCCCTTGTCATATACAAGGTGAGAAGATGAAGAATTCTCAATTGCAAGACATGTTGATACTTGAGAATAGATTATGTGGGATGATGGAAATATCTTCTTGGGTATTGAATCCCATTGCCAAGAAGTTATCCGTCCAAGGTGAATCTTCATTCTTGTAGGAGGCTTGTTTCTAAAGCATTTGTTTTAATGATGAGTATTTTTATGACAATGCGCATACGAGCGAATATCAAAACAATGATCTTTCACATGGCCAACTCTGTCACAATGTTGGCATTTGACAATTTGATGTGGTTGTTGTGGAAGAGGAGAAGGATCTAGAAGAGGTGAAGATGAACTATCATGAAGAAATCAACCACTATGAAATTGGATGGGCTTAGAGTAGTCTATAATATCAAAGGACACATCATTGTCATATATAAGACTGAATCTATTTCTGTTGTTGACAAATTCTTCCCAAGGTCTGCCAATGGGCTTGGGAAGAGCACATTGAACCTCTACATCTTTATGCAAAATTTCTCCTGAAATGGGCACATGATCTAAATCAACCTCAGGTTCACTAGTTTGATCACTTTCTGGTTGTTAATGGGAGTCTGTATTAAACTCAAATAGAGGATTGTTCTGAACAAAAACCGTTTCAGAATTTTGTATTTTCTGTTGTAACGCATCTTGTTGTAGCTTTGTTCGAGTTGCAAAATCAGTTTGTTATCTATTAGTCACTATGAATCCTTCCACCAGTGATCAAACATGCTCTTACAAAGTGGTCTTAGGGTGTCAAAGTCAAATTTTGTCATTTCAGTGAGTCTTCAAGTAAAATTTGGTCACTAGGTATTAGGTCTAGGATTGTTTTCACTCCTTCCAAAGTTTTCCAAGTGTCGGCCCATATCACCATTCAGCCCAGTGTACCATCATTTAAAGAGTTGTCATCATCATTTCAGGTTCCAATGGGTCATTTTACACCTTGTTCGTGCTTCAGTTGTGCTTAGGTAAGGCTCATTTCCCTCTCCTAGGGTTTTGAAGGTAATTTTTCTTGGATGGTCAAATCATAAACAAAGCTTGTATCTTGATGCTCATACACCTTCCCCTATACTTAATATACCTTCTTAAACACTTCCCATCACTGATATCCCTCAAATTCATCATTTTCCCACAAACCCTAGCCTATTGCTACAATTTGACAATTTTCTAGGCTAGGCCTGTGTTTTTCCCTTTTGGACCCCTTCCCCTCACTCAATATTTGAAATTCCACTTTCCCCTACTTCCTAACATCCCTCCCTATTCTCCAAAATTTTCTCAAGAATTTAGAAGCCCCTTATCCCCTTCATTTCCCTTCATTTCTACAAATCCCCTGTTCCACATATCGAGATAGGTTTTATTCAAATGATGTTTCTGAGAAATATAAGATGAATTTGACAAAAGTGAGAGAGGTTTTTGTCCACCATTGACCCAGGAAGAAAAACCTCTTTCAGTTTTTACAGGGTTTCATGGTTTGGGAGAAATGTCAAAAACATCATTTGCCTCAGGAGGGTTGCTGCACCTCTGGAGTGACCTTGGTAAAATCAATTTTTCTCCTAGATAGAATCACCAAATGACTTTATTGATGAGTCAACTGATAAGTAGACACAAATAGCTTTCCAATGAGCTATCATGAACTCAATTTGGAGTTGAGGAAGACCTTCAAAAGTTGACTGCAACAACACTCTGCATTTAGGCAGCCTCATTCTGCACATTTTGACTAGTCTTGGGAGATTGGACTTTTGACAGGGAAAATGACCTCCAAGTGCAAGAATTCAAGATGTTCCAAAAACTAGACAGGAATACCTTTCCAATGAGCTATATTGGGCTCAATTTGGCTAAGGGGAAGGCCTCCAAAACTGGGTGTGAAGCGGCACTGCGCATCTGGCTCATGGCGCTGTGCTTTTGGCTAGTTTGCCAGAAAAATCCAATTTTTGCCTATTTTCACTGCAAGATGATTTTATCTCTCTTCATGGATGATTTTATGATTGTAATTAATGACTTGGTATGTAAATGTAATAGTGAAATGATCTTATAGGGTAGATTCATCAGTTTGAGGTGGTTTGGGGGTCAATGAATCAGTTTCCATGCTTATAGAGGCAAGTTGTTCCACTGCCTATATTCCTGTTCCCTGTTTGGAAATGGTTGTAACAGCTCATTTTCTCTTGGATTCGACCCTTGATGGCTAGCATAGGTGGTTTGATGTCTATATTATGTATTTTTTCTATCATTAGCAAAGGTTGGACTCTCTTGGATGCTCTGAGCTACATTGTACACCTTTATCAGCAGTTTGGCAAGGAAATAAACCAGGATTTGCAGCGATTTTTATGGGATACTTGTGGTATGGTGTTTTTGCATAGTTTCTTCTTCTATTATTAGTTTTTCACATGTTTTATGTATGCCACAATCTAATTCATTTCTTCTAGCTGAATGATATCAAGATAGATAGGTAGAATTCATTGTTTACAGTGCTTTGCCTTGGGAAGCCATTCAATTTTCTATGTTTTCTACTGTTTGAGAAGGATACATGATATTTTCATGCCTTCCTCAGATCCTCACCAGTCTTAGACCTATCATCTCACTCAATTTCAAGTGCCAATGCACCTATGTACCTCGCCCCATAGAACACCCTGCATCCTGACTTGATTTCCCGGACCCAAAACTACCTGGCTCCATTTGATCCAGCAACAAAAGCCAACAAATTCAATCAAAATCCTCTGAGCTACTACACCTAGCCTAAAATCCATATCTGATCCAGTCATTTTGACTGATATCCATAAGGAGAGAGCCCTCTCTCGACCCGGTAGGGCTAGCTACCAGGTTAAGCGTGGTTTGTGGTTACCCTAGAACTGCTTCAATTCGGCCTGAGGTCAATCTAGGCTCTAACAGTCAGCAAGAGAGGATTTGTTGATTTTTATTGTGTCATCGACAATAGATTGTATCAGAGTTTTGAGGAACTCTAATACTTCACCAATTCCAATCATTTTACAAACACTTCAAACTTAATATTGAAGTGTTTCAATCTCTACTGAAAATACACTAGCAATCGAATAATCAATGAAGAGTGAATGAGTAACAAAGTTAATGAGACATTTCTATGCAACAATTGGTCTCCAAGTCACAAATGAAAACATCTTGTAGCCATTTAAGGCATAAGAAACTACAAAAGGCCGAAGGGCCTCATCAGTTGGAAAAATGCCCATAAGCCATTTGCAATGGCTCCAATCCTTTTATACAGTATCGATATGACCTCCACTAATTTCGGAACACAAAGTGTCGATAACAATGCCAAGATGGTAATATAATTCAAATGAGCCTTACAAGCATTTTAGGCTCCAAGGTTGTTGTATCAAATTTTAATTAGCTCCTTTGGCTATAAACTAAGTTGCAGAAAACATGGGTGTAGGGTCTGTTTTCATACTGAAACGAAACAGAAACGGGGAAACCCGTACAATACGGCCCGGAAACTTGTTTCCGGCCATACTGGACCGTTTCTCAAGGAGGAAACGTGGCCAGTACGGCCGGAAATGAGTTTCCGGGCTGTATGTCGGAGTTTCCACCTGTAACTTGACTTTTTCTTGTATTTTTTTTTAATTTTTTCACTTCTAATTTTTTATTGGGCGACTCAAATATCCTCTAGATGCTTCTAGATGTCTCTCAAGTTATTAAAAAAAAGGATTTTTTTGAGTGGGGCAGCCGAATGTTCAAGCCTATGGCCCTAGTGTTGATATGCAGTTCATGGTAATGTTTTACTTAAATTTTTAACATTACCATGAAATGACTCAGGATGTTTGAGAGTGGTTTCGCCCTCATTGGATTTCATATGGAGAAAGTAGAATTTTAGATCTCACTCAAAATCCAGTACACTTATCTGTTTTTCAAGATTTCAGGATTGGGGGGATTGCAATGTTTCCATTGGATTTTGTCATGTACTAGGGTATGGAACTTGTATTTAATCAAGAGAACCAAGCCCTCTATGCAGGGGAGACTCCCAATAATCAAGAGCATGTAGGGTACTAGGGTATGAAACTTGTATTTAATAAAGAGCACTAAGGTCGTTCGACTATGTAGGAGGAGACTCCTAATCAAGCACGAGACAAGAAATTAGAAATTTCTCGTGGCTAATTTTGGATATTTCTATTTTCATTATGTGATCATTCATGAGTAAATGTGATGTAAATTTAGAGACTTATAGTTTATGCATTGACAATTGAAAATTTAATCATAACGTAATAAATTAGAATGTATCATATATGCTTTATGATTGCACATATTTCTTAAATGTCCTTATATATATATTGTGTTTCCTCGTTTCCAAAATTTGGGGGGGTCACGTTTCGTACCTGTGCCCGTTTTGGAAACTCGTACCCGTTTCCCCGTTTCGTGCAACTTAGGCTATAAATGGTTATGGTCTAGGTGCTTTAAAAAACCAATGGACACAATATCTAGCACCAACTCTTTATCAATTAGCTAGAATTCATACTTTTTTTTAAATCACTGGAAATTTAGAACTTTGAGTAAGCTAACATCATCATCGACCAAGAAACTTTGAGCTATGGAAAGAGTGATATTTCTCAGCCTTCTTGCTTGTTTCACCTCCAAGAGCACCATTCCCAAGGGTTGTGACCGTTTCTTTAAATTTAGTGAACCAACAACCATAAGAAGTATAGAAAACTATCGTATCATTACAGTGCAGATGACAATGCAACAAAATTGGTGGAGATGGGCAACAATAGCGACAATGAGATTGGTAATGGTGGTTCTACCGCTAACATGACAATTAGTTCATACATTGGTTGTCTTAGTTACACAGTGACTCAACAATAATCTCCCCTTAATTATAGTACTCCCAATTTCTTGAACGAATCTGCTATGAGGATAGTCGATGCATTAATCATTGTAGGGCATGAGAAAGTAGAGAGCTATAGAGAAGGGAAACAACGATGTCATATCTTGAGACTCTGATTGGAAGGCTCTTGGAGGGATTCTTGTTTTTCTTGGCCAAAGTTGAGATGGAATCATAGCCTATATAACTAAAATAAACAATGGAAACTACATTGAAAATGCCTCTAACTCAAAACAACACAAATCCACCTCGGTGTGAAGCATTGGCAAGCTCTATGAGATTTTTGGTGTCCCCATTAGTGAACCTGATAATAACAATGAATATGAGAAAGAGGAGGTGGAAGGACGTCTCAACCATGTTCAATATGGAGCTTTATTTTGTGTTGTGATAGAGGCATATGGTGAGAAAGATCACAAGAGTGAGGGCGGGTGGATCATTTAGTCTCAACCCTAAATGTTATGGTTTTGTTTCACTAACACGAAAGTGGCAAAACGTTTGGCACAACTCATAAGAATTGAGGGACTGGTGATTGGCAGAGCTCAATACCAGAATCAACATGAACGACAGAAACAGGTGCAGGGTCAAAAGACATAGCCTATGAAGTAAAGCAAGCGCAAAAAAGACAGGTTTGGCAAGAGGTAGTAGAGTCTGGCTTTGGCAACTATAGTAGTATCAATTATTAATATGCTTATACAGATATATGTTGGGTTACCGGTGCTCCACAAAGAAGGTGCAATAGGAAGATGATAGTTACAACTAAACAGAAAAACCTTGGTAGATAGGTAACTAGAATTTAGCTTAAAAGAGATTCAAAATTGTAGATTTAATGATAATAATGACATATAGAGAAAAGCCACAAAACTAGTGAATCAAACTTTAGTAGGGCATGGATTTTTGCACTTTGATACCAAAGTTAAACACCCACAAATGAATAGGCAAGATTAAGATAAACGTGAGATACATTTTATTCACAATGATATACATATTTATATAATGTCTTATGACCCTTCATTTTCATATTCCAAGTGGTCTATTGGACTCCATTGATTGTTCATATTCCACACCATAACCCTTAGCGAACTAGGTGTCCAATAAAATCCTTCAATAATTTTGTCATCTCTAGCCTAGAGGAAAATGTTGTTTTTTAAGGGGGAGGGCACATTATAGTTATAACCTCCCTAACCCCCAAAGTGGATAGATAGGTTGTGTTAATTTTAGTTAACAATGTTACGTTCTATGCTTAGCACAATTACTTCAATGCTCCTTTAAAAACCCAACGACAATTTCCAATTTAGTTTTAAATATCAAACACATTAATCACATTGACAATAAAAATACATAGAACATGAAATAAAATGCAGAAGACAAGACAAGACAAGAGGACACTAGATTTGGCAGATGTCACGGAAAAAACCCAATGTGGGGAAAACCCTTTGATCAATTCTTCTTCTTATTATTATATCAAATATTCAGCAGAGAGAGAGTAAAAAAGTGAAAATTTGACTTGCCAAATCACAGTGAAAACAATTGTGTCAAATTTGTAGTCAAATTCAACCCTAATCAGAAAGTCAAAGGTGGTCAATGCAACAACAAGTATTCCTTTTTGGAGCTCAGTCATACGTAGTCAAACTCTGCTTGATAAGGCTGTCAAATTTAGCCCAAAACAATCCTGAAAATTATGGTCAAACTTGGTCAACGCTGTGGTCAAGGTTGCGGTCAACCTTGCAGTTAGCCCTGCGATCAAGGTGCCCATAAATTCTCAGTTCCTGTGCCCAATTGTACGACCTGCCAAAAACAAAATTTTCCGACAAAAATTGTAGTCAAAGAATGAGTTAAAGTGCCCGGTCAACGCTGGTCAAACTCCTACAACAGTCCTGAAATTCAGCCTTGCAATTTACTAAGAAAATTCGTCCTTCTGCCACACTGGTGAGAGAGAGAAGATCAGCACAATAGATGTATGAACCAATGAGAGAAGGAGAGAGAAGAAATGTGTGTGATGATGATGCCAAATGAGGTGAGAGGGCACTTGTATTTATACAAGTTGTTGAGGGTGAAGAGTCACATATATTGGGCTTCATGAGCCTACATGATGATGTGTTTGACCTTAACAATTTGCACATGTGTGGGCATAAATTCAAAAACACACTTTTGCTTGTCCAAATTGGATGATCTTTTTATCAATTTTGGTCCTCTCGAAAAGAGGAATTTAATGCAATCATCATCTCCATCTAAGTTGTCCCAAGGTGAGTTTTGTCCCTAATTTCCAATTTTAACACTCCCTCTCAACTAGGGAGAATTCCACCTGTCAATCCATCCATCATCATCAATCATCATGCCATCCTGTCGTCTTATACCATCTCTATATCTCATCTCATATTTGCTCTATTGAACACTGGTATGAATAATGAAGAAGAATCGATCAAGAGTGAGTCACAAGATCTTACCACTCTCCACTGATAAAATTCAGTCTAGAGGTAGAACCTCAGTCAGACTTGATCCCAGATCAAGTTGTTCAACACCATGCATCCTAGACATAGGGAGTACGACAGTACATGATGCATCCATCAGTAGTGTTATGGTCCCTATCCACTTTTCCCAACTCATTGGCCATATGAGAGGTACTTCCCACGAGTCTCAAACTACATGGGTAGGATGTATGCTACAACATCAACAAGAGAAGGTGAACCACTCATCTTGCTCATAAGCCATAGGAGAAGGTGAACCACTCATTCTATGCATATGTCAATCGTAGTGGAAGGTGCACCACTCACCCAACACACATGTATCATAGAGGCAGGTGATCCACTCACCCTATACACATGTCAATCATCATGGGGTGTCACAGGGGAAGGTGAATGACTCACCCTGTACACAACACACCAATAGTGGAAGGTGAACAACTCACCCTATGGTCGCTCATAGCTCCAAGAAGTACCCCAATCCCCCAGGAGCTCCCATAGATCAATGTCCAACTCAAGTGGGACCCTCATAGGAGGATCTTTCCATGACTCCAAGTCTCTCTCAGAAGGCTAAGAATTTGACCTTCCCTAGGGGCTTCGTGAGGATTTCTGCGACCTACTTATTAGTCCTAATGTGTTGGAGCTTTATTGCTCCCCGTTGTACCATATCTCAGATAAAGTGGTACCTAATATCAATGAGCTTGGAGCAGTCGTGGAACATGAGATTATCTAAAAGGCGAATACCACTATGGTTGTCGCAGTAGATCACAGTTGTATCCAACACATGCTCAAAGAGCTCACTAAAGAGCTTCCTCAACTAAACATATTCATAATAGGCCATACTAGCAGCAATGTATTCAACCTCGGTGGTGCTTAGAGCAATCGATTTCCGCTTCCTGTTCATCCAAGAAATTTACGCAAACCCCAATGAGAAGCATCATCCAAACGTGATCTTACGATCCACCACACTGCTAGCTAGTCAACATCAATATATCCATGTAGCCTCAAATTAGCGGCGATGTATCTCATACCATAGTTGCTTATGCCATGAAGATATCTCAATAGATTCTTAGTAACAATCTAATGTACATGATGAGGCTCGACCATAAATTGACTCAACGTATTCATAACGAAGCATATATTCGGTCGAGAGTTTACCAAGAACATTAGGGCCCCCACAAGTTGTTGATACTCGGAAGGGTTTTCCGATTCAGGTCCAGCAGTACTTCCACATAGTTTCTTGAAGTTAAGTTCCATCAGAGTAGACACCTACTTGAAATCTGCCATCCCACATCTCTCGAGTAGCTTCACAATCTATTTTCCTTAAGAAAAGAAAATCTCACGTGGCTTTTTCTAGACTTCCAGGCCTAGGAAGTCATGCATCTAGCCTAGGTCCTTCATTTCGAATTCGAAAGCCAACTCCCTCTTGTATTGATAAATGAGAGAGTTTTCACCTGTCAGAAAGAGATCATCTACATAAAGGACAAAAATGAGAGGCATGTCCTTTTCAACCTTGAAGTATAGGTTAGGATCAACATCTCTCCTTGTAAATCCCAGCTTCATAAGATAGTTATAAATCCTCTCATACCAAACATTATGGGCTTGCTTCAACCTATAGAGGATTTCTTCAACCTGCATACGTGTGTCCTTTGACCTTTTACTTCAAACCCTTGAGGTTGTTCCAAGTAGACTTCCTCCTTAAGCGAGCCATGCAAGAAAGTAGCCTTAATGTCCATTTGATGTAAGTTCCATCCTTGAGAGGCAACAAGAGAAATAATCAATCAGATAGTGGTATATCAGGCAGCCAATGCAAATATCTCGTCATAGTCCACTCCTTCCTTTTGAGGGAAGCCTCGAGCAATGAAATTGGCCTTATATTTTTTAGCACTCCCATCAGCTCCATGTTTAATTTTGTATAGCCATTTTGAGGTGACTACGGGCTTGTCCTTTAGTCTAGGCACCACATCCCAAACATCATTTTTCATGATAGATTCATATTTCTCATTCATCGCATCCTTCCAGACTTGGTGCTTTACGACTTCTTCGAACATACATGGCTTAGATTGAACAATGGTACTCATAAAAACTAAGTGTTGATTTTTGGTAGCATCAGATGTGCTCTAAGTCTCAAAATTTGTAGGGAGGCTTAGACACATGCATTCTCCAATACCCAGAAATTGTTTTGGGAAATTCCACCCAAAGACAGTTTTATTAAAATAATTAATTATTTTTAAGGGAACCCTAAGTCTAAACTTAGGAAATTAAAATAATTAATGGGTATTAATCTAAACTATGGGTGAAACTTATAGAAGAAGGTGAATATCAAGTCAATACGATCCTAGCCATTGATTAGAATCTAATCTGGGTCGTTGATTGATCAACGAGAGGATTATAAGAGGAGCCTTGATGGGAACTTGGAGAATACACCAGAGGCAAATACTCAGTTACCCAAGTACGATTGATTTTCTCACTGGTCAAAGTTCGGCAAGAGAAAATTGAATCAGAGGGAGAGTTGTAGGTGAGAAAGAGAGAGAGGGCATCAGCATCAGTTGGGAGTATAAGGCAAGAAGATGCAAAGCAGGGAGAGCCAGCGCAGAAGTGTGATGCAGAAAGAGGCAACGTAGGGCAGGTTGACGCTGGGACTACATGAGGAAAAGTGATGCAGGAAGACACAACGGGATTCAAAGAGCTGAGAAGCACTTATCTCGGATCATAGATTTGTCAGGAAGCATCTGTAAAGTTTCTCACTTCTATTCTATTGGTTGTATATTGTACAAGAGATTTTTTGTTGAAGAATAATAAAGAAACCCTCATATGTTGCACTGGTTTTCCCACATTGGGTTTTTTCAGGGACGATTGTCCAAAAATAACTGCGTCATTTTTGTTATTCTTGTGTTGTTATTGCATTCGCTTTCAAAAATTTATTTGTGAAGTCTGCAGTAGAACTTATTTTGATATTCACCGTAAGAACACAGTGAATAACTTATTTCTAAATTAATAAGTAGAAGAAATAATATTATCACTACAGTAGGATTTCTATTTTGAAATTTTCACATGGTATCAGAGTAAGGTTAAGTAGGAGTGCAGACTAAAGAGCTCTCTTTGAGGAAAAGGAGGGAGTTCGATATCTCTGCAAAAGGCAGAAAATCGAAACCCTAGAGAATTGCATAGTTCTTAGGAAAGGATGCAGTTTATTCTACAACAGTTGTTGGGGTAGGATAGCGTCAGAAAACAACACAAAGATGGACACTCAAAGTAGCATGGAATTGGCTTCTAGACTAGAAGAAGAATTCGCTTGCCTAACAAGTTCAACGTCAACAGATGTTTGGTATATTGATAGCGGGGTTTCAGCTCATATGTCTGGAGTATGAGAATATTTCTCGAGCTATCAGGAAGAACAAATGGATTTTCATATTACAATGGGAAATCAGACAAAGTGTACTGCAGTAGGGAGGGTCACCATAGCATTTCAGAAAGAAGTAGGAACCAATATCCGAGCCACCAATGTTCTGCATGTGCCAGGATTAGGAATGAAACTGATTGCAGTGTCTCAGTTACAGGACAACGGACACAATGTATACTTCATTGGAAAGAAAGTATATGCCAAGCATCCAAGCTGGAAGAAGAAAAGACAAATTGGAACTTGAAGCAACAAATTGTATAAGTTGCAACTTGAGTCTCCAATGGCATTGATAGGCAACAACTATGATGGTGAAAAAGAATGAAATGAATTATGGTACAAGCGAATGAGGCATTTACACCATGGAGCACTGAGGATGCTCAGAGAGAGTGTTACAGAAGTAGTAGTTCTTAGTAATGAACATGATGACTTATGTACAGGGTGCGTACTAGGGAAGTACACTAAAGCATCTTTTTCTAGAAGTGACAATAGAGCAGAATGTGTATTAGGATTGATACACTCAGATATTTGTGGTCCTATGTCCATAAGAGCTCTTAGTGGTGGCGAATACTTCGTCACCTTTATTGATGATCACTCCATAAAAACCTAGACCTGTTTCTTAAAGACCAAGGATGAGGTCTTTCATCATTTCCAAGAGTTTAAAGCTCTTGTTGAAAATATGACAAGGAAAAATATAAAGGTATTGCGTTCAGATAATGGTGGAGAATATATAGACAAAGACTTCATAGATTTATGCGCAAAGGAGGGCATCAAAAGAGAGTGGACAACTCCATATAATCCAGAGCAGAATGGAGTAGCAAAATAGAAAAATAGAACTATTGTTGGGGCAGCCAAAGCTATGTTGTATGATCAAGATCTACCTTGGTATCTATGGGCATAAACTTGCAACATTGGAGTATATATCCAGAATAGAACTCCTCATAGAGAATTGGGGAAGAAAACGCCCGAAGTGGTCTTCACAGGGAAGAAGCCAGAAGTCAGTCATCTCAGGATATTCAAAAGTGTGGCTTATTGTAACATTCTAGATGACTTATGCAGTAAACAGAATCAGACTACAGAAAAGGGTGTCTTGTAGGATACATCGAGACCTCAAAGGCATACAAAATCAACATTCCTAGCAACAGGAAGATTGTAATGAGATTAGATGCAAAGTTCATGGAGGACAGAGCTTTAAGGAAATCTTGTGAGATGCCTACAGAAGACCAATCAAGAGATGTTCCATTAGTCCAAGAGCAGCAAGGGCAACAAGGAGGACATGCAGGAGAACAAACACATGGATCAATTACAGTGACCAGTACCAATATCTCCTCAGAAGGAGGAAATTTTGATAGTTCTTAGCTCCCTCCACCAATGGTAGAACCAACAGAGAAGTTTGGAAGACTCTGAGGGATGCAGAGGGGTTTGTTGGAGCTCCTAGAACTGAGAAAAGGAAATGTAGACAACCTGACGGATACCATACATTGGTAGTTCAGGTTGAAGAACCCTTTAGCTTTCAGGAAGTTGTTCAACACCAAGTATGGGTGGATGCCATGGTAGAATATTACAACTATATCATGACGAATGATGTATGGGAAGTAGTAACTAGACTAGAAGATAGATCAGTTGTAGGATCACGATGGATCTACAAGACCAAGTATGTTGCAGATGGCAGTATAGAGAAGTACAAGGCTAGGTTCATGAAAAATGGGTATGCTTAGAAAGAAGGAATAGATTATGAAGGACCTTCGCCCCAGTTGCTCGATACACCTCTATCAGATTTGTTATATCCCTAGCAGCCAAATGGGATGGGAGATTCACCAGATGGATGTTAATACAACATTCTTGAACGAGTTGATATAAGAGGAGGTGTATATAGAACAACCTGAAGGCTCCGAAACTCATGAGAAGAGAACTCATGTTTGTAGATTAAAGAAAGCCCTGTATGGGCTCAAGCAGGCACCCAAAGCATGGTATGGTTGGATTGATAGTTACTTGTAGCAACTGGGATTTGTCAAGAGTGATGTTCATCCCAATCTCTACTATTTGATGGTAGAGAATGAGCCACTTATTCTGGTATTATATGTAGATGACTTGTTCCTAACTGGGTCATCCAAGCTCATACAGGATTGCAAGAAGAATCTTGAAGCTAAATTCAACATGAAGGACATGGGGTTGATGCATTATTTTCTAGGGTTGGAAGTTTGGTAGAAGAATGGGGAGATCTTCCTTGGACAAGGAAGATATGCTACAGAAATTCTGAAGAGATTCAGAATGCAGGATTGTCGACCCATGGCTACTCCCATGATCACCAACTGGAAGAAAATAGATGCATCAGGAGACAAGGAAGTAGACCCCACCTTGTACAGGAAGCTCATTGGGTCACTCATGTATCTGGTCAACACTAGGTCAGACATTTGCTTTGCCATCAACACTCTTAGTCAGTTCATGGTGTAACCAAAAAGGGTGCATTAGGCGGCAGCTAGAAACATTCTTAGGTATGTGCTTGGAACAGTCGGATATGGGTTGAAATACTCCCGAGGGGAGGATGTTAGATTGAATGGGTTCACATATGTAGATTAGGCAGGTAGTTTAGTGGACCGAAAAGTACCTTGGGGTATTGCTTCAGTGTTGGATTATGGATGATACCTTGGCACATCAGGAAGCATAAATCGGTAACTCTGAGCTCAACAGAAGCAAAATATATGGCAACTAGAACAACTACATGTGAAGTTATATGGCTCAAAAAATTGTTTGTGAGCTTGTTCAGAAAAAAGGATGGAAGCGATGAGGGTTTACTGTGATAATCAAAGTTGTATCAAACTCTCTGATAATCCAATATTTCATGATCAATCGAAACACATAGATATCAAATGTCACTTTATCAGAGGTTGTGTTCAGCGTGGGGCAGTACAACTACAGTATGTCCCCACATGAGAGAAGGTAGCTAGTATACTCACAAAGGCTCTCGGAAGAGCTAAGTTCACTCAGTTCAGAGAGCAGATGGGTATGGTAGAAAATTCGTTTCAATAGTAGCAACAGTTTGCAGTGCAGGGGCAATTGGCAGTGTGAGTGCCAGCAGCAACATGGATGCAGAAATTCAGAGGGAGTTGCAGTACGGATGTAGTGTTGACAGTGACAGGGTCAGAAGCAGTACAGATGCAACATTTATGTATAGGTTGGTGGAAAACATTTCAGACATCAGCATCGCAGAGGGAAATGTTACAGAACAAAGTGATGCTTCAATAGGTTGCATTGCTAGAGAACATTCCTCGCTAAGAGGGAGTGTTGATTTATGGTAGCATCAGATGTGCTCTAAGTCTCAAAATTTGCAGGGAGGCTTAGACACATGCATTCTTCAATACCCCAGAAACCGTTTTGGGAAATTCCACCCAGATATAGTTTTATTAAAATAATTAATTATTTTTAATGGTGTAGAATTTCTCACTGTAGACCACTTGATAATGCAATATACTAAAGCAAAATACTTGATCTACTTCTACAAACAAACTTGCGGAAGCTTAATCGATTTTAAGCAAGATCAAATAGAACACATATAACAGATGAAGAAGAAACACAGAAGAATACTCTGGGGAAAGTCTCAGCTAAAAGCCTCGATCTCTGTATTATCATACAAGTGGAAATATCTCTGGATTACACAAAGCTTTAGCTCACAAGCTATCCAGCTCTCAGTATAATCCCTCAATGTTGCTCATAGACTGAATAGATACAACATATGCCTTCCTTCAGTCCTCCAAGCCTCCTATTTCCTTGCGCAATTTCACCTGGGTCCTCAAGCAGCCACCTGTGTGTAATTACCTCACACACTGCTCACCAAACTCAGAAATCCTCAAGGAATGAATTCCTTCTGCATGTAAGAGATATCCTCAAGGGAATATTCCTGCAACTGATAGTACATTGTCCCATCCTCTGATCTCAACTGGGTCTCTGACTGAACTGACATGCATGAGTTATTTAGGAGAGAATATTAAGTTATCTGAAGTACACTAGTTACATGCATGCATGCATTAACTAACTGAACTAACAATCAGTTCCACAAACTGTTGGAACTAATCTAACTGGACTTAACTCAGTTAACTGAGCTAACTAATTACAACTCAAAGTACAACTCATCATGATCTCCTTAATTAAGGGATAATTTCCTCAATCAAAGGGATAACTATTGCATGTCTTCACATAGACTTCATGTTTGATTGTCTCTAACTAATTAACTCAAGATGAATTAATTAATTATTTTTCAAATAGGTGCTAAGATCAAATTCAAATTTTAATTCTCAACTTTAGTTCAGGGACTAACAAAAATTGGAATGTATCTCGAAATGCTATTTATAGGAATGTTATTTTTAGCACTTCTATTTTTAACATTTCTTGTTGCTATTTTCAACACTCCCTCTCAACAAGAAAGGGATTATCTGTCACCCCGATCCTGTCTCTATGGAACTTGAATTTGCATTTTGACAATGCCTTAGACAAAATATTTGCATCCTGCTCCTCGGTCGAAACATACTGCAACAACATGATCCTCTTCACCACATAGTCTTGAAGATGATGATACAAGATATCGATGTGCTTGGACCTGTCATGAAATACTGGATTCTTAGAGAGTTTGATACAACTCTAATTATCGCAATAGATCATAGTTGGATCCATCCTCTGATTAAACAATCCAACTAGAATTTTCCGCATCCAAATGGCCTCACATGCTGCCTGACTGGTAGCCATGTATTCAGCCTCTGTTGAGCTAAGTGCAACTGGACTCTGTTTCCTGCTGTACCAAGAAACTGCAGCTGAACCAACGTTGAAAATTCCTCCTAAAGTGCTCTTCTGATCTGATGGACTCCCTGCCCAATCTGCATCTGTGAAGCCCTGAAGCTTCACTTCCTCTGTCCATCTGTACCATAATCCATATTGAGATGTGCCTCTAAGGTATCTCAACACATGCTTCACTGCCTTCCAAAACAGCTTGGTAGGCTGAACCATAGCTTGACTCAGCTGGTTCACCGCAAAGCACAAATCTGGTCGTGTGTTCACTAAATACATCAATGAACCCACAAGCTGCCGATACACAGTAGCAACTACTAATTCACCTGAATTAGCATCCTCCTTCCTCCAGTTACCTGCTAGAGGAGTCTGCATGGGCTTGCACTTCTCCATGTGGAATCTCCTAAGTATCTCATTGGCATACTTGCCTTGAGACACAAACACTTCCCCATCCTTTTGCCACACTTCCATGCCTAGAAAGTAGTGCATGAGACCCATGTCTTTCATCTCGAACTCTCTTGCAAGGTCCTCCTTGCAAGACTTGATCAACTGATCATCACCTGTCAATATCAGATCATCAACATAAAGAACAATGATCAATGGCTTACCTTCTACCATGATGTGGTAAAGGTTCGCATCTGCTTCACTCTTTGTGAAGCCCAACCCGGTGAAATAGTTGTCGATCCTAGTGTACCAAGCACGAGGTGCTTGCTTTAGCCCGTACAAAGCTCTCTTGAGTCGGCACACATGCGACTCACGATCGAAGGTCTCAAATCCTTCCGGCTGCTCTATGTACACCTCTTCCTCAATCTTGCCATTGAGGAACACAATCTTCACATCCATCTAATGGATCTTCCAACCCATCTGTGCTGATAGTGCCAACATCGATCTGATAGATGAGTACCTTGCTACAGGAGCAAAAGTCTCATCATAGTCGATCCCCTCGACCTGTGAGAAACCACGGGCAACAAATCTTGCCTTATGTTTCTCCACACTACCATCAAGTGCTTGCTTTACCTTGTAAAGCCATCGAGAACTCATTACTAACTTGTTCTCTAGTCTTGGAACAACATCCCAAACACTGTTTCGAACTATTGAGTCGTATTCCTCCACCATAGCATCAATCCAGACTGGTTACTGTACTGCTTCCTTGAAGGAAGATGGTTCGGTCTCTATACATTCCCCAACCAGGGCCATATAACTAGTGTACCGCTCAGGTGACCTCCTCTATCTGCGCTAAGAAGATGGTTGTCCCACATTCTCTCTTGCATCCATCATCAATTTGTCAGCTTCCCTTGAGCGTTTCTGCCCATCTCTGGAAGACTCTACATGAGTGGATGTCTCCATTCCTGGATCCTCTACATGTGGCTGCTCCACATCAGTTTGAGACTCCTCCTCCTTAAGAACCAAAAGTTCCTCCTCTGCATGCAACTTGAGCTCCCTCTCAAGGGAAACTTGCATGGCCTTCTACTTGTTGAACTTTAGATCTCTACGTACCACTATCCTCTGACTGGTAGGCAAGAAAACCTGATAGTTGTGGGGTGTATCAGTGTACCCCACAAGTATCCCCAACTCAGCTGTTGGCTCTAGCTTCTTCCGGGCATCTTTGGTCACATGGCAAAATACCGATGAGCCAAAGATCCTGAAGTGACTCACATCTGGTCTCTTCCTCGAGAAAGCCTCCTTTGGTGTCTTCATTCCCAGTGTACGATGCGGGCTTCTATTCTGCAAGTATATTGTTGTATTGCATGCATTAACCCACAAATGAAGTGGTAGGCCTTAGTCATGCAGCATCACCCAAGCTACTCCCACAATCGTTCTGTTCTTCCTTTTGACCACCCCATTCTGTTGTGGGTTATGGGGTGCCGTCAACTCCTATTTAATTCCTTCTGCTGCACAGAAGTCCTTAAATTGTTGAGAGACATACTCTCCACCATTGTCGCTTCGCAAGGCCCTTATTTTCTTTCCAGATTCTTTCTCAACCAAGGCTTTGAACTCACAAGATCTTGAGAAGGTTTGATCCTTCTTCTGCATGAAGTAGATCCAACATCTACAAGAAAAATCATCAATGAAAATAACATAGTACCTTTGTTTAGAGGTGGAGGTTGTCGAGAATGGTCCACACACATCTGTATGAACTTGCTCCAGGATTGCTCCAGCGCGACTTTCTCGATCTTGAAAGGAATATTTTGCATACTTACCCAAGGTACAACCTTTGCATGTATCCACTTGCTCTAGTTTACCCTTGGGAAGACCGATAGAAATCTGTTGCATGATCTTCAAGGCCCCATGGTGCAAGTGGCCCAATCTTCTATGCCATAGCTCACCAATATCTTGGCTTTGCACCAACTCTGCTTTGGAACTCAATGCATTCAGTCATCTACCTCCAACTTGTAGAGATTCTTTACTCAAATCCCAATCCTCTTGGTCTGTCCCGTGCTGATGTGCCTCAGGAATGCCTTTCCTTTACTAAAGACTACATCATAGCCTTTGTCTTCCAACATTACGACGGATACCAGGTTCTTCTTCAGTCCAGGCACATACTTTACATCAGTCAGGGTGAGAGGAGCTCCATGCTCCCTCTGAAACACAACCGTGCCTTCACCTGAAACACATTAATTTCCATCATCGCCCATCTTTATGCGCATCTGGAGGTCCTTCTCCTCCAAGGTACTGAATAAACTCTTGTCATCGGTCCTGTGGAATGAGGCTCCACTATCCAGGTACCATACACAACCCACCATCGATGAAACCATGCATGCGATGAGGGTGAAATCCAATTCAAACTGTGAGGCCAGTGCCTCACCATCTGATCCCTTCTTGGATTTCTTATGTGGACAATTTGTTGCATAATGGCCCACCTCATGACAATGAAAGCATCGCACTTTCGATTTGTCAATCTTCTTCCCACCATGGGAACAACTCGATTTGGAATGGGAAGCCTTCCCTTTCCCTTTCCTCGCCTTAGTCACTAAGGCTATATTTTCTTCATCATCATGCTTTGATGAAGAACCATCTCTGGTGCTTCTCCTTATCTCCTCCTACATCAGATCCGACCACAGTCATTCCCAATCTGGCAGTTTCTCTCTTCCATTTACTGAGTCTTAGTAGCTATGCCAGCTCTTAGGAAGACCGAGGAGAGCAAGACTCACCATGTCATCATCGACTGTCGTGATTCCTACACTTCCAAGCTCATCCCTGCAGGTGGTGAGCTTGTTTAGATATGTAGAGATCGTGTCACCCTTTTCACACTTGATTTTCCAAAGCTTGTCTTTCAGCGCTAGCTTCCTCTAATCACTGTTGTTCTCATATAGATCCTTCCATGTTTTCCACATTGAAAATGATGCTCCTTCCCATGGAGACTCAATACAATGTGGTATTGAACTCCCTCTAGAAGAATCCTCCTCGCTCTAGCCACACATTTCTTCCATTCCGCCAATTCTTGGGCATTAGCAGCTGCTGGTTTGGGGACTTCTTGATCAATGAAGTCCTTCAAACTATTGTCCTCTAATACTGCTTCCATGCGATCCTTCCAGGATATATAATTCGTGCTGTCATCCAAGGCATACTCGAGTCTCAAATTGTTGAACGCCATTGGTGAATTTTGAGATGTGATAAGAATTCGATTTCTATAATCAAGAAATTCAAACTTCAAACTTCTCCCTTCTTTGTATATTGTTCTCCGCTTTGATCACCTTTGCTCTGATACCATGTAGAATTTCTCACTGTAGATCACCTGATAATGCAATATACTAAAGCAAAATACTTGATCTACTTCTACAAACAAACTTGCGGAAGCTTAATCGATTTTGAGCAAGATCAATTAGAACACATATAACAGATGAAGAAGAAACAATCATGCATGAACACAAAAGAATACTCTAGGGAAAGCCTCAGCTAAAAACCCTGATCTCTGTATTATCATACAAGTGGAAATATCTCCGGATTACACAAAGCTTTAGCTCACAAGCTATCCAACTCTCAGTACAATCCCTCAATGTTGCTCATAGACTGAATAGACACAACATATGCCTTCCTTCAGTCCTCCAAGCCTCCTATTTCCTTGCGCAATTTCTCCTGGGTCCTCAAGCTGCCACCTGTGTGTAATTACCTCACACACTGCTCACCAAACTCAGAAATAACTGTGCAATCCTCAAGGAATGAATTCCTTCTGCATGTAAGAGATATCCTCAAGGGAATATTCCTGCAACTGATAGTACACTATCCCATCCTCTGATCTCAACTGGGTCTCTGACTGAACTGACATGCATGAGTTATTTATGAGAGAATATTCAGTTATCTAAAGTACACTAGTTACATGCATGCATGCATTAACTAACTGAACTCACGATCAGTTCCACAAATTGTTGGAACTAATTCAACTGGACTTAACTCAATTAACTGAGCTAACTAATTACAACTCAAAGTATATCTCATCCTGATCTCCTTAATTAAGGGATAACTTCCTCAATCAAAGGGATAACTGTTGCATGTCTTCACATAGACTTCATGTTTGATTTTCTTTAACTAATTAACTCAAGATGAATTAATTAATTATTTTTCAAACAGCTGCTAAGATCAAATTCGAATTTTAATTCTCAATTTTAGTTCAGGGACTAACTAAAATTGGAATGTATCCCGAAATGCTATTTATAGGAATGCTATTTTTAGCACTTCTACTTTTAGCATTTCTTGTTGCTATTTGCAACAATGGAACCCTAAGTCTAAACTTAGGAAATTAAAATAATTAATGGGTATTAATATAAATTGTGGGTGAAACCTCTAGAAGAAGGTGAAGATCAAGTCAATATGATTCCAACCATTGATTAGAATCTAACCTAGGTCATTTATTGATCAACGAATGGATTATAAGAGGAGGCTTGATGGGCACTTGGAGAATACACCAGAGGCAGATACTCAGTTACCCGAGTAAGATCGATTTTCTCACTGGTCGAAGTTCGACAAGAGAAAATTGAATCAGAGGGAGAGTTGCAGGTGAGAAAGAGAGAGAGGACATCAACATTAGTCGGGAGTACAAGGTAAGAAGACCCAGAGTAGGGAGAGCCAATGCAGAAGTGATGTAGAAAGAGGTAGCGTAGGCAGTTTGACGTTGGGACTGCGTGAGTAGTCTGACGTTGGGACAACGTGAGGAAAAGTGATGCAGGAATATGCAGAGGGATTCAAAGGGCCAAGAAGCACTTCTCCTGGATCAGAGATTTGTCAGGAAGCATCTGTAAAGTTTCTCACTTCTGTTATGTTGGTTGTATATTGTACAAGATATGTTTGCTGAAGAATAATAAAGAAACCCTCATCTGCTGCACCGATTTTCCCACATTGGGTTTTTCTACGGACGATTGTCCAAAAATAACTGTGTCATTGTGGTTATTCTTGTGTTGTTATTACATTCGCTTTCAGAATTTTATTTGTGAAGTATGCAGTAGAATTTATTTTGATATTCAACGTAAGGACATAGTGAATAACTTATTTCTGAATTAATAAGTAGAAGAAACAATATTATCATTGCAGTAGGATTTCTATTTTGAAATTTTCACACTAAGTACCCTTGATACCTGTTCGACTTCTTGCTTTCACGAAATGTAACTCTTGGAGCAATATGTCTTTCAACATCTTCGAGCCACAAAGGTATTTTTCTTGAGGTAGAGGGATCACCAGGAGGTGGATCAATGGGATCCATTGGGCCTTCAACATCAAGCGTAAGCTCATATGTCAGAGGTTCATCCTGCTTTTCTGCAGCATCATCATTATCCTTCCTTGAAATGGGGAGATCTATGGCCTTCCCAAGTGCAACATCTTCATCGAAGGTGACATCATGGCTAAATTCCACATCGCTTTGTCTAGACACATAAATTTTGTATGCCTTTGAATTTTCACCATAGCCCACAAATATATCTTTCTTCCCAGATGTTTCTGGTTTGTTTCTTTTCTCTTTAGGAACATGAAAATACACAGGACAACCAAATATTCTAAAATGAGAAACATCTGGTTTCTTACCAGTGAAAACTTCTCTGGGTGTCTTGAAATCCAGTGCTTGATACAGGCTCCTAGTTTGAACATATACAAAGTGTTTGCAGCTTCTCCCCATAAGAACTTTGGTAAACCTTGATCAATGAAGCATGGCACAAGTGGCTTCCATGATTGTTCGATTCTTTCTTTCAGTAACTCCATTTTGCTCAGGAGTGTATGGAACGATTGTCTCCCTCTTAATGCCAACCTCTCTACAAAAGTCATTAAATTCATTTGATTCATATTCAGTTCCATTGTCGGTCCTCAATATTTTGATCTTCTTCCCTGTTTGATTTTCCACCAAGGCTTTGAAAGAACGAAATCATTTGAACACTTCATCCTTCTTCCTCAAGAAATAGACCATGCTTTGCAAGAGAAGTCATCCAAAAAAAATGCACATTATAAGTATCCTCCCAATGATGTTACAAGCAACATTCCAGATAGGTTAGAATGGACCAATTGAATAATATCAGTAGTTTGGCTTTCACTTGAAGGGAATGGTCCCCTTGTAAGTTCCCAACTGCACAACCCTGAAAAACTCCTTCATGATTCATCTTGAACTCAGGCATACTTGTGATCATCTTCCTTACCCTAGGTAAGGATTTGTATTGAAGGTGAGCAAATCTCCAATGCCATAATTCAGATTGAAGAGAAGTATCGCAAGTCAAGGCTCCCAAAGGACTTCCTCCAACTTGATAGAGACCTTCAACCCTAAATCCAAGTGTAAATGCATCTTTAGGGTTTCTTTTCCAAATACGCACCTTTCCATCAATGAATGCTACCTTGAAGCCTTTATCTTCCAGCACAAAAATAAACACTAGGTTATTCTTCAAATCAAGTACATATAATACTTCTTGTAGTTGAATGCTTTGACCTTGATTTTAAGTGAAGAGTGACAATGCCTATTCCTTTCACGGGATAGGTGGCATTATCTCCAAGTATGATCTCCGAATTAGTCTTCTTTTCAACCAAATTTGAGAGAGCCTCCTTGTACCCAGTGAAGTGCCTTGAGGCTCCACTGTCAATCAACCAATGATCCAAAGTATTCGGAGGAGAGGCAGTAGATAGAGCAGAAATAAGATAAAATTCCTTTTGTTTTTCTACAACATTAATTTCCTCATACCTAAAATTTCTCGTCCTTTTGGGAGGTCGACCATTTCCATATCGAGCAACAGGAGGATTCCTCTTTCCTTTATTGTTGAACTTGTTGTTCCTTTGATTGCCATTGCCTTTGAAATTATTGTTGTTGTTGTAGTCATCATCCCTTGGATAAAAAAATTCTCGTGAGGGCATTCTCTAGCATAGTGGCCAAACTTGTTACAATTGTAGCACCTTCCTTTCTTTCCTTTAGTGAATCCCTGCTTGAACCCTTGACCCTGTCTCCTTGGACCAACATTATTCTTCCTCTTAGCATGAGCGGAGAAGGAAGTAGGTTCATTTCCATTTGAGGGCCTGTTTCTCTCCATCGTCCTTGTCTCTTCTTGAGTGCATCTAGCCAATAATTCATTGAAACTAGGAATCCTATCATTGTTGAGAATGGTTGTGTTAAACACATCCCATGCTCTTGAAAGAACTCCAAGTGAAATGAGAGTGAGAACCATGTTAGCAATAACTTCTCCACTGGATAGAAGGTCAATCTTGATTTGAGTGATCCTCATGAAGTAGGATTGGATAAACTCCCCTTTATCCATCTTGATGTCCTTCAACTTGTTCTTGAGAAAGAGGATTTGATTTGCATTGTTTACTTTGAACATCCCAATCAACTTATCATACATCTCCTTAGATGTTCCCAAATCAGAAATATAGGCAACCAAATGCTTTTGAATGGAGTCTATGATAATTATTTTAGCTTTGACCTCACATTTCTTGTGCTTTGTCTTTGCAGCAACAGGTGCATTTGAAGAAGGCTCTACCACTCTTCCCTACACATAGTCCATGGCATCATGCTCTTCTAAAATCAAATCCAAAGTCATCTTCCATGCACAATGGTTAGATTTTTCCTTGAGCTTATCCTCAAACTTGAAGTAAGATGTAATATCCATTGAAGCTAGTCCAATAATCTTGTCTAACATCTCTCCCTTAGTGATTTCTTTTCTCTCTCTTGCTTGGGCTTTGTCTTCACCTGAGCTTTGATACCATGTTAATTTTAGTTAACAATGGTATGTTCTATGCTTAGCATTATTACTTCAATTTTCCTTTAGCAACCTAATGACAATTTCCAATTTAGTTTTCAATAGCAAGCACATCAATCACATTGATAGTAAAAGTAGATAGAACATGAAACAAAATGTAGAAGAAAAGCCAAGACAAGAGGACACTAGATTTGGCAAATGCTAGGGAAAAAACCCCAATGTGGGGAAAACCCTTTGATCAACTCTTCTTATTATTATATCAAATATTCAGCGGAGAGAGAGAGTACAAAAGTGAAAATTTGATTTGCCAAATCACAGTCAAAACAACCTTGTCAAATCTGTAGTCAACTGCAGTCAAATTTAGCCCTAACTAGAAAGTCAAAGGTAGTCAATGCAACAACAAATCTTCCTTTTTGGAGCTTGGTCATACCCAGTCAAACTCGGCCTAATAAGATGGTCAAAGTCAGCCCAAAGAAGTTTTGAAAACTACGGTCAAACTTGGTCAACTCTGTGGTCAGGTCTGGGGTCAACCCTACAGTCAGCCCTATGGTCAACCCTGCAATCAGCCCTATGGTCAAAGTGCCCAAAAATTCTCGGTTCCTATGCTAAACTGTACGACATACCAAAAATGAAAATTTCCCACAAAAATTGCAGTCAAAGGATGAATCAAATCGCTCGGTCAATGTTGGTCAAACTCCTACAACAGTCCTAAAATTTGGCCCTACAATTTGCCCAGAAAATTCATCCTTCTGCCACATGTGTGAGAGAGAGAAGATCTTCCCAATAGCTGAACCATTGAGAGAAGGAGAGAGAAGAAATGTGTGTGATGATGATGCCAAATGAGGTGAGAGGGCACTTTTATTTATACAAGTCCTTGAGGGTGAAGAGTCACGTCCATTGGGCTTCATGAGACTACATGATGATGTGGCTGACCTGAACAATTTGCACATGTGTGGGCATAAATTCAAAAACACACTTATCCTTGTCCAAATTGGATGATCTTTATATCAATTTTGGTCCACTCGAAAAGAGGAATTTAATGCAATCATCATCTCCATCAAATGAGCTATCTCAAGGTGGAATTTGGCCCTAGTTACCAATTTTAACAAGTTGTTTTGTATTGCTATGTATGGAGTCCATCTCTAGTAAGTAAGGCCCATGTAGTAGTGTGAAAGAAATACGTGTAAGAAGGCTTTCTAGAAGATTATGCCTACTAATATAGTTCATTCTCTAGAATGTTCTTAGGAGGTAGATAGTACTATATTAAGATGTAGAAGCAATGTAATGAGATATCTTGTGAGGTTATTTGTAATGGAAAATTTGCTCAATTCAAGGTTATCTCCTCAAAGAAGAAACTACACATTGATTTCATTGATAAAGGTCTAACATTTCATGCTATTTTTGGTTTTTTATTTGGCTATTGTGGTTGTATTCTATTTTTTCTATAACAAGTACGGATAAAATATATTATTTATGCTCTACATCTTTCAATTTACAAATAAAGAGCACTATAAAATAGGGATAGGGATATATCATTGTAATAAAACCCAAAAAACCACTTAGTAATGCATATGATTAAAAGCATATAAGAAATTATTACTATTGCAACTAATATAACTTTGGTGTATGCTTTGCTTGCTTTAAAAAAAATGTATATGAAGCTTAATGTCTAGTCGTGAGGGGAGTAATGATGTGGGATTGTAATAAGATAGATAGACACCCATAAATCAAAATTACTGACAATACATAGCAATGTAATTTTCATGTTATTACTATTGGAGTGAAAGAGAACGATATCTTATCATCTTTGACATTTGCACCCCAAAGTCAACTTTTGAATTGAAAAACAATGATAAATCCCTTATGACTCATCCTTGTATCATAATTGTTATATATCTAAAGTTATACATAACACACTCACACAAACAACAAAGTTAACAAAAATGAGGTGGTCTCTACTATGTCTTGATGCCACCCAAAGAAAATCATGTTAACATGGAAGGGAACTTGTCATCAAACTCAAAGTGTCAAGTGATTAAGCAATGCTCTAGATCGAGAAATTTAGAAACTTTTTGCTAGATTTCGAGAGTGGCTTCCCTACCAAGAGTTGAAATGGTCGCTATAACACAAATTGTGAAGCCTTCCTCTATAGTACAATCCCAATTCTTAATTAGGTATGCAATTCATTAGTCTTATTTTTTTCCATGATATCTACATGCATAATGTTCTTTTGTACTATTCTTCATAGTTTTCTCTATGGAACTAGAGTTATGAGCTTCTCTAAGGCACATAAGTAGTTTGCATGTCTAATGAATGCATTGATATACCATGAGGAGAAGCTTTCTATGTAAAATAGGATGTTTAGAGCTTTTTTAATGGTTGGTTGGCGCAAAGATGATATACTAGTGTAATAACATGGATTTTTTTCCACACTAATAGTGTCTTCCTTTTGTATTTAATTGCTTGTGAAGTTATTCATTTTAACCTTTCAACATTAAGCACATAAGTTCCTAATAAATGTGAGTAGAAGAGTAAGTATTGCAATGCTAATATTATAATGAGAGAGGATAATATCACATAACTCACATACCTACATGCTAAAGCAAACCTACAGTCTATAGTAAACTTCAATTGAACAAAGTTTTTGATGTATGCTTTGTTAGGCCAAAACTAACCACAATATGTGATGCTTTATGGCCTGATGCCATCAAAGAGTTAGGAGAGGGGAAATCACTAATTTACGATGTAGGGATTACTAATATGGAAAGAATTCCAATGCCTGAAATGTCAATTTCAAATTAACAAACCTTTTTGTGTATGTTTCACTATCTAGAAACAATCCTCAATATGTAAAGCGTGAATATTTAATATCATCATATGATTAGGCACATGCTGTTATGATAAGATAGTTCACAACATCACACAAACATTGACCATAACCCAAAAATAACTTATAATATTGTGTTAAGATAATTTGCATTGCATAAACACTAACTATAATCCAAAAACAACTCACAACATATACATAAAAACTATTAACAATATTAATATTAAAACTAATATTATCATTAAATTATAGATTAAAAAATATATTAATCTAATAAAACCCTAATTTAAAAACATATTAATCTAATAAAACCCTAATTTAAAAACATATTAATCTAATAAAACCACACTACTAAAACTAGTGTAACTTTGGTGGTGTGTGTTTGCTTACTCAAAACAACTATATATATGAAGCTTAATGGTTAGAAAAGATAGACGAGGAGGGCTAATAACATGGGATTCAAATAAATAGATAGCCACTCATAACATGGGATTCAAATAAATAGAGAGCCACATTTAAATGAAAGAAATATTATGTTATATCAATCAAATAATTATTTTTATAATTGACTTTATAGGTTAAGTTGGGGTTATTTTAAATAAATAAACAATTTATTTATGGTAAAATATTATTGTCAAATTTTATTTTATTATCAATTTTTTTTTTTTTTTCACTTCTGGTTCAATGGGTAGCCACTACATCCAGGGTTGTTCAACACTGAGTGGACGCACCTGAAAGCATCAACATCCAGGGTTGTTCAACACTGAGTGGACGCACCTGAAGGCATCAACCATCAACATCCAGGGTTGTTCAACACTGAGTGGACGCACCTGAAGGTATCAACATCCAGGGTTGTTCAACACTAAGTGGACGCACCTGAAGGCATCAACATCCAGGGTTGTTCAACACTGAGTGGACGCACCTGAAGGCATCAACATCCAGGGTTGTTCAACACTGAGTGGATACACCTGAAGGCATCAACACCCCTCGGCCTATTTACTGACCTAACTCCAAGAGCTTTCGGGATTAGACCCTGTGACCTCTCATTGGCGAGACACTTGATTTGACCGATTGAACTAACTCTTTGGAGCTTCAAAATTTTATTTTTTTATTATTATCAAAATTATGTAAAATTTAAATATTTCCTTATTTCCATCTCAACATCTTCGCATCAAATTTGAATGTAAAACCCAATAAAAACTAAAACCCTCGTAATGAATAAGTGCCTTTTTATATTATAATTTTTATGCATGTTAAAAGTATTCATTTCCGTATGTGCTTTAGGGCACACCCACACAAACCAAAGGTAAAATTCGGTGGTCTCTACGGTGCCCTGGCCCCACCCAAAAGAAATCACGTTAACGTGGAAGGTAAGTCTGGGCACTTGGGCAAGTTTGACTAGCGATCAGAGTGGCAGCTTCGAGTGATCGAGTAATGTTATAAATTGAGAAATTTAGAGCCCTTTGCCTAGATTCGAGGACCGAGTTCTTAGCGGAGACTTGAAGCTGTCTGCAACACGCAATCGCCAATTCTTCCTCTGCAAACGCTTGCGGCTGTTAATCAGGTCTGCAATCCGTTAGTAATATTTTTATTCATGATATCTACTCTCCTAATATTATTCTGTGCTGTTATTCATAATTTTAAACCTGATACCATATTTTCTAGCTTCTCAAGGCATGAAAGAAGCTTGCACTTTCAATGGATGTCCTGATAGACAGCTGTGAAAAGTTTTCTATGTAGAACAGGATGTTTAAAGTTTATTTTAACGGTTGGTAGGGGCAGAGCAAAAGCCTAACAGTGTTTGAGTTGGGGTTTATTGTGCTAGAGTCTGATGCTCTGTTATTACTGGTTAGGGCCTGCGTTTTACTTCTTCTTAGGATACCTTTACTGTTTTTAATGCGTCTGAAACAAAGTAGAATTCTCACTCTTCAAGTTTATACAGCTGTTATAATGAATGCGCTCTGCTGTAAAAACCCTATTGGCAGGCACAGAGAAAAAAACTTGGTATGGTTTGAGTTAGAGTTTTGCGGTCGGTTATTAATGTTTAGGGCCTACATTTCCTTTTTCTTAGGATACCTTAATTGTTTTTATGCGTCTGAAACAAAGTAGAATTCTCACTGTTTTAGTTTATTCAGCTGTTGCAATGGACGCGCTCTGCGGTAGAAACCCTAGGCTGATTCTATTACCTGTAGAAAATGGATAGCTAGCATCTGTAAAAGGTTCTTAAAAGGGTAGTGGAAAGACTGTTTGTGGTTAATTTTTCCGAGTCCAATATCTGGTCATCCTTCTGTACAGGTAACAGACAGGAAGCTCTTTGGCGGACAATACTTCCATGTGAAATCATACTTTAGTAATTATTTGTTGGATATTAATAAAATAATAAAAGTTTCTTATCTTCACTGTATTGTTATTTTTTTAAAGTTGAAAAGTATATGTTTTTTTTGGGTCTCTGGCGTATTTGAGCATTTAAAGTAGAGATATTCTTCTTCTGACTATGCCAAAGTGGGATTATTAGAGTAACATTTCGTGTTGATTCCCACTTAGTTCGACTTTCCACAACAGTGTAGGAAATTATTCGTGATTTGTTTTGATGGCAAAGCCCGTCTTTAAGCAGTGATACAGTGATATTACCTTCGAGTTCGAGGTAGTACTAAGAACATGTTAATGGCCTAGTGTGGTGTAGATATATTTGTAAAGTTTGGTTCGACCCCTGAACTATGCCATAAGGTCCAAAGTCAAGGGTATAAAATGTGTGTTCCTGTAATGGGTTTCATATGCCAAATCTGGCATACTAGGCAAGCTGTGACCTAAAATTGCCTTTGCCCTTTGACATTACTGTTTCCGGTTGATAGCTTACTCTGGTGGGTCCAGCATCAAAGTTTTGGTCTTTCATTATCGGTGTCTGCTGCCTTTCATTTATTTAATTTTTAAATGGGACGGTCATTTACTAGTTGGAAATAAAAAGTCTGCTTCAGTTTTGTTTATACATCCTCTCTTTTTGGTGTTTCTTGGTTCTTCATAATTCCTCTGGTTTTGCTTCATTTAAGAAGTCACAACTTCATTTATTTTTCATTCTTTATAAAATTTTAATTGTAGCGTTACTGATTCCTGTTTTTGCAGACTCTAAGGTACCATGGATGGACATGCAGCGCCCGAGCCTGTAAGTTATATTTGTGGAGGTATGTTTGCTTTCCTGGCCTCCAGTTGGATTTCTAAATCCACTAGCAGTTTGTTGAACATGTCTGTTGCTTTATTGTTTGCAAACATTATATGTATATAAGGATAATTTTTTTATCCATTTTGTTTTGTTGTTTCTAGAATCTCATTTATGTATTCTTCTTACATTTGTATGATATTGCAGACTGTGGCGCTGAAAATTCACTAAAGCCGGGTGATGTAATTCAATGTAGAGAATGTGGTTACCGTATCCTGTACAAGAAACGTACTAGAAGAAGTAATATTTCTCATTGCTGATCTAAATTGCATTCACAGGATTGCTTGATGCAGTTGTTTTGAGCTTGTGTTCTAGCCTTCATTATCATTGTGTCTCTGCATGGTTTCTTCTTTAAGTTTGTAGTTTATGTAAATTTAAATGGAAAGAAATTCAAGGTGAATGGTGACTGTTTCATTTGAAACGGGTTTGAAAAAGCTAATGATTGAAAGAAGAGCATTTCTTCTTTCTCAGCAGCGCTTATGACTTCCCAATGCCTTTATTGTTGAAACAGATTATTGTTTTTCTCTCATTCATCACGAGAAGAGCTCTAATTTTGGTCTTTATTTAGTATTTATCTATAATGCTTGTGTCATGGTAATACAACTATCTCAGAAAGCTTACCGGCCTGTCTTAACTGTGTTTTTGTGCAGTTGTTCAATATGAAGCTCGCTGAGATCTTTTTCTATATGTCACACTGATCATCGAGAGCATGCTTCTGAAACGTTTCTCGATTTGGGGATGTATGAATGTAGACTTTTTGGGCATGTATCAATGTGGACTTATGATTTTACAATATGGAAACTTGTAAAAAGACTTTTAGTTGATAGTCCTGTCTCTCTTAGTATTTTGTATATATTACAAGTTGGTTTGAAGAACATTATTATATTATCTAAAGCAGGTCGTTTGTTAAATGTCTTTATGTAATCGTGTTTACGGTTCTTTTCGAGGAGCACAACTGCAGATAGATAAAATAATAGTTGTGTGATGTAGTAATAGAAAGCCTTACAGAGAATTTTGGTTTGATACTCTCATCTTTGTAAGCTTTTTGTGTTGACTTCACAATATTATTTTTAATTATTTGCGACTACATTTGAAGCAGCTAAATTGGGAAATCTTTTTATGCATGATGTATCAATGAGTTATTTTGAGAATTCATGAGGTAATTTCCAAAATTATATAACGCAAAGTTCATGTGCATTCAAGAAATTTTGTTACGCATCGTTAGGTTTAATAATTTTATAATGCGAAAACTGAATCTGGTGTCTTTATTTAGTTTTTAGAAAGCGTAGTTGGCTTTAATAATTATATTATTCAAAGTCAGTCTTCTGTGAGGATGTTTTCCCCCATTGCGAGGGTGTGCTCTTCATGTTTCTCACGCTGTTGGGATGGTGTTGGGATGGAGTTTCTGGGGGAGTGCCGGGGAAAATGTTTTCTTAGTGAGGGGTGTGTTCCCAAAAGGGGACTTCTAGGCATCTTTTTCAAAAAGGGGTGTTTTAAGTGCCCCTCCCCAAAAGGGGTGTTTATGGCCAGGGTGTGCTCTTCATGTTTCTCACGCTGTTGGGATGGAGTTTCGCTGTTGGGATGGAGTTTCAGGGGGAGTGCCGGGGAAAATGTTTTCTTAGTGAAGGGTGTGTTCCCAAAAGGGGACTTCTAGGCATCTTTTTCAAAAAGGGGTGTTTTTAAGTGCCCCTCCCCAAAAGGGGTGTTTATGGGTGACCCCATTTTTTTTTCCCTATAAAGCTTAAAAAATAAAAAATAAAAAGAAAAAATGTCAAAAATTCTCCTTCAAAAAGGGGTGTTTGTAAGTGCCACTTCACAAAAGGGGTGTTTATGGGTGACCCCATTTTTTTTTTCCTATAAAACTTAAAAAATGAAAAAGAAAAACTGTCAAAAAAATCTTATTTAACTGTCATTTTTATAGGGGTGTTTAGGGGTGAACCCACATTTTTTTTTGCCTATGAAAGCTTAAAAAAGGAAAAAAAAAGAAGAATATAAAAAAAATCCTATTTCACTGTCATTTTTATTTATTTTATTCACTTTTCATTATTTTATTCACTTTTCATTTTTTGATGCTCATTTTATTTCCAATATCCATCGTCTATTGTCTATTGTCATTTTTCATTGTTGAATCTTAATTTGAATCATGTTTATGTCAACTTACATAAACATTATGATTTTTGTTTTTATATTTTAGATGGGAACCCTATGCTAGGTACCTGATGTCCTTTATACCAAATGAATATCCTTAAAATTTGGGAGACATCTCTCGTGTCTCTTATGAATTTACTTAAAATTTGGGAGACATCTCTCGTGTCTCTGATGTGTCTCTGATGAATTTCCTTAAAATTTGGGAGACATCTCTGGTGTGTTTCTTTGTTCCGGTGACGCTGAATTTTGTGTTTTTGTTTTATGAATTGTTATTGTTGGGATTTTATCATTATCAGTTTTGTTTTTATATTTTTAAATGAGGACCCATTTGCTAGGCACCTGTTGTTCCTCTGTCCCCCATTGAATTTTCCCAAAATTTGGGAGTGCTTCCACTCATCCCTGGTCTGTTTCTTTGCTCCCGTGTTCCTCAATCCTGGAAACTTGGTAGAACATTGTTAAATCTGGATTTAGTGTGTTAATTTGGGAGTGCTTCCACTCATCCCTGTTTGTTTCTTTGCTCCCGTGTTCCTCAAATCCTGGAAACTTGGTAGAACATTGTTAAAGCTGGATTTAGTGTGTTTGTTTTATTCTGAGATAAATAAAAAGTTGAGATACATCTTCCTAACTCCTTACAATTTCGAATGCATCCATTTGTTCCTAATCTACATGGACCTGATACAGGGGTGGCAGGTGGGGGAGGGATCCTTTGGGATCTCGCTGAACAACAAGAAATTGAGTTTGTGTGGGGCCTAGGTAAAGAATCCAACAACATGGCAGAAAATGTATGGTCTGCTCCTAGAATTGATGTTAGCCAATAATCAGAAATGTATGGTCTGCTCCTAAGACTGACTGATCTTAGCAGAAATGTATGGTCTGCTCCTAAGACTGACTGATCTTAGCCAAGAGTCATGGAATTTCTAGGATTGCCATTATGGGGATTCTCTCATAACCAACCATTTCTTGCAAAAAGGGGTACCCTCCAAGACAAACAAGCTAAATCTTCTTTTACAAAGAATCACGAGTTTATTGGAATCTTTTCAGCACAAAAGCTTCTTGCATGTTCTGAGAGCTAGAATTTAGAGGCAGAACAACAAGCCAATCTAGCCTGTGGTCTGATCAAGGGCCAAATAGAAGTCAATGGGGAAAGGAGTTGGAAAACCATTACATGACAATGCTTATGCTTATGTGATATACCTCTTATGTTTATATGCTATGAAAACATTAGAATCATTATGGAGAAGCAGGGTTTAATTAAAAATGTACGGAATTTAGCGTTGGCAGGATGCAATCAATGATAAGTGATGTGAACAATTTAAATGGCGGTAGGCTCATATGGAAGGAGGTGTTGGGCCAGCATTACACGGTGGGATCTGGATATTAAGTCTCGTACGTGGGCCGGCCTTTCAATCACCAAGTCTTGGAAACAACATCGCCCGCACCAGACGAAAGGATTGAGTTCGTGTGGGAGGACCAACGATCACCTCGAGCATTCAAGGAGGAGAGAACCTGGTTCGGCATGGGATTTATTTGTTTTTCGAGGATGGGTAAACATTTAGAGTGTGAAGAAGCCTGGCTCCTCCTTCTCCATCCCTGGAGATTACGCCCTTGGGAAGAGAGGTTTGAGCCAGGAATTAAAGCGTTTTGGGCTGGTAGTCTTGTCCCCTCTGTCCTAGAATTCTCAGGGAACACGTTCAACACGAGTTGAATCTGAAGCAGACATAGGTGGTAATCGATAAAGGCAGAGGTGACATAGGCATCAAGCAGACCAAAAGCCCGGAAGAGAGTAGAGTGAAGGGCTCGTGGGAATTTCTTTTGCTCTTGGTTCAAAAATTGGTAACCTGCCCTTTCCTTTCTTGGCATAAGTCTCCAATTTTATCTGCAAGTTCATTTGTGGGTGTTCTCCTAGTGTGCCATTGGCATCATTCCTCCAAGGGCGGTTGGGAATTGTGTGGAGACAGGGTTACAAATTGGAGAAACACTTGTCGCAAGGGCCTAATGGATCCACACAGGCACCCTGACGAAGGAGAAGGCTCCCCTGAGTGCCCTCTCTGCTTGCATTCCCCAATAGTCGAAATGCAAATGCAGAATTGGAGGATGCAATGTCAATGGACTCCTCTCATTGTGAATGAGCAAGTATTGTAAAATTGTTTCTTTGTGGACAATTTTGCAGGATATAAAGTTGTAGACATCGTTAGGAAGTCGGTATTAACTAGTTTTTGTGAAGAGGAGGTAGAAACTCCCAAGTGTCTTTTATGCTGTTATAGAATATGGATTTGCTCTAACGTAACTCTCCTGGTTTTGCTGTGTTCCAGGCGCATATTTTATAAAATATAATACTCATTATTATCTAAAAAAAATTCTACATGGACCTGATACAGAGATGTTATTCTGAAATGCTGATTTGAATGACCCCTGGACTTGATACAGAGATGTTCCCCTGAAACGCTATTTTTAATAACCCCTGTAGCAGGGTTTTTAAATAATTGAAGCTGATTCTATTCTGGAACATAGCCTTTCATGGTTAATCAATAATAAGAATACCACAGGCACAGCGACTAGAGGCTACATAGGACTTGTTTGAGGAAAAATAACAGCTCTAATCAAAGTTGTAAGCATGGTTGCATAGGATTGCCTTGGTTGCAGAGGCTACATGGGGCTTGTTTGAGCAAAAGTAATAGCTCTTAAGTAAAGCTGCAAGCATGGGGCTTGTTTGAGCAAAAATAATAGCTCTCAAGTAAAGCTGCAAGCATGGTTGCATGGTGCTGCCTTGATTGCGTCATATCTGACTGTGTTACATCAACATTTTAAGGATGCACTACAACGATTTAGCATTATGGTTTTACAAATGAGCCAAACAAAATCATTGATAAAGACAACCAAGTCATACGTAAAGGCAAATGGTAACAATGCATAGGGTGATAATGGGCCCTTGCAAATCGTTTGTGATACACTAACTTGTTTGTATCAGTATGTGAAAAACAAAACAAGTCAGAGTCCTGGAATTCAGTAAATTCAAGCAAAACACAAACTTCTATTGTGATTGACAAATTCTAGAATCCATGAAACATGAAATATGCTTCCAAGGATCCAAAAGAGGTGGAAGATTGTAATAGTGAGAGTAAATATAAATGGATCAAATATGCTTCCAAGGAGCAAAAAGAGGTGGAAGATTATAATAGTGAGAGTAAATATAAATGGATCTTTATATAATTTGTTTTCTATTTTGGTATTTTTTGTTGAAAATTTTGGAGCTAATAGATCATTATATTTGGCTATGGAGTCCATTTTAAAGGTAGGCCCCACTTTGGTGATTTAGGGTTGAGAAACTTTTGAAGCCTATCAACTGAAATTTGTTGGGGTTAAAACTTTTTGAACAAAACTTAGACGTGGACATTGGTCTTCGTATTGAGAGCTTTTCAGGACTGCAAGATAACATTAATTGAAGATCATTTGAAGTTATGCCTCTTACAAATTGATCTATCATGTTGATCACATGATATTAAGTGGATACCACCCCAACTGCAAGATAACATTAATTGAAGATCATTTGAAGTTATGCCTCTTACAAATTGATCTATCATGTTGATCACATGATATTAAGTGGATACCACCCCAACTTCCATTATTTCCATGCAAGGAGCTAGTTAATTAAAAGGGTTCAAAACCTTTAACCCTAATTATGTGGTGAGGCATGCAAAAGCTTTAACCCTAACTATAAAGACAATTAGGACATTGTTAAATATCATGTTGCTATGATAGGAAAGGGTTGCAATTTTGTTGTATTTGTAAATTTCAGTTGTTCCATGGTAGCAAAAGCCTTAAGAGTAAATTATTGAAACAACCTAAAGTAGAAGACCTTGTAAAAGCCATAGAAGTCACCATGTCCATTGCAATTCCATAATGCATGTTATTTGTATTTTGCATTTCATAGATAGAAGAAATGAGCAAGGCATGGGCTTCACTTTTCTAGTTGCTTTTTTCACATATTGGGATTTCCTAAAGAACACATCGTGTCTATTGTATGGATGGTGTACTATTTTTTTAGTGTCTTCCATTTCATTTCAATGTTCTAATGGTTTTTGCACTAAACTAGCAATATTAAATCTAAATCTAGAGTAAAACATTTTATAATAAGATAATGTAGAATATTGAAATATCTAAAATGACAAGTTGTTTTAGTGAATATCCACAATGATGTATAGAGCATATTGGTATATGAACAACTTTGGGGTTTTTGTGGGATGTCACATTATCTAAGTGGCATAACAAAAAAATCTTAACTCTAGCCATGGTAGATTAGGATAGTAACAATCCATGCGATGAGTTAGAGGAGAGGTTTTCAAAGTTGGAAGTACAAATCACTAAAGTTTCTCACAATACGACCATCCTCATGGTGACTCTAGAGGACAAGTTTGTACTTTTGGCTAGTTTGGTAACTCCAATTCAAAAGCTAGCTTAGATGGAAAATTTGGAGACAATGAAGACCAACAATAAGAGCAAAAAAAGGAACCAATGAAAGAGAGATGAAGTTCAAACACCATTAGTTATTGCCATTCTTTCTTTAAAATAGAAGCAAAGGTGGATGTCAGACCCTACCAAAGTAAGATTGATATTAATAAGTTGAATTAATGGTTACAACAATTATAAGCTTTTTTTGGTGTTCTTGATATTGGGGAAGAGCCAAAGTTTCATTTGCCCCAATAGATTTAGAAGACCTTGCGCAAGCTTGGAGGAGAAGCCACTCAAAGACACTAAAGTTAGAGGGTGATTCCCATGTGACTAAGAGGGGGGTGTTTCAAAAATCCTCGTTAAGTCTCATTTCTACCCTATTGGGTGTGAAGTGGGTCAATGGATTTGTTGGAGTTACTTTTGGTAGACACAAGGGAAGAGTGTGCAAGAGTGCCACATTGAGTTAGGAAAAAAAACCATTACATTAGCTATCTCTCTCAAGAATTCTGATCTACCCTGAATTATATGGAAGGTCGATACAATTATTTAAAAAGGCAAGTGATTATTTTAAAACATATGATAGTTGATGAGTTGTAGGTGTAGGCACAAGATTTGGAGAATATGAACAAGAAGAAAAGACACCCAAGTGGTTACAAGCAAAAAGACCACAAAGATGCTTCCTCCTAAGCTTAATATGATTGTAGATTTGGGTCATTAGAGGGCCCACTGATAAGTCAATATCGACTTTGTGGTTGGGCTCTTTGATAACTTGAATTTACAATTGGGTTAAGGATGGTTGAAGCATCCAAGTAGAAAAACAAGTAGGAATGAAAAGACATTAAGATAATAACTATTGCACATTAGTGATTTTGTGGTTGGACTCTCCAATGCCTTGAATCTATAGTGGAATTAAGGGGTGGTTGATGCTTCCAAGGAGGAAAAGGAGAGGAAATGAAAAGAGAAGAAGATGACAAACATTGCAAATCATTGCAAGAGTCCAAACAACAACTGCAACCATGGTAATATCGATGGTTGCATTGAAGATAAGTGTTGAAAGTGATAAGCAATGCTGAATCCAAAGAATTACAAGAAGGATTCCACGAAGAAGAAGATACTAGCCATGGATTAAGGCAACTAGGAAGAGAGTGGCTCAGATGTAGATGAAAAGATTGTTTCTACTACAATGTGGAAGGAGATGAGTTTGAGTAAACCATCCCAAGGAAGAGGAGATGATTAAACTCTTTCATATTAAAATCTAGTTCAAGAAGACAAAGGTGATTGATTTATTTGATTTTAGTTTGTGGGCCAACCTTATAGCAAAGGATATGGTCAATGGCCTTGAATTGAAAGTTGATGACCATCCTCACCCATATCCATTGAATATGGATGGTTAACTCAAGGTCACTAAAAAGTGTGAGATCAAATTTTCTAAAAGTGCAAATTATATTGAAGTGGAAATAGATGTAGTACCCCTTGATGTCTATGATGTAGTGTTTAGAAAGCCCTGCAAATATATGAGGAATGCAATCTTCACAATGAAAGGAAACACACACCCATTGATTAAAGATGACAAGTAATTCATCATCAATGTGCACAATGGTAAATCCAATATCTCTCTTGTAAATACTAACTAGACCAAGAAATTGAACAACTCTAGTAGGAGGTTTGTGTTACTTTTCTTAAGAGAATTGAGGAGGAGAAGGCAGCTTTGGGTGATGTGGGCAATAGTATAAACATTTGTTGGGAAGTAAAGGCACCTTTGGGTGATGTGGGCAATAGTATAAACATTTGTTGGGGGAGCTTATACAAGTATACAAAGAAGTGTTCTAGGACCCTGGAGTGTCACTACCTAAGAGAGAAGTGGAGCACACATTATAGTTGTTGAATGACTACCTATTTCCAAACATTAGGTTGTATAGAGTCCGTCTTGGAAGCAAAGGAAGTGAAGGAACATTGACAACAATGATTGGAGTGGGGAGTAATTAAACCAAACATCTCACCACATGGATCACCTATCACCATATCAATGAAGAAGGGAACTTGAAAAATGTACATCTAATATAGAGCTTTGAATAAGATTCTCCTAAAGGATCAACATCCTCTATTGATGATCGATGATTGCTAGAGTTGGATCTCACATTGGGATACCACTTGGAATGAGTTAAAGAAAAAGACCCTGGGAAGACCACCTTCAAGATGAGGCAAGGTCTATATGGATGGATGGTAATGCATTTTGGTTTATGTAATGTAACAATTATATTTATGCATTTGATAAATGATGTATTAAATCCAATTATAAATTCATTTGTAATAATCAAATTCCATGATTTATTGGTTTATAATTCTATTTAGGAATCTCACATCTCATGCAAGTATTAGAGTCCTTGAAAAAGTATCAAATCTCGACAATACATCTTAAGATTTGTGAACTTGCTCAACAATCATTGGTGTATTTGGGGTATAGTGGATGAAAACTCAAGATAAATCCTACGAAGATGGAGGCCATTAGCAAGTGACCAACCCCTACTAATATCATTGAACTTAGTGGAGAGGTAAGTTGGTATGTTGTGATTCTGAAATGTTCCATGGTAGAGTTTTGAATTACTTGACATATGATAAGTAACTCTCCTTTGGTTCACGTTATTAAGAAATGGAAGTATTCTTTGATGGTACATTGATGACCAACAATTAAGTGTTAGCAAGCCTAGAATAAGTTTCAACAAACAAAACATTAAAGTGGATAGGTTTTTAACAATAATATCATATTATCATCAAATATAAAAATAGTAACACTAATAAGTTGGTAGAGATTCTTTTGGAATTCTTATGCCATCCCCATCAAAAATCATAGCTTGGGAATTCTTATGTGCATGTAGTCTTTCTTCCATGATGCATACAAAGAGGCATACATAGAATATGAAGACTTTAAAGAGGTGTTAAAACAACTACAAGGTTAAGTTCATGTAAAAGAAGGTGACAAGCATGATGACTATCATTTTCAAGATTGGTTGCTCTACATGCTAGGCAAGCTTTATGTTCCTAAAGGAGAAATATTGCAACTTATCACAGAGGCCCACATCTCCTAAGCTACATGGCATTTTGGTGTTGGGAACAAAGTTTCCAACTTACAGAGATGTGTATTAGTCTAAGATGCAAAAACATGTCACTAGATTTATTAGATGATGCACACTTTGTTATACTAATGAACTTGGTGACAAGACAAGGTTTATACCATCCTTTGCCTATACTTATGAGACCACAAGAGAGAATCTCCATGGATTTTGTGGATTGTTTTCAAGAGCAAGGAAATCATGAGATTATTTTGTGCATTCTCATGTCTTGTAAAAAGATCACCAAGGAACAAGAAGCAACAAACATGATCTTCAAAAAGGGTGCAATTTTGCATATCAAGGAGCAACTTCTCAAGATACAAATATAGAATTCCCAATGCCTTTTGGACTACACTTTGGGAGAATATGAATCCATGTTGAAGAGATCCACAGCATTCAACAGATTCATCATCAAGATGTCAACAACAAGAGAAGTACCAAGGCAGAACTTTCACATATTTCATCTCAAGAAGAATCTCTCCTTCCATTTGACTTTGTCCCTCCACTTCATCTCTCTTCTTCTGTGAATTTTTAGACCAAAAACACATCCAAGTGTGTGCGCAAATGAGCTCATATCATATTATATTTACACTGTTCAGAGGGGTGCAAACAAACATGTCCATGTCCATTGGGGCAGGGTTGGATTGTCATGTAGCCTGACTTGACATCTAGACGAGATTTTGACCCAAAATTACATAATAAAAATCCTTTTTCCTTTTTCTTTTCAAAAGGTCCAAATAGGACTTTAACTCTTTGACTCAACAAAACCTAGAAGCATGAAGCACATGCATATTTAATAATAATAATAATAATAATTCTTTTGATCCTGAAACCCATGTTTGAAAATATTTTTTTCTCTTCCTTTTTTCTTCTTTTTGCATTTTACATAAAATACATAGAGGTACAATTATGAAGACTGAAACTAGTTACATCTTTCAACAAATTCAATATGGATGTGGGAGAATACTTGAGAAATGAAGGAATATTCCACAAATTAATGTATAGCAGATTCAATTTGGGACTTGATGATTTTTGTGTAGCATCAAGAGGTATTCATGCATGCCAAAAGGCCTCCCCAATTGACAAAGAAAAATTATGAAAATGTAAAATTAAAATTTGTATTTTTGGGCTTCATGTAGGCCTTAAATTGTCAAGTTGGCCCCACCATGAAAGGGTGTGACCCTTGGTCAAAGTCACCCATTTGTCAAGTGTAAATACACAAGTTGGCTTCCACTTTTTGACCAATTTGGAACACACACATTCTCTCTCTTTTATTCTTATCCACACATGTGAATTCAAGAGGAAAATTTGAAGTTTGAATGAGTTATAGATGCTGCCATTTCATCGATTTTTGTACTATGTTTGATAAAAAAATTGGCTCTATTAATCGAGAATTTGTCCAAAAGTTTGACTGCAGAGAATTCCAAGTTTTACCGTAGAAGAAGGCCAAGTTTGATAGCAGAGAGACACTATTTGATCAGAGGAAGTCAACTGCAGGTCTGAGTTGATCGTAGGGGTAAACCACAGGTCTGACTAGCAATATTAACTCTAAATCTAGAGTAAAACATTTTATAATAAGATAATGTAGAATACTGAAATATCTAAAATGACAAGTTGTTTTAGTGAATATCCACAATGATGTATAGAGCATATTGGTATATGAACAACTTTGGGGTTTTTTTGGGATGTCACATTATCTAAGTGGCATACCAAAAAAATCTTAACTCTAGCCATGGTAGATTAGGATAGTAACAATCCATGCGATGAGTTAGAGGTGAGGTTTTCAAAGTTGGAAGCACAAATCACTAAAATTTCTCACAATACGACCATCCTCATGGTGATGAGTTAGAGGAGAGGTTTTCAAAGTTGGAAGCACAAATCACTAAAATTTCTCACAATACGACCATCTTCATGGTGACTCTAGAGGACAAATTTGTACTTTTGGCTAGTTTGGTAACTCCAATTCAAAAGCTAGCATAGATGGAAAATTTGGAGACAATGAAGACCAACAATAAGAGCAAAAAAAGGAGCCAATGAAAGAGAGATGAAGTTCAAGCACCATTAGTTATTGCCATTCTTTCTTTAAAATAGAAGCAAAAGTGGATGTCGGACCCTACCAAAGTAAGATTGATATTAATAAGTTGAATTAATGTTTACAACAATTATAAGCTTTTTTTGGTGTTCTTGATATTGGGGAAGAGCCAAAGTTTCATTTGCCCCAGTGGATTTAGAAGACCTTGCACAATCTTGGAGGAGAAGCCACTCAAAGACACTAAAGTTAGGGGGTGATTCCCATGTGACTAAGAGGGGGGTGTTCCAAATCCTCGTTAAGTCTGATTTCTACCCTATTGGGTGTGAAGTGGGTCAATGGATTTGTTGGAGTTACTTTCGGTAGACAAGGGAAGAGTGTGCAAGAGTGCCACATTGAGTTAGGAAAAAAAACCATTACATTAGCTATCTCTCTCAAGAATTTTGATCTACCCTGAATTATATGGAAGGTCGATACAATTATTTTATAATAAGATAATGTAGAATATTGAAATATCTAAAATGATAAGTTGTTTTAGTGAATATCCACAATGATGTATAGAGCATATTGGTATATGAACAACTTTGGGGTTTTTTTGGGATGTCACATTATCTAAGTGGCATACCAAAAAAATCTTAACTCTAGCCATGGTAGATTAGGATAGTAACAATCCATGCGATGAGTTAGAGGTGAGGTTTTCAAAGTTGGAAGCACAAATCACTAAAATTTCTCACAATACGACCATCCTCATGGTGATGAGTTAGAGGAGAGGTTTTCAAAGTTGGAAGTACAAATCACTAAAATTTCTCACAATACGACCATCTTCATGGTGACTCTAGAGGACAAATTTGTACTTTTGGCTAGTTTGGTAACTTCCAATTCAAAAGCTAGCATAGATGGAAAATTTGGAGACAATGAAGACCAACAATAATAGCAAAAAAAGGAGCCAATGAAAGAGAGATGAAGTTCAAGCACCATTAGTTATTGCCATTCTTTCTTTAAAATAGAAGCAAAAGTGGATGTAAGACCCTACCAAAGTAAGATTATTAATAAGTTGAATTAATGTTTACAACACTTATAAGCTTTTTTTGGTGTTCCTGATATTGGGGAAGAGCCAAAGTTTCATTTGCCCCAGTGGATTTAGAAGACCTTGTGCAAGCTTGGAGGAGAAGCCACTCAAAGACACTAAAGTTAGGGGGTGATTCCCATGTGACTAAGAGGGGGGTGTTCCAAATCCTCGTTAAGTCTGATTTCTACCCTATTGGGTGTGAAGTGGGTCAATGGATTTGTTGGAGTTACTTTCGGTAGACAAGGGACGAGTGTGCAAGAGTGCCACATTGAGTTAGGAAAAAAAACCATTACATTAGCTATCTCTCTCAAGAATTCTGATCTACCCTGAATTATATGGAAGGTCGATACAATTATTTTAAAAGGCAAGTGATTATTTTAAAATATAGGATCGTTGATGAGTTGTAGGTGTAGGCACAAGATTTGGAGAATATGAACAAGAAGAAAAGACAACTAAGTGGTTTCAAGCAAAAAGACCACAAAGATGCTTCCTCCTAAGCTTAATATGATTGTAGATTTGGGTCATTAGAGGGCCCACTGATAAGTCAATGTCAACTTTGTGGTTGGGCTCTTTGATGACCTGAATTTACAATTGGGTTAAGGATGGTTGAAGCATCTAAGTAGAAAAACAAGTAGGAATGAAAAGACAATAAGATAATAACTATTGCACATTAGTGACTTTGTGGTTGGACCCTCCAATGCCTTGAATCTATAGTGGAATTAAGGGGTGGTTGATGCTTCCAAGGAGGAAAAGGAGAGGAAAGGAAAAGAGAAGAGGATGACAAACATTGCAAATCATTGCAAGAGTCCAAACAACCACTGCAACCATGGTAATATCGATGGTTGCATTGAAGATAAGTGTTGAAAGTGATAAGAAATGCTGAATCCAAAGAATTACAAGAAGGATTCCACGAAGAAGAAGATACTAGCCATGGATTAAGGCAACTAGGAAGAGAGTGGCTCAAATGTAGATGAAAAAATCGTTTCTACTACAATGTGGAAGGAGATGAGTTTGAGTAAACCATCCCAAGGAAGAGGAGATGATTAAACTCTTTCATATTAAAATCTAGTTCAAGAAGACAGGTGATTGATTTATTTGATTTTAGTTTGTGGGCCAACCATATAGCAAAGGATATGGTCAATGGCCTTGAATTGAAAGTTGATGACCATCCTCACCCATATCCATTGAATAAGGATGGTTAACTCAAGGTCACTAAAAAGTGTGAGATCAAATTTGCTAAAAGTGCAAATTATATTGATGAAGTGGAAATAGATGTAGTACCACTTGATGTCTATGATGTAGTGTTTAGAAAGCCCTGCAAATATATGAGGAATGCAATCTTCATAATGAGAGGAAACACACACCCCTTGATTAAAGATGACAAGTAATTCATCATCAATGTGCACAATGGTAAATCCAATATCTCTCTTGTAAATACTAACTAGACCAAGAAATTGAACAACTCTAGTAGGAGGTTTGTGTTACTTTTCTTAAGAGAATCGAGGAGGAGAAGGCAACTTTGGGTGATGTGGGCAATAGTATAAACATTTGTTGGGAAGTAAAGGTAGCTTTGGGTGATGTGGGCAATAGTATAAACAATTGTTGGGAAGTAAAGGCACCTTTGGGTGATGTGGGCAATAGTATAAACATTTGTTGGGGGAGCTTATACAAGTATACAAAGAAGTGTTCTAGGACCCTGGAGTGTCACTACCTAAGAGAGACGTGGAGCACACAATATAGTTGTTGAATGACTACCTATTTCCAAACATTAGGTTGTATAGAGTCCATATTGGAAGCAAAGGAAGTGAAGGAACATTGACAACAATGATTGGAGTGGGGAGTAATTAAACCAAACATCTCACCACATGGATCACCTATCACCATACCAATGAAGAAGGGAACTTGAAAAATGTACATCTACTATAGAGCTTTGAATAAGATTCTCCGAAAGGATCAACATTCTATATTGATGATCAATGATTGCTAGATTAGTTGCAACATGCAAGTACTTCACCAAGTTGGATCTCACATTGGGATACCACTTGGAATGAGTTAAAGAACCAGACCCTGGGAAGACCACCTTCAAGATGAGGCAAGGTCTATATGAATGGATGGTAATGCATTTTGGTTTATGTAATGTAACAATTATATTTATGCATTTGATAAATGATGTATTAAATCCAATTCTAAATTCATTTGTAATAATCAAATTCCATGATATATTGGTTTATAATTCTATTTAGGAATCTCACATCTCATGCAAGTATTAGAGTCTTTGGAAAAGTATCAAATCTCGACAATACATCTTAAGAATTGTGAATTCGCTCAACAATCGTTGGTGTATTTGGGGTATAGTGGATGAAAACTCAAGATAAATCCTACGAAGATGGAGGTCATTAGCAAGTGACCAACCCCTACTAATATCATTGAAATTAGTGGAGAGGTAAGTTGGTATGTTGTGATTCTGAAATGTTCCATGGTAGAGTTTTGAATTACTTGACATATGATAAGTAAATCTCCTTTGGTTCACGTTATTAAGAAATGGAAGTATTCTTTGATGGTACATTGATGACCAAAAATTAAGTGTTAGCAAGCCTAGAATAAGTTTCAACAAACAAAACATTAAAGTGGATAGGTTTTTAACAATAATATCATATTATCATCAAATATAAAATAGTAACACTAATAAGTTGGTAGAGATGCTTTTGGAATTCTTATGCCATCCCCATCAAAAATCATAGCTTGGGAATTCTTATGTGCATGTAATCTTTCTTCCATGATGCATACAAAGAGGCATACATAGAATATGAAGACTTTAAAGAGTTGTTAAAACAACTACAAGGTTAAGTTCATGTAAAAGAAGGTGACAAGCATGATGACTATCATTTTCAAGATTGGTACCTATACATGCTAGGCAAGCTTTATGTTCCTAAAGGATAAATATTGCAACTTATCACTGAGGCCCACATCTCCTAAGCTACATGGCATTTTGGTGTTGGGAACAAAGTTTCCAACTTACAGAGATGTGTATTAGTCTAAGATGCAAAAACATGTCACTAGATTTATTAGATGATGCACACTTTGTTATACTAATGAACTTGGTGACAAGACAAGGTTTATACCATCCTTTGCCTATACCTACCAGACCACAAGAGAGAATCTCCATGGATTTTGTGGATTGTTTTACAAGAGCAAGGAAATCATGAGATTATTTTGTGCATTCTCATGTCTTGTAAAAAGATCACCAAGGAACAAGAAGTAACAAACATGCTCTTTGAAAAGGGTGCAATTTTGCAAACCAAGGAGCACCTTCTCAAGATACAAATATAGAATTCCCAGTGCCTTTTGGACTACACTTTGGGAGAATATGAATCCATGTTGAAGAGATCCACAACATTCAACAGATTCATCATCAAGATATCAACAACAAGAGAAGTACCAAGGCAAAACTTTCACATATTTCATCTCAAGAAGAATCTCTTCTTCCATTTTAGACTTCGTCCCTCCACTTCATCTCTCTTCTTCTGTGAATTTTTAGACCAAAAACACATCCAAGTGTGTGCGCAAATGAGCTCATATCATATTATATTTACACTGTTCAGAGGGGTGCAAACAAACATGTCCATGTCCATTGGGGCAAGGCTGGATTGTCATGTAGGCCGACTTGACATCTAGACGAGATTTTGACCCAAAATTACATAATAAAAATCCTTTTTCATTTTTCTTTTCAAAAGGTCCAAATCGGACTTTAACTCTTTGACTCAACAAAACCTATAAGCATGAAGAACATGCATATCTAATAATAATAATAATAATAAGTCTTTTGACCATGAAACCCATGTTTGAAAATATTTTTTTCTTTTTTGTCTTCCTTTTTTCTTCTGTTTGCATTTTACATAAAATACATAGAGGTACAATTATGAAGACTGAAACTAGTTACATATTTCAACAAATTCAATATGGATGTGGGAGAATACTTGAGAAATGAAGGAGTATTCCACAAATTAATGTATAGCAGATTCAATTTGGGACTTGATGATTTTTGTGTAGCATCAGGAGGTATTCATGCATGCCAAAAGGCCTTCCCAATTGACAAAGAAAAATTATGAAAATGTAAAATTAGAATTTGTATTTTTGGGCTTCATGTAGGCCTTAAATTTTCAAGCTGGCCCCACCATGAAAGGGTGTGACCCTTGGTCAAAGTCACCCATTTGTCAAATGTAAGTACACAATTTGGCTTCCACTTTTTGACCAATTTGGAACACACACATTCTCTCTCTTTTATTCTTATCCATACAGGCGAATTCAAGAGGAAAATTTGAAGTTGGAATGAGTTATAGATGCTGCCATTTCATCGATTTTTGTACTATGTTTGATAAAAAAATTGGCTCTATTAATCGAGAATTTGTCCAAAAGTTTGACTGCAGAGAAGTCCAAGTTTGACCGTAGAAGAAGGCCAAGTTTGATAGCAGAGAGACACTATTTGATTGGAGGAAGTCAACTGCAGGTCTGAGTTGATCGTAGGGGTAAACAACAGGTCTGAATTTCTAGAATTGAAGAAATTTCTAGAAACTCTTCTTCCATTTTAGATTTCCTCCCCGTGGTTCTAGACGAAAAGTTGACTAGAATTGACTATTTTGATGGGTTGACTAATGTTGACTAAGTTTGAATTTTACCAAGTTTGACTGTTGAATAGACCTAGATTTTGGTACAAATTTATAGAATATTTTTTAGATTGTAATTATTGTTGAAGAAAAAATTTCCCCTAAAAGAAAATTTGTTGGGTTTTTCCCAAGGTTGGGTTTTCCCAGGGTAAATTTGCTATCTCTATTGTGCTTGGTTGTCTCTTTATGATCCAATTGTTTTCATTACATTATTGTTGATATTTTTTATGTATAATTGCTCAATGATATAAGTAGTATCAGATAAATTGATTGGAAATCATTAGGAAGTAATGATCAAATTAGAAAATCAGTTTCTACTATGCTTCCTTATAGAAAATTCAACATGGTTTCAAAATGCAGTTAGCCCTAGAGACAAGTGTTCAAGTAGCTTAATTAGTTTTTGGGTCCCTTGACTAAAATGACAGCAAGTATTAGAGTTAAAGATATGTGCCATCAATTTCGGATCTTGGAATACCAAGATACTCCTTATTTGGAAGAGAATGAACTTTAGGATCATGTGGAGAAAGTCGTTCCAGAGCTAGAGGGAGCTGAAGAGAAAACCAAATATAAGAAGAATGAAACTAAGACCAAGAGAATCTCAGTAGATTCCATAAAATATCACTAATTATTCCCAAGAGAAGGAACACGATGATGGATAATTTTTCCCAGATCCTTTGGCGTCTACCCACAAGTGACGCATCTCCATCTTGTAGCCACACTAGAGGTTCCATTCCCTGTAAGGTACAAGTCAACTTTGACATTCCCATATTTGAAGGCCAGATAGATGCAGACGCCGTAGATAGATGGTTAAATCTGTTGGAAGGATATTTTTCAGTTCATGTCTTTTCCAATCGGGGAAATATTACTTTTGCACCCCTCAAATCCACCCCCCATGTCAAGGGCTGGTGGGAAACCCACTGTGAACAGAAGGACGAGAGGGAACCCTCACTTTTTTTAGCCGCACCCACTTGGAATTTTTTCTGAGATGCCATCAAGGAACAATATTACTCTATCGGGATCTATGAAGATAAATACATAAAGGGAAACCAAGATGTGACGAAGTTCACAAATATTTTTAATCCCCTCCGTACAAAGTTGGGTATCAAGAATTCTGAGTGGAATTTGGTACTCAAGTACCACAGATGTCTACGCAAGTACATCTAGAATGAGATGGAGTTCCTGTACATCTCCTCGCTTGGCATTGCCTATTGATACACTATCAAGATCGAGCATAAATTTAAACAAAAGAAGCAAGACTTTGGATCTATGAATCTGAAGCAAGGGAAAGGAACCCCCAAACTACAGAACAAAGGACAAAGCCAAGGCAGGGTGACCTAGGACAATCCAGCGAAGCCGCAAGCAAAGAACAAAACCATGAATACAAGAATGACCCAGGGAAATGGTGTGAGTTCCATAAGAGCCCCACTCACAACACAAGTGAGTGTCGAGCCAAGCAGTCACTGGTGGCTGAGCTGAAGGCTTCTGAATTAGATGCATATTCTGACTCTGAGTCAGATTACGACAAGGGAGATGAAAAAGGGAAGCAAATTATTGATTCAAAGCCTAGTGTCATCGTTGTCATCACCAAGATCTAGAAGATTGAGCCCAAAGATCCAGAGGAGGGGGAGTGACTCTTCCACTCATAGATGTGGGTGAAGGGTTCTTCGCTATAGTTCATTGTCGACATCAAAAGCCAAAATAACATCATTTCAGCAGAGGTTGTGAAGCAGTTGGGCCTATCGACCACACCACACCTATAGCCGTACACCATCAGGTGGCTTCACCAAGGACGAGATCTCCGCATCAGCCAACAGTGCTGTCTTCCCTACAACATCAAGCTCTTCACAGATGAGGTACTGTGTGATGTTTCTCCTCTTGAAGTTTGTGATGTATTATTAGGCCAAACACACTTGTGGAAGCGTCATGTTGTTTATGAGTATAAGCCTCACACTGTTATTATTTATCTGGACAATAAGTTATACAGGAAAATGGAGGTAGCACCGCCTACCGCCATCTCTTTGATCTCTATGAAACAATGTATTAAGATCATTTCCCAGACCGAGAAATTTTTCTTCCTTATGATTCACCTTTAGGGCAAGAAGAAGATTGTGGCCACATCCACGATCTCTAGATAAGGCTCCTTCGCACGACAACAAAAAATGGACAACGTCGTGGAGTAGTACATGGACATCTTCACCTCACCCATAGGGGTACCCTTACACTATCAGGTCAAGCACTCCATCGATCTGAACCTGAGGGCGTCGCTACGCAACGAACCAATCTATTGACGCTTTGTTATGGAGAACCTTGAAATCAAGATGCAGATTCAGGGTCCGGTGGAGAAAGGGCACATCAGGTCAAGTTTATCACTTTATGGGAGCCTAATCGTGTTTGTACAAAAGAAGGACGACTCTGTATTCACTATCAGGTGCTGAATAATATCACTGTCTGGTTGATCAGGGGCTCATGTCCCAAGTGTCGTAAAATGCTCAAAAATTAAAGTTCTCAGAACTAGTTCAAACTTGAATGAATGGAAAGAGCTCGTCCTCCTGATTCCGGCGCTGCAAACGGTTCGAAAAACGGTCTCCGTATGAGGAAGTTATGCCAAAAAGAAAAATTGTCCATTAACATTGAAATTTTGAATTTTTTTCAAAAAAAAATTAAAATAGAATATTCCTTTTCGGGAAGAAAATGGCAGGCTTCCACGTGGCAGGCCTGGAGGCCACCACGTGGCAGGCCCGGATGACATCATCATATCTATATTTGGCACATATGTAAAACTTTTGGCGTTGGTAAGTTTTGAACACGGGACCTCCGTCGCATCAATGGACAGTCTTACCGATAGGCCAACGTTGTGGGTTTTGATATGGAAGCGGCAAAAGCCTTTTAAAGTTTGAATTATTATGAGGTGGGGCCCGAAGGGGGCCAGCCCCTAAGGGCAAACCCCCATACATATGACCACCGCCCGAAACCGTAGGCCTAACTCCTAACCGCGCGCCCAAATTCAAACGGTCACCGCTGATGTGTTCACATATGCAAGAAATCCGGAGGTTAACACTCAATTTTATTAACCGTTCATTAAAAGGCATGGTGCGGAATCCGATGGAGAACCTAACCACCGCCGAACTTCGTTCACATGCATTAAAGCAAACGGATAACTGGCGGGTAATGTGCGGTTAGACTGGCGGATTTTCGGCAGACCACCAAATTTGGGCGGTCCTGCCATAATTGGCGGAGTTAACTGGACTCCACTACAGTTAGCTGGAGTGATTCTAGGCCTAATTGGGGGAAAACTTCAATGAGCCATAACTTTGGCTAGGGAAGTCCTTTTTGGACGATTTTTTTTTTGATTTTGACTATTCAGATGATTTTGAAGCCATTGGCACAGGTTAGAGAGCAATCAGAGGTCGTTTGCAGGTGTTTTTGCTCCGTGGAAGTTCTAGGAGCCACTAGGGCCCAGTATTGTGGGAGCTGTATAGGGTTGCAGGTACCCATTGGAGGAGAACCAATAGTCATTCCTGACTGATTTGAGTGTTCTGAATCCAGTTTTACAGTCTATTTCTCCTTTTGAGGCTTTTATTCAGATGTATATTCATTTTGAGCTTTTAATCAAAACGAGGACATGCCCATTTCGGAGCCTTGGACCCAGCAGATGTAGCCCAGGAGGGGTGAACTGCTTTATCAACTTCTTTTGCATCTGTGGTTGAGTTATTTTGTAGAACAAATTTGTTTTAGTGTGTTAAACAGTAAAATGATTTAATTCTACTATACTTAAATGGGTCATGAACAGCTGAAAATTTCATTTGTTTTTAACTGCAAGACATGTACATATTTTAAACATTTATGTTTACTGAATTGAATACCTTGCAAAGCATTTACAAGTAGTTTCAAATTCAGATCAAGTTGGTATCAGAGCTATGTTTTTGTTTCTTTGTATTAAAAGCAGTCAAATAAACTATAGACAAAGCCTGAAACGAGCCAGGAAGCCTTCAAAATTCTCTTGTTATACAATTTCAAAGTAGATAAATGCTCTTTCAGTCAATCTCTGGTGTAGTTGTCTTTTGATTGTTTTTGTGCAAATATCTTCTAACTGTCTTGCAAGTATTGATGCTTACCAGGTTGAAACTTAAAAGAGGGGAAGGACAGTTGACTAGAGAACGAGAGAATCCTCAGTCAAGGAAGGCCAGAGAGCCATCACCTCCACCTTCAATTTCACCCTCAAGAGTCTCAGCAGAAGCTTCAAGAATGTCTGAACAGGAAGGATAAATTCCTGCAGACATGGATCCAAAAGAAGAAGAAAGAGTCTTCAGAAAGGCTTTCTTGGACCTCACTGAAATGGTGAGGATATTGTACCAAGAAAGAAATGAGAAATTTGCTGGAGAAGGGTCCAAACATCCACATGAAGGAGAGGGCTCTTCAGGAGGTAAGAAGGATGATGATCATTCCAAGAAAGGACATGGAGGTAATGGTGATCCACCACCCCCATCGTCACCTTCTTCCTCTTCATCCTCATCTTCTTCTTCTATGCATAAGCATAGATCCTCTGAAAAAGTCCTTTTTTGAAACTTGATGTAAAATTTGAATTACCTATGTTTAATGGTGAAGTGAATGCAGAAAAGCTTGACAACTGGATTAGGCAGTTGGAAGTTTACTTGAGGATCAGGAATATGCATGATGATGCTACAAAGATTCAATTGGCTTCTTTGAGAATGGATGGAGCAGCATTGGTTTGGTGGGAGGCCAAGACCAAAGAGGAGATCAAGAAATTTGGTAAGGTTACCTTAACATGGACTGAATTTCTGTTAGCCATTAAAAAACAATTTTATCCTCTTGCTCACATGCAGAAAGCCATTATGAACTGGCAAAATTTCAGACAACTTAAGGGTTAGAGTGTCCAAGACTACACCCAAGAATTCAGGAGAAGAGCTCTCTTGTTAGGGGTAGATTTATAGACCTAGGAAACCTTGTTGAAATACATTGGTGGCTTGCATAGCTACCTTAGACACACCATCTTGAGGTTTAACCCTACTAGCCTAGACGAGGTTTGTGTCCAAGCTACCCATTTAGAGGCAAGGGGAAAAAACACATTTGAAGAGGGTAGAAACAAGCCCCCCAAGGGGAAAAACAAAGAGAAAACCTCCAAGGGAAAGGGAAAAAAGGATGCATCTATCAAACATGAGAGTGAGAAAGTGATCTGTAAACACTGTTCTAAATCAGGCCATGAGGAGAAAAAATGTTGGAAATTACATCCTGAAAAAAGACATCAATTTAACAAATCCAAAGGGAAACAGAAAATTGCTGCTACTACATCTACACCACAAGATTTAGGGGATGATTCAGGTGATGAAACCAAAATTGTAGCAATGGGTTTGAAAAACTTGAAGGGAAAAGAAATTGAAACTCAAGCCAGCACTAGTACCTCAAACTGTCATGTACAAGCTCCTAATGAGGAAGAAAGAATTGAATTGTTTCATGTGAGGGTGATTTCAAAACATACTAAGGTTGACACACTTTTTGATAGTGGGTCACAAGCAAATCTTATATCAGAAGACTTGGTCAAGCAGGTTAAACTTGAGGCCGTACCACATCCGAAGCCATATCCACTTGGATGGATTTGCAAGGATGCAAATTTACAAGTTTCAAGAAAGTGCACATTGCGCTCCGCAATTACTGCACATTTTATTGACACAGTTGAACTTGATGTGGTACCTTTTGATATAGCAGGAATTGTTTTGGGAAGTCCTTACTTGTTTGACAGGAAAGCTATCTTTCATCGCCATGAAAACAAATATCATCTTTTCAAAGATGGCAAGGAGTTCATTGTTAGAGCTCATCGCAAGAAGACAAATATAGTGATGATGAATGCAGGACAGGTAAAAAGGTTGGTCAATTCAAGTAAGAATTTTGTTCTTCTTATGATTAAGCCCAAGGTTGATGTGAATCATGAGTCATTTGACAATTGTGATCCAAAACTTAAATCAGATTTGTATGATGTAGTTGATGCATATCATGAGATGTTTCAGGAGCCAACAGGTTTGCCTCCTAAGAGGGAGATTCAGCATGAAATCCATTTGCATCCAGATTGTCCTCTTCCAAACATAGGCATGTACCGCATGTCTATTATGGAGAATGCTGAAATAAAGAAGCAAATCAAGGACTTGTTGGACACGGGTTTCATAAGGCCAAGTACTTCGCCATGTGGGTCACCGATTGTACTGATTCCAAAGAAAGATGGCACTTGGCGTATGTGTGTTGATTTCAGGGCCTTGAACAAGATAACAGTAAAGAATCGTTACCCACTCCCAAGAGATGATTTGCTAGACCAGCTGAAAGATGCTCGATATTTCACTAAGTTAGACTTGCGCAGTTGGTGGGCTCCAGTATTGCAACAATAATGTTGCAACTCCTGGGACTCCCTTCTTTACTTTTATCAACCCGGTAGTTCGTAACAAACTTGGAAGCGACGGTGTTGTATGCACAAGTACTAGCTCTTGCCGCAACTGTCACTTGGTCAGCTGGCACAAGTCCGCTAGGGGCTTAAGCCAACTTCTATGGGCTCTTAGAAGAAGATTTTTAACTGATGGATGAAAGCTAACTCAAAGGAAGCTAATCTACTTGCGGAAAGAAACTGAAAGCCAAAAAGTAATGCAAACCCTAGCAAACCTTAATTCTACCAGCTAGTCCTACTGATGCAAAGGAGAGGATGCAAACTATTAAAAGAGATGCCATTACTTCTATGAAGGTAAAATGCATGTGTTTAGGCTACCTCTATCTGAAGAAAACATCTTTTTGTATTTTTGAATAAGTTATTAGAATTATCATGCATGTGTTTTTAACTGGCTTTTTGCTGTGCAGGGGTGGATCAAGGAGGAGAAATGCTTGGAAAAGGTTGGGAAGGTTCAGAGAGGGTCTAAGGAGTCCCTAACACCCTTCCAGAGAGTCTCACAGAGTTTGGCTATCAAGAAACCTCATTCGTGAGCTTCTACATGAAGTCTACAGGGGTTCTACAGGATGTTTCAGGAATTTCTACAGGATGTTTAAGAATTGGATTTTGGAGGATGGGTGAGTGAAGGAAGATGCATGGATGGATAAGGAGGTAGGATAGGGGCCTGAAATGACCCAGGGACTGATGGATGGAGTGGTGAGAGGGTGTAGAAGGCTGACTTGGCTTGAAGAAGGCTAAGACAATGGAGGAGCAAGAAGGTAGGGTCACGTGGGCAGAAGAGCAGTTGTGAGACGAGGAACCTAACTAGGAGATGGAGCAGCTGGCCTGGACGAAGCTTAAGCATATGATAGAGTGGTAGAGATGCCCTGCACGGTGTACATTTAACCGAATCAACAAATTCCTGCACACAATCAAAGTCTTAGCTAACCTACTCTAACTGTCAATGAAACAAATGAACAACAACTTTATTTGTAAAGAGAACCATGTGCATCACTCAAGCAAAGAAACATTTCAGAGATCTGAACACATAACTAACTTTTACAAATGAAAGCATTACACCAAGGATTGCATGGTCAAGCAAACTAGTGTTTTTGTTGGGGTAGCACTGCTTCTGCAATTCTAGCCCCTGATCCAATAAGGATGAGGTGAAACTAAGAGTGTTGTCGACCCTTTTCTTAGAGCTTTAACTGTTATTATCCTGCCAATCTATTCTAAACATTTGAAGCAATTCTATTCATAACCAGTGACCTATTTAACCAACACAACTAAATCTGCTTAACAGAAACACGTTTCAAATGCATAAAAGGAAAATCATGATGCATAAAGAAAAAGTAATAGTACAAAGGAGGCCCTAGGCTCTCAGGTTGGGCCCAACCCCAAGAGCTATGGCTCCTATAGAAAACTCAGAGCTGATATAAAATCGGACTGCTTCTCATTATCAAAAAATCATCATAAGTCAAGAGTTATGCCAAAAATGGCTACAAAATAAAGCTAGCAGCACTGTAGTGCAAAATATGCAAGAGTTTCCAAAAGTCCCTCACGAAGACTAAGGCCTTAAAATTTATACACCATGAGGCCCTAGCCGGCCTCCTAAATCTATGGGACTTGGCTGCCCAAACTGTGAGTGAACAGCCCCTTCCAAAATCTTCTTGGCTGCCTTCTAGATCCGGTTTTGGTGGCCTTTCGAGCTCAGAGTTGGGGGTGAAGATCTCGAGGGAGGCTATTTAATGCCATAGACAACCCCCCTACGAATCCTCAACCCAAGCTTGGCTGTCTTCTAGCCCATGACTGCTCGGTTTTGCTCCAACATATGTCAAAAAACCTGAAATGAGCACATGTTATCCACCTAGGAAGAGTGACTAACCTTATTCGTACAAATGACATAAAGATACTGAAAAATAATGCATAAGTTATGAAAAATGAAGGATTGAACAAGGATAATTAGGCCAAATGAGCCCAAAATGTTACCAAATTTGGGGCTCATCATCACCCCCCTGCTAAAATGATTGCTCATCCCTGAGCAACTAGTCCAGCTCCTCGTCTTTCATTGCTTTAATCGCCACCCTCACATCCCAGGGTACCCCAATCGGTAGATCAGTTACTCTGCTAATGAGTTGTGGGGTGAGTCTGAGGGTCAATCCTCTGAATTTGACAATGGCCAATGTCTGTGACTTCGGCTTTAAAGACCTCAGGAATTCTTCTGTAATTTCGTCATCGTGACCTTGCAGCTTGTCACAGAATGACATCTAGTGTGCACGGGAAAACAAATCCACCACCTCAGGGGTTTCCCGTAATTTCTTGGAGTCCGAAGGCTCTTTTCTAATGAACCCTCCCGGCATGGTAAAAACCTGTTTTTGTTGCTCTGAGCTTGCCTGCTCGTGTACAGAAGGAGAGCTTCGGGGTTTTCTAGATAGAGCGCAAAGCTATGTCTCTGTTATGCACACAGTTATGTAAAATTCACAACTTTCTACCAGTGAGCTTTGACAGTGGCTCAATTGTAATTCAAAACCCCGAAGAAAATCCCACAAACATACTACGACGAAAATTCTCATGCAGCGATAAGAAAACGGCTTGTAAATTCATGAACATACTTTTATTCACACTTTCCTACCCCTTCAACACGTCGACTTCACCACCTTTTGAATCAATTGCATGGGAGAATTATGTTCAGGCTTACCTTATTCTAGAATTGCCACCTTCGACGTGAACAGTCCAAATTCCTCTGTAATGCTGGGCTTCCTGTAGCGCAGCTTCCTGTAGGAGTCGTGCACGGATTCTGGGGAACGCTTCAGTGGTTTTGGACCTTCTGTGCAGCAACAGGATGTTTGAACAGGCCGAGAACTCGGGTTAACAGCCTTTAGAGAATTGAAGATGCGTACTCGGCTGCAAAACGGTTGTGAATAAATGATTGCAGTGCATCATAAGTGATTCAGCCAGCTGATTTGAATTGCTGCGGAATTCGTGGCACGGGGGTGAGCTGTCCCCGTCAACCCATTGGCCGACGTCACCGCTATCATTCCGCTGCATGTATTCCTGATCGCTGAATCCTTCCCTTTGTATCTACCGCCGCCATTCCTGTTAGACTTCCGCTTCTCTCCGACTGGACGCTTCCCACGTGTCCATTTCCTGTCTTTTCGACATAACCAAAGCCTTTCGGATCCGACGAGGCCGTTGGACTGGTTGTGGTGGCCAGTTGAATGGCTACCCGACTTGTTAAATCCGTTCATTTTCATAGTTACACACATTTTAGAGTATAGCTCATGTAATTTGATGAAATAAGGTTAGGCACTTACCTGTGCGGCCGTGGACGTGATTTTTCTCAGGCTTCAGGACGAGGAATGATGGATCCGCTTGCTGCTGCTTCATGCACGGGCGCTAGAGCTCCTCTTCATTGGCTGCTGCTGGTTGTGAGATCTTGAGACCCGATTTCCTGGTGGTGAATGCTGTATGCACCGACTTCATGAGCTGCTGGTGTCTCCATGGGATGTGCTCTAGCTGGATCAGCTGCTACAGGATTCCTGTAGGACATCCTGTAGCCGTTTCTCCTCTGGGGTGCATGCCGAAATGATGGAGTCTGTTAGGCCCCTATACTACTAGTGTAACCCCTTATTGTTATTAGTATAACCCACTTATTATATTGACGTACCCATGTAGTGCCCATATTGTTACTATTGTGCCCCATAGAAGCCCACTATTGTTATTGTTGTGCCCTACAATATTATTGTTATGTAGGCTTGGATTGTATTGGGACCACTTAGACTCCTATATATAGAAAGGAGGTATTTTCATTTGTATCATCCAAGAATTGTTCATTTATGTAATGTAAAGGAGGTTGCCCCCTCGAAGAGGCTGAATTATAAGGCGTGGATCTCTCTTTTCTATCTTTTTGTGAGCTGGTTTCATAACATTTGGTATCAGAGCTTTGGATTCTAGGGTTTCGCTGCTCCAAACAGGTCATCATGGAATTTTAGCTATAACTTTTTTTCTGTGACGTTTCAGAAGTCGAAAAAAAAAACCCATTTGAGAAGAAATCACGCTGAACCTTGTGACCAAATCTCAGAGCCTTTCGCGCGATATTTGTGGAGATATGATCTGAGGAAGTTGGTCATTTTGCAGACTCCTGAATTACACTCAAAACAGGTGACCTGGGGAAAATCGTCATAACTTTCTTTCTGAGCATCGGATTGAAATTTCGTAAGAAGGTACAGAAAGGGGACGGACTTTAGTTTTCGTTTATGTATTTTTCAGAGTCAAAGGTTGAAACAGTGACTCGTGGTACGTCGTACAAGTTCGCTCTACTGAACTAGTCTATAATCAGGTCATCTTGGGAGATTGTGCATAACTCTTTCTTGGAGAATCCAATTTGGATCAGATTGGTGGCATTGGAAAGAGGACACAGAGGGCTACTACAGGCTAGAATTTCAGAACTTAAAGATCTACAAGCACAAAGTTACAGGCGTTTCAAGGTAGAGCTCCTAAAATCAAGAAAAAGCAAGATGAGGAAGTTTGATGGCAAGGATCCGGTAAATTGGATACTTCAGATGGAGCAATATTTTGATATACATGGTGTACAACTGTTACAAAAGGTATGTATTGCATCTTCATATTTAGAACCAGATCAATTTTTATGGTACAAAGGGCTTTGTTCTCGTAAAAAACTTGTTACGTGGTCAATTTTCACGGAGGAAATGATAGCACATTATGAGGATACAAAGAGAAACACCTTCTTTAGAGTAACACCACAACAATTGGAAAGTGTAAAAGGGCTTTGTGACATAGTGGAAAGAAAAATTATGGAAACCAGGAAGCATACCCCTCACAACTATAAAGATGGAAGTATTGTTTCTCCTAGCCTTCCACAACCTACAAGGGTTACACCACAACAATTGGAAGAAAAAAGAGAAAAAGGGCTTTGTTACAATTGTGATAGAAAATGCATTAAAGGTCATAAGTGTGCTGAGAAGAAATTATTTTACATAGAATATGAAGAGGAGGAAGAAAAGGATCAAGAAACATCAAAAGAAGAAGATATGCGCCAGGACCCCATCCCAGAGAAAGAAGAAATGAATCCAACCATATCTTGTAATTCATTGGTCGAAATTACCACTCCTCAAACTATCAAGATAGAAGGACATATCAAGAAGTGAAAAATCGCATTGAGCATCAAGAAATGAATCCGACCATATCTTGTAAAGGACTGGAAGAAATTACCACTCCTCAAAAGATAGAAGGACATATCAAGAAGAAAAAGGTTCTAGCAAAGAAAGATCACATCGAGCATCAACAACAAGTTCTCCAACTTTTAAAGGATAACGCCACTTTGGTGCAAAATCAAACGAAACAACAGATAGATCAACATCGTAGTGAAAAATGTTTTGATGTAGGTGATTGGGTATTTTTACTGCTGCATCTCAAGCAAGCTATTTATGATAAGGAAATGTTGGCAATACTACATGCACTTAAAAAATGGCGACCTTACCGAATGGGAAGACTCTTCAAGGATGAGGATGTGGAAGCATTGTTTTGTGCTATTTATATTATCCAACCAAATTGGATAAACGAAGCAAGGGATGAATGGAAGAAGGATGAAGAAGTATGGCCACTAATTCAAAAGTTGCAAAAGATCCCAATTCAAGCAATATTTCCAGAAATTGAAGAGGAAGGAAAAATCATATTGGAACCTGGAGCAGTCACAGAAACAAGAACCCGACAGCTACGAAATCGATCAATTTCAGAGTATCTCATCAAGTGGAAGAACTTACCCGCTGAATATTCCACATGGGAGGACAAGAATTTTATACAGAAGCATCAAGAACTACTCAAGCGTTGAGGACAACACTTTTTGAAGGAGAGGGGCATGTTAGGCCCCTATACTACTAGTGTAACCCCTTATTGTTATTAGTATAACCCACTTATTATATTGACGTACCCATGTAGTGCCCATATTGTTACTATTGTGCCCCATAGAAGCCCACTATTGTTATTGTTGTGCCCTACAATATTATTGTTATGTAGGCTTGGATTGTATTGGGACCACTTAGACTCCTATATATAGAAAGGAGGTATTTTCATTTGTATCATCCAAGAATTGTTCATTTATGTAATGTAAAGGAGGTTGCCCCCTCGAAGAGGCTGAATTATAAGGCGTGGATCTCTCTTTTCTATCTTTTTGTGAGCTGGTTTCATAACAGAGTCGCGTTCACAGGTGCAAGGTCCTGAGATTGCCTTGACAGGTAAAGCGTTGAGCCTCTGCATGCTTTATTTCCCACTTCAAAAATATTTTTTTCTGAGAAACCAAAGTTCTGGTATGACTGTGCAGGTATTTCGATCATATGGCAGCAATGGTAGTGAAAGGAGGTGACACAAGTGGAGGATGGAAAAAAAGAGTGGTTGCATGCCTCCTCAACGGACTTCAGGCTTCAAATTCTTCTTCATAATCGGTCTTGCCCGCTCAAAGGCTCTACAGGATGTTTCCTGTAGAAAGTCCTGTAGCTTCTTGTAGAAGGCTAAACCATGACCATATTGTGTCCAAACCTTGGAAGATATGAGTTTTCATGGAGGGAGTGCATGTGAGGTTGCCTGGTAGCTTGGTAGGGACCCTTGTCCTTGAGTTGAGAAGCCTCCTTTTTTTTTTTTTTTGCATTGAATCCCTGTAACCTGCAACAATTTCCAAAGATTAAGCCTGTTTTTTTCTGTTTCTGCCTCTTTCTCTGTTTTTTTTTTTTTTTAAGAGAGAGCAGGGGTGCCTCAATGAGGTTTTCACCCCTACTATCTGCCTTGGGTGCCTCAGAGAGGTTTTCACCCAAGGATCTTTTTATTCCACTTCTTTTCAGAGAGACAGTAGGGGCGCTTCAATGAGGTTTTCACCCCTACCATCTGCCTTGGGTGCCTCAGAAAGGTTTTCACCCAAGGATCTTTTTTATTTGCATTTTTTTTTTTAATGATGCTCAGGGTATGCCCAAAATAGAGGCAGAACCCTTCTCTATGACCAGCATTGATTTTTCCACAATTTTGATGAACTCTTGCCTCGAAAGAGGTTTCCTGTAGATCTTTAGTCGATGCCCATTGACGAGCATAGAGATGGCTTACTCATCAATGGTCCAGATAAGGACAGAACCATTTTCATTACACTTCTCCACTGCATATGGTCCTAGCCATCTTGTCCTCAGCTTCCCCTTGAAATCCTTATGTCTGGAATCATACAGCAGCGCCCAATCTCCCGGCTGGAATTGTTTGTCATTGAGGTGCCGGTCATGCCATATCTTCCTCTGAAGTTGAACCACTTCTGAGTGAAGGAGGGCCTGCATTCAATGTTCATCTAACCCATTCAGCTGCAATAACCTTTCTTGTTGGGTACGGCTGAGATCTAGGTCCAGCTGAGTTGCCATCTTCAATGTGTTGTACTCAAACTCAATTGATAGCAAAGCTCTCTTCCCATAGACCAGCTCATAAGGTGTGAAGCCGGTTGTGGTCTTCCAAGTGGTGTTGTAAGCCCAAGTGGCCTCAACCAGGCGATCTGCCCAATCCTTTCTGCTACTGCTCACCACCTTAGTCAAAATCCCTTCTAATGCTCTATTGGTGACTTCCACCTGCCCATTTGCTTGAGGATGATAGGGGGTGGAAGTCCTATGCTTGATTTTGTGATGAGCGAGCAAGTCTTCAATTAAGTTGGAGGTGAACTGGCTTCCTTGATCGGTGACTAACTCTCTTGGGTAGCCAAATTTGTAGAAGATGTTTTCTCTTAAAAACTCAGCCACCTTTTCTTCTGTCGCTGCTTTGATTGCCTTGGTTTCCGCCCACTTTGTCAGATAGTCTGTGCACACAATGATGTAAGACCTTTGCCTTGAAGGAGGATTGATAGGACCCACAAAACCCATACCCAACTTCTCAAATGGTTCAAGAGTCACTTGAGGTTGGAGAGGCATTTCGTCCCTTGGAGTTGGCTTCCCCATCCTTTGGCATCGGTCACATTGGCTGATATATCTTTTGACATCTTGATGAAGCGTGGGCCAATAGTAGCCTGCCTATAGAATTTTGAAGGCAATTCTCTTGGCTGCAAAATGTCCTCCACAAGGCCCATTATGACAGGTTAGGAGGATGTCAAAGACTTCCTCCTCCCTTACACAACGCCTTAAGATCTGATCGGGGCCAAGTTTGAACAGGTTGCCCCCGATCCAAGTGAATGAGGCACTTTTCTTCACAATTCTGCTCTTCTCTTTTGAAGATAGATGCGGAGGGAACTGTGCTGAGACCAGGTAGTTTGCTATATCAACAAACCATGGAGAGAGTACTAAGATAGAAAACAAATGTTCATCTGGCATCTGGTCATCCACTGTTCCATCTTCACCTGCAGGTAAATCCAATCTAGACAAGAAGTCAGCAACAACATTTTCTTTACCTGGTTTGTCAACGATAGTCAAATCAAACTGCTGCAACAAAAGTAACCATCTAATAATACGAGCATTCACTTCCGATTTATTCATTAAATATCTAATTGCAGCATGATCAATATGTACAAATGTTTGATAGCCAGTGATGTAGTGTCGGAACTTGTTCAGGGCATGGACCACGGCCAAGAACGCTTTCTTAGTTACATTATAATTCATTTCTGCCTTGGATAAGTTTTTGTTGACAAAGTATATGGCATATGGGAGTTTTTGTCCAACCTGTCCTAAGGCTGCCCCTATGGCTTTTTTCGAGGCATCAGTGTGGATGTGGAAAGGTAGGGCCCAGTTTGGACCTCTCAAGATCGGGGCAGACACCAACTTATCCTTTAATTCATTCAGAGCCCTTTGACAGTCGTCCGTCCATTTGAACTCAACATCTTTTGCTAAGAGGCCAAAAAATGGCGAGGCTAGCTTACTGAAGTCTTTAATGAATCTTCTATAATATCCTGCTAAGCCTAAGAAACTCCGAACATCTCTTACCTTCTGAGGAGGTGGAACCTTTTTGATGAGAGCAATTTTATTAGGATCCACCTGTAATCCTTGGCGAGAAATGGTATGTCCTAGCACAGTCCCTTCAGTCATCAGGAATTCACATTTTTCAGGACTAAGGGACAGGTTCATCTCAATGCACTTGGTTAGAACTTTTCCCAGATTGGACAATGCTTCCTGGAAGTTGGACCCATAAGGAGTGAAGTCATCCATATAGATTTCCACCGAATCATGGACTAGCTCCGAAAAGATGCTCAATACTGCTCTTTGGAAAGTGGCAGGAGCGTTGCATAGCCCAAAGGGAAGGACTCGGTAAGCAAAGGTACCCCAAGGACAAGTGAAGGTGGTCTTATCTTGGTCTTCTGGGCTGATTTGGATATGATTATACCCGCTAAACCCATCTAGGAAAGAGAAAAACTTCTTTCCTGCCAGTCCATCCAACACTTGATCTATGAAAGGTAGAGTGAAGTGGTATTTATTGGTGGCTTTGTTCAGTTCTCTGTAGTCCACATAGATTCTCCACTTCCCGTTTTTCTTGGGAACCAACACCAGAGGGGAAACCCATTCGCTGTTTGAGATGGGGTAGATGAATCCTGCATCCAACAATTTTTGCAATTCTTCTTTGACAATGTCCTTAAGGGCTGGATTCATTCTCCTCTGAGGTTGCCTAACCGGTTTAAAATCTTCTTTAATGTAGATGTGATGGGTACAGACCGAAGGATGGACTCCTTTCATCTCCTTATAGCTCCAAGTAAAAGCATCTGGATGACTGGCCAGCAAGCTACACAGCTCCTTTTCCTGGGAAGGAGATAGGGAGGAGCTGATCTTTAAAGTTCTCTCGGGGCCAAACTCCACATTCTTAACTTTGGGAGAGGTTGGATCAGTCACACAGAGGTCCACTAAGGTACTGGCTTGAGTATCCTCCACCAATTCCTCTAAGGACAATGCACTGGGAGGCGGATTCTAAATCAAGGTCTCAATCAAATCATCCTTGGTTTGAGGACCTCCCTTGGTGGTTTCTAAGGTGCAGAAGGGTGCAGAGTACACCTCATCCTCTTCTCCTTCTTCCAACCAAAGTGGTAAGTCATGCTCTAATAGAGGCTGGGCAAGAGGGTATAGGACTAACTGCTTGGACATAGGACCATTTTTGATGGTCATGTTTCCTGCTCGACAACTTATGTAAGCATCCGCAGTGGCTAACCAAAGCCTTCCCAAAATAAGGGGGTATCCAGTAAGCTTTGCCTTTTGTTGAAGGACCAAGAAGTCCGCAGGATACTCCCAAGAGTCAACAGAGACCAAGACACCCTCCACAATCCCTTCGGGAGTCACGGTGGAGCGGTCTGCCAACTGCAGGACTGTCGAGGTCTTCCTTAAGGAACCCTGAAGGTTGAGTTTGAGCATGGTATCCTTGGTCATCACATTAATGGAAGCCCCTAAATCAATCAAGGTGTGGGGTATGACGGTGCCATTGATGTGGACATCAACTGCAGGACTCCTAGGATCCAAATACTTTGGACATATTACTTGCCCCAACATAAGATCAGACAGTTGTCTTATGACATTGATAGTTGAGGCATCTCTTTTTCGCCTGCCTGGGTGCCTGAAACACTTTTCCTTAACCAATTTGTTGTATATCGGTACATCTTTGATGGCTTGGAGAAGTGGTATTCTCACACACAACTGTTTGAGTTCTCCCAGAAGCTCATTCTCTTCTGGGTCGGGTTGTGTGGTTAATGTTAGTCTCTCAGGAAAGGGTGGAATGGCTTTGGGTTCACTTTCTTGTTTATCTTCCTCGTCCTCTGGGGGAGGAGGTTGGCGGTCCGGAAGAGTCTTCCCAGATCGCAGGTTGATCTCCTGGATTTCCATAGCACAGGTAGGGCATGTTGTTTCCCCAGTATATACCTGTTGGGCTTGTCGGTTGTTTGGTTTCGGGTTCGGTTGAGCAGGCATTTGGGGTTGTCTAGGAGGAGCAGGAGGTAATGGTTGTGGTTGACCCGATGGTGGAGGCAAAATGGCGGGAGGAGTGTTGTACTGGGGCCTCCACCCCGGTTGAGGTGCATTCCACTGAGGCTGTGGCTGGACATGTGAGTGAAACGAATGAGTAGTGGGCTGAGTATGGTATTGAGGTGGGTAAGACCATGGAGGAGGTACAAACCAGGAAGGATGAGCGAGGGGACCCTAAGAAGGCATAGGAGCAAATTGGTTGGGGCTATAATAAGCTTGGGATGTCCCTTGCATCCCCTGCTAGTAAGGTCTAGGTCCATGCGGCCTCCTTTGGTTGAGGAAGTAGAGAGGTTCAGTGGGTGCCTCAATCCCTTGGTATATGGCTTTAAATCCAGGTAAAGTTGGGCATTGGTTTGTGGGGTGGTCCTCCTCACAAACGAAACATACCTCTACTGAGTGTAATGGACACTAGTTCTTAGGGTGCTTTCTCATACACCTAGGACAGAAGATGGCCAAAGCCCTCTCAGCTTCCTCTTTCTTTTGCTGGATTTGGAATGTATCAAGTTGCATGGAAATGGTCTGTCTCACCTCACTTTTGAGGTCGTCCAGCTGATTAGCAAACTCATGCTTGGAGAAAGTAGTACTAGATGGAAGTGGGTTTCCCCTACCCCTTTTCCGGGCTGCCCTAGAGTGGTTTCTAAACATAGTCTTTATATCCTCATAAGGTAGTTGGTAAATATCTCCTCCAGCTAGCATGTGAAGGGTATCTAGAAGGTCTTCAGGGACTCCTCGGAGCAGGACCAACTTGAGAGATTCAGGGTCAAGTGTGCACCTGTCCCGTTTATAGCTAAGTTGGAACCTTTCCTCGTAATCTTCTAAAGACTCATCGTTTCCCATGGTCATCCGAAAGATTTCTCCCTTGGCTTCCTTGGACCTACAGTAGTCCTGGTATTTGGTATTGAAAGCTTGCTGCATCTGAGCCCAAGTGGTGATACTGTTTCCAGGTAACCCCATGAACCAGCGTAATGCTGCATCCTTGAGGGTAGAGGGAAAGAGTTTCAATTTTTTCTCATCTTCTGTATAGTCATAGGTTCGACAAAGGACATCAAACTCAAACAGGAAGGTATCATGGTCTTCAGTAGTCAATCCATGGAAGTGAGGTAAAGCGGAGGGGCTTATGTTTTTCATTTTCATGTCTCCATTGGTCTCTCGGATGGGAAAGGCACGTTCTATTCTCTCATCTTCTCTTCTACCGTTTCGGTTTTCAGCCATGGCTTCAGATGGAGTGTTCTCTAACTCTTCTTCTGTTATAGGATCTTCGTATATCTCAAGAGGCTCACCTATAGGTTCTTCTGGATCACTGTCACCAAAGAAGAGAGAAGGGTGGCTCAGTGAAGTGGTGGGGGTGTTGGGTAAGAATTTGCCGGTTTTATCTCTGTTCCTACGAGGCATGAAATGGAAAGACTTTTGATTGCTTTTGTTTTTTGTTTTTTTCTTCTGGTACCTGCAAAACTAAAATAGATTGAACTGCAACTAATCTATCTTGCTGAAATGGAAATGCGGAATTGAAATGAAAGCATGAAAGGACTAATCTATTTTGCTCAAATGAAATTGCAGGAATGAAATGCTAGTCTATGCTTGCAGAATTGAAATTGCGGAATTGAAATGCTAATCTACGCTTTCAGAATTGAAATGCTAATCTATGAAAGTAAGAAATATCTACTCTACTTTTGCGGAAATGAAATTGTAGAATGGAAATGAAATAAACTATTTAGCAGAAGGCGAGAGTAGGAAAATAGAAGAAAAGCAACAATCACCAATACTCTGACGCTTCCCCGGCAACGGCGCCAAAAAGATGGTGGGCTCCAGTATTGCAGCAATAATGCTGCAACTCCTGGGACTCCCTTCTTTACTTTTATCAACCCAGTAGTTCGTAACAAACTTGGAAGCGACGGTGTTGTATGCACAAGTACTAGCTCTTGCCACAGCTATCACTTGGTCAGCTGGCACAAGTCCACTAGGGGTTTAAGCCAACTTCTATGAGCTCTTAGAAGAAGCTTTTTAACTGATGGACGAAAGCTAACTCAAAGGAAGCTAATCTACTTGCGGAAAGAAACTGAAAGCCAAAAAGTAACGCAAACCCTAGCAAACCCTAATTCTACCAGCTAGTCCTACTGATGCAAAGGAGAGAATGCAAACTATTAAAAGAGATGCCATTACTTCTATGAAGGTAAAATGCATGTGTCTAGGCTACCTCTATCTGAAGAAAACATCTTTTTGTATTTTGAATAAGTTATCAAAATTATCATGCATGTGTTTTTAATTGGCTTTATGCTGTGCAGGGGTGGATCAAGGAGGAGAAATGCTTGGAAAAGGTTGGGAAGGTTCAGAGAGGGTCTAAGGAGTCCCTAACACCCTTCCAGAGAGTCTCACAGAGTTTGGCTATCAAGAAACCTCATTCGTGAGCTTCTACAGGAAGTCTGCAGGGGTTCTACAGGATGTTTCAGGAATTTCTATAGGATGTTCAGAAATTTCTACAGGATGTTTAAGAATTGGATTTTGGAGGATGGGTGAGTGAAGGAAGATGCATGGATGGATAAGGAGGTAGGATAGGGGCCTGAAATGACCCAGGGACTGATGGATGGAGTGGTGAGAGGGTGTAGAAGGCTGACTTGGCTTGAAGAAGGCTAAGACAATGGAGGAGCAAGAAGGTAGGGTCACGTGGGCAGAAGAGCAGTTGTGAGACGAGGAACCTAACTAGGAGATGGAGCAGCTGGCCTGGACGAAGCTTAGGCGGATGAGAGAGTGGTAGAGATGCCCTGCACGGTGTACATTTAACCGAATCAACAAAGTCCTGCACACAATCAAAGTCTTAGCTAACCTACTCTAACTGTCAATGAAACAAATGAACAACAACTTTATTTGTAAAGAGAACCATGTGCATCACTCAAGCAAAGAAACATTTCAGAGATCTGAACGCATAACTAACTTCTACAAATGAAAGCATTACACCAAGGATTGCATGGTCAAGCAAACTAGTGTTTTTGTTGGGGCAGCACTGCTTCTGCAATTCCAGCCCCTGATCCAATAAGGATGAGGTGAAACTGAGAGTGTTGTCGACCCTTTTCTTGGAGCTTTAACTGTTATTATCCTGCCAATCTATTCTAAACATCTGAAGCAATTCTATTCGTAACCAGTGACCTATTTAACCAACACAACTAAATCTGCTTAACGGAAACACGTTTCAAATGCATAAAAGGAAAATTATGATGCATAAAGAAAAAGTAACAGTACAAAGAAGGAGGCCCTAGGCTCTCAGGTTGGGCCCAACCCCGAGAGATATGGATCCTATAGAAAACTCAGAGCTGATATAAAATCGGACTGCTTCTTATTATCAAAAAATCATCATAAGTCAAGAGTTATGCCAAAAATGGCTACAAAATAAAGCTAGCAGCACTGTAGTGAAAAATATGCAAGAGTTTCCAAAAGTCCCTCATGAAGGTTGAGGCCTTAACATTTATACACCACGAGGCCCTAGCTGGCCTCCTAAATCTATGGGACTTGGCTGCCCAAACTGTGAGTGAACAACCCCTTCCAAAATCTGCTTGGCTGCCTTCTAGATCCGGTTTTGGTGGCCTTTGGAGCTCAGAGTTGGGGGTGAAGATCCCGAGGGAGGCTATTTAATGCCATATACAACCCCCCTACGAATCCTCAACCCAAGCTTGGCTGTCTTCTAGCCCATGACTACTCGATTTTTCTCCAACATATGTCCAAAAACCTGAAATGAGCACGTGTTAGCCACCTGGGAAGAGTGACTACCCTTATTCATACAAATGACATAAAAATACTGAAAATAATGCATAAGTTATGAAAAATGAAGGATTGAACAAGGATAATTAGGCCAAATGAGCCCAAAATGTTACCAAATTTGGGGCTCATCAGCAGTGGATATCATCAAGTAAGAATTGAAGAAAATGACATATGGAAGACAACCTTTAAAACCAAACAAGGACTCTTTGAATGGCTTGTGATGCCGTTTGGTTTGTGCAATGCACCTACAAATTTCATGCGGGTAATGGATGATGTCTTGCGTCCTTTTCTTGATGATTTTGTTATTGTCTACTTAGATGACACCTTAATTTTCAGCAAGTCTAGAGAAGATCACATCATGCATGTTAGGAAAGTACTTGATGTTTTGAAGAAGAATCAGTTATTTCTTAAAATGTCAAAGTTTGAATTTGGAAAGACTTCTTTGGTTTATTTGGGACACATAGTAGGAGGAGGTGCTTTGAGAATTGATCCTGCTAAGATTGAGGCTATTGTGAAGTGGCCTACTACCAAATCCATTACAGAGGTAAGAATTTTTTTGGGTGCAGCTCAATATTGGAGGAATTTCATCTCTAACTTCTCTTCTATAGCAGCTCCTATGCATGCAGTAACAAGTGTGAAGCGTGCTTTCCAATGGGGAGGCAAGCAGCAAAAAGCTTTCGAATCTTTGAAAGAGAAGATTAGTTCAGCTCCGGTCCTTGCATTACCGGATTTGAGATAGCCATTTGAGATACAAACTGATGCTAGTGATTATGCCATGGGTGCAGTTCTTCTACAGCATGGTAAGCCTATTTCTTTTCATTCTGAAACTTTTAATGGTGCTGTTGTAAATTATCCTACGTATGATAAGGAGTTGTATGCGTTGGTACAAAGCGTCAAAAAGTGGAAACACTATTTTATGGGCAAAGAAACTGTTATACATACCGACCATCAGCCCTTACAGTACTTGCAATCACAAAGCAAGTTACAACAGTCACGACACTTTAGATGGATGGGCTTCTTGCAACAGTTCCATTTGGTAATAAGGTACAAGAAAGGTACTCTGAATAAAGTTGTTGATATGCTTTCAAGGCCTATTATTGGTGTTGTTACTTTACTTAAGAATGATTCCATTGTACATGATAGTTACATAGAACAATATGCATCTATGATGACTTTAAAGATGTGTATGCTAACTTGAGTAAAGGGAATCATGTAGAGGAAAATGACTATCACATGCATAAAAAATTGTTGTTTCATTTGGGCAAGTTGTGTATACCACAGGGGGAGAGAATAAATGTCATAAGAGAAGCTCATTCTTCTCTTATTGCTGGCCATTTTGGTGTAAGCAAAACAGTTGCACATCTACAGAGGTATTGTTATTGGCCTCGCATGGTAGATTCTGTTTCAAGGTTCATTAGAGGTTGTTCATTATGTGCTACAAGCAAGCCTAGTAATAGGAAGCTTGGCTTGTATACTCCTTTGCCGGTACCTTCTAGACCATGGGAGAGCATCTCTATGGATTTTGTAGGAGGATTGCCAAAATCTAGAAAGCAGCATGATTATTTATATGTAGTAGTTGATCGTTTCAACAAAATGTATATACTTATGCCTTGTAAGAAAACTATAACTGCTGAATTATTTTTTCATCATGTATGGATTCACTTTGGTTTTCCTACTTCCATTATTAGTGATAGGGATTCCAGATTTGTGGGGAACTTTTGGTCCAATCTATGGGAGATGATGGACACAAAGTTGAAGAAAAGTACTGCTTTCCATCTGCAAACAGATGGACAAACAAAAGTTGTGAACAAAACCATTGTGCACCTCTTGAGAGGTTATTGCAGCAAGAATCCCAAGCTTTGGGATGAACATTTGCACTACATATAGCATGCTTACAATCGTGCCAAGCACTCTTCCACAAACACCTCACTGTTTGAAGCTTGTTTTGGTTACTTGCCAAAATCACCTCTTGGTTTCATTCTTGAGAAAGATGTCGCCATTGAGGGACATAGTGATATTGAAAAAGCTCGTTTATTCATTGAAAGAATTCAGCAAATACATCAGCAAATTCAATAACAGCTTGAGAAGAGTCAAGGCAAGTACAAGGAAAGACACGACAAACATAGAGTCGATCACAAGTTTCAAGAAGGGGATGAGGTATGGTTGTACATTAGTAAGGAAAGGATGCAAGGAGAAGGTAAAATACTGAAGCCTATTCGTTATGGTCCATTCAAAATCCTGGAGAAGGTTGGAAATAATGCTTTTAAATTAGATTTGCCTTCCTACATGAAAATGTATTCTATTGTCAATGTGGAGAACTTACGTTTGTATGAACCTCCTTTGATCGCTGATCATGAAAGTGCTGTTTAGCTGCCATTTATAGAAGATTTCTCGCCAGAATTCTTAGATGAGCTGAAAGAAGATACAATCCTTGATAGAAGGACACGCACTTCAAGGAGGGGCAATGTAGATTATGTTCGGGTTGGTTTCAAAGGCAGCAAACTGAACAAGGCAAAGTGGATGGACATGGACAAAGTGAGGGAGATGTACCCTCACCTCTTTAACAGGTAGTTGAAGGCTTTTGGGGTCCAAAAGCTTCCCAATGGGGAGGCGTGATCAAGGGCTCATGTCCCAAGTGTCGTAAAATGCTCAAAAATGAAAGTGCTCAGAACTGGTTCAAACTTGAACGAATGGAAAGAGCTCGTCCTCCTAATTCTGGCGCTGCAAACGGTTCGAAAAACGGTCTCCATATGAGGAAGCTATGCCAAAAAGAAAAATTGCCCATTAACATTGAAATTTTGAATTAAAAAAAAAATAAATTAAAATAGAATATTCCTTTTCGGGCAGCGAATGGCAGGCTGCCACGTGGCAGGCCCGGAGGCCACGACGTGGCCCTGGATGACGTCATCATATCTATATGTGGCGCATATGTAAAAATTTTTGCGTTGGTAAGTTTTGAACATGGGACCTCCGTCGCATCAATGGACAGTCTTACCGATAGGCCAGCGCTATGGTTTTGATATGGAAGCAACGAAAGCCTTTTAAAGTTTGAATTATTATGAGGTGGGGCCCGAAGGGGGCCAGCCCCTAAGGGCCAACCCCCATACATATGACCACCACCCGGAACCGCAGGCGTAACTCCTAACTGCGCTCCCAAATTCAAACGGTCACCGCTGATGTGTTCACATATGCAAGAAATCCGAAGGTTAACACTCAATTTTATTAACCGTTCATTAAAAGGCATGGCGTGGAATCCGATGGAGAACCTAACCACCGCCGAACTTCGTTCACATGCATTAAATCAAACGGATAACTGGCGGGTAATGTGCGGTTAGACTGGTAGATTTTCAGCAGACCGCCAAATTTGGGCGGTCTCGCCATAATTGGCGGAGTTAACTGGACTCAACTACAGTTAGCTAGAGTGATTCTAGGCCTAATTGGGGGAAAACTTCAATGAGCCATAACTTTGGCTAGGGAAGTCCTTTTTGGATGATTTTTTTTTTTTGATTTTGACTATTCAGATGATTTGGAAGCCATTGACACAGGTTAGAGAGCAATCGGAGGTCGTTTGCAGGTGTTTTTGCTCCGTGGAAGTTCTAGGAGCCACTAGGGCCCAGTATTGTGGGAGCTGTATAGGGTTGCAGGTACCCATTGGAGGAGAACCAATAGTCGTTCCTGACTGATTTAAGCGTTCTAAATCCAGTTTTATAGTCTATTTCTCCTTTTGAGGCTTTTATTGAGCTGTATATTCATTTTGAGCTTTTAATCAAAATGAGGACATGCCCATTTGGGAGCCTTGGACCCAGCAGATGTAGGCCAGGAGGGGTGAACTGCTTTATCAACTTCTTTTGCATCTGTGGTTAAGTTATTTTGCAGAACAAATTCGTTTTAGTGTGTTAAAAAATAAAAGGAAATAATTCTACTATACTTAAATGGGTCATGAACAACTGAAAATTTCATTTGTTTTTAACTGCAAGACATGTACATCTTTTAAACATGTATGTTTACTGAATTGAATACCTTGCAAAGCATTTACAAGTAGTTTCAAATTCAGATCACTAGAATACGTAACTAATCCCATGGATTGATGACCTTCTAGACTAGATCAAGGGGGCCAAATATTTCAGCAAGATTGACTTGAAGTGCGGTTATCACCAAGTACCAATCAAACCCTTCGATGTGTGTAAGATTGCATTCAACTCCAAGGAGGTCCTTTTCAAATGGATGGTCATGTCTTTCAAGTTGATGAATTCCCCCACAACCTTCATGAGGCTGATGGATGACATCTTGCGACCCTTCACCAACTCATTCGTGGTAGTGTATTTGGATGACATCATGATCTTCAACCAGAGTTGGGAAGAACATCTCCACCATATTCAACAAGTCCTCCAAACCCCACGACAACACAAATTGTGTGCCAATTTGGAGAAATGAACTTTTGGTATGACACAGGTTCAATATCTAGGGTACATCATTAATGAGTGGGGTGTGCATGTGGACCCAACCAAGATACAAGTTATTCAAGATTGGCCAGCCCCAACCATTTTAATAGAGCTCTGCAACTTTTTGGGTCTTTCCAATTTCTACCGCATGTTCATGTTGAGGTTCTCTCATATCACTTGGCCTTTGAGTCAAGTCACCAAGGATGAATCAAAAGAAAAGTTATTTTGGTATGAATCTGAACAGAAGGAGTTTGTCAAGTTGAAGAATCTCCTCTGCTTTGCACAGGTACTCACATTACCATACCTGTAGAAACCGTTTGAGATTGAGACATATGCCTCCGACTATGCTATTGGTGTAGTTCTTACTCAGTAGGGGCATCCAGTGGAAAGTAACAGTGAGAAAATTTCAGACACAGTACAAAAGTAACTCACCTATGAAAAAGAGATGTATTCCATTGTGCAGGCTTGCAGACAGTGGAAGTATTACATTATGGGGAAGGAAACAATCATACACATAGACCACCGACCCTTGCAGTTCATACCAACACAAGGAAAATTGCAAAATGACCACCATCAGAAATGGTCCACATACCTGCAATAGTTCCATTTGAAAATTAAGTATAAGAAAGGTAGCACCAATAATGTTGCAAACTGCCTCAGCCGACTGCCGGTCATGGCGGTGACCACTATGCTCGACTCTTGTGGACACAAGACTTTGGGGTGCCTGCATCTTTACAAGAGCGATCCAGAATCTGACAACACATACTAGATGCTCTTGGAAGGAAAGAAAGTTCCTGATTTTTTCTCTAGGCTGCACTGTTATGCCACCTAGGACACCTCTGCGTTCCTTTAAGGGAGAGTGCCAAGATGATTTTGGAGGCGCACTAACTCCATGAACTTCCATCCCCAAACTGATGGCCAAATAAATGTCGTCAACAGGATGATCGTGCACTATCTGCGTATTTACAACTTGAATAACCCACACAAATGGGGATGAAAGCCTCCCCTATGTCCAACACAGTTACAACAAAGATCTCCATGGCTCAACTGGACACAACCCCTTTTAGGTGGGGTTGGGATTCCAGCTAATATGTCCCATTGATATGGCCATACTATTTGCAGCTACTAAGGTAGATTCGGCTCATGTCTAGGCCGAAGCGAACAAGGATAACAAATTCATTGAGCACATTCAGCGCATCCTTCAGCAGGTCCATGACATATTAGATGAGCCAATGCTAAGTACAAGCAACGCCATGATCAACATTGGGTTCCACACAAGTTCTAGGTAGGTGACAATGTTTGGTTACATTTGTTGAAGGAGCGCCTCGCTAGGCCCCACCGCAAACTTCACCCCCTCACATATGGGTCGTACACCATCGCCAAGGTTGTAGGGGACAATGCCTTTGAGCTCAACATTCCAACATTCCTCAGACTACACCCAATATTCAATGTGGACTGACTGCGACTATACTTTCCCCCATTGTTGGACACATCTGACGTTGCTGAGTAGCAAACACCAACATAGCTCAACCCAAGGTGCATCAAACATGCCACAACTGACATGATCATGGACACACAGATCAAGAGCACTCGACAATAGAGGATCCAACTATATCAAGTTGTCAAATCAAACCAACTCCTTCACCAGGGACCAGGTTCAATAGAAATTTCCTCACCTCATGGAGGATCTGCATGTAATGGTGACCATTGCTTCCTAAGGGTGGAGGATTGATCCAGGTGGATATTGGTGGCCACCTGCCTATTCCACTTGGATCTCCAGTCAGTTTCATTCGTTTCCTTGACTATAACAACATTGACTACTTTTAGTAGTTTTTCGGGTCCTGAACTTCCGAAGCTATTTTGACCCCCTAAACGATGTTTCTTTGAGGTCCACGATAGAACTATATCCATAGGAGAGGGCCTATCACAAATCATTTAGTACTCAGAGATTTATTTCTAATGAGCTATCATACACACCAAACAGAGATCAAATGACCAAGTTACGACCCTGAGAAGTTGGCTACCCAACTAACCTCAATGGGGTCCACAAAATCTTTGTGTTCCATCTCCTAGGGTTAGGGTTTTGGATGTTTAGGGTTTTACCTTGTTATTCAATAATAAAAAGGCCTTTGAACCTCATTGTACCATAGTTTAGAGGCATGTAGCCACCACATCTCTTCTCAGAGATAAGCTACCGTCGCCTAAGATGTTTTATTTCCATTTTGTATGTAAACATATTTTAGATCTTTGATATTAAAGAAATGAAGTTTTATTTGTACTGCATATTTTCATTTGTGTTTGTATCTGTATTATGTTGCGTTCCTATATAAGTCTGGATCAAGATTGACATTACATAGGTGGAAACATCAAGTAGTACAAGGCAAGGTTGTGACAAGAGGATTCTCCCAGCAAGAGGGAGTGGAGTACAAGAATAAATTTTCTCCTATCATAGATGGTTAGATTCTTAAGAATGTTTGGTGTTTGAAAGGAATAATTTGTACATATTAACATCTAGGATCATGTCTGAAAATAGGAAGAGCTTCCAGTTCCAAGGGAGCCAACAATGAGGCAAAGTGGAAGGAACAACCTTCTAAGAGGATGTCATGGAATTGAGACTATCAGACTAGATGCTCAAAGATTGAAGGTCTCTAGAAGTAGTGTGTGTTCCCTAAGGAGGCCTTAGTAGAAGGATTTTCTTACATGATAAAGGGAGTAGCTACAAAGAAAAAACTTTCTTACAACTACAACAAAAGGACTTGATTTCATAGGGGGAAACAGTGGCAGGAGGGTTTTCTTGTGTGAAAGAGGAGCAACCAAGACTACCACAAGAAGACCTACTTCATTGTCAGAGGGAGTTTTGCATCGAAGATTAAAATGAAGGATTATGGAAAATACATTATTTCTTGGGATTGGAGATTCACATTTGGTGAATCCCACGATGTACATGTAGTTGATTAGATTGGTGATGTACTTGGTTAATACTAGACCAAACATTCACTTTGTACTGAACACCATTAAACATTTTATACTTGAGTTGAGGCATCTACAATGGATGGCAACAAAGCATGTGATACTTGTGATGTAGAATTGGATGTGGCTTGAGATATTTCTCATGAGGTTAAGTGAGTCTTTGTAGGAATATCACAAGTCATGAAGCAATGTGGCTTCAGAATCCATAAGGACATGGTCAGGTCAGTTCATCCAAGACATGATGTAAAGAGGAGCAATAGAGCTACAATACATATCCATATATGAGTATATTATGGACATACTTTAAATATGAGCTTAATATGTTGCTTAATGTCTCCCTCATTGGAAGGGTGTGATGAGGTATTTGCAAGATTGGGCAAACCATTTCTTGAAGCCATAAAAGACTTTGGATAGGTCATAAAGAACTTTGACCAGGTGGCATTACCCCATGATGGTCACACCACTTAGACTGCCATGGGCATGTGACACCGGGGAGATTTCATATCAAGGCACTCGAATACTTTCTCCTAGACTACGCCTTAGCCTATGTTCCTTAGTGAAATCACCTATCAACTTTGCATAATTAAGTCTTCTTAATGATTCAACACACTAACTCTTCTTTATACTTGACCAATTATTCATTTACTTCATTAACAATTTAACATTCATCCAACTTGAAATATGAATAGTAAACATCAACAACAATACAAGTGCACAAAAATATACATGGAAGGGGGAACTCCCAATAACAAATTCCCCTTATATTTTATTAACTTCAAAACTTCAAATATTCAATAATTTACAATAGGTAGACCAATAATTGGCTAAACCAATTCGTTGTCCAAAAACATCAAATTTACACAAGGCCATACACAACCTTAAGCTTTCACCTGGACCAACTAAGACCCACACATAAATTTGGTGTAGTTTAATGACTTGCACACTTGGCCAAAAACCAAAAATCCAACCTTCAAAGACAAGTTCCCAAAAGAATGCACAACTTGGCTCATTGGGCGAGCCCCATTATGCCCCTTCCATGACTTGTGTGCCTTTATTCTTTGTGATATTTTTTGTGCCCTTCGCTCTGTGCCTTTCTCTTTGTTGTGCAAAATTCACTTGGTGTCTTTCTCCAATCTTGCCTTTGTTTATTTATATGTGAATTTGCCATATAGTTGGGGCGTCCATGCCATGGGACAACGCCCTCCCAACTTATCAAGCCAACATACACTTCAGGCACACCCAATGGTCACGTTGCCATGCATGTCAAGGTATGCCCCTGAACCCCACCTTTATGTAGGCAAGCCCAAGGCGCATGCCTCTTTACCTTGTTCCCAACACAATGTCCCATGGATTTCCCCCTCGTTTTGTCCAACTCACCCATATCCCAAGTTGGCACACGCACTTGCTGATGTGTCGTGCCTGTGTTCCACACTTGTCGCCTTTGTGCGGCCTGGATGCACACAACCTCCAACTCGTTAATATGAATAGTGGGTGCTTGAATCACCCATCATCAAAATCACTCAAAACTTGTCCTATGTGTCCAACATGCCACACCTGCACTCCACGCTTGTCACATTGCACGACTTGGGTGTGCACGAACTATACGTTGCCAAGGATCATCATGGGTGCCCGTTTGGACATGGTGCCAACTCAGGGTCCTGACATCCTCCCTCACTTCAAACAACTGTCATCCTTGACAACAACTCTTCCTAGAAAACTTCTTCGTTGATTCTAAAACATGTTGAAGTGCCATAATCTCCAATATCTTGAGAAATTCGTCCATGGACCATTGTTCCTGCTATAGCAACTCTTCACTTCCTTCGCATGAACCTTTTTCAAGGCTCATGTCCCCTCTTTTTTTCACAAGACTTTATGTAGGAATGATCTCTTGAAACCTCAAGGACATCAACAATGAACACAAGTGTCACAAGTCTCACACACATCCCCATCTCATCGTGGAAGGTCGCCCCCTCCATCTCATGGCTGCACTATGCCTCATCATAACTACCATCGTGCCAACTACCAAATCTCCATCTCTCGTGAACTCTTGCTGCCATACTCCAATTCAACTCCAACACATATCAACGCACTATATGCCCCCATGACTCAAACTACTTGGGTGAGCAGTGCAACCGTCACATCCAAACCATGAGAATGCACCTCCGCATGACTTCATCGATTGTTTTTCTAGCACTTCATCACATTTTTTACTTTAAGAAATCCTCCCATGCAATGCTCCTTCAATCACCCTTCTTCATGTTACAAGGCCTCTTCCTTCAAGACCCATTTATTTTGATGGTGCAGTGCCTCTTACTTTGACAAGGCACCACAATCACCCATCCCCAAGGTTCTAGTGCATGACAAGGGTCAGGAAGTTGCCTACTTGACTCTTGGCTACCATCGTATTAGATTGGTGTTGCATCCACAAGTACTTCTGCACTCCATTAATCTCTTCCTTCATACATCCCAACTTTACAAGTCTCTCCTTGTTTAGTTGAAAATCATATATACCCATAACATATCTACAAAAATCCATTGTCTTCCAGATCTCTACTTGTTTCCTCACTTCCTTCATTTGAATTGGAAGAAACACTTGGGCCTTATCTCTTTTTTGCACTCTCTTCTTGAATACTTCTTGTAGAATTCACTCCCTCCTTATTCACAATGAAAGGAGTCATTCCTCCACCTTCATCCTTCTTCTTATTCATAGCCTACAAAACAAAGTTCCTTAGCTTCTTCTCCTTCATCTCTTGAATCAAGCTTCAAATTTCTTACCAACTCATATCATCATGCTTCACATTCAAGTCCTTCTCATACAATATCATGGAGGATGTCCTTTGATGATACCCCAAGTGACTATTCCTACTCATCGACATGGTCATGGTTTTTCCACTAGCTAGAATCAAGATTATGTCTAGGTCCACCATCGACATGACCTCAAATTCCCTCAAGAAATCCAACCTCAACATCATAGCATGATCATCCATCTTGACCACCCTTAGATCCAAACTTCCAAACCATGAACCAACCTTGACTTGCATATCCTTTGGGGCATCTCGAGCCTAAACCTCTTCTCAACCATTTAGAAATTTAGGGAATATGGCCTCAATGAGATTGGATTTTGGTGTGAGTGGAAACTACTTGGTTAACTCTTATTTGATAAAATTATTCTCTTGAAGAGGAGTACGTTGGGAATTGCTATATGCATAGCATTAAGTATAGTTAGTCACTTTCATGAATTTAGGTAGTGGAGGTATTGATCTAGGGCAATTGTATCTTTCTTTGTTTCAAACTCTAGGATCATGCTATTGGGTGGCGAAGCAATTTGTGGCCTATTGAATTGGAATATGAGTGTGCGATTGGAGGAGATGATGGCTCAAGGCCATCTAGGGCTTGGATTTGTCTGTGAGACAAATGAAATCAAAAAAAAATTTAGGATTCAAGAAGCCATTATTGGTGGAAACACATTAGCTATATCAAAAGTAATAGAGAAAATTCAAGCCCAAGAAGCTAGTAGGGAGAATGGAATAACATTACTTATGGAAATAGCGCAACATCAAAAACATGAAATTATTGAGTTGAAAATGTAATGTGCCACACTCAATTACATTATAAATGATTTGATCAGTGACTAAAATATAACATACTCTATGGCATACCTTTATGTAGGCTCCTTAGCTAATAATCAAGGAGAAACACCATTGTACTAATTAACAAACATGGAAGTGTAACCTAAGAAATAACATCTAACAAACACAAAAATCGAATTCTATTGACAAAACACTTCTTTAGCTTTCTGTTATATGTATTAAAGTTTATCTTCATTAATAATTTATGTTGAAATATATTTATATAAAATAATTTGATAACAATGTTTCCAAACCAAATATAACACTATAAATGATAAGACACAAATTTTGAATAATACCTAAACTTATTTTAAAGATCTCTCATATATATATATTAAAATAAATGACCATTGATACTAATCCAATAAATAATATCTATTAATCAAATAATATCATAAAAATTAATTGAGATGACATTATACACACATTATTTATTAAATACTTATATTTTTATTTAATTACTCAATTATGATATATATTATATTTTAATGTTGACTTAAAAAAGGCTCACCCCTCTTTTCAACATTAACCTAACTCATTCCCAAAATAATAATAAGTTAATGTAACCTAACTCATTCCCAAAATAATAATAATTTAAACATTAACTTATTTGAAAGACCAAAAAAAATCATTAAATACCACATTGTCAATATTAATGTAATTTTTTTTACATTAATCTATAAAACTATTAAATATCTACATTACCATCATTATTTATTTTATGAACGCTTTCAAACTACATCCTATGAGTTTATTTTTTATATTAATACTAACTCATTTCATAATATTATTAAATATTACATTATAAATCTTAATGTGTAATTTTATAATTCCTTTTTAATTCACTTAACACTAACTCATTTAAAAAACACAATAAATATCATTCAATACGACATTATCAACACTCGTTTAAAATTTTATGATTCTTTTTACGTTCTCATTTTCGTGAAATTATTAAACATCTACATTATCTTTATTATGCAGTAAGGCGTTTTTTTAAGGAAGAACTCCCTCCTAAGCCATGTGTGTCACTGTGCGTAGTCGATTTTGTATGCTACACGATTAAAAAAGTTTCCAGCGTTGGATATCATAGGCGGTGGAGAATGTTGCGCTCAACATCCCACAATCATTTTTAGAAGTTCTCAGAACTTCTCGCAAATGCCTCCAAAAGCTCTCAGAACTTCTCGCAAATGCCTCCAAAAGCACTCAGAACTCAAGCAGCGTTATAAAAATGGTTGCAAGAAGCTTTCTTATGATACCCACCTATAGGGTTAGGTCCATGAGCGCAAGTGCATGCTCAGAACATATGAGATGATGATCAACAGGCTTGAGTTCGAGATCGAAATGAAAGACACAAAGGTTGACATGATTAGGGAACATATTAAGAAAACCAAGGAGATGAATGAACTCAAGCATTGTCATAAAATGGGTGCAAGGAGCTTCAGCTTGATACCCACTTGTAGGCTCAGGTCCATGAGCGTCAGTGCATGCTCAGAACATATGAGATGATGCTTAATAGGCTTGAGTTCAATATTTAAATGAAGGACAAAAAGGTTGACATGATTAGGGAACATATTAAGAAAACTGAGACGAATGTGAGAATGGAGAAGAAATTGCAAGAGCCAAAGATGGTTTTAAGAACTCAGTTGTTTGTTAAATATGTGCAGGAGGCATCCAAGGAAGTCCATGTTGGAAATAACATTGAGAGGGGGGTGAATTAGTATTTACAAATCAATAAATTTTTCATTTCCATAATTAGATTTGTACATGCTACTTTAGTGAAGGGAACTTGCGTGTGTGCGCAACTATTCTTAAGGCAACTAGCGTATATCCAGTGAACTTATGATTCAGTTAATTCATCATATGTTGATATTTAATTAGTGCATCAGTATTTTATTAAACATTAAACAGTAACCATGTGCAGTAATAACATAATAAATCATTACACATAAGCAACACACATGAACACCAAGATTTAAGGTGGAAACCCAATGTGGGTGAAAACCACCTGCTGCTGTTGTCTCTGTCTTCTTTTAATAATAAGAAAATCTGTTTACAATCTTGTACTGGTGCAGACTCATACCAATACGCAAGCACCCACTTGCAGAAGGCTACAACCTTCTCTCATTCTCCAGATTCTACTGGAAGGGAGCTACAACCCCATAATTCTTGTACTAGCCGATATGTTTACTAGTACGTAGGCTCCAACCTATAAAAGGCTACAACCTTCACTCGTTCTCCAGCTGCTACTGGAAGGGAGCTGCAACCCCCGATCAAATCACCATCCACTACTGGCAGGAAGCTTCAACTTCCTCTCTGAAGGCTTCAACCCTCAGTGTCCTCCACAGACCACGTTTCATAATTTTTCACACTGGATACTCCTGGTACACAATACTACAATATGAAGGCCACATTTCATCAAATTTTCAAATTGGACCCATTAGTAACATTGAAGCTCAAAATCAATCACCACTGCAATACAACCATCAAATACATCTGCATCAACCAATCACTGAAACCTAATCATCAATCTCTGATATAACTAAAACAATCAATCGCTGAAACCTATGAACCTCTGACACTACTGAATCAAATAATCACTGAACCTTTGACACAACTAAATTAACCATTCATTCAAACTTAATCAAATTCAACCAATCAACTGGAATAGACAGATCACTATAACCAGTACACAAATTTGAACCTAGAACACTGCATCAACAACCAAAACTAACTGTAACCTCAAGAGGCATGTGTCAGAATGTGTACGCTCTTTCAATGAAGCAAACCTGTGTGTATACGCTACTTCCATTTGCCCAACCTGTGTACAGTTCTAAAGATACTGAATTATAAAACCTCTGAACCAAAAACTGTACCAATCGATGACATTCTGAAGATCTACTGTCATATTACATAGTTCTAAACAAATAGCAACAAGAATCACCATTTTTTCTCAATCAATCAATCAATCAGACTCAATTTCCTTATTCATTCAGTTTTACTTTCAGATCTAAGAAGACATCATTGAAAAATAGTAGTAAAACAACAACACTGATCTGATAGATCAGTCATCCCTGAACATCAAGCTTTTCTTTTGCATACGCTACTTGGAAGAGCCGAACCAACGTGTATACGCAACTTCATCAAAGCGAACCAACGTATAGATATGCAAATACTTACTTATAACTTCGCTGCAATTCCAGACTTCAGACATACCCAGATCATCACTTATAAAGGATAAAAACGTGCGTTAGCAATCAGATCTAGCCTATCCATTATCAGATCTCATAATGATAAGTCATTATGATCCTGATCCATCATTAGATCTCATCCATCATCAAACACTCAAGTGCATACTTAGTTCAGATCAAGCAAAGCATTAGAAACCCATAACATGCATATTTGCTTTTGATCTAACACTTCATAAGATATTCATTACTTGTGCACTTAGCCCTTTGATCTTCTCCTCCTTATATACTTAGATCCTTTGTCAATACCTCAGACCAAAACCACTTAGGACCAATACCTTGGACCAAATACCTAGGGTCAATACCTCAGACCAAATACCTCAGAGCAATATCTTGGACCAAAATACCTCGGACCAAATACCTTGGACCCAAAATACCTTGGAACAAATATCTCGGACCAAATACCTTGGACCCAAAATACCTTGGACCAAATACCTCAGACCAAAACCTTGGTTTTCCATCCCATACACGCTTTTCCTTCTGTGAAAGTGCGTGCATATGTATATGCTTCTTCTATTCCATGAGCCCTCGTGTATACGCTACTTGGACAAGGTGAAGCAACATATACTTCTTAAACCATTCTCTTTCTTCAATTTCTTGATTCTGAACTGTAATCCTTTGTTCCTTCATCCTATTCTTTTGTACCATTACTTTGTTCCCTTTGAATAGACTTGTTATAATGTGATTTGCCATATTACTTCTAAAATGATTCCTTTGAACTGCGCTGCATTTTGTCACATCTGTAAACACAACTGTCAAGCATTCTATCACATCTGATATCTCTCATGTAGATTCATCTAGTTACGTAGATTCATCTAGTTACCATATACAAGTTAGTTGTTCTACTACAAGTGGGTTTCCATCAAGTACAACACATGCATCATAATGCCAACAATATCCCCCTTTGGATTTGATGGCAACCATGTTGGTGTTGATTACTGCAAGCTATAGAAACTATTAGAGATAACAAGCAACACCAAAATACTCTCCCCCTTTGACATCAAGGGCAAAGGGTGGACCAAGATATTCTCCCCTTTTGAGATCAAGGGCAAAGGGCTGACCAAAATGAAGACTTCCATATCTGAATAGCTGAATATGAACATTGATCATGCTCCCCCTAGGCACATGCTGAATTCTCTGATTAAAACTCTCCCTTTGTACATGCTGAGATGCACTATACCATCCATGCTCCCCTTGAGCAAAGGCAGAGTCTGCAAAAATATTTTCTAAAGGAATAACAAAACTCTATAACTCAATTATGTGAGTATGACCTTCCTATCACCAATGACTCATACATACATCAATCTCCCAACCAAGTGGGGATATACCAAATTTGACTCATCTACCCAACCAAGTGGGGATATACCAATTGTTTATACATGACTGAAATATAGCAATTATTACATCATCCTTCCCATGCATAGTGGGGGTACAAATTACATCATATGACCAAAAAGGACTTATTAAAAGACTATGACATACAAAGACATATTATTACATCATGGGCCTTTACATGACCTTTACATCAAATGATATACATGACATTTTTAACAAAGACCAAAGATATAAACAAGACCATGATAGTCATCAACAACTATCACACACTATATATGATCTGCACCATAAGCAGACTGTCAACAACATCCAGACCAACAACCTGTATACATCCATCATCAGTTCTCGAGATATGACAATGTAAATATCATCAACCTGTGACAAAGTATGCCACATATAGATATCAACTCATCCTCTTGATCTCATCAAGATCAACTTGCTTCGTTTCCTTAGAAGAAAGAGCCTTATCATAACCTTCCATGTCCAAATAGTAACACAAAATCATTCACATCATATGTATGTGAAAACACCAAAGTCATCATCTATGGTCATAACATCATCATCAAGAACTGCATGATCTTTCCACAAGAACCCTCAATATATTAACCATGTATCATCACTAGGGAACATCCCACATCTAATAAGCTTCAACCATGATAATCAACATATGTGAATATCAAACCTATCATCATAAAGTAATAAGTCATCATCATTATGTGACTAAGTATGCCATGTCTCCGAATATTCATGTCTTCAAATGGCTATGCCCGCAATAACATCATTTTCTTGGCCAACCAACAATATTTATCAATATGCAACTTAAGTAATCATCCATGTATCCAACATACTGTATATCCATCAAAGAGATAGCAACTAGCAAACCATTCGCTCATAGTCATTTGTCAAGATTTCTTGATACCATCAACAACAACAATCCTCAACCATGTGAGAGCCAAGAAATATAGGAATCATGCATCATCACTACACCATATCAACTTTATGCATATTTGAAGGCATGATGACATCATCATAAAAGAAATGAGTGGCTCATCATCAAATAATGAATTTGTGTACTCAAGCTTTGTACTTCTTCTTGTCCTTATGAAGATCACCATGTAAGCAACATATATGTACTGTATGCATCATAAAAAAATCATCCACAATCATCCATAAATATGATCTGAATAACAACTATGTAACCCCAAGAAATACAAGTATCATCTGAGACTTCATCATCACCATTGATAATAATCATTAGGTACCAAATACTTCTAAACATAATTCCAACAATGCAATATTAGAAGCATAACATATTCCCCCCTGAACCTATGCCACTTGTTCACTGTCATATCTGATCATTGCATATACCAATAAGAAATATCAAAGCATCATCATCAATTAGATATACATCAAGTCATCAACAACTTATGAGGATCAAAAGCATTTCTAAATAACATCCACAGATTGTAGTCATCAATCATCAAGACATAAAAGGTAGTTGTCTGAACCATATCAGATCATTTTTCTGAGTCTGTCCCACTGCTTCTTCATCAAACCAACATATACGCGACTATGCATCTTTTAACTTGCGTATATACGCAATTTGTCTTTATGATAACTGCGTATGAGAATTAGGACACTGAAATTTCATACTTTCAATTCCTTCTGAGTTTGTTCTGTCTGTATACTGAGCTATGCCACATATTTCTAACTGTAATTCCTTCTTCTTCCATACCTTGGAGTGTGATGATGTTTGTTCCTTTTGGTATGTTGGCTGAGATTTGCTCCTGCATTCTTTTGCTATATGCCCAAACTTGTTACAAGCATAACATTTTATATGTTTCATATTCCTTCTATAGCAATCAATGGCTTTGTGACCAAACATATTGCAAGAAAAACAATATCCCTTGAAGTACTTAGAAGCTGATGATATTTCTGTGTGACGATTATTAGCTTGAACCATTCTACTTCTGCATCTTGCTGCAACATGTCCAAAATTATGACATATAAAACATTCAACATTATTCATCAGAGGAAATAATCGATTAACACTTTCATAGTAAAGAGTAAATGATTTTCTTTGAAGACTTTCTTTCCTTGGTTGTTGATGGGGTTGACCTCTTATCTCCTTGTTGAGTGTTTCATATTTTGCACTAGAGTTCCTTGCTTTAGTTTGTGAGCTAGATTCACCTTTAATTGTTTCATGAAAACCAAGACCAAATTTGATGGCAGGAGACCTTTGGCTACTAAGAATATCATCCAAAATCTTAGTACTATCTTGAAATCGTAAAAGTTTATCCTTTTCTTGTAATTTACCTTTTAGAATATTTACCTCAACCTGATATTGCTCTTCCTTTCCAAGATACTGCTTCTTCATGATTTCTTAAGATTTTATTCCTTCTTCCACTTGTTGCCTTAATTCGAGAACTTCATTTTCTTGTTCTTCAAATGCTTAGAGTAGTTCTTCATTCTGCTTATTTGAATTTTTGAGATCTTCTTTTAGAGAAATGACCACAGCTTCAAGACCTTCACAGTAGTTGGTTCTTTCTATAAGTTCCTTGGTTGTTGTGTCTTTTCCATTCACTTCATTTCTCAATGATGTCACTTCATCCTGCAGCCTTTGACTTTGATCTTCCTTTTCCTTGTATTGTTTCCTTCCTCTAACTGAGCTTTTAACCTTGTAATATCTTCTTTGTAGGTACACTCCCTTTTTTCCAATAGATCTTGTTGATCTCTAATTGTGTCTGTGAGCTTTTTAAATTCTGCCTCTATTTGATTTCTTTCTCTTTCACCCATAAAAGAAAATTCAGTTGTTTCGCTGTCACTTTCATTATCTTCAAATGAACATAGAAATGTATCACCAGAGGACAAAAAATTCATACTTGATAGTTCTTTTGCTTATTCATCTTCATTCTGAGGTGATTCTGAATCTGAAGAGTTGCTTCTACATAAAGGCCAATCGTCTCTCCCATTGTCATAGTTCCTTTGAGATGTCTTCTTCTATTGAGGTGATTTCTTCTTTATCTTCTTTCCCATTGTTTCTACAAATCTCCTTTAAGCGATCAAGATTTTGCCAAAGGACCTACTCTAATACCAATTGTTGGAAATAACACTGAGAGGGGGGGTGAATCAATATTTACAAATCAATAACTTTTTCATTTCCATAATCAGATTTGTACACGTTACTTTAGTGAAGGGAACTTGCGTGTTCATGCAACTGTTCTTAAGGCAACCAACATATATCCAGTGAACTTATGGTTTAGTTAATTCATCATATGTTGATATTTAATTAGTGCATCAGTACTTTATTAAACATTAAACAATAACCATGTGCAGTAATAACATAATAAATCATCACACATAAGCAACACACACGAACATCAAGATTTAAGGTAGAAACCCAATGTGGGTGAAAACCACCTGCTGTTGTTGTCCCTGTCTTCTTTTAATAATAAGAAAATCTGTTTACAATCTTGTACTAGTGCAGACTCATACCAGTACGCAGGCACCCACCTGCAGAAGGTTACAACCTTCTCTCATTCTCCAGCTTCTATTGGAAGGGAGCTACAACACCCTAATTCTTGTACTAGTCGATATGTTTACTAGTACATAGGCTCCGACCTACAGAAGGCTACAACCTTCACTCGTTCTCCAGCTGCTACTGGAAGGGAGCTTCAACCTTTTGATCAAATCACCAACCACTACTAGCAGGAAGCTTCGACTTCCTCTCTGAAGGCTCCAACCCTAAGTATCCTCCATAGACCACGTTTCATGAATTTTCACATTGGACACTCCTAGTACACAATACTACAATATGAAGGCCACGTGCATTAGCAATCAGATCTAGCCTATCCATTATTAGATCTCATAATGATAGGTCATTATGATCCTGATCCATAATTAGATCTCATCCATCATCAAACACTCAGGTGCATACTTAGTTCAGATTAATCAAAGCATCAGAAACCCATAACATGCATATTTTCTTTTGATCTAACACTTCATAAGATATTCATTACTTGTGCACTTAGCCCTTTGATCTTCTCCTCCTTATATACTTAGATCCTTTGTCAATACCTCAGACCAAATACCTCAGACCAAATACCTTGGACCAAAATACCTCGGACCAAATACCTTGGACCCAAAATACCTTGGACCAAATACCTCGGAACAAATACCTTGGACCAATACCTTGGACCCAAAATATCTTGGACCAAATACCTCGGACCAAAACCTTAGTTTTCCATCCCATATGCGCTTTTCCTTCTGTGAAAGTGCGTGCATACGTATATGCTTCTTCTGTTCGATGAGCCCGTGTGTATACACAACTTGGACAAGGTGAACCAACATATACTTCTTAAACCATTCTCTTTCTTCAATTTCTTGATTATGATATGTAGTCCTTTGTTCCTTCATCCTATTCTTTTGTACCATTACTTTATTCCCTCTGAATAGACTTGTTATAATGTGATTTTCCATATTACTTCTGAAATGATTCCTTTGAACTGCCCTGCATTTTGTCACATCTATAAACACAACTATCATGCATTCTATCACATCTAATATCTCTCCTATAGATTCATCTAGTTACCATATACAAGTTAGTTGTTCTACTACAAGTGGGTTGCCATCAAGTAAAACACATGCAACATAATGGCAAAATTCCATGGTTTCACTAAGATTTTGATTAATTAGATGAATTTTGTAGAGTGGGATTTGGATTGCGCTACAATTTCAATCCATCCTGATATTAATTACGCTAAGAGAACCCATAAAAAGTTCGCTTGAGTCCTATCTTTGCAATGGAATGTTTGGGGGTTTTGAGAATGAGGACTTTTATATAAATGGAGGGACACCTTCAATTATAGATCCCAAAAAAACCAAACTTGAGTGCTTTACCCAATACCAGAACTTGAAATCTCAAGGCCCTTTTGAGTTTTTGGCCTCGACACCCCCTGATTGCCTATTTAGGAAATTTTGTCATAAGAAGTATTTGCAGGTTATGCATCCCAAGATGGAGGAATCCTTCTTTGGGAATCTGGACCAAAGGGACCATGTTGTCAATGGAATGCATCTGAAAACAAACTTCTATCAAGCCTTCTTGAAGCTTGCCAAGGCAATCTGGCTTGTGCACAAATTGGCATTTTCCTCTGACCCTGTTGTCAGTATATTTCAGGTTAAGAGGTGGATTGATTTTTTTGTGGCATATATGGAGAGTGTTGTACATGAAGTGTTTTCTGGTGATGATTCTTTGGATGGGAGGCCTAAGGTGGGCTTTACTGTTATGCCAATTTTCCGTGTCAGCAAGGTCATGATCTAGTGCGAACTTTATCTCACATGCATGAAAGGCAGAGATTAGTTTGAAAGACTCTGTGTGAATAACATGAATTAACCTTGTTATCTATGTGCAGGAGGCATCCAGGAAGTCCATGGATTCACTAATATTTTGATTAATCAGATGAAGTCTGCAAAATGATATTTGGATTATGCTACAAATGCAATCCATCATGATATCAGTAACACTAAGAGAACCCATAAAAAGTTCGCTTTTAAGTCCTATGTTTGCAATGGAAATGTTTGGGGGTTTTGAGAATGTTGGTTTTTATATAAATGGAGGGTTGTCTTCAATCATACATCCCGAAAAACATAGGCTCGAGTGCTTTACCCAATATTAGGACTTGAAATATCAGGGCCCCTTTGAGTTTTTGGCCTCGACACCCCCCTCATTGCATGTTTGGGAAATTCTATCATAAGAAGTATTTACAGGTTGTGCATCCCAAGATGGAGGAATATTTCTTTGGGAATCTGAACCAAAGGGACCATGTTGTCAATGGCATGCATCCAAAAATGACCTTCTTGAAGCTTTCCAAGGAAATCTGCCTTGTGCATATATTGGAATTTTCCTTTGACCCTATTGTTAATATATTTCAGGTTAAGAGGGGGATTGATTTTTCCATGGTGTATATAGAGAGTGTTGTACATGGAGAGTTGTTTGGTGATGATGCTTTGGATGGAAGGTCTAAGGTGGGTTTTACTATTATGCCAAGTTTATGTGTCAGTAAGGCCATGATCTAGTGACAAGTTTATCTTGTTGATCTAAATTGGATCATTATATTGTTTGTCATCCATCTCGATGCAATTGGAGTGGAAAAAGTGGAGGAATCATCTCATGGGACCATTTTTACCAACGAGACCCAGTTTGGCGAAACAGGGTATGAAACCTTCTTGGAGCATTTTGAGGCATCAAACAATGTTTTTTGGGGGTAAAACTTTTCCACTTATGTAACACTTTTTCATGCTATTCTACACAGAGACCTTTCCAATGGCGCAAGAAGCATGTTGATCGGAGTCCATATGAAAAAGTTATGTCACTCAGAAGTTGACCTTCCTATTTTCACACCTATAGTTTGGGAGGATGCCACGTCAACCCCCATTATTCATGGAAAAGGGGCTAGCCATGTGTTTGTGAAGTAAAAGACTCTAGAAGAGTCTATTTTGTAACTAGTAGGTTATCGGTCTATGTTATAATTGTGCCAATAGATGGAAGAGGCATTCCATTCTTTCAAGAGAATTTTGTTCCATAGCTGAGTAAAGATAGCAAGGGGAGATAGGAGGTAGAGCACAAAAATAGGATATGTGCACTGTAGTAGCCCACATGCCACAAATATTAATTCTTTGTACCTGCATCCATATTCCCAAACAAAGAAAGAGAGCGAAGCGACCTCACCTTCCAGTTGGGTTTTCTCCTGAAAGGGTTTCCCAGAGAGCATATCTTGTGTCTTATGTGTGTGTGAGCTTATTTTTTCGTTCTCTACTTTTCTGCATAATTTACAATTGCATGCATACAGTAATTACAGTTAAATCCACACATATTGAATTTTAATAAACTGTAATAGTGTAGAATTTTCATAGTTTTAATATAATATTATTAGATTTGTTACGATGAAATGTCCAGTGGAATATCCATGATAGTTTACAGATCATTTGGTATTAGAGTGGGTTTCTTTGGTTATTTTGTGGAGATTGCAGGGATCTAGATCGATGGAGCTAAAAATAGTAAAACCCTAATCATGGGCGACGAATATGTAAATGAACCTCATGATCTTGCAGAGGTGAGGTTTTCGCGGCTCGAACAACAAGTCGTGGATATAAACCGCAATGTTAACCTTCTCATGGTGGCCCTAAGAAATAAGTTGGGGATATTTGGAGAATATGGGGGTTTGAATGCATAGGAAAAATCAGAAGGGGGATCGGGAGATCGGGAAGACACAGAGAACCAACCGAAGCAAGAACCCAGAAAAGATCAACCTACTTCAAGTCTCGTGAATCAATCCCTGTTCAAAATGGAAGCAGAAGTCAATATAAAGTTGTACCACGGTGAGATCGACACTCTGAAGCTGAACCATTGGTTGCAACAACTGGAAGTTTATTTCAGCGTCAATCAGATCGAGGAAGGTAAAAAGATCTCATTCGCATAGCTGAAATTAGAGGGCCATGCACTGAAATGGTGGGAGAGCCACACAAAAACCCTGAGGTTGGAGGGAGAACCTATAGTGACTAAGTGAGAGGATTTCAAAACCCTCATTAGGCCATAGTTTTATCCCATTGGGTATGTGGAGGACAAGTGGATTCAGTGGCATTACTTCAAGAAAAGAGCAGGCCAAAGCGTGTAGGAGTACACCACAGAATTCAAAAAGATGGCTATAATTTTGGGTATCTTTCCAAATAACCTAGATGTACTTCTCAAGTATTTGGGGGGATCTGTACTGCCACCAGCATGAGTAAGTGATGATGTTTAAGTCCAAATCGGTGGACGAGGCTTGTGTATAGGCACCGTATCTAGAGAACATAGGCCTGAAAAGAGCACAATCAAGTGGATCAAAGTAGAAGGAGCAACAAAAAGTTTTTAAGGAGGGGAAGAAGAAGCAAAATGGGGGAAAATATAAAAAGACGATAGGCACAACACATCAGTGCAAAGATCCTAGCAACCACTGCAATATTGATGGCCATATAGAGGAGAAGTGTTGGAAGTTGCATCCAAAGAAAAAACTGAAGAATAAGAAGAAAGATAATAAGAAGAAGAATCTCATGGCCACTGATTCGAGCAACCAAGTTGAAAGAAGCTCAGATGTGGATGAGAAGATCGTTTGTACATCAATGTGGAAGGAGGTGAATCTGAGTAGCCTTTAGCAATAGGAAGAGAAAGAAATGACCAAACTCTTCCATATAAAGATACAGGTTAAGAAGACGAATATTGATGCTCTGTTTGACTCAAGATCACAAATGAATCTCATTGCAACAGATTTGGTCAAGAAGTTGGGGCTAGAAGTTCGTGATCATCCAAACCCATATCCACTAGGATGGGTAAATAAGGATGCAGATTTGAAGGTAACAAAACAATGCAAAATTAGATTTGTTATTAGTGCTGATTTTATTGATGAAGTAGATGTAGATGTCGTTCCCCTTGATGTATGTGGAGTCGTGTTTGGGAGTCCATAAATTTACATGCATGATGCAATATTCACGAGGAGAGCTAACCAGTACTAGATCATTATGGATATAAAATCATTCATCATCAACACACACAAAGGAAAGTCGAAAGTTTCACTGGTAAGTGCCAACCAAGCTAAGAAATTAATCTATTGTAGGGAGAAGTATGTTTTATTGTTTTTAAGAGAAATTCAGTTTGAAGAGGAGTCAATAAGAGGCAAGGTATCCTTGGAGGGGTGCCCTAATAAACATAAGCAACAATTGGAGGAGTTGTTACAGGCATACAAGGATGTGTTACAAGAGCCTAAAGGGTTACCCCCTAAGAGAGAAGTGGAGCACGAGATCCAACTATTGCCAAACTCCCCATCGCCAAATATTGGGCTGTATAGGCAGCCTACTATAGAAGCAAGTGAGGTGAAGAAATAGTTGCAAAATATACTAGAATAGGGTGTCATTGGACCAAGTACATCACCATGTGGGTCACCCATCATCATTGTGCCAAAGAAGCATGGGACTTGGCGGATGTGTATAGGTTATAGGGTGTTGAATAAAATAACGCTCAAGAACAAATACCCCCTACCCTAGATAGATGATCTGCTAGATCAGTTGCAGTAAACAAAGTATTTCACCAAGTTGGACTTGAAGTCTGGATATCAACAGGTTCGAGTCAAAGTAGACGATATATGGAAGACCACCTTCAAAACTAGGCAAGGTTTGTATGAGTGGTTAGTTATTCAATTTGGCCTATGTAATGCACCAACTACATTTATGAGATTAATGAATGATATACTGCACCCTTTTATAGATTCATTTGTTATTGTCTATATAGATGATATATTAGTATATAATGCTACCTGGGAGGAGAATATTTCACATTTGACGCAGGTGTTGGAAACATTGAAGAAGCACCAACTGCTAGCAAATCTCAAGAAGTGTGAGTTTGCGCAACAATATTTGGTGTATATAGGGTATGTGATCAGTGGAGGAGAGTTGGAGATAGATACTTCCAAGATGGAGACCATCATGAAATGGACGGTGCCTGCTAATGTTTCTGAAGTCAGGAGTTTCATTGGGGTAACACAATACCTGACGAAATTCATAGCCTCATTTTCAACAGTAGCCGCACTGCTCCACACCATAACAAAAAGTGGTAAGAGTTTCCAGTGGGGAAAAGGTCAGCATAAGGCTTTCGAGGAGCTAAAGAAGAAGATAAACCAAGCACCAGTTCTGGCATTACCAAAATTGCAACGACCCTTTGAAGTGGAGACAAATGTGAGTGTGTATGCTATGGGAGTTGTCTTAATGCAAGGACGAAGGCCCATTTGCTACCATTATGAGCTATTTCACGGGGCAGTTTTTAACTACCCTACCTATGATAAGGACCTTTATGCCATGGTGCAAGTTGTGAAGAAGTGGAAGCACTATCTGATGGGAAAGGAGACAATCATCCACACTGATCACCAGTCGTTAGAGTAGTTGCAGGCCCATAGTAAGCTACAACATACCAAACATTACAAGTGGATAGGGTTTTTACAATAATTTCATTTGGTGATCAAGTATAAGAAGGGAAACATAAAAAAGTTGGACGATATGATTTTAAGGCCACCCACATCAAATATTACATCTTTGGGGACTCTTATGTCCATGGAGCCATTCACCCATGATGCATACAGAGAGGCATATTCAGAAGATGAGGACTTCAAGGAGGTGTATCAACAGTTGCAGAGTCAGATCCATGTGCACGATGGAAACAACATCATTGACTACCATCTCCAATATGGGTTACTCTATAGGCTAGATAATCTATGTGTTCCTAAAGGTGAGTGTTTGCAGTTGATTGGAGAGGCTCACACCTCCAAGATTGCATGACACTTTGGTGTAGGGAAGACCATGGTTAACTTGCATAGCTACGTGTATTGGCCTAAGATGCAAGAGAAGGTAGCCAGGTTCATAAAATCATGCATTCTTTGTTGTACCAACAAGTCTAGCAATAGGAAACAAGGTCTGTATCATCCCTTACATGTACCTACTCTTCCTTGGAAAAGAATTTCCATGGAATTTATGCGAGGTTTACCGACAACTAGGAAGGGACATGACTACCTATTCGTGGTGGTTGACAGGTTCAACAAGATGTGTGTTCTGATGCCCTGTAAAAAAACCATCAACAAATAAGAAGAAAAAAACTGTTTCTTTGTACAGGTCTGAGTGCACTTTGGGATACCAAGGAGCATCATTTCAGGTAGGGACACAAGATTTCTCAGTGTATTCTAGACTACATTGTGGGAGAAGATGGAGACAAAGTTAAAGATATCTACAACATTCCATCCACAGATAGATGGGAAGACAGAAATAGTCAACATGACTTTGGTGCAGCTTCTAAGGGGATACATCCAGATGCATCTGAAGACCTTGGATGAAAATTTGGTATATATATAACATTCTTATAATAAAGTAGTCCACACTTCTACACGAAAGTCCCCATTTGAGACTTGTTTTGGATATTTTCCACCTTCAACTTTGGATGTTGCATATGGGCAACAAGGAGGAGTGAGGGAAGATATTATAGGATATGCTTTTAGGGCCGAAAAATTTATAGATAAGATCAAGTAGATCCATCTAAAGGTACATGAAATATTGCAAAAATCACAGGAGAAGTATAAGGCCATGCATGATCAAAAAAGAACAGAGAAATCATTCAAGGTGGGAGACAAAGTATGGCTACAATTGAACAAGGAGAGGCTGCAAGGGCCTAGTAATAAAATAAAGGTTCTAAGGTATGGTCCCTTTAAGATACTGGAAAAGGTGGGTGATAATGCCTACGACTCATTTTACCACCATATATGCACATTTACTCAGTTGTGAATGCAGAGAATTTGAAACTCTATGAGCCTTCCATTCTAGATCAGGAAGAGGAATATATACTATATCTTCTATGGAGGATTTGGCACCAGAATCTTAGGCATAGTTGATAGAAGATACAATTTTTTAGAAGAAGTCCAAAACTACAAGACAAGGGCAGCATGACCTTTGGAAAATTGGGTTGAACGGTCAACTTCTAGGAAAAGCTAAATGGTATACAAAAGAGAAGGTGGAGGAAAAATTTCCTCACCTCATTTGATACAATACTTTGGGGACTAAAAGCCTCCCAAAATGGGGAGGTGTGATCTAAATTGGATCATTATATTGTTTGTCATCAATTTAGATGCATTTGGAGTGGAAAAAGAGGAGAAACCAACTCACGAGACCATTTCTACCGGTCGGGCCCAATTTGGTGAAATGGGGTCTGAAACCTTCTAGGAGCGTTTTGAGGCATCAAACGACGTTTCTAACGGTGCAAGAAGTGCATCAATCAGAGTACATATGAAAAAGTTATGCCACTCAGAAGTTGACCTTCCTATTTTCACACCTATAGTTCAGGAGGATGCCACGTCAACCCCCATTATTCATGGAAAAGGTGCTAGCCATGTGTTTGTGATGTAAAAGACTCTAGAAGAGTCTATTTTGTAACTTCAGTTAAGAGTTGATGTAGTCAAAATTAAGCACTAGTAGGCTATCAGGTTGTGTTGTAAATGGGCCACTAGGAGGAAGATGCATTCCATTCTTTCGAGAGCATTCCGTTCCATAGCTGAGCAAAGATAGCTAGGAGAGATAGGAGGTAGAGCACACAGAATGGATTTGTGCACTGTAGCAGCCCACGGGCCACACACATTACTTCTTTGTTCCTGCTGCTATATTTTCAGACAAAGAAAGAGAGCGAACCGACCTCACCTTCTAGCTAGGTTTTCTCCCAAAAGGGTTTCCAAGAGAGCATATCTTGTGTCTTATGTGTGTGTGAGATTATTTTGTTGTTCTCTACTTTTTTGCATAGTTTACTTTTGCATGCATGCACTAATTATAGTTAAATCCACAGATCTTAAGTTTTAATAAACTGTAATAATGTAGAATTTTCAGAGTTTTAATATAATATTATTAGATCTATTGTGATGAACATTCTAGTGGAATATCCACAGAAGTTTATGGTTCACTCATAGACATGAAAGGTAGGGATTAGTTTGAAGGAAACTATGTGAATCACATGAATTAGCCTTGTTATCTAAGCCCATTTGTTTGAATCTATGTCAAAACAGAGACTAATTTACACACGGATCAAAATGCATAGAGAAGTCATTTAGGTATTCTTTGTACTTTTTGATAATTTCTCATAAACCCCCCATTTAGAAAGCCTTAATATTTCATAACATTATCTATAAGTAAAGCCAACCTCATAATGAATGCTAATGTATTTTAGGCAATATGTTTCCTGTGGTTTTCTTCATGATCTGGTTTCTGGCATGCATAATGTTAATGCGAGGGCTATGAGAAAATCATAGATTCAAATTTGATAGTCCGGCCCAATCATCAATGTGCAAAGGTTCTTTGAATATGTAGGATAGTTATGGATAATGTTTAACTTCGAAATTTGCCAAGACAATTGTTACAGAATGTAAAGTTGTGTAGAATGTGTTCAAATTGTGTTAGTGACATGGGTTGCAAAAATGAGCATTGATCTTGTTGGGACATGACAAATAATTTGCGATGGCTATTAACATCAACCATTTGTATCTATGTTAGGAGGTGGAACTTGGTTTAAATGTATCATTTAAAATAATTATATTATGTGCAGAAGGAAATAATTCATGACTCTCAAGATGGTGCTAGAGTAAGTGAGTTTTTTGTGTGTAAAGTTGAGGGCTTTCCAACATTGTTTGAGATGGATACTTATGCAGAAGAAACTGATTTTTTTTTTTTCAATTTTTTTTTTCTGGAATTTTGAGATAACAAAGATCAAGGCTTAAACATAACTCTATGCTTATTAGGCACTCATTTTCTCACCATGGCTTCAGAGGTTGTCAACTAATTTGAATTGTATACTTTTTACAAAAAATATTAGCTACACACTAACTCATAGTTTGTACACCTTTGTTTAACCTAAAAAATGAGGGCTTCACCAAGGTTTCATCATCCAAATGCATGCAACATGATCAATTCTCTACTTCAATCAATGTTTTCAGGAACGATTCACTTATGTGCGTACTCAATACTTATATATATTATTTTTTTTAGTTTTGATTTAGCTAAGTGAAATTTGAAAATACAAGTGCAAGGGATGTCTTGGGTTCTTTTTGTGTTTTTTTATACAAATTATACAATAGATTTCTTATACTGATGGTTGAACATATTTGAATTGAAAAGTGAGTTGATTGAGTATTAAGTGCACATAAGCTCTATCTTACTCTAATACTGCACTCAAATTTCCACAATTTATTGATTATCCTAATGCCATTAGTAAAATTTCAAGGTTCATTTATGACTGCTATTTTTGTAAAACTAGTTCATAACATTTAACAATTTGGTTCAAGATCATATACTTTTATTGTTTTGTCAAGGGGGTAAGATTTACAATGTGCATATGGATGAGATAAAATTCCACAAATTGTTTAACAACATAATGGAATGGAACAAGATGTTACCATTATCATGGAAGAGAATTTTGATTGAAGATTCATAAATATATTTGGATCCTCTGTAGTTTTGGTACATATTTGATATTGCATTTTAAACAATATGTTTGTACATTTGTTTGATACTATAGTGTGAACATAATAATTATGGACACATTTGAGTAATGAAATAATGTTTATGACTGCATATTAATAGTGGGAGGTGGGGCAAAGTTTACCTCTCTGCATCTTTGAGTTGTTTTGCCTTCGAGATGAAGATTGAAAACAACTAAAAAAAATGTTTTCCCTAATGTGATGGCTATTGACATCAACTCTTTTTATCTATGTTAGCAGGTGGCCCTTGGTTTAAATGAATCGTTTAAAATAATTATATATTCTGCAGAAGGAAGTAATTCATGACTCTCAAGATGGTGCTACAATAAGTGAGTCCTCTTACTGTAAAGTTGAGGGCTTTCCAACATTGTTTGAGATGGATACTTATGCAAAGGAAGTTGATTTTTTTCAATATATATATATATATATATATATATATATATATATATATATAGCTAACAAAGCTCACGGCTTAAACATAACTCTATGATTATTATGCACTCACTTTCTCGCCATGGATTTGGAAGTTGACAATTGATTGAATTGTATATTTTTTACGAAAATTCTCAGTTGCACACTAACTCATAGTTTGTACACCTTTGTTTCACCTAAAAAGTGAGGGGTTCACCAAGGTTGCATCATCCAAATGAGTGCAACATGATCAAGTCTCTACTTCAATCAATGTTCTTAGAAATGGTTCACTTATGTGCGTACTCAGTACTTATATTTTTTTTTAGTTTTGATGTAGCTAAGTGAAATTTGAAAATGCAAGTTGATGAGCCTAGGTATTATAGCAAGAACGCTGCAACTCCCAGGACTACCAACTTTACTTATCAACCTGGGGTTCGTACAAACTTGGAGGTGACTATGCTATATACACAAGTAGAAGTGAAGGTACCGCCTATTATCACTAATCATCTGGCAAGAGACCCCAGGGGTTCTGAGCCAGACTTCTATAGGGTCAGAAGAAGCTTGATTTTGATGGAAGGAGAGCAGACCTAGTCTCGGGGAGAGCTATTCTACTGTAAAGATGGTGAAAACAACATGCAAACCTCAATCATCATAACCTAATTAATCATGAAAACAACTAAACTAGTCATAATTTCTAAACAACACTAATCTAATGCTAACTATCTAAGTTGCAGAAGTAAAAGAGCATAAAAATAGACTAAGGGGTGAACAATGGAAACTAGGCTAAGTCTGTGTTTAGGCGGAAGAGCAGTCATAGGTAAAAATGGCGAAAAGAGGACGTGAGGAGCAACATCGCATGAGGATCGTTGGATCAGGTGGGTGAAGGGTAAATGAACGGTCGAGATTGGACAGTAGGAGTGGTACGTAGGCAAATGGGCGGACATGGTGGACTAACAGGATGGACGGCTGGGATTATATTGTGGAGGCGATCGGAAGATGAACGGTGGAGATTGCCAAGCTAGTTGGCGATCGGGTGAAGCGATAGCCGTCAGATCAAGAGACAGATCGATGGTGGAGAGTTCAAGGCGATAAAGTGAGCAGGTGATGCGACATCCATCAGATCTGGCAGGGTAGATCGACATTGGAGGTTGGGGCGTGAAAAGAAACGTGCAAAAAGGACGAGCGAGTTTGGAGGGCGGTAAGAAGTATCTCATGCGCCCTCACCATAACTTTTATTTTGAAAATTCATGCAATTAACCTCCCCGGCCGACACGTAGCACAGGGAAACCACCCATCTCACGTGCTCTCAGCCCGATAATGTTCAGACAGAAATCCATGCGATATGGCATGAAGGCCATCGGATCTAGCAAAGCAGATCTACGGCGGAGAGGTGACCAAGTAGGTTGGTGAGCGGGTGTGTGATAAATATCGGATCTGATAAGGCAGATCGATGGTGGGGATTTAAAAGGAAGAAAGTCAAATGCGAAAAGTGGATTTGAGAGATGATTGGACAATTTGGCTTGTGAAAGGCGTTTTACCGGTAAGACTGTTTAAACATGAATTATCAGCTCTCATTGAGATTTTCAGGCTGAAAGAGAAAGACATGGGAATGTGAGTGAGGCCTGAGAGACAAAAGGAGAGCGAACAAGCTGATGACCATTAAAGGGGCAAAGCACTCTGAAATGAATTCAGGGACTGTATTAAACAACAAAACTCCATGAAAATCAAAACCTTGTGTCTTTGGGGTTGTTGCAGGGTTTCTTCCTCACACCATAGTCCCAGAGGGAGGAGGTGAGGCCGAGACACCTATGAACAACCTTGTGGACCTTTTTCTTTGCCAACCTACTGCTTAGATGAAAGCATGAATGGAACAAACTAGAACACAACTACTCTGTTCTGCACCATTGTAATGAAACTGCAACTATTCAAGCAAATGAATAGAAAACAGGAAACTTCTTAAGTCAATGAGTAGGAAACCAAAAATCTATGCTAAACCATTGTAATGAAAATGCATCTGTTTAACCAGATGAACAATCAAACCATGCATCTATGCTATTGCTGTAATGGAAATGAACTGCTTAAGTTAATGAACAAAAAATAGGATTCTATGCTACAAGACAACACAAGAAAGAGGAGCTTTGGCTGCTAGGGTTGGTCCCTAACCCAAGAGCTTCATCCCTCTGAGTTAACTCAATGCTGGCTCAAATCAAAACTCATATTCATTATCAAAGAACTGTATTACATCAAAACTATTACAAAGTAGAAGTTTGAATCCTTGCTAATTGATTGACTGACTATCTAGTTGACTGGTAACTATCTGACTAAAAAAACTGAGGTCCTAAGCCTCTCTATTTATACATTTGAAGTCTCAATGACTTCCCTAAAAATTAGGGGGGTACAACTCCCAACTTAATGGTAACTTGTCCTTTCACTTTCACTAGCTCGACTACCTTGTAGTAGGGAGGTTGCTTGTACTTCCACTTGCTTGGCTATCTTTTATTACTTCAGATTTGGCTGTTTGTACTTTCAGCTGATGGAGGGATATTCAAATGGGTGGGTAGTAAATGAGGAGGATTTGCCTCCTATAATTCCTCTCCCTTGTCCCATTTGAGTTTTTACCAAGGTCTTTTACCATAGTTCCTTGCTTTTATCCTTTATTCCTGCATTACATGCACATTAGACCATAAAGCAAAATATCCAACTCTAGCTCAACTCATAAGCAAAATATAATCCAAAGTATGCAATAAGTTGTGAGAATAGTTGGTTTGACTAAGCTAGGAGGTGAATTAAGGCTAATTAAGGACCATATAATTACTCAATGATGAGACTCATCATCACCCCCTTACTGAAAGTGTTTCTCATCCTCTGAGAAACTTAGTGGCTCTAGTAGCCTCTCTGACATCTCATGCTTCTACTGTGGTCTTTTCTTCTTGTTTAGAGCAGTCTGCTTTCCTTTCTTCTTCTTCCCAATGACATTCTTTGATCTTCAAGCTATGTGGCAGTGTGTTATCTGTTTTATCATGCATGTATATTATCATTTCTTTAGCAGCCTAAACAAATCGTCATAATGTGTACTTGCTTTCCCTTGGACATCAAGAGATCTAAGTGTTAGCTGAGGGTTACTTGCAATTAGATGCGATTAGGGCCATGGGGTTTGATTGTTCAGCTAATTCTTTCTCCTTGAGGCCACTTAGCTCTTTTGTTTCTTGCTGCTCTTTCTCTTCTTCTTTTTTGTTTCAATGCCTTCTTTCTCTTCTGTTTCAGCATCATGTTTCTTTGTGTTCTCCTTCATCTTGTCCATTTGTATTAGTTTCTTATGTATCCATCTCCTTCCCATCTAGCTCTGTATTTGTTGTTTCTTGTTTTGTCTCCTCCTTACTGACAAAAGGACCAACACCATAGATGAAGGTTTTGATGTCGTCCTCTGCTGGTAAGTCATTGAAGACTGCCCATGTTATAGGGATCTTGAGGTTTTGGAGGGCATAGCCTTTTTAGAGGAAACTTGCCACCTCTTTACTTACAAACCAACTACCTCTTAACCTTTACAAATTTTGATCACATGATGTAGATGAGTGAGTGAGTAGGATACTTACCTGTGGCCTTAATGCCACGCTGCAAGTGTCAAGGATCATAGGTACTGCTAATGGTCATTCTTCTTCCTCCTCTGCTGTTTGCTGATGGTGTCTGTGACTGTAGATCAGATGCTGCTACTGTTGCTATATGGTCATCTTTTTGAATCTCGTGCTGTCTGCTGATGATGTCTATGACTGCAGATCATATGCTGCTGCATGTACAGAGGGAGTAGGTGTGTGTGTGAAGGCAGGGATTATGGTAATGGATGAGGTGATGCTGTGGAAAACACAATCTTCCCCTGAATTGAAGTAGTGAAGTGAAAAAACATGGACTTTATGGAGGGATGCATGGTAAGGAGTGGGGGAGATGAACATATGTGAGGCAGGGCCCCCTTTGGATCTCCTCTTTTCTCCTTGATTGTCTTTCTCATCCTCCTGCAAACAACAATTTTGTTTTTTTTTTTTTATTATAATTTTTTGAAAAACACCTAGGCTGCCTCAAAGAGGTTTTCACCCTAGGTATCTGCCCTGGGCACCTCAAGAAAGGTTTTCACCTAGGGATCTTCTTTTTACTTCCTTTTTTCTCATCCTTGGGCTGCCTCATGGAGGTTTACAACCCAAATATGGGACTCAGGCACCTTATGGAGGTTTTCACCTAAATCCTTATTCTGTTTTTTCTTTCTTTTTTCAGTGACCTGATGAGGGAGGAGCTGAAACTTGCTCCACCATCATCACTGTCTTATTGATGCTGTCAATGAACTCTTGTTTAGATGAAGGCCTCTTGTATAATTTCAATCTGTGTCCATTAACTAGTAATGGAATGCCTTCTTCATCTATAGTCCTAATTCGCACTGAACCATTGTCATGGCATCTTTCCACCACATATGGTTCGAGCCATCTTGTTCTTAGCTTGCCCTTGAAGTATTTTGTAGCTTGAATCATACAATAGGGCCTAGTATCCTTCTTGAAACAACTTCTCCTTAATGTGCTTGTCATGCCAGATCTTCCTCTGAAGCTGAACTATCTCTGTATGAAGGAGGGCCTACATTATGAATTCATCTAGGCCATTCAAATGGAACAACCTTTCTTTTTGTGCATGACTGAGATATAAATCTAGTTGAGCTGTCATCCTCAATGTGTTATATTCAAATTCAATGGACAGCAAAGCCTTTTTCCCACAGACCAGCTCATAGGGTGTAAACCTAGTGGTGGTCTTCCATGTTGTATTATAGGCCCAGGTGGCCTCAACTAGTCTCTCAGCCCAGTTCTTTCTGCTGCTACTCACTACCTTGGTCAGGATGTTCTCTAGTGCTTTGTTGGTCACCTCCACTTGCCCATTAGCTTGTGGATGATAAGGAGTGGAGGTCCTATGTTTGATCTTGTGATGCTTGAGCAGTTCTTCAATCATGCTGGAGGTGAACTGGCTACCTTGGTTTGTGACTAGTTCTCTAGGGTACCCAAATTTGTAGAATATGTTCTCCCTTAGGAACTCAACCACCTTTTCTTCTGTTGCTGCCTTGATTTCTTTGGTTTCTGCCCACTTAGTCAAGTAATCGGTGCACACAATGATGTGCCATTTTTGCTTGGAAGGAGGGTTGATATGTCCAATGAAGTCAATGCCTCACTTGTCAAATGGTTCGAAAGTCACTTGAGGCTGTAGGGGCATTTCATCCCTTGGAGTAGGCTTCCCCATCCTCTGGCACCGATCACACTGACTAACATACTTCTTCACATCCTTATGAAGAGTAAGCCAATAATAGCCTGCTTGCAGCACTTTGAATGCTGTCGTTTTTGCTGCAAAGTGACCTCCACAAGGCCCATCATGACAGGTTAGAAGGATTTCGATGACCTCCTCTTCCCTTACACATCTTCTCAAGATTTGATCTGGACCAAGTTTGAACAGATTTCCCCCAATCCAGGTGAAGGGGGCACTCTTCCTGATTATCTTTCTCTTTTCTCTGGGGGGTAGGTTTGGTGGGAACTGTGCTGACACTAGGTAGTTTGCTATATCAACAAACCAAGGGGAGAGCATTGAAATAGCAAACAAATGCTCATCTGGGAACTGATCATCAACCATTCCTTCTTCACTTGCAGGCAGATTCATTCTAGACAGAAAATCAACAACAACATTTTCTTTACTAGGCCTATCAACAATAGTTAAATCAAACTGTTGCAATAAGAGTAACCATCTCATGATTCTAGCATTTACATCTAGTTTGTTCATTAAATATTTAATTGCAGCATGATCAGTATGCACAAATGTCTGATAGCCTGTAATGTAATGCCTAAACTTTTTCAATGAATGCACAACAGCCAGGAGTTCTTTTTCTGTCACAGTATAGTTTAGTTCAACCTTTGACAGGTTTTTACTGGTAAAGTAGATGGCATAAGGCAATTTCTCTTCTACCTATCCTAAGGCTGCTCCTATGGCTCTATGTGAGGCATCAAAATGAATGTGAAAAGGGAGGGCCTAGTTTGGGCCTCTAAGGATTGGTGCGGTGGTTACCTTATCCTTTAAAATGTCCAAGGCCTCTTGACAACTCTTTGACCATATAAATTCAGAATCTTTGGCCAATAATCCAAACAAAGGAGAGGCTAACTTGCTGAAGTATTTTATGAATCTTCTGTAATATCCAGCTAGCCCTAAGAAACTCCTAACATCTTTCTGATTTGGTGGAGGAGGGATCCTTTCAATGATTGCTACTTTTTTTGGGTCCACTTGCAGTCCTTCCGGAGATATGGAATGACCTAGCACAATCCCTTTAGTCATCAAGAATTCACATTTTTATGGACTGAGGGACAGGTTCATCTCAATGCATTTGCATAATACTTTGCCTAAGTTAGTTAGGGCCTCTTAGAAATCACAACCATAAGGTGTAAAATCATCCATGTAGATCTCCACAGCGTCATGAACTAATTCAGAAAAAATACTTAGGACTGCTCTATGGAAAGTAGCAGGAGCATTGCACAGGCTGAAAGGAAGGAATCTATAGGAAAAAGTACCTCATGGATGGGTGAAAGTGGTCTTATCCTGGTCTTTTGGGAAAATTTGGATTTGGTTGTACCCACTGAATCCATCTAGGAAAGAAAAGAACTTTTTCCTTGCCAGGCCATCTAACACTTGGTCAATGAAGGGTAAGGGAAAATGATCCTTCTTGGTGGATTTTTTCAGCTCCCTATAATCGACACAAATCCTCCACTTCCCATTTTTCTTGGGAACTAACACTAAAGGAGAGACCCACTCACTGTCAGAGATAGGGTAAATGAACCCTGCATCTAACAATTTCTACAGTTCTTCCTTGACTATGTCTTTGAGGGATGGATTCATCCTCCTTTGTGGTTGCCTGACTGGCTTGCAACCTTCCTTGATGTATATGTGGTGAGTGCACACCGAGGGGTGTGCTCCCTTCATTTCCTTGTAGTTCCAAGCAAAGGCTTCTAGGTTCTCCCTCAACAAGTTGCATAGCTGTTCCTCCTTCGAAGTAGAGAGAGATGGATTAATATTCAAGGTTTTCTCTAGCCCAAAGTCTATGGTTTTGACTTGGAGTGGGTTGGAATCGGCCAAGCATAAGTCAATTTGATGATTGTTCAGTGTTTCTTTTACTTCTTCTTCTAGGGGTAATGAACTAGGAGTTGGACTGTGGAGCAGGTGTTCAATTACATCGTCCTCATCTTAATGTCCTCCTCCTATGATGGCTTCCAAAGTATACAATTCAACAGAATAAAGCTCATCTTCTTCCTCCTCCTCCAACCATAAAGGTAAGTCAATGATGTTCTAGGGAGGGTTGAGCAAGAGGGTAAAAAACTAATTGTTTGGACATATGCCCATTCTTGATGGTCATATTCCCAGCTCTGTAGCTAATGTAGGCATTAGCTATGGCCAACCATAGCCTCCCAAGGATGATAGGGTAACCGATAAGCTTAGCCTTGGGTTGGAGAACTAGGAAATCTGCTGGGTACTCCCAGGAATCAATGGAGACCATCACATCCTCCAAAATTCCCTCAGGGGTGACTATGGAACGGTCTGCAAGCTGCAGCACTGTTGTTGTCTTCCTTAATGACCCTTGGAGGTTAAGCTTGAGCATGGTGTCCTTGGTCATCACTTTAATGGCAGCCCCAAGATCAATAAGAGTGTGTGGGACAATGGTGCCATTGATGTGGACATCAACTACTGGGATTCTAGGGTCTAAGTATTTTGGACATATGGCCTGCCCCAGCATTAAGTCAGATAACTGCCCAATGACATTAATGGTAGGGGCATCCCTTTTTCTTCTTCTTGGATGCTTAAAGCACTTCTCCTTAATCAATTTATTGTAAATAGGCACATCTTTGATTGCCTGGAGAAGGGGAATATTTACACATAGGTTTTCCAATTCTCCTAGAAGTTTAGTTTCTTTTGGGGTAGGCTGGTGTGGTTGGGCTAATATTTTAGGAAAGGGTGGATTTTCTTTAAGGTTGCTTTCCTTTCCTTTTTCCTCAACCTCCTTATGTGGAGAGGGAGGTTGGTTATCTGGGAGAATTCTCCCAGATCTTAGGTTGATCTCCTGTATTTCAACAGCATAAGCTGGGTATGATGTCTCTCCACTGTATGTTTGTTGGGCCTGCCTATTATTTGGGTTTGGATTTGGCTGGGCAGGCATCTGGGGTTTCCTAGGTGGAGCAGAGTGCAGGAGTTGTGGTTGGGTAGGTGATGGAGGCAATAGAGCTGGAACATTGTTGAATTGGGGCCTCCACCCCTGGGGTGGGGTATTCCACTGATGTTGTGGCTGATTGTAAGGTTGAAATGACTGGTTGGGTGGTTGGGAATGATATTGAGATGCATAGGACCAAGGAGGGGGTGTAGACCAAGAAGGATTGGCAGGGGGTCCCCAAGAAGGTGTAGCTGTGTTTTGGTTGGGTCTGTAATATGCATGGGATGATCCTTGCATACCCTATTGGTATGGTCTAGGCCCGAGAGGTCTCCTTTGATTAATGTAGCAAAGCTGCTCATTGACTCCTTCAGCTCCTTGATATACTGCTTTGAGTCCAGGTAAGGAAGGGCACTTGTCTGTGGAGTGGTTTTCTTCACAGACTGAGTAGATCTCTATACAGTTTAATGGGCATTCATTCCTGGGATGCTTCCTGGTGCATCTAGGACAGAAGATGGCCAAATCTCTCTCTACTTCCTCTTACTTTCTTATGATATTCATGGTATCCAGTTGTAAGGCAAAGGTTTTCAACATCTCACTTTTGAAGTCCTCCAACATATTTCCAATTTCACCCTTGATGGATGAGTTGAAAGATGAGGTACTGGCCATAGGTTGACTACTTCTACCCTTGTTTCTGGTTTCCCTAGAATGGTTTCTAAAGACAGTCTTGATGTCCTCATAGGGTAGTTGGTAGATATCTCCTCCTGATAACATGTGTAAGGTGTCTAGGATAACCTCCCTTACTCCTCTAAGTAGGACCAGCTTTAGGGACTCAGGGTCAAGTGTGCACCTGGCCCTTTTGTAACTGAGCTGAAATATTTCTTCATAGTCTTCTAGGGATTCATCATGGCCTATGGTCATCCTGAAAATATCATCCTTGGTGTCCTTTGATCTATAGTAGTCCCTATATTTGTTGTTAAAGGCCTGCTGCATCTAAGCCCAATTTGTTATGCTATCTCCATCTAAACCCAATAACTAGCGCAATGCTGCCTCCTTGAGGGTAGATGGAAACAGTTTCAACTTCTGCTCATCATCTGTGTAGTCATAGGTTCGACAGACAACAAAAAACTCAAATAGGAAAGTGTCAGGGTCCTCTGTGGTCAAGCCATGGAAATGAGGTAGAGCAGAGGGGCTTATGTTCTTCATTTTAGTGTCCCTATTGGTTTCCCTAATGGGGAAGGCACTCACAATTCTCCCTCTATCTCCTCTGTCATTTAAGTGTTCAACCATTGGTTTAGTAGGAATGGGTTCTTCCTCTTCTTCTTCTTCCCCTATAGGTTCCTCAAATATGTCAGATTGCTCAACTAAAGGGGCTTCCAATTCACCGTCAGTGAAGAAGAAAGAACATTGACTGTTGGATGAGGTGGGGGTGTTTGGCAAGAATTTTCCTGAAGTATCCCTAATCCTATGAGGCATGAAAGAAAATGTTTTTGGGTTTTTTGTGAGATTTTCTTGAAAGATGGGAAGTAATTGCAGAAAGGAAATTGTTGATTAAATGAAAAACAACTAACAAAATGGAAACTACTTGCACAATGAAAGACTACTACTTGCTGATTAAATGAAAAACAACTAACAAAAGGAATTTACTTGCTGAATTGAAATTGATGAATGGAAGACTACTAACAGAAAGAAAACTACTTATTGAATTGAAATTCCATTTGCAGGAAAGGAAACTAGATCAACTTGCAGAATGGAAAGGAAAGCAGATAAATGACAAAATGAAAGAAAGAAACTATATTACTTTTGCAAAAATAAACTAACGGAAGAAAGTTGGGAACTAGAAAATAGAAGAAAAGAATAATAAGCACTACTACTCTTACACCTCCCCGACAACGACGCCAAAAAGTGATGAGCCTAGGTATTGCAGCAAGAATGCTGCAACTCCCACGGCTACCAGATTTACTTACCAACCCGGGGTTCGTACAAACTTGGAGGTGATTGTTCTATATACACAAGTAGAAGTGAAGGTACTACCTATTATCACTGATCATCTAACAAGGGACCCAAGGGGTCCCTAGCCAGACTTTTATTGGGTCAGAAGAAGCTTTATTTTGATGTAAGGAGAGTAGACCTAGTCTAGGGGAGAGCTATTCTACTACATAGATGAAGAAAAAAACATGAAAACCTCAATCACCATAACCTAATTAATCATGAAAACAACTAAACTAGGAAAAATTTCTAAACAACACTAATCTAATGATAACTATCTAAGTTGCAGAAGTAAAAGAGAATAAAACTAGACTAAGGGGTGAACAATGGAAAATAGGCTAAGTCTGTGTTTAGGCGGAAGAGCAGTCGGAGGTAAAAATGGCGAAAAGAGGACGTGAGGAGCAACAATGCATGAGGACCATTGGATTAGGCGGGTGAAGGGTAAATGAACGATCGAGATCGGATAGTATGAGGGGTATGTAGGAAAATGGGCAGACATGGTGGACTAACACTATGAACAGCTGGGATTATATCGCGAAGGTGATCAACAGATGAATGACGGAGATTGGCCAAGCCAGTTGGCGATCAGGTGAAGCGATAGCCGTTAGATCAAGAGACAAATCGACGGTGGAGAGTTCAAGGTGATAAAGTGAGCGGGTGATGTGACAACTGTCAGATCTGGCAGGGCAGATCGACGATGGAGGTTGGGGCGTGAAAAGAAATGTGCGGAAAGGACGAGCGGGTTTGGAGGGAGGTAAGCAGTATCTCACGCGCCCTCAAAACCATAAGTTTTATTTTGAAAATTCACGCGATTAACCTCCCTGGCCGACACGTAGCACGAGGAAACTGCCTATCTCACGTGCTCTCAGCCCGATAACGTTCGGACAGAAATCCACGCGATATGGCGCGAAGGCCGTCGGATCTAGCAAAGCAGATCTATGGTGGAGAGGTGATCGAGCAAGTTGGTGAGCGGGTGCGCGATAACCGTCAGATCTGACAAGGTAGATCGACGGTGGGGATTTAAAAGGCAGAAAGTCAAACGTGAAAAGTGGATTTGAGCGGTGATTGGACGATTTGGCCTGTGAAAGGCGTTTTACCGGTAAGATTGTTTAAACATGAATTATTAGCTCTCGCCGAGCTTTTCAGGCTGAAAGAGCAAGACATGGGAATGTGAGTGAGGCCTGAGGGACAGAAGGAGAGCGAATAAGCTGATGACCATTAAAGGGGTAGAGCACTCTGAAATGACTTTAGGGACTGTATTAAACACAAAACTCCATGAAAATCAAAACCCTGTGTCTTTGGGGTTGCTGTAGGGTTTCTTCCTCACACCATAGTCCCAGAGGGAGGAGGTGAGACTGAGACACCTGTGAACAACGTTGTGGACCTTTTTCTTTGCCAACCTACTGCTTAGATGAAAGCATGAATGGAACAAACTTGAACACAACTACTCTTTTCTACACCATTGTAATGAAACTGCAACTATTCAAGAAAATGAACAGAAAACAGGAAACTTCTTAAGTCAATGAGCAGGAAACCAGAAATCTATGTTGAATCATTGTAATGAAAATGAATCTATTTAACCAAATGAACAATCAAACCGTGCATCTATGCTACTGCTGTAATGGAAATGAACTGCTTAAGTTAATGAATAGAAAGCATGATTCTATGTTAGAAGACAATATAAGAAAGAGGAGCTTTGGCTGCTAGGGTTGGGCCCTAACCTAAGAGCTTCAACTATCTGAGTTAACTCAGTACTGGCTCAAATCAAAACTCATCTTCAATATCAAAGAACTGTATTACATCAAAACTGTTACAAAATAGAAGTTCGAATCCTTGCTAATTCACTGACTGACTATCTAGCTGACTGGTAACTAACTGACTAAAAAAAATGAGGTCCTAAGCCTCTCTATCTATACATCTGAAGTCTCAACGACTTCCCTCAAAATTAGGGAGGTAAATCTCCCAACTTAATGGTAACTTGTCCTTTCTCTTTCACTAGCTCGGCTGCCTATACTTCCACTTGCTTGGCTGTCTTTTAGTACTTCAGATTTGGCTATTTGTACTTTCAACTGATGGAGAAATATTCGAATGGGTTAGTTGTAAATGAGGATCATTTACCTCTTGTAATTCCTCTCTCTTGTCCCATTTGAGTTTTTACCAAGGTATTTTACCATAGTTCCTTGCTTTTATCCTTTATTCCTGCATTACATGCACATTAGACCACAAAGCAAAATATCCAACTCTAGCTCAACCCATAAGCAAATATAATCAAAAGTATGCAATAAGTTGTGAGAATAGTTGGTTTTACTAAGCTAGGAGGTGAATTAAGGCTAATTAAGACCCATATAATTACTCAATGATGAGACTCATCACAAGTGCGAGGGATCTCTTGGGTTATTGTGTGTGTGTTTTCATACAAATGATATAGTAGATTGCTTATATTGATGGTTGCATAGATTTGAAGTGAAAGGTGACCAAATTGAGTATTAAGTGCACATAAGCTCTATCTTACTCTAATACTACACAAAAAAATTCATAGTTTATCGATTATCCTAATTCCATTAGTAAAATTGCAAGGTTCATTTATGACTGCTATTTTTGTAAAACTAGTCCATAACATTTAACAATTTGGTTCAAGATCAGATAATTTTTGATCTGATAATGAGATCTAAGATAATTATTAAGGTATTACAGACTCATGTGCATGGATATGCCTATGTTACTTTGTGCAATGGATCGATAAGATTGCGAAATACATAGACAATGAAGCAGTTAAAGAAACATAATAGACAACACACATAAACACAACAAGTTTAATATGGAGTTCACCCAAAACTCCTGGGCTACATCTCCTGGTCCAGCCTTCAGTGGTGGCCTCTCTATTATATCTTCAGAAGCAATTTTTTACAACAATATGAGCTCAATTTGAGTCTCAACATACAACAGATACAACAACAAGAGTTTTGCTTGAACCCCTCAAGCCTCTCTGAGTACACAAACTCTCTCTGTCACTTCACTGTCTCTGCCTTTGCTCTATCTCAGCACTGCCTGCCTTGTTTTTCTGTCAATCTATGGCTTTAAAGCCAATCGAAGCTGTCTATTCGTTTCACCTTCTCGGGCTCTCTAGCTTACCGACCTCTGTCCGCTCAGATCCCCCTCTGAGTGTTAGCAATCATTGCTAAATGCTTTCAGGGATGGTGGCCACCTGTACTGTAACGGAAGAGTGCATCGGGCCTTTGAAATCCATAAAACAACGATTCTCTGTTTACACAGAGAAATGCATTCAAACACAGGAAAATCCACCAAAACATAGTTTTTCAAACTTCAAATATTTATAAATCCGCCTTATACTCCTATCCAGTCTGCCTGTATACTGATATTGCATCTCCACCATTGATCTGGGAGATTCAGATCCAACGACTGTAGTTCATTTCGGGCGGCCCTTTCGTACGGGGGTTAACCACCCGATAAGGGTGGTTTTCTTTCTCCTCAGCCTGGAAACGTGGCAGCCATTGTATGGGCTTGAGCGGAGCCCGGCGCAAACCACTTACCGCCTTCGGTCCCCCCGACATCCTGCTTGTTTTGTGATTTCCCTTTATATTAAAAAATACATTAAAAAAATTAAAATCCCGCTCATATCGGACTTGAAACAACATACAATAGTATTAATAAACCCTTTCGGGTCCGGTTCATCGCATCGACACTTTATCCTTTGTATTTCGTTTAATAAACGAAATGCATGAAATACATAGAAAGAGCCCTTTTGCCGGACTTGAAATTATATCAAATCTCGTTTATAATGTTATCGGGTCCGGCTATCGCATCACACATATATATATATGTATATAGCCCCGCTCCTCTATGGTTTTCCAATGTGATATTGCGATGCAACGTGGGCCGTCGATCTGTGCACTTAATCGACGGTCCTCGTTGACCCTGTTGATCGCTGTCGCGTATTCCTTGTGGTAAGCATCGATAGCCTCCCTTTGCCACCGCTAATTGCGATTCGCCGATCATATCTGAACCGTTGATCGGCTAGATCTGACGGCTTTGATTCAAAGTTGCTTTGACCGCCGATAAGCCTGTTTTTTAATGTTTTCTCTATGTTTTTGCCTCCCGATAGTGTAATCTGAATTTTCTAAGAGTTCATCCTTTTGCGATTGTTTTGATTTTTGAAGACTTTAGAGGGTTTCTAGGATCCATTTAGATCATGCCTTCCCAATGAAAAAGGCTTTTGGACCACCAAAAGTTGGTTTTTATGCATCAATCAAGTGAGGATATAGCTTCCTCACTTGTCCAATCTCTATCCATCTTGCACCGCTTGGTTTTGAACCTTTGAGTCCAATCCTGAGGTACTCAACATCCCCTCTGCGCGTAGTTCTCACCTTCCTGTCCAGAACTGTATCGTCCTACAACTCATTGAGATATTCAGGCAAAAGATCATTAATAGAAGGCAACTGACTTTGCTCTTCGAGATCTTCAATCAATGAAGGTTCAAATAATCTCAAGTTCTCTGCATTAAATACTGAATAGATGTGCATGTAAGTTGGAAAATCAAGGCAAAAATCATTCTCACTAATTTCCTCAAGTATCTTGAAAGGCCCATACCTTATTGGCTTCAGCTTCTTACCTTCACCTTGCATCCTGTCTTTGCTGATGTACAACCATACTTGATCACCAACTTGGAAGCTATGCTCAATTCGATGCTTATCATGCCTTGCCTTGTACTTGGCTTGGCTATTTTCCAGCTGTTCCTGCACTGCCTGGTGAATTTCTTGGATCTGTTCAATGAACTTAGTTGCTTTGTTCGCATCACTGTTTCCATCAACTGTTATGTCTTTACTAAAGACAAAATACAAGGGAGACCTTGGTGTAAAACCAAAACAAGTCTCAAAAGGAGATCTCTGTGTAGAAGAATGTTTTGCACGATTGTAAGAATGTTGCACACAACATAAATGTTCATCCCAAAGCTTGGGATGCTTGCTGCAATAACCCCTGAGCAACTGGATCACTATCCTGTTGACCACCTCTGTTTGGCCATCTGTTTGTGGATGAAAGGTTGTGCTCTTCTTCAGTGTGGTGTCCATCAACTCCCACAGACTTGACCAAAACTTACCAACAAATCGGGAATCTCGATAAGATATAATGGAAGTGGGTAACTCAAATGCACCCAGACATGCTGAAAGAACAACTTCGTTGTTTGTTAAGCTATAATCTATTTGTTACAAGGTATTAAAATACACATTTTGCTGAACCTGTCCACAATAACATATAAATAGTCATGACCTTTTCTAGATTTTGGCAGTCCCCCTACAAAGTCCACGGAAACACTTTCCCAAGGATGAGAAGGAACTAGAAGTGGAGTGTACAAGCCTAGTTTTCTATTGCTGGGCTTGATTTTAGCACACATGGTACACCCTTTAATATATCTAGAAATTGTTTCATGCATTCTTGGCCAATAGCAGAATCTTTGCAGTTGTGCAACTATTTTACTTACACCAAAATGACCTGATATTAGAGAAGTGTGTGCTTCTCGGATTATATTAACTCTTTCAGTTTGAGGAATGCATAACTTTCCCAAATGATACAAGAGTTGGTCCTTAATATGATAATCCAATTCTTCTACTTGTTTGCCATGACTTAAAGTTGCATATACATCTTTAAAATCTACATCTTGAGCATATTGTTCAATGTAGCATTCATGAAATACTGAGTTATGCTTAAGTATAGTAGATGCATTTATGATTAGTCTGGACAACATATCTGCAACTTTATTGTGTATGCCTTTCTTATATCTGATGACTAGATGAAACTGTTGTAGAAAACGCATCCACCTATAGTGTCTTGATTGCTGCAATTTAATTTGTGAGTGCAAATATTGAAGTGGTTGATGATCAGTATGTATAACTGTTTCTTTGCCCAATAGGTAATGTTTCCATACTCTGCGCTAATGCATACAATTATTTATCATATGTGGGATAATTAACTATTGCAGAATTAAATGTCTCAGAGTGATAACATATGGGTTTACCATGTTGCATCAACACTGCTCCCATGGCATAGTCACTGGCATCTGTTCAATCTCAAATGGTCTTTGAAGATCTAGCAATGCTAGTACTGGTGTTGTACTAATATTTTATTTCAAGGTGTCGAAGGCTTTCCACTGTTTGTCTCCCCACTAAAACACCTTATTCAATCCTGTCAAAGCATATAAGGGAGCCGCAATCAAGGAAAAGTTAGCAATAAACTTTCTCCAATATTGTGCTGCTCCTAGGAAGCTCCTAACTTCTGTAGCAGATTTGGGTTTAGGCTAGTTCACAGTGACTTCAACCTTAAAGGGATCTATCTTCAATTCACCACCCCCTACTATATGACCCAAATAATTCAAAGGTTTTTTACCAAATTCACATTTTGATAACTTAACATAGAGATTTTCTTTTTTCAAAACATCTAGAGTCTGCTTTACATGCTTCAAATGTTCTTCCCATGTTTTATTGAAAACAAGAATGTCATCTAAATATACAATTACAAAATCATAAATAAAAGGTTGGAGTACATCATTCATAACTCTCATGAAAGTGGCAGGAGGATTAGTTAAGCCAAAAGGAATAACTAGCCATTCATACAACCCTTGCTTTGTTTTGAAAGCAGTCTTCCATGCATCTTGTTCTGCAACTCTGACCTAATGGTAGCCACTACGCAAGTCCAACTTGGAAAAGTAAACAACTTCTTTCAACTGATCTAATAGATCATCTATGCGAGGAAGAGGATAATGATTCTTGATCGTTATTTTATTCAGTGCTCTGTAATCAATGCACATCCTCCACGAACCATCTTTCTTTCTCACCAGCAAGATTGGAGATCCACATGGTGATGTGCTTGGCCTTATGAACCCTTTCTCGAGCAACTCCTATACTTTCTTCTTGATCTCTGCATTCTCTAAAGCGGATAACCTGTACATTCCGATGTTAGGCAATGGAGCATCTTGTCGCAAATGAATATCATGTACAATTTCCCTTTTGGGTGGCAGACCTTTAGGTTCTTGAAATAAGATATCATATTCTGAAAAAACTTTTTCTAAATCAGCTTTCTGTTTAGCATCACAACCCTCAAATACATTGGTTTTATCAGGGGTCTTTTCCTTTACAACCATTAGTAAAAATTGCTTGCATGAAATTACAATTCTTTTCATATGCCCTGAGTTTATGAGAGTGTAGTTATTTTTGAGCTGATGAGCTCTTACAATATATTCTATTCCATCTTTTGTGAGTTGATACTTATTTTCGGCTCTATAGAAAATGGCTTTTCTATCATACAAGTAAGGACTTCCTAAAACAATACCACATATATCCAAGGGAAGTATATCTAACTCAATCTCATCTACAAAAGTTGACCCAAAAGCAAACCTAAGTTTACATTGTCTAGTCACTTGTAGCTTTTCTTTATCACATACCCAACCTAATGGATATGGTTTCTTGTTAGGTGTGGTCAGTAGTCCCAACTTCTTTACAATTTCTTTAGAAATCAAGCTAACTTGTGAACCACTATCAAATAAAGTATCAACCTTTTGATGCTTGGAAATAACTCTAATATGAAAAAGCTCATGTCTTTTCCTCTCATTTTCTTCATTATCATTAGATTGTGCAGAATTACTAGTAGATGCTTCAGAATTTTTACCTTTTATACCTGTAGCTGTGACTATTGTTTCATCACCTGAGTCTGACCTCAAATCTTTCTGAATAGCAGCAACAATATTCTTCTTCTTGCCGTTGAACTTCTTGGGTTTCAACTCCGGATGCAAAGACCATCAATGTTCATCATCATGTCCATCCTTCTTGCAGTGAGTGCATGAAGGTTTTTCTTTCTGTACAACGTTTGCCTTCCTCTCTTTCCGTTTCTGCTTTGTCTTTTCCTTGTTCTTGCTTGCAGTGGGTTTTGATGATCCCCCAATTTCTGGGTTCACATTCTTGCCTCTAGCCTCTAGATGTGTAGCCTGAACTGATACCTCATCTATGCTAGTAGGGTTAAACATGAGAATGGTGTGCCTCAAATAGCTATGTAGACCACCTATATACTTCAGCAAAGTTTCAGGTGAGTCTAGAGAAATGCTTAGAATTAAAGCTCTTTTTCTAAATTCCTGGGTATAGCTTTGTACACTTTTCCCCTTTAATTGGTGAAGAGTTTGCCAACTCATCATGGCTTTCTGCATATAAGCTAGTGGATAGAATTGTTTTTTAATGGCAGAAACAAATTCAATCCAGGTAGAAAGAATTTTACCATGCTTCTTCAAATCAGCTTGGGTCTTGCCTTCCCACCACACTAGGGCAGTTCCTCCAAGGTGAAGGCTGGCCAGCTGAATCTTTCTCCTTTATGAATCGATGTTCTCCACCCTGCAATATGCATCAATCTGTCTAATCCAGTTATTTAGCTTTTCTGCATTTGATTCTCCATCATATATTGGCAAATCAAATTTTACATCTAATTTAATCAAAGGGCTAGAAGGAGGTGTTGTTAGAGGAGGCTTTTCTCCTTTCCCTTTGCCTTCAGAATGGCCATCTAGAAGAGGTTCCTTTGTTCCTTTGTCTTGTTTGGTGGTTGAAGTATCTTCACCTCTACCTTTCTTAAATTCTCGATACATCTCTTCTACCATGGCTCTCATGGTCATGAAGCTGTCCATGAATTGAGAGTCTGATTCCAAGGGAATTTCTTCTGCCATTTTCCTCCTAGGATAGACTCTTCTTATTTCTGGGTTAGTCTCAACCAATTCTCCTTCTCCTTTGAGCTTTGACCTAGTTAGCATTCAACAATCCAGCACAAGCTTGTCCAAACTTAGCAAACCTAAAGCTTTGATAACACTTGATCTGATAATGAGATCTAAGATAATTATTAAGGTATTACAGACTCATGTGCATGGACATGCCTATGTTACTTTGTGCAATGGATCGATAAGATTGCGAAATACATAGACAATGAAGTAGTTAAAGAAACATAATAGACAACACACATAAACACAACAAGTTTAATATGGAGTTCACCCAAAACTCCTGGGCTACATCTCTTTGTCCAGCCTTCAATGATGGCCTCTCTATTATGTCTTCAGAAGCAGAGTTTTACAAAAGTATGAGCTCAATTTGAGTCTCAAAATACAATAGATACAACAACAAGAATTTTTCTTGAACCCTTCAAGCCTCTCTGAGTACACAGACTCTCTCTATCACTTCTCTATCTCTGTCTTTGCTTTGTCTCAACACTGCCTGCCTTGTTTTTCTGTTAATCTGTGGCTTTAAAGCCAATTGGTGCTGTCTGTTCGTTTCACCTTCTCAGGTTCTTTGGCTTCCCGACCTCTATCCGCTCAGATCCCCCTCTGAGCGTTCGCAATCATTGCTAAATGATTTCAGGGATGGTGACCACTTGTACTGTAACGGAAGAGTGCATCGGGCCTTTGAAACCCCTGAAATAGCCATTCTCTGTTTACACAGAGAAATGCATTCAAACACGGGAAAATCCGCCAAAACACAGTTTTTCAGACTTCAAATATTTATAAATCAACCTTATACTCCTATCGGGTCTGCTTGTATATTGATATTGCATCTCCACCATTGATCTGGGAGATCCAGATCCAACGACTGTGGTTCATTTCGGGCGGCCCTTTCGTACGGGGGTTAACTGCCCGATAATGGTGGTTTTCTTTCTCCTCAGCCTAGACATGTGGCAGCCATTGTATGGGCTCGGGTGGAGCCCGGCCCAAACCACTTATCGCCTTCGGTCACCCCGAAATCCTGCCTGTTTTGTGATTTCCATTTATATTAAAAAAATACATTAAAAACATTAAAATCCCTCTCATATCGGACTTGAAACAACACAATAGTATTAATAAACCCTTTCGGGTCTGGTTCATTGCATCGACGCTTTATCCTTTGTATTTCATTTAATTAACAAAATACATGAAATACATAGAAAAAGCCCTTTTACTGGACTTGAAATTATATCAAATCTCGTTTATAATGTTATCGGGTCCGGCTATCGCATCGCGCATATATATATATATATATATATATATATATATATATATATATATATATATATATATATATATATATATATATATATATATATATGTATATAGCCTTGCTCCTTTGTGGTTTGCCAACGCGATATTACAATGCAACGCGGGCCGTCGATCTGCGCGCTTGATCGACCGTCCTCGTTGACCCTGCTGATCGCTGTCACGTATTCCTTGTGGTAAGCGCCGATAGCCTCCCTTTGTCACCGTCGATTGTGATTCACTGATCGGATCTGGACCGTCGATCGGCTAGATCCGACGCCTCCGATTCAAAGTTGCTTTGACTGTCGATAAGCCTATTTTTCAATGTTTTCTCTATGTTTTTGCCTCCCGATAGTGTAATTTGACTTTTCTAAGAGTTCATCCTTTTGCGATTGTTTTGATTTTTGAAGACTTTAGAGGGTTTCTAGGATCCACTTAGATCACTTTTATTGTTTTGTCAATGGGGTAAGCTTTACAATGTGCATATGGATGAAATACAATTCCACAAACTATTTAACAACATAATGGAATGGAACATGATGATCCCATTATCATGCAAGAGAATTTTGATTGAAGATTCATAAATATATTTGGATCCTCTACAATTTTGGTATATCTTTGATATTGCATTGTAAACAATTCATTTGTAAATTTCTTTGGGACTATAGTGCAAAAATAATAATATGGACACATATGAGTAATGGAATAATGTATATGACTGCATATTAACAGTGGGAGGTGGGGCAAAGTTTACTTCTCTACATGTTTGAGTTATTTTTCCTTCAAGATGAAGACCGAAAGAAACTAACAGAAACACTTTCCTTGATTTCTTACTGTTGATTTTACTAGTAATTCATGGGAGTACTCTTGCTGACAATCTATTTTGAGTTCAATTTTACTATGTGACTGCAAACTAGTCATCAGTTCTCTATCTACTCCCATGTGACTAGAATGAATACATTTCTATACATGCCTGCTTTTATGACTATTCATGTCTACAATGTTTTTTAGTGTAAAATTTAGAAGTTAAATTAGGTCTTGATTAATTTTCAAGAAGTTTATTTTGGAAAATAACTTCATTGTAACTCATATCAATATCTGAATGAATTTTTGTCAGATTTGGACTTGCATAAATTAATGGTTACATGTCAAATTCATGTCTCCCAACCAACCTAAGAAGCTTAGGTTGATACTCTGTATGCATCCAGGGATTGGTCGATGTTATGATTCTACAATGACATTAGATTAATTGAAAAGTAGAAAAATTTTAGTGTCCTGAAAAAAGAGACTCAAAAATTCATATTTAACCTTTTAAAGACATTTCTAGTTCGATTGAAATTTGGAATGAATTTCTCAAAAATTACTTATGTTTATATGTAGATTATGCTTGTTTTTTATATGATATGTGAGCTGAAATTACTTATGCTTCTATGTAGATGATGCAATAGACTAAGGAGAGAGTTGGGAATTTCCACTGCTATACAAAGGATATATTGTGACCTACATTTTTAATGTTGTTCGTGCGTTGTGAGGCACAAAACTTTGGTAACATTCTCTACTATTTGTATTTATCATAGAAAGAACTCATGAAAATGTATCTATCTTTGATTGTTTACGCATATAATTATCTCTTGATACATCTAGATTTCATGCTTTTGAGTTTATCATCATAAGTAAACTCCTTTAATATATATTTAGACATTTGAGCCAACAAAGAGTAGATTGACTAACCCTTAGCCTAATAGGAGTAGATAGGACAAGATTATTAGCTGCTCTGTCTATCTTATTTGGAATGTTTGGAAGTTGATTTTAAATTTGGACAACTGACTTCTCTGAAAGGACAATGCAAATTGTGTTTCTTGTGTGGGGTTGTGCTTATGTATTTTGAACATATGTAGTTGAAATATTTAACAATGTGATGGAGGGTTATTCTCATTCATGGCTCTATATGCCCAGATATCTTCAACCATTTCCTTATTCTATTTTTGCCTTTACTATTGATTAAAAATAATTTGTAATATACAATCCTTCATGTTGTTGGAGATTTTACCCACATCTAGCTTCTTCAGGGTAAATGTTGCTTTCATGGTGCTGCATTTTGTGGCTTTTCTATTGTCGTTCCATATTCATTTCATGGGATCTATGTCATGCTTTGTCATTCTGCTAACACTCACTAAGTCAAGCATAACTTGATTGTAGTAGTAGGAATTTTAAGATCTATTCTATTGAGCTAACCATTGCAATATCCATGGATGTTAACAGATAATCCAACTCAACAAATCCCTATTCTGACATGTTAAGGTATCATAACACTTACATTGCAGAAAATATTTGTTGTTTAACATTGGATTTCAAGACCTTATTGAATAATATTAATATTTCTCTCACTCAAATTGTAACATATCACATTTGTCTTCATCTATACTCTTTCTCCATATGCTATCGACTTACAATGTTTCCTTTGCAACATTTGATGCAATTATTAATTTTAATCTTTTTCATATTACTTAATAATATTTATAAGCCAATTAAATATAAATATATATCACATTTCTAGTCTTCATATTTGAGAATCCCGCTCATAATTAAAAAACCATTTTAAATTTTCTTTTAAACTAACTCAGGGAAAGAAGCGATATAGAATTGTGAAACCGTAAGGCCAACAGGTGGCTTTAAAGGAAATGTGTTCTTAACTTTCCTGCCTTCAAATTTAAAAGAACTTGCCTTTTGTAGGTACCAAACATGAACCGGTTTCACTTTTTCTCACACCTTTTCGGGTTGCCAAACATGAGCTCATTTGAATTTTTCTCACACCTTTTCTGTTTCCAGACATGAACCTATTAAACTTTTTTTCCCTACATAGAAATTTATGGGCTAGTGTAATTGTTTTATAGTTTTGGATTTTTTCTTTAAATTTGGTGGGATGATTGATGATGAGATTGTTGTTTTTTTATTTTATTTTAGATAGTGCGGTGATTTTTTTTTAATGGTGTGTTAGGATTATGAAAATTATAAAATTTAAATTTGGTATTTCAATAAATTTTAGGTAAATTTTAGATAAAATTGACTGAAAAATAAGACAAAAAGTCAAAATATAGAAAAGTTAAATTATCTAGAAATATTTTAGTGTTTGTCATATCAAACATAGATTCAATTTGATTTTGTTTACAACTGACAAAAAAATAAATATTTCGACACCTGTGGACATCAAAGTGCTACTTTTTCTTTGTTTAAATATTTTAGTTTTGTTTTTCTTTGATAATTGATAATTGTGTGAAGCTAATACTCACAACTCACAAGTTAATACTAGCTAGGGCTTCTAATTTGACAAGGATCAAGATTAAATTGAGTTTCCCATGTTTGGATTATACTAGAATAGGATGATTTTTTCAAATAAAATTCTCATCAATAATCATTTAGAGGTATCACTCCAGGGAACATTTACCCTTCAAGACTCATCACAATAAGCCAAATGCAAATTTTAACCATGTATAGTTTTAAACATATGACTTATAAAAAAACAAATAAGGAACATTTACCCTTTAAGACTCATCACAATAAGCCAAATGCAATTTTTAACCATGTATAGTTTAAACATATAACTTATAAAAAAACAAATAAGGCTCATCACAATAAGCCAAATGCAATTTTTAACCATGTATAATTTTAAACCTATAACACAAAAAAACAAAACAATTATTTGATATTAACAGTTAGACCCACTAAAACTATACAAATGCTTTAATTATTAAAACTATACAAATACTTTAATTTTGTTATGTTAATTATATTGATAAAGAAAAGCTTTTGAACACAAAAAAATATATAGATCCATTCGATTATATAGATAATTTAATTTTATTATATCCAATATATTTACTAATAATAATAAAGATGTGAAAGAAATTGGATGAGAAAGAACTTGGATTTTTTTTAATAACAATGAAATAGCAAATACTTTAACTTTACTTATATTAAAAATATCTATTTGATTTTGTATAATATCGAGTTAATTAGGGTATTTGATATGTTTAAAATTATAAAAGATAAATCCTATATTTTTTAATGATTTATACTTTTACAAAGATATAAGTAATATGTGGAGTATTTATTTTATAAAGTTTTTTTAAATTTTGTAATGAGTTTAGATAGTGTTATGTAGGTTGGTAGGCACAGAGATTGTTCAAATATGAGCGTGTGATTTAGTAGGAATTTAATTTTAGCGAGGATGTGTTAATCTAGGGATTATATTTAATAAATTATATTTTATTTTATTTTTTAATTAAGTGGAAAGTGTTTTGAAAGTCAATAAGTATAGAATTTGTTGTATTTTAATTTTAATTTTATTTTTGAAGTATTAAGAAATTTGTATTTTTTTTTTTAATATTTTATTTTTTAACAAGAATGAGTATTGATTTTTATTAAATTTGTGTCGAGTCACAATAAATATCTGGGATAATTATATGATCAGTTTGTTCCAAGATATTTGGAGTGTCAATTTCTTTCCAATGTCTTTGACTTAAATTTTTACGAAAAGGCCATATTCTACCAACGCTCTTATTTGTCTAGTGGTCTATATTCACCAAAATTGATACAAAATGAAAATACATTAAAAACCAAACATGAGAGAAGTGTTTAATCTTCAGAATTCAAAGGCATGTTGAGGTCTATGTCGCGATGGGGCTCTGGAAAAGCATTGGTTGGATGAACCACATGTATCTGAAGTCCCATGATAATGCTTCTCAGAGCATCAACTTCATCTTTCAAGATAGAAAATTTTTGTTGCAGATCCAAGAGTATGTCAAGCCGGTTCCACTTCGAATTTTGTTGTTGATACATCCATACATTTAAATCATAAATTTCCAAATTGAGAGCTTCATGCTCCTTCATATAGTGATCACAGATAGTAGAAGTCAAAGACTGAGTTTCGGAAGAGTCAAAATCCATGCTAGGGTCGAGAAAATTCAGGAACTAGGCAGTTGAAGCTATAACATCAAAGTTGCTGAGAGAAGATTGCCTAGAAGTGCCAAAGGAAAATGTTTTTCCCTAAAAATTCCAACACGACAGAACAAAAACACTATTGATAGAAGGAGTGTAGATTATAGCCTCAGAACACGAGAAGATGGGTCGAGCCATGACCAAATTCACAACCAAGATGAACACTGAGATATAATTGAAAGTCGACAACTCATTTTCGCTATAATTTAGACTCAAGGAATTGATAATTGGGAGGCTTACTTTCAATCCCAAGAGGCCAAAGCACCACAACACCCAAATACAGTGGTGTTGCAAACCCACCAAATTGACCCAACAAAGGAAATCCATCAGCTAAACATGAAGCTCATTGTAGAGCTTCCAATGGTGCCAACGACTAGACACCACCCTAAAGATAGGGGAGACCCACTCCAATTTCATCGAGAAATATTAATTCTAAACCAACACCGCACAGATCATGCAATTAACCCAAGGCTCCTATAACAAGATTTATTATCCCGGCACCATTGAAACTATAGCCAAGCCATCAGCTTAGAATTATTGTTCCTCGTACGCCTGAACATATGGAGCATTATGAGGTAATCCAAAAAGATGCTACCATAACTGTTTTGGAGATTAGGACTACGTGAGGGTCTATTCCATGCAGGTGAAATTAAGGCTAACACGCTTGCATGTGGTAAGCATCTAGAATCAACCACACATAACTGACAATAGACCATCATGACAGAGATGGGGAGGATAACCAAGGTCAATGTATATAAATATACAAGGCTAGAGGGAATGGAGGAATGTGGGAAGGGGTATAAGGGCACCAAGGGGAGGGGCAGGGGAAAGGGAGACACATGGGGAATAATCATAGATACCATTAGGGAATTAAAACATACTCAATTACATCATTAATCTCACTTTATTCTTCAGGCATAAGACAAGCTTTGTTGGTCTGGAAATCAACTTCAGAATTAAGGTTTCTAAGAATGTGAAAAAAGGAGGAATTGGAGAAAGAGGGGAGGAATATTTTTATTTGGATAAATAAAATACTTAAGATATTGTCATTGGAGGGAGAGTTGATTCTCAAGTAATGAATAGTTATAAAGGAGTCACCCAAAATAATTATGTCTCTTGAGTAAGAGAGATTCCTAGGAGGAGTCTATGCATTTCTGCCTGACTATTAGACTTTTGCTCAAGTCCCCATGAAAATTTGTCCACAATATTTCTTTTGGGATTTATTGATATCCTTATTTAAATTAAATTAAATGAAAATAAAATTATAACTAAAATATTATAATTTTTATAAACAATTAAGTTATGAAATTAAATAAAATTACGTATAATATTATTAAAAAGAAAACAAATTTAAAAATTAATAGTGATTTTCAATTTTTTTTATTTTTTTTTATTTTTACCCGTAGAAAAAAAGTCGTAATTTTATTCATGATGACAAAATTACATTTTGTAGATGCTAAAAAGCATATGCATATGGCCTATGCCTGTTTTCACAAGATACAAGGCAGACAAGAAAGTAAAAAAAAATAAAAAATTGTCTACTGTTCTTTCCTCCCTTTCTTCTTTTCCACCTTACGCCAACCTCCAATGTTGGGAGTGGCCGTTACAATGGAAATCTGATTTTCAGTGAGGGTGTCTTTGTCAGAATCAGATCCTTCTGATCCATGGGTTCGCTTGATGCCCGTTATTTCCATCCCTGTTAGTTGAGATGTTTTATGCTGTGTTTGGTTGCTGGAATCTTCCTCCTCTTTTAGTGCGCTCTTCTGGTTCTTTTGTTCCTCTTTTTCTGCTTGGAATGCTGTTGTTTCTGTTGCTTCTACTTCTTCCTCTAGAGGGGTTGTGCACTGCCATCCTTTTGGTTGTTTCTACTGCTTTTTATTCCATTTGGGAGTTTGTTTTGCTTTAGGACAGGCGCTGTGGAGGTGTCCTGTTTGTAGACATCCACGACATCAGAAAGCTGTGTTTTCATAATCTAGTGGTTGTGTCCACTGTGTATTGTTGAAATTCAAGTTTATGCTTTCTGGTAGTCCCTCACTGAGATCTACCTCCACACATATCCTGGCAAATGTGAATATCCCCCTTGAGATTCTGTCTTCATCCGTCTTTAGGAATTTTCCCAAAACGTTCCCTATGGCGATTAATACTTTATGATGCCAAAAATGTAACGGGAGATTGTGCAACCTGACCCACACTGGCATCTTTGAAACCACCATTGTATTGGCATCAAATTCCGAGAACCATGGGGTCATAAATAGTCCTGCATTACCCCAGAACCATGGCCCCTTATTGAGGATATATTCTCTTTCTTGTTCTGTTCTGAATCAGACTATAAAAAACCCTTTTGGGCATAAGTAGATCTCGCAGTCTGGTGACCAGGCCTCATATATCCATTGGTGTAGAACATCAGATTTTGGCCAGAACCCATTAAATCTACATATGACTGAATTGGAGTAAAGATCTGTAAACAGGTTATTTACCTCAGGCATGGCAATGGTAAGTGTAGGATTCACAGAGTTTTGTTCCACTATGTAGGGCCCGGAAGCTCCACTAGTGCTGTAGATTTGACATGCGTTTGATCCTTACCTTTGACTGCTTCCTTGAAGGAGCCTGTGCTTTTGGAGCTGGTTCCGGCACTTCCTCCCCTTAAGCGCAGGTTAATTATTATGGTTGTGTCTGTATTGATGCCATAATCCTTCAGTGTAAGGTTTTCCTGTAGGTTGTGACCTAAGCAGATCAGGTTTTACCATTGTGCTAGTATGCCTAGTTGGTTTTGGATCTTATTTTTTAGCTCCTGGATCTTCCTTCCTTCCTGGATCCTCCAACAAACCGTCTTGCCTTCCAGTGTTTTAATGAAGATTTGTATCAGGTCCTCTTCTTTTGGATATGTGTCCATCTGCAGTGTTGCGGTATCTATTACCCAGCTGTCTGAATTTATCAAATCTAGTTGTCCCGTCATTTTCTCGCAGAGCTTCATCCTATTTAGCCTGCTTGGTTGTCTCCGATCTGCTTGCCTATCTAGCCTATTGGCCATTTGAGATCCATTTTTTGCAGATTTGGTGCGTGATTTGAGAGTGTCGGCATAAGTATTTAGGGTTTCCAGTTTCCCAGTAGCTCTGCCAATGCAGGCCTCCAGATCTGGGCTTGGTATGGGCCGTTTAGACTTCTAAGTGCCAGATATATCAGATTGAAAGTGGATCTATAGTTAGTACCACCTTCCATAGAAGGTAGGATCTACCCATATCCAGGCAATAGGATCAACCCAGATCCATGCATTATCTGTACAGGGGCAACGTTGCCAAGCTCGAGTTTATGGCTAGAGTGTGCAGGGGGCGATACGTCCTAGATCTCAGAGCCAGTAGCATATTGGCATATAGATCTAGCCTTGTGAACTTGGTCGTGGGGCTGAACAGTCACTTTGAAGATGCCTACAAGAACCCCCACTGCTGCCTTCAAGATCTCTTCTTCTCCAGTTCTCGCATTCCTCTTTCCTGAGCGATTGGTTATTCTCTTAATGATTTTTGGTTTTGAATCAGCCGTCGTCGTCTCGAGGGTGGGGGTGAAAGTCACGGGCGTAGTAGATCTGGGTTTGTGGCTTTCTAGATAGCTCAGAGTGCCATCTTTGAGGTCTCCACCGCCTCTCACCGTCCCTCAGTGTTTTGATTCGTGTTCTTCCTTCCCTTGCAACCCTTATCACCCCAGAAAAAAGGGGCAATGACATCTCGCTGGAGAGCTCGAGCATTGGGTCTCTCTGCAGTGAGGGAGGGCGTCGCTCCGCCTCTACTGCTACTCAGAGACTCCCATCCCGTGTAGCCTGGGTGCAGTATGAGTGAGGAGGACGCTCGCGATTTCATGGCTGCAGACCTGATTCCCTTTTGCAATTCCTGCTTCAACTCTGATCCCATACCAATGTCTTTTCAAATTTTATTTTATTATAATAAAAAAATAATTTAGAAAATGATTTCAAATATTACTAATTATTACGCTTTAAGGCATTTCCCTCTGAAACCAACTCCCCTTCGTGCACTTCTGTCATCCCTCTGTGTCGTTTGATCCATCATTAAATGATTAGATTGTGCTAGTCCATTGATTTGAATTGCATCGACACATGTGGTTTCTTTTTTCCCTTTGCGCAAATTTCGTCATTGCATATGATTCTTGTTATGTGTTTCGGCAGTGAGGTTTTTCCCACATCCTTATGGAAACTATCCTATGCTCATCTGCACTGTCTTTCTTGTCGCCAACGAGCAAGCATGATATTGATCAGAGAAGGGAGGCTGCCATGTCTTGCCTTGCCATTCTCAGATGAAAATACAAGGAAACAAACTTGATCGAGCTTTTTGGGTCGATAGCATTTCGTGCCTTATTGTTCTAGAGAAAAAGGAAAAGTTATAATCCTCTCATCCTGGTAGTGAAGTTTTATTTTTATTTTTCGCGATTATTTAGATTCCCTTGTTGATATTCTTTAGTAGTCAATGAATAGTCGTTTGAGAAGTCCATTTGTAGTGAAAGGAAATGCCGCAGTTGGTTCTGAACCTTCAAGAAAATATCAATGGGTAACATGGGTAGTTCAACTTGAATGTCCTCAACATAGGATCATCCTTTTAGCAAGTCATAAGCATCGATTCTTGCAGTATGTACTGATAAATCACAACTTTCTAAAAGGGAAATAAGAAATCCTAACTTATTGACCTGTGCTATTTTTTGTATCAATTTCTGATATCTATTGACAATAGGTAAACAATGCTTACCAACAACAATGCAATGGCACAAGAAATTAATCAATGTCAGAACAACCTTCATATATTGTTGTTGCAGATGATGTAATTCGACGTTTTCTCACTCCGACTACTTCCCAGGTAAGCTCTCTTATAACCCTATGTCCAAATAAGTTTTGCATTTGATATTTAAGTTCCAACCCATTATTCGTCTTACTGCATCTATGGCTTGCCATTGGTTTCTACTATGACTAGGTATTGTTGTTTCCACTTGTGACACCATTTTCGACTAGGATCTGATTAAAAATATTGGCCACTGGCCCACTTCTAATTCAGCTATTCAGAATTCTTACGGGTCAGTAATTTGAGCATCACTTGGGAATCTGGAAATTTGTAATCCCTAAGCTAGAGTGTTTTTGTCTTATGAGGCTCTCACATTTAAGGTTACAGACATTAATGAAAAATTCCTTTACAGATGCAGTGTTAAGGTTTGTAATCCTCAACTACTTTGTGCAATAATTGTCTTATTACTATTTAATTTTGAGACAATGTAACGTGTGCCTTCCAACATGGGTTGCTTCAGGATAGACTCAACACTTATTTATTTTTTTGTCCTTCCATGCAATAATAGTTACACAGAGTTTCAGGACCGTCCTGCTGATTTATAAGAGGGTTCATAATTTAATTCGTACTATGCAATGTCTGTCGAGGGCAATATTTTTCTTGTTTGCTTGGACCAATTAACAATAGAATCAAAGTGCATAATGGTTTGTGAATGTGGTTATAAAATTTTGAAGTATATTTGGAAATTTTTAATTGTTTGAACAATTGTATCAACCTTCATGTCACCCAGCAGGGCTCTTATGGTCATTGGAATGGACAGGCTAAGATCTTACCATGAAAAAACATATAAAAACCTTAAAATATTTAGTTATATATATGATGCAGGTAAAAATATGAGTGAATAAGGTAAAGCATATGAACTATCCATTTAAAAAATAACAGTTCTAAGCCTTGTCAGAATACTGATAATAAGAACAACCTACAATGACAACATTCCAGGAGGCCACATCTTTGAAAGACAATGTAGCAAATACTTGGTCTCCAATCTTACTCATGTATGTCAAATGCATGTCTAAAAGTGAATTACCCAATACTCCAATCCATTGCGAACTAAATAATCATGAATTCTCTTGTTGTGTTGAAGATCCTCTGAGCTAGGACATACATGAAGAATGTTCACAAGGGTGCAGAGTCTAGTTTCACAACTGCAAATTCCATCTGATGAAAGTAATTCAAAGTTTCATGGTGATTCCCATTCTGATAATAACATGATGTTGATTCTTCAAACGTTCTAAGGAAGCCCTGTCATGGGTTGAAAATACAACTATTTAATCACTTTTCATCTAAAATTAAAAATTATGTTTTACTTGTGGACCATGTGAATATCCTTGGTGAGTACAATCTTTATAGGGTTAATTCTTGGTCTGGTGATAGTAGCTCAAGTCGGAGTAATAGTTATGGATCTGTCATCCATGGGACTGCAAGGGGGGTCCAGTGGCCAACCCTCATTCAAAAGACTTGCACAACTGCAAGTAGACAAGACACTAGTGAAGTGATGTAATCTAGCTTCACACTTGCTTGTTCCATTCTGTAGAGAAGTGTGAGAGATTCCATTCCACCCGCATGTATTCAATATGTTGCAATAATGGAACTCCATAATAACAAATCCTGTCTAGAAAATCTATTAAAGAAATGGTGTGCAACCTCTAAACTACCAGACTTGACAATTGATAGATGCATATGAGTGCATCACCTACACAAATCTTGTGTAGCTCATTCCATCTCCGAAGGCAAAGACAATTTGTCCAGTATAGAATTTGTAAGTCCTTCCAGGGTAACTTGTGGCAGGATCCACTCTCATGGTCATGTTGGTCATGCTAACAATGAAAACAAACTCCTCTGGATACGAAGTCATAGGTAGTCTACTACCCACCTACAACAGAGATAAATCCTTGCCTTAGTGGCTTTACCTTCAGATTTACATGTAGAAAGTATTTAAAAAACTGGTTCTCTAGTGACATTTAGCAGGGTTTTAGCCTGGTTGGGTAGCCTAATTTGTTGAAGGTCCCCTTTCCAATTCATTGGCCCTCTTTCATTAGCAGGGCTGGTATCAAAATTCAAGAAAGATTTCTATGTGACTCAATGTGATACTAAAAACTATGAGGACCTATTTGATAATGTAAGTCCTAATTATAATTCAATGATTTGATGTTTAAATATTTACCTGGATTGCATTCTCCAAATATCACATTTGCAATGACAACTCCTCCAACTTCTCCTGGATAGCCCACCCAAAGAATAGCTGAAATCTTTTCACTATTCTTAGAAAATTAAATATCAAAAGGACCCCTGACATAATCACAAGAATTATAGGTCCCTTGGATGCATTTTCAACTTGGGTTACGAGTTGTTGTTTCTGCCAGGTAACAACAAACTTGTTCAGTCTAAAGACTCTGCCTCCAGTGACAAGTCTCCACCTACTATTCAAATTGTTGCATAATAACTACTTGCTATCTAGACCACCCCAATATTTATTTTCTTGCATTTTCACATATCTGGCTTATGTCGCTTATAGAGTGAACTGATTTTTCCGCCACTGTTCTTTTATGGGCCAATGTCTTTATGGGTAAGGTTTTCCCTCTCTACTAGAATTTTATGGTTTACCATTCACTCTCTCTTGTTGCTCAATGAAAATTTCTAAGAGAGCGTGATTAGGAGAGTGCCCTGGATTACAATGACTCCATTGAATGAATTATCATAAGCAGTTGGAACAGACCTCCTAAGGCATGATGAAAATGTAGGTGCCGAATAAACATAGAGTTACACTTTAATTACAAACTTCACTAACTCAAAATAGACAGTGTGAATGTTGTTTTGACTCAGTTACCGGAGAATCCACAGTATGAACCATTTTTCTGTCAACGTTTCAAATCCCAACTGGGATCCATCATCAGGACTTATGAATGATGATATAAGAAGAGCTAATTTGAAGGAAATAAATAGTTATGAGGAACTCTTCTTGCTATCCTCACTCTAAATTTTTCGAGTAAAATGATTTCACTCCAAGTATCCCCTCCGTATAGGGACAAGATTCTGGATTTAAGAGATCTGTGGTTTATATCTTTTGACTCAGTTACCGAAGAATCCATAGTATGAACCATTTTTCTGTCAATGTTTCAAATCCCAATTGGGATCCATCATCAGGACTTATGAATGATGATATAAGAAGAGCTAATTTGAAGGAAATAAATAGTTATGAGGAACTCTTCTTGCTATCCTCACTCTAAAATTTTCGAGTAAAATGATTTCACTCCAAGTATCCCCTCCGTATAGGAACAAGATTCTAGATTTAAGAGATCTGTGGTTTATATCTTTTGACTCAGTTACCGGAGAATCCACAGTATGAACCATTTTTCTGTCAACGTTTCAAATCCCAACTGGGATCCATCATCAGGACTTATGAATGATGATATAAGAAGAGCTAATTTGAAGGAAATAAATAGTTATGAGGAACTCTTCTTGCTATCCTCACTCTAAAATTTTCGAGTAAAATGATTTCACTCCAAGTATCCCCTCCGTATAGGGACAAGATTCTGGATTTAAGAGATCTGTGGTTTATATCTTTTGACTCAGTTATCGGAGAATCCACAGTATGAACCATTTTTCTATCAACGTTTCAAATCCCAACTGGGATCCATCATCAGGACTTATGAATGATGATATAAGAAGAGCTAATTTGAAGGAAATAAATAGTTATGAGGAACTCTTCTTGCTATCCTCACTCTAAATTTTTCGAGTAAAATGATTTCACTCCAAGTATCCCCTCCGTATAGGGACAAGATTCTGGATTTAAGAGATCTGTGGTTTATATCTTTTGACTCAGTTATCGGAGAATCCACAGTATGAACCATTTGTCTGTCAACGTTTCAAATCCCAACTGGGATCCATCATCAGGACTTATGAATGATGATATAAGAAGAGATAATTTGAAGGAAATAAATAGTTATGAGGAACTCTTCTTGCTATCCTCACTCTAAATTTTTCGAGTAAAATGATTTCACTCCAAGTATCCCCTCCGTATAGGGACAAGATTATGGATTTAAGAGATCTGTGGTTTATATCTTTTGACTCAGTTACCGGAGAATCCACAGTATGAACCATTTTTCTGTCTACGTTTCAAATCCCAACTGGGATCCATCATCAGGACTTATGAATGATGATATAAGAAGAGATAATTTGAAGGAAATAAATAGTTATGAGGAACTCTTCTTGCTATCCTCACTCTAAATTTTTCGAGTAAAATGATTTCACTCCAAGTATCCCCTCTGTATAGGGACAAGATTATGGATTTAAGAGATCTGTGGTGACTCAGTTACCGGAGAATCCACAGTATGAACCATTTTTCTATCAACGTTTCAAATCCCAACTGGGATCTATCATCAGGACTTATGAATGATGATATAAGAAGAGCTAATTTGAAGGAAATAAATAGTTAGGAGGAACTCTTCTTGCTATCCTGAAAAGTATCTTGATCAATATATCAATAAGAATTGGTAATAAAGAATAGACAAATTACCTCATTTTTGTGTGTGTTGTGCCGTGGTTTAATGATTGAGATAACTAATAGCCATAATGATGTCTCAATTTCAAACCCAATAATCATAGAGCCATGGAAATTATGGCGTTGGCTGAGTTGGATGGTGTTTGATATGCAACATTCATTCAAAACATGTTATCCCTTTGTATACTGGCAGCCATAAGGTTCAATAACACTGTAATTATAATTCTATAAATTTATTGCAAGAATATTCTATTAAGTGTAATCATAATTTAATAGTTTTATTGCATAAATATTCTATTCATTATTATAGAGTAATTTGAGATGTTTGATATTTTGGAAAGTGAAAATCATTTACTGTATATAGTGATTGTTGTACCTTTTTCCGAGTTTCATTATAAATGTCAATCAATCAAGAGATAATTACACCCAATATGGAAATTATGATTCCAATCATATGATTTTACATTTATACCCTTCTTCCACATAGAGAATTCTACCCAAGATGGAAATGGGATATTGTTTGATATTTTGGAAAATGAAAATCATTAATTTTATTATATATTGTAATTGTTGCACATTTTCTGAATTGCATTATAAATTCCAATCAATGGAGAAAACATCTAGAATGGAAGGACATGCTGAGAATGTTGGAGGACCATTCGAAGGGACACATTAAATTATCCAATGAGAAGATGACATTTCTGAATGTTGTTTCAAGAGGGGAATTTGTATTTCTTATAGGCTCTACAAGCACAGGCAAGAGCTATCTTCTCAATTTTGTAGTAAAAATCTTGAAGAAATTGCATGGTCCAAGCTCCGTCTTTGTAACAACCTCAACAGGATTGAAACATGCCATTTGAATGGAATGACTCTACATTCCTTTGTTGGAGCCCCACCATTTGTTGTGACTGAGAAAGGACTGTTGACATTGATTGAAAAGAAAAATAGAAATGTTAACAGATGGAAAAATGCCAAGGCATTGGTTATAGATGAGATAAGCATGATTGATGGAGGTTTTTTTGATCAATTGAATTATGTTGCCAATAATCTGAGGCAACCATCGAATGGGAAAGGGGTGTGGGGTGGGTTGCATCTTGTGGTGACAGGGGATTTCTTCCAACTCCCATCGGTGACGCGTAAGAACCCGAACAAGTTCTTTGCCTTTGAAGCAGATTGCTGGGATGAGTGTTTTGACAAGAAAATTGAATTAACCCATGTTTATAGGCAGTCAGATAGGGAGGTAGTAGAGATGTTGCAGAAATAAGAAAAGGTCTGTGGGACTCAAAAGCCTTGGCCAAATTGAAAACCTGTCATGGTCCATCTGTGGATGAGTCTGTGACTAGATTGTATCTGAGGAATGATGATGTTAGGAGGGTGAATGATGAGAGACTGAATTCTCTGGGGCAGGAAATCATCACTTTTAGTGCCAAGGATGAAGGAGAAGAGTACAAAAGAGTAAGTTGAAGACTGGAATTGCTCTTGATCAAATTGGTCTTTGCATAGGGACACAAGTGATGCTTGTCAAGAATATAGATACTGGGATAGGACTGGTGAATGGTGCAACATGCCAGATTGTTGATTTTGTTGGGGATGACACACAGTCAAAAGCTATTAGTCCAATAGGGCTCTGGCCAAAGGTGAGATTTCTCTATGTGGTTGAAAGGATTATCACATCGAAATCCTGACATGTTTATGAAGGTGAGGTGAAGGTGGCTACCCGAACATAGGTGCCATTAATTTTAGCATGGGCTATTACTGTGCACAAGTGCCAAGGGGGTCAATTATATCAAAGTCATTGCAGATATATATATTCCTGTATTTCCTTTCCTTCTTCTTACCGGGTGGGTGGTCTTGCTTCTATGCTTTCTTACTTCACCGGGTCGGGCAGGTCCTTCCTCTCCTTTAAAACATCTAGAATGGAAGGACATGATGAGAATGTTGGAGGACCATTCGAAGGGAAACATTACATTATCCAATGAGAAATGATAGTTCTAAATGTTGTTTCAAGAGGGGAATTTGTATTTATTACAGGCTCTGTAGACACATGCAAGAGTTAACTTCTTAATTTTGTAGTAAAAATCTTGAAGAAATTGCATGGTCTAGGCTTCATCTTTGTAACAACCTCAACAAGGATTGTAGCATGCCATTTGAATGGAATGACTCTACATTCCTTTGCTGGAGCTCCACCATTTGCTGTGACTGAGACTGTTGACACTTATTGAAAAGAAAAACATAAATGTTAATAGATGGAAAAATGCCAAGGCATTGGTTATAAATGAGAGAGGTTTGTGGGACTCAAAAGCCTTGGCCAAATTGAAAAACTGTCAGGGTCCATCCGTGGATGAGTCTGTGACTAGATTGTATTTGAGGATTGATGATGCTAGGAGGGTGAATGATGAGAGACTGAATTCTCTAGGGCAGGAAATCATCACTTTTAGTATTGAGGATGAAGGAGAAGAGTACGAAAAGAGTAAGCTGAAGACTGGAATTGCTCCTGATTAGATTGGTCTTTGCATATGGGCACAAGTGATGCTTTTCAAGAATATAGATACTGGGATAGGACTGGTGAATGGAGCAATGGGCCAGATTGTTGATTTTGTTGCAGATGACACACCGTCGAAAGCTATTAGTCCAATAGGGCTCTGGCCAAAGGTGAGATTTATTTGTCGGTTCGAAAGGATTATCACATCGAAATCCTGGCACGTTTATGAAGGTGTGGTGAAGGTTGCTACCTGAACACAGGTGCCATTAATTTTAGCATGGGATATTACTGTGCAAAAGTTCCAAGGGATGACATTGGAGAGGTTGGAGACAAGTCTTTCTAGGGCATTTGATTATGGCATGATATATGTAGCCCTTTCCCACGTAACATTAGGGGAATTTTGAGATCTAAAATGGGCCTCCTAAGAAAAATGTACGATCAAAATTAACTTCATAAGAACCAATAGGATTCAAGATGATGATGTTAACCATGGGGGATGACTCACCATTTTTGGAGTAAAAACGTAAAAAGATTAAAAAATAATAAAATAATAAAACTATTTTTTCAACTCGTATTTTCAACTTATCTCCCTAAGTGTTTACTCAAATTGTGAGTGGGATTACTTGTTGGATGCAAAATTTAATTCCTCATCTAAGGAGTACCCATGTTGCATACTTTCGATGGACCTTGCTACATGAAAAATGATAAATACATGAAAAAACTTGACTGCCATCACATTTTTCATGTATTTCTCATTTTTCGTGTAGTAGGGTCCATCGAAAGTATGTAACATGGGCACTCCTTGGATAAGGAATCAAATTTTGCATCCAACGAGTGTTTCTGCTCGAAATTTGAGTAAACCCATAAGGAGATAAGTTGAAAATACGAGTTAAAAATTAGTTTTTTCTTTTTTCCCTCTAAAATTTGATGATGTAATCTAATCTTATTTTATTATTGCCACTATTATTTTATAATTTCCTTAGGAGGCCCATTTTAGACCTCAAAATTCCCCTAGTGAGAATTTAGACGGGTTGAGGCTGATAGGATTTAAACCGTCTAATATCAAAGCACACCCAAAGGTGCTTGACTTCTATCAGAAACTTACCAGTAGTAGGGCGCTACTTGGATGATAAAGAAAAGAAATGAATCTTGTAGCCATACTTCATAGTTTTGCTGACATTATTAGTTTCAGACATCTCAGGTAATTTGACTTGGGTTTGAATATTTATTTGTGATAGGGAGATGTCAGTATCATAGAACCTATCTACTTATTTTGAATCATGTTGAAACATCCTACTCTATTTGGACCTAAATTTTACAGACATTGTTTTCTTAAAACCTGAAAAGTATAGTAATGGCTGAGTTATTAAGAAGATAAAATTTTGTAATCTGGTAATGTAGGTTCATAATTTTACGTTTTTTGGTTGGATATTCAAACAGTGTTAAAGATATATAAATTATAATTAATTTTTGAGTATTAAGTTTCTAGTCCAATGATCAGTAAGCAGGAAGGCAGGAATGCTATTGTCCCTTTTTTTGGGTCACATGGGAGGGTATTTGATATTATGTTACTTTTTTTTATATTCTTTGCACACGAGTATGGAATTAAGAGCCACCAAACTTGATTATTCTTCCATCTAGAGGTAGAGTGAATTGATTTTGCCCCCATTGTTCTTGCATGGGCCAATATCTTTATGGGTAAGGTTTGCCCTCTCTACTAGAATTTTATATTTTACCATTCACCCTCACTTGTTGCTCAAAGAAAATTTCTAAGGGAGGGTGATTAGGAGAGTGCCCTGGATTATAATGACTCCATTGAATGAATTATCATAAGCAGTTGGAACAAACCTCCTAAGGCATGGTGAAAATTTGGGTGCCCAATAAACATAGAGTTACGATTTAACTACAAACTTCACTAACTCAAAATAGACAATGTGAATGTTGCTATTTGAGAACACCTGGTATGATTTTTGAAAAGCCTGAAAAGTAGCTTGATCAGTATATCAATAAGAATTGGTAATAAATAATAGACAAATTACCTCATTTTTGTGTGTGTGTTGTGCTGTGGTTTAATGATTGAGATAACTCATAGCCATAATGATGTCTCAATTTCAAATCCAACAATCATAGAGCCATGGAAATTATGTCACTGGTCAAGTTTGACGTTGTTTGATATGCAACATCATCTTATCTCTTTGTATACTGGTAGCCATAAGGTCCAATAACACTGTAATTAGAATTCTATAAATTTATTGCAAGAATATTCTATTAATTGTAATAATAATTTAATAGGTTTATTGCATAAATATTCTATTCATTATTATAGAGTAATCTGAGATTCTTGATATTTTGGAAAGTGAAAATCATTTACTATATATAGTGATTGTTGTACCTTTTTCTGAGTTTCATTATAAATGTCAATCAATCAAGAGATAGTTACACCCCATGTGGAGATTATGATTCCAATCATATGATTTTACATTTATACCCTTCTTCCACATAGAGAATTCTACCCAAAATGGAAATGGGATATTGTTTGATATTTTAGAAAATGAAAATCATTAATTTTATTATATATAGTGACTGTTGCACATTTTCTAAATTTCATTATAAATTCCAATCAATAAATTTATTGCAAGATATTCTATTAATTGTTATCATAATTTTATAAATTTATTGCATAAATATTATATTCATTATAAATAGAATATTTAGAATGAATACTTGATATCTTGGAAAGTGAAAATAATTTACTATAAATAGTGGTTGTTGTACTTATTTTAATTTCATTATAAATGTCAATCAATCAAGATATAGTTACACCCAATATGGAAATGAAGATTTCAATCATATGATTTTACATTTATATCCTTCTTCCAAGTATATAATTGCAATCATTTACTATATATAGTGATTGTTGTATTTTTTTGTTTTTATTTTTTCTTCTTCTAAATTTCATTATAAATGTTAATCAATCAAGAGATAGTTACACCCAATATGGAAATGAAGATTTCAATCATATGATTTTACATTTATACCCTTCAACATAGAGAATTGCAACGAAGATGGTAATGGGATATTGTTTGATATTTTGAAAATGAAAATCATTAATTTTATTATACATAGTGATTGTTGCCTTCAACATCCTCAAGTTTAAAAGATGCATAATTTGGCTTCAACTTCTTATAATCTATCCAAAATCATTCGATGCAGGTCACTATGATCTTGTCCATAGAGTGATAAAAAGCATAATGATACAAATGTTTGCTAGAGTTTGAATTGGGGGAACAATGTAAATGGATCTAAATGAAACCCAAGAGAGTTATATCAATTGCAAGAAATCTTGAATCCCAAATAAAGTTGGCATATTCAAATAGGGTGTGGATAAATTCCAACCATTCAAGTAGGAAAATACTTCAAACACAAGTGTTACCAGGGCAAATACATATGGATGTTTAACCAAAAGACCAAATTAGCATCTTTGGTCAATAATTACTAAGGATAGAGATCTTTGCTATCTCTGCAATGCATTCTTTGGAAACTACCCTAAATAACCAAAAAGAGAGAGCCTCATACTGTGGATACTCTTGTCATGTCAATGATGCAATTTTTGAGACCTCCCTCTTTAACTAAGATCCAAAATTCTACTTACACCCTTTGGCAACATCTGGTGACACTTTCATTGTCATCATGGAAGAGTAACAATTTAATGCTACTCTTTCCTACACTACTACCTTACGAAGTTTTCTTTGCAACATCGGGTGAAATTGCTAGCTTTAATAATATAAGTTTATTATTTAAATATTTATAATATTAAAATTCATTAAACAATTTATGTGTTATTATTTTATATTCTATTTTAATTATTAATTTGATTAAAAATATTTTTCAATTAAATAAAAACATTTAGTTGTTCATAAGTGTACAAGACATTAACTTTAATATTTACCAATGTATCTCAAAATTTTCATAAATAATAATATATATTACATATTTTACTTCATGTGAATTTTGAATAAATATTTGTATTCATTTAAATTGTGTTATAGTTTTGGAATAATAATAAATTTAATAATATTTTTTTTGTTATTATATATATAGAGAGAAGTGTATTACTTAAAATTTTATTTTAAAAAATAAATAATATTTATTGAATATTTTAGATTATAATAACAACAAAACTTTTTGAGGTCATTATTGTGTGTATGGTGCAAGGATTGTGTCCAAGATTGTGAGTGGAAACTCCACCCATTCGCAGGGACCAAATGATGTAGAATGAATAGAAAATAGTGCATATCGGTTTAAATACGTGTTAAAGATATGTTAAGGATTCTTTTTTTATGAATTTTTGGTTGCTCATAGATTCTAGGAGTAACAAGGCGAGAGTGGCTAAGATGCTTTATTATCCCTCTCATTAGGTTCATCCTCCTTCCAATCACACTTTTTTATTTATTGCTAACTGCCAATCCTTAACCCGCTTTCTAGCACCTCTCTCAGTCTTCCTAAACCAGAACCACATGTGTTCGTCAATCATGTTCATCCCCGAGTCGATCCTTTGGCATGGAAATATTCTTACTCTCATATCCCATCCTTGTCAGATAATTTAGAGTGCATTTCTAAAAGCTTCTTTGGTAAGTGAAATCCTTTGCTTTCTTCTTTTCAATCTTCTGGTCCTTCGGGATTGAATCCCCATGCTTCTTCCCATTATCACTTTTTATCTCCTATAAATTTGTCAACACCTGCACTAATTTTTCCTAGAAAATCCATCTCCTATTCCTCCTCTTTTTCAGCCTTAGGTCCCTTGTTCCCTCATTATCTATGACTTCTTTCCTATCTGCTTCGATCCCCTTGACATCTTCCTTGATATTGTCGTTTCCATTGATCCCCACATCCCCCTTAACTTTTGTCCTGACCCCCTTGTTACCCCCATGCTGTCTCTTCAATCCCTCGCACTCGTTGGCCTCCTCATGCTCTTCTTGTGGAACCTTGTAGCCTCCTTGTTCTCTCTCCCTTTGAACCCTTTATCATTTAACACATTTTTTATGGTGCATTATTCAAGCTTATCCCAGTGCCTCATTTTTATGTTTAACCTCCAACCATCGACTTCGGTTATCCCCCTCTTACCCACCTCAAGATCCATGAACTTCTTCTCACCCTCATTATTCATGAACTCCCTTACGTATAACCCCTCCTCTCCCACAACTTCTTTGTTTCCCATCTGCTTCCCTCACCCTCAACTTCCTTAAAATCCCTTCTGCCTCTGTATTTCCCTTATTCACATTTCCCCCTTCGACTCTATGTTAACCATCTCTCTAACTGGCTTGACCACTCCATCCATCATAATGTCCCCTCTCCCCTCCCTTTGGATATTAACCCTTCCCCTAATCCTTTAACTCTTAACAACACTTACCCTCACTCTATTTCTAACATTAACAATTCTTAATCAAAAGAGTTCCTCCCCTCGCCTTGCCTTCTCCCTCCTCTCTTACCCCCTCATATTCCTCCTTTAATCTTCATTCCAAAGTTTTGAATCTCTCTTTTACCATCCTATTATCACTTAGAGAAAACCCTAGCTGCAGGAAAAACTCTAAGGTAACCTCAAACCGCTTTGAGGTTGAAAGTTGGTCCTTCAATCTGGAAAGGGATCTCTCCCTAAAAATCAGCTACCCAAGGTCACAATGGTGGAATGTTTGCAATAAGTCCTATGACTAAATTTATTTAAGGAAAAATGAGGTTGGTTGGATTGTAGGAAGATTTCACCATTGGGAATGGAGTCTAACCCAATCAAATTCATATAATCACAGGTTCAGTGAGAAAACATCACAAAAGTGAGATAGTAACAATTCCTTCGACAATTTTTAGGAAGTTGGATAATGAAGGAAATCAGTATGATATATATGTGAAAAACAAGTTGTTAATATCTGAAACATAAAGAAAATGGGGCACGGAAATATCAATTCTAATTTCAACCACTTAGCATTCAGACATTGAAGAAAATATTACACCAAGATACAAGCAAGGAATTATAACACAAGAATTTTTGCAAAACTGCTCACATAAACTGCTTTATTATAATTTTATTAGACAATACATAAAAAGGCTACTTTAAAATAAGTTCCAACCCTTTTTTCTTCTTCAAAAATTGTCTATATAGAAAATACAATAGCTAAACAAGTTTCTAGCTAAACTTAATTACAATAATCTAAAAATAATAGTGTATATGTTTTAGGTACATGCATGTAAAATATGTTCAAAACATATTTGTTTTCCAATAAAAAACAACTTGTTGTAAATTGTGCTAAAAATGGGGACTGAAAAGTTCATCGTTGTTATGCCTCCTTCACTGGGAATCATGCCTTGTCATTCCTTCAAAAATGGTCTTCTGATGGGTAGCTCCTGCTTCCTCAGGTACCCTTCCTACAATTCGCTGATAATCCTGTTGTCAACCTTTAGCTTCAGAAGTGATAATTATGTTAACATGCCGACTATCAACATTTTCCTCCAATATGTCTGCCAAAATGAGCTGATAATGAAACTGTCAGTGCTCCTCTATGCTTTCCTGTGCTAAAATGCTGACAAGTGCTTTATCGGCCGAATACCAAAATTTTCCCTTGGACAACATGGGGTCAAAAACTTAAAAGACCAAAAACAATTTCAGCTAAGAGTACTGGTTGCTTCCAACAGAACATTGACATTAACCATCTTGTATCTTTTGCTTTCTCTAGTCTCCATGGGAATTATCCTCTTGGTAGCCTTTGTTTTCTTTGAATTTTTTGAACATGTAGCTTTCTCCCTATTTATGAATAGGTCCTTTAGAGGGATATCATCCACATCTATAATTTATTTAGCAAGTTTCAAGTTCTGTTTTAATTTGATGTTTAGTCTGAGCTTGTTCCAGGGCCTAGTGTGAGGCTTTCCCCCCCATTTAAACATCCTAAACAGGGTAGGTTCTTTCTCATTTGAAGCTCCTTCATCTTGGGGCTCAACCATTTTACTTTTGGTTTTCTCTAAATTGGCTTCCTATAGGTAGGCTTTCAACAGGAAGGCTTTCAGCAAGAGGGTTCTCAGTATGAGGGTTTTTAGTAGGAGGTTTTTCAGTAGGAGGAGGAGGGGTTTGTTGTGTTTTTTCTGAGCCTATCACTCCTTCTAGTATAAACTTTAGGTATTTGAGGAACAAGAGGAGAGGTTTTCTCTACCCTCTTTCGACTTCTAGTTTGTACAATAGAAGTTCCTTGAGAGGAGGTTCCTGTCTCAAGGTTTTTGACTTGTTTGGCCTCCTTTTTAGTGCCCTTTTTCCTACCTCTTTTAGACTTAGCAGGTTGGGGTTGAAACCCTCCCTAGAATATAAAATGACCCCATGTTCTCCCGGCCTTTGCTAACTGGTTTTCAATTAATAATTTTATCAAAGATTTATGATAAATGAAATGTGAAGAGGGTATGTCCTGGCTTGAAACCCGAGAAACCATATGTTTAAAACTTTATAAGAAAAAGTAAGATGCATTGATTATTATTTGACTTTCCAAATGAAGAAGAAAATGGAAATGGTAGAGGTTGAACCTATTGTAGCGCCCCTCGTAGGTGAAATAGGACAGAAAAATACGTAGTAAAATATGCCATTTGCCTTTGAGCCATGCCATATGCACCCTTTCCCTCTAGTTATTCTCTTTGAATTTGTCCTTTAAGAAGAAATGCACATCAATTCTAGATAAGATGTGGCTTCTAAAAGCTTTCTCTCCATCTGTGGGCAGGGCTGCGACCTCTGAAATTAACTCCTCTATTACCTGGAAAGAAATTCCTCCAACCTCTACTCATTGTTTGTCAAAGCCCTGGGTGAATTCTCATGCTACCTCATCGTGAAAATCGGTGCACTACTTGAATAATTCTTCAAATTCGGCCTGTCAAAACTGTTGCTCAATCTCCAGGTAGATATCAAGAAGATCAAGCCCTTTTGGCTCATTTCTGTTCAACTTCCCGCTTCTCCCCATTGGTCTTCGCAACCTACCGAACGCTTAAAATAGAGGATCGATATTCGATCCTTGATCTCTAATGAATAATTCAATAGAACAAATGTTTTCAACGATAAAAGATGACAATAATTAGAACTGAAACATATAAATTTCTATATGGGGAAAACTTATTAAAGAATGTGTTTTGGCATGTGTACTATGATAACTGACTGACATAAAATATCAGAGAGTTAACCCTTTGATCATTATAATTAACCCACATACCTCTTCGGTGGCGGAAACAATCCTTTCAACACGTGCTTTCTCCTTTCAGATTTAACATAGCGCGATCAAGCAATAATCACCTTTTTTGCTGACGTGGAACATGTCAGTGCAATTCAAAAAGAAGATTCAAATTTGGTTTTTTGGCACTGATACCTTGGTTACCCACAAAAATTTATTTGTTTGTAGTTTTAAAAACACCCGTTAACGTTGGCACTACCATTGTCAACGTATTTCTTTAATTTTCTATTTTTTTTGTTTTTGAAATCACAATAGAGCTGATAATCCCATTGCATTATTCTCTGTTTAATACAAATATTTCACTGATACTTCATTTGTTAACATTTAAAAAATTTCTTCAAACTTAAACAAATGTGAT